>MU004185.1:161528-1361528 GCA_010093605.1 Lophium mytilinum | reverse complement strand
CATGGAAGGCATCTAGAAGGTGACCTTCTTGCCCTGGAAGTCGCCGAAGCCACCACGGTTGTACGAGGAGCCTCCACGGCCTCCACCGCGTCCTCCGCCACGGCCTCCACGGTCAAATCCACCACGGCCACGTCCACCACCACGTCCGCCGCGGTCAAAGCCACCGCGTCCGCCACCACGTCCGCCGCCACGGGAGAACCCGCCGCCACGTCCGCCTCCACCGTTATCTGGGCGAGGAGTTGCGTAGTCAAGACGAATGGCACGGCCAGCAATGTCGGCGCCGTTGAGAGCCTCGAGGGCAGCCGTAGCTTCCTCGACGGTAGTGAAGTCGACGTATCCGAAACCCTTGGCGTTGCCGGTCTCCTGGTCGGTCGGGAGAGACACACGGGTGATTGTGCCGTACTCCGAGAAGTATTCGGAGATCATGTCGTTAGTGGCCTCGAATGAGATGTTGCCAACAAACAGAGTGTTGGCAGGGGCGCCCTTCTGGTCACCGAAGCGCTTGCTACGGTCATTGCTGCGGTCCGCAAAGGACTTGTTCTCGGTGGAGCGAGGGGTGCTGTAGTCAACGTTCAAGTTGCGACCATCAAGTTCGGTGCCATTCAGCGCCTCGAGAGCGGCCTTGGCAGAGGCGCCAGATGCGAATTCGACGTATCCAAATCTAACCCAGTTAGCGGATGACAAGGTAAGGTTACAAGCAAATTTTCATACCCCTTGGCCTTGCCAGTGGCCTTGTCCGTAATGATACGAGCCCCAGTGATCTCTCCGTACTCCTCGAAGTGACGGGTGAGCCATTCCTCGTCAATGTTCCAGCTCAGGTTGCCAACAAACAGGTTCTTGATGCCCTCATCAGCTTCAGGCTCGACCTTAGTCTTCTTCGCAGCTGGAGTGGTCTCGGTCTCAGCCTTGCGCTTCTTGGAAGGAGCCTCATCTTCGCTCGAGTCGGAATCGTCAGAAGCAGCCTCAGAGTCGGCAGAGTCGTCATCAGAAGAATCCTGCTCTCGTTAGTGACATGCTACTCCAAGAACGCCCTGCTTTTACTTACACTGTCCTCTGCCTTGACAGCAGCGCTCTTGGCCTTCGCAGCTCCATTGGCCTTGGTCGCAGCGGGCTTCTCATCCTCGGACTCGTCCTCGCTGCTCGCGCTCTCATCCGATGAATCAGAGTCCGAAGTAGCCGCCGCCTTAGCAGCGCCATTGGCCTTGGCTCCGTTTGCCTTCACAGGTGTAGGGGCAGCCTCGGCCTCGCTGTCGCTGCTATCGCTATCTGCCTCGCTCGAGTCGTCGTCGGAAGAGTCGGCCGTTGCTGGAGCCTTTACGGCACCATTAGTCTTGACACCATTGAGTTTCTTAGGAGCCACTTCGGCGTCGCTATCGCTATCGCTCTCGCTGCTGGAAGAGGAGGCACTCGACTCGCTGGCGTCGCTGGAATCCGACTCGGATTCAGACTCGGGCTCAGGAGAAGGAGTAGCTACCTTCTTGGACTTCTTCGACGACTTCTCGACCTTGGCGGCGGCGGACTTGGCAACTTCCTTGCTCTTTGCCTTTGGGGTCTGAGCGGGTTTCGTAACGCGGCCTTCTTTGACAGGAGCTACCTTTTTGGTATCCTTCTTCGAGACCTTGGCGATATCGCCTTTGCCTGCCTTGACTTTGGACATATTGATGGTGCTGAAGCGTTTTCTTGATCTAGGACGAGTCAGTAACTGTGCCGCCAGCGGACTAGATGCGAAGGCGCAAAAAAGGTCGCGGGTAGTCTAGACAAGCAGTAGCTTGCCTTTGCGTCAACGACCTTAGACGGGTCAAGCGCAAGGGACTGGGAGAAGTTCGTCTTTTCGGTCTGGTTTCCTCAACGTGCAGTAGCCCACTGAATTCTTTAGAGACCGCGTGTGACACGGAATCCCTCAAGCCCACAAGTGTAATAGCCCACTAGCCCACAGAGCCCACAGAAGTCCGCTTCCAAGGCATCGTGTTCCCACAAAAGCCGAGAAAATGTGCGAAAAAAACCCACAGTAGTCAAAAGCCCACTGGAACTGTATCTCACTCACGCTCAATGGCGCGGTGAAAGCCCACAAAGATAATGCAACCCACGATGTGTGTAAAGGAAGAGAGACTGTGTCTCGAGTGCCCACTGACTTAAGCTCTGGTAATTGTATTTGCGATGATGTCGCTGCCCACGGTAACGCTCACAGGTATGCCCTCAGATAAACCCTCAGAAAGCCCACAAGTGAAGTCCTTGAGATGATGCTCAAGGGGAAAGTAGATGGAGTCGCGGAGAAGAATGCGAAAGGTTGGTGGTGGAGGAGGAAGAAGAAAATGGAGAGGCGGGAGCTATTTGACGTAGAAATTTCTGCGCTAGCCTTTTGGGTGGGGCGAAACCCAAGGCGGTGAGGAACGCCAAGACGGTGGTTGCCGCACCTGCAGACCCCTGCATGGATTTCAGAAGTTCAACACCAAGGGAGCAACGTGCATCGTTCGCGCCAGTACATCGGCTGGAGACTCGAAATCGCCAGCCAAACACCTCTCTGGAACCGAAATGCCCACTCGACAACCGCACACGCTCCTTTGATCCAGCGAACACTCGTCATGGCCTCCCCACAACCCCACAAGCCTCGAAGGAGACGCATCCAAGAGAGCTCCCTCGCACACGTCACCCATGGCACAATTGATAATACGAACACCCCAAAACCTGCCTTTCCTCTCGTTGCCTTTCTCTGGCCTGCCAAAGGGACAGTGTCGCAATGGGTCACTCTCCCTTTAATTCTAATGGCAGTTGGGCTGTTTCGATGGACGACTGGATTTTGGGGATACTCTGGTACATATGGTTCTTCTGCTGGATCAATCAAGGCTGATACAAGCAGGCTATGAGTCGCCACCCATGCACGGGGACTTTGAAGCGCAAAGACACTGGATGGAGATTACCACGCGCCTGCCCGTTTCCCAATGGTACTTTCATGACCTAGAGTGGTGGGGATTAGACTATCCCCCTCTCACGGCGTATCATAGCTGGCTGCTTGGTGCGGTGTACGTGATTGTATCTTCGAACATCGTACTAAAAACTTACACATTACAGTGGCACGCTCATAAACCCAGGCTGGTTTGCGCTGTTCACTTCCCGTGGCCTCGATGACCCGTCCCTAAAGATATACATGCGCGCCACCGTCTTCGTCTCAGAATACTTCATCTACATACCCGCCGCTATAATCTTCCTCCGTCGGTTCTCGCGGCTAGAAGGAGTAAACCTGTGGGAAGCATCCATTGCGCTTGTGGCTGTTCTGATGCAACCCGGAACCATGCTCATTGACCACGGTCACTTCCAATACAACACCGTAATGCTCGGTTTAGTGCTTGGTAGCATGTCAAGCATGATTGCAGGTCGCCCACTATGGGGCTGCGTGTTCTTCGTAGCAGCCCTTGGTTTTAAACAGATGGCTCTGTTCTACGCCCCGGCTTTTTTTGTCTACCTCTTGGGCATCTGTTTTGTCCCGCGCATAAAAACACTACGCTTAATTGCTATCGCGCTGGTTACCGCGGTATCCTTCGCTTTACTCTATGCTCCATTCCTTCTAGGAGTAGCATACGATTCATACAGGGGCATCGACATGTCCAACTACTCCGTTCCTCCTCTTCTGGCATCCCTGCCTATTAACCTCAACGAAAAGGCGTGGTACTACCCCATAGTGCTCCAATTCTTCCAATCAGTCCACCGAATCTTCCCATTCGCGCGCGGCCTGTTTGAAGATAAAGTCGCCAACGTCTGGTGCGCGATTCACACCTGGCACAAACTCAATCAATATCCCAGCGCGCTGGTCCAACGTGCGGCTCTCCTTGCCACCTCTGCTGCCATAGCTCCGCCATGCCTTATCCTCCTTATCAAACCACGCAAGGACCTTCTCCCTCTAGCTCTCGCGGCCACCTCCTGGGGCTTCTTCCTCTGCTCGTATCAGGTCCACGAGAAGAATGTGCTCCTGCCACTTCTACCGATGACCGTTTTACTGAGTGGAAAACGGGGGCTACTACCTTCAATCAGGGCGTGGGTC
Organism: Lophium mytilinum; assembly: GCA_010093605.1. NCBI lineage: Eukaryota > Fungi > Ascomycota > Dothideomycetes > Mytilinidiales > Mytilinidiaceae > Lophium > Lophium mytilinum. Next base: position 1,357,492 of record MU004185.1, on the reverse strand, counting down.
GGTCTAGCAAATATGCTAGGAGTATGGACTATGTTTCCTCTTCTCAAGAGGGATGACCTGCGGGTTCCGTACTTCGTCATCACACTCCTATGGGCATACCTCCTCGGCCTCCCGCCCGTTTCGCTCTCCGCATACTACGAAGGGACATCTGGAGGCTTGACTCTGGGGACGAAGATTCTTCATCTCAATATTTATCTCGCTATGATTGGATGGCATGTGTTAGAAGGCTTTGTCCCCCCTCCAGAGCGCTTGCCAGACTTATGGGTCGTGTTGAACGTGCTTATCGGTGCCGCAGGCTTCGGGATATGTTATCTTTGGTGCTTGTGGAATCTAGCCACCAAGAGTGGCATATTTGGGAGCAAATTCAGAGCCATCAGCAGCGAACGAAGCAAACCAAAGACATTGTGAGAGCTCAAATGTATTCATATCTTCTATACCCAAATAAAAGAAGTCCTCGATTTGTACATTGACGTTCAAAGCTTCCTGTAGTTTCACAGATGCGTGATCCGTCTTCTACTGCCTAACTACTCTGCTTAAATGCTACACTCATGACGCAAAACTTGGAGCATTCACTTGAATAGCAAAACTAAAAAGCAAAAGAGAAGACTCCCAAGGGTCAGCGCCGAGGATCGAACTCGGGTCCTGCTCGACGGGCGGTGCGAGCTACCACCGTATCGAACACGTTATAGCCAACTAAACCACACTGGCTTCTAGAGAAACTGGAGCATCTAGCACACACAAGTGCGATAGGAAGAACTGGCTACAGTCTCACCCAGCGCGGTCGACTGGATTATGCTAAAGAAGACATCAAAGCACTCCCAATACATTAGCTATCATAACACCAGTACGCTAAACCGTCCCTATCCCCCTATCTACCTACCTCCTCCTCCTCCACCCACATCAACACCCCAGCCCACCCCTACCGCCCGCCCCGTCGAAACTGCATCCCCGTCCCCGCCCCTCCACCCCTCGAACCCCGCGACGCCCCCTCCCCTATCATCGAATCCGCCTGCCCCGTCGCCGCGTCCCCCTCCTCAAAGTCCCCCTCCCCAAACCCGCCCTGGTTATTCTGCCCCTGAAACTGCCCCTGCGGCTGCTGCTGTCCCCCAAACCCGCCCTGGAACCCTCCCTGCGGCGGCTGCGTGAAAACCGGCTGGCCGCCCATACCCGCTGCCTCAGGATTAGGGGCAGGAGGGGCTTTGCGCTTCAGCAGCGGCGGGCGCACGTGGACGTACTGGCATTTCTTGCAGCGCTTGTGGGCGCAGGGGCAGGGCGTCGTGAGGGGTTGGAAGTGGCCGGATTGGCAGCATTTCCAGCGGAAGGAGACTTTGGTCATGTGTTAGTCTTGATTTGGGGTTTTTTGGTGGTTAGTTGGCGGGTTTTGTGGGCTGTGGTGTAGGGGAGATGGCGTGGTGGGGATGGAGGAGGGTTGAGGGGTGTGAGATATAGGGTGGGGAAAGGAGAGGGTGTTCTGGCGGTGTGATGGGCCATGGGGAAGTGATGTGGGCGTTGAAAGGGGCAGAGGGTCGTAGGGAAGTGTTCATGATGAGGATGTGAGCTGGCTGTGATGCCAATACTAGGGGAGGTGACTCTGGGAAACACGAGGTAGAGATAAGAAGACGTGACAGATATCACACAACGAAGCGACTAGTGGAAACATGACTACATTATTATCTCTACTACCACAGCCGCTCCGACTAGTCCATGACTGGCTATGCTATCCTGTGTTATGCTGTTGGACAAATGGTGGTGCTATATGATGCTACGCCCTTTAAATTTACCAATGAGAATCGAGCCCGAAACTCTCCGCTAGGTTGTCAGGGCAGCCTTCCATGTACTGTGAGAGTCTCCAGAGCAAGATCGAACTCCTGCCGCGGGCGGTTGGGGTATAAAATGCCGAGAATGGGATCGAAAGGAAGTTAAAGAAATCGTAAGAGTCCTGGTATCCCACCAATGCTAACGCCGATGCTGAAATATTACGTCCAAGTCTCCAAAACCCGCTCGCTGAATCCAATGGAATAAGACAAAACAAAGTTCCAGGTGGCTAGCCGTATGAAAAGCCCTCTTTCTCTGGAAAGATCGCATGTAGCGGGTCGCCCGTGTCCTCTTGGCTGTAAAAGCGGGTAGGGATCTCGATGATATCCAGCCGTTCCCGGAGAGTCGAAACATTCAGACCATCTGATCTCCAGCTCCATCTTCCCTCCTCTCTACACAGCGAACACACCAGGCGTCGCCATCATTGCCAACCTCCTTACAGCACGCGCTGCACACTAGCTTCGCGCACCCTCCCTCGCATGTTCGCGTACAGATCTGACACGCCCGTTCTCCACACGCGTGGCATGAGATGTAGGTCTCGAGATCGCGATTCCGCGTCGGTGCTTTGTGGCAGATCTTGCAGGAACGAAGGTCCTGTGAAGATGGTTTCGAGGCTGCGGGGTTGGCCGTCGTAGTGGCGAAGGCGGCGATGCGAGAGGGTTTCGGTGGCAGGATTTTGCGGCGATGCTTAGCAAGTGGGGGGCCGTCCACGTCTAGATGTGGCGGCTGATAGCTGCTACTGCCGGCGCGTGGCAGATCGTGTGAGAAGAGCGAGCGCGGACCACTGGGTAGTTGGGAGGTGTGGAAGATGCGGATGTCATTGTGCGAGACTGGCAACGAGCGGGTTCGCAAGAGGTTCTGGCGAGGATTGAACGCTGCCTCGAGGTTGAAATTGTAGGGACTTCCGCTGGCTTGGTTCGCGTAGGAAGAGGATGCTTTTTCGGTGTCTCCATCTGTGTTCCTTTTCCGCTTGCCCAGATTGGCCGGGAAGAGAGAGTTCTCAGGCCAGTCTGACATGGAGTTCCAATCCGTGGAACTGGTTTCGTTTGCAGAGGCCGGTTCGGTCGTGAACAGCTCCGAGGTTATGTACATGGCTGCAGGATTCCGGCGAGACGGTGCTGGTTGTCGTTCGAAGCGAATGTTGAGGTCGAGTCTACACGCACGCGTACGAGACTGCAGAAGACCAGCACAGGTCTACTCAGCAGTCAGGAGTGGCGGTGGCCATGGTGTGGTGTGGATTGGGGGGGAGGCAAGGAGTAAGATGGCGAGGTTGAGGGTTGGAAGTCGAGTCGGGTTCGGATGGAGGCCGTGTTTGACGTGTTTGGTGAAGTTGATAAATCGGCGATTGGCTCGGCCCGCTTTCTTCACCAGGCAGAAGACGCTAGGCCGTCAAGACAGCCAGGACAGCGTCACTCACGCAGCAACCTTTGGGACTAAAAGCAAGAAATCAGGCTCCAGCCTACCACTATAGCCTTTTACAAGGCAGATATTCCTTCCATCAGCTGCCATCTTCACTAGTGTTATGTAAACTACTCTCCTGAAATTCGCCACTCGTGCCAAGGTTAAATGTCAATTTGTAGGATTCCTAAGTATAGTAGCCGTCAACAGCAGATGGGAGAACAATATTCGTATAAGCGATATTCCACATTATGTTATCTCCGACATTTACTTAATCAAGCCCAGGGGTAAAAGCCTTGCCACTGGCGCCACCGGGTATCCGAATATCCAACCACACCAAGCCCAAGAAATAGGAATCTCAGCGAGAAAAAACCTTGCAAACATAGCCCCTTTCCCATTCATGACTAATTCGTCAAACTCAATCCCAACCCGGCTCCCGAAGAGCGCTAGAATCGCTACCTGTCAGCTCATCTATTACAGTAGGTCTGACGCGCTTCCAAAGCGCTGTGCGTAAAATTCATAACTCCGAGCTCGTTTCCATCATGTCTCATGCATGTATCAATCAAGCCGCGCTCTTCCCAAACAGACTCAACCTGTTCCTTTTACTGTTCTTTTTGTCTGCCGCATCCCGTTCGCCCAGTCCCATCTCCCAGGGCAGCGCGTCGTTCTTCCTGATTCTACCTCCAAGCCCTAGCCGCTCGCGCGGCGACTGGAACCATCGCGCGCTCATCTCAGAGGGCGCAATGGAGCTAGCGGCAACGGAACCCGCTATTGATGCCGTGTCATCCATGCTATACTGTCGGAAGTGGTTGTTCTGGTTCAACGGGGCGAGGTTAACAACAGCTTCATCCGTTGTAGTGGCTTCTAGAATAGTAGGGGTATCTAGAGATGAGGTTGGGAGGATAGTTCTGGCACTCGAAGGCCGCGAAGGAATCTTTGTCTCTAGAGGAGGCTGGTATGAGAGCGGGCGGCTGAAGTTGGTGCGTGTGCTTGCTGACGATGTGGGCGAAAGGGAATAGCGATTTGGGTTCTTTGATGGGATTTCTGGTACATCTGCGACCGGAGAGTCTTCTGGTTCTGGGCGAGTATCCTTTGGTTCAAGTACCTCCAGGTCTGATTCTGCTGCTTCAGGAACCGTCTCTAGTTCGCCTGTTGGCTGCGGTCCATTTGTCAACAGCATGTACCCTGCTGTAGGCTCCATTCCGGTGGTAGACTCAGGGTTCAGCAGCGGCTCTGCGTTCGCTTCGCTCGCTGTATCTTCCGCCATATCTTCCGCCACGGATGGCGCTTCGAGGACTGATTCATCGTCTTCGTCTGGTAAAACCACTTCTTGTGCTTCCCCAGCAAGGAAGCCCTGATTCAATGATATTCTTTTCATAATGGTTTGCGTGTCCACGATCTTTGAGTCGGTACTGAAGTCGACCAATGTTGGTGATCGGGCCACCCAAGCGACATCCTCGACACCGGTGGACTCGACCTTCGAATTTTTAGAGGCTATTTCTAATGACAGATCTTTTGGTGTCATTGGCTGATTATCGGGTGGACTTCCTTCGGTAGCTATAGTAGGTCCATGGGCGTCACTTGGGAAGAAGTAGGAAATCTCTGGCAAAGAAGACATAGATGGCGATGTTAGAGACGCCCGAGTTTTGAGTCCGGCTGCTGCAGGGTCAAATATACCGACAGGCCGGTTTGCATAGCGCAGTACGAGGTCTCTCGGCCCGCTTCCCGAACTGGAAACGCTGCGACTGAGGGATGGCGGCCGTTGTGCTTTCTTGAGAGAGCTATTTGATGATGCGAGCGAGTTGGGAGGGTTGAAACTGCCATTCGAATGGTTCGTGAACCTCGTGCTGTATGAACCTTCTAGGTATTGACTACCTCGTTTCGATGCAGATATGCTTTTGCGCTGCGCCGCCTCTTTCGCCTTGACAGACTCTGGAATTCCATCCCACTTTGAATTCACTTTAGGGACATTCGGTGGCAGTTTTTGGGTAGAGACGCCAGATAGGCCAACGGCGTTGACTCGACCCGTACTCTGTGATCCAGCTTTTTCGGCGGCTTGCTGGCGTGTTCTCTCAGCGAATTGCTCGAGGGCTGTCTGTGAAGGTTCTTTCAGGGTCAAGAAGCCAAATACAGAGGGCCCCTTTTTTTTCTCCTTCTTCGGGCTTTTCGATACAGAGCCAGAGACATTGCTAGCCAGAGTGGTGGTGGCGGATAGTTTGCGGTCTAAGTTTACACGTGAAGATGAGCTCCCGGTAGAATTGCGAAGAGGATTCTCGTCTCGTGGGGGAATTGAACTGATGGCGTCGGGGTCTTCGCTCTCTCTCGGCTCTCCGCTCGAGGTTGTCGATATCGAGATCTGGTCTAGCGGTGTGCGATTTTTGACTTGAAGTTTTGGAATTCGCGCAGGTGCGAGACTATTGACGTCGACGCGCGACATGGCGGAAGCACGAAGTAATCTTGCAACGAATGGACGAGATCGACTAGCAGCCGGTGAGTTAGCGCGCGGCCGACTAGAGTCATTGATCTCTTACTAGGCTAAAAATGCCGAAATCTCAATTCACAGCCAGCACCATTGGAATTATTCAAAGCAAAGTCAGAAATATGGCAGTCGCAAGCAGGAAAGTGAGACAGAGGGGTAGAGGCTGCGGAAAACGACGAGTAGGACACGAAGGACACGGACGCGAAAGGGTCGAGGGGAACGGGGGGAATGATAAACAAGGATGTAGCTTGGAAGAATACGGACGGGCTGCTGGCAGATGCTTCGCAGGGCCTCAGCCTGCCACGGCACCTGGCGTTTGGGCAGTTTAGATTACCAGCAGTCCGTTACCGTCTCCTCGCCGGCATGGTGGTGGAACGAATGAGAGCTTCTGAGGCGGGATCTGCTCCGGGAAGCTGGGCGGTTTCTTGCCCAGCGCCCACAAGCTGCGACGCATTCCTTGCTAGGACTGCCAACGGAGCTTACGTCTTTGATCGATACAGATGGCTGACTAGGAAGGCACGAGATCTGGACCCGCACATGGTCGGATCACAGAGCTTGCAGGGTGCTGGCGCAGTGCTTGCGGAGAAGGTCGAATATGGAAGCTGATGGGTTTCCCCCCAGATTTCACGAGCAAACGCCTGGCAAAGTTGCCCTGCTTTGATGACATCGGCTCGAGGGACGCTGCTCCCTGCCCCCCGCGCTGTCATTCTTTTCATGGCTTGGGAGCTGATAGCGGATGCGGCGATCTTGCACAGGAGAGGGAAGTGGAGAGGGCGTCCAGCTGTGCGGGAAGCAAGCCACACGGCACTGACTGGCAGCACGGCACGACATGGTGGAGCTGGAGGCGCGCCCAGAGCCTGCTTCGAAGCCTGCCCGAAGCCGGGACTCGGGGGAAGCTGCTTCGTTACTTGGCCGCATCGGTGATCTGCGGGAATGAGGCTCCTCGTGCTGCGTCACCGCTCTCCACGCAATTGCAGCATGGACTTTGGGCACAGCAGCCCAACCATGGAGTCGCCTGCTGCAGTGCTTCTGCGCGCCCCGAATGTGGACCCGTATTGCCGTTTCTTTTTCCGCTGGCTAGGAAGCTTGTGCCGCGCGAGTGGGCCGTAATTAATCGTCTTTTGCAGGGCAGTCCAATAGGGGCCGCCCAGGCAGCGAGCTTTTATTCAACCTTGACCAATTGAGAATTCGCCGGGAAGCCGTTCAGGAACGCAGAAGTTCGGGTTGCTAGCGGAAGATGGCTCCGCACATCATGATTGAGTCGACATGAGGTTCGCGAGTACGTAGTCGGGAAGTTGTGGAGGGACAGCATCGGGTCGTGCGCGACATCTTTCTCGGCCCGTTCGCCTAGGATGATCCCGATAGATTCACGATTGCCGCACTCCCGATTCTGTCTCAGAGCGCAGAGAGGCCTTTTGCAGTAGCACACGGCGACTGTTCGGGCTGGAAGAGACGCGTCACATTTCCAGGGCTCCGTCTCGCTTGTCTATTCCCGTCCTGCCCGCCCAGCCAGACGCCACTGCCTGCAAAAGCGACCTTCGGGATCTGGACGCTGGCCCAACGTTGCACGCACAGGCGAGGCCAGTCCCAACCTCGCAACGCCATCCCATCGCGCCCACACGCCCGTGAGCAACTCATCTCGCGCTGCGGGCCAGCATCGCGCGTGTCCTCGTCTTCACCAGCCTCACCGCGTGGCGTCTAGGAGCTGCGCTAAGCCCTGGTCCCTCCGCGTTGTGGCCCGCTGCCTCTTGAGGCCCGCCACTCGTCCTCCACCATGCCCGCAGTGACGATTCCGTCGCCCACCCCCGACGAAACGCCCTCCCGCGACGAAAGCTACGATGACTACTACAACGATGGCGAAGGCTCGCCCCGGAGGCCGCCCGTCTCGCCCCTCACGCCCGTTGCGACCCTCGCCCAGCTAGCGACGGTGCCTGCAGACAGCAATGTCCAAGAGCGCATTCTCCCCCCGCAACCCGCGACCTTCATGAAGCAGCCCGCGCCGGTGCCGATATCAGAGAGCGAGAACCCCGATGTCATTGCCATGCGGTCCGCCATATCACTACTCCAACTACAGCGCGAAAAGAGCAAGCGCGACCTCTTGACGCTCGAGAAACTGAAGACCGCCGCTGTGGCCGAGCCCGAGGCCTTTGTGCGCGAGCTGCGAGCCGGGCGACTGCAGTCTGCGAACCCGGCTTCGAATATCCTGGCGCCTACCCTCGACGACCCGGATGCTGGGGGGTCTTCGAGTGGAAACGAAGGGGAGCGGCTTGACGCCCGGAAGGATTCTGCGGATACGTCGCCACCAGAGCTGAAGTCGAAATTCCCTCCAGTGCCAGCCCCGCAGAATATCTTCCGCGCTCCGCCGGTCAACTGGGCGAAATATCACATCGTTGGCGAATCGCTAGACAAGCTGCATGAAGAGCAACGGCAGCGACCAAGCTCGGGCGAGCCGTCTCGAGATCAGAGAGCGCCCCTCCATGTTATTGCGGCGCCTTACTCGCCTTTCACGGATAAGATTGGCGAGCTGCATCCCATGCAGACGCGGAGAGGGTCTAAGAAACCTCCACCATGAGAGGGGACCACTGGACTACCACATGCTCGATGGAAGGTATTAACGACTTATGTTTTAGGGTAGAGACGGGTATAGAAAAAAGCTTTCTCATTCTCATGGGAGCATGCATCAGCTGGGATGCCGGTTAGGTGGTTATCTGAGCGTTGCTTCAACTGTAATACCTGTGTGGCCGTCACTCTCAATCAAATGACTTCTCCACCTCATCAGCCGGAAATTGGATCTGTCATGTGCTTGATATGTACCACATGACTCAAGTCAACGTGCTCAATCGAAAATTCGATCTTCTCGTCTCATCTCATCAACTTCACTTCCTATACGCGTGCCTGTCATGAATTCACGTGCCCTGTCTTCTAGCGCCTTGGCGAGAACTTTCTCTGTATGAAACTCTCCTTGCCTTTTTTTCTCAAGTTGGGAAACATCTTCGACCTTATGGGCATGTCTTGAAGCAAAACTGCAGAGCTGGGGTTCAATGGCCGGAGTGGGGAGAGTTTGGAGGGACGTCCAAAACAGATGGAGAAAAGGTCTATGGAGTTGGCGGCGTTCCTCCCTCAAAACCTAGTAATAACGTCCACCATCACTCGATCGTTCCAACCTCCATCTCTCCCCTACAAACTATTCGCGACTTCACGATTACAGAGAACTACAGGCCTCCATCTTGCTCAAAGATGCTGATCACCAGAACAGAACAATGACAACGCAACTCCAGACACCCAACCGCCGCACCACCATCATCTCTATGGTCTTGCATGATATCCCGCAAGATCCCCACCACCCACTCCATAGTTTGTGAAGGATCTACTTTTTACACGCCCGCCCAGCATAGCAACTTCATCGTTCCGGTAGCTCGCCGCTTTTGCACCTCCACCGACCACGCACAGACTCCATTGCGGATTGTTGAGCCCCACGATTTGATACCACCAGTCTCACACGGCAAAGCCATAGTAGTTTGCGGACGGTTATTTTCATCTCCTCCCAAACCCAACCTCCACCCCGATGAAAAAACCAGAAGCTGGCGAAGCTGGACGGTGTTTTATACCCAGCGATATCTCGAAGCACATGACTTCGCCGCTGGCCCCGTGATGGCAGAGGACCTCTGTGAGTTGCTGTATGGTTCGGAGTAATGGTGTGCCGACGGAAGAGAAGACGGGCACGTGGAGCACGTGCGCCGAGCTGGTTAGGGGTATAAAATCTTCCGCTCGCTGGTAGAGGGAAGGGCTTCTCTTCAAGGACAGAGAGGACGACTTTGGGGGTGCGGGAAAAACACACCCTTTAATTTCTTCCATGGATGGTGGTGTTCTGGTGGTTGCAAAATACCATGTCTGGTTCCAATGTGAGCAACCACTAGAAAGATGATGATAAGCTCCAACAGCAGCCTTGGAGATTGCGCGACATTAAAGCGGATGTACATTTCATGCTATCAGATCTTGATAAGGATTGAAAGCATAGAGACCACTCCATGCTAGCGACCAGCATCATCCCAAGATATCTTGGACCGGGCTCCCAACATCGTATTCATCTCTCTCCCATGTTACGTTTAGCGCAACGGCCAACTCCATGTACCAGTGGTTTCTCTCGGATTATTTCGCTGGGAGACTCCCACAGCGAGAGTCATAGTGCCTGCGAATTGGATATTTTATCTCCATCTCCTAAATCCTTCTTGGTGAAGAACCTGTACTCCTAAAGAGCTACTTTATACTAGAGAAGTCTTAGGCGAGATGCCGAACTCGGCCATCAGACACGTGATAGATCACCTCCTTGAATGTACTTGTTGTTGAATCTATTGTTGAGGCCGTCTCGCAGGGTAAGGGGACATGTGGTCACGTGTCTCGTCGGCGAGAGCTGGGTATAAAATCTCGCCCTCCCTTCGCAGACGGAGCCTTCCTTTCTTCAGTGGCAAAGAAGGTTTCGTGGGTCTGCAAAACCCGCTCACGAGACAGACGATGGTGGGCGCGGTGTCTGGGAATCTTGCAAGCGATTGATTAAGAAGCCGCACGCCTTGGTATATTTTCAAGAAAGCAATGACACGAAGCAGTAAAGGCAGATAACGAACAGTATCACATTATACTACATAATACTGATACTCATCAACCCCAAAGGTGATGACCATCATCACCACAACCCACCCTAGCCTAGTCAGTAAAATCGTCAAAGAATGGAGAAAGCTCATCCCTAGTTAGTACCGCAACCTAGCCTAGCCTAGTCAGTAGAATCGTCAAGAATGAAGATCGCGAAGATCGCTCGTCCCTAGTTAGTGACCGTCTGCGCGAAGCGAGCTGGTCGACCGACCTCGAGACCTAGTTAGCAGTTGGCTCGGGAGCAGGTTGAGGAAAGACATTGGGGCGGGGGTGGACGGCTTGATATAGTTGGAAAAGAGCTGGCTAGGACTGATGACTCATCAGCGCTAGTCCGTTTAATCAATCCTGCTGAGGTAGTGTAATCGTGCCGGTATAGGTCCTGGATTTTACCTGTCCAGCAGGTCAGGGAGTTTCACTATACCTACCACCAGACTCTTTTGGCTTCTACGAAAGGACCGGCGCGGTCTTTCTTACCGCCGCCTTGAGAGTCTCGCTTGTTGTTTCTGGCCATGGAGAAAACATTTACAAGGTGTATGCGCTTCTCCACAATTTAGAATCCGCCTCGATTTGAGCTATTGGTGGATGGAGTAATGCATGGCGCATACTTAGTTGCGCGAGTCCTAGATCATCATATCATCTTAGCAGCCATGCAATGAGAGATACTCAAGATATTGGAACCAGTGACTGTTCTTTACTTTCGTCAACCTGATTGTCATATTTGAAACGAGACCTCTGCAAACTCCGCCCTTTGATGCACAAATGAACCTCCTGAATGCTCCTATTCTCAGAACGCCTCCGTGTCGTCTCATCGACTCTTTTTGCCCTCCTTCTTCGACTTCTTTGGCTTTTCATCACCCTTAGACTTCTTCGGCTTGCCTTCCTTCGAGGTCCCCATCACCTCCTTGTAAGCTTCTTCGACTGCTTCGCCCGCTTTCCTCTTTGAAGACTTGCCTGTTTTGATGCTGACGGTGATCTCTTTGCCGCCCTTAGCTTGTGCGGCGCGGACCTTGCGCTCGGCGTCCTCCCAGTTGGCGTTCTCGCTGTCAATTGTGTACCTGTCGGAAATACGTTAGCGCTACTACATTTACTCTCAATATGAGCAAGAATCAACGTACTGATCCAACGGGAGAGCATCAATCATACTCCTCACACGCTCCCTCTCAGCTTGGTCAACTTCCTCGCCTCCTTCAGCAAGCTCTTCATCCAGCTTCTTAGCCAACGGTTTGAATCTTTGTAGCTCCGCGCTCTTCACACCGTTGTCGCCATGAACTCCAGTTTCATCGTCTACCTCCATTGCCTCTGGCATAGTCTCCGCGACAGCCCCTTCGACAAGACTCCGGAAGTGTGTCGAGACTTTTCGAACGACTTTCACGAACATGGCGAGCAGCTGCAAATTGTTCAAGCCTAGTTCTTTCTCCACATCCTCGAAGCCTTTCCGCTGTAGACCGATCGCGACTAATAGGGATGTTTGAACTCCAGAAAGCTTGACTGCGGACTTGAGGCGTCCGGTGAAGTGGAGAGTGGCAATAGTCGGTAGCATATCGAGAATGACATGATAATCCAGCATGTTGTTGGCGTAGCTGTCCAGTCGCTTGAGGTCGAAAGGCGAGAAGAACTTGTCGAGTTCCAACTTGGTCAGAGGAGGTGGCGCCGATGCCATGTCCAGTTTGCTGCCAGCAGACGCTGACTCGTCGATCGAAAGGGCCATGACTGAGGGAAAGGTTCGGAACTGGTATGAGAGGAGTGACAAAAACCTTCGGTGGAAATCGCGAGCAAAGGAGCCTACCCACGAGCTTTCTTCGTTCGATGTTTCTAACGCTCGTATCATGACGCAGGTATGTTCTCCCGTGAGATCATTCGGTGTTTGGCGTAGGTATACCGGAACAAACGACGATCGCTTCCAGAATTTGTGGAGAGGTGCTGTCAGACCGTAGCTTACACCGACGTAGTCGAGCCCTGGAGCTTTGCGCTCTGAAAGCCTTGAAAACAACGGGGGCATTTTGTTGATATCTCGGACCTTGACGTTATCTTGGAGGAGAGTAGAGGTTTCCAATTCTGCCTCGGTGACTCGTTGCATCTCAAGCTCAGCGGTCGGCTCCACCTCCGACAGGCTGGCAAATTTCCCATCGTAGAAGTCCAGAAGTAGTTGCAGAGCTCGCGATCCGTAGCCCATGCTGATGTAGTCAGGATTTGTCGCAATCCTCACCACTCGTGCACCGGAAAGACCTGCGAAGTTCTCGTCCTGGAATTGCTGGCTCACGATCCAAGGTATCAAGTCTCCACCAGCTCGTTGACCTCTGCTGAGACTGTTGAGGACGCTTTCTCGGCTGATTTGGCCTTCTAAAGCAACCTGAATCACGCAAAGTGGCTCAGGAAGTCGCTCGCTCTTCGGGTCCACTGGTGGAGTCAAAACGAACAGTTGGTGGGCGGGAGCGTCTGACATTAGTTGGAGATCGTTGGGAGAATTTTTGTAATGACTGGCAACGTATAATGCCATCATCTGCTGAAGGAACTTTTCGGAAACTTTATGGAAAGAAAACAGGGTATCTCGATTGATTTGGAACAGTTCGCACTCTGAAGGATGGGGGCAGCCTAGTGTCTTGAGGCTGGACTTTGGCAGTGTGGCATCAAGGCACAAAAGCTTGTTGAGCCATTTCTCGACGCCGTCGCCGGGAGCGTATCGAATGGGCTCCGAAAGGGTGATCTCCCTTAATGATCGGCCTCCAGATGAGGTTTCTGATGCGTCCTTCGACTCCTTGCCAGAGCTCCGGTCGATTATTTGATCGTCACCGTTGGATTTGGATTTTCCTCTCGACTGGTCACGGAGCTGCTGTATCAGCTTGAGTGACAGTGACCGACCCGTCCCTTCGTAACCGTTGATAGTTGAAGCCATAAAGACCAAGTAAGGTCCCATGAGCTTCCTTACCAAGGGAAGCGGAATAGCCGCAGCCTCGTCAATGACCAAAAGCTCTGCTTGGCCCAAGGTATAAGAATCTTCCGGTCGAATGTACTGAATGGTCTGGCGATGCTGCCGGTGAACGTTGACTCTGACAATGGCTTTGTTGAAGTCCGGATTCGTAGACTGGATAATAGAGTAATCTACATGGTCGAGGTAGTTCAATGCATCGAAGCCCTTGAATACAAACTCAAATAAAGTCTTCAAATTCTCCGGGCTGGGAGATGTGATGAAGATATTGCTGTATCCATGCGCAATCGCAGCTGCGATCGCTACGCCCAGAGCCGCTGATTTACCACGTCCACGTGCTGCAGTCAAGGTAACGGTGCTTTGTAACGTCTTTTCTGCGATCGCATCGACGAAGGTAAGAAGTGCCCTTGCTTGATCGACGGTTTTTGCTAGTGGTATCAATGATCCCACCGGAGGCGAATCTACAAGGCTTTCCTTGATCTCCTCTAACTCCTTTGCATTCGGCGATTTTCCTTCATCTTCGAGGTCGGGCGGCGGCAGCTGTTGTACGGTCTTGCCGCCTGAGATGGGCAGTACATTGAGCTCATCATCCACTACGAGGCAAGATTCGCAGCTACCCAAGGATAGGATAAACCGCTCGTTGAAACGAGCAACTACGTCGTTATGCGCTTCTGTCCGGTATCGAGAATGAATGTCCATGGACAAAGTGTATAGCTGTTTCAAGCTGTTCATGCCCTTGAGAAGCAGGATAACCATTCCACCACCCTCCACAGTTTCTATTGTCCGCGCCAGCAGATTTGGCGTTATGGCTTCAAAATCTTGTAATATACATATGCCGTAGGTGTTTCCCAGTATCTTCTCGGTCTCCTTATAGTAGACGTATCGTATGTTTTGGGTCGATATGAAAAGCTCGAAGGGATCGTCGGTGTCGACATCGCGGATTCCTCGTTTGATGTCGCTCTTGATTTTCTTTTCTCGCTTCTTCCGGTGACTGAGATACAGCAATTAGCGCAGTTCTTCCCACTGAAGTTACTGAATGTACCTCGAGAAGCCCAAGAGCTTGTTTTTGTATGCCCAGAGCACAGACTTGTTCAGCTTGACATCCACGTTCAATAAGATGTGGTATAGGTTGACGATAACATCCTTTTGCCTGTCGCCGACCACCACGAAGAAACTCCGCTTCTTCTCCTAAAATTGGTATATTAGCGACTGCGAGAAAGACAATTGTAGGTTCTTGAACTTACTTGAGCTCCATTACGGATCAATGCTGGAATCCGGGAGTCACTACATAAGGAGATCAGTATACGGCTTGTATTCCTATCCCCAAGTCTAGCTTACATGGCCTTTTTAACCATCTTGTCCTCTCCAAGCTCCCCCGCCTCCTCCAATTCAGCTCAAATCGAGGATTAGTGCTCTCAAATGGCCAGTCGTTCCGAGGGGTAGAGGGCTGATATCGGTATAGTCCAAAGAGGAACTACGCAAGTATTGTTATGTGCTTAAGGGTGTTGAGACTCTCTGGCGCAAAGCTGCTCTCGAGGTGAACAAATTCGCAGTAAAAAAGTTGTCGGCGTTTAGCGGCTCATTCGCCGAGGTCACGTGGCACATCTCCAATAGGCAGGTCTTGGCACGCCAAAAAGTGCAAAACGGGTGTTGAGTCCTGCACACCCACCGCTAGGTCAACGGAGCGGGAGATTTAATACTCCAGAACTTCTTCAAAATTACTACTCGACCAGACAAATCGCCTCCCGGTTTCAGATCTGCGCTACGAGGTGTTGTTGTTGAGCTACCTGGTTGAAGGTGTTGGAACCTCGAATTCGCGCTTGGACTTTACTGCCAAGACATTAAAGTTGTTATGTAAGCGACTGATGCGCTAAACACATGATCGTCCCTGTGTCCACTTTTTCCTCTTCCCGCTTCTAAGATTATCACTTTTGCCATGTTTCATCATAAGAAGACCATTGAATCTTTAAATTACTGCAGGAGATATAATATGCGCTTGTACTACTGAATCCAAGCATCCAATCTTCAAGCTTTGCGACCATTGTCTGGCATCTCCTAGATGCCATTCTTCTCCAAGAATTCAAGCATCAAATTCCCAATCTCCCCTGTCTCGGTCTCTCCTGCGAAATGCCCCGCGTCTAGAAGTCTGACCTCAGCGTTAGGGAGATCCCTCTTAAACGCCTCTGCACCCGGCGGTATGAAGATTGTATCGTTCTTCCCCCAAAAAGCCAGCAACGGGACCTGACTCTCCCTGAAGAACTTCTGAAACTCTGGGTAGAGCGGCAAATTGTTCGCATAGTCTTTGAATAAATCTAGCTGGATCTCCTTGTTCCCCGGCCTGTCTAACAGCGCTTGATCCAAATAGTAAGACTCTGGTGCAAGGGCAGTGAGATCTCGAGTACCGTTCGTGTACTGCCATTTTGTTCCGTCGATGGTTAAAAAGGGCCTAAGCGCATCTCGTTCTTCGATGCTATCCGTAGCCCAGTACTTCCTAATCGGCTCCCAGAAATCGCCGAGGCCCTCGACGTATGCGTTACCGTTCTGGGTGAATATAGCTTGGATTGCCGAAGTCTTCGAGAGAGCTAATCTTAACCCTACTGGAGCGCCGTAGTCGAATATGTAGATGCTATACTTCGCTGGCGGATTCGGGATTGTTTCAAGGAACATTCCAATAGTAGTCGCTAGGTTTTTAAAGTTGTATACATAAGTAGAGGGCAGCTCTGTGAAGCCGAAACCTGGCAAATCCGGCGCGATGACTCGGTACTTGGTAGCAAGCAAGGGAATAAGGTTCCGGTACTGATGGGAAGAGGAGGGAAAGCCGTGGAGAAGGAGAATCGTAGGCGCCGAATCGGGTCCTGCGCTACGATAGAAAACTTTCTCACCACTAGGAAGTGGGATGGTATTGAAAGTGATGCTTGGAGACATATTGTAGATTCCAAGGGAGGATTGATCTGGCAGGAAGTTGTGAGGTATGATGATCAGATTGCTGATGCGCCTGTTGAAAATGATGAATCAATGGCACCATGCTGTGTCTTCTTATATCGTTTGAGAGAGAGCATGTCGTTATTGCAGCTTTGGTGGTTTCTAAGCTCGCATTTCCCGAAAGCAGTGCTTACAACTCGTCTATGAGGCTCTTCACCAATCAGATCAATTTCGGCTTTTGCTTTGCTTTGCTTGTCCTAGGTTTATGGCTTAATCATCACCACCCAAGATACGCTTCCGCGGCCGAACAACACCTCCGTGTCCGTACTCAGGCATATGTTTCATGAATCAAGCAGAACACTATATGACATCAACCTTTGATTCCAAATATATGTCTGATTCCAGACTCAAGCCAACGTCATATTATCTAGACTCACTCCGGATCCTTCCAAACAGCATAATCCTTCTCCTTGACTATCTTCTCCCCCTCCTGGTCCCACCATTGTAAGCTCGCAGTAAGCAACGTTACTCGCTGTAGGACTTGATATTTCATCATCGGCGACTCTTTGATTACTGTAAACTTCGACTCGGCCTCCCACACGGTAAATGTCTTGTGACCCTCAACGGAAAGGGTCTTGCATTCCCAGTCGCCGCAGTGCTCCCAGAGGCCACCGAAGAAGCCGCGTAGAGCAGCCTTGTCCATGTTGAGTTCCATGACACCTGCAAAGGGTCTATGTCAGTGCCTGCTGGTAGGCTATCGAATGTGCGAAGAATATGGGTCTTTAAAATTGAGAGGGACGAACCATAGTCGGTGTATTCCAGTCCCTGATCGACGAAATACGACATCATCTTTTCGAGGTCTCCGTCTAGGATGGCCTGTGTATACGGCGCCTGCCGTTTCTCAATGAATTCCTGCTCGGAGTGTGGCATTATGGAAGTAAATAGAAAGTTCGATCCAGAGAAATTGATAGGGGGAACTCTGTAAGGTGAAAAGGATGATAGAACGTCGTTTTGAAGGAGACATGAGTGACTTACTGAAGAGGCTTTTTATGGGTAATGGGGCGAAGTCAGCAAGATCAACCACCCCTCACCTAGGCCTTCCATATTTTCCAATTATCACAATATGCCTTTTGCGAACTCCGAAACCAAACAGTAAATCCGCCTCGCTTTCGAGGAAAACTTAGGTTGATGGAGTATGGTTATTTTTGGGGCCTTTTGATTGGCCATTTCGATCCTCGATCGTCGAGATCTCACCTCAGACGTGTTGCGAAGCACCTTGAAGGGATATATCTTGCGAGGTACCTGTTTTTGCAAACCTGATCCAAGTGTTTACACCCGCGCATGTCTCAAGTCAGCAACTCTTAGCACGCATTTATTGTGTGGACTACCTGGAATGAAGATCTCTCTAACTTTCACCGATCACACAATCTTCTTCACACGAAGTGTACCTTTTATTCACCATATGCTTTATCACCCTTCCGAAATAGCAACTCTTGGCACAACTGAAGTGTGGAGTCATTATCATTCATCGACCTTCCGGAGCTTCTCCAGCTTCAATTCCCACCCTCTTTTCGGGTAAGGTCTACATTTCACTGCGTTTTGAAATTTAACGGTGATCGTGATGAGCAAGGGTGCTCCGGAGGGGCTTCCGAAGCGCTACGAAGATCTGATTGGGCCCTAGTATTCACCGCTTTTCAGGAAGGAAGCACGTGAATTCCATTTTGGGGATTTCTGAGGGGTATAAAACCTACCAAGTGGCTGCGCAGTGAAGAGAGCATGGGAAGTTGGCGGGTTTTGAGTATTGAGAAGCCATTGCCTCATGGGCTGTCGTTCAAATAGATGCTGCAATGACAGCTATAGGCGCCGGGTGGGTGTCGGGGTCGAAAGTTTCTCTCGGCCTCTTCTATGGGCAGAATTGAGTTTCAGCCTGCGTTCGCGAGACTTCTCATGGGACGGGTTTGGGAAGCGGAGAGGTGGGAGTCCTCCATGTTGGGAGAAGAGCTTCCGATAGTCTGCAGCAATATACCTCTACACAATGATACTTATAATCACTACAACTAGTCGAAGACGACCTACTTTCTAAGAGACAGACACATCGCAACGAGGAAGATAGCTACTAACAACCACCATCGCCGCCCGTCAGTGACCACTAGCAAGCTACAGGAGCCCCTCCTCCACCACAGCCAGCACCCACAACCGAACCATCGTAAGTATGGGATGCCGAACTTATTGACGATCCACGACAGTATCATGTAGGCGAAGGATTACGTCTTCTACTCCCACAAACCCATCAGTCGAGTTCCAAGTTCTTTTTATGCCATGGCGGCGCAGGCCATAACTTTTGATCCCCCAAGCCCATGGCTGATTCCTATGACCAAGCCGAGGATGAGTTCCCGCGAGAAGTTTCATACCCAAAAACGAGAGATCTGGGCCGGAACGGAGGAACGAGGAGCCGTGGGCACGTGGCTTGTGTGGTCAAGGCCGTGAACAGTGAAACAGTTTTTCGAGCTAGAGACAAATGCTGGTGTGATTTCATATGAAGAAGAAATGGAATGAGAAAGAGGGCATGTAGAGGCTGATAGTTGAATGAACACAGGTGACGTGACGATGTTCCGGGCTGTAGGATGGTAACGGAGTAAATTGAAGGCGCAAGTGAAGCTTGAACTTCACGATGTTGAGACAGTATAGTCAAGCTTGCGGGTTGTGAAGATCTATATTGTTTTACTCCGAACAGAGCTACTTTTTATGCTCATCTTTCATCATAATCATTACCATACGAACCCAAGTTTCCATAAAGAAGACTTTTTTGATGTGAGCCAACATTCGAGCGGTCCAGCGCTCGAGATACCGGAACTATCGTGCTACGCCAACGCCGATGCCCAGGTGAAATCACGCAACTTTTTCTAAATACCGTTCCGCAAAAAAGGGTATCAAAAGAATTCGAACCAATCATTTGTCGTTCGCAATGACACAAACGCCAATCATTTCGCGTGATTGATGATCTGCTCATAGATGTCCGCCGGAATCTTAGCGGCAAACGATGTCGCAACCTGAATGACCTTTGCGGCCTGTAGCGGAGGGAAGGAGCGGAGTATCTGGTTTGGACTGCAAGACGTCAGCACAGTGACTTGGAGTGACGGTCGGCGGTAGGATGTCGTTGAATAGCATATACAAAAGTGGAAATGATCAGCGCTTACCTCGGACTCCCCAGAATCTGGTCTCTTATCAGGATCAGCTGTGCTACGATGCAGAGGATGTTGAGATGCGGGCCATATGCGAAGAGAAAGTCCCAGAGCTGCAAAACTTCTGGTAGAGGTGGCGTGCACGCGGACATGGTGAGAACAGAAGCAAACGCGTAAAGCTCGGCGTGCATCCCCTTGCTCATGAGGTGGGAGTACAGTTTTGGGTCTACAATCTCGAGAACAGTGTCCACAAGCCTGAGGCCTTTGTGAACACCATCCATGGGTCCGCGTACGTAAGCAGGGCACTCCTGCGTAATAAGCCTCTCGAATGCGACGAAGGCCTCGACTTCGCTACGGGCCGCGTACAGAAACGGCGCTGCTAGGACATTCATGCCCTGCACGTAGCCCACTTGCTCCGCATCCGAGTTTGAAACTTCTGTCCTTGTGCCGGTTGTAAAAGACTGTCGCGAATTGAAGGTGTTGTCATGGCTACCCCCAAAGTCGGACAACGTGGGTGGGGACTGCCATCCGTTGACGCGTGCCTCGTGCGCGTCGTTCAGTTTCCACGCCACGGCATTTAGCACGCGCGTCAGGCTGTTCTCAGTGACGCGGCGTCGAAAGAGAGGATCGGTCGCAAGAGTGCGAAAGGTGTCGTTGCGGATCTTGGTGTATGCGGGCGATGCGCCCTGTCGGACGAGGTCGAGGTAGACGTCGGTGCGGACGGGCGGCGCATTCAGGAGTATGAGCCATATATATATGCGCAAGTCGGACTGCACAATTCGTTGTTAGCAAGGGAAATCGCAAACCCCTAAGAGCGCAGTCAGAGGCTGGGCGATGCTCACCATGCCATCGCCGTTTGCTGGCATGCCCTTGGTCAGAATGGTGAAGCGCAGGTCATTGAGGCCTCCTGCGAGGTCTCCAGTCGGAGGCCCTTTGAGAAGAAGGAGGTCAAGATTAGTCATGGCGTGGTGGAAAGGCGAGCCGCGAGGATGGTTTGAGTTTCCCCAGAAATGAAGAAGCTCGCGATGCGCCTGCCGCTTGCGGCCAGTCACGTGGCAGCT
Organism: Lophium mytilinum; assembly: GCA_010093605.1. Classification (NCBI taxonomy): domain Eukaryota; kingdom Fungi; phylum Ascomycota; class Dothideomycetes; order Mytilinidiales; family Mytilinidiaceae; genus Lophium; species Lophium mytilinum. The sequence goes on along the minus strand of MU004185.1, from coordinate 1,337,062 downwards.
CGATTGGCCCGCCAACTTACTTTCAACCGCGCTGACAACCCCAAATGGTGAATGGTGCGACCGACACAACATCCTCGCCTCACCTACGTTCAATCTATGTACTCACTGTTCTATGTCGAACACTCTAAGGAAGCACGGTGCGTCTGAAAAGGCGCCCGCCAGCCGTGTTTCGCAGGAGCTTTATGATAACTTCATGTATAGGACTTATAGAAAAGATGAATGAGGAGCACAGGATCCACACAAGGCCCAATCTCGTCAGCGAACCTTGGACGAACTGTCGACGGGTACAAGTGTTACCAAGATGCCTCGTTACACCTGCAGCTCCACCTGCCAGGCTCACATGGCCGATCCTGCTCGGTCATGCGGGAAGCTGCAGCTGCAGGGAGCGAGCTCCCCATCTCGTCCTCGTACTCGTTTATGCGTTTCTCTTATCCGATCTGCCTTGTCGAACACACCCACGCGTGGATGGCTGCTGTCAAAGCATGCAGGCGTGGCAGGCAAACAGTGAAGGATGTGTGCAGGGTCTCTGGACCCTTCAATACCGCGGTTGGTGCGCCAAAACCGTCAGGTCCCGGGCACGCGGTCATACTACTGACTGCTAACAAAGTCCGCAGGCGACCAAGTCCGAATGATGACGGTGCTGGCAACAGCCGACTCCAGAATCTGGCAGCCTCACGGCACGTCATTAGATCCGCGTCGAGCATTTTCGCTTTGGCAGTAGGCAGTTGAGCGACATCGTAATTCCGCAGCCCGCAGAGACGTCGTCGTGGTGTGATTCTGGGCGTTTGCACGCTGCGGCTCTCTTCATGCCTAGGTTGCCCAAGTCGCTCTTCGCCGTGCTGGGCGTTGCTCTTTGTCCCGCAGGCGTGGTGATACTGCTCATGCCAAGACATCGCGGTCCAAGGTACGGCTAGCGACCCCATAAAAGGTAGATTCGACATCTTTGTGCTCGAGCACGCCATTCGCGTGGGATCCGGGCCGACTGCGCTGCGGCGCTTCCGCGCCCGCAATTGGTGCAGAAGGCCTACGCATTCACCGAGAGCCATGCCGAGCCCTGACCCCGGCAAGCTGTCGGTCACCATCGCATGCACCATCCCTGTCGCCTCACCCGCGCTGGTGTGCTTCTCCCACGCTAGGGGTGTTCTCCTCCATCACCTCCATGCTCCGTGCGCTATCCCAGCTGTACCATCACCAGTCAAGACCTCGACCGCCGCTGTCCGGACTTTTCCCGATGGTGTCACTTAGTCAAATTCTGCGCTCGACCCTGCGCGTACTCCCGTCATCTCTGGGACAGATCCGATCTAAAACTTATTTGACGTCTTGACCTGGGCCCTGTCCACCTGGCTCCCATTCTGCATCTCCGCTGTCTCCCCTTCGCAGAACACCAGTCCTTTGCGCCTCTTGCGAATTGTGGCTGCCCTAGGCTGTCACGCCATTCTCTTGCCTTTTGACAACTTCAACACCAATTTTTCACAGGCAGATCGACGCCCATTGCGGACTGTAGCAGAGCTTTAGACCAATCCCCCCACAACAAGCTCCTGTCCTGTGGCTTGCAGCCTAACTCTATCCTGGGACCCCGCGGGCCATCAAGCCCCCATATTGCACTATTGCTCATCACACACCCCAAAAGAAATCTTTTCCAGGCCCAGAGCTTCTGCTGCATCGATATAAATCCCGGCCACCAGGGCGCTTTCGGGCCAGCTACTAGTTGCAGCGGCACCCTGTGCCGAGATCTTGAGCCTGGGTTTGTTCATAGTTAAGCTCCACCCTGCTCCTTGGATCCCTTCAAGCTCTTTTCAAAAACACCCGGCTTCATGGCATCTACCAGCACCAAGATTGGCCACGGCCTGGCCAAGGTCCTTGGTATCAAGCTGCACTACCGCAACGAGACTGGCTCTGAGAGAATCACGAGAGGCGAGTCTGTCTTCTCAGTGGGCAGCGCCGATACCTATGTTGAAGAGGAGCCCACGACTCTCGAATGGCTACAGCAGGTCACTCCTTCTGGCCGCGACATTCAGCATTACTTTATCCGGCTGTTCCCATTCCTTCAGTGGATCACAAGATACAACTCTCAATGGCTTATCGGAGATCTCGTTGCAGGTGAGTCCCTCGTGTCGTTCTCAACCCGTAAGCTTTCTGACATTTGGCAGGTATCACTGTCGGCGCTGTGGTTGTCCCACAGAGCATGGCTTATGCCAAACTTGCAAATCTTGACCCTGAATTTGGACTTTATTCGTCTTTCATGGGCGTCCTGATCTACTGGTTCTTTGCTACATCCAAAGACATTACCATTGGTGTAAGTGAAATGAGTTTTACGTCTGATCTCCAGCTGACGTTCGTATAGCCTGTAGCTGTCTTGTCAACTGTCACCGGAAATGTCGTTATCAGCGCTTCCAAAAAACTTGGCCCTGATGTCCCCAAGGATATAATTGCTTCGTCCTTAGCGATCATTGCAGGCTCCATTGTATGCTTCCTCGGTCTTGCGCGTCTTGGATGGCTGGTTGAGTTCATTTCGCTCACCTCAATCGCCGCCTTCATGACCGGTTCTGCGATCAACATTGGCGTAGGCCAAGTACCAGCTATGATGGGCATTACTGGATTCTCCACTCGAGACTCGACCTACAAAGTGGTGATAAACATTCTGAAGCATCTTGGACGATCGAACTTGAACGCCGCCATCGGATTGACTGCACTTACCATGCTCTACCTCATTCGATTTATATGTACCAAGCTTGCGAAGAGATATCCAAACCGACAGAAGACGTTTTTCTTCATCTCGACTCTGAGAACGGCTTTCGTTATTTTACTCTACATTCTCATCAGTTATCTTGTCAACAGACATCACCGCAAGAAGCCAAAGTTCACTCTTCTCGGCAAGGTTCCTCGAGGTAAGCTGTTTCGAACGCCCATTGAATGAACTCATCTCACCGTTATCAGGTTTCAAACACGCCCGTGTCCCCCATATCACTACAGATATCATCTCCGCATTCGCGTCCGAGCTTCCGTCCACCGTCATCGTGTTGTTGATTGAACATATTTCCATCTCGAAATCCTTTGGTAGAGTGAACAATTACACCATCGATCCTTCGCAGGAACTTGTAGCCATTGGAGTCACCAACCTGCTCGGCCCGTTCCTAGGTGCCTACCCTGCCACTGGATCGTTCTCTCGGACTGCCATCAAGTCAAAGGCCGGTGTCCGTACTCCTTTCGCTGGTGTTATCACTGCCATTATCGTTCTTTTGGCTATCTACGCTCTTCCGGCCATGTTCTTCTACATTCCGAATGCTGCGCTATCTGCAGTTATCATTCATGCTGTCGGAGATCTCATCACACCGCCTAACACTCTGTACCAATTCTGGCGAATTTCGCCGCTCGAGGTGCCGATTTTCTTCGCCGGTGTGTTGGTGACCGTCTTCAGCAGCATTGAGAATGGTATCTACACGACAGTTTGTGTCTCGTTCGCCTTGTTCATTTTTAGGGTTTTCAAGGCCCGTGGCCGATTCGTCGGAAGAGTCAAGGTTCACTCCGTCGTTGGTGATCACTTGTTGAACCAAGAGGAAAGCAAAGAAGGCAGGACCCCGAAGGCTTCCAAGGGGATCCCAGACGACCCAGACTCGAACTCCAGGAATATCTTCTTGCCGGTTGATCATCACGATGGATCCAACCCCACGATCGAAGTCGAAGACCCATACCCGGGTATCTTCATCTACCGATTTTCCGAAGGATTCAACTACCCCAACGCCAACCATTATTTGGACAACCTCGTTCACGTAATCTTTGAGAAGACTCGTCGCACCAACCCTGCTACGTATGGAAAATTAGGAGTAAGCTAACTCGCACCCTTCGTTTCCGAATCAATTGACTAATAGTTCTTAGGACCGCCCATGGAACAACCCTGGACCCCGCCGTGGTAAAGAAGCAGATCCGACTGACCACCGGCCTACTCTCAAGGCTATCATCCTCGATTTCTCATCCGTCAACAACGTCGATGTCACCTCTATCCAGAATCTCATTGATGTCCGTAACCAACTTGATCGCTATGCCGCTCCTGATACTGTTGATTGGCACTTTGCCTGCATCAACAACCGGTGGACCAAACGTGCGCTTGCCGCGGCTGGATTTGGATACTACACCCCCGAATCTGATGCCGAATCTGGCCTGGAACGCTGGAAGCCAATTTTTAGCGTCGCCGAACTCGGAGGAAAATCTAGCGCCGCTGCAGCAGCTGAGGCGCATCAAAATAAGGCGCAACGCAGGGCTGCGGCCCAAGCAGAGGGCAAGACGGTCAGCGATGACATCGAGGAAGGTCCAGACTCATCGGAAGACGCCGACAGCCTGAACAAGCAGCTCAGTCATTCCAAGGCATACGGCACGATCGGAGGCGGAAAGTCGCAGAGGATCGCAGTTGTGCAAGGTCTAAACAGGCCGCTTTTCCATATTGATATCACGGCGGCGATGGAGAGTGCATTGGCAAACTCGCAGAGGAAGTCGCATTAGACGGTGTATTATTCTTGTTTCGAGAGAGACTTGGGAGATACCTTGTAGCTACCATGTGATTTGACTAATTAATGGTTTCTGATCGATTACTTCGCCTATATACCGTGTAACGCACCGTTGAAACCTCTGGCACGTGATAACATTACATAAGCCTAAGCCAACGTACCCCTGCCAGGAACGCTGGACCCTAGCGATTCGCGGCGGCGCGCGACATCAGAATGCTAGCTGTCCTTTATTCTGCCCCATCAGCCTCACCACTCGCCCGGCTTGCCCTGCTGTTCACTTCCCTTCTCTTCCCGTGTATGTAATCGCAGTACACACTTCCGGGGGAATTGTTTCTCTTCGACGCTCCTTTCCTTCCTTTCTTCGAACCTCAGCCCCAGCATTTGCGGAGAGCTGCAGCTGCTTGCCCTCCATACCCGAATTTGTCCAGGACCCCGTAATCCACCCTCGAACACTGCGTATACGACACTGGGCGCATTGCGACAACCGCGAGGCTATATTCAAGCCTGAAGAGGCTCCTCGGTCTGCTTCACTACCGACTTCGACTTCGACTTCGGATCTGGTTCCGTGGCTTTCACCATGCCGGCGAAATCGCGCTTTACGCGCCTCGATGCGTTTACGAAGACTGTGGAGGATGCGAGAGTGCGGACGACGTCGGGTGGCATAGTCACGATAACGAGTCTGCTGGTGATACTATGGCTGGTGTGGGGCGAGTGGGCAGATTACAGGAGGGTGGTTGTGAGGCCGGAGCTTGTGGTCGATAAGGGGAGAGGTTAGTTCTTGATTCTTGAATCCATGGAAGAATTGGGAACAGAGACTGTTTCGGAGTTGAGACACTGGAAAGGGAATGGGTTGATTTGATCAAGAGCTGGGCTAACAATCTGCGCAGGAGAGAAGATGGAGATCCACATGAACATTACGTTCCCGCTGATGCCGTGCGAGCTGCTGACGCTGGATGTTATGGATGTGTCGGGGGATTTACAGAGCGGGGTGCAGCATGGAGTGAATAAAGTGAGGTTGGCGCCTGTGTCAGAGGGAAGCCATGATATTGAGAGCAAAGCGCTGGATCTGTAAGTGGAATACTCTCCATGTTTGTTCTGATTAGAGGAATGTCGACAGTCAATTCGTAGACTATGAAGCTTGATATTCCCGCTTCGATCCGCCGCTGACGCTCCAACAGCCATCCCGACGACCCAGCAACCCACCTCGACCCCGAGTACTGCGGGCAATGTTACGGCGCACCTCCCCCAGCCAACGGTCGCAAGGCCGGCTGCTGCAACACCTGCGACGAAGTGCGCGACGCATATGCCAGTATATCATGGTCCTTCGGGCGCGGCGAGGGCGTTGAGCAGTGTGAGCGCGAACACTACGCCGAGCATCTCGACGAGCAGCGCAGAGAAGGCTGCCGCATCGAAGGCGAAATCCGCGTCAACAAGGTTATCGGCAACTTCCACATTGCCCCCGGAAAGTCATACTCCAACGGCAACATGCATGTGCACGACCTCGAAAACTACTTCAAGGATGAAGCCGATCACTCATTCTCGCATACCATCCACACGCTCCGCTTTGGCCCGCAACTCCCTGACGCAGTCATTGCGCGCATGGCGACGAGGGGATCCGCGTCGGGCGCTGGAGCATGGACGAACCACCACCTGAACCCCTTGGATGGGACGGAGCAGAAGACGGGCGAGAAGGCGTTCAACTTCATGTACTTCGTCAAAGTCGTTAGCACGGCCTATCTCCCTATTGGATGGGAGAAGGAAACGCCATCGGGCAAGAACGAAGTCCTAGGTGCTGGTATTGACGCGGGCTATAAGGGCAGCATTGAGACGCATCAGTACAGCGTGACATCGCACCAGCGGAATCTGGGCGGCGGCAATGACGCGCAGAGTGGGCATAAGGAGCGGATCCATGCGCGGGGTGGGATACCAGGTAAGATAGATAGAAAAATAGTCTATGGGACTATCTTAAGCTAATGATTGATCTAGGTGTCTTCTTCTCCTATGATATCTCCCCAATGAAGGTCATCAACCGCGAAGCCCGCCGTAAGACCTTCTCCGGCTTCCTCGTCGGCTTGTGCGCCGTCATCGGCGGTACTCTTACCGTTGCTGCGGCTGTGGATCGCGCGCTGTATGAAGGTGTGCAAAGGGTGAAGAAGCTGCACCAGGGATGATTCCTATACTATGTAGCATAGGCCGTCGGAGTTAGGTGGTTCATTTACATTTTTCAGTCATAAAAGCTCAGTCTTCATGATGTATCTTAAGACGCACCGAGCTGGGAAATCTGAATATATGGAGGCGTGAATCTAGAGGTTGTCGAACATCAATCTCTTCGTATTTTGAGATTATTTGATGCGGGCAAGAAGATTTAGCATCATCCTACAATCAAACTCCACCTGTTTCCTATTATCAACCCCTGAACAGTCCTTCAGACACACTAGTAAGTTGCACAGTTATGTTTTTGTCAATTCCTCAAGACTTGTATTCAGCGATGTCGGCTTTCATATCCTCTTCACACCCAATTTCTACTTGCTTCCAGGATGCAAGCCACCGGGCGCCCTAAATCAGAGCTTGGAAAAAGGGATGATTTTGGTGCTGTGAGATGTATAAAGTGGAGCCAGTCCGTGCGATTTGAAGTCGATTTTGGCATGTTATTGTCTCACAGCCTAAATCAGACCCCAGAATTCGGGAGTCTTGGTGCTGAGAGATGTATGAAGTGGAGCCAGTCTGTGCAATCTTGAGTCGTTTTTGGCATACTATTGTATCGCACTTCAGATCAGATTGTGGAACTCGGGATAATTTGGGTGATGTGAGATGTATGAGGTGGAGCCAGTCCGTCCGATTTGGAGTCGTTTTTGGCATATTATTGCAGCGCACTTTGAATCAGACTCCTGGATTGTGGTGAGTTGGGTAGGGGGTCAGATGCATGAACAAGAATCGGTTAGGGTCATGGCGGTAGGTCAACATTGTGTCCTCCGATCGACATCGTGTCCCCTGAGGTCCAATTCAAAGCTTGTTTCAAGATGACTAGTTGTTTGGGGCGAAGCAAGTCAACGCCATCCGTGGTTCCTGTTGGGCACCATAATGCTTCATACACTAAATTCTGTCAGGAATGAGATCTGGTTGACATCGTCGAGAAGCATAGGCGGGAGTCTATACAGTGTTTAGAATTTACCGCCAAATCTCTACTTCAATTACCATATGCTAGACACTGGGCCATCGTATCGAACAGCTCACAGCTTCGACGTCCCTAGTCACACCACATTCTTCTCCAACCACTCCTCCCACTGCTCCTTCGTCCACCCACTTGAGATACTGTTCTCCACAATCCCATTGAACAACACCGTCGGTGTGACGTGCACTCCCGTCAACCGGTTCGCCTTCACCATCAGCTTAACATCGTCAGTGACTTTGTTTCCCGTGTTCAACGCCCCATCCTTGCCCGGCTTGTCACTAATGACGAGCAAATCATACACTTCCTTCTCGTTGACCCCGACGCTGCCAGCGATTTTAGCAAGGCGAGCGTACGTCTGATTGCGCGTCTCATTGACGACATTAACATCGAAGAAAGCGGTTTGTTGCTCGAAAAGGACAGCGCTGAAGGGGAGAAACAGGTCCGGTGACAGACGGAGGACGGCGGCGCCGGCTTCGTGTGTGAGGGTGGAGGACGGATGCCAGGGCTGAATCTGCTGGCGGAAGATAGTGACGACTTTGGAGTCGTAGGGCGAAGATGTCAGGGTGGATTTGAGGGGGCCGAAGACCGTTTTGAACATCTTGGCGCTAAAGGGACAGACATAGTCGAGGTCTGTGAGGTCAATTAGCTTGGGCAGGAGAGGTTTCAGGGTAGTTTACGTACAGAGCTCGAGGGTGTGGACGGCTTTGGGCGCGATACCGCTACCAGCAAGCTTTTGGCCGGCGAATTTGGGGGCGAGAGCCATTGCTTATGATGTGGATGTCTGAGGAGTTGTTGGAGGAGTTGGTCGTGCTGAGTTGAGGAATTGAGGGTAGCTTTGTATGAAGTTGAGAGCTATGCTTTGATAAACACCGAAGCCCCGCGGCCAGCTCTAGATTCTGGTGATGACGACAGCGGGGTATCATATTGCATCGTGAAATTGCAACTTTTTGATAATTGTCAGCTCCGGAGGCACCGAGAGGCTCTTACCAATGTTCAAGTTCGAGAAGCTTTTCGCTTATGGCCAAAATGCTTCTGCATACGGTAGTTTTGCGATAAACTAGCGGGCCGTGTCTAGGCTTCTTCTATCCATTACTAGTCGTTCACTTGGGCACCCCTTGCAATAATAACATTATGAGAGTCGTCTTCAGCCGATTGGTATCATGCCTAGCTGTATATGAAACCGCCTCCTCGTCGAAATCCCTCGGAGTAAACCGCCTTTTCTCAGTGCTGAGCCATACCTAGTCGTTTCGCTGCAAGCAAGCATCATGTTGCTTACATGCAACATTATCTTCTCAGTATGACGGCCTGGGTTCGATTTTAATGGATCGCATGTAATCCTGGGTTTTATAAGACGTACCTTGACTACTTCACTAAGATTTTCAGGATCTTCTCTGCAAGCCAATTACGACCGCCAGCTCCACCGAGGATGTCCAGCCTGTCCTCCCTCGTCATAGGAAGTCCAGTCTGCACCTGCCTAGCCCAAACACCAAGCATCCTATCCAGTTCGCCCCAGGCCTGTTCCGGTGAGTCGCATGGCAGGGCAGGACATCCATCTTGGCCGATGGTGTCTCCCTTGTACACATAGGCCATATAGAACCCCTTATCGTGGATGGTCCCGATGTCGAAATGGTACTCGCCATCGCCCCAGATAATTTTGCTGTGTGCTACAATCCGTTGGCCCTGTTCGGTTGACGCTTCAATCCGTTCGCCCTGTTCAGATGTCCCTTCAATCTGTGGGCCCTGTTCGGAAGACATGGTCCACGGTATCGATTCCCGCCTCAGATGCCACACAGGACTTGCTAGGTGTTGATCGGTTTGTGATTGGTTCGGAGTTTGTCGGTGCCAGCAATGTGCTTTACAAATTCAAGGTGCACGAGCTATGTTTACATTTCATTGGCGAGACACAGAAAGTGGTTGCCTAAAGACTAGCGAGGTTCGCCTCCTGAGTGAATGCTGTATCGTTTTCTATTGCACTATTTCAACGCAGCCAACTTCATCAAACAAGAACTCCACACATCGCTTGTCTACAGACAACAAATTATTCAAAGGTTTCCCCACCTCTCCGCTGGCATTATGGAACAATTCTATCTCAAGAACATTTCCAAATACCACTCACTCGTTGATGCGCTTGATCCTTGCCCAAAGCCGCGGATATCAAAAGGGATGCCAGGTCCCAACATGGTTGTCAGTGCCAGAATCAGACCTCTTTCCGAAAATGAACGTTTACCTTCCGCCACTTTCCCCCGATCGAGCCAGAAAAATGTGGTGGATGTTCACGATCTCTGCAATCATCCGAGGGGCGCTCCCATACTCCGGGTATGAAGCATCGACCTACGTAGCGAGACACAGATTCACTAATCTCTAAATATTTGCAGTCCAACGATTACCAAGTCGACCGGCTTTTCCACCCAAAGTCAACTACTGAGGAGATCTACGAGGACCTTGTTGCTGACCTAGTTCCATTTGCCTGGAACGGCGGTATCGGGACCTTATTTGCGTACGGTCAGACAGGCTCAGGCAAGACGTTCACCGTCAACAGGCTGGAGGAACTCGTGGCAGACACGCTAATGAACGGAAATCTCGAAGGAGAGAGAGAGATCTACATGACCATCATCGATCTTGCTGGAAACGCTGCATTCGATCTTTTGAGCGATCGAAAGCCAATTTCACTCCTTGAAGATTCCTTAGGCATTACGCAGATGGTAGGCGCTGTGGAACATCCGGTACTCGACATGGAAGACATGAGGGCGCTGATCGAGCGGGCGACCTCATTCAGACGCACGGCACCAACCCTCAAGAACCCTGCCTCATCGCGTTCACATGCTATTTGCCGTATCAGGATCTGGAATAGGGCAGATGGCTCAGACGGTTTGTTGTACCTGATCGACCTCGCAGGATCCGAAGGTGCTCGCGATGTTGCAGCTCATGGGGCAGACCGCATGCGCGAGGCACGGCAGATCAATATCAGTCTCTCGGTGCTCAAGGATTGCATTCGTGGAAAAGCCGAGGCAGATACTGCGACATCCCTGAAGGGAGAGAAGCTGGGCCAGAAATTACCACATGTTCCCTTCAGGCAAAGTGCGCTCACGAGAGTCTTGAAACACGTATTCGATCCAGCCGGCGCCCGCGCTTGCAGGACGGTCGTGATAGCTTGCGTCAACCCAAGTCTCGCGGATGTGGGTCCGACTAAAAATACGCTGCGGTTTGCGGAAATGTTGCGCGTGCCAGGGCCGGCAACGAACGAGACGAGTGCAGACCGAAAGAGCGCTATACAGTGGACGAACACGCAATTGAGGGAATGGATCAGGGCGAACGTAAGTTGAGCTCACATGACGCATTACCATCCTGAACTGGAAACTAACCGGAAATCCGCCTCAGTGTGGTACTCCTGCGATTCTAGACAGTGTTGTAGCTCCGCGCGAATCAGGAGCCCAGCTATTCAATCTCTCGGGCGCAGAAATTGAGTATCGATGTCGAAAATGTCCGGGTGTCAGACTAGAGCAAGCAAAAGCCTTCCGTTCCATGCTATGGCAGATGTATATTAGTTCGTAGATATGAACTAGAGAGTATACCCCGCCTATAGCATACGCTATTAGGCCCTCGAATTAGTTGGAATAATACTACCCACCATTCTGACACGCTGTACTGCTTGATGCGCCTGCCTTTTCTCTATAAAAGATCTTTCAAAGCATCTCCAAGCCCATCAAAGCCCTCCTGTAGAACCTTCCGACCAGCAAGCTCATTAGAGAATGCCAGCTTTTCCCTCAAAGACCAATCGCTACCTCGCACGTTTTCGCAATATAGCATACCAGCGATGAATGTATCGCCTGCTCCAATCGTGCTGTGCGGCATCAGTATCTCGAACTCAACAGCCAAAGGCTTGAGACACACTCAACAACAACTTGACCCTCATGCCCCCAACCATCAACATACTCAAACCGGCCACTTCCACACTCAAGAGCCGCAGCTCCGCGCGAGCCCCAGGTCAAGCAAAGCAGCGCCCTACATCCCAATCAGCCAAACCTCCTCACAAACGTAGTCCCATACCCACCCTTTCCTCGCCCCCAAAGCTTGCGTCTCAAGGAACGCCCGCATACTCTCCACTCCCGTAAACCCCTTGCTCTACCACAACCCGCGTCAGCACTCTCCCACCAACCACACAACCTCTCCAACTCACCACCGCCCACCCCTTCGAATAAAACACCACATCCGCCAACCCAGCCACCCCCTCCAGCCCCTCCCGCGCCGGATTCTCCGCCTCAACACTAACCTTCGCCCGCGGAAACCGCTCCCGTAGATCCTGCACGCACGCGAGCGTGACGTCCGGAATACGGCCCTACTACCCTTAGCCCCCTTTCCCCTGTCAACCGACTATGCATTAGCCACTCACCTCAAAATGCCACCACCCCCGCTCCCCATCCCCCGCCCCGCCGACCTCCCTCACCTTCTCCCGCAACTCCCCCGCCGTCATCTCCGGCAACTCGTTGAAATTCACAATCGTGCGACTCCCCGTCGCCGCGCTGCGGAGGACGTAGCAGCTCGCGGGCTCCTGGTGCGCGGAGCGGAAGAGGGAGTGGGAGAGGTCGATGGTAGGGAGGGAGTCGAGGATGGTCTGGGTTGCGGGGGAGGTGCGGGAGGGGAGGGTGGTGATGAGGGAGAGGGTGAGGGGAGAGGGGGACCCACCCACCCCACCCGAGGAGAGCTGGGAGAGGACTTCGAGGGTGTTGGGGCCGTTGCCGCCGCGGCGGCGGGTCAGGGCGGTGCTGCGGAGTTTGGCGTCTTCGGGGGGGTAGTGGGGGAGGCTGGGTGGGTGGGTTAGATTGGGGGATGCGGGAGATGGGGTTAGGCAAATGAGAGAGTTCGGACTTCGGTTTGTTTTTGGATTGTTGTGGTGATGGGAAGGGAACAGATTGGGAATGGGTACTGAATTCAGGGGAGAGAGAAATTCCGAGATAGAGTTTGAGTTTGGAATGCAATGATGGTGCAAAGGAGATAAATATGCAATAGGCGTTGAGATGATGGGAGAAAGTAACGTTACGGAGATGAAGCATTTGGCATTCAAATTTGAGTTCGAACTCTTATGGTGATGAAAATAAGATAGATAGGAAATAGGTTAGCTCACGTGAGGATGGTATCGAGATAGCATGCGCCGACTGCGGTTACGTGAGGCATTGTGGGCTATGAGGAACCTACATGCTTTGGCATAGCCTTTTTGTAGGATACCTACAGTTTTAGATATGTGGGGTGTTTACTTGATGAGATGCGGTATTCAAACCTATCTGGACATCGAGTTAGAGTAGCTAGGCTAGCCAATAATAAGACTAGTTTCACTAGCACAACAATTAGGGATGAGAACACACTCTCTCAATGGCGGGTAGAAAGGTAGCACCCGCTCACAATGCCAGCGAATTGAGTAAAAGACAGGTGGTAGCCTTAGATATATGGAACAATCACCCAGACGCAAGGAACACGCCTCACGCATGCCGAATCCGCGCGTTGGCATATACAAGCCTAATCACCACAAAATACGTAAAGTGCAGTAGTAATCAATCTTTCAATCATTGACTTTGCTTTTCCCAGTCTCCCAACCAGCTGCCTGACCAGGCCCCTCGCTATATAAACTCCTCGCTAGCTCAAGCGGGCGCCAACGCCATGTCCTATGCTGGAAACTTGCAAATGCACCATAATGTCGTGACCGCCGTGTATGAGCAACACCAATGTTCGCAAGAAACCACAGCCAGATCGTCGTTCCAAGCACAAACACCACCTACATGCTCTTGATGCCACCATATAACGGAAAAAAACAGCGCAATCAAGTGCTGGCCTCAGTAGCCGTCTCTTCGTACGCCTCTGCGACATCCTCGTCTTCCTTGTCACCAGGATTGGAATCGGAATCGCTTCCCGAGTCTTCTCCGTCCTCCGTGTCGTCGTCATCATCATCTTCATCGTCGTTAGCTCCTTTGAAAGCGTCGATGTCTTTCCACTCGATATAGTCTCCTGCCAACCACTTCCGACTCCCAGGTAGAAGATACGGGTCGAACGGAAAGTACGCATCGAGCTGGAGTCCATCTTCTCCCTTTTTCGCACTCAGCGCCGTTTCTCGCTCCGCGTAGCCGCCATACGCTCCACCACCAATCATTGCCCTTGACAGCCTCACCCGCTTGTTCGTCTCTAGCAGTGGGAAGACGTAGAGGAAGCGGAGATGGTGGGCGACGCGTGCGAACTGCCCAACGATGACCGGTGAGCAAATCTTGAGAGGATTCAGCTTGGAATAGATATTCCTTGCGAAGGTTTCCTTGATGCCGGTATGCCAAACATGTTCGCGACCGTCCGATAGTAACTCTTCGTCCAGATCGTCGTCCTCGTCGATCAAGTCGCGCCAACGGAAGCAGAATATGTAAAGGAGCGCCTGTGCAATGCCGTAGTAAGTGCCGTAGCGGCGGAGATTGGGTCCGACGGTACTGTACGGGTGGGACTGGCTCTCATGAGATCCGCGGAGGTTGTCGAGATGACTGCTCAACAGGTCGACCACGTCGCGGACCAGCTGCTTGGAGACGTGGGCGCCACGGGAGATGAAGGAGGCAAGATAGGCGGCTGCGGCTAATCGCAGAATCTGAGGGCGGTTTTTGTCGAAGGCGAGATGGCTACAGGCACCGGCGAAACGTCCGGTGAGCTCAGGAGAGCTTTGGCTGAAATGGAAGAGTAGGAATTGGGTGTGTCGGGATCGATAGGTCGGTAGGATGATATTGGCAAACTGGGAGAGAAGAGATTCGAACGTGTCGTTGATGTCGAAGAAGTCGCCTTTCGCGAAAATGGGGTGGTAGTACTCGAAGAGAATATCGAGGATGGCATCCATTTTGTGGATGGACTCTCTGATTTCCTTCGTCCGGCGTTCCTCTGGCGTGGATGATTCGTCGCTCGACTCCGAATCTTCGCTATTGGATGCATCGTCTTCCTCCTCAGAGTCATCTACGTTCTGCTTCTTCTTTACATCTTTGATCAGGCTCTCCTCAATATCATCCTCGAAGTCCTCCATATCCACCTGTATCTGCACGTCTATCTTCACGAGCCGCTCAGTCACCAGAGCGAGGATCTCGCCTTTTAATTCCGGAGCGTATGTAGCTAGCTTAAGGAGGTTCTTGATATAGTCCACATGCACCCTGGTAGTATCGGTAGAGAATGGGAAATTTGAGCCTAGGACATCAGAAAGCTCTCGGCTGGCTGCAGGGAAGAGCCGGAGTAGGTATTTGAGGCATTGGTGTACTCGAGCGTGTATCCGTCGGCGCGGTACTCTGGGGTCGTTCTGGTGGCGGATTGCGGGAGATGGTACTGAGATCGTCAATGAGGGTGGTGGAGCATGCGAGGGTGGGCACACATACGTCTGATGAAGTAGTCCACTAGTTTCTGCAGTACACTTGACGCATACCCTGCTTTAGCGGAGACAAGACATCCCAAGAATCGTATGTAGGTAGAGACAAATTGCTCGCTCCTAGTAAGCCATCTGCAATCTAGGATCGCGTGAACAAGTCCAGACGAATCCCTATCCAGCAAGCCAACTTGCTCTGTTAGGACGAGGATGTACTTCTGGAGTAGAGGAGTCGAGGGCGCATCATCGTCAGTCGGGCGGATTGATATGAGATGGTTCAACTGGTTGATGCCGGATGAATCGCCGTCGCGGTTTTTCTCCAATGCGCGGCGGACCTCTTCTCTGATGAGCTCCGTGTCCTTCTCTTTCCACTCGGAGAGTATCTGAACGTTGACATCCGGGCTGAATGCCACCTTGAGGCGCTTTGTCGGACTAGAGGGTATGTTTTCGTGGTCGGACGGCGAGTCTTCATGTCTTCGTTTGAGGCTGCCGCCTATGCTGGGCGCGATGGCGAGGGCAGTCGCGCGGTCGGAGGCTGCGAGGGAGACCATGGTGCCAGGAGTCGCAGCACGAGATTCGCGTCACATTGAAGGTGTGGTCATGGCTGTATAGGATGTGGAGTGAATATGATGCGAGTGGTGGGGTGTCGTGGACGAGAATCTGCAGTGCGATGGCGGGAAAAAAGCTCGGACCCACTTTTATGTAGTGCCCGAGGCGAATTATGTACGTACCCCTACCATTGATTGTGGGGGTGCTCCTCGACCTCAAAGCTCTCAATTCACCACGACCTCGGACCCTTCTTGCGCTGATGAGTTATCAGAGGTACCATCTTGGGGAATGAAAGCGACATGCATTGATGCACCATGATGAGCGTGAAGGGCTAGCGTGTAACTATTCTAACAACTATAGTCAAGACACCATTCTTTTCATTAGGATACTGTTTCATGAAGTCTTGCTGAATCACTCGCACGTGTCCATGGGATTCCAATTCACCATTCCGGGCGTTTATTTGGCAAAGGATTTCTACAATGAAGGCGCCGAGGCTGAATACCCATTGCACCCAGCACAACTTTTAGGCTGGGTCACGAGTTTCCTCGTGAATTCGTGAGACATACTGAGCATTGGCAGCGTCGGCGCCAGCATGCAAGCACGTAGTACCCAGAGAGAACCCCCGCGTGCTCGAGAGCTGGTGGAGGCGTCGCGCAGCTTTGATTCGTCGAGGCGTATGGTCGATTGGGATCTTCGAAGCGCTCGCGTGCGTTTCAGGAGTTCATCACATCTCGCCGCATTGCGCAATAGCCACGTCCTGGGTAGGCCTATCCCCTGGATTCGTTCTCGTGTTCTGAATCTTGTCTACAATATCCATGCCCTCGACCACTTTACCGAAGACGACGTGTTTGTTGTTCAGATTAGGCTGAGGCGCGCACGTGATGAAGAACTGACATCCATTGGTGTTTGGCCCGGCATTCTGGTAATTCGTCAGCGTCTAGGAATTAATATGATAGGCACAACATACAGCCATGGAGAGAAGGTATGGGGCATCGTGCTTCAAGTTGAAGTTCTCGTCGGCAAACTTGGTGGTGCCATAGATGGTCTGCGAACCTGATCCATCTCCATTGAGAAAGTCGCCCCCCTGTATCATGAAGCCTTTGATCTAAACACGGTTGTGAGCAAATCAGAAGCGAAGGAGCAAGATGGCATGACTGACTACACGATGGAATTTAGAGCCTTTGTAGCCGAGTGGCCGTCCTAGGTTGTTCCTCGTCTCGCCGGTGCAGAATTGGCGGAAGTTCTCCGCGGTCTTCGGAGTGATATCCTTGAAGACCTCCATCTTGATTCGCCCAAGAGGCTCGCCTGCATTTGGTCAGCACGTTCTGGATTTGGCAGTGCAGCACGTGATATCGAGCTTTGAGCGGAAAACTCGGGAAATATAGATTCCCCTCACGAAGTCCATCGGCGCTAGAGCGTGGCAAAAATCGCAAGAGTCGAATACATTAGATGATAACTAACCTCCAAGAGTGATATCGAAGAAGCAGATGGGGTTTGATTCCGCTTGCGTGGACTCCATGATTGGGCTGTGCAGAATCACTCGCCCAGGTGGTGGCTTTGCAGGTGAGACGTTGGCTCTCGTAAGATTTGCAGAAAAGTAGTGTAGTATGTATGCACGGAGTAGGTGGTGGAATGGTCAGGTCGCAGGATTGCAAGTGCGTGTTTTAGGGTGATTCAGCGCTCAATAATCACCGGTGAATGAGTACTGTGAGAGGGCGCAGACTGCAGACTGCGTGAGGTCGTCAAGGTGTGTCCCCCGGGAACCAATAGCCTGCAGGGGGAGGGTTTGCACAACGCTGTCCGAATGAGGGTAGCTTGGCAGGGCCAGACCTTGTAGCCAGCGATTTTGACGGGAAATGTCTCGTGAGGTCGAATTTGGAATGGTGGTGGAGGGAACTGCAATGAGGTCGGCAAGGGCCTGTGCCGAACCCTACGCCAGCCAAGTTCAGGCTCGGCGATGGCGATCGCTGCAAAATGGTCCCGAGTCAGCCGGATTGGCAATGTGGGATGTTGTGCGGCGGCGGCAGCTCTCCTCTACGGCTGCTGTCGAGGCAGCAGCAGCGAGTGCGGGCGCAGAGACTCGATCGCTGCAGGAAGCCGGCACTGCGACGACGTTTCTGCACGACGCGGTGCAGCAGAAAACCGGGCGCGATTGAAAACAGCTGGCACACTGGCACACTGGCACACTGGCACACTGGCACACTGGCGTCAAAGTGAAGGTTGGAACGCGGCCGTGCACGCCTGGCTTCTGCCACCCTCCTCCAGCGCGTCGGGTCTAGCGGATCGCTGTAGCGCGCGAGGGCCCTCTTTGTCCTCTTTCCACCCTGCCGCGACCAAGCACTTCGCTCTCCAAACTCACGGCCTCCCGCCAGCCGCTCTACGCACTTCACCCACTTCACCAAGCTGCCTCCGCCCTTCACTCGCCACAGGGCATGGACAATCCCATTGTCCTCCTGCCTCAATACTAACGGCCTGCCCCAGCCCCGAATAAGGCTCTCTAAACCCGCCCCGTCTCAGCTGCTGCGCTTGCCACCCGCGACCGTCCACCCGTCATCCATTCGTCCTCCTCGCCCACCCACACTTCTGCACCCATCCGCGGGGAGCAACTGTGAACTACCCCCCGGCGCAACGTCTATCTCGAGGACACCACCCTCTCCGAGCCCACGCCTTCGCTGCTCGATTCGCATTGCGGAGACTCGCTGACGGATTCTCGTACCCGGCCGCAACCCTCGACCAGCCGTTTTCGGCCATCGGCCTGTACAAAGCTGCTTTCTTGTACATATTTTCGATCGACCCGCTACGACCGCTCCATTTCTACTGCCTTACCTCGTACTTTCGAGAGCGACTGCATGGATAGCAACTAGCCACCATGTCTACAACCACCTCGGCGCCTGCGCCTTCGAACACGGGCGGCGGCAACAACTCGAGTGGCCCCACCAGCTCTCCGCTGCTGTTCTTCGTCGCTCTTGGCTTCGGTGTTGTGTTTACGAATCTATGGTACGTTCCTTGCGACTGAGACATGGTCGTGGCTGTTGCTTCGCACGATTACTAACCTTTCCGCGCTCCAGGATTATCGTCGGTGTCAAGTACTGCTTCCGATATAACCAGCGCAACCGAGCCGCACGGGCTGCCGCCGATGGAGAACCGATAGACCTGTCGGCCATGACCCGGCCGCATCGGCGGAGGAGAGAAAAGAAGCTGATGTCGATGGAGGAGGTGAATGAGCGATTCCCTCTGACCAAGTACAAGGCGTGGCGATACTCGCGCGAGAACCAAGGACTGCCTGCTGCTGGTGGCATTGCAACTGCTCCTAGCAGGCCTGCAAGTGTTAAGAACGTCGATTCAGCGAACGAACCATCTGGCGAGTCTCGACGTTCGACAGAGAGCACCCGACCTACTACAGCCTTGGAGATCGCCCGTGAAGATCTAACCGCACCTACCACATCGAGTCCCCCAGTTCCATCGCCCAACGTCGAACCAGTGGTCGCAGAAAGTGCCTCCGCCCAAGAAGTAAAAGCAAAGGAAGAGGAGAAGGTTCCTACCGAAAAGTCCGGCGATGTGACGGAAGTGAAGACGATTGATAGCACTACTCCAGAAGAATCTAGCGACAACCCGAAGCACGATGACGCTGACGATTCCGACGATGATGACCCGATCCGTACTGCCACCGCCCCTGAGCTTCTCGCAGAGCCAGGTGATACCTGCGCCATCTGCCTGGATACCCTCGAGGATGACGACGATGTACGAGGCTTGACCTGCGGCCACGCATTCCATGCCAGCTGTGTCGACCCGTGGTTGACTAGCCGTCGTGCTTGCTGCCCGCTGTGCAAGCATGATTACTATGTGCCGAAACCGAAGCCTGAAGGAGAAACACCTGAAGTTACCACCGGCACCCGAATGGCTGGACTGCGTTTGCCTACGTCTCCAGCATCAACCTGGATGGGGAATCGCGGCCAGTTCTCCCGATCGCGAGTTGTGTTCATTGCGAGTAACCGGGACCACCAGGCCGCTCCTACAGGTGGACTAATGAACATGCATAACCACCGTCCCACTCGTCCCAATCGCGGAGCCGATGCTGCCACACCAACGAGACCTCAAGCAACCCAAAACCCAAGCTGGCGAACGAGATTGCACGCTATGAGAAACGCCAATCGTCCTTCCATGCCAAATCCCTTCGCGAGAAATCGCAACAACGCCACTACCGAGCCCGCCAATGAAGTTGCGGCGCCGACGGAAATCCAACCTACTCCGGCTCAGCTAGAAGCTGGAACTCGATAGTCCCACCATCTATCTTCCACTTTATCTTCTTGAAGTCATCAGAAGCTTGGCTTCTCCCTGCTTCACATCTCATGCGTCATGCGCTATATCTTGAAGATTCTCGAATATCTTGAATCCTCATTCTAGAACATGCTTTGCATCTCTCTTTGGCGCACTAGCTGCCCCTATGAACACACTATCATCGCGGTTGCCTGGCGTCGTTCTAGTAACCGCAACCTCTTACGACCGTCCCCATGCCCCTGAACGAAATTACTCTCCTTTACATCATTAAGTTCACCCTCTGAGCGTCTCTGAATGATTCTAACCATCTACATTGGTGTTTTCCTCCTTTCTGGCCGGCGTTTAGTATCGGGAACTATTTGATATTCCTGTCTTGGGTGCTTTCTTGCGGGTTTTGAGCGTGTAGCGAGCAGCACTATCTGAGATGAACGGTAAACGTTCCAAGTATCTCAATTGCGTTTCTCTCTCTGTGGCTGCATCATATGATTCTATATGACTTGGTCTGGGCAACGGGAAAATGGGGGAGATACTGGGAAAGGGGGAAGAGCGGAGGACTGTATCTACCAAGGCCGTCCGTACCATATGCGATTTGATTTATGTATTCAACGTATGCTCTCTACCCTGAGTGAATGTGATCCGTGGTACTGGTTCCAGCTTGAAAGCTGAGTTTGGTAGCGAGACGTAGAGTGTGGAGTTTGGTACCGTGGGTTTGTGGCGCTAGATGCTCTGGGTTGTCTCCACTACTGTAAGTTTCTCCACTTCTCTTCCGCGTCATCTTTGACATCACTCAGGGTCTCGCTGACTTAGTCCAGGGTCTTGTCGGTAGTTTGTCTTGTCGGTAGTTCGTACACACTAGTACTTAAGGTGTTTTCAAAAAGCTGCACGTGAGTGATGGACTCCATGAGGTAATCTATGAATTTTCTCTACACGGCTTAACTCAAAAATCTCCTCCAGAATTCATCTCCTTTGAAACCACATCGAATCTCTTCAAACAGCGACAAACGTGTGGGCAGGCTTCATTATATCGTCATCCCCATCACCAACCTCATTTCCTACCAGTGATTCTACGGCACTACTACCCCTCAACCAACTTCCCTTACCAAAGCTAAAAGCTCTCCCCAGCCCGGCCTCTCCGTGTTGCTCTAAACGAATCACGGGTATGGCCCATCCTCCCATCCCCGGTACAGCGTCGGCGCGCCACTGTTCCTACGATAGGAGTCACGCAGCACCCCCTCCCGATCTACGCGACGTTGCGAGGCCCGACCGCGCATGTTTCGATCACAAGCCCCTTCTCCGTTGATCTTCCCGCCAGTCACGGGGCCCGCTTCCTCCCGATGATGCGAACGGAGGGCACTCACGGGGCGAGTTCGTAGGGTGGGGGGGAATCGGTGCCAGCACGGTACTGTACCAAGGGATGGACAGCGAGTGACTATAATCACAAGCTTCCCCGATAGCAATTCTCCAGCGAATCCCAATCGCTCTTTCTCTCGGTGTATTTTACGAAGAAGCCGTGCACAAGGTCACGATGCCGCGATAGAGCGAGATTACTGGCTACATCCTTCTCCTTCGGATAAGGAGGTGTGATCACAAGCCCCATCTCGCCCAATCACATTCCCCGCTGTCTCCCGATGTTGCAGACGGTTGATGGCGCGATGGGGGATGGGAACGGTGCCAGCGCAGCGATGCGGAAGGGAGGTGGGTGGTAAGTGCGGCGCGAGGTCGGAGGGGGGCGGGTATATAGAGTCGCTGCCCCCTCGAGTTGGGGGATTCTTTTTTTCAGGGAGCAGAGGGGGAAGTCGGAGGGATCATGATAGATGAGCGATCACTCCCATGAGGGTGTGCGTGGGTTTCTGGATGCTTAGGTGGTCAAAATTGACGCATGGAAAAGAATCATGGGTGTGGTTGGACTTTGAAAACTGACGGTCCAATCGAAAAGATGTCTGGAGGTTTGGAGATGAGGTTGGGGAGTCTTCGAAAACTAATGGCCCCAATACGAATGGGTGCGGTTGGGTCTGGTCTTGGGTTCACAGATTCTCGCCGTCCTGATCATGTGGAGTGGCCTCCGCTATCCTGGATTATCCCGATCTCGATGACTCCGTTGCGGGATCCAAACCCGAGAGGCAGCCGCGCATGAGTGGTCGCTCGTCGAGCACTCTTGGTCACCTGCTCGGTGGGGTTGTCCTATCTGGACTCAACAACTCTGTCGGCTAGACACGAAATGTCCGCATCAAAGCTTCCATTGCGGAATGGACAACTATATTGTTCCTCGAAAGTCGGGTCACGAAATCGGGCATGGCTGGGAGTGTGATTAAAAGGCGAAGAAAAGTTTCCCATGAGCTTCCGTGTCTCGAATCGTCTTGTATCACTGCGCCATGGCTGGGCTGCGTCTGGAGAAGAGCACTCAGTTCATGAGCCTTTGGGCAAAAGTTGGACAGGCGCATTGCGATGGCTAGCACGTATTGGTGTGGTGGTTAAAAGGTCTGACGGTTCAGACAATAACGCTGCTTGCTCTGCGGAAAGAAAGCACTGAATCCACCGCACGGGAAACCACACCACCACTTTTTCACCGCCGTTACTCGTCCGCCGAAAAAACAAAGTTGAGGTCCACGTGCCGTTGAGATCTGGCCATTCCCGGTCCGTTAAGTGTTGCTTTCGGGCCTGTTTCGAGTGCGAAATCGTGCAACGCTAGTCCTTCATGGTCGGAAAGAGGCAGAGAGAAATACTACGTCAAATAATATCTCCTCGTAAACGCATGGCTGTACCGGCAATCAGAAATCTAGGATCTGCCAGATCATGACCGGAGACGAGCACCGAAACGTACGATCTTCACCTTCATGCCAGTTAGATGACGCGATAAAGCATGTCATGTGGAGTCAGCCTCTTGGGACTCTGGACATTGAACTCTTGAGTAACTCAACCTCAACCAGAGGAGAAATGGCGACATCTTGGATCCATAATGTCTCGTATACCTCAGCGATTTCGGAACGAGCATGCGTCTCGGCTTTGGTTGAGCATTCGTGGTGGGCTGAACCTGGAACAAAATACCGCTGTATCCCTTGCGATGCTCGAGTCGAGTTTGGTCCAGAATTATAGGAGAATTTAAAGCAAATACGAGTAGAGATGTGATGGTGGTTGTGCTGTCTTGTCTCGGGGAAAACCGTACTACATGGACATCGGAAATGCTCCCTGTCTTCCTGCTTCGGACTGGTGCAGCTAGACCATACGCCAGGGTTGACGCATGTTCAGCGTCGAGCTCTTCAAGGGAATCTTCCGTCTTTGGAAACCATCTAGCAAAGGAATACATGTTGGCTTTGGATTCTTGTATTCGCCTTCAAAATGGCAGGAAAGCATATTCCTTCCTTCACCTGATGATGGGAGAGTGCCGAATCGAACAAACTGCTTGCAAGTATCTGGAATGATCGAGTTTGGTCCCGGAGCTTTCAAGGGCTCGGAAATTTTTCAATAATGGAGTAGATGATAGTCATGGACTATTCCGAAGTCTCGGTCGCTTCGAAATTAGCTCCGAAAAGTTCCCATGAAGGATGTGTCCAGCCAAAATCTCCTACCGAGGATCAGCATGTCTGGCGTCGAGCCTGCTCGCGGATTCTGAGTCTGTTTGACGAGATCGGACCGAATATGAATATTCATGGAGAAAGCATATGCTCGTCGCATCTCTACTCGATCATCACATGATGTCACTCAGATACCATGAAGAAGAGGTGCTGCGAGAGCTCAGTATACCGAGGAGTATCTGCTCTAGATCAAAGCCAAACCAGGGTTCTGCGATGATTCCCAGAGGCCAGCAACCCTTCGGAGATGCGATTTCACGCGGTCATGATAGCTTCAAATCGGTCTAGCGAGGGACTCGATGTCGAGAGCAAGCTTGCGAGCGAACAGTTACATCGATATAACATTTCAAAATGACAGAACGGAAAATGGCATGAACATCAAGGATTGACCGAAAAGGCGTCGTCTCGTACTGTACTCTATATCCACCTACATGGGACATGCGTTTTGTCCCATCAATGATGCTACCAACAAGTCGAATGACCCGCCTCGGAGAATTGAGCCAGTGCTGATTTGAGCTGTCTCAGCCGCACGCCAAAGTACTTTTCAGATGCGACGCTGCCAATGGTTATTGGTCCGTTGGACTCAATCCGGATGATGCGTACAAAACGGCTTATAATTCCATGTACGGTCAGCTCTGTTACCTGCGCATGGGTCAAGGACTCATGGAGGAGTTGCCACCTACAGTCGACTCAAAGACGTTGTCACTGGAAGGATTTCATTCAGTAAAACGCATGGCTGGAGATCACTTGAAGTGTTTGAAAGGCTCCTAAGCCCGGCGGCTAGGCAAAATCTGGTAACAAGCCTCTGAATGCGGTCGGGCTTCGTCGGAGGACTCCCAGAGCTCCAGTGGTACGTCGGTCCTAAGTCTTGGTCCTGTCGAATCCGGACCCGGAAATCATCATGGCCGTCCTACTTCTCCACGTGGCGCGATTCCTAGCCAGGGAAAGTCAACCACGTCGATGAGAACCATGTTGAGACATACCACACAAAGATACCATGAGAGTTACGACATGCGTTCCAATGTGGTTTTGAAAAGCCATCACATGCATGTCAGACCATTTTCAAAAGCTTTCTGAGAATGCTCGTGATGTCTCTGAGCAAAGTCTGGCTCTGTGAGAGACTGCGACCTCGACTTCTCGGCTCATCAATTGACAGCGAAACAACAAAAGCAGTAACAGCATGAAGAGCCATTGTGTTCAATGTTTGTGACTTGACTAAGCAAGATGACAGACTTGATGTCTTTCTGGGAGTGAGCAAGAATCTTGAGTAGTGCTAACCTCAAAGAGTATGGGGAATAGCGACTGAAAAACTTGACAACCGTAAACTCAAGAATTTCATGGGAAGCTTTTGTGTTCAGTGTCTCTTGCTTGCGAAAGAAAGACGACATACTTAATGTTATTATGGGAGTGAGCAAAATTCTCAAATAGTCCTACTCACCGAGACCATGGGGAAGAGCGGCTGAAAACACCAGCAAGAAAGAAATGAGGTGGGAAGCTTTTGGGTCTAGTGTAACTTGATTGCATAAGGAAGACGACAGACATGATGTCTTCCTCGGAGTGAGTAAGACTCACGACCGGCGCTGCCCATGGGAAAGCTGAGAAGTACGGCCGAGTACAACAACGAAAAAATTGAGAAGCATGGGCAGCTCCTGTGTCCAGTGCATTTTGCTCGAATCTAGAAGACGATGGAGCTGGTGGCTTTCTGAGAGTGAGGAATAATTTCAAGGTGTACTACCTGAGGGGAGGACTGAAAACACTACCGAGTACAAAAGCAGCAACAGCTGCACGAAATTTGCATGCCCAGTGTCCTGAATTCGGAAGACGACAGACATGATGGATTTTTTGCAAAGCGAGAAACTCGACGATAGTGCGTCATGAATAACCTGAAGAGTGCGAGCACGACCAACAGATCTAGCAGCAATGGTGCATGTGTCTAGTGTCCTAGGAGTTGAAAGTTCGAAACGGCGATTGGGAAAGATGATGGCGTTTTGGAAGGAGCTTGAGTGGTATTAAATCATGACGATACCGAGAAGCAGGCTCGAAAAAGGACAACCCCAACACAAATATGGAAATCTGCCGTGCTTTTTGTCTCTGGCCTCAACTTTAAAGCCTCCATTTGCATATTTTCTCGGGGAAATGCGGAAATGACTTGAGTGGTATTACATGAGGAAGAAGCTGAGGAGCGCGACCGAGGGTTATATACATGAAAAGACGACCATGGCATGTAACCTGCACATGGCCTAAATAACACCCAGTTGTAACGGAAATCAGGCCATTCAAATCTTCCCCTCCGCCTTCAGTTTATCCTCAAACTGCCTCGGAGCCTTCCCCTCGATCATCAGTTCCATTTCCGGATCCGCCTTCGCCCTCGCCTTCTTATACCCCTCCCTCTCGGACACTCTCTTCAAATACCCCAGAATTCCCTTATACTTCGTCAAGTCAATCGGATCAAACGCGCGCATCGTTGTCAGCGAAAACACAGTCATAATGTCCGCCGCCGTAAACTCCTCCCCGGCCAACCACTTATTCTCACGCAGCCGCTTATCCATAATGGTCAGCATACGCTCGAACATCTCTTTGTAGCGCGCGGTAGCAGGCCCCTCGCTCTGGACGCGAAGGATCGAGAACACTAGTAGTTCCATTGGCTGCAGAGTCCCGTTGGAGAAGTGGAACCAGTAGATGTAGTCAGCGTAGTCCTTGTGCGAGGGCGGCAGCGCAAGCCTCCCGTTGCCGAATTTGTGGATAATGTATTCGCAGCAGGCGGCGGATTCGGCGAGCGTGAGGTCTCCGTCTTGTATGATGGGCGCTTGCCCGATCGGGTTGAGGTCTTTGATGGCTTTGGGGGCGAGCATGGGGTCGCGCTGGTATAGTTTGAGTGTGTAGGGGATTCCCAATTCTTCGCAGAGCCATGGGATGCGCTCGGATTGCGAGTATTGCAAATGGTGGACTGTTAGGGGCATCTTGGCAAATGCAATGGTCCCACGGAATAAATTGAAAGTTGATGAAGAGTGACAGCTAGAGTTAAAGTAGGCGAAATCGTGTATAACAGTAGTGGACTAGACAGAGTCGAAAGAAACGATGACTGAAGTACATATCATGAAGTCGGGTGCGCATGACCTATATAATTATCAAAATACGGGTTGTCGGCAATGGTCGGCGCCGGTCTCAATATGGTCCGGTCAGGCCAGAATGGACCGAATGAGTCAGTCTAGGATTTAGGACTTTAGGGTCAGGTATTTCGTACGAGCAATACCCTTGCGGAGATAAATAGAAGTTCAGGTTGTGACGTCATCTCTATTGGTTCTAAGCTATAGACAGGGAAGTAGTTTAGTCAAAGGTGGAGAGGAAGTTTCACGGAGCCTAGTCGGTCGATTTCTAAACGAAAGCCGTATGCACCGCGAAACAATATGTATGATGGAACCTTTCTAGAACGGCTACATCTTGTTTAGAAAGGGTGGTAGGAATTTAACACTTTACATGTCTGCGTGCGACTATCTTACCTTGACAACAGTTTACTACGAATCTTCAAGCGCATGATGTTCAATATCGTGAGGCTCACGCCCAATCTCGGCATATATTAATCGCTTACCAAGCCCCCTCAGTCCATAACGCTCCGCCAAGTCTGCGTCCTTCGAAACGCCTTCTCCCACGCTTCTGATGTTTGCGTTCTCGGTAACTGTCCGAGAGTCGGCTCCGATCTCTTCTCTACCTTGATCGCTTTCTTTGCTTTGGCTTTCTTCGTCTTCTTCGGCCTGGCCAACGGTTTTCTATGCTTGTAGCTGAAGTTCTCGGGATTGATGTGGAAGAGCTCAAGTAGTGCGGCCCACGCATTTCCCAGCTCCCCCGCCCATAGTAGTGCAATCAAGATGACTACGGCAGTCAGAGGTAAGGCAGCGGCCCAGAAGACCCACTGTTTAGTGTCCGTATTGCGAATGTCCGTTGTATTCATGCCCAGGAAGCCGGACACGAAGGAAAGCGGGAGGAAGACGATGGTAACGATGGTAAAGGCATAGATGGCTTTGTCGTGTCGATCTTTGGTGGAAGCAATCCTGTGCAAATTCTGCAGCAATTTGTTAGCGTCGTTCATAAATAGGAAGGCTCTCCGTACCCAGGCTTCCAGCTCTGTTGCCTGAGCATCGATTTCCTCGAAGCTCTTGATTCGAGTCTTCACATGTATGATGCACTCGGTGAGAAGAGGCATTTCGCGCTTGGGCGCGTTGTCGTGAGCTAATGACCATCCTTGTTTCTGATCGCCTATGCTCTCAAGTAGGGATTCGAGGAGTCCGAGTTGATCCGTCAGGGTTTTCATCACCGCCTTGATCTCTTGCTGGAGATACCCAATGGCTGGTTGCGCTCGCTTCAGTCGGCCGGCTTTGATCTTGACATCCTATGAATGTTAGGGAATTGTTGAGACTTCGTTACAGGGAAGGGAGAGCTCACCATTTGCTTCCAATACTCGTCGTAGGTTTTGGCTATGTTCAAATGGTCTTGGCCACCCGTGATATCTCTAAGCAGCCGGGAGATGATAATGGAAAGGATGGTCTGAGGTACGGCGACTTCCTTCCTATTGAGTGGAACTTGGGCCAGCTTCCTGCCCAGGGATTGCCTCGCTTTATGTAATTTTAATTGGCAGGTTTCAATGTGGCCGTCTCTGTGCTTAACGTTCTTAACCTTAATTTTGAAGAGCGTCAGATATGCGATGCAATGCAGCCAGGCTTCCTGAAATTCGATTGGCAGATCAACCTGACCTGGTTTTGGGCCACGGCCCTTGGACAACTCTTCTTTGATAATCTTGGCTAGTTGGGAGACCAATATGAATTTTTCGATGCTTGCTGTGAAAACGGGGCTGTCCAATGGTATTATTTTCTGCATCTAGTAAGTATTTGGCCTCTAGTGCAGTGAAGTGCTTACTCTCAATATATAGTATACGGCGCCCCAATAATGCTTCGCGATGGAAGTCTTGGTGTCCAAAGGCATGAAAAGCAGGAACATCTCAGCCGCGGCGTAGAAAAACTTTTCCAGTGTTGATTTGCTCAAACCTCCTGCAAAACCGCCGTCTTTACTGATCGCTCGGGCAAGGAAGTTAGTGACCTCTGGCAATTCTTTCTCATGACACTCCTCGTATGCTTTCTTCTCCTTGCTGTTCTTGTTGTTGAGCATTCGTAGATGTATCTCGTCCTGAAACTTGTTGAACTTCTTGTCGTCAAATTGGAGAAGATGATTGGAGTGATCTTCGGACACCCCTGGATGTATCTTCTCTATGAAGAGCCATTGGAGAACGGAGAAGTCATCTGCTACGCCCTGAACACCCGCTTCTTTAGGTTCTTTGCTATCATGTGTATCACTCGGCGTCAAAGAGTTGAGGGATTGTACGTCAGATAGTACCTCTGACTTGGGACGGCGCGACTCTGCGACAGCTTCTTCGCCGGTTGGGGGTGGAGGAGGCGGAAATTCTTGCTGCCAAGGAAATACTCCTTCGCTCTCGGCAATTGATTCCGCCTCCTCTTTCGCACCAGAGGTCTGGGTGATGATGATTCGGGGCTTCGCAGATCTGAGA
This sequence comes from Lophium mytilinum, assembly GCA_010093605.1. Lineage (NCBI taxonomy): Eukaryota > Fungi > Ascomycota > Dothideomycetes > Mytilinidiales > Mytilinidiaceae > Lophium > Lophium mytilinum. The sequence goes on along the minus strand of MU004185.1, from coordinate 1,308,069 downwards.
CGGATTAGATGGTTCTGAGATAGAATGGTCGGGTACTACAATACCCTCGAGAGAGCAGGAGGCGGACGGTCGATTTCTTCGCTTTCGCAATTACCTTATACCAATTCTCTGGAGTCACTGATCGCCCATTTAATGTCAACTTGAAGCGATCCTCGAACCTGCTCATGAAATTGTCTTTGCTGCTTTTGATTTCCATAAAGTTCGCAGTGAAGGCCTTCATAAAGTTAGTCTTATATTTTGACTGGAATTAGTAAATAGCCTATGGTCCGCCCTCTACCTGACATGACTGATCTGTAATTGGCCATGCAGGTTCCATTGAACAGCAAGTGACAGTCTACGAGCCTGCGATTCTTTTCATATTCATTTACTTCGAATATAGGCTCGCTTTAGGCTCGTAAAAACCTGCCCTACACCGCTTGAGGTCCTTTGGTAGGCTATCAAAGATGTATATTCGCAGACTTAAAAACGCTAATAGCCTTTGCGATCCACCTCAAACGGTATTGGGCTGCCACTTTATGCTCAAGAAACCCTGTCATGGCTGGGATTCTCCTTGCAAGAGAAGGGAAAGTACCAGGTTGCTTGGGCTCTGGAGAAAACAAACTTCCGGTATAACGAAAGTCGTGTCAGGTTGAGAGTGACATTGAGAGATTACTTACAAACCAGTTTTCGCATTCTTCTGGGCGGATCTGCCATAAGCAATTTCCTCCATCAGTCACTAGAATGTGATGGAAACCTGTAGTGGGCTCCTTGCCCCAGACTACCGAGGGCCCGCAAAGCTCCTGCTCATCCGATCGAGCACTAGTGATCATGAGTTCTGTGAAACGATCAGCTCGCTTGTCCGAAAAAACTTGGTACTAATTCTTACTCTCGCCGAGAACCAAACACCATACCTGAGATACATGATAGCAGTGGTTGTCGGGTGCAAAATGAAGTTTGCAAACCGCTTGGTCCATGTCTCGGTCATGAGCAGTAGATGACATGAAAGATTGCAGGAGGGTCCGTGACGGATGCTTCGTGGATTTTGATCCTTCAGAATTAGCAGAGTACTCATCGAGATGGAAATATGGTAGACAAAGCGCAATCATAGTAGACTCGTTTGAAAGATCCGGTAGTTCTTGGAGAAAGAACGGGTCCATATAGCGCCCTTCGCCGCTGCCTATTACCTGCTCGTTGTATCTCCGGAGGTGCTCTAGATGATACTTGACAAGTCTTTTCTCTTGTAGCGAGAGGCTTGGGGATTGAATTGCGCTAGCCTAGTCCAAGTCAGAGAGGTCCAATGGAGAAGGATAGCAGACCGTACCAAGAAGTCATCGAAATCCATCGAATCCTCGTCTAGATGTCTTAAGCAGCAAGAATTAGAACTATTAGCTGCTTGAAGCCAGAGGGAGTCTTACATCCACCGGAAGAGGGGTTCTGGAGCATCTTCCACTCCACTAGCCGTTTCCTGGCCTTCTGTCACTTCCACCACTAGGTCTTGAGTAGTATCAAGATTTGTGAAATGAGAGCGGATTACTTTGTAGAGCTTTTGCGATGATTCAATTGTACTCGCATCACTCATTCCCGGCGCTTCAGAAAACCCAGAGTGAACAGAGCCTTGTCTATTACCCCCAGCAAGCAGATTGTTTTTGCTGCCATTCCCTGCAAGATCGAATCCAAAACTCGAGATCGACTCGTCTTCGCTAGCACTTTGGTCGTACTCAATTTCCGCCATGTCGCTTTCGGAGGATGGCTCATCGTAAGCCGGACGTCGTCGATGTTTGATATTTAGGCTAGTTATTGAGTCATCGAATCCAGTATAGTAGAGACTCCCAGACCGTGGTGGCCGATTTCGAGACCGATGCTGAGAATGAACAGGAGCAGTGGTGTACTTCGCAAGACTTGGTGAGTCCTCATCTATCTCATAGCGACTATTGCGTCTTCGCCTTCCGTAATTCCGTTCCCACCGGTCAAATGAAGGAGAATACTCTCTTGGGCGAGTTCTTTCCCGTTCAAGATGAGGAGAATACTCTCTTGGGCGACTCCTTTCCCGTTCAAGAGGAGTAAAGCTCTCAAGTAAGGGAGTAGAATGTCCTATGCGTGGATTGGGAACGCCGTAAAATGTGTGTTGAAGCTGGTTGCCCACGATTTGCTGGCTGTATCGTGGAGGCGACACTTCAAAGTTAACGCGTCTGTTCGGATCGCGAGGCCTTCGTACCGGTGAGGTAGATGGACTGGTATTGGAGATTTCCCTGGCTGCAGATCCGTCTTCGACCTCTCCGACGTGTGGGCCGTCACTTAAGTCGTCTTCCAGCTCTTCCACGTGTGGACCGCCACTGGACTCGTCTTCAAAAACTACCACGTGTCTGGATTCGTCCTCTTCCTCTTCGACTCTTGCTCGCAATCGATCAGATGACATAGTCAAGTAGCTCTTGAAGCAAACGGATAGCAGAATGAATAAGTATGGGGACGACGATGAAGACAGAAGGCTGAAGCTATGTAAAAGGGAAGTCTCTTGGCTGCATGGCGCAATTAGCGGTACTACCGCTCCCCAGACCGGGATCTTCAACAGAGCACGAAGCGCTTGTGGACGCCCTTGGTCATATTCCGAGGTTTGGTTGGCTCCTCTAGCGCCTTTGAACGACTAATTTGGAGATGTACATATTGGCCCCCAAATTGTGGCACTGAGAGGTAAGCTGATGATAGGCAAAGATTGCCTTCAAGGCTGAGGGAGCCATAGCAGGCTACCTTTTGCATAATAGATATGCGGACGAGAAATGCCCCGAGTGTTGAAGCTGCATCGCATGGAGTGGCTCATGGGTGCTCTTGTGATAAACGCCAGAGGCGGCATGGTGAACGGGCGTTAATGTTGTTCTCCTCCGAAGATCACGCTAGAACTCATCTAACCATTCGTTTCCCATATAACTCTCCCACAGGCCCATGACATTACCTAGAACTGCCGCTTAACCTAATGTATGTTCTCTTTAATTTCATCTGAATCATTCTAATCCATCACGAAGTTCAACACGATCACGTGATTGCCAATGATAGTACATGCTCTGAAAGAGCTTCGACGGGCTAACAGTTACGACCAAGAATATCTCATGTGTCTTGATGTAAAGTTGATGCTTGGTCATTCATCAAAGAGATCCCTCGCCCGGCTCGAGCTTGTGAAGCCCATTCTTCCTTTTTTCCACCGCCCACCTCTCGCACCACCCCTTCATCTTCTCCCTAGTCTTCGCGTTCCCTATATTGACTGTCGGGATGATCTTGTCGATCCGCAACGCACAACAGAAAGCAGTCAGCTCCCTGAAGCTACTATGCTCGCTATATGGCACTCCAAAGCAACTCGCACGTTTCGTGCTCCCACGTTGCGGCACTAGCTCCTTCATCGAATACGTGCTCTTCCAGTTCTTTGAGTGAAGGACCGTCTGCACAGACGGACTCTCCACGAACCGACTGTTTGGGGGTCTGTAGTTCCAGCCCGATGGCCGGAATCCGACAGCGCGGGAGAAGTGCTCGCGGTAGCCGCCGAGATAATCTTCCAAAGTTTCGGCACGGATCTCGAAAAGTGGTGTCATATGAACTTGAGCTTCATGTGGGTCCTTGGTCAGGAGAGCGTTGAGCTCGGGGTCTTCGAGTGCCTTACATATTCGAAGTTTTGCTGCCGGGGCGTAGATCTTGCTTTTAAGAGCTTTGGCGATGCCTACGCAGATGCGTTCTTTGCCAATGCTGTAAGTTCCAACGATTACGAGTAGGCGGCCTCTGGTCTTCGCCTTTTGAAGTTTCATAGCCTTTGTGAGATCTACGTCGTCGTCTTGACTAGCCTCTGTCTTGATATCAGAGCCCTTGTTGACAAATTTGACCATGCCTTCGCCTGCTCGTTCCCGTTTCATCTTCTCCCATCCATCCGTGTCATCTGTGCGTTCTTTACTCATGCTGACACACATGTCTGCGCACGCTTTGATCACATCTTCTTGTGGCGGAAATGCGTACTTCGGGTTCAGATAGGTAGTGTCCAAGTAACATACGTCGAGCTTCTGTTGCCCCGTCTTCCCTCCTACGGCGTCCAAGACATCTGGTCGGAGAAGGGGATGTTCAACGTGGGCTCGACATGCTCTGAAATCTCCGCAATGGAGGATTCGTTGCATCTTTGGGCTCTTCCCCTTTCCTGCGACCTTTTCGAAAAGAAAGAGCGAGCTTCCAGGACAGTGGTTCGCTGGTATCATGGTAACCTGGACGCCTTGAGTGCCCGGAACCTCGGACTTTTTTTCAAATTCAAGATCAACGACCCACTTGGGGTCTACTCGTAATTGCTGCCGCACAAGGTTTGCCGTAACTCGACTGCAATATATAGGCCCATGATTCCAGGATGCCGTGAGCCCAATGTAATGATCACTGTGGAAATGACTGAGGAAGTATGCTTGACAGTCCTTGACGGCCCCGTATCGGAAGGCATCAACGCATATGAACATCCCCGGCAAGATTTTGTAGAACGGACAGGTTCTTTGATAGGCTGGCTTTCCTCTGGCGGCGGAATCTGCTGCAGCAGCCGCAGCCCAAGCAGCATCCTCGGCATGGCTGGACATGAGCTTCGAAAAAGCTGATTTCGGACCACCACTAGTGCCACCAATTTTGAAAGGATTCTCCTGGCCAGGTTTCGCGGGGCGTTCTGGACGTTTGAAACGCTTGCTTTTGTCGACACCATCTGGGGGGTCTGGGGGTTTACTCGAAAGTATGGGCGCAGAAGTGCCATCAAGACAGCCATTGACATGAACAGACACGTCCTGGTCTGATAGCCCAACTAAAGTTGCAGAACATATCGGACATGAAGGCCCGTCAGTATCCCCCACGGCCGTGATATCTCCTGGCCCTTCGCGTTCTTGATCGAAGACGGGAGTGTCTTCATCCAAGTCTGCTTCGCCTTCGAAGCCTTCCGCCACTTCTTCCAGCCTTCTTTGCTCATCCATCCATCTCCGCTCATCGTATTCTTCGCCTTCTGGAAGGTCTTCGTCTTCAAAATCCTGGAATTCTTCAAAGTCTCCTCCAGCAGTGTAGTCCGTAGACTCAGTCTTAAGTAAAGGGGCCTTCGGAAACGGTTCAGAATCGTCCATTTTACTCTCCTCGACGTCCAACTCACTATTAGATCGCGAACCACCGGCTGGTATCTTCTCAATTGCTCGTTTCGACGCCATTCGCTTGATCATATCTGTATCTTCGTCCTCAGAATCGGAGTCTTGAATGAACGGCCCAACTCGTATGGGCTTCTCATCGCCATCCCCGGAAACTTTCCTTCTACCCACTTCTTCATCCTCAGCGATATCTGGTGGTGACGGAGTGCAACCTCCGTCCCCAGCCACTTTCCTCCTCTTGACACTGCCACCGTTCTCATTGTACCTCTCCGCCTCCTGGTCCGCCTCCGCCTTCATCTCCTCGTCATCCCCATCCCCCCACCCTACGTCCACCTCATCCTCCTCTTCTTCATCTTCACTCTGCTTCCCACCCCTCTCCTCAACAAACAATCTTGTATTAATCTCCTCCGCTTTCTTGAAAAACGCCATGATATTCCCATTCGCCTTCATCTTCCCCTTTCCCCCGCTAGCCCCATTGAATCCAGCTCTCTTGATTGTCCCTCCACTACGAGGCGTAAGGGTTGTCTGTCGCGCTTTCGCAGGCGTAGAAACCGCCTTCACCCCATTAGACTTCTTTGTCGCGTTTTTCGCTGCCATTGAGGCTGTGGGGCGAGGTGCTGAAGGTGGATGGTGGTGGTGTGGCGAAGGCGAGGGCGGACGACCGACCGACGGCGTCGCTTTGGAGGTTGCGGGGAGCGTGGCGTTTTGACGAGGATTGCGGAACATGGGGGACTTGTCCCATGCTAGAGCGAAATGGTGGAAGGGGAGCGTGCTCGTGTTGAAGTGTGTGAATGGGGCAAGTTGAGGGTTCGTACTTCGGAGGTGAGGAGAAAGCGCTAGTAAACTTAGGGAAAGTCGCGCTTTCACGTGATCAATTAGTGGGAACACTGAAGATGAATTGAAGATCGATGATGCAAGATTACAGTATCTTGGATAATGGCATATATGGAGTGACTCTACATTTCTATAACTAGATCAGGAGAGCAGTTAATTGTCTAAACAACGGTCTGTATTTGATCACTCAAGCAAGGTCTTTCTGCATCTAGGCACGTAAAGCACGCGTCTATATACCTACTCAGTCACCATCTATCTAATGCCATTCATCACGCCTTCAAATCCATCATGGTTTTGCATCACTACCCAGTCCCAAATATCCTGGTCTTCTTTCCTCCCCCCCAAAGCCCTCCACAATCATCGGATCCGTCGGCCCTAAGACTCTAATACTCTTCTTCAGCTTTTCCTGCCTGCCTTCCTTGACCTTCTTCTTCCTCGTCTCCATCGCCTTCTCAAATAAACCCATCTTTCTCTCTCCGCCTTTATCATCGTCTGGGTGCGCTTTTCGCCATTCCGAAAGCTCCGTGGTACTGTCCCAATTGTTCCCTGGAGCATCAAGAACTTGAGGAATAGGTTGTGAGGAAGGCGGCACTTGTGAATGGTGTGAATACGACGACCCAGTCGACTGTCGGGAGTGGGAGGAAATGTGAGAGGACCGAACTTTGAGTTTCTCAAAAATGCCAGTGATAGACCGTGAGCGAGGTCGGGGAGTAGAAAAAGAGGAAGTATTTGTGGTAGGGGCCGGCGTGGGCGGCGGAGGTGTTGTGGATAGGAAGGTTGACAGGGAAATGTTACGGGTATGGGATGTTTGGCCTTGACTGGGAGATGAAGACAGATGAGGAGAGTTGGAGTTGGAATTAGATGAGCGAACGCCGCTACTACTGTAGACCGAGCCACTCTCTGGGCGTTGAGTCTGCCGTTGGGCGGAAGGGGATAAGTAAGGTGGACTTTGAGGCCGCGACGGAAGGTGAATTGAAGGGGTTGCGGAGGAGAGATCTCGTGGTAAAGGGCTAGCAGTCCGGGAAGAGGAAATTGCTATGGGTTGAGCTAGAGCAAACCGCGGCATCTTCTCTTTGTCATTTTCCCCCTGTTGGGTCTTATCTCTCTTCATCGGCCTCAATTTCGGAACTCGAGGTAAGTTAAGAGGCCTGGTTCGTGGATAGAACGCAGAGAAGCGGTGGTCGGGATTAATGTGCTTGCGTATTTTCTTCTTGTTCTTACTTGTATTAAAGCTGGCAGCAACCGCCTTTTCGTGTTGCAGCTCCGGAGCATGGGATGGACTTCGCTCCTCTTGTTCGTACTTCTGCGTCTTAGGTCTTTTGAACGCATTGAGGATTCCTGACCCACGACGTAGTTTCTGTATTTGCTCTGCTTGCTCTTCCTTGATCGTAGGTTGCTTGTCTGGGCTTTCTTGTCGAGAGGCGGAGCCGCTACTGTTTTTCTGCCATGATAGAGGCCGTGGTAACATTGTCTGGTCTCTTTCATGTTCTCCGTGCTCGTCGAAGGTGCTTGTATGGTTCAGCTTAGGAACACCGATAGCCTTGCCTTTGTACTGGTCGACTAAAAGGTGATGATACGCGTTTTGGGAGCTTTCATTCTCCCAGCCATCGGCCGTGTCACTTTGGCCTGTAGCTTTGCGGTCTCGCAAGTGTAAGTGCGTGCGCTCACGAGGCTCTTCACCTGTATATTGGCCCAATACAGCTAGGCCCTTCGCAGGAGAGTATGAGCGTTGTGGCGTTGCCTTTGTAGAGCTTGAAGGCGGCGAGAACGACGAAGCTGGGGGCGCTCGAGGTGAAATTGTTGCTGCATCAAGCTTCTGGTCTTTTTTCGGGGCCTCGTTTGAATTAGGCACCTCTATGATGTTTGGTTGTATCGAGAGTTGCGACGCTTTTGACGTTGTGCCTGAGTTTGGTGGCTCTGGTAGAGGAGATCGGGGAGGTGTTCGAGGCGCGCCCAGGACAGAATACCGGCTTTCTGGTACAGGGCTTAGACGGCTATTATTGCTACCTTTTCGTCCTTGAGGCGGAGGAAAATCCATGAAAGCATCGTCCGCTGTGTCTGGAGAGGCCTCTGGGAGGATTGGCGAGTAAGTTCGAGGAGGCGACGGTTTAGGGATGTCGTTTGATTCGGAATTATGATCGCTGACAGTAGGTCTCCTAGGATCTAGCCATTCGGCCGGAGCTTCCCATGGATTTGGCGACTGGTTAGGAGGAGTAGAATGACTTGAGAGACGCTCTCGTGGTGTAGAAGGTGGGGAGGAGTTGCACTCTGGTGGCACTGGTGGCAAAGGCTTGCTGAGGGTTGGGTGTGGCGGTACCGACTTTATGAAAGATTTGAATGATCGGACGGGCTTTTCTAGCCCTTCAAGCGATGACTTTGATGAGTTACCTTGCTGGAATGGCGACCGTGACGGATGCTGCCTCATCTTGTGCATTGCTCTCTATCCCTAGAAACCAGATAGATTCGAGCCAGCATCTATAACGCCATGAAGTCCTTCCAGAAGATTTCCTAAACAAAGAAAGTTAAGATGCACGTGCGTGCTGTGTTCGTCACCCACAGCATACGTGTTGCAACGAGGACAAAGGTTGGGAACAGACACTATTACCACTTCCGGGAAAATTAGCACCCGAAACGGCGGCCGACGATAGGTTCAACAGCATGTCGTGGCGATTGACTGTGACTGGCAAGTCAGTAGAGTTGCATATGAATTTGTTTAGTCCCGCATCGTGCTCGACTCATGAGGGTAGCCATCTAAAAGGATATCGGTTATTTGGCTAGAGCGATAGACACGCTTAGATGATCCTGAAGTTTTCAGTCTGAAAAAATGGAGTTTACCCTGCTTCCGGCGCAGGAATGCGAATGTAACAGAGCTGAACCCAACGTAGGAGATGGGGATTAGGACACTGTACCGAGCTGGCTGAGAGCGTTAGTATGAAATAATGAAAGATTAATTTTCAGGGAGGAAAGAGCATTGCCCGTCCTTTCCAAAGAATCGGATTTAATCCGCCTCGTTAGCGCCACACTTGGAGTTAAGGCGCCGCATACCGAACGTTCGCTAGCTAAGGAATAATGGATAGTCCAAGACACCGAAGGGATCATAACACGAAATCAACTTCATGTACACAGGCATGAGTTACTACATGTGGAGCCGCAATACGCAAACCTGGGGCAGGAAATGGAAGGGAGAGAGCCAAGGGGTATGTGCCGGAAGCGCAGATCCGGGCCCACAGCGGTAGCACGATTAAATGCTGGGACGTTCCCACTTACCGAGACCGGAGCCGCAGGTGCATGAATGTTCCCCCTAGTTCTACGCTCATCACAAACCCTCTCCAGTGCCACTGTATGTGAGTGCAAAAGTACTACAAGAAACTTGATTCGCGACTAGTGGGGTCTTCTTGGTGATCATCAAAATAATGCTCCTAATTTCAGGCAATACTGCAAGACTGAGCCACTAATGCAGCAGACAGAGCACCAGAGGAAGCATCGGCCTCAGTAATTCAACGTACCTGGACGACATGAACTTCAGGATAATGCTACCTCTTCCCTAGCGTAGCTAGTCTGTGACGGAAGCGCTCACTGTTCGTGCTCAGTGTTAGACATCCGCTCGACAACTGATCGGTCATCATCAAATACTTGAGCATTTGAATCTTATATATATAGCAGGGGATCATCCTGACAATCGAATAAGTTCTCACGAACAACACGATCCGTTTTATGAACCATCTCATCAACAAGTTCTTCAGCAAATCTTTCATGATGGCCCCATCTCTGGAACCTGACTTAGCGTGCGCGAATACCTCCATCCCGAGGTTGCCGACCTTGGCCAGACCTCCTCTGGCGCTCGAATTATCGCCAACGTCGTAGACGGATTCATCAGGTTCGACATTTCCGACATAGAAGCCCAAGTCGTCCCCGCGGGCGGAGACTGGCCCTTGATTGATCTCAAGGCCGAATGCCTTTACATTGATGCACGAGCTCGGGCCAAGACAGATCTGGGGGAAGTGTACCCGAAATACACGGGTGTCCTCAAGTTCGATGAAGCCACTCGGAGGTTGCTTGACGAATCGAGCCCAGGTCCTATGTCGTCGAACTTTGCCGACACTGCTGGTCTACTAAGCTTGCCATTGTGACCACGGACGAGAGGTTGAAATCGTTGGAGACCGATTTTCTAGTTGGCCAAGGACGCTGGCATGTCGACGAGAAGGGACTGGCCGCCGAATACAGGGTGTACAAGTTGAAGAACTAGCATCATAATAAAATTTCGAATGTGTACTCTGATTCTCATCTCGAATGCTCTAGTGCCGATCAATATCTGCATAAATACTGTTGAAATAGAGCGAGAGAAGTTTGAATGAATTGATCAATTTCATTGTATCGTACGATGTACGTAGGCAAATGAACAAAAGGAGAAGGCTGGGAGGGGGCTGGTAAGGGGGCTGGCTGGCGCTGAGCCCAACAACCCGGATTTCAACAAATGCTTCTGTTCCCCTGATATCTACTGACAAGTCGTTGATCGCTTTATTGAGTTGTTTGTAGTATGAAGAACTTTCGAGCGAGAGAGGTGTGCACAGAACGCACAAGGATGCTTGCGCGCGCAGATATATTTGAGTCACGTGATCAATATGGTCAGCATAACGGCCACCAGCGGAGGGTAAATCTTTCTACTTGTATCTTCCTTTCCCCAAACTGATTCTTGTTTGATTTTCTCTTGGCAATGGACCCGAAGGCTGCATCTTCCGGTCCTCCGAGCCGCCGTCGGGACAAGACTGACCGTCGACAATACCGAAGTTGTGACCGTTGTCGAAAAGGGCGTCGCGGTTGCGACGCAGCCAGTCTTGGCATCGACCCATTTGGCCAAAGCGATCTGAACACAAGTAGTCAAATCAGGCGTCGAGGCTGCTCAGGGTGCCAAAAGTTCAATAAGGAATGCACCTTTGAATGGCTAAGATCAATTCCTCGACAGGTCTTGCCACGCCGTTTGAAAACAAAACCAAAACCTGCTGAGCAGAGGTTTCGAGATCAGCCTGGCTGTGACGCTGTCTTTCCGTCAGGTGATTGCTCGCCGACTCACAATGCTCAACAACCTGAGAATACAGACACAGGGACAAATTTCCATGATGAGCTCCACCTAGAAATTGGTCTGGATGGTCTTCCGCTTCCCGAAGATGGCTTGCCTTTGTCGGTCGATTACTGGCTTGGATCGATTTCGCAGCCAACTTTATCTGGGCAAACCGCGGCCGAGTCATTCTCTGGGGCCGCGTGTGATATTGTTTCGTCGAATCCATTCGACCGGAGTGGTTTCGGCGGAGATCGACTACATGGCACATAATTGGCGGGAGAAAGCAGCGACCCGACAGTCTGGTTTCGAACCAACGAGCACACGGGCCAAACATACAAAAATTCCAGCCATGACCAGATTTTTGAAATGTCATGGGTTGGTGAAGCACACCCATCAAGCCAATTCGACGCAGGGATGCCGATACCAACGATTGACAGGATGCAAACAACCTCATTAGAGGACCAAAACGACTTGCTCGGGCTTGAGTACCATCAGAATAAGCTACACGACCCCTTCCTGGGAAGGTTTTCAAATACCATTCACCTTCGAGTCGCACCATGAGCGCAGAATTACTAACAAATTGTGTCGCAACGCAGAACTGCCCAACGATAAGTATGCAAGAACACCGCCTTGCAGACAAATCGAACAAGATTACAATCTCGAACGGTTTGATGAAAATCTATTTTGACACTCTGGAAAATGCACTGGAATGTTGGATCGACATGGAAACTTGTCCATACAGGATCGAAACGGACGTCGTACTTCGGTCGCATACCGTCGACGAACAAACAACAATGTCTTCATTCTCGATGACCCTTTACAACCGAGTCCATAGGCTTGATGCGGTATTCTCGAGGCAAAGACCTAGGCCACTGTCAAGAGCAGAAGATTCTGGCTCTTCCAAAGCTTTGAAACTAGCTATCATGGCTTTTGCCTGCCAATGGTCCCACCGACCAACCTCTGACTTCGAAGCGTCCGATACACAGGAGTTTGAGCGCTTACTGCGATTGAGTGTCTGGCATGAATCACAAAAATGCCTTAGTCGATGGAGGTACTGCGGCTCTTTTCGCGTTATTCTCGCATCAATACTTTTGTTAGCCAGCCAACAGCCACTGGACGAAGACGAACTAAACGAGTTCCGCGAAGATCATCTACATCCGTTCGCTTCCCAGGATCTGGGAGCAGGAGTTTCAGGGCATTCGGGCCTGGGCTGCTCAGGTGTTTTCGCCAACAAAAGCATTCCCGACCTCACACTATTTTCTTCCTCATTCAATGGTAACGAGGGCTTGCAACACCTTGAAATAGGCCTCCGCCAACTTCTTACTTGGAGAAAGCCAATAACATCTTCCCATCTACATAAGCAGAAAGGGGCTGATAACACAGAAACCACAGAGGCTCCATGCGACGGCAACGCTTTACCAGGATCACAGGACCTCTCTGATTTCAATCGCCTTTTCTGGTTCGGTGTAATGTGCGACACGACATCTTCTGTCCTCAATCAACGCTCTTTGATCATTCCCGACACCGAAACGTTCACAAGTTCCGGCGGCGTGACAAGATTGGACATGGACTCAATCACAACCACCACATTTGGGGCCTCGCGCTGGAGGCCACATGTGAACCACCACCACCCTCCTAAAAGAATGGCCCAGTCCGTCGACATTTGGGGTTCCTATCTCTTGGACGTCGATAGGATCTGGCAAATGAATTTAGTAGCAACGGAAAACCTGTCGACGTCGCAACTCAGATCCAAGAAGATCAAGCAGGGAGTTCCTCTCAAAATGTTATTCTGGCGCAAAGTGGGCAAATTACAGAACATGATTTCCTCGCATGAGCAGCAGCCAATGTCTTCTCCCACTCCTATGGAGGTCGAGAACGCCATCAAAGAAGCGCTCACCGTGCATCAGTACTGGACCTTGAATTACGGGGAGTTCTTCACGGCCTGCACCAGAGAGCACTTGAACCTGTCGATCCAGTCTCGATCCTGGTATCTCGTGCTGGTCCTGGGTTGGAACATGGCCTGTCTCATCTTAGCTCGATACATCGACTTCGTCGACAGGAATGCCATGTCTGAAAGACTGGGACAAAGCCTTCGAGGCTCGTCGGCTTTGACGAGTGAGTTGAAGAAGGCGAGTGCATATGCCATTGCCGAGGCGGCAGGAGTGTCATCTGGTCTACCAACAGCATCGTCATCGTTATCGGCGGAGGAGGACGCTTCATTAGCTGCTGGTACAAGTGCTACCAAGTCCTCTCATCCTGTGCTGCTCGGCCAAAGTGCCATCCTCTCGGACCCGCACACCGATAAGTTGGTCAAGGCGCTCGAAATCGCAAGTGAGATTCTCCTGGACTGGCTTCGGCAGTGGCGGAGCCCGGCGGTATGTGACTACGTACCGCAGCTTTCATGGCTGTACACCAACACCAGCAGCGACGAGATTTCTCGCCATTGTGTCAGCTGCATCAACGCCCTCAACCTCCCGAAATCCAAGTCCGACGTCGCAAGGTTGACCGCCGAACATCTGATTAGGCGTTACAGTCTATTGAATGTCGCGACGAGATGAACACTCTCCCTCGTGATGATTAGCACATCCACATTTCAAAGCGACAGAGTGCGGCAACCAGCTACAAATTGTTTTCTATTTGTGAGAGCGGCATCTTTATAGCTGGGATCTTGCTCGGGGACACTGCTGTAGTAGAAGTTGACGTTTAGTGAGTTCGGCGTCGAGACCATTCCAACGAATCAGCCAGACTACTCCCTTATCCACGCTGAACGCCCCTTCGTTGATCAACGCTTCCAGCTCATTTTCTGCGGTGGTGCCGTTCTCAGGATTCATGAGCAATCTAATAGAAGATGAGTTGGTATCGTGCGACGTTTGGTAGTGACGAGGGAACAGGAGAAAAGGATACTGAAATAAATGTGGAGGCTGTAAAAAAAGTACTGGATGAGTCTGGCCCTAAGGTTATTGGATTAGCGATTCCTGTTTACAAGATTTAGACTTTCAAGGCGCACATCGCTGTACGCTCTCTTCGTCATCGAAATATGCGGCCCATCTAAGGTACAAGCACCACGATATAAGAACACGCGAATCTCACCCAGATTTGAACCAAACTTCTTGAAAGTTGAAAATAATCAAGGCCTCATAATCTAGCTTGCAGCTAGAAGCATAGAGTTCTCAATTTGTGGGATAATCGGGAGAGATGTGCTCGTTGTTGTGTCGTGTTGCATGTGCCTCAAATCGGCCGCTTATATGGATGACGAAGAGACACTGTGCATCGGCTAAGAGCCCCTGGCGTTGACGAGCTGAGGAGGAACAATACGAGCCAAATGCGATCTCGCGAGTATACTAATCAGATGGCGGATGACGCCAACTATTGATACGTACAACATTATTCGGCTTAACGAGAGACGGCATGCAGGTCTCTAAGCCGTTTCAGAAGACCATCGCGGAGGGTTCGACATAACGTGAAGGGTGATGTCGGTGGATGTCGGTGGTTGATGAAGGATCTTGGCGGTGGTACGGCCGCACCAGTCGCCGTCGGAGTGATTTTCCGCCGGGGTGAGCACATCAACACCACGCCCACCAACAGCACAGGATAATACGAGGTAATCCCACCGCGTCGCAAGGTAATCCCGAAGAGCGGGCTCATGCCGGCTCCGATCTTCTTCGCGTGGCTTTCACGTTAGTTTCGCATGGCTCAAAGCCCTATGGAGGAATCCGATGCCGCGTGATTTAGCTGATATTGTAATCGTGCGTCGTGCAGGGGCGGTAAGTACGTAAGGTTTCGCTTGAGGCTGGCTTCAGCATGCCCAGAACCAAGCCACGAGTTAAGCCGATTCCATGGGGGACGGAGATCCCGGTGGAGAGTCGTTATCCGATGCATTTCGGCCGTTATGAAGCTTGCGTTCTAGATAGGCTGAAGTATATATGTATGTACATATGAATCCTTTCAAGTATCATCACTTCCAATATCTTCATTATTCTATACACAGTTGCCTCTCAAGGCTTGGTTTTCCATTATGTCTGCCTCTACTTCGGTGATAGAAAATAAGCTCGAGACTGAGTCCATCAGCTCTCCTCCCGACGCTACTCAAGAGAATATCAAAGTCAACGATGCAGCTTCAGAAAATTCGTCTACCCCATCGGCGTCAGCAGAATTCAACCCAGGATGGCGATTTGTGGTAGCCATCATATCTCTCTCCACAATTACTTTGATGGCAGCGCTAGATGCTACCTCAATATCCGTGGCTCTTCCCGTAAGCTGTCAACTGCTCTACTTCCGTTGCATATCTAATCAAGTGTCTCCTGCAGAAAATGGCTAGCGTCCTGAAAGGGACTGCAATTGAGGCTTTCTGGGCTGGCACATCCTTCCTTCTGACGTCTACTGTGTTCCAACCTGTCATGGGTTCCTTTAGCCACATATTCGGACGCAAGCCTTTGATCTTGATCAGTCTCGTCTTCTTCGTCGTCGGAGCTATTGTTGCGGCCGTCGCAAACAACTTTACTACGATTCTGATTGGCAGAAGTGTTCAAGGCACAGGAGGCGGAGGCATCATATGCCTCTCCGAGATCGTGATCACCGACCTAGTACCTCTACGTGAACGTGGCAAGTGGTTCAGTTTCCTCAGTGCTATGTGGGCTGTAGGTACTGTTGCTGGACCTTTGTTGGGTAAGTTGCTCTTCTCCAACAACGTAATGACCCTAAACATCGCCCTAACATTTCCTTCCAGGTGGCGGCTTTGCTCAGAATGTCACCTGGAGGTGGATCTTCTGGATCAACCTCCCTTTCGCAGGCGTTGGCACCGTCCTCGTGATTCTTTTCTTACACCTCAACCACCACACCACCTCCTTCATGTCTAAGCTCCGCCGTATAGACTGGGTAGGGATGATTTTATTCATCGCTTCAACTACTGGCTTCCTGATCCCAATCACATGGGGTGGTGTTCAATACCCCTGGGACAGCTGGAGGACCCTTGTGCCCCTGATTCTCTGCGCTCTTGGCTTCGTCGCCTTCATCGTCCATCAAGAGTACATCGCATCCGAGCCCCTCATCCGAACCAGCATCTTCAAAAACCGCTCCGCCGCCGTAACTTTCTTCCAGGACTTCGTCCACGGCATCATTCTCTGGTCTGTACTATACTATATGCCTCTCTACTACGAGGCTGTCAAGGGCTTCTCCCCCATCCTAGCTGGCGTTGCCATGTTCCCCCAAACCTTCACCGTCGCGCCTGCTGCAATGGTCGTCGGCGCCTGTATCGCCATCTCAGGCCGCTACCGCTGGGCAGTCTGGTCCGGCTGGTTACTGACTACCTTCGGCATGGGCCTGCTCATCTACATCAAAGTCGAAACCACCACCGTCGCCTGGATCTTCCTCAACCTCGTCCCTGGTCTAGGAACGGGCATTCTATTCCCCAGCATGGCCATTACCGTGCAGGCATGCTCCTCCAACGAAGACCAGGCCTACGCCGTCAGCATGTTCTCCTTCCTACGCGCCTTTGGCCAAACCGTCGGCGTTGCTATTGGCGGCACCATCTTCCAGAACCAGATGAAGAAGAATCTGCTCAGCTACCCTCTCTTAGCCGACAAGGCCGCAGAGTACTCCAAGGATGCAAGCGGCTTGGTACAAATCATCAAGTCTATGCCGAATGGCGAGATGAAGCACCAACTACTCGTCAGCTACACAGATTCGCTGAGATACATCTGGATCGTCATGTGTGCCTTCGCTGCCGTGGCACTGATCTCAAGCCTCTTTTTGCAAGCGTTCCCCCTGGATCGCGCGTTGGAGACTGAACAGGGTTTTAAGAACAAGAGCAAGACGAAGGACGAAGAGAAGAACGAGACATCGCCATAGAAAACTTCCCCTTTGTAACATTACTGGAAGCGCTTTTTGCGTAGAATCGGAGTTTTGGGATCTTGTTAGACGAATTACGAGGGGATAGAAGGTACACACCATACTCTTTAACAAGGAGAGCTGTATCACCTCCATCGGGGCTAGATACCTCTAATACATAATTACCAACACCTTTGCTTGCCACTGTCTGAAGTCCTTTGACACACTGTAAAATTCGGGTGACACGTGAGTCTAATTTACGGTCTCGATATATTACATCCTCTATAGGAATTTCGTGATTAGCCCGGGAGGGTCTCAGACCGTCGCAGGTACCCCCAGTTCGTTCATTACAGAGTCCTAATTTGAATCCATAGTGTTGCTCGGACATGAGTCTGAATCACGACGTCGCCGTCTTTGGATCCGGTTCGGGAATATCATGATCCGCCCAGGAGGGTCTCCAATTGATACCTACACCCCGAATTCGTTCATCGCGGAGCCCTGATTCGCATGCATACATCGGTCTGACGTGGGTCTAGATTACGACGTTGCGGTCTTTACATCCAATTCGAAAGTTACTGATATGCTCGGGGGGGTCTTTCATCGTTAGCTGTATCCCCAATTTCCTCGAGGCTGAGCCCTGATCTACAGACATACATCGCTCAGGCGTGGGTCTAGATCACGACGTTGCCGTCTTTACATCCGATTTGAAAATTCTTGATATGCTCGGGAGGGTCTTCCGTGTCTTTCTGCCCCCCCCAGATCCTCCGTCACCGAGGCCCCATTCCGGATTCATGGCATTTCACACCCGTATCCAAAGGTGCTCAAATGCGTGTCTAAATCACAACCTCGGGAACTTTACATCCTGTTCTCATTTTTCAGAAAGCATTGAAGGACCTCAAACAGTGGCAAACAAGTGACAGTAAACAGTTCAATTCTGAGGGTATCTCTGGTACCATGATCATTAGAACCCAATTCAAACACCAAACGCCATGTGAAGCACCCCAAGTCCCAAAACCGTACAAAAAACCCTTTCCTTTTTCCCAATGCCTCATTTGAAGCCTCCTATCCAAACACCACGCTAATGCCTACAAAAAGAGCTCAAAACAGGAAGATAAGACCAACACCCCCGAAATCAGAGAGTCAACCAGGTTCCTTGGAGGCGAGACCAACTCGACCCAACGCCCCCCGAAGGAGGCGAAGGGGAGTCGAGGTCTCAAGCCTCCAAGGAACCCAGAACTCTGCCCAATCTCGCATCGTCGCTAGTCACTCACTTCCTCATGCGAAGCACCCTGCCCCTCCCAGCAGCCGGAGCAGCGGCAGGTACCGGAGGCTCTGCTTTGGCGCGCTTTCGCGCCACCTTGATCTCCTGCACCACATTCTCCTTGTTCATCTCGGAGCTTGTTCGTTTTGCTGGCCGACCGACTGTGGGGCGCTTCGTAGGGGCAACTGGGTTGGCAGCGGGAGTAGGTTTGGAGGCTGGTTTGGCGACTCGGGTTAGTGGGCGTCCGATCGCACGCGTTTTCGGAGCTGGCGCTGGAGCCTTCTGGACCGGCGCTGCGATTTGGACTGCTGGGGCCTTTGCAGCTGGGGCTCGGGTGGTCTTCCTGACGGGGTCCTGGACAGGCGCAGGCGCTGGAAGAGCTGGCTGCTGAGAGGCGTGGATTTGGTCTAGGAGATCGACAATGTTCATCTGTCGCAGGGCGCGGGGAATGCGATTGACGCGCATCTCAAGGCGCGATCGGAGGCCTTGGGCGTGGATGGCGTATTGGGCGCGTAACTTGCGAGCTCGCTCGGTGACTGGACGCGTGTCAGTGTTTTGCACGCGATAGCAATGGGAGCAACAACTTACTTTCCAAGCGTAGATTGTCGATGAGAGCTTGCTTCTGCGCCTCCGAGATGGCCGCTTTTCTCTCCTTGATGGGGCTTCTTTCTGGGGTCTTCATCGGCGTCGGGGATCGCATGCGTACGGTCTTGGAAGGCACGCGAGCCTTTGGCTGCTTCTTCGCGCGAACTGGTGCCATTGCGACTTCTTGATCGGGTAGACGGATAGAGGAAGTTGCGGTGAATGGGAGAGAAGTGGTTGCTTGATGAGTTTGGACTGGTGGGAGCGGTTTTGCGATGCAAAGTGCAGCGTGAAGCGGGGTGTGAAGCGTGGATGAAGTTGTTTGGAGGTCGAAGCTCACCGTAAACACTGATAACCCGCGATGGCTTGGCAACGCAACATCGTTTCACCGCGACTCCGAAGAGAGCTTCGACCTCACTGGCTGCGTGCCGCGACGTTGACTTCAGCCTACGCTTTGCCTCTGCATCTGTGACCTCTACTTTGACCATAGCATTTCACTTCTCCCTCATATCCTTCAAGCTACCGACAAACCCCTCAAACCGCAAATATGGGGCTAGAAGCGACCATGATCGTGTATGTAACTAAGCCGTGTCCGCAGCTCTATTACATTACTGACAGCTTCCCAGAGTCGACAACAGCGAGAGCAGCAGGAATGGAGACTATGTGTAGGTGCCCGCTTCCAACTATTCTGGATGTATCTCATACTTTCTGCAGACCCTCACGATGGGAAGCCCAAGCCGACGCTGTCAACCTCATCTTCTCCGCGAAGACCAACGCGAATCCCGAATCCTCCGTTGGACTTATGAGCATGGGCGGGAGCCAACCCGAGATCCTCACGACACTCACGACGGATGTGGGAAAGATCCTTGATGGGCTCCACCGGACGAAGATAAAAGGCAACTCGCACTTCTCCACAGGAATCAACGTGGCGGCGGTATGTTGCCTCTCTCCCACAATCTTGGACTACGCAAGGTACTGACCCCGCCATGAATACAGCTCGCTCTAAAGCACCGGCAAAACAAGTCCCAGAAACAACGCATCATCGTCTTCACCTGCAGTCCCATCGACGAAGATGAGAAGTCGCTCATCAAGCTGTCTAAGCGCATGAAGAAGAACGGCATCAGCATTGACTTGATCGCATTTGGAGAGCTCGGGGAAGACAACACTAAGAAGCTCGAAGCATTCAGCGAGAACTGCCAAAGCGCCGAAGGATCCCACCTCGCGGTCATTCAGCCTAGCTCAAACCTCCTCAGCGACTCCATTATTACAACACCGATACTAGCGGCGGAGGGTGTTGGCGGAGGTGCAGGATCAGGAGGCGCAGCTGGTGAGGGTGGGGAGAGTGGCGGTAACAGCTTCGAGTTTGGCGTAGATCCTTCGATGGACCCCGAGCTTGCGTTGGCGTTACGGATGAGTTTTGAGGAGGAGAAGGCCAGACAGGACCGGGAGAAGAAGGCAAAGGAAGCTGCGGAGGGAAAGACGGAGCTTGAGAACATTCCAGAGGGCGATGAGAAGCAGCCGCTCCTCGACAAGGACGACGAGCCGAGTGGGAGTGGCAGCGGTAGCAAGGGGGGCGACAAGAAGGACAAGGGAGATGATCCAGACAAGATGGACACAGCATGATCGTGGCGCTGTTGGGCTCTTGTGCGTGCATGGGCGACATAGAGGCATCGGCGTTTGCTGTACATTAAGTTCCTCATAGCAGGCATTCGGTCATCACATAATGAAGAAATGTGAGATTTAAGTGTTTCATGTCTGACTTGTGTCTTGGGTCTTCAAAAAGCTATCGTCTAGCTACGACCTCCTGCATAGGTGTCGAGACTCATGAAGTGGGAAGTCTAAGCCAGTCCACGTAGACTGCTAACACCTAACGCCGTGACACCCTTTTACCAGCAATGTTTACATTCGTAATGCCATAGGTCTCATAACAGAGAGTCTGTTCAGAACCTCCGCTTCCTCATTAGCATCCGATACTCTTCGCCGTCATTGAAGAGAACCATCCGCCACTCCCTATGCTCAGAGTCCTCGCCGTTGATAATCTGTTGTGATCCGGTTGTTTAGCTCCCAGTCCGTAAAGAAACACGCAGAAACCGCTCAAACGTCCGCGCAATGCAACGTAATTCCAAGAATATGCAAAGTCTCCAGCTGTTTCCAGCCTTTCGCTGTTCGTCGATTAGCTTCTCACCTTCACGAATCCATCCAGTCCGCGGTCGAATTTCTCGCACCGGATGGGCATCTCGACGGTGTAGAACGGGTTCTTCATGACATAGTCGGCGTACAGCTCGTAGATTCGCCGCATCATTGTATCTACGTTCGGCTGGTGGGGCTCGGTGAAGAGCAGGAACTTGACGCCGGTCTGCGTCTGGAAGCACTGCATCCGGAAGTTCTGGGTTTCGAGGACTTCGAGTCCGCTTGGGCGCGAGGGGAAGGGTGAGGGGGCTAGGGAGGGCGTGGTGATCGCGGGAGGGGTAGGCGCTGCGGCAGCGGGGCACAGCTGCTTCGTGATGGCATGGATACTGAGGGTTCTTTAGTGCTATGATAAGTCATAAGGCAGACAGAGCGTACCCGTGGAACGTTCCGGCGACGATGAGGTAGTCGTTGGCTTCGAGCTTGCTGAGCCCGGCGTGGAACTCGCGGTTGTATATGAGCCCGCCGGCCTTGGAGATGATGAACAACGCAAACACTACCCTAGATGCTGTGAGCAGGAGGATAATGCAGTAAATAACTATACTCACATTTTGAAGCTGGTGTTGCGGAGTCAGTTAAAGTGACGGTGAGGTGGAATTATCTAGTGTTGACCGGTTTTTGACTGCAAATGTGACTCTGCCAGATTCACACCTTCAACATTTTCGCCTTTGACGTGGCATCTGTCTTATGTCATTCACAATTTGACTGCGGTCGTCCTCAAACACTGCAAGAGACGACGTGGGCCGGCTCACCTCACCCCCGTCGCTAACCCCACCCCACGCGACGATCTGCAGCTAAAGACCCGCCGATATCACCACCTCCCCCTCGCAACACCACCATCAGCCTCGCGCCGCTGCCTGGGCCCCTGCGACGACACTGCATCAACCGTCCGGCGGCCTCTCCACAGCTTCAACTTATGCTGCTTCACCCCCACCGCACGCCTGTCTCTGCGTCTGCTGTCCTCATCTCAAGGTAGCAGTCATGTCCAACCAGTCCATCCTCCGCATCACTCGCGTACGTGGAAGCTCTCCCTGTCCATACGGAGTACGAAGTTGACAATATTGTAGGAGCTCAGCGAGATACAGAAGGGCCCAGACCTATGTAAGACTTCCAAGCAGGCTGAACGTTCATGTCTACATCCGGACTGACCAATGACTACAGCTCTCGCTGTTGCATGCCGCGATATCGACGTCCGACATGTGAGAGCCTTGATCATAGGCCCGCCCGACACCCCGTATGAGTTTGGCTTCTTCGAGGTATGTCTGCTTTGCCTACTCCACTGACATCCTTACTAACAAAGCCCTGCAGTTCGCCGTCAAGTTTGGAAGAGGTTAGGATGCCACGCAGCTAGTACAAGCAAATACTAAGTCTCAATAGAGTATCCCACCAAGCCACCAGCTGTCACGGCTGTAACCACCAACTCTGGAAGAACACGTTTCAACCCGAACATCTATGCTGGGGGCAAGGTCTGCCTGTAAGTCAATCACTAAGAGTAATTAAGACTAGATCAATACTGACGCCTCACTGTAGTTCGATTCTAGGGTATGCAGAACTGCATTCGGCTTGCACGACCTCCTACTGACGTATCTATAGCACCTGGCGCGGCGAGCGAGGCGAAGAATGGTCCTCCGCACAAGGCCTCGAGTCCATCCTGATATCTATTCAGAGCCTGATGTCCTCAAACCCATACGAGAACGAGCCTGGCTTCGAGGATGGAAAGTCCGAGTTTGACAAAAAGAATCAGGTCGACTACGTGGCAAAGGTTAGTTGAATTCGATTGATTAATGATTCTTGACTGACGGTATGTAGATTCGCCATGAGACCCTAAGGGTTTCCATCATTGAACGGCTTGAGGACTACCTAGGCATCGGCAGGGAAAAGGTGCCAGGGGTTTTACCTTACAACGCGGACGATGACTACCGAGAGAACTTGCTGGACGCACCCTTCGAACCTTTCAAGGACCTATGCAAGCGGCGATTCCTGTGGTACTACGACTCTTACCTGAGTGCCATCGAGATAGAAAAGGAGAAACACGCCGATGGTAAACGATTCGACAGGATGCCTTTCGAGGGAGCGGGCAACATAATGGAGGGGTGCTTCCAGTATACGTCACTAAAGAAGCGACTTGAGACGGTATACCAAAAGCTTAACGAGGAGATGGATGCATGGGGAGCTGAGGGCCAAGTCGCAACTCAGAAGGAGTTGAGCATTTCAAGCAACCTGCAGCGGCAGTACGAGCAGATTGTCGAGTTCTACAAGAACAATGACAGTGTCACTCTGGACCTGGAGCTGGTCGACAAGAACCCTTTCGTGTGGCAGCTGGTATTGTTCGGCCGGCCAATGACCAACCTCGACGGAGGCATGTTCCGCATCAAGCTATATCTCAGCACCAAGTTCCCGGACACGTTGCCTCGTATCAAGTTCGAAACGCCCATCTTCCATCATCGTGTGTCGAAGGACGGAATCCTGTGCTACAACCCTACGCGGAAGGATGATCTCAAGTCACACATTGAAGCCATCATCGAAGCTGTCGAGGAGGAGTCGCCTGCCTACGATCCACGAACCTTGGTGAACCCGGAAGCTGCTAAGCTCTTCTGGGGCACACCAGATGAGAAGAAACTCTACAACCGAAAACTGCGACGATCTGTTCAGGAGAGCACCGAGTATGCTTGACAGTGCCGCTCTTACCTAAGACTATGCTAACAGAATCCAGATACTGATACTCCTGATCTATTCCATATGCTTCACTTTCTTTCGGAATTCCAGAATGGCGCGGTGTCGCATCCCTTGCTTCCTTCTAATCACAACTTTCGGACCGGAAGTCTTTTGATACCCACTTCCTACCAACACGCTCAATATATTCAATTTGCATACTGACATTTTCCGGAGTTTCACGGCTGGACGGATGGGGGCAAAACACGGGGTCTACGTTACTGCGATCTGCATGAAGGGACTGGACGCTTTAGATGCCGCTTACGATGGTGACGATTTCGACTTTTAGCGAGGCGTTGGTGTGTTAGCTCTTCGCCATGCCATGCTATATGTAGGCATGCAGACCTCAAATTGACTTTTATTTCCGGATTCGACTTGTGTGGTTTACTTGTGAATGAGTTCGATGTTCGTTGAAGTGGTGATGCGTGCAAAGCTTCGGTATTGACGAAGCCACACTTCGGAAGTTGGCCGTCAACTAGATTGCGGCGTGGAGGCGGTGTTTAAGGTGGCTCACCCAGCTGCAAATATTGGGGCATGATGTAACGAATGGCAAAGCTAAAAGCTGACAGCCGTCTCAAACCTTAAGAACGATGGGTAACCTCAGTAGGCTAGCTACCCAGGGCAGGATGAGAATATAGCACAGGTTGACGTAGTCTTCCATATTAGGAATAATGTACGTCCAAGTGCGCCACTGCTTGGTGAGCTCCGGGCATTTTCACAAACGGGACAGATGCAATTTCTGCGAAGGTCTAAATCTGAACGCCGTTACGAAGCTCATATCTAATCGGTGACCTGCGCGGGGTGCCCCAGATAGCACGATGAACGATAAGACTCGCAGGCGGTTGACGTGGTCGTCCGAATCGGGCCCTGGCGACGATGTTGAGGGTGTCAGGCACCCTCATTCGCACCACTCACGGCACCAGAATGCACTTTTGATGCACAACACAGGAGCACATCACGGAGCGCATCACGGAGCAGTGTGGCGAAGGCAGTGGGTGGGCCGGCGAGGGGATGCGCGCTGGGCTCCGGGACAAGGCTGACTCACGGGCAGACCGCATGCTGCACCAAGCGGATGGCTGCCACAGGCCGAGCCACCACGGCCTCCTCCACAAACGGCGCCAGCGGCCAATAGTTGGTGCGCAGGAGCAGCATCCTGGACGCCTCTGAGGCTTGAGGACGAGGGAGCCAAGCCCTGCTGACCCGCTCCGGGAGAAAGATGGGAGCGGCATGGGTGCGCGGTGGGAGGAGCATGGGGTTGAACAGCAGTTCAGCGTGCGAGCTGGGGAGCATTGCTTGCTAATAGACCCGGATGAGGCCACTCGGCGAGCGGATTGGAAATGCACCTCTTGCTGCACTGCTGCTCGGCGGTTGGCAGATGGGGCCACCGTGTCGCCATGTTTTGGCCCCCATCTGCATGGTGGTGGTGGTGCTCGCCGTGATGCTCCGTCCGGTGAACAAGAAGCTTTCCGCCCTTGGCCCTGGCCCTCGTTAGCGCACTTTCGCTGACCGCTCGCTACCACGCCGCAGAGCAGCAGATGGCGCGTTTGGGAGGGCGAAAGGGCGGCGAACCGCTTCTCCACAACTCCCCACCACCGCAGGCCAGCAACGTCCGCCGCGCAGTCGCCAATGGATGGCCCGCCATTGCTGCTGTTTTGCACTCGCTGTGACGGCCTCGTGCATGCCGGCGGCAGCTCTGCGACGGCGGCCGATTCTGGCGGCCGTGGTTTTTGAAGCTCTGCCCCCCCGGCGGTGCGATTGGGGCTTAGTTAGCCTCCAGGCAGCAGCGACCAAGACGAGGACGCGACTCATCCTTCGCAGTGTCCTCTCCTCGACAAAACCACTCCCCTCCCCGCCCGACTGTGTGCTCCATTTCCTCAGAGTGCTTCGTCCTCAGGCCTCGTCACCGCGTCCCCATCTTGTCTCCGTTGCTGCCGCCTTATTTTGCTGTATTTCGTGTTGCGTTTCTTAGCCGCGCCCTCATCTTTGGCTTCGGCTTGCACCGCCCTCTTATATCCTCGACCCTCCCGCCCTCGGCCGTTCTGCTTCCAGCGCCCTTATTGCTGCCTGTCCGCCTGAGAGTCTCATCAGCGCCCGAATCCCAACTCGTTTCGTCCATCT
Organism: Lophium mytilinum; assembly: GCA_010093605.1. Taxonomy (NCBI): domain Eukaryota; kingdom Fungi; phylum Ascomycota; class Dothideomycetes; order Mytilinidiales; family Mytilinidiaceae; genus Lophium; species Lophium mytilinum. The sequence goes on along the minus strand of MU004185.1, from coordinate 1,282,382 downwards.
CCACCTTCCTCCTCACCACCATCTCGCGCATGAGGAATTGATCCGGGGGGCGACTACGCATATTGCCATTTGCAGCACCCCGATCGAGTCCAGAGCCCGGCTGTAGGTCACCCCATCACTTTTGCACTCCTCACTTCTCGGTCACTTTCCTGGGAAGGCTGTGTTTCGAGTCTCCGCTCCGCCATATCCATATCTCTGACTCTCGCCCAGCTTTCGATCGATTCCCACGCTTGAAAGAGCTCTCTCAATCCGGCAGTACCTGTGAGTCACTAGCTGGGAGCGCCAGGCCAGTGAATCCCCCAGCTAATCGATCCCCGCTGCAGTGTTTGTGCACTTCCATCCAGTCACACCAACATGTCTACTTCCACCCACACCCACCCCCGCCGCCGGCCTTTTAAGGCCACGAACCCCTCGACCCTCAACACTCACGGCATGACCCTTCGCAAGAGTGGCACCTTCTCTTCACCTACCTCAGTCCAATCCGAACTATGCGGGCTTGAGAACCAGCCCTACATGCCCAAGCGTTCCCCAACCAGCACCGAGAACCTCGAGGAACTACTCCACAACGCTGCCGTCCGTCGTGTCACCAACCTCCTCGCAGACTTCGACAAGAAGCTAGCCGGACACCCGTCGGATGCCAACATCCTGAACGACCCAGAGGTCCTACCCCTCCCGAGCTTCATGCTCGACCACACCACCTTGGACGAAGACCCTATGGACATTGAGCCCAAGACTTCGCAAGTCGAACGCAGCCCCCACCAGCACGCCTCCGACAGTGGACTGGGATCCAGCATTAGCGGTTCCAAATACGGTATGACTCCATTTCACCCTGCTGCTAGCTACGCTCAGCCCGCTGATATCTATAAAGGCGACGCCGCCACCACTCGTGAATCGGTTTCGACTTCCATCACTAGCACCCACTCTGCTGTGACCGGATCCTTCACAGCCTTGGACTCACAGGAAGGGAGGCACACCCTTGGTGAGTATGCGTGCAAGCAAATCAACGACCACATAATCAAGCCTATCTTGGCCGAGAAGTCTCTGGAAGATTTCCACCCTCTCATCAAGGACGTCCCCAGACGCATTGGGAACAAGGACATCAACAACTTGCGTGATCTCGAAAAGACTCTGATCTTCTTAGCACCGGTGAGTGATAACATTTATGCTTTCTCTGAAGTTGCAATCGCTCATTGCATCCTTCGTGGTTTTAAGGACTTTTCGACTACACCGACAAAGTACCTGGAGTTCTGCGAGCGATCCATTCAACTTTTGCACGCGACTGTCGACCAACTTTCGGAACAAGACCAGCGCCTACCTGCCGACCGCCCGTATACTAATAGGTACTTCCTCGACCTCGTTGAACAGATCAGACGATACGCCGCAATCATGGCCGCCACCCGACAAAAGGAGGAGAACGGAGAAGACCTTGACGAGATGGATTACCACCCGTACGATTCACCCCCTTATCATCAAGTATCTAGCTTACAGTATGTCAGGGGAGAGAAGATCATCCTGCGGGGTGGTCTAAGCCGCAACGGTCGTCCTGTCGAACTCGTTCGGGAGAAAGAGGACGGCAAGGTCATCCCCATCGCTGAGGGAAGCCCTTCGGACGAAGAGTACGCCACATTTTCCTCCGCGAAGAGGGCTTTATCGTTGTCCGATGATGAGGTTGACGATGACGGAGTGCGACGATCCATGGCTCGACGACGCAAGTCTGAGAAGCCTGGGGACGTTTTGCACATGTGCCGTGACTGCAAGAAAGACTTCAAGAGGCCGTGCGACCTCACAAAGCATGAGAAGACCCACTCGCGCCCATGGAAGTGCACCGAAGAGAAGTGCAAGTATTACGATCTCGGCTGGCCGACCGAGAAGGAGAGGGACCGCCACGTCAACGACAAGCACTCGGCTGCTCCACCACAGTACAAGTGCTTGTATCCTCCATGCACATACGCCTCCAAGCGTGAATCAAACTGCAAGCAGCACATGGAGAAGGCCCACGGCTGGGAATACGTACGCTCTAAGAGCAATGGCCGCAAGAAGACCACCGCTGGCGGAAGCGAACGTAGCCCACCAACCCCACTTACTCCATTCATGGGAACTCCTATGTCTTCGCTTGCCACCCCCATGACTCCATTCCAACAGTCTCCCTTTGAGCCAATGCAGAATGATTTCGGCGGCTTCAATAACTTCGGTTTCGGAACTCCTGCGTTGAGCCACCACAGCTACCAGGATGAGTACCGTCGTAACTCCACCACGACGGATGGCTCCGCCATGACCTACTCGTCTGGCCAATCGCCAACAGAGCCAAATGCGTTTGACAACGCTGTTACGCCCGAGGAGGCGACAATCAACCACAACGACGTTTTTGGTACTGCTTTGAACGCAATGAATACCAACTTCAGCACTGGCTTCCAACAGCCAACGCCTGCGTTGAGCACTGGGCTCGACACCTTCGACTTCGCCCGTCCGTTCCCAGTCAACACCAACACTTCCGTGCCACACCTATCTCCCAACGCCCAGGCAGACGTCACGCTATTCTCGCCTCACATGACCGACATGCAAATTGACGAGGGCTTTGAAGACGGCCTCGGCGCCTTTGGCCGCCCCACTAGTGACTTCCCGCTCTTCGACGATGCCACCAACACGGCGCCGACGACTGGTGATTGGTTCCCAGACCTTAACCAGTTCGGTGGCCAGTTTGACACCACTTTCGATGACATGATCGGCAATACGACTTGGAACCACTAAACGTTCATTCACTTGAAACGTTTGTGACCATCTACCGCCTCCTTTCATCTTTGTTATCACGATGATGACAGCCATCATGCATCGACCCCGTGTCATTTTACCTCCTCTCCTCCACCAGATTTCATGTGTGTCGAGGCCGTGTCTTTTGCATTTTAGCGTTGTTTAGCGAACCCCCATTTTCTCGATTTCTTTACGATCATCATAACAGAGGAGCAGTTGGAGGAAACGAGGAGAGACACCACCCATCCACCCCGAGACTGAATCTAAAAAGAATCCCGGTGCGCGATTTCTGGATTAAAGCACCAATCAATGATTTGGAGCCACACAACCCGAAAACGATGATGATAAAACATGTTTTCCCCCCATGTTTTTTGCAGTCTAGTTATTGTTGGAGTTGGGGATGATTTTTTCTGCGGTTTTGATACTGGTTACTTACTCCCCCCCTTCTTACTTTTGGGTGTTTTTTTGCGAACAGAACGATTGGAAGGAGGGCTGGGTTGAGGCGGTCTTGGGGGGAGGGGGGGTTTGATTGTAAATTAGATAGCGGCTGGGATTGGGGATTGGGATCTCTTGGGGTCTTCTATCATACGTTTGGTTGGAACGCGGATTTGGATATGGGCTTAAGAATACACGTTCCTCTCACTCTCACTTTGTGTCTTGTTCGTGATATGATTTGGTGATCTGTGATCGTTATTGAATCGAGTCCTGGGGGAGTCTTGAGATCTGCTATGTGTGACTACTAACGATACTGTTAGAGGGTTGAGAGATGAAGGCGTATGAGGGGAGGAGGACTGGCAGGAGCATAGAAGACGTGAGAGGGAAAGGAATAGGGGGTGAGGGGGGTACCGGAAACCCTCGACACCCTCGAAAGATAGGGCTTTGGGTATGACTCTTCCTCCTCTCTACGCCGCATGATCATGACGGGGGAGCCGATGGTTAAGAGATGGACGCAAGGCGGGCTGTGGGTGGGGTGGTGGTTCAGGGGAGCGTGATCACGAGAAGGGGGAGGGGGGATCCTTGGAACCTTGCAAACGCCAAGAGGACTGATGGGCCTGAGGTATGACTCCTCCATTATGCGGAGCGGAGAGGAGTATGACGGAGGTGGTCCGGAAGGGTGATTCATCAATGTTTGTGTTGATTGGGGAGATGTGATTGGGTGGGGATTCAGTAGGGTAGAGGAGTGAGTCTTTGGGATAGGACGTGTGGGGTCTCGGGGTTTAAAGTGTCCGTGCGGTAAGAGAGGAGAGGTTAAGGGTGTGTCTGGGTGGGTTTAGTGGTGGTGATGGGGTAGAGGGGGTTATCGTAGATAGGCTGGTGGTAGATGGTGGGGTGGGTGGTTGATGGTAGGCTGCTAGTTCTTCATAAATATTGTATCGAGAATGTATATGTGGCTTGAAATTTACACCACGTCTCACTCTCTTTTCTTCCGCTTTATAGATTAATATGCTGTCGATTAGGTGTGCCAGTATCTTCTACAGGATTTGTTCCAAATTGCCGGCCATTCGTGGCTAGTCCCTGGACCTTGAGCTGTGGAATTCATACCAGGTCGATGAAGTACTCCTTCACCCCATCCTTGGTCGCCGATACTTCGGCGAAGTGGACCACCGAGTTCTGCTCTACGAGATTCTCTTTTTCGGTAGCGGTCTCATACCGGGAATCCCTTGCCGACGTTGAATAATAACCTATGCGTCTATACTGCCCCTCCTGTTGTTTGGTGGGCTCAAGTAGTAGTCCGTTTTCCCAGTGGTCGGTGCTGTTTGGGTTCTGTTCCTCCTCACGCCAGGAGAATGAGAAACTCTTGTGGATTGGAAGAAGGTAGACAGGGATAGACGTAGCTTGAGTGAAGCAGTCAAACCACGTGCTAAGAAAGGGTGCATAGCTATTGGCGAATTGGATACCGCTCCCGTGGCTTTCAGGCCGTACACGCTCAACAGTGCCCTGAAAGAGATGTTCACACCGAAGGCGGAGGGCTGCATGTTTGATCCCCCCGAACGGATTAGCCGAAGCATACTGGACCTGTACGTCGTAGATTTTGATACATAATTTGCCGAAGTTGAGCACTGAAAATGTCATGGCTTCCTTTTTTGGGGCCTCCATTGGCGGATAAAGAACGGGGTCATTTAGAGAGGCCCAAGACCATGTAGGCGCGACATATGGGGTGATTCTTTCGGTTTTCGTTACAGACCACGCTATCCACCGCAACTGATTTTCCAGGTCTTTCCTCCAGAGTCCAGCAACGTAGTCGTCCTGGGTATGGTCTCGAATGGTCTTAGCAAGTCCGCCTATCGCCACGAGTTTGTCACTGTTCCTAGTCAACTCGCTCTCGGAATAGCGTTCAACTATCCCGACCCACTTATCGCGCGACGTTTGGCCTTTCCGAAGGTTATACTTGGGGACTATGTTCATACTGATAGGTGCTGGATATCCCTGGGGGAAGATTTCACACGCTGGCGCCTCGTCGCATTCCCAGTAGACCTGATTGTCAGCGAGATGTAAGGTTCGCCGGGACAGGTACCGCTCTTGAACGGCCCATGCTCGTCTGCCTAGTCGATCTCGCTGCGGATCGAGCATAGAAATTGGGCATAATTCGAACAGTTGTCCTGTGCTCGAGGAGACCTGGCATCTCCAAGTCTTTTCGCGGTTGAAGAAGCAGCCGATAGTGCCGTCTTCAGCGGAGGTGGCGGCGATGGTCAGTCCGGAGTCTCCATAAACCTGGGTCATTAGGCCAGACTCTCGACTCCAATCATCAGCGCTATCTTGAAGAATACAAAGAGAGTCAATCCACAGGTGACTATACGAAAGAGACCGAGCAACAAAAACAGCATCTTGGAACGTTTTTGGGAGAGCCTCTGGTGGAATCTCCTGGCGAAAAGACTCGAGAGTCGTTGTGGTCAGATTTGGTACTTTCAAGGAACCCCAGCAGTGGCTGAGAGTTGCATACTCGACATCACCTTGTACTTCGTCCGCTAGACAAATCCTAGGGACGGAACCGCCGATGTCAATCAGTCGCGTCGGGATGGTGCCCTTCAGAGGTCGTTCGCAAAGCTCATGCAACGTGGTACATTCACGGGCCCAGCGCTTCACCAACGGTAATGCATCAATAGTATTTGTACATGGCTCTGGAGAGTCGTAATCCACACCTAGTCGGCGCGCCAATACCTGTCAGCTAGAACAAAGGACATAAGAAAACATCTCGTACCTTGTTGGGACACTGGCTGAACAACGATCTCGTGCCAATAGGAACCAGCCCCATCCTGTAAATCGTTTGCGAAGTCCACGTCGTCCGGTGAATATGACACTGATAGATATAATATCATAAAATGACTATATCGTGATATGAGCACGATTCCGCCTGTATGCGGGGTAAAGGGCTGCAGAAAAGTAGGCCTAGCTTCATCGGAATGTTCAGGAGGATTATCGTGTCTACCAAGAAATATTGAACAGAGGCCGCATCCATCTTTGGCAGATGCTTGAAGAGCTCTCAGACTTTCATGATGCGTCAAACTCGTGAAACTGTGATATTCTTCAGTGGGAGACTGAAGCCACTCATCTATCACGCCTTGACATTTGGCGCATAGAGCAGATAACGGGCGAAGAAGATCAAGCTTTTCTGGATCGGATGTAAGATTTCTTAGCGATCTGATAGCCTCGTGACCCCCCCGAAGTCGGCTGTCACTGGACTCTGGGTACTCCGTATGGAAGCCAGTCATGTTAAGAGCTGGGTTTATAAAGCCGTGTTCTTCTGCTCTAGGATTTAGGATGATTCTGTCCAATTAACGCCAGGTAACGACAGCCAAGTCATCGACGCTTTCTTGCTTGCTTTAGAAGATCAACTCGAGCTCGATAGAGCCGAATTTACTTTAACGGAGAGAGCAGTACTTTGTAACTTTTCTCTACGTTGATTACGAGAAAGAGACGAGAGATGAAGAGATGGAGGGTAAGAGGGAGGAAGACTAAGGTATTCTGCCCTGGAGATTGCCCTCTCTTGGCATGCAGAATACCTGCATCTACTCCCCAACCCCACCCGCCCACTGCCGCCTGCCCCTGCTCCGCCCCTGTGCCATGAGAGATCAGTCTCTCTTAACTGACCGTGTAACAATATACATATCTCTTGAAGTGGTACAAGGAGATCGTGGGGGGCATATATTATCATAGTAGGCGTAGTTCTAGGGACGCCATTTATCTGCTTCAATCTCAATCGCAACATCAGCCTACGGACTCATCTTCTCCACGCCCATCCGTCTTTTACATTCATTCGTCCTCTCCGTCCAAGATTGGCCGCAGAGAGAAATGTCAGTTGCCAATGGTCTGCATAAGCGCTTACTCTATGAAACTACCTACCCCACCTGTGCTTGGGCTGTGACATGATATCTTAGGCATTGCGGCACAGCAGCCACCCCTCAACTTCAATTCCCCGATGGCCACGTCGCAAGAGGTTCAAGTCGTTTTTCTTCTTTCTTTCAAACGAAACCTCTTCCAGCAGTTCATACTACTACCAATCTTCCGGTCTGATCAATATCGCAATGGACTTATTGCATCTTCCCATCGAAATCTTCCAGCTCGTCATAGAGACCACGCTCATACAGAATGGCTTACAACAAGCCTTAGGAATGAGATTAGTCTGCAGTCAGTGCACCCGTAGTGCGCAGATCGCTTTCTCTTTGTGTGGGCTAACTTGTCAAACAGGGTTGTTCGATCGTGAGGTTTTTCGAGCTATCTGCGCAACAAAAGCTTTTCATGGCCTAGCTGGCATCGGGTACCCCAAAGGACCGCGAATCTGGTCCGAGTATCTCCAAGCACGAGTTATAGCCCCTGGCGGACCGGCCTGCCGCCTGGTTTCAATTATTCGCGATACGGTCGATTATATTATCCAACAGCGCCCCCTGTACAAAGACCACGCCGACGAGTATTTGCGCAGTCTTTGTGCTCATGTTTGCTCAGAAGTCGGTTGTGGTGTTTGGACGGTCCGATACAGGTTTACCTTTGGACCGAGAAATCCACCTCACGACAAGCTAGAAAGATACATCCTTAGCGACCACGTCGTGGCCGCCTCAGCCTACCTTGGCCTCACGAGCCTCCTGGAACAGCTGACCGAACACGGATTTCATGACGAAGACTCGCACTTTGGGACACCAGTCGAATGTGCCGCGCAACGAGGCGATGTCGCCATGACCCATTCATTACTTTTGAAAATGCATGGAGAGAGCGAAGTTCAGGCGACGTCACGCAAGAACGCTCTGAGTGTTGCGGCCAAGAATGGGGACGAAGCAATGATTCGTTTGCTCTTTGGTCCCGAGTACACTAAGCTTGTCTCCTGTAATGACTACGTCTCTGCAGTCAGCTCCGCGGCGACAGGCGGGAAACTGCGTACTGTACGCTTCCTCATCCAACACGCTACCGACGGCGGACATACCGAGGGCCACAAGATGAGTTTCATGTTACTAAGAGGGGACAACTCAATACCGTGGTTCCCTTTGTGGAATACCGTTTTTCTTGATGCAGCTTGGAGCGGCCACGAAGACGTTGTTCGCCTGGCACTCAATCAAGGAGCAAACATTAATGTATCATCAAAGTTCTTTCCCGGTTGTCGCAACGCTCTAGACGGAGCGGCAAAAAATGGCCACGCTCATATTGTCGATCTTCTTCTCTCGAAAGGTGCCGTCGCGTGGCCTGCCAAGCGTTGTCACCGCATGTATCATTGTCACCCCTTATATTATGCTGCAAGAGGCGGCTGGCTTCGGATAGCGCGCACCCTCATCGATTACGGAGTTGATATAGATCAATTTGACGATTGGCATCCTCTTGAGGCCGCAGCCTCTGGGGGACACGTAGACGTTGTTAGGATGTTGCTCGAACGTGGTGCTGATGTCACCATTAATCCAACTGTTGGAAGAAAGGCGTATTCCATTGCAGAGTCTCGCGGTTTCACGGGTGTCATGGTCCTCTTAGCAGAGTACGGATTGAAAATAGTAGGAAAGGACAGTGACACTGTAATCGAAGTTCAATAAGCGACCGGAGCTGGGTCTAAATGGTGGAGTCGGAGGAGACAAACGACATGTGCCAGTAACGAGGATAACCAAGCGCTAAATGAGTTTCAAAGAAAGTGATGCATGAAGGCCCAGCCTTCATGTAGCCAAAAACAAACCCTCAAACAATCGAATCCGTCAAAATATCAAGACGGCCAAACTCTGAGATTGCAGTCATCTCCTCTCCATGCTGCGCTTCAATCCATCGAAGGGCCCGGTCAGATCGCCACGCTTGGCTCTCTAGGGAATCATGTCCGCGGGGTGTTTGTTCAATTCGAATGGAACCGGGCCTTGCTCTTTCGCCCAGATATCTCCAACGTCAGTGCCGTCGTCGTCGTCCACCCAGGTGATTTTGGTAACACCGGATTCTGGCGCCACCATCTGAGGCCATACCACCCTGCTGAAAACTGTTTCGGACGTCAACCCTTCTTCGGGAAGAAAGACTTTAACTTCGCCGGAAGCTGCCGCCGCAAACGCCGCACTTTGTATATCCAGAAGCAACAATGTCTCGTCTTTATTTTCGGGAGCCCTCGACGGACTTTTCCAGTCGTTCCTCAAGACGTCTTCCAGCAACACATAGCCGTCGTCCGCTCCAACCACCCAATTAGACGCATGCACTTCCATTCCACCGGAGTACATGACGGCTTTGTCTCGTGGCACAGGGCTTTGGCCATGAGGACCTAAGTCCGCGGCGAGGGCGCTGAATTCCTTCCAGAAAGCTGACGGAGGGTGCGGAATCCCTACAGCCTGTGGTAGTGAAAGGTCTAGGGATTCAGCAGGAGCGGGCGCCGCTTCGGGAGCCCCAGGGGGTTCAGGACTGCCAGGTGGACGCTCATTGACACCACCAAACGGACTGCCGCCACCTCCTTCCCCGCCACCAAAAGTCGCCGGTGCTGCATTGGGATCGTCACTGGGTCGCCCTCCGGGGGTTCCCTCTTCGGGGGCCTTGGGCGCCGGAGGAGCTCTTGGAAGGTTACGCCGTAGATCTACGATATCGAATCCTTAGCGTAGGAATATGGAGAGGGATTGGATGAATTACCTTCGCATTCTAGACCCTGGCATACTCCAGCTTGCAGCGAAGCGACTTGAACGGGCACGGGGGTGGCGTCCGTGATGAGCCTGATGGAAGGGAGGGCCCCTACAAGAAGGAGAAGGGCTACGGTAGGGAGCCTCATCTTGAAGAGAGTCTCAAGAGCTTTCGAATAGATAGAATAGAAGGATCTCCTTTGAAGGCAAAAGTATTTTGTGATGAAAGATGCAGCGACTCTGCAAGAAGGCAATGAGCGGATAGTCGGTGGTGATGGTATTTGATGTGTTCTAGAGAGCGTCGGTTCAACTAAGATGACTCGACTATTTGAATGTTCTCCTTCTCAGACGGAAAGAGGCTTGATCATGAAGGTTTGCCAAAGCCACGCTCATCGAAACACCAACTTATTCCTTCCTCCTGAACGAAAGGCCTCCGCCTCCTTCACAGCTAGACATAACGAGGACATTGGGTTCTATTTCTAAGCGCAATCGCCAGTCGATTGGTTATGGCACGTCAAGTTGTTTCCATCTTGACGGAGGCGAGAGCTGCACCTTGTCAAATCTATTCATTTCTGATGGAGGCGTGAGGTTCTACCTGCCAAAGCGCTTATTTTGCTGTCTTGAAGGAGGCGTGAGCTTTCGTTTGTCAAAGCGCTTAGATTCTCGCCTTGAAGGAGGCGTAGCGTTTCCAATCCGGTTGGTGGCTGAGCTGCACTCGAATATAAAATACAATGTGCCACAAACTAATCGTTACTTATAGTCCCGATAGACACTCCTAAATCGGGTAGCCAGGCGCTTGATTGGTCAAGAGTATGAGAACGAAAATTACTGGCGTTCCATTCGCTTATTCCGGGAATGCTATTCTCACAGATTTCAATCTAGCTCGCCATGATATGAATACTACTCCGCCCGTTCTCACAGCCTCTGGCAATGCTCCAGGAGATTGCGGCACGCTCATCCTCCTCCGCGTCTCGCCAGTGGCTTTCATGAGACGACGTCTTCCTTGGTCCAGGCGCCGCTTTGCAGTCAAGCAATCAGAGACCAAGGCTCGAATTTGGGTACATCGGCTGTGTGTTGGTATTCAGAGACCAGTTACCTCCCACCTGGGGCGTCCTAATGGTTAAATAGCTGGCAGTTGAAGCTCCTACTTTACTTTCCCAGACATCAACAACATCTTCACACTTGAACCCATCTTCATTGCTTTGCTTCCGCTCTTGGTTCCTCCTTCCCTTCTATCTCTTACTTCAAAACCACCCACCTTGCTTTGCTTCTTTCCTCGCATTCTTACTGCAGCTAAACTCTACTTGTATCTCTTTCATACTATCGCTGAAGACCAGTACCATGGCCGACATAGCTTTCGCTGCCGTCAACATCATCTCCGGTGTCTTCGGATCCCTTGGGCTTGCAGCCTTCGCAACTTCCTTTGTCCCAAAGCCACCCCTTGCCGTGACCCAAGTCACCATCGCAATCGGCCAGACCGCCGACGATCCCAACAAGGACGACCCCGACGCTCTAGGAGGAAATGTCCCCGCCATCAAAGTGTTCGCCCTAGACGGACGCACAGTTGGGTTCGCCGGCGGACACGCACACCACACATGGGCAGCCGGCTCCACTCAGCCAGTTCCCATCAAAAACTATGATGAAGTAAAAAACGTCCAGTCCGAGTACATCGCAGTGTACATGGACTTCGCAACCAACGCAATCTGCATCTCCGCGATCGGTATGAAGAACCCAAACGACGACACCTCTTTCGGCTGGATGGGCGACTCTGGAGCTGCCTGCGGCATGCAATGGCACTGGTCCGAGACCATCGTCGGCAACACAGCGAACACGGCATCCTACCGCTCTAGTTGTGTGTGGATCAGTGGCATAGGCTCTAAAAACGATGTCACTGCGCAGGGTCTGAGCATGCACATTCTCGACTTCAGTAAAATGACCAATGCGACGCGGGTGGCGTACGAGGCCGACCATCGACTGATGTGTGACAGTACGCCACGCTTCTCGGCATGGACGGAAATCATGAGCGATATTTCGCCACCTTTCTTCATCCCGAATCTCAATTATGACGTCGATGGCTCGGATGCAGATCCCAAGGCTGTGTTTGTCCCTGGAATCGACAAGACGGACTACAAGGGGGTGGAAGTTAGCGCAAATGGTCAAGCGTTCAGGCCGGTTCGTATGCCTTTTCCTCCGCCCGCTCCCAAGAAAGTGAAGAGGGATGGGAAGATCGTGTATCGCAGGTCTGAAGTCTTCAAGAGCACACTGATCTCAAGTCCGTATGAAGAGCATTCGGCTCGTCAGCTGTGTAAGAGCGAGAGCTCTTTCGGTCCAGACGTCGTGTCGGAGAAGGAGGGGCTGTTTTGTGATATGGACGAGAAGAAGCTTTGGCCACTGTGTTCGGAGAAGGTCAAGGTGGCTTGCTTTGACACAAATACCAACTCTATGCGAGGCGGGTCTGCGAAGAGAGAGCCTGTTCCGTTGAAGTCGTACGGTACGGTCAAGAAGTGGGGTTCAACGGGAAATGCTTGATACTTGCCAAAGGAACGTCCATTTCGGGTTGAGTTGGATGGTAGCAGCTGGTGTTTTGGAGAGGTTCTGTACATTTTCGCGCTTTTGTTCAATCTTGTGTGTTGTGTTTACATTGGTATGCGATTTGAATGTCCTAGATGTAATCAGAAGTTTACAGATAGTCTCTTGGACGGGTTATTTCCTTTCAATTTTCGAACTTGGAGTGTGCAAAAAGGGGTGTGCTGTGTTTCCGGGATCGACACTATAGAGGTTTAGGGCAAGTAATAAACAGTTTCCGAAGAAGGGGGTCCACCACGCCAGCGCTTAACCAAGTGCTTAATTCCACCACAGTCGTGACCCCTTCCTACCCACTTACCCAGATACATCTAGCCTTTGATGAGTTTTCCTCTGTAGTCGATGGAAGATCTATTCTTCTTGGAAGTTCCCTGCTGCCTCTTTCAAAGCGCTCGAGAATAGACCTCGGGACCCTTGAAAAGTCCTTCTCTGTCGGCCTCAAAGTTCTCACTTGCGAATTTCGCAGTTTCATAGCTTGGCCCTTCTAGCTTTCCAATCAAGCGCTGGGATTATCTATGATCAAGTACCCACCTTACATCTAACGAAAGCAATCACGCAGTATTTTGACCCCCTGTAAGAGCTAAAGGTGGGGTGCAAGCATGCGGCGTCGGAGTCGGAGGCGGATCGGTGGAACGAGCTAGGTTAAGAATCCGATATACGAAGATTAGAGCTGCGCGTGCATGCTTTTATAAACCAAAGCACCCTCTCTCATTACTATCCTTGGATTTTCTTCCAAGCCTCATCTTCCAAGTTCAAAACAGCCACTTGCCATTACGCCGTTCTACGTCTCACCACTCTCTCCCAGCATGTCTACCACCACACCAGACAAAGACAACACCTTCCGCAAATATGCACCCGAAGACGCAGCCCGCTATGCCAGCTTCCGAATCCCCTGTAAGTAAAATACTAGTATGTAAATACAAGAGTTCTCCAGTGCATTGTTGCCTAATTGTCTTGAGCCACGATTTGCGTCGTTTTTCAATACCCACTTGAGTCGTGTTTGAGCACCTGTTTTAGTCGCTCGAAGCCGGTGACGGTATCTTAAAAAAGATTCGAGTAGCAATCAAAGACAACTGACCCCCGAGGATCCCAAATCCGTCTTGTCACTCCCCTTATAACAGAACCCCTACTGACATAAATACTACCACCTGAAGACCCTCCCAAACTCATCAACACCATCATCTCCACCCATGAATCCACCGGCGGCCACCTCACCACCCTCCTCGATGTCGGCTGCGGCCCCGGCACCGCAACCCACTCCCTCGCACCCCTCTTCACGAACGCCTACGGCGCCGACCCAGGCGCCGCCATGATCGAAGCCGCCCAAAAGGACGCACCCATCACCGCATCCGGCGCCCCCGTCCGCTTCTTCGTCTCAACCGCTGAAGACCTGCTCACTTCGATCCCGGAGATTAAGCCCGGGAGCGTCGATCTCATCACCGCGGCGACGGCAGCGCACTGGTTCAAACTCCCGGGATTCTACGCCGCGGCAGCGGAGTTGCTTAAGCCTGGTGGAAGTATTGCGATGTGGTGCACTGGGCCACAGTACTGTGATCCCTACACGACGCCGAATGTGGCAGCGGTGCAGGCGGCAATTGACATGCTGCAGGAAGAGGTGATTGCGCCGTTCGAGGTGGAGGGTAATCGGCTGTGTCATGATCTTTATGCGAAGCTGGATTTGCCGTGGACGATCAAGGATGCGGATGCGAAGACGCAGGCGGCGCTGGATGATTTCGATGAGGGGGCGTTTCAGAGGATTGCATTTAATGAAGGGGGGGAGTTGGAGCCTGGGCAGGAGTTTGTAAGGGGGATGAAGCATGCGTCGCTGGAGATGCTGAAGAAGGTGTCGGGTACTGCGAGCCCGGTGCAGCGGTGGCGGGAGGCGCATAAGGAGCAGATGGAGAAGGGGGAGGTGGAGGATTGTTTGGATCGGATGGCGAGGGTGATCAAGGAGGCGATGGGGGGAAGGGATTGGATTGATGGGGGGACTTCGCTGGTTTTGCTGGTAATTAAGAAAAAGGATGCGTAGGTCCGTGGCAGAGGCTTCAATGCGGAGTCGAGTGCATGGTGAGCACAATTAACTTCTCTGAAGCTGAACTGACAATAGTAAGAGAGTATCGATTTCATATCTAGATAGGTCTAAATGACTGCGGATTTCACTTCGACGATGGGTCGCTCGTGATTTCGGGTCTCATCATATGATCGCATTTTACGTTCCGCTGCGAGACTATTCAAGCTCCTTACTGCTGCAACATTGACCGTCATGGGAGGGATCAATTGGGCTTTCAAATGCATGTCGGACCCTCGCACCATGTTGTCCTTGGTCTGGTATCGGGTACAAAACTGTGAGAAGTGGCAAATGATGTTGCGGAGTCTCGTAATCTCGAAGTCCCCATCTCACCCCTTAAATGATGATTAGCATCACTCTCCCTTTCCAATCACTAGGCTTACCGCCACATCAATCCAGCCCGTGCCACCTCCATATCCTGATCCTCATCATCACTAATACCACCCTCCCCCTCCTCCCCATCGTCCTCGTCTTGGTCGCATTTGAACACCCGCTCGCCATCCCGCCCTTTTCTCTTCCAACACTCAGCCCTGCCATGGCCTCCTGATATGCTGTGTTTTGCACTAGTCCCACCATTTGATAGCTTTTTCGACAGTGCTTACACACTCCATGAACAGGCCTGCATAGAGATTTTTGCACCCACTCCTCCCCTCCGCCCGCTCATTAGCCAATACTGGTGAAGGTTTTGATCACTCCCACCATCGATATACACTCCTTCCTGAATTCGAACCCCATGGTGTCGCGGTTTTCTCCAATTTGACCAACACACCATTCTCCCACTTTACCTCCCCATTCGCCGCCCCCCCGGACAACAAACTGAACCTGTCCCCTCCACCTCCTCGCGGCGGGAGGTTTTATACCCCAGCTCCAAGTGCAGAAGTCGGTGGCACGTGCGAATCACATGCTCAGCTCCTGTGCGATTTCATCCGGAGGTTCCCGTGCTGTACGTCCTGAGGAGGGATGACAGCGCAGAGGTCACGCAGGCTGGTCAGATGGCACTGACGTGGACGAGCCCCTGGCGCGGTGTCGGGGGGTATAAGACCTCGCTCCCCCCGAGATTTGAGTTTTTTGTTTCTTCAGTGGGGAGGGGGATAGGAAGATGGGAGGATGGGAGATCAAAACTGGACTCTGATTCTGCGCATGGGTGTTTGGAAGTCAAACCTAATTATGAAAGAGATTTATGGTGTGCGGTCGTGTGGATCAAGAAAAAACACCACTACCGTCGTCGTTGCCGATGGTGGGTTTGGAGCCACACGTGCTCTCGATCGATTTGATGGAGCGGTGGTCGCTGTGCTGGAATCAAGAGGAAGACGGGGGCGATGGATGGGGCGAGTCAATTAGGCTAAGGTAGACTTGGATGGAGTGGTGCTCGCTGCATCAAGTATTTCTAAGGACGACGGTTAATGGCTTGGTGGTCGCGGTCCGGATCAAATATTTTCCAACACCTTTCAATGGTGAGAGGGACTCAAATCAGACATGTACCGAGACGATGGGGCACTGTTCCCTGCTCAAAGAAATCTTCCGAAAGTTCGATGAGTGGGTTGGAATCATCCCGAAATGAGCTCATCCTTGATGGAGTGTGGTCTTTTCTGGGCACAAAAGCTTGACAGAAGGATACCTATGATGTGGTGGATGTCAACTAATCTACGCTTCTTTTCATGGCGTGGTGCTCGGTCTTAACAAAAACTTATCCGCAAGCCGCGATGGCTGGGCGAGAGTCAAATCCAGCAGGACCTCTCACGATGGGCCCCTGTTTCCTGTTCAAACAACGCACATTTGTACATACATGAGTGTGTGGGAGTCATTCCGAAAGGATTCCATTGTTGATGGAGTGGTGATCTTTACTGGGCACAGCGGTTCGGTTGAAGAGTATTATGGTGTGGTGGAAGCTGACCAAGTCTTGCTCAATCATGATGGCGTGGTGCTCGCGGTCTGGATCGAAAGTGTTTCCAAGACCCATCAATGGCTGGCAGGAAGTCAAAACTAGGCAATAAGCCGTACTATGGGGCATTGTTTCCGGATCTCAAAAGAATTCTAGTTCAGCGTCTATGAGTGGCTGGGATTAAAAGCCCCGTATTAAAAGACATTATGGATTCGTGACCGGCGCTTGGTTTCAAAAGTCGAAGGAGCCACTGACGGCTGCTGCAGGGTTCGTAATAGACCAAACAACCTGCCAATGGAGAGAGGTGGAGTTTATTCTTCAAACCTTTAGGAAGGTGGGGTTCAAATGAGACTTAGATGAGTAGCATGGTCTGGTGGTCGCGGTCTGGATTAGAAGCTCACTGTTATCGACATCCCATGACTGGGTGAGGCTCAACCCGGACAAGATATCCACGTCATGGGGCACTGTTTTCAGATCATCCAACTTACGACTGAAGTCTATGAGAGTTTAAGGGGTTATAAAAGCATTTTCGAGAACGCTATGGAGTCTTGACCGGCTCCTAGCATTAAAACTTGAGGATGAGAAGTTTGATGGCTGCTGTGGGAGTCAAAACGGCGAAAAATACGGCTGATGGAGAGACGTGGAGGGCCTTCTTCAGAAGAAAGTCATGAAGAACCCGATGGTGGGCGGGTTGGAGTGGGACTGTGTTCGAAGTCAAGTCGTCGGGTGAGCTACTTTCGGTGATGAAGGATATCATTTTGCTGTAAAGCTGAGCATCGGACGCATAATGATCAAAGGCTGATTTTCGAGAGGAGGGCCTAATGCTCGTTAACATATCCAGGAACCAATAGAGGCCACTGTTTCCAGGACGTGATGAACATCACTTCTCCCTAACGACCTCCCCGCACCACCACGTAGCTCTTTGTCCTTCTTCGTTGATTCCCCTCCACCAACACCGCCATGGATCTTGGCATTTGAGTCCAGTGTTCTGGCGCTTCGGCTGGCTCTCGGCATCGCTATCATCGTCGGACTGGGTTGATCAGCAAAGAGAGGAGGAATGGGATAGCGCTGGGGTGATGGGGGAATCAACAGAGACACCGACACCATCATACTCTGCTTGATGCCCTGTTGATCCCCTCTCCCTCCACCACCTTCGCGTTCCAACCGCACATTTTTGATCCCACTCTACCCCATGGACTTGCTTTCGCTTACCACTACTGCACTCCAGCCGCCGCAGCCATGATATTCGTTGACGTACATTGTTAATAGCCGCGGCGACTGGAGCGCTCCCTCTGTTGCTTAGGAACGAAGGAGTGGGCGAGGGTTTTATAGAAGATTTTGTGTGCCAAGAGGGCACGTGTGGCGCGTGATGCATGTGTGACTTTGAGAGGATAGAGAGGTTAGAAGCGGACAATGGGGTGAGAGGGGAATGAAGTGCGGTCATTTAAAAGGCCTCAGCTGTGAGCGGACGATGTTGGGATGAGAGAGCGACGGCAGACGAATACTTGAGAAGACGAGGCGGAAGAGTAGATAGGATAGAATAGGAAAACGGCCGTGGTCACACAGGAGCAATGCTTATCGAGAGAAGCAAATGGGCCAAAGGAAGAGAACGAAAACCTGGGATAATTTAGCCTTCAACATTGGAGAATACAAGGGGGTTTGGGGAGACATACCTTACAGTATCCAGACGACGCAAAGAAATGAAAAGGAATTGGTACTCCGACATCACACAATATCAATGCTTATACCAAAAATCAAGTATTACCGCAATCGCATATCGATTATAATACAGATAACCCTCCCAATCCCCAAACCCACCCGAACCCTCACCCAATCCACGCAATGCAACCAAAACCTCAAACCAAACCAGAAAACGAGCGGGGTATGATGAGCAGAAGAAGAAAGAAAACCACCCACACCGCATCCCACCACATCCCAACCCCAGAGTAAAAGAGCCTTTCTCAAATAGAAAAAGAATATGAATATTCGCATTTTAGTTGTTTACCGGCGACGGCAATAGTCCTTCTATTTCGTTGAACCCCCCTCCTTTCATCCATCCATCCATCCATCCATCCATCCACATCCCTTCGTTCCCTAGCGAGTGTCCACTCCGAATAACAATGCATAGTGAGGGTATAGAAACAATCTCGCGCGGGATCAGGTAAGAGGGTTAGGTCGTAGCCTTCACGCTCCCCGAAAATCGAACAAACGCCTTCTCGAGGTATCTCCCCGAATCTCCATCCCTATTGGCCCCCCGCCCCGTATGTGTTGCAATGCCCCTTTGCCGCTGCCTTGCCCCGTGATGTCATTTCCCATTTCCCATGTTCCATACCACCACTCAGTTTCAATTTCTCGGGTGCAGTGCAGAAAGGTGATAAAGCAATAACAGCGCATGGGGGGTTGTTTCTTTCTTTCCTTCTTGCCTCGAAACAAGTAAAGGTTCACAAAAATCACAAAAATCACAAAAAAGGAGTCGCTTGCTTCGTAAATCATCAAGAGAGCAGAGTCGAAAAAGGAAAAAGCAGGAATTAAAACATAGGGTGCCTCCGAAGTTGTTCAAAACCAGTTTAAAAACGGATGGGGCTGGCGACGCTCATCCGTCGTCGTCGGCATCGTCATCGTCATCCTCTTCACTATCCTCGCTCGTGCTTGGCCGTTGCACCGGCAGGCCGGTTTTGGCTTTCTTCGCCGAGGGTGTGCTCTTTGAAGGTGCAGCTTTCCGCTTGGAGCCGGAGCTTACTTGGGCCTGTGAGGCTTTGGCAGGAGTGTTGAGGTTCTCCTTGTCGCCGACGTCGTCGGGCTCCCCTCCCTTAGCGGCAGCATCCATGGCTGCAACTTCATCAGCGGTCAGAAAGCGACCACCGGGACCACGAGGTCGCCGCATCGCATGATTATGGCGTGACTCGTGGAGGTACGGTTTTCGTCCTTTCGACGTCAAGCGGAGCGCGTCCTCGAGCTTCTGACGGGCCAAGCGTCGCTTAAGGATGCGATGGAATTGTTTCGCGTTGACGTATAGCGGAGCCTCTTCCGCTGCGCCGGCGACCAGCTCCGGTGATTGTTGATGTTGCGCCGGAGCTTGTGACATGGGTGGCACGGAGGGTCTTGCCGCGTGATTCATCACGGGCTGCGGGTGCTGCATGGCCGGGCTAGTGATCTGAGTGCTCATCCTCCGCTGCGGTATTGCCTGGCCTGGAGGCATCTGAACTTGAGAGGGCATACCACCCGCGCTCATGGCGCCTGAGGCTGAGGTTGGCGATCGCGGAGCAACACGGCCGTCTGTTTTGATCTGGGTCCCAGCCATCCGCGGCGACGCGCGCGGATCTTGTGCCAGCTGGCCCCCGAGGCCTGCTTGATTGTAGTAGTCTGGCCCTACAGCAGCCGCAGTTGCCATCGCTGCTGCTTGAGTCGGTGATATCCCATATTGCTGATGCATCCCGGGAGGGACGCCATAACTCTGGGGGTAGCCCATCTGCTGGTGGGCTTGGTGTTGCGCATTCGGAGGGCCACCTTGGTTGTAGCCCTGCGAGGGTAGTATTGGGGAGGTTTGTTGATACTGGGGGTGCATCTGCGTCTGTTGGTTTGGCGAGGTTATCGACGCGTTGCCCGAAGGGTTCTGTGGTGCCCCGCCGTAGTTCTGGAGATGTGCTGGCGCGTGGCCATGGTGCGGTTGCTGGTACTGCGCGTAGTCGGTCATGTCTGCGGTCTCCTAGGTACAAGATACCTGAGAGGGCACAAAGACAAGGTGGAAGTACGCGACGTGAGAGTCGTGCCACTAGGTATTACCCCAGAAACGCCACTATAGAGCACAGACAGGTCTTGCTCGCTTGGTCTAGACGGCCGCCACCGGTGATGTCGCGTCAGCGAGTCAGGCCCGAGTATGGCAGTCGGAGGAGGCGATTGGGAGGCGCGGTATCGCAAAGGTCGCGAACGGACGGCGGAGGATGCTGGGGGGCGCGGCGTGAGTCGAGCAGCGCAGCTAGTGGCGGAGCAGTGCAGCCTGAAGGGCAGGTCAGATCAGCAAGGTCCAATAAGTGATTCGGCTAGAGGGCGCGGACAGCCAATACATACCTGGAGGGAGCAGCTGGAGAGTCTTTGCGCGGAAACTGATACGGCACTGTCTCTTTGGCCTTCGGTCCGTCGTCGGATTATGAAGCTGCCTCGATAATGGCCTTGTTTGCTGGCGCGTGGTGATGTCGGGCGGGTCGGGATATCAGGGCTTGCTGCGGCGAGCTGGGGTCACGTCACGGCAATCTGATGCTCGATGCGTTGTCAATGGCCACGCTGATGAGGCGGGATCGGGGATGTGCGCGAAGCAGCCTCAGCACGGCGCTTGGGGTGCTTGGTGCAGCAGGCGCGCAGCTCGTGCGGCGGTGCGGTGCGGTACGGTGCGCTTCAACGGGCGGGCTTCGAGGGCAGCGGGCTCAATGCGGGCGGAGCGAGGGCCGCGCCGTGTGGGGACCGTGTGCGGAGAGTCGCTGGGTATGCGCAGGCAATTGCTGGGTGGATTCTGGCGGCCGTGGTTTGTTAGCTAGTCGCGCGTGAGAGCAATTGGAGGAGGCAGAGAGGGTGGGCATGTGCTGGCGGGCGGGCGATTGGAGCGATGCGCTGGCAATGCAGGTTCATGCATGCCCAACGAGACGAGGAGCCCTTACCGTCTTAATCAGCGCGCGCTCCACGTCGCAGCTGCGAGTCTTGCGGTGCCGTCGCGAGGTGACGTTGGACTGCTGAGGGTGTTCGGGCGATAGTCTACCCGCGGCTGTCGCTGGTCAGGCTGGCGGAGTCGCGCCGTGGGCGGAACAAAGTGGCAGCGGAGGCAGTTGCAGTTCACGGGCCGGCGCTGTGTGTCGCGAGTCTGCGCATGTTAGCCGTGCGGAGGTGAGGTGCTGCTGAGGTGCGAAGTGCGATGTGCTCAGCGCAGATGCCATGACTGCGCTGCGCCGACGGCCCTCGCAGCGGCCGTGCATGGCGGCTGGCGGTCGCTGAGCGCGCGCCGTGAGGAGCGCGTCTGCTTGGGGATGAGTGGACAGCAGCTGTTGGAGGACGTACCGAGAAATCTGGGACCGCAGGCAACGTCGGTCACGAGATTTTGTGGTGGTGAGGGCGCGCGTTGGTCGTGGGATTCGCTCTGGGGCCTTAGCCTGTCTTACCTGGCCGCGCTGTGGGTGGCTTGGGGGCCCTTGTGCTCCACGAGGCCGTCGTGGTGCAGACTCGTGATAACGTCGATAGCTGCGCCGTGGTGGTGCAGGGTGATTGGGCGTCGAGATGGTTGGTGGGTGAAGGAGACAGAGAGTGGATTGGGTGTGGGAGCGAGGCGACTAGGGATTTTATTCGACCGCCAGCGCTGAAAGCCCGCTGCTCCGCCCTATGGCTGCCGTCCGTGCCTGGGAAAAGGTGGGAAAAGCTCAGCGTGCGGCCAGCCAGAAGAAGCGCTTTAGGTTGCGCAGAAGAGGCCGTGTGCAGACGAGCTACTGTCGCAGTGTGGCAGCCGTGGCAGCAGTGAGCAGCAGACGGACAGCAGCTGTGAGCGCGTCTGCAGGCGGCTGGGGCGAGGAGGGCGAGGTGCTGCAGTATGCGTGGGCCGGCGGGAAGGGCTGGAATCGATGATGCTGGCGGTGAGGACAGGGCCTGACGTGTCGAGTGCGCTCGATGCCGGCAGTGGAGTGCTGAGTGGATGGACACGAGCTGGGCAGGGCGGCGTCAGAGAGGCCGAGCCCGATGGGTTTTGAGCCGCACTCTCCCAGGGCCTTCAAGGTTTCCCACGGGACGTGCAATTTGCAGCGTGCGAGCAATCACAGCTGGGCACGCCGGGATTTTCGCTCTCGTGGGCCAGTTCGCGGGCGTGCTGCGTGAGAATTCGCTGGGCGGCAAAGGGATTGGCTACGGCGCCCTCAATTTGCAACCTGGCCGTGCTGGCTTCGTGGCTGCGGGCGTCCCTTCCCCACCCGGCTCCTGCCACCTCCCATCCCGACGCTGCCGAGTCCACGCCCAGCCCCCGAAACAGCTGCGTCGGCATCCGAGTCGCGCCGGCTAGCGTTGCCGACTCTGCTGCTGCTGCCTTGAGGTTGGCAACAGAGAGAGACGAGGATTGAGAATTGCAACCTCTCCGCGTGTCCCTCTCGTTTTGCGCGCCTTGAATCGGCTGTCTGTGTCTGTGACCTCATCTCCCGCCGACGCGATAGCCACTCTCTCCGCCCGTCACAGTCACACGGAGTACGGGCCACGAGGTACATCGCCAGCGCCTACAGAGATGTGCACTCTCCTCACGCGCGACGGCGCCAGGGCCTTTCACTACGCTTCTCCCAGCCCAGACGGGGCGCTGAGGCATCATTGGCTGCCGTGCTGTCGCGGCTTCGTTTCACGCTGACCCTCGACGTCAGCGCGTGAAGCTGCACGGCGCCCTCTCCAACAGAAGAGCGAGGGCTGCACGCCGATCATGCAGCGCTCAATAATCGGAGGCGAGAAGAGGCCCCCAAGCTCTCCATCCCGGACGCGTCCAAGCTCGATCCTCATGCACAGAATACAGCCGGACCTCTCTCAGGCGTCACAGCCGAGCTTCGCTGCAGATCATCCATTACCAGGCCGCCGTTGGAGTCGTGGGAACGGTGGCCCGAATCAACTGGCTCCGCGAGGCGCCAGGTACCGCTGTCGTCCTGTCACGTCCTGCAACGTCCCCAGAGGGCGACAATAGTCTACAATGAGTGCATATCACCCCTGTATAGTCTTTAATATATACAAAACACTATAGAGACACCTAATTACTTAGCCTATGCTAATTAAGGCCTAAAAGCTAGTAAATAGGCCCCTTTAAGTATTAGCTCCGCGTCTATATATCTCTAGGGCGTTTTTATATATTATATAACTATATATAGGCCGCTAATATAGTATTAAGGCCTATATATAATAGCCGCACCTCTAGAACTATAGAAAATTAAGAAAATTAAGAAAATTAGCTTTATATACTCTAACTAAGGGAAAATAGTATAGAAACTAGCTAAAAGGGCCTCTATTTCTAAGAATTAGTATTTAAATAGATAGAAATATATAAAGCCTAATTTCTCTACTAAAAATTATCTAATTTTAATAATTTTTTATTTTAAATCTCTAGATAGCCTCTATATACTCTTTTATTAGCCTTATTATAACTAGAAAACCTGCATACACTATACTACTAGCCTAATCTAGTATTAGATAGTTAATTATCTATTTATTTCTACTTCTTTTATAATACTTTATAGGTTACCTTATATATAGGCGCTAGGTAGTTATTAGATAGAAAAATATTATTAATTCTTATAGGCTATATATAGCTAGAGCCTCTATAATAGTTATATAGTAGCCTATTATTCTTAAGAGGCCTATAGCTCTTCTACTACTTATAAAGTTAATAGAAATCTATATAGAAAACGCTAGCTAAGCCTAGCCTTATAATAATAGCTATAGTATATTTATAAGAAAACTAATAGTTCTAGAAGTTACTATAGATATAGCAGCGCTTATTAAGGTATATAATATATACTTTATTAAAGTAGTAGTAGCCTATATAAGCGCAGGCTATAAGGGCGTTAATATTAGTAAGTGTATTTATTTAAATAATATATATATAAGCTAGCTTTTAATTCTTATATAGAAGCTCTAGGCCCTAAAAGCTATTAGAAATTACTATAAGAAAGTACTAAGAATTATAATATATATAGGGTATAAGCTATTCTAGATAATTATAGTTAAATAGCTACCTCTACACCTTTATTAACCTGCTAGCCTTAAGCTATTACGCGGCGCAGTACTTAATTATAAGGTGCTATAGATAGTAGAGAAGAAAGAGAGTAGACTACTCTCTCTACTCTTAAATAACTCTATTAAAGGACTTATTAACGCCGCTAGTAATTACCCTAAACCTGCGCGCCTTAGTATCTCTTACTAGCTATTTTTATAAGTCTAATATATATAGATAGGTCCTTATACTAAAGCTATCTACTAAGAACTCTATTCTCTATATAGTATACTTAATTATAATATTATCTATAGTATAGGTAAGAGAATAGAATTAATAGCTAGTAAAGACTCTAAAGCGCTTCTTAATATTCTTAGCTAGGTGCTAGTAGTAGTATACTGCGTGCTTAAAGGGAATCTAGCTATTAATAGTATATTAGAGGCCTTTATTATAATCTCTATAAAAAAAATAGTATAAGTAGGTAGATATTTAAAGAATCTATTAATAAGAATAGTATAGTTATAGAGACTATAAAATTTAGTATAGAAATTAACTATAGTATTATAGAGTATATAGAAGGAAATTAAGAGGTATAGGCGCTATTATAAAGAGGGGTATAGAAATTAAAAGGGGGCTATTATAATTTTTAGTTATATCTATATATTATTTATTATAATAGGACCTTATATATAAACTATATAATTTCTTACTAAAATTAATATATTTTAACTTAATATCCCCGCTATAAATAAATATATAGATGTCTACTTAAAAATTATTAATAAATAATAAAAATTAAACTTATAAGTAGATAGTTAGTATAAATAACGCCTTATTTAATATAGGTAGAGCCTTTATTAATAGCTTTATAAACTATATCTATATATCTATACTTTTACTCTCTATAACTACCTAGGCTAGAGAATAGAGCCTATTATTTATATCTTAACTAATAGTAATTAGGATAATATCTTTAAAGCTATTACGCTAATAAGTACTATTAAGGCTAATCTATAGTAGGCTACTATACTAGAGAAACTATCTACTCTCCTCTAGATATATAAAGACGCGGTAGAACTAGTTATTAATAATATAGAGGTTAGTTATAGTACTAGAATTTACCGCCTTAAGGCGCTATAGGTACTTAGGTATCTTAGTATAGTTCTCTACACTTATTTAAGTATTATTACTAAGAAGCGCCCTCTTTATATAGCGCGCCTACTAGAGCTCTATCTTTTCTCTAAGATAAAGGGCTATAATTAAGGTAATTACCTTAGGCGGTATTATTCTAGTTACCTTAAGAAATTAAGGTATATACTATACTAAGTACTTTATATATAAGAATAGAGCCCTTATAGTAGGCGCTGCGCCTATATAGTTATACTAATTAATTACCTAACTACTAAGGTAAGTACTGCGCTAACGTCTCTATTAATTAAACTAACCTTTTATACTATAATAGAACTATTCTTTACCCTTATAGTAGTTAATTACTACTTATATAAAACTATAGTATAATACCTAAGGTCTATAAAGTTCTTCTAGCTAATACTAACCTTAAGAGCCTAGCTCTTAGCTATTATAATATCTTTATAGAGCGCTTTAATATTCTTAAAGAGCTTATACTTATTACCCGCAGTTAGAATACTAATAGACTCTATAGTAATAAGAATAGTAAGACTATAGAATAATAGTAAGGCTATTAGATAATAGTAAGGCTATTAGATAATAGCAAGGCTATAGAAAAGAATAAATTAATAGTAATAAGGCCTTTAAAAAGGCATAGAAAGAGCCTTTATATAGTAAGTTTCTATAGCTTTATAGTATTAAAATCTATTAATTTTTTATTACTTTTTTATTACTAATATAATATAGAAAGATAAGTAGATAAATTCTTAGTATAGCTACTATAAAAGTTAGTCTATAGCTCTTCTAAATAGATAAGGCCTATAAAGCTATTAAATCTACTTCTCTATAGCTTTCTATATCTATAGTAGCTTACCTATATTCTTAATAGCTTAATATATATATCTATTACTAATTTAGGTAGTTTAGCGCTTATTAAGCGCCTCTAGAAGAGCCTTAGAGGCGCCTCTCTATTAGAAATAAGCAGCTAGAAGCCTACTTATAGGCTAAAGCTTATAAGAAAGCTAGTAATAGAACTAGTAGTATAATAAGCTATAGCTATATTATATATAGGCCTGTATATAAGTAGTAGGCCTTAATACTATATTAGCGGCCTATATATAGTTATATAATGCGTAAAAACGCCCTAGAGATATATAGACGCAGAGCTAATACTTAAAGGGGCCTATTTACTAGCTTTTAGGCCTTAATTAGTATAGGCTAAGCAATTGGGCGTCTCTATAGTGTTTTATACACATTAAAGACTATATAGGGGTGATATGCACTCATTGTAGACTATTATCGCCCCAGAGGGACGGTCGAAGCGTTCTGCGACACCATGGAGGCTATCGCGAGTTTCGCCCAGCTTAAAATGATGACAAAATCTATGCCGCCAGCCCCGCTGCAAACACGATTCCCAGCATGCTGGTTCGCCCGCCCCGTGCTCGTTGCACGGCTGGCAGCACATCCATGTGTGCCTCGGGCTCTGTCCCCAGACCGTCACCCTCCGGCGGCCTGAAAAGCAAAGACGAAAGCAAAGCCGGGCATTTGGGCGCCCGCGGAGCACAAGAGCCGACTCTCCCGTTCATTTTTCGTCGTCTGCTATACCTTTGTAGGGAGTCCGCAGACTCAGAAGTGTTTTGATTCTCAATTGAACGAGATGAGAGGATATCCCTAATGCCCCAAGGAAAACTAGACGCATAGTTCAAGCAATCACTTCGGAGTAGGTGCGCCATTTACACCTATTCAGCGGTATCTGAAAGGCTCTCATCCGGAAGGA
Source organism: Lophium mytilinum (assembly GCA_010093605.1). NCBI lineage: Eukaryota > Fungi > Ascomycota > Dothideomycetes > Mytilinidiales > Mytilinidiaceae > Lophium > Lophium mytilinum. Next base: position 1,255,433 of record MU004185.1, on the reverse strand, counting down.
TATCCATCACGTGATCTCACTCACCAACTGTGAATGGACTTGTGGATACCCAGCACGGCCGGTTTATCGACTCCCTCCTCATTTCTCTCGTCCTCCCGTCCGTAGTCCCACAGACGCGCTCAACACGGACATCATCTCTCCAGTCAGACTCTCCGTGATCAGACTCAAATAATCCCCCGCAACGCCGACTTCCCTATCCGGCTCTTCATCTAACTCTGCAATTACCCGCCACTGACAGCTTCCAACCACCAGACTACCGACAGCCCTCCCTGTCGACGCGGAAACCGTTGCACGACCTTGGAACTCCTCACCTTTTCTGCAGCCTCGTCAGCCACCGGACTCGCCGACGCAAGGCAGGCCTCCCCAGATCCCTTCCACCCCAGCAAATAACCCAGGGATGTTCTGCAGCTCAGCGCCTCATTCGAGCCCAACGCCGTCACCTGATCGTGCTCCTTCGCCATACCCTGTCCTGCGCGTCTCCCAAGGACCGGAGTTCTTTTCCACGCCAAACACCGTGATAGGACAGCCTTAGAAAGTTAAGGTACGGTATTTTTACCTTATTGTGCCAAGGAAAGAGATCAGTTTCACAAGTGACGGCCCCACCAAGCCCAAACCCGCCTTCCAGCTCCTACCGCTCTACTGTTCGAAATTCGCGATCGAAATTTCAATTCCACTGTATTGCGAGATCAAACGATTATGACTGCCAATAGAACATCACTCTGCGAGACGTGTTGCAGAATACCAACTCGCGTTTTTCAGAGTCATGCCGCTTTATATGATGATAGAAGAAAGCTCCTTGAATTTCGGGCTCCAGATTTGTTGATGTCCGCTCCAACGTGTTCATTCTGCTCGCTAGTTTTGAATGCTGTAAGCGCAAGACTGCAAGCGCAAAATGCCGGTCCCAAGAGCTCTCAGGAGGTACACGATCTTCTTCAAACCGTAGAGTGGTGGCAGACCTTTCATGTCGAGCAAAACCAGAATATTCCTAAAGATGTGAGAAGCCCCAAGATGACCGGATTTGTGACTTGGACCCACTCAAATTTGACTCCGCCTGTGGCAATATCTTTGCAGGCATTCGGTCTTCCTGGTGAGTACATCTAAGATGCACATACTGTATAGTCTTGCCTTCTAAGCCCACTTCATCATTGTCATAATCTAATTAAGCTTTTAAGGTAGTGCAGCATCGCTATCCGCTTCAGTACCTGAAGGTTTGGCTTTGAATAGCAGCGACTGCAAGGACGCATTTCAGCTTTCTAAAGGATGGCTAAAGACCTGCCTATTGGAGCATAAGAGATGCCGACAGACACTGTGCGGAACGAATCTTTCAGAAACTGAGCAGTCAGAAATGCCCCACTTGCCGTCACGCATCATTCAAATCTGTAGCGTGCAACAGGGCGAATCACACCGTCGGATGATTTTCAATACAAGCCTCGTTGAGTCTGAGGGGATGCGAGGACGATGGGTTGCCCTTAGCCACTGCTGGGGTCCTTCGAGGCGACATCCTTTGAAAACGACGAAGGGAAATCTCCATGCGCATCGTGATTGTATTCCTTGGCCTTCTTTGCCGCAAACATTTCGAGACGCTATAAAGATCGCCTATATGCTCGGTGTTGAGTTTATATGGATCGATTCTTTATGCATCGTCCAGGATGACCTTGAAGATTGGAAAACCGAATCTTCCTCGATGGGATACATTTATGAAAATGCTATCCTCACCATCGCTGCTTCAGGCGCCGGAGACTCAACAGAGGGCTGCTTCTTGAATCGGGATAAAACTTCTCAAGCCATGGAAGTGCCCTTTCCCACAAAGGAAGATGCTCGTGGAGGAAGCTTTTTCATATTGCCAAAGGAGACGACTGGTGGTCCTGATTCTAGCGTTTTGAACACTAGGGCCTGGGCAACTCAAGAATGGATACTGTCGCGACGAATAATACACTACATGCGGGACAGTATGATCTGGTCGTGCAAGACACTTACGCAAACGGAAACTGGTCGCTTCATCCCGATCCGCGCGCGAAACAATACATGGGCAGCCATAGTCGAAGAATACTCAAATCGAGAACTCACACTTGTCCAGGACAAACTAATTGCGCTAGAAGGATTGGCGAGTGAGATTTCGAAAACTCGACCGGACAAGTATTGGTTTGGCTTGTGGTCTGGGGACATTCCGGACCAGCTTTTCTGGTTTGCACGGTCAAAACTCGGGAAGATACACGTTGCGGACGTACCATCATGGTCTTGGGCATCTAGAATGGGAGCCGTCCGTTTCCTGCCCTTCGACATGGAGGGAGGAGGTTGGCCGCGTACTAAGCCTCTTTCGCGGAAACTTTGTGGCACATCTACCTTGGAGGACAACCGGTACCTGTGTCTGAGTGGTCTTCTGAAAGTTGTCCCTGCTCTCGCAAAGACTACAGACCAGTGGTCTCGAAATGCGTTCAGTACGTACACCGAGCGAATATACAGGGGACCCTTATATGACATCAGATCTGAAGCCGAAGAAGGCATAGGTTGGTGCGTTCTTGACGCTAGGGAAGTTCCTACAAAACCGCTCTTATGCTTTGCTCTTGTTCAGGATTACGTCGGTGATTACGATGAAGGAAGGTTCTTCTTTTATAAAGTATTGATCTTGCAGGCAGGTGATCCTATTGGTGACTGCTACGAAAGAGTTGGAGCAGGATGCATCTTTACAAGCTCATGGTTTGCTGATGTCGAGACTAAAAGTATCCGAATAGCGTAATGCTCTTCAGGTGAATCTGAAAATAAGGTAGGATCGAGAAAGAAGCCTTAATATCCATACAAGCTAGCTTGTGTGGTAGGGTACAACCAAGAGCCTATGATCGAGGCTCTATTGGTCTTTCTCTGGAAATACTTTGCATTTCTAGCAGTACAATAATAGCATGTTCTTGGTGAAGGAGCCGTAAGCTTCTACTAGGCCTACTTCTATTAGGTCGCTTAAGCGGCTACTTTTATGTGGCGTTCCAGTATTACTTGAGCATGCTAATCAAGAGGCCTACCGGTACTGTCATCTTCCTTGATACGGGAATATCCCCTGCGCGTACTGCATCATGCCCGCGCGTCCTTCCGCCGAGCGCAACGTCTACTCAGCAAAAAGCAAAAGCGCATCTTTTGACTTCGCCAACGCGAATCACACTTCCCACTTTCAGGAAAAAGGCCCAGCAGGGTTAGGCCTGAATGCGCAACCGCGACTATCGACGCATGTCTGGGGTTCCTCCACTCGAGCGCCCTGGCGCCCCTTCCGAAGACTGCAAGGGAGCGGCATGCTGATTTCACTAGACTTCAGACTACTGTGCCAATATGGCTTTGGCAATGCCTGTCATCCGACTGACCCGGTTCCCGCGCGAGCCGTGCCGAGGGTATCCCCACTGCGCTGTCCGTAGGGTTTTCGCGATGCGGATTGGGCCGCGGATTGAAGGAACATTTGGAATGAGCTGCGTTCTCCATTGGATGGCGCGTCTGAGCATGAGATCTCTTGGCGCGGGAATTACCGCGATCGAGGGAAGAGGATTGGTATGACAAGCGCGACGCCGAGGATCAAATGTCGCTCGAGTGTGGAGTTGGGCGGCAGGGTTATATTGGTTTTCTGACCGGAAGGCCATCCTACACTAACGAAACTAAAACATAGTCGTCTTATAGTCGGACGACGTCTGTACATATATTGCGCCTCTCGGGGATCAAGGGTCTCGAGCAGTACTGCAGATGCGGTCAGCTACCTATGATCACGCTCATACCAAAGTGGAGCTGGTTGCATTCTTATTACCTTTCTCATGATTTGGCTTCCAGTCGCACAGTCGTAGAGCCTGTAAGCCTGAGACGAGACTTGTTTAGAGTCTCGGAAATCTGCCTCTTGGAGCCCGCCAATGGGGACTTTTAGGTCCTAGAATACCATATCAAGTTATGTCTTATTCCTACCCCGGAACCACTCAACATTCTCTTCATGATAGACCGTGCGATAGCATTTATCTCAAGCAAAGTTCCGCGACTCGCTTTTCATGTTCTAAAGTTTCCTTTCAAGCTTCGCCACTCACCTACTAGATGCCTTTCAGTGTAATACTCTTGGGTATTGGGTATGTTCTATTGGTCAAGTTCATTCTTTAGAAGGTAGTAGTGTAGCACTGTATCGCTTCTCATTTCAAAAGGCAAAGACCCAGGTATGCTAGACACTATGATCTAGAAAGCTTCTAGCTTGAATTAGTAAGCCGTGTTTCAATGCTTACTACGTCATATTCTACCATAAACCAATTTCTACCATAGACCTCGGCACCAGAGTCAATATCATCAGAACTTCAGAAACTGCGCAAAGAATTCTCAGGGCGGCAGATTCTATTATGTTTTCCCTAATCCTGGTATCAACAGCTTCCGTAGCCCTTCTAGCTCTAGCACTATTCATCTTACCTTCCCACACCTCTAACCTCCTCCACGCGACCACTTCTCCAACCGCCAAACTCTCCTTCACCCCCACTCGCCTCACCCCCCTCGATACCACTATCCTCATCCTCCTTGTCCTTCTCAAATACCTCAACAAGCTTATAGGCCTCCACCCACCCTTCCACCCGTCCACAACTGAAAACGGGGACATCGCACTCCCACCCCTCACCGTCTCAGCACCCCTCAACCTCTCCACCTCCGACCTGCAAAAGTTCGACGCAGCGGTGCAACGCACCACCAACCTCTCACCCAACACCCATGAAGCTAAGATAAACTCTCCGCTCCTGCTAGCAGCCGCCACAACCCCCCTCCTCCTCATTCTCCTCGCGCACCGCGCCAACCCCGTCCTGCCCTTCGGCGCCGTCAACACAGGAAACAGATTCGAGTTCCTCGACCCCGCCGCCTGCCGCGCCGTGCTCTCTCTCCCAAACTCTCGTGTCACGGCCCGATTGGGTGGGCCCGACTTCCCCGGCCGGCGTGTCAAGCGGGGAATCGAGTTCTCCATCATCGTCGAAGTTGTTTCAGAGAGCACGGTTGTGTTTAGGCAGGTGATTAGTATCCTAGCGCTGCTTCCGAGAACTACTCTCCCCTTTCAGCAATCGCCTCAAGCATCTTTGAAACAAGGGTCATCAACGATTCCTTTCTCGGGTCCTGAATCTGGGCTTGCGAGATCAAGTTCGAGGGAACTCAAACTTGCGTACAACGCTCCTACTGCTTGGGCAGCGGTGTGTAAGGATGTGAATCCGATCCATGTTTCTTCGGTCGCAGCGCGGCTGTTTGGATTCCCGGGGAGGATTGCGCATGGGAATCATATTGTTGCGTGTGTGATTCAGATGATGCGGGATGATGGGGTTGATGAAGCGATGGGAAGTGTGGTTTGGCAAAAGGAGAAGCCATGGTGGATGGAAGTCGGGTTTCGGCGGCCGGTGGTGCTACCGGTGGTTTTAGGGGTGAGCTTTGGCCAGGGAGGATTTGAGGTGGAGAGAGGAGAGAAGGTCAGTCTGGTGGGGAGGTATGGGATGCTATGAGCGAGCTGTAGGATACCGGGGCGGCCGTCTGAGGTGGTCTAGCAAGCTGAGCAGGTCGGGTAAGATGCTAGACCTTTTGTCTGGTTAAGTTTCTGAACTCCGTCGAAGCAACTCAGACAGCGGTAGATGAGCGTACGCAACGATCAACTCTAAAATGAAAAGAGATGGTCTTCGTGGCTGACAAACACGGCACCATATTCCGAAATGGATAGCTGCGCGCACCCTTGAACCGCTGTCGAAGGTGTCTTTAAGCTTTTCAACAAGCTGGAGGAGATCCAAGTCTTATCATGTTCATCAACAGGCAAACTCGCCAGGCCGATCTGAGACCTCAGGCGGTGGTAGAGAGCTGTACATCCTAGCGCTGACAACTTCGGGTCAAATTACGCGGCGACACAAGGTGCTTAGAACAGCTGCCAGGATCTTTCATCTGGACTCTTTTGTGCAATTCACGATCGCCGCCACGGCTTCAACATTAGACTTCCTTGCTCCCCTTCGATCGATCTTCATCTCCTCGTGACGTCAATTAGTTAATACCGCTTTCGGGGCACCTGACTCGAATTGTTGCCTATCCCGTGACATCATAGAGAAATACTTGAGGTCTTTAAATGGTGATTGGTGGTTAAGAATAGAAGATCGTTTCGGTCCGTTTGGAAGGCTAAGATCTTAAGATCTGCGTACTAACCGGTTTGGTGCTAGCACCTAGACAATCACAGCCACGACAACGTCTCCCATCTGCCAGGCTGCATACCGGTCAAGCTTCGACATGAGGGCTTAGCAACGCCACAGAGGTGGCTGTCGCGACACGGCCATCGGCTTGAGATGCCTGGGGAAATATGCATGATTGCTGCCTGGGGTTGCCGGCTCACTGGTCCCACCCCTACGACCTAGATTTCAACATGCTGGAACGAGAAGTCTCGCTCAGATCACCCATCCGACATGTAGTTGATCACTCGACCTAGAAGCTAGAACCCGAGTTAGTATAGAACACTCTTCGACCTGCCATTCTTTTACTAGCCATCATATTCCGCTTCATACTCCACGCTTCTTTCGATGGTCTTGTCTTCGTTCGCGACTACGGAATACCCAGGCAGGCAACCAGATCTTCAGGTTTACCTAAGATCTGCACAAAAAGCCTAAGCTCTTCAGCCTTGCACTGCTCGCTCAGCGATCTTTTTCCGACATTGCTGAACAACCTTCTCCATGGCCAAATCACCGACGAGAGGTCCACTTGGCAGTCAGCACCTAAAAGGCACCATCAAGCACGGTCAAGCTTCGCCATGGCTACTAGCACAGCCTTCTAGGGTTTCTGGTGTCAGACTCCGGGGCCATGTGCGTGCATGTGGTGGAGGCTGATGAGACATGCATAGCGGGTTTCACTAGCGCGACGATATGATAGGCTGGCTTAAAGGATTATGAAAATAGGGTTGGTGATCTTTACTACACAGCCCTTGGTTACCGTCTTACTATGGACTCGTGGTATAGCCTCACGGTTCCGCGTCATGGACGTATTCAAGGTGGTATATAACATGATCGGAATCCTTCAGATGAAGGGCATCACAACACCCCCAGTGTCCGCTTTCCTATCAGTTGTGTTGTTAAAGCATTGCCTCGCCAAGTACTTGCCTCCATTACCTCCCGTCTCGTTTCTTTTGTCTATCCATTTCTGAAGCGTTTGCAATATGCATTTCTCTATTGCTACTATCGCCGCATTTATTGCGGTTGCATCGGCTCTACCGGCTTATAACCATGTTGTGCATGAGAAGCGCGATGCTGCTCCGGCGAAATGGGTCAAACGATCCAAAATGGATGGAGATGTTCATTTGCCTGTAAGTATATGCCGTCCGTACGCCTTTCCACCACTGCCTGTGGTGCTCCGCGGTCCTGAATTAGAAGGAGGCTCGGCGTTTTGGACCCCCGAAAACTCGCGAGGCCACCCTAGATAGTGGTCAATAGGTGTGGACAGACTGGAACATTGCTGACTGTGTTCTTCCTAGGTTCGAGTCGGCCTCAAACAACGTAATCTTCATCGAGGCGATGAGTGGCTTAACGAGGTGTCAAATCCGAGTTCCAAGAAGTACGGTCAGCATTGGTCAATCGAGGAGATCAACGACGCTTTCGCCCCAAGTCAAGAATCTACGGACAAAGTGCTTGAATGGCTTTCTGCGCATGGCGTCGTCTCCGTTGGCAAGGCACCAGCCCTACACACCCTCGAGTTTGATATGAGCGTTGCCGACATCGAGAGACTGCTCAAAACAGAGTTCTTCGTGTACGAACACACTGAGACCGGCAAGCCCCACGTTGCGTGCGAGGAATACAGCGTGCCGGCCCACCTTCGAGAACACATTGATATCATCACGCCCACGCTCCACTTCGACTCCAAGCCAAAATCCGCGGCCAAGAAGCGCTACGGCGTTTCAAAGACCTACAAAGATACCGATGTCCAATCTTGCGTCGATACCATAAGCCCCGACTGCCTACGCGCCCTCTACAACATTCCAGACGTCTCGTCGACAAAGCCATGCGGCGAAAACAGCTTTGGCGTGGTTGAATACTCTGATAACTCCTACATTCCGTCCGATCTCGACGCCTTCTTCACCAACTACTCCAAGCCCGCCGTCGGCTCTTATCCCGAACTTGTCTCCATCGACGGCGGCGTCATCGACGATTCCAACGTTACCGACTTCGAGCTGCACGGCGAGTCCAACCTCGACTTTGAATACGCCATCCCCCTCGTCTACCCACAAAAGGTAACATTATATCAAGTCGGTGATGGAGGGTTCGATCCATCCAACGCATCCTTCATCAAGACCAAAGTCGTCAGCACATCCTGGGGCCAGAACGAGTGGGAGCTCACGCCCGCCTACGAGCGCTCTCTATGCCACGAATACATGAAGCTCGGCCTCGCCGGCGTCTCCATCCTCTTCTCCACCGGCGACTACGGCGTCGCAGGCAGCGCCATCTCCGGCGACTCCTGTAGCAACGGCACCGACAGATTCCAACCGGACTTCCCCGCCACCTGCCCCTACGTGACCGCCGTCGGCGCCACGATGGTCGACCCCTCCATCAAAGACCTTGCCAGCGTGCTCAAGAACGGCGGCCAGCCCGAAATCGCCATCAACCACACCCTCAGCACCCCAGACGGCGAGATCGTCAGCAACGTCAAGAGCGGCGGCGGCTTCAGCGACGTCTTCGCCATCCCAGACTACCAGAAGGACGTCGTGGCCAAGTACTTCAAGAACCACAAGCCAACGTACTCTGCGGCGCAGTACAACAACTCCGGCCACGCGCGCGCGATCCCGGATCTCAGCCTCAACGGCGCGAAGTATCTCACCGTTATCGGCGGCGAGTTGACTACTTCTGATGGCACGAGCGCTGCGACGCCGGTGCTGGCGGCTATGATTACGCTGGTCAATGAGGCGAGGTTGAGTAAGGGGAAGAAGAGCTTGGGGTTCTTGAATCCGGCGATTTATAAGAATTTTGACAGGTTTGGGAAGGATGTTACGGTGGGTGCGAACCCGGGGTGTGATACGGAGGGCTTTGAGGCGGTGGAGGGGTGGGATCCGGTGACGGGGCTGGGGACGGTGGATTTTGAGAAGATGTTGCAGGTTTTGGGGGAGTTGTAGATTGGATTTACGACTACTGGGGATCTTGTATTCTTGTACATTCGTTTTGGAGGCATTGTTGCGGTTGGAAGGATCTTGGGGCGTTGGGGAGTTTTGACTTTCACGACGTTATGTTTTGCACCCGCCGAATTAGGAGTGTATATTTCGCATGCCATATGGCCCATATTAGACCGAGAACGTAGTAGCTTGCTATGAGGTCTTCTGAGCATTTTTTCAACTACTCTATGTCGTATCTTCTCGTGTTTTCATTTTGCGGGATTTGCTATCGGTTTGGAGGACACCAGGGCGACGCGGAGTTCTCACGAACGCGATGTCATGTTCCAGACTCCGCGAATTAGAGGTATAGATGTTACATGATGGGTGATATATAGAGCACCAAGAGTGTGGTGCCTCGGTGTGAGGTCTTTGAGCCTATCTCGGCCACTATTAGCTGCATCTTCTTCTACTTTTATCATTTGGGTTGGTAGACTCTATCTACTAGGCGACCTCGGGCTATGAAACAAAGGGCTTTGCCCCTGTCTCATCATTGTCGCTTCATAAGCTTCTGTGACCAGCTTTTCCACATTACGAGTATCATCTCCAAGATTCTTATCAATTCACTAGCACTCCCCTATCTTTCCGCAAACCATCAAGACACTAAAGCGTTGCCCTTCATCAATCTTTCAACGCACTGCACACCTGCCATGACTTCGGCATCATGGGGTTGCAGACCGCAAGGTCCCACCTGAATCTAGCCATAAAGTGCCATTCGTTTTTATATTGAAGCCCCCTCTCCACACCCATGGGCGGTCTTAGAAAGGCGTTTTTGCAACCCCAAAGTCTACTCCGCTGGAAAACATCCTTTCTCCACGACGGCGAAAGATCTTATACCCCTTAAATCAGCAATCAGGTGATTTGTCTCAAGCGCTCGGTCTCCCCATCCCCCATCACGCCGCGCCTACAACCTTCGACTGGCGAAGCGAAGACGTCACATGATCCCCCTGACTCAGCGACTTGGCGAGCATCTTTTGAGTACTTAAGAGGTTCCCGCCGCTGGTTCTTAGACTCTGCAGGGAGGAAGTGTGGCTTGAGGATCAAGAATAAACTTACCAAGCATTTAATGGGAGTGGAGTGGGAGGAGCTGGGGATCAAAACATTGGTGGTCCATAAGCCTCATGTCTCGTTCGGTGGCTCTCAACAATCGTTCATGGAGATCGCATTGATGGGTGTGCTGGGTCAGCAAAATCCTCACTCTATGATGCTCATGGTTGAAATCGGAGTGGGAGGGCTGGAGGTATAGGGGATTCCGGTGGTGACAGCTATCCCTACACTAAACCATCAGTCGACAGCAACAAGTCATGTTGAATATGTGCTTCTTGTTCCTATTACTTCGCGTGTTATTCAGGGTCAAAAGCGATGTTCATCACCACCGGTAACCCGTAGCAGACCACTCTCCGTTTAACAACTCGTCGCCAGTCTGTTTTCATCCACCGCCCACGGCCCAGAACTCTGCACGAACATGAACCAGGGCGCAGTCGGTTTTGCAAACCAGAGCATACCATTGCTAGAAGGCGTCTGAGTTTGTGCTCCTCTGTGCTCCAAACCTCCACTGCCGTTGGAAAGCTCGTCAAGGAAGTGCTTTTATACCACTTCAAGACCCCTCCTGCGGGTAGTCACATGTTATCCTCATGACCTCACTCCTATCCACGGACCAATCGCGCTCCTTTAGAAGTGCTGGTAAAGTCACGGGGACAATGCGTGATTCGCGGCTTGGCAGGGTTTCGTCTGGGTATATAAACTTCTTCTACGACTAGGTTTGAGGTCAGCAGGGAGACGGAGTTATGATTTTATCAACAAGCAGGAGTTGGATCTATGGAGGAGGTTGGCTGGACTTGCGTTGTAAAAGATTAATGCTGAGTGGGCCATGGCTTCTCCTTGCCGTTGGGGGCAACTTACCCGATACAGACTCAAAATGGCTGGGATGGCTGGAAAGCGCGCTGTTCGCGCTTGCTATGAGACTTGGAGTCTGGTTAATTGCAGGCTTGATGAAGGTTAGCAGCTGACGTGCTTGGTTAAGGTATGATTTTGAAGTGATGGATGGATGTTGGTGGTGAGGTGCTGCGCAGGTTTTGATCACTACCGGACGAGATGGAGATGACCATTATCAGTAATAGCATTCGGAATGCCGCACCTGCAGTGCCACTCCATCGTGTGCTCCATGAAGATTTGACACCACACAACCACTCCCAGCGCCCCATCGCATCACGCTTCACTTGATATTGAACAACCCAAACCACACCATGAACGGATTGGCTTTGTATTTTGATCCTCCAACTCCAACCCATTCTCTTCCCTGTCTAAGATCCCTATCGTCTGCTCGAGCAGAAGTTTTTATACCCCCTCCGCAAGACCCTCAGCGCTAAATCACGTGGAACACGTGCTCTGCGCCTTTCCTTCTCTCGCCCACCACCCAGCCCGATTACACGCATACAATCCCCGAAGATCGCATGTCACGCCCCACCACGTGCCTCCCTCTTAGCATCTTCTCTCAGACTACTTAAACCCCCTTGCCCCCGCGCCTCTTCGACGCAGCAAGGAGGTTTCGAGTCTGAGGATCAAACCCAGACAAGCGAAGAGTATAATGGAGTGAGAAGCGGTGGTCTGCGGTCGTGTAATCAACACAAGCGGACGGAGAAAACCATGGCTCGACTTCGTGGGCGGAGGGGGAGTATGGGTGGAGCAGAATCGGTGGACCGGAGCTTCCATGATTAGGGATCAACAACACTATTCCCTCCTCCCGATGGAGGTGTGGTGGTGGCAACCTCAGATTATGTGCCTTATCATGGACCTGCGCAAAAAACTCGTCTGAGTCTACGTGTCAATGGAGTTGTCGAAGAATATTTCCTGGTGGGGTATGATGGGAAGGAGTGGCGTGGAGTAATGCTGGAGTGTGATGGTGGGGATCATTAAGGAAGGCTAATGTTGACGACGATGAGAGCGTCTTGAAAGTAACGGTTCGCGGTAATTCTAAAGAGTGCTGATCGTTTTAAGAGTCTCAATAGTGAAGTGCTATGACTGAATGCGATCGGTGCGAAACTAAACGTCATCAACAGGAGCAGCATTGAAGAAGTTCGGAGTTGTAAATAATTCCAATTGCGTGTATTCATAATCTCGTGGTCTTTATCAGACACTTCAACGACAACAACAAACTCATACACCAGTCGTCTATCCCTAGACAAACGCATCCCTCTCCCCCCTCACTCTCAAATGTTCCTATCCTGCCACAGGCACTCCTAATACTCCTTCTCATTTCCCTCAGTGTACGTCACACTCTTCTTCCTCTGTGCCTCCTGCTCGTAATCGGTCAAGCTCATCTTCCGCTGTGCGCCCTGCTGGTGTTGCACATCCGCGACATCCTGGAAGCTGACACTAGGCACAAAGCCCTTCGACTGCCACGCATGCGGCACCTTGGCGTACAGCTCATCGACTTGCTCGAGGGAAAGACCTTTGGTCTCGTAGATCATGCCCCACACGAAGAAGATGCAGATGAAGCAGCAGCCGCCCCAGATGAAGAAGACTTTAGAGCCGAGGTTGGCATCACCGGGGTCGTTGTTTACGAGGTAGGGAGTTGCGCTAAGGAGGATTAGAAAGGTGGTTTGCCAGGGGGAAATGTTGTACTCACTATGCAATTGCCCAATTCAGAAGCCAGTTGGAGGCGGTGGTCATGGAGAGAGACTTCGCGCGAACCTTGAGCGGGAAGATCTCGCCGGTAACGACCCACGCAACCGGACCCCAGGAGCAGGCGAAGAAGAAAATGTAGATGCAGACGAAAGCGATCAAAGCCTTCTGAGCGGCAAGATTCTCCACACCAGCAACGGTTCCGGTGATAGCAACGATGAACTGACAGACGGCCATGCCGATGGCTCCGAAGAGGAGGAGGGGGCGACGACCCCATTTCTCAACCATATACAGGCCCGGGAAAGTCGATCCGGTGTTGACGCAAGAAGTGATCAGACTGACGACGAACGGGTTGGAGATGCCGGAGTTCTTGAAGAAGGAGGTACCATAGTAGAAGATGAAGTTCACACCCGTAAGCTGCTGAAGGGCCTGGAGGAGGCAGCCAGTGGCGAGGCGGAATCCTAGGTTGCCCTTGAAGCAGTCGAGGTAAGTAGCCTTACCAAGAGAAAGCTCGTATTCGTGGTTGGCAGTGATCTCAGCCAACTCTTCCAATAGGGCAGGGTGCTCGACGTCCAGTCTTCGGAGCTTGGAGAGCGACCTCGCGGCCTTCTCTGGCTTGCCCGTCTTGATCAGGTAACGCGGAGTCTCAGGGAGGAAGATGCATCCCGTGACCAAAATGATTGCCCACGCAAATTGAACGGCGATTGGAATGCGGTAGGAGCCGGTATCATTGCGGTTCTTTGTCGCATTGTCGACGATAGCGGCTAGCAGGAGACCAATAGTAATAGCAAGCTGGTAGCAACCAACGACAGCACCACGAATCCACTTGGGAGATGTTTCAGACTGGTAAAGAGGGACTGCTGTCGTTAGTGCGAGTTTTGGAAAAGGTGGTGGCGTTGCACTAACTTGTGGCTGAGATCATTCCGACGCCATAACCGGCAAAGAAACGGCCGGCAACGAACATGGGAATCATCGTAGCAGCTGTTTGCAGGATGACACCCAAGCAGAAGACTATCACGCAGGCGATCAGTCCCAATCGTCTGCCAATGAAATCGGCAACAGCTATTCGTTCGTCAGATTTGGTTGACTCCTACACGGGAAGTCATACTCACGAGCAGCAGTTAGGGCACCAAAGAAGGTTCCGGCGGAGAGGATAGATACGATCTCGGAAGATTGGCTGGATGTAACGTCGGGGAGGTGGTCTTTAGTGTTGATGTAGCCGGTTGAGAACTCCTTTCTCCAGTAGTTCATGCCCAGGATTCCGCCGATCGTGCCAGTATCATATCTAGTGATGGTCAGCTAAGATTTAGATTGCGTTCAAAGTTGTGGTTCCCACCCGAAAAGAACACCACCAAATGCGACGAAGAGACCGATAAAGATAGCAGGCAGGGCAGAGCCAGGTGTGCCCGGAGGCGGTCTGATCGCGATACCCATCGTGAATTCGTTGAGAGGTTGCGCAACAAAGCTATTGGTACAAGTAGGCGCAGATAGCGTCAGTAAGGGCGCTTGACACTTGATGATAGTCGTAGAAAAAGAGGGGACCCGACGAGGTTTATGTAGTACTTGGTAGGTTGATAGTGTTTCCTTCAACATGCAGTATGTGTCTGAGCTCCCAAAGCACTAACAGCGGGCGACGACAGCAGTGCGCCGCGGCGAATGGAGCACCATCCTTTACTGGACGCCACTCATGTCTAGTTTACGGCGACCACGGATCCCAGGCCCATCGCGGCATGGGCCTCCGTGGCGCTAACGAACCATGGATGGCTCGAACCATGACGATGTGACCTGCCATCAACTAGATCGCCGCTACCATCTATGGTTACCGTTGATTTGAATAGCAGTTCTTATTCAGGTACGAGACTGTAGGTTCACGGAGCATACATTTGAGTTTAAAATCGACGACAGTACAAAAGTAGCACCCTAGACGAAGCGTGGAATACTATGAAGAAGGAATGGCTACTTTGATTTGGAGGCTGATATCGGAAAGATTGCGGAAGAAATGACAGGACGAGAGGCGGGGAGCGGGCGCTACCAGAGGGTGGAGGTTTTAGCCTCATGCATGTGGGGAGTGGATGCGGGGAAATAAGCTGCATCGTCAGAATGAAGTGCCACCTACCTCAGCGAGGCCCCGAAGTGGCCGATTTCAGTGCCGATGCTGTCATGGTTAAACTGATCACCTGTTACCTACCGTGCGCATACTGGCGTAGCCGTGATCTTTTGAACTCTCTCTTGCCAATGAAGCTTTGCCGTCCCTTTCTTCAAGATAGATTTGGAAGTAAAGCCTCGACGACAGCCCATTGCTGGCCGGCCCGAGAATCTTCCCGTGGTACTGCTTGCGACGCAGGCTGCCGCTAAAATGGTCTAGATGGAGTACTGCTCACCACCTGCTCCTTGTCAGGCTTGCACCTTTCAAGAATAGTCATGGAAGAATTCTAGAAGACTTCCAAAATTTGGCTTCGAGATCGGTCCATGACGAGTTAGCGCGTGCATCCATGCAACTGGAGTCAACTCCATGATTCCAATGTCGGCAGTTGGGTAGCTCGCCGGAGTCCAGAGCCTCCACAGTGGTGCAGAGGAATGGGTACAGGGCCAGCCTCCAGTTGCCAATCATACTCGGGCCTTTCCAGCCCCCCAGTGGACGCCAACGTGGAGAGGGTGTGGAGACGCTACAGATGTGTTCCGGAGTATCCCCATGGAGAAGCCCCGAACGTCATGATTTGTTGGAGTTCAGGTATGGGCTGAAACCCAGACAGTGGGAGGAATAGACCGGACCCAGGGCTAATGCTAGGAGCTTGTCAGGCGGTACTCCATCGATGCACAAAGCGACGCTGGATCTTGAGAACGTCCTGGCGCGATCGTAGAGTTTGTAATTGGAATAGCGTTGTTTGACATCCATTGGGTACGGTAGTAAAGGCCGCGGAACATGTTAGACCGAGGCGAGAAACCAACAAAATATGCACTACTGTTGTGGTTAGTGAGAAGATAATGCACATAATCTTAGTGGCGGCGTGGCACTGCGTAAATGAGATTCTCGTGGAGGGTCTGGCAGGCTTCTAGAATCGGGCACTCGGTTCTCAACCGGATCATGGCCAAGGGTGTAGAGCTATCAGAATTAGACGGTGATGAGTGACACCTCAATTCAACATTTGAAGAGGTGCTGGTGGTTGCAAGAAGGTTGAACACGAAGCATGGCTAGACGATGATCTACCCGAAAGTCTTGGCCCAAGTGTGGAGAACGCTGCGGGTGCCGTGGGGTGCATGGATGAAGATGTCTATATACCTATGTTCCGAATATAGATGATAATGACATATTTTCAACTAGAAGAGCTCTTAAAAGAGGATCGAGGATTGGTAGCGCTTAAGATATTTAAGAGCTTTCGACGTCACATGATGAGCACGTGATCTTTTCACTGCCGGAAGTCACTACTCCTATCTATGGCCTCCAAAGGACAAGAAGTTTCGAACTCTTTGGAAGAAGCTTTGAAGAGTCGGTTACCCCATCATTTCCAGCTCAAAATCTCGTTTTCTTCAAGTTGCCACCAATTGACCAATCAGCGCCTCCCCAAACGCGTCGCGCTTCCTTGCGCCACAGATTTTCTCAACAACCACACCGCTTTCTCCACCTCAAGATAGTCCAGCAATTCCTCCCTCCTCTTTTCACCATGACCACCCCCGTCGACTCCGCCTCCACCCCCGCCGCCGAAATCATCCACGAACCGCCCTCCCTCCCATCCTCCCCGCTCCCCAAACGAACCAAAGTCATCGATCCCACCCCCCTCAACAGCTCCTCCGCCCTCCCCCGCGGTTCAGACAGCGGCACCGCAACACCCACTCCTCTCGCGACCACATCACTCGGCACGCACCACCCCACACACGCGCTCGGTTCAACAATGGCAGAACCGACACCAACACTACAAGTGCAGTTCCTGAGCAGCAGCGCGAAAGCGCCGACGAAGGGGAGCGAATTCAGCGCTGGCCACGACCTCTACGCGAGCGCGGATATCGTGGTGCCAGCGCGGCAACGGGCGAAAGTGGCGACTGATATCTCTATCAGCGTGCCTGTGGGGACGTGTGAGTGGCCCTCTGTACCCCCCTCTTCGACGCGCAAATAGTAGACCTAATCTGATATTGGTAATCTAGATGCCCGCATTGCTCCCCGCTCCGGCCTCGCCGCTAAACATGGCATTGACACGCTCGCTGGTGTGATTGATGCCGATTACCGCGGCCCGGTGATCGTGCTGCTGGCTAACCTGTCAGATGAGGATTTCGAGATCAAGGCGGGCGATCGCATTGCCCAGCTGATTGTGGAACGGATCCTCATGCCAACGGTCGTAGTAGTGGAGAAGTTGGAGGAGAGTGTTAGGGGCGCCGGGGGCTTTGGTAGTACGGGCGGTTTCGGGGGAGTGCTGGGCGCTACTGGGGTTAATGGGGTTTAGGAGGTGTGAGACGAGTCGTTAGGATTGGGCAATATGGATGGGGACTGGCACGTCTGGATTGGCGTTGGCATATGGAATATGCCTTGTATTGCGAGCTTATATTAAGATGAGATCGAATTAGAGCGCCCTGTGACGCCAATCAACTCACACAAAGAAATTTATGTTCGGGTTATAGAGAGCTGATAGAAGCTTCGCATATCTAACTTCACTCTTGAGGGATACCTTCTTACGTCATGCACTATTCAAGGGCCCCGTGGAACCGAGTCGGTGACTCGGCCTCTCGTGATGCGTCAATTTGACACACAGAAGACAGTATGCTCGTGAAAGACAACCCGATTTTCGTCCAAATCTGGATTTCGTACACGTCTAAGCATATCTGCTATAGAAACATAGTTCAATAGAAGACTAGTTCTGGTTGCTGGGGTATCAAGGGGAACTCTAAGTGTATATTACAGTGCTACGATGCAGCAGGTGCCGCTTCTTCTACTGTACCTGGCTTTTCTACCGCTTTTGCGGGCTCAGATTCAGTCTCTATGCGGTTTTGTACGATCCTCTATTGGCTGTTAACGAGATCGTTGTAGAGTCGTAGAGAGCGAGACGGGAGATCTTACAAGAAGGTTTCTTAGAAGAACAACAATCGTGACTTTACCGATGGCCGGTACGTAGATCGATGCTTTCTCCTTGACTTCTGGACTGAAATTCTGTGCCACATATATCAGCTTTCACGGACCCAAAGAAATTGCCCTGAACGTTTTGCCCTTACCCTCTCACTCGAGAAGTTGATGCATACCGCACCCTCTCTCAGCAGATTCACAGGGACCTTATAGCTGTCCCCCGGCACGCCGCTGATGACCACATCGCTCACCGGCAGACAGTTCTCGAGAGTCCACCCGGGCATCTCCACAACCTCATGCCTCTTCTTCTTGAGTCCCTGCCCGCGATGAAACTGCTGCACATCCCCGATATCCACGCTATACACCCTCGCCCCATCATTGGCCAGCAGCGCCGCTAGCGGTCGTCCCACCACCTCCGAGCGATTGATGACCGTGATCGTGTGCCCATGTAGCCTATTCCCATACGGCAGAATCGTGTTATACACTCGCAAGTGCTCGAGGATCTTGATAACAGCTAGAGGCGTGCAGGGCAGGATGCTCTTCTTCGCGTTGTGGGAGTCGAGGAAGCGGATATTCTGGTACATGTTGAAGATGTAGCGGTGGGAGAGGCCCTCGACGTCCTTAGAGACATCGACGATTTGCTGCAGATATTGGTCCTGGCGGTTGCCGAAGATGGGGTAGTAAACTATGATGCCATCGACGGCGCGGTCGGTGTTGGCGGTTATGAGGGCTTCTTCGAGGTCGTCCCGGGGGACTTCGCGGAGGAAAAAGTCGAAGCCACTGGGGTGAGGCTGTTAGTTGTGTTCTCTGCTTTTGGTTGATGTATGATCGCTATGCTTGCAGATGGAAACACACGAACATGCTCACTTTTCGCGGCAGGTCTTTCCTGTCCACTCGGCGTAGACTCGGGCTGCTGGGTCGGCGCTGGAGAGGAAGCCGACCAGCAAAGGTTTCCGTTCGATCTGCTTGAGGCCTTCTGCGACCTCTGCAAGAAGGCTTTTCGCAATGGTTCCGGCCAGCACGACCTTGCAATGTGGGGTATCGGCGTCGGGCGCAGACATGGTGGGCGCAATTGGGAAGGCGAATAAGGGTGAAGGAGAGTGAAGAAGTAGAAAGAGATGAGGAGAGATTATGGAGAAGAGACCCTCATATTCGAAGTGACGTTGCCATCCCAAGTATTCCCAGGGTGCTCTCGCGGAATGAATTCACCCGCCTGGCCTCAAATATTTTTCTGCCCCACGTCTGAGCGACATCGGCTAGGATCGTCTCCAACGAATCACAACCGCGCGATTCTTTCGTCATCAAAAGGCACCGAAGTCTGAACTTCTTGGCCCGCGATTATCCAGCTTCAACACCACCAGCGTCGTCGTGAGGATGTCAGATATCCAACTCTTCCTGTTGGATGTTGACAAGAACAAGAAGGAGGCCTCGCGCATTGCGGAGCAGTCCGCCACCCGTACGAGAGCATGCGACTCCCATTTCTGATTGACAATTACTGACGCGCATCCTAGGACTCCAGAATAATGAGCTGAAGCTTGTCGCGTTGATAGAGTCGCTGGGGGAATACATCAACAATGAGGAACCGTTAATTAGGGGAAAGGGTGCGATATATCTCCAAGATGTTACGAATGTATACTAACTGCTGCTAGCCATGGCCTACCTCGCGGAGGTGCTATCCTTCGTTCCCCCGAAAGTGTTATCGAGACACCAGCGTATGTCGCCCATTCTCGAGTTGCTATATTACCCCATATTATACTCTCGGAAATATCGAAAGCACTGTACTGAATCAATGGGCTAGGAAACCTACTTTGCGACTTCATACTCTCTCGAATCGCCGACGACGGGAACGGCCTAGGCGCATGCGCAAAGGCATTAATGGCACTGGAAGAGCGTGGGAAATGGGATGATGAGCGCGCTACTGCTGTCACGGAGTCGTTCGTACAATGAGCCTGACGCTGTCTTATTCATGCTAATAAAAGAATAGACTGATCAACAACACCCACCCACTACGACAGTACAAGCAACAGAGCGAAAGATATCCGGTTCTGACCCTAATAGATGCCTTGATGGCCAAGTATAGAAATGGTATGAAAATAGCTCAAACATCAATATTCAAGGCTTTTTGGCTGATCTCCGCCGAGCATTACGAACTCTACATGATACCACACCCGACTTTATGTCGCGCTTCATTTCCTATTTCGACGGCGAGAAGGACCCTCGCAATCTGATGGTTGTATTTTCCATCCTAAAAGTTCCCATGACTGAGTGGACGATTGGCGCGGATGCTCAGGTGGGTGCGTTTCCAGGGTATGTCTTGTGCAATTGCTAAAGTCTCTAGGAGTTATTCGACGCCGTCTTCAACTACTTTCCCATTACATTCAGACCACCGCCTGACGACCCGTACGGGATCACGGCTCAGGATTTGAAAGACCGCCTGCGGGACTGCATTGCATCAACGGCCGATTTTGCACCGTATTCGTTCCCAGCCCTTCTAGACAAGCTAGATTCCACGTCTATGAACACCAAGGTATGATACCAGTGCCTCCATTATGATGTCCACATCCGGGAAGCTAACATGCTTTAGCGTGACGTGCTTCAGACCATCAGCTCGTGTGTTAAGGAGTACGGACCGAGGACCGTTTCGTTATATTCAGTGACCCTTTGGGATGCGCTAAAGTTCGAGATTTTGAATTCGCAGGAAGACGACTTAGCACAAGAAGCGCTTACAGCCCTCGGAGAAATCGCTAGCACGCTCTCGCAGGGTACCACCGGTTCCTTGAACGCTTATTTGAGGCCAGTCACGAAAGAGTGCAACGAGCACCTCGAAGACGCTCCCACAAAGCAGTCACAAGCAACAGGCCAGATACTATATCAACTCTCGAGTGTTTCCCCAGAAGTCACAAACATTATCTTGGCCATTGTTCTTCCAACCCTATTCACGCTCTTCCAGACTGCCGATACGATCGCAAAGAGAAGGGGCTTGCTTGAGGTATACGTGAAATTAGTGGAAGCTAATTCAAAAGTCTTCGGAGAGTGGCGGTACTTGAGTAAAAAAGCCGACGTCGATCCTGCGAGCAATACGTTGAGCAAGTTCAATGAGCAGGCTCTTCAATTAATGATCAACGGACTCACCACAGCGCCGATCAAGGAAGTCTCATTTCGTGTGGTATGCCTAAACGGATTACTCCAATCCACAAAAGTTCGGCAACTTCTCAAAGACGAAGAAATCACCAGAATAATCCAACTCTTCCACGACGTGGTTATTACAGAGGAATCGCATGGCAACGATGATATGAAATCAGCTGCGATCAATGGCCTCCTTGAGATTGCTCACCAGAAACCACAGTTGGTGGTGGATAGAGCGTTCCCAGCTTTCATGGCGGAATTACCCGATAATGACGTGTATGGATCTCTCAGCTATATTCCAATCCTCGAGGCATTCGCAAAACTCGGCAGCGAAGCGGCAGTCTTCGATACCGTAATTTTAAGGCTCAAAAACAAGCTTAATGCGGCAATCAACCAGGGGGCTTCGTCAGCCTATCTTAGAGCATTGATGACTGCCATTCTGTACGCACTTACCCAGGGGTCATACAAAGTCGGGCAAGCGAAAGAAACCTCTCCGCATTACCAAGCTATTGTCGTACCACTCATTTCGCAAGTCTCTAGCACGGATCCAGCCCTTCAACTAGCATTCGACAACGAATCTACGTTGGACCTTGTTGGGCGAATATGCAACATCACCATCCGATCGCAGCCCAGCGCCTCGCAAGTTCCAATAGCAAGTTCAACTTACACTCTTTCGAGTGAGCTTTCTCAGAGCGACCTGCCCCCATTCAGCCTCGACTGTACTCCTCAGCAGACGAAGTGGACAGTGATTTCCGCCCATCTCCTAGCCGCTTTCCGAAGAGACGTACCACTACCTAGTGACCCACAAAGCCTTCTACATGCTCTTATAAGCTTCTCAGAGCAGTCGTCTCTCTCTCTTCCAGTTCGCGCTGCCTCACTCTGCCAAATTTCCCTCATCGTCAACAAATTCATTTCAACTGCAGCTCTCAAACAGATCATCGAACCAATCTTCTCGCCCCCAAGTGGGCTGGTCGATCCGCGAACCCTAAACTCATCATCCGTCCGCGTCATCTTCTCGATTCTGAAAGGCCTAGTGCTTAGGAACAGCCCGCTTCTCAACACCTTGTTCCCTCCTCTCCTCGCTTTCCTCTCCGACCAAAACCTCGGCAAGCTCTTTGCACACGGCTTCGCGACCCTACTACAGCCAGACGACCTGCTGACAAAGCAGAACCATTGCACGATCTCCGGCCTCCATAAGCAAAAGGTGTTCACGCTCCTAGTCCCCGAAATCGCAACCAGAGTCCGAGAAGCGGACGCAGAGACGAAACCAAACTACCTCATCGCACTAAGCGGCATTCTGCGATGGGTTCCGTTCGCCGTCGTCAAAGAGGAATTGGAAACACTAGCGCCGCTTCTTTTGCAGAGCCTCGATCTAAAGGGTGAAGAGGTAGTGAAAGAGGCTGCGCTGGACATGCTGGAGATGCTGCTGACCGACTTGCCGAAGGCGGTCGAAGGGCATGTTGGGAGTTTGATCACGCGGCTGTTGAACATTGCCGCGCCAGCTGTAGGCAAGGTTCCTGCGGCAGGTGCAAAAGGGGTGTTGCAGGATCCGGCGCGGGTTCGAGCGGTGGCGCTGAAGTGTCTGGCGCAGGTTCCGGCGTCGCTAAGGACGGAGATCGTGCTGCCATATCGGAGGCAGGTGATCAAGCGGTTGACGGGCGCGTTGGATGATAGAAAGCGGTTGGTGAGGACGGAAGCGGTCAAGTGTAGGGCAAAGTGGTTGGGAGTGGATGATGTGGGGGATGACGACGATTAGGATGAGTTTTAAGGCGGAAGATTGATGGCGTTTTGGGATAGCCATAGAAAGCCGTGGATACAGAGCGAGGATATAAGCCTATATGCACCCGTTTACCACTATTTGGGGTACCCCCATGCGAGTCTCAAAGTTTAGTCGCGATGTCAATTTTCAAGTGGTGCAAATCACGCAAATAAGTCGGATGAGTCAGCAATTTTGCCAACGCGCTAGTGTTTTATCTCTCACCAATACGCGGCGTCTTACTACTGGTTGCTTTAGCAAACAAACGGAGTCTCGACTTTCCTGACCTCGACCATATTACTCGGCCCATAGTTATCATCGAAAGCTAAAATCGCACACTGTATCCGACCTCCTGATAATGAACCGGTTGAACAGCAACTTTCGTCTCATCAAGGAGTTAGCCGGTATTCGTACCAGATACCCTCTTTCAGCTTAACCATGGCCTTTTGTGTCAAATGCCGATCAATCGAATTTGAAGTAGTGGACGACTCCAATCTGGATGATATTGAGCAGAAATGTGGCTCATCGACACCCACTCACGGCTTTCAGCCTGACGACGAAATATACCTTCATTCTCCCTCACTAAGTGATCTAGAGGAGTCAGCTACGGCCGGACCAAGCAGCTACGGCTGCATCTTTTGTTCTCTAATCCATCATGAGCTCAAACATGTCGCAGATTTGTTTGGGGGATGCGATGAGGAGGGTACATGGCGGCCGAAGGATGAAAGTTCTCCTGTCGTTTTTATGCTACTAGGGCGTGATGACAGAGCTGCTTTCAGGATCTATTGCGAGAACAGGGCTCCTGTATTCAAACTTGTGCGCATATCAGGTATGTCTTGCAACTCATTGGCCGTGTTTCAGGGACTGCTCTCGCCTTTTAGTTGATGATCTAGCGCTGGGGCCCACTGCTAATCTATACAGAGATTCTGAAAAGGTTCACAAGCGATGAATACGACCCGACGGATACAACTACGGGATCCTGTAAAAGCCTTGACCTTGCGCGCTATTGGCTTGAGAAATGCATTGGAAGTCATCCACGGTGTGCGCGTTATTGTACGAAAGACCGGCCACAACTTCCTACAAGGGTTGTTGACGTAGGGGCTCGCGCAGGTGGTGATGATGTCCGACTCTTCGTCTCTCAGGGCTTACGTGCTCACTACGTCGCCCTCAGCCATTGCTGGGGTATTGCCCAAATAGTGACAACTACCACCGCCAATCTTAGCGAAAGACAGCGAAACATACCACTGTCATTACTCTCGCAAACTTTCCTGGATGCCGTTGTCAGCACTAGAGCCCTTGGAGTGCGTTACCTGTGGATCGACTCTTTGTGTATCATCCAGGACAGTAAAGAGGACTGGGACTACGAGTCCGCAAGCATGGGGAACGTCTATCGGAACGCTATATGTACTATTTCAGCTGCGAAGTCTTCGAGTGGTAGCGGAGGTTGCTTTGCTGTCCGAGACCCTCGACTACAACGCCCAATCCAGCTTCCTCTCAAGCAATCAATCATTCTAAGCCCTCCAGATGCTAAAGGATGGGCCAGCGACGCCATATATGTATTCCCCTCCCACTGGTCTCGAGCAGTATGGCCATTATATCAGCGGGCCTGGGTGTTCCAAGAGCAGGCACTTTCCGGAAGAAGCCTATCATTCGGTGCAAAGACGATGTACTGGTCGTGTCTGACATCCGTTGCTACAGAGAGCACTCTTATGGGATATGATGATACTGATAGAACTATGGGTCTAAAAGCATTCCAGTCTCTTTCCGAAGAGGAAGCAAAGCAACATGCAGCACCGACCTCAGGCCTTTGGAAAATATGGTACAGCATGATTGAAGATTACAGCAGGCGACATCTGACACATGATACCGATAGGCTTCCCGCAGTTTCGGCAGTGGCAAGCCAGTGGAGTCGCATTCTGAAAGATGACTATGCTGCAGGTCTTTGGCGAAGCGACGTTTTATTGGGCCTCCAATGGTCATGCCAAGGTGATGAAGGGCAGAGGTGCGGACCACCTGGTCTATATGTGGCTCCGTCATGGTCTTGGGCGTCTATGAAGAATGCTACCATCTCGAACTTCGGGATACTTAGAACCCAGCAAGTTAGTGGGAGCAAATACAGTTTTGGCGAGGAATCGTACGACGAAGAAGACGTGTGTGGCGAGGAGGATGTATGTGAAGAAGACGATGACGATGGATCTTGCGAGAATGAGAATTCCGAAATGGAAGACACGGACGATCGTACGATAGAGGTCATTGACATCAAATGCACATTATCCGGGCATAATCGCTTTGGCCAAGTGAACAAGGGTACAATTCAGCTCATCGGATGGGTGAAGAAAGCTACATTGCGCCTGCAAGGACAGCAGCTATTCAACCCAGAGTCCGGTGATGTGTTTGGGCCCGTGAACTTCGACGAGCGACCTCACCAGTACCTTGAGAAATCTGAGATTTGGTGCCTTTATCTCCGCCAGCACCAGTCGCCCACCTATCTCGAAGAAGACACAGCAGGGATTACGTGTTTAGCTCTTCTCCCCACTGGGTTGGTACCTCAGGAGTGTCGACGACTTGGTATTACTGGGAGCGACCAGAATCCTTGGTATGATGGATTCGAGCGCATGACGCTGACTCTAGTATGACATACCTTGTTATTCAGTGTGCGGGGACAAAGTTTGAGTTCAAGAGTCCAGGAGTGATGTCGAGTTTCAAGCAGTGCAAATCAGACTGTCAAGTGGACAAAAACGTAGCTAAGCAGTGATGAATTGTATGCGTAGACTCATGATCTATTCCTGTCTGTGGGAAGCGAGGACCCTCAATGCTGAAGTGAGAGGCAACGGCCCCGGTTTTCATACCCGTTGAGCACTTCTGGGGCTTTCACTATTCCAATTGACCTTTAAACTCCACCGGCTGCAATCTCAAATTGACTCTAGGCAAAACCTCTTACTGCCCCAAGTTTTGGCTTCCACCATAGCTATTCTGGGTAGTATTTCAACAACAATTCAACCTCTTCGACCCCGTTTAGGAGGCGGCTCAGCATCATCACTCTCCGAGTCATTGTGCTTCAAATGCTGTGGTCCTTGGCCCTCAAGCAATGACCGAGTAGTCGATCCACCACCGCGCCGACTAATCATCCTAACAGAGCCAGCATCCTTATAGATGACCGCAGGCAGTACATCCCTTCCAACTTCCATCATGCTATGCCATGGTTTCGCCGCTTGATTGAGGACGATTCTGATCATCTCGTCCCTCGTCTTTGGCATCTCAATCGAAGCAGAGGTGCTCATGAGATTACCCCACGCTCCCCAACTATCAGGAAGAGCTGATATCTCTAGCTTAGCACGCGAATCCGAACCGTTGGATGACCCCCAGGTCTGGAGCTCAATGGTACCCTTCGAGGCGTTAGTCGAAACTCCGAAGCTTGTGTTATCAGTAGCTACGACGTAGTCCGCGGATTTTATCAGAGTGTCTGAAAAGTCACAGGATCTTTGGGCCTTATTCAATGACCCGGAAGATGGGCTTGTTTTCATAGCAGAACTTTGAATGGTTGGTGTCGTAAGTGTACTGAATTTGGCGAGGATGTGATTGGGCAGACTGATCACGACTGGATGAGCGACAGTGGAGTTGTTGGATACTAGAACAATATGATCGCCGTCCGCTGAGAATGTAATACTATCGAAGTCACCTCTCATATGGTAGCAATGCCAGAGCCGCGCTTCAGGGTCTAAGCTATCGAGTGGATACGCTTCCATGAATGGCGGGTTCGTAGTATCACTATCTTCAGATTGGCAATTCCAGAGGTACACTAACCCAATGATACTAAAGACTGCAAGTGGATACTTTGGATGCAGTGTCTGCTTGGTATCTGGGGGGCGTAGCATTCTTGCCGTCCAATCAGAGAAATACTTGAATAAAGTCGCTCGTGGGCTTGGAAGATCCTGAGACTGGCGGAGATCGAAGATGGCGAGATGAGCGAAATTGGTGGTAGAGACCTTTCCCATGAAGAATACGCAGTCACCTTCAGGGGAGAAGACTATAAAATAGACTAGAGAATGTTCAATCCGTCGCCAAGACTCGAAGCATTCCCCTCGTGAAATGGAATTCCATTCCTTGTGAGGTAGCCAAAAGGGTGAGAGTATTTCGTCAAGTGACAGTGGGAGGGATGATATCGACACTATTGCCTCGGTCCTTGCATTGTTGATTTGGATGGAGTATACATTTTGAAGGATGCTGAATCGATAGATGCAAGTACTGATGTTGATAGGGAACTGCAGCCTGAAGCCTGGTCTATCCGGGAACTTCACCAATGAGTGACAATATTGTCGCCAAACATCATCGCTTTTCAAGGCCATACGAGCATCCACAAGGCATTTAGGCTCAAAATCGAGTGTCCACACCTCGTAGCGTGCAACCCAGCCAGAGGCAGATTCATATACTGTGTCCATGGAGATGTAGGAATGGTCGCTTTGATGCGGTAATTTCTCATAACCCCTGCTTATTTGTCAATACTTAAAGAGAAAGAAAGACGCTGCCAGTAATGCTTACGCTGAAGGCCAGATACTCAAGATTCCGATGTGCTTCTGATCGTTGCTAATCTCGGACACTTTACAAAGAGGCTTAGAGCTCACACTTGGACCTCCTACTCTATCAGAAACCAAAGATTGGATCTTCGTCGATGTCGTTTGCCGAAGCAGGCGGCAAGGCGTGAATGCTGTGACCTCGTCCCAGATAAGATACGGTCTTTTCTGGAGCGTTGGCCCCCAATCTTCATTCAAAACCATTAAATAGGAGACC
This sequence comes from Lophium mytilinum, assembly GCA_010093605.1. NCBI lineage: Eukaryota > Fungi > Ascomycota > Dothideomycetes > Mytilinidiales > Mytilinidiaceae > Lophium > Lophium mytilinum. The sequence goes on along the minus strand of MU004185.1, from coordinate 1,227,959 downwards.
AACTCGGCAGCGGCTTGAAAAGTCTTGTCGAAATCTTCTTCTTCGCCAACGGTAACCACCGCTTCTGGGGCGGCCCAAATCAACCACCTCTGGAAGGATTCAAAGTTTATTTTTCCAATAGCATCTAAGGCGTAAGCCGTCTCAATATATGCCATCAGTGACGTTCCTCTGGATAAAAATGAAGCCAAGGTGGAAAGTAAGTCATCAAATATCGCTTTGGATAGGGCAAAAGACTCGCGCATTATTCCTTGATGTGTTGGCCGTAATATGTCTCGGAATAAAGGTTCAGAGCGTCGCGGATGTACACGCGAGGATGACCCATCCTCAAGGGACTTTAGTGCGGTTGTGTGGTGTCTTTCCAGATGCCAAATCCAATGAACCAAGGCATATTCGCACAATGGGAATTTTTCTCTAAGGAGAGACGTGGAGAACAAATCTTTCTGTGCGGGACCGAGAGAGCTGGTGGATATTCGGACCGTTTCGATATATGTACAGACCTGGGATAGATACTGAAGCGAGCTCCTAGCCATGGATAAATGGGAGTCTGATGTGGACAGCAGAAACCAGCTGGGTCCATGACATAAGCGTGCTTCTAAGAATTCGCTCACAGATAGGTGTATGAAACGATAGCATAGGACCCTAGTCTTGTTCTTTTCATCTAGCGTTATGACTCTTTCCACAAGAGATCCACAAATGAAGATTATCACTTCAGAGAGCTCTGAGAAATCTGCGTCGTTGTCGGGCTCTTCAGTGGATCTGACATTAAAGGTAGCTTCCAATTCGCTCGCGAGGAGGTTCCGGGGTGAGAACGTAACCCACATAAAGATCCATCTACCAAGAGCCTGGTCGGGACCAGAACCTTGACTCAAAGACTCGAATATTCGCTCATACATCTTATCCAGTCCCTCTGGCAGGGTGACGGACTTGATCAACTTAAGACGTTCGGTGATTGTTAAACCCCTAGAGGCTAGATAGTCGATCATCAGACGAGCCCACAAGAACATACCACCTGCTCCAATGCTCAATGGTGACAGTACGTCATGGATATCAATATCAGGCTGTAGTAGCCCCTGATCAAGAAATTCTTCCAGCCTTCTCTTTAAGAAAGTTTTAATGTCTGGAGTTGTCGAATCTTCGATAGTAAGCCTGCTCTCAAGTGGAACTGAGGTGGGTATCTTGACATGAGGCCGACTGAACAGAATGATCTTCACGGAAGTTCCATCCAGCGTTTTTGAGAGGTCTGATAAGAATGCGCTAGGGTGGTTGCATTCGTCAATACCATCCAGGACGATGTTTTGGATAAAACCAGCCTTCGCACAACATCGAAGAAGATCGTTGAGTTCCTGTCCCGTCGCTCTTATCTGTCCACTGGATTGATGAACCATGGCGAAGACAAATTTGTTGATGAGGATCCAGTTGTCATGGTGCTGTTGTAGCGTTTGGGACAAAATAGCTCTGTAAGCCTGGGTACGGCTATCCGACTCCTGTGCCCGGGCTTTAAAAAAGAAATAGCAAGTTGTTTCCCGTCCAGCTGCGCAACGAAGTTCGTCTATCGTCGACGCTGCTAGAATCGTCTTACCACATCCAGGGTTTCCTTTTTGAGATGATGTTAGCTAGACAACGGTGGTTTCTTCCGTCAGACATACCGAGTATCCACAGAGATCTGGTCCATATGCCGTGGTGTAGTTTTGTTTCATCAGTCGTTGGTTTAGTACTCCATCTCGCGAATGCCGGTTCCCGAAAGAGCCATTCGGCCGTCCCATCCTCACGGACCTCGATCGCTTGTTCGAACTCCTCTGCAAACACGGGAGGCTCAAGCCAACTCTTCATATTTCTCAAGGTTTCGACTACTTCTCGTTAGACATTGGCATCTTAGGTACTCGACAGCCTGCTGTAATTACCATGATGCCGGCTTTCATCGCGATCACGTCGATCGACAATCAATTGGTGCATTTCGTTTAGTTGAGTTACTCCAGTATCTACTACAGCTTTTGCCTTTTCTAAGTTATCCCGGAGAGACTGAAGCTCTTGTAATGATTTGGTGGTATTCGTTGATTTCTCTTCTGCTTTCTGATTCATGTTTCGAATTTCATGGTACGCTGCAAATTGTACTGTAGATTTGACAACTTCGCTACGAAATTTCATGTCCTCTAGGAGGTCTTGGAATCGAAGATCGTATGGTCTCCAGCAGATGTCAGCGAACACCGCGTGGCTCCTTCGCGCAGCTGGCCTCGTAAGCTACATTGATAGTTAAAGTGGCAAGAATGACTCACTTCCGTCTTTTCGAGTAAATATACCTACTACAGTCTGGATAAAATGGAGAAGCTTGCTATAGAGGGCGGTTAATGACTCCTTGAGTCGAGAAGGTGGTGGACTCTTTTTGAACTGAGCCATTAACTCGTCATATTGAGGGAATTCCTGCCTCAACCGTTCAAGCGTACGCTCGAGTTTCGCGAAGAAGGTGGTGTAGTTGCTGGCAAGCTATTAAAACGGGTCAGCTTTTTCTATATCAAGATGTTACTAGGACTCACTTGTAGGGCGAGCCTTATGCCACCCCATGCAAGTGCTGCGAACTCCGGATGCGACTGAACAAACATGCCAATCGCATCAAAGTACGGCGACAGTGCTTGATTCAGCCGTTCAAGCATTCCGACTGCTCTTCGGAGTAGTGTTGGATTACGTGAGGAGATTCTTTTGTTTTTGATGTCTGCGATGAGCTCCTTGACCGAGGCACATTTTGCAAATGCTTTCCGCTCGCAAGGGGGGAGGGAGTCCAAGAACGCGTTCTGGGCCTCAATAAAGACTAGATTTGGAGTAGCGCTCTTATGAGCTTCAATTGAACTATTTAACGGTTATTCGGTAGTACGTCGAGGAATTTGTCGGGAATGTGGGGGCTTGGGTTGGACTTTCTCCAGCTGGACCTTCTTTCGGCACACGTACCTCATCCTGTAAGGAAGCTCTAGAACAATAGATGTTCTAAAACGCTGTCTGAAATGTCAAAGCCTTCAGAATCTCCATGTTGCGGTGAAGTTATGCCGCCTTTTCGTTGACGACGCCGCGATGCGGAGACCTCAGTTGCCCCACCTGGCTTAAGAGGATTAGGTGTAAGTAAGACGGTGCGGCACGGACACAGTCTCGGAAGGGAAAGGGGCAACTACATAATCAAGTTGACCGGTCGCTCCATTGGACGGGGTTTGAAGGACCCAGAGGCTGGACGTGGTAGACAGTGAGTGGAGGTGAGCGTAGGTAAGTTGCGCCACGAAGGCAACCTGGCAGCCTTTAAGCTTGGCGAACACAGCCCCGTATAATAGATTACGCCTGGCTCAGCCTACGAGATTAGATGTGCAACCCTTATTGGGTTGAATTGTGGCGAGGAGTTTAAGACCCTCCTTCATCGCGTTTGAATTGGCTAGGTTAAATGGCCGATTCCTCTTCCGGATCCACTCACATACTTTTGACCTTCGGGCTTTCTTGTAAGGCATCTCGTAAGGCAGCTCTCAACTCAGCTTGTGAGACAGCTCGAGAGTCAGCTCGTAAGGCAGCTCGGGGGTAGCTTTGGGGTAGCTTGGGAGGTAGCTCGTAATGTAGCTCGTGAGATGGTCTATTCCCCATGCTGTGCCTACAAATTAGGTTCGATAGAGGGGTGGCCTTTATACAATGCGAAACTAGCAGTTTCGACAATCGCCTAGGCGTCAGGGCGTGTTGGCACGGCAGATAGCAATAGAGCATTATGGCCTTACGTACAGCCTTATGTCTAGCTATATAGATGGCCTAGCTTACCGGCCTACGTACGGTTCTACGAGCCGCTTTGTATTTATGGTCTCACGTACGGCCTCGCGTACGGCCTTGCGTATAGCTCCACGTACATAAGCTGCTACGTTTAGTACTCAGGGCTTTCTAAAAGCGTTCCAGCCTCCTTCCTCTCGAGCGTAAATTCCGAAGAGGAGGGAGAGCAATACGCAGCACCAACCTCGGGCCGTTATAAGCTATGCGACGACATGAATGAAGATGACAGCAGGCAAAATATGACGTACGATACCGATAGGCTTCCCGCAGTGACAGTTTGAAAAGCGCAGCTCGACCTCCTGACTTCGACAGAGCGAAGTGCGAACGCCTCTCATGAAGAACTTGTGCTTCCTCCCAATTTGTTCCGCGGCGGTACATGCCGGAACGCCATTCCTATGGTATCTGTTCTCTTCTAGCATCGTTCTCGAAGCTAAAAACAACGAGGCTCTTTACCAAGCTTCTCTGGGCAGGTGGAACATGTGCGGATAGATGGGCAGCGTACGTATGTTCAAAAGTATGTTAGCTCTCGGCCGGGCTTCACGTCTTGTATATTTTTCGCTAGTTCTAGGGATTGTGGCACTATTAGCTGCTTACGCCGGAAGGCCGTACAGAATGGATACTGCTTCTACTTTGGTAGAGTTGAAGAGCTGCCAAGGCTCTATTTTTTTGGAAAGACTGCGTACCATGGAACCCAACTGGAGGAACGGCCACATGTCAAAATGCACTCGCATTTAATATGAAAAGAGGTATTTTAAAATGAGAAGAAGAATAGCAATATGAAAAAAAGGAAGCACAATAGGCTCAGGTATTCTCGAAAGTCGACAAATGAGTATGGGTACGACGATAGGAGCGCCATATAAACTCCTCTGAAGTCAAGACTCAGGCGAACTTCGAAGTTCCTGTTCCATCAGAACCATGGCTGGACAAACCGTAAATGTTCTTTGCGTCCACTCTACCATGTCTACGTGCAGCTGTAATAATCATCTCGTCAGCCACTGTGCGAAATTGTATCCACACAATAATTCACCTCGAGTCCCCACCCTTTTCCACACAACGCACACAACAACAGCTCTTATAAGCAACCCATAACCACTTCTTCCTCGTCACTTGCAACAAACGAGGAGACTCGCTGGTGCTGAACCTCGAACTTTTCCTACACTTTGCCAGCCCGGGTCTTCGTCCCGCGTATATGATGTCAGGAAGGCCATCAGAAAAAAGGTCCTCTTTGCACGACTCACCACGCAACGAGCCATCCCGAAAGACATTCGCCAGATTGTCCTACGCACCGAAGGTACTCTCGCCGCTACGTAATGAAGTCTTTCAGACTCTTCAGGACGAACTGCTTTTCGCTCGAAAAGCTTCCTCGTTCTTGTACGGCAAACCGCCCATGAGACAACGATTAGATCAGAAGCTTCAAACAGCTTCTTTGCCTCCTTTCCCACGGGATATCATCGAAAACTATACCAAGAGAGCCGTCATCAACGTCATAGAAGAAAAGGCCCGCACCCGCTTGCATCCAGGCTCTCTCATGATCCACCCGATCCGCTCATTCCTGAACACTAGAAGCAAGAACGGAAATTTCCAATACCTCGTCGAGTGGCATGACAACGAGTGCCTTCCACCACAGTTTCAAGGTGGTCGTAAGGTCTGGGAGGCGCGCGAGTGTGTTGACTGGTTTTACGTCTCCGACAAATCGACTGGTAGAATGAGGCTTGTGCCGTTCATGTCTCCGGCACTCCATATGATGAACAAGGCGCAAGAAGAGCGAGATGAGGAGGAGAGGCAGGCTCGGTACCTCAGGCAACGCGCGAGGTGGAACACAAGCGGAAGCCCGGTGACGCTTGATGAAATCGCCGCGGAGGCCGACGCGCAGACCACAGATCCTAATCTCCAGTTTTGTGTAGGCTGTGCGAAGCTGAAGCCTCATAGTGAGTTTTTTCGACTGGATCATCGGACTGGAAGGGAGCGTTGGCACCAAGAGAATTGCAATCCATGCGCAGAGAAACTGAATAAGAAGCTACTAGAGGAACTCGAGAAAACGCAACAAAGGGTTGCTGAAACGATAGTAAACATGGCTCAAGTTGAGGTTGATATTCAAGAACTCGAAGCGGCGATGTCGGAGCCCGTTCCTGCTTTGAGCCCTGCTGAGGCTTTGGTACCTGGTCAGCGCCTTGTCTGGATGGAAGAAGCTTAGAAAGCATAAATTGTATAGTGTAAGGAATAACTTCTCTCTGAGATGCTTGAACGTATATCCTAACACTCCCATAGATTTCTCGATCCTGCTGTCGAATCGAATAGCGATATGAGGACTCCAATAAAGCCTACCTTGCCGACGATGAATATGAGCCGACTGACAGTCTCGATAACACCATGGCAGAAAGGCATGACACTAGCGACGTCTACGATGAGCACATATTGACGATAGATTCGAAAATAGCGAAATGGCTCCTCTTCTCTAGTGTTTGTCGAGTGGTCTAAAGTTGTGCGGACAGAATGAGCATACTTGGAATGTACTCGAGCCGGTCAAGCCACTTGATATAACTGTGGCAAATATGTTGTATCTACGCCGAGTGTTGGAAAGAAAAATTGGAGTAGTGAAGTTACATGGATGAAAGATGGTGTGAGATCATTAAAGGCGTAAGGAAGTGGATACCCCGGATAGTAAACGGAAAAGGCGGTCAAAAGCACAGGGAGACCGAATTGAGTAAAAATGATTTTTGAATCAGGCGATTTTGCTGAACAGCTTCGAAGGGTATAAAAACGATGACGGCTTTGTAGATGTACTTCCTTTAATTTCCTAATATGTTCTTTCTCGTAGCCAAGAACAGATGAATCTGTCCAGAGTGAGGCCTATCCTGAACACAAAAGGCGTGAGATTCTAACGACGATACTTATGAAGGCGTAATGCAAGTGGCATTATTGGCTAGCGTAAAAAGTCGCACCACTTTCTCAACCTTCAACTCTTCCCTAAACTAAGTATCTTCAGACAGACGCCGTCCCTTCATTGAAAGAAAGACTCTCCACAACTATGCCGAGTTGTAGAAAAACCTCTCGATGATGCCATCCGTCGTGCTCAGCCTTCCGAGACCGCGGCCGACCGGCGCAACCCGCCGGCTTCGCTGGCCTCGGGCGGGAGTCCGTCAGCGTGCCTCAACTTTTCTTTGAACCACCACAACACCTAATGTGACCGCCCTCAACGCCTTCAACACTTCGATCCAATGTTAGACTCACGGTAGGATGCGCCGCACAACCAGCGCCTGCGCGCGCATCCTCTTCGAGCGCAGCAAATGTCTACCTCGCCCTCAAACCCGATTCAAATCCACCAATGCGACACCCGCTGAATCGAACCCGAAGACCATTCCAGGGCCCTCCTGGGTCTGGCTGGAGCCTATAGCAACACCGTTCCGCGCGTATGGGCGAGCACAGCAGCGCAGGCCGTATGTGACCCAGTTGCTCAGCTCGTTGGCCATATACTTCTTCGGAGACCTGTCAGCGCAACGAATCTCCCCGAGCCCTACGACTTCTGAAACGACAAAGCGCGCAACAGGAGAAAACAACGAGGATGGGGACGAGCAGATACCAGAGCGGAAATGGGACCCCGCGAGGACAGGGCGCGCGCTGTTGATCGGAGGAATCAGCTCAATACCCTCGTACCGGTGGTTCCTCTGGCTCGGGAACTCGTTCAACTACTCGTCGAAGCTGCTCTCGCTGAGCACAAAGGTGTTTGTGAACCAGGTTGGGTTTACGCCCATCTTCAACTGCTACTTCTTTGCGATGCAGAGCGCGCTGACGGGAGCAACGCCGGCGGAGATAGTGAAGAGAGTTAAAGATACGGTGCCTGTGAGCTGGGTCAACAGCTGCAAGATCTGGCCCGCTGTGACGGCCTTCAGTTTCACATTTGTTCCATTCCAGTATAGGAGTATATTTGCTGGTGAGTAATGCGATACTCTTTTAATCTCCAAATGTGGTTTGCGGTTCGCGCCACTCGGTCTACGCCCTTCGACAATATAGTACGTGAGACTGATGCTCTTCGTAGGTGTCATTGCTATTGGATGGCAGACTTATCTTTCACTTCTCAATCAACGGGCTGCTGCGATGGAGGAGTCCGAGCATGAACACGAAGCAATCCATCCCCCATCTGCGGCTCCAGCCACGCAGGAAGCAGAGAAACAACGGGCCCTGGTCTAGAGCACGCATTCATATATCACGGTAATAGTCACGGCATTCAGAGGGCAGATACTGTCCATATAATAGAGTTAAGAGGAGCCTTTTGCTAAGCCACCCCGAAACATCAGACGTCAACGGTCGTTCATTTCATTACCAAGTGATGTCACACAACCTGCATCTCCTTCTGTTGGTTATATTTTCTATGTTTACTAGAGGATGGGGCATAAGACGGCGTCTTCGGGATCTAGATGCGGCACGTTTCAATAAAATATTCCTGCCAATAGTCACAATTGTTACAAAGGGGGGCGGCCGAGTGCATTCCCACCTAAATCTAACAGAAAGCTGGCCAATGCGCCGCATCGCTGAATAAATTTCCTTTTTTCGCGTAGTGTCTCTAAAAGTCTTTGACGAAAATATATTTCGACTTACGTTTCTCGTTTTAGTCTTAGTTGCGGACATGCGGCTTTGGAGAGGTGTTGTTTTAGAGCGGTTTTGATGTTCTCGCCTCGCGTAGCCGCTTGGGAGGTGATTGCTATATTCGGCGTTGTTAGTTTAGATGGACAAGTCACTTCACGTTTCTTTGTCTTTGACAGCTTCAGTGTCACATTTATAACCCCGCACCTCCTCAACTCTGCTTTAGCTACCGCAATGGCCGTCGCAATGGCCGTCAAAAACTCCACTATCGTCTCTCCAGATGTGGAGAAGGCGAGTAGCTCCCAGAGCAAAGATGTTCACGATACCGACCTAGCCAAATTCTACGTTGCTGAGCGTGGCCAGGTTGCAACGGACAGGTAGATTGCACCACAAGGAATATGGACCGAGTACTGACGTCTATGCAGACATGGACGTCCACTTGTCGAGTTCGACCCAGCCGCAGAAGCCAGGCTTCGATGGAAAATCGACCTCTGCGTCATTCCGACGGTCTCCCTCCTCTACCTTTTCGCCTTCATCGACCGTGCGAACATTGGTAGATACTCCATTGCCACTGTGGCTTGCTATTGTCTCTGACTCTTGGCGATAGGTAATGCAAGACTCGCTGGATTCGAAAAAGACCTTCACTTGGAAGGCCACGACTACAACACCGTACTCTCGGCCTTCTACATCTCCTATATCGTCTTTGAGATACCTTCCAACATGGCCTGCAAGTGGATAGGTCCCGGATATTATCTTCCCGCAATCTCTCTCCTTTTCGGCATCTTCTCTGTCTGCACGGGATTCGTTAACAACTTCAGCGCTGCCTGTGGTGTGCGGTTTCTCCTAGGCATGTTTCAAGCCGGCATGCTACCCGGTATTGCATACTACCTGTCCCGCTGGTACCGCCTTAGCGAACTTACTTTCCGTTTGTCCCTCTATATTGTCATGGCTCCCCTAGCAGGCGCATTCGGGGGGCTCTTCGCCTCCGGCATTCTCAAGCTTTCGCACTTCGGCGGCCTCCACAAATGGCGCATGATCTTCGCCATCGAAGGCATCATCACAGTCGGGCTCTCCCTTATCGCATTCTTGACGCTCACAGACCGTCCCGAGACCGCAAGATGGCTCACCCAAGGCGAAAAGGACCTTGCCATTGCACGCGTCAAGTCCGAACGAGTCGGCACCACCGAAGTCCTCGACAAACTCGGCAGGAAGAAACTCCTCCGCGGCATCTTCTCCCCTATCACCATCGGCACCGCCTTCGTCTTCCTTTTCAACAACATCACCGTGCAAGGCCTCGCTTTCTTCCTGCCCACAATCGTAAAGACGATTTACCCCCACAACACAGTCGTCAGCCAACAGCTACACACCGTCCCGCCGTATGTCGTGGGCGCCTTCTTCACCGTCCTCTTCCCGTTCCTTAGCTGGCGTTTCGATAGACGTCTCATCTTCTTCATCATGTCCGCGCCCCTCTGCATGACCGGCTACATCATGTTCCTCGCATCCACGGATGCGCATGTTCGGTACGGCGCTACGTTCCTTTGCACCTCGGGCGCCTTCACCTTCGGGGCGCTCTGCAACGCGCAGGTCGCCAATAACGTCGTGTCGGACACGGCGCGGTCGTCGGCTATTGGAACGAATGTTATGTTTGGGAATATTGGGGGGTTGATCAGCACGTGGAGCTTCTTGCCGTTTGATGCGCCGGATTATCATATTGGGAATGGGCTGAATCTTGCGACGATGACGATGATTCTGTTGCTGAGTATTTTGATGCTGTGGTGGATGGGGATGGATAACAAGAAGAGGGAGGGCCGGGATGTGGATGCGGAGTTGGATGGATTGACTGATCTGCAGGTGCAGGAGTTGGATTGGAAGCATCCTGGATTTAGGTGGAAGCCGTAGGAAAATGAAGGATGGAAGATGGGTCTCGGATCGCAAAAGGTTGAGGAATTGTCGCTTGGATTTTGAGCTCAAATTGATATAAGGGTGGTGCGGAATTCTCTAATGTAATGTAGTCGGTAGGTTAGGTAATGTCTGGGCGAGTACGTGGCAAAGGGAATAAAAGTATTGACCATTCTCGTTTCGTCTACATGCTTCGTCTTTCAATTTCCAGACCCAGACAATCTTTTTATCAATCGTTGTCAACACGAGCTTTGCAAGAGGTCTTTTGGTACCAACACATGCCACGCTAGGCAGAAAAAAAGTGACATACTCAAGCAAGCCAACACCGTCTAAGGTGGCCTGGAGAGCTATCAGGCTTGCCAAAGCTTGTATTTCTTGAGTAGTACTAACCTACTAGGGGACTCTAACGGTGCTAAACAGGCATGGTTAGTGGGCCTACCTTACGGACTTATAGACTGCTAGTATCTACTACCAATTATCTACCACGCTCTCCTATAGAATAGCTGTTCTACCTAGTAGGCACAGTAGGGGCTTCTATCTACTACTGCTTGGAGTGCATTAACAAGTTTCTACATAGCCCAAAGCTAAGAGGTTTTAAACATCAAACATGCATTAGAGCACGACAAGCAGTGGCAGACAGATGTACAGAAGCTGAAATAGAGTACCACCTTTTTCATGCCCCGCGTGCATGCGTGCAGCTGACGGGCAGTTGTATAAGCGTCACGTGAGTCAAACACCGTTTCTCCTATAAAAGTCTTCTGCTCCATGCTGCCAGAAATCAAAACATGGAGCAGTCGGGGCTCGAAATTCCAAGCATTCCTTCCCCATGCTGCAGACTGGCTGGAGCGGGATCAGAACACCGTTGCCCGACTACCTATGGTGTCCTGTGTGGTTTGGGAGTTCAAACTTGGGATTGCGCTCACGGAATGGGATCTGGGGGTGGCGTGCACCAAATGTTCGATAATCAACATCAGCAGTAAGTGGTAGTGCTCCGCTCTACTAAAGCCTTTTGCACGGAAGCACTAACGCAATGAAAGGAGGGCAGCATCTTTTACACCAATTTCTCCGCCCTTTGCCTGAGTAAATGTGACCTTCAACGGCATTGAGGGGTGTTGCTCATCATCAAATCTAAAGGAACTGAAGACACCACCAATACACCCCCCTCCCCCAGCCATTATCGAGAAGCTCACATCGATTGATCACCCTTCTCCGCCTGCTCCGACCATGGGCACCATTGATTGGAAGTTTTTGCAGTGTTGCAAGAAGATTTCCACTGCAAGGCTCCATCAATTCGGCAGTGCGTATGTTTTACTCTTGTAGCCGTGTACAAGAGCAATTCAGACCCTGTAAAAGGAAAGTAGTGGAGAAGGCAGACACAATATTTGTAGCCAGCCGGAGTCACCCACTTGGGTCACATGAAATCACGGGAACAGTCAGGTGAGGTCAGGAGCTTTTAAAATCAACACTATTTTTGCTTCGAAGGCTGTAGCGTCTGAACATTGATGTGAGGTGGAAAGGTATAGTTCACAGGTGCTATGCTTGCTACCAGATTTCTTACTGTCGCTAATCGTCCTAATCCAACAACTGTCACTCCCCTGGTCTACGAACACACATGGGATGGTTCGATTTTCAGGAGCTCCTCAGGGCCAGCGCCTCGTCCCTTCAGTAGTATTGACAGCAAGCGGGAGATGAAGTTTCCGAAAGTCTCGTCAGAGTTTCACAGACTCGTGCGTCTCCCTCTCCGCTAGCTGATGAATGCAATCGCCCAGCTTGATTCTGTAGCAGGGTCTCCAACTTTTTGGGGGCCATAATGCAGCCAGGCCATGGAAAGTACCGAAAAGGCTATAAGCCGATCTTCTGCATGGATCATTAGATCATCTAGGCAACTACCTAGATAGTCGATTGCGGCAAGGCGTACTCTGACTAAGCACACCTAGCATGACGACGCATTGCACTGCCGTTTTCACGTCCTCTACTCAGTTTCTAGACCTCCTAGATCGAATTGACGACTCTTCTCGGTCTGTTTACTAACTTGCCACAAGGATCCTGATTCCTGGTCACTTTCAAAATGTCACAGAAAGGCGGCACATATCGTCGTTCATCAGGTACTTTCCTCTTCTACGTCTCTTCTTTACTCTTGTCCCTTCGGTATATCTAATTCAGTTTCAATAGAGCCCAATATCACCACGCAGTTTACATCCAGCCCTCCGACTCGCAACCACCAAGACAGCAAGCCCAAGAACGAGGACCCAACTTCAGACAAGAAACCAGGTATCACTATTCCCATCCACGTCTTCATCCGGCGCTTTGAGTGCGTATCTAAATTCCAAGAATAGCAACCGACACCATTGCTCTGCGGTCCGATTCTCTCCCGCAGCCTCAAAACCAGCATGACGACAAGACTGATGATCAAGACTGGGCGGTCATAGACAGCCCTCCAGACGAATCAAATACTCACAGTGGCGGGGGCTTCTCCAGTCACTTTGACCTTCAGCTTGGTTGGGGTAGGTGGAAGTTCACGTTACTTAGCTGGGATTTGAACGTCAGAAAAGAGCATACTCACGGAGATGGGAGAGGATTGGGTCGAGCCAAGTCAGTCATAGGAGAAGGATAGGCGATGTAATGTTAGCTCAAGAAAAGAAGCGGAGTGGGGCATATCATTCTCTATTCTTATGGTTTTTTTTTCTTTACTTAGCTTGCCCTCATTCCTCCCTCTTAAAACATACTTGACAGGGATCCTGCACAGGTTGAGTTTTGAGGAGTACGGTTGGTGTCATAATGATCCTCAAAACTATTCTTCCGGTGACGGGCTGCATTTTGAGATTTTGAAACGATGGAACGATGCTGCGAGTAGGGAAGATGTCCATCTAGCTTGTCCCAGTTTCCAAGAGGCCACCGGTGCCAGCAGTTCGCTCTTGAATGCGATACCACGTCACCAGAGTGTGTTGCCATTATAGACTCCTTGTAGAGTAAGAAGTGGGGATTATGTATCCCGTCAGAGGGGACGATCGTGTCACGCTCAGGCCGTTCTACGTGCATGCAATGCGCCGATTTCCGCCTGTAAAGGTTTGAAAAGCATGCAGAGCTTTACGATTTCGAGATAGTGGCGGGTTAGAGGAGGACTCACAGTGAAAGCATGTGTAGGGAGATCCAGGGAGTGCATGAAGTCGTTTGCCGCAGATCTACTTGAAAACCAGGGCGTGGAGTGCACAATAGACAACCAGATGTATATGTTATAGCGAACCCATGTTCATCAGAGGTGTGGAAAACAGAGAGGCACGAGAGGGTTGCGCCAATGCTGTTCGAGGTGGCCTTGCGAGTTTACGAGTTGCCCAAGATACCGATATCCTCTTTTGTTCGGAAACTCGGAAAAGCCATGAAGTTCCTTAAGCAACGTTAAACGAATGCACATATTCCTACAACGAAGCATTGCACTCATCGATATTATTCATGACGCGTAAGTTGGGAGACGCAAACGTGCTACATCCCTTCGCATTATTGAAAACCTTCTTCTCTCTCGAAGGCTGCCCACTTCCAATCCCGAGCCATGCTGAGTTGATAGCTCCCTCTACATAACCGTTTCCACCTTTCCATAGCATGCCTTAGAGTCGAAATATTGTAAGGGGCTTGGCATGAGGTTTGGAAGGCCTTCCACTTGTTTAGCTGATCTCTTGAAGTGGAGAATTTGGTGGAAACGGGGCATACCAGCCGATCAGGTAGTCTATGCTATCCTATGAAGAACTCTGTCATAGGAGGGTTTTCGTCTGACCAGTTGTAGTACTCCGGACCCCAAATCTCAGGATCTTCCAATGAAATGATTGTTGCAAAATCTTTGAAAATATGCTGCCTAGCTTCAAACGACTCTACGCCGTCATGCTTTTCTATACAGGAAGCCCGTGGTATTTGTCCGAAAAGCGCACCCTCGCCGACACTACGAAATCTACACATGACAAGGTCATGTGGCTGAGTGTTGGTAGGTCCAATGCCGATTGCACTGTAACTACCCGACTGAGCAACAAATAGACGACAATGCTCTCGCAGCGTCTGTAAAACTGGTACTAGCCCTTTTTGTATGTGCTTGGAGTTCATAACTTTCTTTAGCGCTGACATGACGTCCAATATTGGGTCCATTGTAATGGTCTCCCAGTCGTCGAAGGCACGGCTGAATTTTTTCTCGGGAACCCTAGCGCCGCAAAGCTCTTTGAGTTCTTTCAGGTGGGTAGATGCGATCCTAACAAGCTTGGGCAGGCAACGAATGCATCTTTCTGCCAATTCAGAGGGTCTTCCACTACTTTCAATGGGAAGGAAACCGAAGCCAAGGTCCCAAAGCTCTTCTGAACTTGGCTGAACGTGAATAACCTCCCATATTCGAGGTGTAGTATCACTAGATGGTGGGAATGAGATCCGAAGAGATTTTTGCTGAAGCAGTGAAATCGAAACGGATGCAGACAGATAGAAGTATGAATTTTCATTTCTCTGTCCGATGCCTCGCAATTGTCTTGAGTGAGACCAGTCTGGAACCCATGAAGGTAATGTGCTGTCCCGATCGTGTAAGCTTCCAAAAGCCTTGATATGACTCAGAACCTCCTCCAAGTAGCCGCTCTCGATGCATGATATAGTGAGTCGAGTGAAACAATTCTCGGGCGTGATAGTATAGTCTACGGAGGCGTGAACCTTATACTGCGTAGAATCGAGTCTCCCTTGCGTATAATCGTATAGTAGAGCTTCGTTAGAACGACAAGCTGCACGGGGCAACTGATCGTTGAAAATCAAGTCAGTTGTAAGTCCATAGATTGCATAGAGCTTGTCCCTTGGGTCGGAGCATTCCGCTGCATGAAGATCCCATAAGAGATCTAGGAGCCGGCCGCTGTTCATGTGCATAGTGTGAACAGTGAGAATGGTATCGAGTGGATCGCTTTGTAGCGCAATACCTAATGCGAGAAATTGCAATGCGGCTCTAAGTTCTCTCCAAGATATCTTCTCAAGTCCATGGTAAAAATCGGCATCGCGGCTCAGAGCGAGCTCCTGAAGAACCTGGACAGTCGCCGCATCAGCATTGTAAGAGAAAAAGAACAAGTATACATACCCATCTCCTTGTGAACCATGGATTTCGGAGCCAAGCATCAATTGGTTCCATCAATATCGAGTCGAATATCTCAAAGAACAGGTGCTCGATCGAAGGCTTATCATAGCATTTGTCCATCGCAAGAGTTCGGAAGAATGCGAAGACGTTCGCAACGTCATGGCCCTGGTGACCAAGCCAAACACGCACTTTCGACGCGCAGCGATATATGTCGCCCATCAAAGGAACCTGAGATCTTACTTCATTTTCATCCACTTGATTCAAGCATGCAGCATCAATCCATAGATTTTTTGGCCTCAGCGGTGCCCGGAAACGACGTAGGAGGGCGTCGACGTTTGGTGTGATCTTGAGAGCCGAGTCCCCATCGCATATAAGTTGATGGGTGTACTTGAAGTCGGTCCCCCAAACGTACGAAACCGCATCGTAAGAGTTGAAGAGACGGTTTGCGGATTTTGGGATTTGAGATCGGTCAAGATGAACAATTTCACATCTTAGCGGCTCTGTCTCATCCATGGCAGGATGCAGATGGATTACCCGAATCCATCTGGAGCTTTGAAGCGGTCTGTATTCGTATGGTGGAAGCTGTTGGCTGGACATGGACGAGGCTAGTTGAGATAAGACCTGCGGATGCGGCGATAGAACGTCGCTGACTATGGATGGCGGTTGACGGAGACACTGGAGTTTTACCGGACTTACATGTCTTCGTCTTTGTGAATGGTCGAATTGGTTACTGTGAAGACTTGCTGTTGTGGTGGTGGAAGCCTAGCGGAGAGTTGCTCAGATCATATTCCGCTATTGCACAGCCCCATGCAAACGACCACGTCAACGCAACGCAGAGACTTCGATACCTGCGATCCATCAGCCTCGTAGCTAAGAGCAGACAGCACGTCAAACTCAACGCAAACCTTCACCTCTTCTGAACTCCTCAAAGTGAGATAGACTTCGCAAAGACTGGAAGCTAAAGACCGACTAGTCCGATATACGAATCTCAATTCAATCAATATCTAAATATACATATGCGCCTGCTCGCTCCCATGCCGTCCAGCAAGCTGCGGCCAGGATAAGAAGGGCTTCAGATCTACACCATGCACGCAGCCCAAGGAGCAGAATAGCACCCCCAACACCAACGCTATGATGAATGCAAAAGCCAGCCAGGCCAAGTAGGCCCAAGCTGCTCGTTTCGCTGATACTCTTTGCAGTGCAGTGCGGTCGCGGTAACGTCTAACCAAGTAACTTGATAGAAAACCAAGGACCCGACAAGACGAAGAATGCGTTTCGGCGAGAAAGCATTCGATGTACCACACCCATACGATCGCAACTCGAAGCGACGCTGTGAGACGATGCAGTGCGCCCAGCTCAAGCAGCGCTCAGATCCAAGCCATGCTTCTTGAGGCCGTCCAAGTACTGCTCCTTGATATCAACGTCTTCCTCCCCCTTTATCTCTTCGTCCTTGACAGTGCCATCCTCGCTCCCTTCCTTCTTTGCCAGCTCCTTAGCAAGCATCTCCGCGACCGTATCCAGGCCCTTCTTCTCAATGTCTTTCTCCTCCTTCTCTCCCTTTTCGCCGTTCGAAACCATTGCATCGAGTGCGAGTTTGCTCTTGCCAAGCGCGTGGATTTGCTCCTCGATCGTGCCCTTTGTGACCAATCGCACGACCTCAACCTCCCGAGTCTGGCCAACGCGATGGGCGCGGTTCTCTGCCTGCACGTCTTCCTGCGGGTTGAAACTGCTGTCAAAGATGATGATTTTATTAGCAGCAGTCAAGTTGATGCCAGTTCCTCCCGACTTGGTGGAGAGTAGAAACACCGGGATGGTGGTGTCGGTGGTGAACACATCCAAGAGTGTCTGACGTTCCGGGATGGGCGTGCTGCCATCAATGCGCATGTAAGCAATACCCAAAGTATCGAGGACGAGCTGCAGTATATCCATCACAGTCGTGAATTGGGAGAAGACCAAGGCGCGGTCGCCGTTCTCCTTGTACTTGGTGAGGAGCTCACCGAGCTTGGCGACTTTGCCACTGTTCATCCATTCGTTGTTCGTCAAAGCATATTTGCTAAGCTCGTTGGAGTTTTTCCGGATGAAGTCATGGAAGTCGTAGTCGGAGTACTGGAGCAGTTCTTCCATGACGATCTCCGAATCCGACTCACGCCATTTGCCCTTCATACAAGTCTTGTGGATCTTCTTGATCATTTTGTCATCGTAAATCTCGCGGAAGAGGAAGGGATGAATGGCGGCTTGTCGAAGACGCATCATCGTGTTGGCATGGTCCTTGTTCTCGATACCAGCTGCTCGATCGGACAACACCTTGCGTTGCTTCGTAAGTAGTCGGTCGTAGATCTTCTTCTGCTCGGGCACAAGTTCACAGTGCTCCACACGGTTGGTCTTCTTCGGTAGATGCTTGAGTGTCTGCTCCTTCTTTCGTCGAAGCAGGAATGGCGTTATCATAGCCCGTGCGCGATTGATCCGCTCTTCCGAGAGAAGGGCTGAATGCTCCTTGTCTGTAGTCTTCGCCTTGTGCTTGAAAACGAAGTTCAGCTCCTCATGTTTAGCGTGGAAAAGGTCCGGCATGATGAACGCAAGAATTGCCGCTAGCTCCTGGAGATTGTTCTGGAGAGGGGTGCCAGTCAACAGCACGCGGAAATCAGCCGGTATCTTCATCAAGCCAGCATATTTCTTCGATCCCGGAGATCTCAAGGTGTGTCCCTCGTCAAAAACGCATACTTTGGGCTGGCATTTGCGCAGGAATTTGTTGTCCGAGGCCTTCCAGCAAAGGTCGTATGTGGTGACAATGACATCGATATTGTCGATTGAATCCAGGATCGTGTACTGCTGCTCCTCCCGTGCCTTCTGGAGCCCATAATAGGGTTCCACTACGATTTTCGGAGAGAACTTCTCAAACTCCCGTAGCCAATTCTCAAGCACCGCTCCCGGGACAATGATGAGATGGGGGCCTTTTACGCCTTTTTCTTTGAGATGAGAGAGGAATGCAATCACCTGGCAGGTCTTTCCCAGTCCCATATCATCTGCTAGGATGCAGCTCATTCCGTGGTCCCAAAGAAGGTTCAGCCAGTTGAGTCCAACTAACTGATAGTCCTTGAGTTCGATATCTGCGGACATGATGACTGGCTTCTTCAGAAACTTCGACTTGGAACGATCGCGCTGGGTAACATCGTCTTCCTCGCCATCGTCGATGGTGATCGGGCTTCGTGGGGTACCAATTCCGGAGTCCCGGGCCGAGCTTGCCTCGCTTTTAATGTCGTCTAGGCTTATCAGAGCGACTTCTCCCTGCGTAGAGGCGCCAAAGATGTCAAAGCCCCATTTTTGCATCGCCTGTTTGATCGGCTGGCCTAGAGATCCGCATTTTATAACCAGATCGTCAACTGCACTGTATCCATCCCACATCTGTTGCGCGAAATTCAGTAGACTTTCCCCGACTTTCTTCGCCTGAGGCTTCCTGGGTTTCCCTTTGGCAGTCACTGAGGGTTCTGACATCATAGTGACCTCTTCGACCTGGCGAAGGTTGCGGAATGGCCGTTTGGAGAGAACGTATTCGACAATATCTGGTTTCTGGTCCGAGAGGTCTACCATTTCCTGAACGGAGCACTTGTTGAAGAACTCTATGAGGTCGATATTGTTTGCGACGCTCACACCCTCATCCTCACTAGCAGTATCGTCTGATATATCTGATACCGCAGCCTCTTCCTCTTCATCTGAATCGATGACAACGGCCTTCTTCCGTTGTCTCTCTGCTTCCGCTTGGAGCACTGACTTTCCTAGTGGGAGCTTTCGGGGTTTCCCCGTTGCGTCTGGAGACGGTGTCCGATTGCGTCGGCCTTGGATGAGTCGTCGCTTTTTAGGCTGAGCAGCCGCTTCAGCCTCCAGGTTCGAGTACTTCTGTTGGATGCTCTGGATCGGCTGGGTAAGCTTCCTTTGCGCGGTCGTCACCTCGGGGACCTTCTGGCTCAGATTCGAGTACTTCTGCTGGATACTCTGGATGGGCTGGGTTAACTTCCTTTGCGCCGTTCCTTTCGGTAGGAGTTTCGCATCCTTGGGAGTCTTAGTGAGCTCATCTTCTGACAAAAGAATCGCGTCCTGCTTTGCTAAGATGTAATCCATGGCGTCATCACATTGGCCCTTTTTAAGAGCCAGGGCGCTCTGCAGCTCCATGATACTCAAAGTCGGAAAGGTCAGCTTCAGTCGCTCAACCTTCTTCCGGACCTGTAGATCCGGAATGTCATCTAGTTCCATATCGGACTGTACGGGCTGTGCCCTCGATGGTCCTGTCTGGCGGGAGGGGACCTGGGGTTTGAGTTTCTTCCGATCGGGAGCAGTATAAGCGCTTGCCATATCGCCGACCTTCCGCTTCAGAGGTCCTCCATAATTATAATTCGAGAAGTCGATGGCCCTTTTCTGTGGCGTCTCCTCTACTCGAGAGGAAGACGACTGTCCTTTCGCGCTTCGGAAAGTAGAGGCTTTGATATCGCCCCGCATTCCGACTTCGTCGTCGGAAGAGTCCTCAACGGGTGGGTCGTCGGAGTCTATGGGCACATGAGACGGCGGGTTGTAACTGAAGGGAGCGCGGAGGTATGTGCCCGGAGGTGCCATTGCCATGACGTTTGGGCGCGGGAGCATCGTGGACGGAGACGGGGAGGAGACGTCCAGGGGTGGCGAAGACGCCGCGACCTGCACGACAGACTGGGTGTTCTTTTTCGGGGTAGTGAGGGGTTGTGTTGGTTGTGTGATAAATGTGGATTGCGTAGGCGGGTTCGGTTTGCGGTTGTGAAAGTAGCTCGAGGAGATGGGCATTGTCGCCTCTGTGAACTGGTCCTCACCCTCGAATAACTCGTCGCCGCTGTCATCGTCCGAGTTGTAAGTGGCGGGTGGCCGGCGCCCAGGGTCGACAAGGCGAATGGGCGAGCTGTCAATGATGGGATCAGGACCCATGGCCGCGGTTGCTATTTTTCGACCTCGCGGTGCGCGTAATTGGGCGGCAGCAGTTATCGCGAACAAAGCGAACGAGGGAGAAAGAGAATTCTGCGGGCGCGAACCAA
The DNA here is from genome assembly GCA_010093605.1 of Lophium mytilinum. NCBI lineage: Eukaryota > Fungi > Ascomycota > Dothideomycetes > Mytilinidiales > Mytilinidiaceae > Lophium > Lophium mytilinum. The sequence goes on along the minus strand of MU004185.1, from coordinate 1,207,559 downwards.
AGGAAGTCTGCTTTTCACAACGCGCACAAAGACGCGGCGGACATGTGTGTTTGGGGAAGGACAAGGACGGTGTCGGTCAACAAAGAGGAGGTGGGGAAGTGAGGTGGCTGCAGAGGAGAGTGAAATGTAGAAGTCGGTATTGAAAAAGCGGCGCGTCAGATTCCCGTTTCGCGTGGAGAACGCCCGCGCACGTTTAAACTACTTTCTGGCTTGGCACCCATGCCTCTCCTCCACCTGCAAGTTGACGGCCTGCTGGCTACTCAAGCCATCACAATCATCAAGAATAGCTCAGAATGACTTCGCGGAGGATCATTTCGGACGAGAAGACCTATCTCGACAAAGACGATGACAAGGACAACTCCCAGCCATCCAACATCGCGCCTGCGGTGCCCGCGTTAGTCCTCTCTCCTCTCAGAGAAGCACTTCTGATAATAGTATAGGGCCGTCATCTGGAAATTGCTAGGCTTCACTTTTGCTATGATCACGATGCCAATCGGCACATACTTCCTCACAGTTAATGCGGTTTTCAAGGGTAGGTCGCAAAGGAGCGAATGAATCACGTGCATGAACTAATGAAGGACATCAGGGAATTCAACTTTCGCGGGTGCATTAGCGGCCATCATCGCCAACGTCGTCTTAGTGGGGTACGTGGTGGTAGCAATGAAAGAGGACCAGTCTGAGCGGTTGGAGGAAGAGGAGAAGCAGAAGAAGGGACTGTAGGCACACTAGGATGCAGCACTGCTAGGGAGACAATGCACGGCGTTCTGGCGATAGGCAATGGCAGGTCTTTTAATGAGAACATCGGAGCGAGCTGCTTCTGTACGCTCGTTTCACAACTGCTTAATTCATCCTTTATGCTTTGCACGTCCCAACATTATGTACTAAGATCAAACTCTGCAGCAGAAGAACGCCGCACAAGAACAGAGAGTTTGATTGATTCGGACGAGAGCCCGATGGAATGCCAGAACGCCTCATGATGAACCGCATAACTATCCTGACGAGTGACATCCACTACATTACCGTGCGTGAAGGAGAAAGAGGGGCCAATTTCCCGATGGAGGCCCCGCCCGACCAGATGTTGAAGGCGCGAGGTCTCCAAACTGCTGCTCATGAGCCACATGAACCCTGCTCTTGCGAAGCCCTGGTTTAATCCAATAATTCCAGGTGATGCAAGGCGCAGATGTCCGTGGCTCTCGTTCTATAAAACATTCAACATCCATTACTATGCAATCTGCTGCATCGACAACGCTCGAAGATGCATCTGTGATGCCACCAGAGTGCAACTTTACAATGCATGCAGTAATCAATCCTTGCTAAACCTTCTCTTGAACCAGCTCTTTCTTTTATCTGTGTTCTGGCGTTGGAGAGTGTTCGGCCGCGCTCCAGCGTCGACCTGCGGTGGCTGCTCAGAGTAGTTGCCTCCAAGCTTAATGGGGCCTGTGGTCTTTGCGGGAACCGGCGGAGGGAGGTTGGCTGCACCCGGCTGGAAGTGCATGCCATTTGTAGGGGGAGGTCCCCCATTTCGTGGGGCGTAAGTCGCATTATTTCCATTTCCATATTCCTCTAAGATGGGCCCTTGGAACTGTGGGGTTCCTCCGAATCCATTGAACCCATACTCCGCTCCGTCGGGGATGTTTTGAACAGGCTTCTGAACAGGCAGTGCCCGTTCGATGGAGCTGTTCTCACTGCTTGGGTCGGTCGAGTTGGCCCAGGGGTCACTATGGCTGCCGTTCGATCTCTCCGTTTGCACGGTGTCCCGCGACTGCTGGTAGCCAGGGGTGGGATTTGGGTACACACCCTGGCCTTGAGCGGGGGGGTATCGGTTCAATGCAGGGTCGGATTGAAGGCGCTGGCTGTATCGGGATCGAGGAGGAGCACCGCCCATGGGCCCATACTGGCTGTCGGCGTAGTTGCTTTCTCTGGCAGCAGCAGCAGCCCGGCTGCCATAGTAACCACCGACTTGACTACCGACTTGCCCGCCAGCTTGCGAGTAGCGACTGTTTTCGTAGCCTATACGCAGATCATGATCAGTAAGTGGAGCAAATGATCGACATGCCAAGGAATTCGGAACGGGTATATGCAGGCCTGTAGGCCGCGCGGTCTGATGGGCGCACCACGCCATGCGCCATCGGCGCCCCTCTAGCCGCGCGGGATGTCGCGATAAAAAGATAGGGAATTCAGACTCGGTGGTGAATGCGGTAAAGAACGCCGTGGTGTAAGGGAATGCGAATGTTGAGGTAAAATGTGTGTTACAAAAGTGAAAACATACCTCCACCATGATAGCTGCTCCTACGGCTCTGGTATCCGTTGTTGACATCGGGCGAAGACTCTATAAATGCGTCAGTATTCAGCGGTAGAAGCATGTAGACCGAGTTGTGACCCACCTGCACGCAATACCGACCTCCTCCGCTTGTATTCATTGTCAATGGCGGCTTCGAAGCTTTTTATTGTGTCCAGCGGTCTGTATGTGCTGTCAGCGGTGATCTCAAAGCGTTCAATCGTGGTATATCGTACCTTTCCCAGCGCGGTCGTGTCGGATTAGAAAGATCAGGCTCGGCTGCAAGCGGAAGTCAGCAAACAGCAATGTTGTGTATGTAGAAAGGCGTACCAATTGGGTTTCCGTAGACATCGGTGTGTTGGAAGGATCGGAGGGACTGGAGGGTAGGCTTCTCGAGCGCTTCGGCCACTGGAAGAGCGTTAGCAACGGATCAGACATCTGGAGCTGTTGCTTGCGAGCTTACTTGGCTGGTTTTCGCTCATGGCAGCATTCGGGTCGGCCTTCGACTTGGAATGGAGGTGGGTTCTACGCTTCTCTTCTGACGACTCCCGCAGAGACTCCTTGTGGTGTTTCTCTTGATTCTTAGAGCTATGGCTCTTGTCACTCTTAAAGCTAAAGGTGGTGGCGGACCGCTGGCGCTGCTGAGGGCGCTCCATGGTGGCCATGACTTGCAGCTGGGCTACGGCGGACCAAGGACAAACGAAGGGACGGTGTGAGGCTTCACAGCGCGACAGACGGCCTGAGCTTCAGGTTCGGCGAAGGCGGTGGAGATGGCAGTGGAGAGCTAGGTAACGATCGGTGCGGTCCGGGCGCTTGTTGGTGAAAGATAAGTAGAAATGAAGCAGTAATGCAGATGCAGCTGGAGAAGCAAACAGGTCAGCCCAGCGATTGTGAGGAAGCCAGAGAGGAACAACGAGTGCGTGGCTGTGGGAGGCTGGTGCGGCGGAGAGTTGTTGGGGCTCAGACAAAGGTGGTGCGTGGATAGCGGGATAGCGTCACTCGTTGGCATAGGATTCGCGGATATGCGTGCCAAGGGCGATTGGGCTAGTGAAATGCCCTAGTGTGGTCAACAACGTACACCCAGACGAGTCCAGAGCTTGCGCGAGTATGCAGCAAAGTGGATGGGGAGGCGGGAAAGCTGGTGTTGACCAGCGCTGGCTGGCCGCATTCGCATCAACACCGGATGCAGGTGGCAGCGTCCTCACCGACCACCTCGCCCGCAAACCCCATCACGCCAAAGTGCAGAAGCTCCCCAGGTTCGTCGGATGGCGCGGAACGACGCTGCACAAGTGACGATCAGGGTGCGCTCGTCAGGCATCAAGGGTCTCAGAGCTGTACCAGGATGGCGTTGCCCACTATTTCGCCAGAATCACCCTCGATGCGCCCACGGCTCGCGCTGCCTCCCAGTACCGCGTCTCGTGTTGCCCTCTCCTGCCACCAAAAAGCAGGATTTCAGGATTTCCAGCACGGGAGGCGTACATGCATCTAGCTAGACCATGGATCGTTTCAAGAGCGGCGACTGTTTTAAACTGGGGTTCTCCCGTTTTGCGCCGTTGCGCCGTCAGGTTTTTTGGAGTGCGTCAAAGTCGCGTGTTGATTCGCTGCTGGCCCATTCTTTTCCAGTCGAGCTGTGGGGGGTTTCAATTGTCTCTCACCGTTCACTGTGTCTTCCATCTGATATCCTCGCCGCAAGCGCCCCTCAGTCTTGTTCTTATATGTGTCACTAAGAGACACTGACGCCTGCTGTGTTACTGTCGCTTCGTGAACGTGCAATTGGGTTGAGGCACTGCGATCCAACGAGTGCTTGCGGACGTCGCTCCGATCATACGGTGTTTCCACACAATCTGTAAGAAAAGCACCGGATCGGCTACACTCGCACCCGATATCTCACCACCGAGAAATCCTTCCTTAGCGATTACCGAACGGCTCTCAGTTTTGCTGGAGTTTGACCGCGGCGTGCGAATCGGCCTTGTGTGGCATGGCATATATTTGCCATGTGTCGTGTATCAGATACATAAAGGGCCGTACCCACTGTACCACCAAGCCATGCGCTTCGCCTCTCCACATCCACGTTGTCTTGTGTCTCAAATCAATGATTACACTGCCCAGGGATCTCGTCCTCATCGGGCGTTTTATTCAACCGGTATTTTAAATTCATGGACGAAAATCAACATATCTAGCCAATCACAAAAGCTCAATATTGCCAAGAAGGAAAATTCTGCTAGGTCCCAAAGAATGTCTTCGGAAACTAGGCAGAAGCAGCCAGAGTCGAGAAGCTGCAGCTATACATAGTGCTTACAGCTCCATAAGCGGCAGAGGGGGCGTTGCTAAGCCTCGGCTGGACTTAGCTTGAGCTTAATGAAACGCCGTTCATATAGGGTACCAGGTATAGCACCCTTAGCGGCACAGCGGGCTCACATAATAGTGTCAAGAGTTTGCAAAGCATTTATTTCAAGTATTGATGCTATGCAGGTTCTCTCACGCTGCTGTCTTAGTGAATTCTCGAACTGTCTTTCCCTATCACAGCGCTGCTCAAGGATTCGCCAATTACTAGACGTGCCAGCGTGACGACACCGTCTAGGGCACCGTAGTGTAATCGAAGAATCAGTACTCGATCCTAACGCCACTAAAGCCCAGAACCGGCTTCGAGTAATCCACAGAACATAAAAAGCATAGCACTTACAGTAATAAACTTTCTAGATCACATAAGAACAATGTGGGAAGCTACGTACTGTGCCTGGAAAACGCTGCATTCATTTTATCACGTGACGTCAAGCTCTTCGAATCTAACTAGGGACTTCGATAAAAACAACCACCCAATATCAATATGAAGATATGTTTAGCAATTGGAAGCAGCTCTTCCGTCGTCTTATGTACTCTCCCGATAGTTTTCACTCTTCCAGTTAGGCTGGAGATATGGCGGGGAAATGTTTCCCCGTCCCGAAATACGATGCCCTCTCAGCCGTGCCACAGTCTATAGGCACCATTCTTACTCTTCCTATACATCAACTGACTGATCTTCACTTAATGCGGTCTCACTTTTTCTTTGCTGAACCGGTGTCCTATCCTTTTCAGTGAATGGCGCATGATTTCTCAGCAGCAATCATGGTCGCGCCGGAGGGCAGCTCACAAGATCAGCTTGCTACTTTGCCAGAAGAGTTGATTTTGAAAATACTTGCTCACATTTTTGAACTATTTGATCAGTCTTGGACTATTATCCTCGAGCAGCCTGACTTCATCAGCTTACGTCTGACATCGACGCGAATATCCCGCTTGGTGGACACATATCGCTATCAAAATATCAGAATCCGTCCTGGAAGCGTCGCAAGCCTCAAGCAATCGGTGTTACTTCTCAGAACCCCTGAATTAGCGGCAAGTGTTAGAAGTGTACATGTCGACTTCGTGGAATCAGAGCAAGAGGTAGATCATCTGATCGACCTGATCGATCTGTCAGCACACGATCGAAATCTTTTGAGATCCGCTATTTCAGATGTGGAACTTGTGCTGGGTGCTGCGTTGGACAACAGCCCACTGCAATCATGGGTCACGGCAATATTGTTTCGACTTCCTCGGCTCATAGCATTAAGATTGCCGCCCTCTACAATGCAGACAGGGAGTCTAACCGTTTATAACCCGCTGCGTTTCTTTCAAGAGCACCCCGAACGTCTTCCAATCCTTCGCAGACTCTCCCTTACAACCCATCGGGGGCTACGAAGCTCCACCTTAAATTCACTACTACGTGTCAATTCGCTCCGCACTCTAGAGATCGAAGGATGGCACGCCAGCGACCAAAGCCCCGTAACTCCGGGGTCGTTTGAATCCTTCCCTGAAAAAATATCTCTAATCGAACATCTATGTCTGTCGCCCAAGCGAGGTCCCTCGCTGTTCAGCTACCTACTCCCGAAAAGCATCCTCCATAGTTTCATCGCCCTACGATCTATTACGGTCAAAACACCGATGTTTCCTCCAAAGGTATGTGTAGACGCTCTTGTGGATAGCCTTCAAGTGCAGAAGCATTCGCTGGAGAGCTTCCACGTCTCTTACGCAGACCACGGCAAAGTGACCGAAACCATTCACTTAATTAACTTCCGCGAGTTTCAACAATTGCGCACGATTTTTGTCCCGACGCCCCTCATCTTTAGACACAGCGGCGCTGGTCGCCCTCCAGCTCTAGCTGAGAGCCTACCCAGATCGTTAGTGCATCTAACGATTCATGGAACGTTTGGCGAGCCGGTCTCTGGGTTTCGAATCACCCAACTTGCAAGACCCTCCGACTTTCCAAACCTTAAAAGCGTCACAATACTGGACCATGGCAACTTTACTCCAAACGTGTACGACGCTTTTCAGGAAGCGGAAATCAAGTTTACCGATCGCTGCCTTATCGAAGGGTGCCATACTGCCAAACCGGTTCTTGAAAGGATCAAGTACCATCGCCAGTATCGATACGGACGTGCATAGCCTAAGAAGATGCGGCCACAAGCAAAATTGACTGATTCGAGAAACCAACCTCGCGAAATTGGCCAAGGCATCAAAATCGGCTCGTCCACTTCTTTACTACACTTAGAATGCCTCGACAGGTGCTTGCAATGCTGTGCGAGTTCTTAATGCCTTACAGTCTTAGGCCACAAGTCTGGGTACGGGCTCGCTCCACTTTGCCCACCCAACACCGCTGTTGGGGGTAGCCTGGCTGCTGAGCAGGCGACTAGTCAAGAAGCAGTCCAATCTGCACTGCTTGAAGCTTGACATGGCCCTTGAGTCTTCAAAACTCTGTGGGGTTACCCCAAACAGTGGCGTACCAGTGTGCCCAGACTTGTGGCCTGTCACTGTACTACAGGAGATTCACATAGCATAATCGGGAGTAGTAAAGCAATATACACACATCGCTGCACCATGCATTCTCGATCGGGAAGACTAAACATCGGTAGTAGATGTGATTGGTCGAAGCTCTGACCTCTCACATCGATGACACTTACACGTCATGATCCCAAGGTTCGCTGCCCGATGGTCTTTTCCCGATACGTTCTAGCGGTTTCTGCGTCATTATAGCTTTCTCAAACTTCGTGTTGTAGCCTCTGTTCACTTGTGATCATTGTTTCAGGTAGCTTTTTGTCCCGCTACACAACCCTTTTGGATAGCATTTCGTTTCGGTACAATATGTCACATAATGAGCGTTCTCCGCTTTTAGAGGTTAACCAAGAAGGAGGCATTGATGAGCGTCACGTAAGTTCTAATGCCTCAAATCTCCAGCCCAAACTAACTTTCGTGAAGCTTCTTGAGCTCTCTCAAGATGACCCAGAAAACCCGCGGGCGTGGTCGAGGCATAAAAAGCTCATCAACGTAGCTATCATTGCACTCATGGCTAGTTAGATGTCAACGCTTCCTTTGGACAAGGGCCAATTAGCTGATATGGCTTCAGTCCTGAGTCCTCTAGCAAGCGCAATGTTTACGCCAGGAATTTCTGAGATCGCAGACGAGTTTGACGCCTCCGAAATTGCTGTCATTGCGGCAACGACTGGGTTCCTGGTAATGCTAGGCCTCGGGCCTCTCATACTAGCGCCTTTGTCAGAAACCTTCGGTCGAAGGCGTCTGTATCTAGTGTGCTTCACGATGTTCGCGCTCCTTCAGATGCCGACCGCCTTATCGCCGAACATTGCCTCCCTCATAGCCTTCCGCACAATATCAGGTTTCTTTGGGGCCGTGGGAATTGCCAATGGTGGCGGAACCATAAGTGATATGTTTGTGCCGCAAGAAAGAGCTGGAGTGTTTGGGTGGTATCTCTTAGGACCACTACTTGGACCAACGCTAGGTCCACTCTTCGGGGGCATAACTGTCATGAGGCTGGGATGGCGCTGGGTGTTCTGGATCTTGGCTATTGTGTGCGGCGTCAACACGATTGTCGGATACTTTTTCTTACGAGAAACGTACGCACCAACTATACTTGCCGCTCGAAAAGTCAAGCTCGAAACCGAGTCGAAGGATGCACAGTACCGCTATGAGGGCGAAGACTCCCGACCCTTACGAGTGAAGCTTGCGCGGTCCTGTCTCCGCCCTGCTCGCATTTTCGCGCAGCCTATCGTGACAACTATGGGTATCTACCAAGCTCTCGTATTCGCTACGACGTACAGCATATACACTAATATGCAAGACATCTACTCGGGATCGCCATACAATTTGAGTACAGAGCAAGTTGGACTCCTCTATCTAGCGCCTGGCGCCGGGAGCTTGACTGCTGTTTGGTTCTTGGTTCCGAAGATTGACACAGTGTACAAGAAGCTTACCCGAGAGAACGACGATAAAGCGAGGCCGGAGTTTCGACTTCCACTAGCCAACATTGGTGCCGTTCTCATTCCCGTGTCTCTCTTCTGGTAAGCTACGGATTCGTCTTCAACCTTCCGGTAGTGAATACTCACGTTGTAAAGGTTCGCTTGGACAGTCGAGGAACGACATCGAGTCCATTGGCTCGCTTCCATTTCGAGCACCTTTTTCTATGGGATTGGTCAGGTGATGATCCTTAACACGACGCAAAATTACTTCATCGATTCTTTCGAGAAGTATGCGGCTTCCGCCATCGCCGCTGGAACAGTGGTAAGATCGATTACCGGTGGTGTGGTCCCGCTCTTCATGCCAGCTTTATTCGACAAGTACGGTTACGGATGGGGCATCTCGGTCTTCGCGTTCGTGGGCCTACTCTTGGCACCGGCTCCGTTGACGTTCTACGCTTTTGGAGCCCGATTAAGAGAGCGATTTGCTGTTGAGCTATAATACCACAGTTCGTCAATAGTAAATGTTCTAGGCCATAGCTCAGAGCACATAATAGCTACAGATGGGGTACTCTCCTAGGTGTGTTTCTGCTTCGAGAAGGGCGTGCTTGTTTTCCGGCCCTATTAGTAGAACGTGCGGACTATGTGAGTCACCATGGTATGTATTCACCTCTTAGCGTCATCCGGCAGACATTTGCTTTGCTAAGCTAAACTGTGGCACAGATTTTTAGGCTATAAGTAGTAGTTAATTTTTCTCCACTACCAATTCTAAAGACGACCCGTAAGGTCTCTCAATGGCTTAGTGGAGTTGACCCCCGGATTTGCGACCTATACAGCATCCGATCAGTCGCCGCTCCCATACTAAGTCAAGCGGATTCGAAATCGACTCGTCTTTAGAATTAAATGGTGCTAGGTTCGAATCCTGGTGGGGGTGGAAAAGTGGAAAATTGTTTTTTTTTTTCAGAATCACTGTCGAGAGCCGAATTGCAAGGCAGCCGACCTTAAATTTACTTATATCTACGTATGAAGCTTTAAATCTCTGCTTAGTGTATTTCAGACTTCACGGGTCTATCTCAAGCGGTGGCGAATCAGTGTGCATAAGATTATAGTCGGGCAACACAACGCTATAGAAAGAGCTCACTAGCATACCGGAACTTCTGCCGGTATTGGAAAAAGGTCAAAACATCATCTACATATCCACTACCAACGTCGCGTCTACAAGTTCTTCGTCACACCTGGCCTGATGGCCTCCAGCTTCTTCGTCAACTCATCCCAAACCCTAACTTGAGTCTTCTGGCCCACCTCGCTCCTCACGAAGGCACTCGGCTCCTCAATCTTACAATCACTAAGATACTTGCCATGCGACTCCGGCCCATAGCTCACCGCATGCACCAACGTCCGACTCCCAGCTTCCGTAGTCCGCGCAAGCGCCGCCAACATGACCGCCATCACCCACGCCGCGAACCCCTTGTCTCTCGTCAACGACCTATAACCATGTCAGCCATCCCTCCCACCCAAAAAAGACAGCTACACGCTCTAACTCACGAATAACACAACCCAGGATTTACGCAATTCACCGTCACCGCGGCCCCTCCCCTCCCCGCCATCTCCCGCACCCCAAACACCTCCAGCAGCTTACTCGTCATATACCGCTCCCCCATCTTCGCCGTCTTCTCCGCATTCAGCGTCTCAAAAATCTTTCCCTCCTCCGCGTTCTGCTCCCCGAACTTCGTCCAGTGATGCACCTCCGACGCCGTCACCGTCAGCGTCGGCGTCGTCCCAAATTTTTGCGCCGTCTCCCGCAGCTTTGGCAGCATCAGCAGCGCTAGCAGGAACGTCGAAACCACGTTCACGGTAATCGTGCTCTCGTTGTCCTCAAGCCGCGTATACACCCCCGTGGAGATGCCCGCGTTGGCGAGCAGCACGTCGACGCGCTCGAGCTCTTTGTTTGCGCGCGCGGCGAAGGCTTGCACGGAGGCGTAGCTGCCCATGTCGAGCGGCCAGACCTCGATAGTAGCGGCGGGGCGCTTAGTCGTCGCGAGGATGTCCTGCTTCGCCGCCTCGCCTTTTGAGACGTCGCGCACGGCGAGGATGAGGAGGGAGCAGTTGAGGGCGGCGATGTGGCGCGCGGCTTCTTTGCCCAGGCCGGTGTTGCTGCCGGTTACGATGACGGTTTGGTTGGTGAAGGAGGTGGTCGGGGTGGGGAGGGTGACGCGGAGTTGGGAGTGGAGGAAGTGGGAGAGGGAGGCCATGACGCTTATATTCTAAAAGAGATTGAGTAGTATGGAAAATACCTAGAATGAGGTTGAGGGATATGTTGAGGAAAGCGGTGAGAACAAAGAAACCTCTTTAGAGAAAGCGGAAAGCGGATGGTAGTACCTGGGATAGTTGCGTGATATAGATACAATCAAAACCAGTTCCCCCCGCCTCCTTATACCTAATATACATATAAACTTTTTTCTACGCGCCTTATGAGCCGGCGGCGTTACCCAAGCTTAAATCCGCAACTCGAGCTCCCAAATCCTCACAGCGCGACTGTCTTTCTTGCTCATTAAACCCGTCTAACTCCTCGCAACCGATGGCGGGTCCTGGATGGCATTGGTGGTTGCTACAACACGGTGGTCGTGATTGGCGAGCAGCCGCTAAGCGGAGGAATCTTGATGCCGGTTGATTATCTTGATATTATAATCGTGCGTCGAGCAGGGGTTTCAGGGGCGGGTGGGTGGCAGGGGGATAGACTAAGCGGCGGTCTAGCTACTTTTAGTGGGGGGTCCTATGGACGTACTTCTAGAATATGGGCGTTGTCGAAACAGGGCTGGATTGTGCTACTTGCCCGCTGCCTTCTCGTTCCTTATTGCAATTGTCCGGCATACTCTCTCTCTTTTCTCTTTCGTCTTGACTGGAAAGGGGTTGGGACGTCTGTCTGAGCTCGTGTTTAGAGCGGAGTTGCAACCAAGACTTCTTAACATTGTTTCTAACCCGTGATATGTGTCGTTTACTGCTAGCGGGTGGGAGACGTGCAATGGCTGGATTGGACTGCAAAAGTGCCTCCATGTAATTTAGCTTTCAGAAGTCGACGAATGAATCTACGCTAGGCTACGAGTTGTTTCTATGTCCAACGATCAAGCGTTCATCCTCTCCGTCTTGTAGCCGCTTTGAAAGCACTTTAACGAAGCATATTCAATCTGTCTTTCATCTATCACGGTTGTCTATCTGCTACCCTACTTTCATACCGCTATTCCTCCCTTTGGAACAACGCTCACCATATCCTCTGCAGTACTCATCTGGGGAGGGTTTCCGACTTCAAGCTCGACCGAGGAACGTAGGTTCTGCCCCTTCTCAAACAGCCCCTCAATTTGCTCCAGCGACTTCATCGCCGTCTCAGGCATGAAGAAGCACACCGTAGCAGCCAGCAGGGTCGAGAATCCGAAGAGGAAGTACGGCCCGCTAGGGGATGACCTGAGGAAGAGCGGCGCGGTGAGCGCAATGGTGAAGTTCACCAGCCAGTTCGTTAATTGCTCAACGGCGCAAACTTTCGCTCGTAAGCGTGTTGGGATGATTTCGCAGGCGTAGATTTTGCCAACCTAGATACCAGGTTATTAGCAACGCACTGATGTAACAACGGAAGGGAAGGATGAACTCACAACCGCCCAAGACCACGAGAAGTTGGCCGAAAAGACATAGATCAGGACAATAACGGTCCACTGCGCCGGCTTCGAACTCAACACCACCCCCCCGTCTTGCACGCTCCCGTACTTCGCATACAAAGACCCGATAACGATGAAGCACCCAGCGCACGCCATCCCTCCAATCCCCAGCGTCTTGCGCCTACTCCACTTATCCACCCAAATCTGCGCCGGAACCGTACAAAGCACCATAATAATCCCCGACACGCCCGACGCCAAGAACGATGCCCTCTCCGCCGTAAACCCCGCCTGCTGAAACACAATCGGCGCATAATACAGAATCGCATCAATGCCCGTCAACTGCTGAAACGCCATCAGGAAACACCCCAGCGCCGTCCTCCCTACATACCGCCGCGCGAACATCTCGCTCCACCCCGCGTCCGGCCGCTGCCGCTCCGCATCAATCCCCTCCCTGATCTCCACCAGCTCCTGCTCTGCCTCCAGCGGCTCTCGTAGGCGTAGTAGCACGCGCTTCGCTTCCTCGCTGCGCCCCGACCGCACCAGCCACCGCGGCGAGAACGGCATGAAGCCCGCCCCCGCGCATAAGCACGCCGCGACGACCGCCTGGATGATGAAAGGTGCCCGCCACGCCAGGCTGCCCGCGATCCCCCGCGTGCCGTACGAGATGAAGTAGCCGAGCGCGACGCCGGAGACGATGTACGACTGGATGAGGCAGGCGAGGGTGCCGCGGACCTCTGGGCGCGCGATCTCCACCAAATAAACCGTCGTCACCGATATCGCCTGGCCGGCGCCGACGCCGGTGAGCAGGCGCGCGCAGATCAGCGCGGCGAGGTTGGGGGACGCGGCGCTGAAGACGGTGCCGGCGAGGGTGAGGAAGGCGCCGGTGAGGATGCCGTACTTGCGGGAGATCTTGTCGGCGACGTGGCCCGAGGCGAGGGAGGAGAGGGCGGCGGAGAGGAGGAAGCTGGAGACGTAGAGGCCTTGGTGGATCGGGGTGAGGGGGCCGATGGAGGCGGTGAATTGGGTCATGGAGGTTATGGGCCCGATGGAGCCGGTGTCGAGGCCGTAGAGGAGCCCGGAGAGGGAGATGTAGCAGCCGATTAGGACGACGCGGCGTTTTTTGGGGTCCATCATGGTGGTGTTGGGGGGTTGTCTTTTTGATATGCTGATGATGATAAAAGTGGATGTCTGAGTTTGAATAGGGATGATGGTAGAAATGAAAGGAATGGACGTTTGAGATACTATGCAAAGCCAGGCATTTTACTCCCTTATGAACTACTCCAAGCGTACCATATCAGCATCGTGCGTGAAAACGTTGCTGATAACGCAAGCTGCAAGACCCGATTTTATTTCTGCGCCAGAGTGGAGACCCCGGATTTCGTGGTTCGTTCCCCAGCGTTTGTTCGCAGCATGTCAAGGCGGTTCTCTCCAACCACGAGTGTGCACATGGTGATAAGCTATTCGATTTCAAAGATACTAGGTGTATGCGAGTCAAACGGTCAGACAAAAGTGTTGAAGAGTGATAGGGCTGGAACGTTTCGAGAAGATCTAGGGCGTAAGGGGTAAGGTACCCTATTGCGGGAAAACGAAGTTCGGCCCGAAGTTCGATTCAGAGGCCGGCTTGTCTCTTTGGGAGAGGAGGCCGCGCCTACTAGAGTACATCAAGTAAGGTATGAGGGACGCTAAGAGCATATGCTCATCACGTGATATGAAGGCCCTGAAATTTAGTTAGATATGTTTGGATTTACTGTTCATGCACTGCCAATCCCCTTGAACCGTCCACCTCAGCGCAGTCCAGAGTTCAGGTTCTCCACTCGCAGACGCGCAGACGCTGCTATGCCCCTGGTATCCGGTACTATTGTTACAAAACCCATTCCCTTGACCAGTAAAACCCTATGGCATCCACTGATGCGTCTATGCATACAGAGAACTTGTATCCCTAGTAGCTGATCCTGTCCGTATCAGCGTCGAATGGAGAATTTCCCACTTCATCTTGAATAAATCCCCGTGTCAGACGCCAATTTTCACGCCTTCATCTCGTCCTGAGCCGTCACCGGTCCCCCAACGCCCGATGCCTCCCCATTCACCTTCGCATCTTCGGCCTTCACCAGCTCTTCTTGAAGAACCTCTGGCCGCCATTTTAGCAGCAGCTTCCGCGTACTCGTCTTCGCGCCGTCATCTATATTCACAATTAGTCATCGTTCAAGCTTCTTGTATCTCGAGGGCATGTTGCCACTTACAGTTCCGCCACAGATCCTCCACAGCCCCGACACACATCTCCCTCACCGGCGGCCTGAACAGAATAAGGTAATGCAGCACATTCACCGTCAACCCTACCCTCTCCGGATCCTCCGCAATCCGCTTCACCCTAGTCAGGATCTGCTCATCAATCGCCGGGATTTCGGATAGGAAGCGGATGATGCCCTTGTCGTTAGATTCCAGATACGGCAGCATACTATCCAGCAGCTTCAGGACCCATTTCGTGTAGTTCGGGGTTTGCGGCGTAGTTACCGCGCTATTGCCATTCCCGTTGCCGTTCTGCTTCTTGATTTGCGCAGCGAAGAAGTCACCAGAGATCCGGTCGTTGTACCACTCCTCGCTAAGCCAGCTGGTCGCGAAATCAATACGTCGCCGCCAGTCGGCCATGATGTGTTGGTAGAGCATCTCGCGAATCGCCTCGTTGAGTTTCCAGCCGCTTTTTACGACCCGCTTTCCCTCTGATTTGATCTTGACTGGTCCACCGGCATAGGCGGCTTCGTCCTCCTCCTCGTCGCCTAATCCAATCCCCGCCCGCGTTGCTAGGCGCGTGATAATCGTCATCCACGCCTCCCGGTCATAGCTACTCGCCGCACAGCGGTTGAATCCTGGCTTCGTCTTCTTCGCAGGTGTAGATAGCGCATTCATCGTGTCAAACACGCGGCGGATTGTCGAGCTGCCATAGTCTTCCAGTTCCTTTTCGGTGATGGGAGGAGCCTGAGGGAGCTTGAAAGGGGCGAGAGAGGTGGACGGCCGGACGTCGAGGCCTTCAGGGGGCGCATTCGCGAGCTTGTTCGAAATTTGCTCGGCATCTTCGCGCGGCGCGAAGTCGGGCTCGTACTCGTCGTCGTCGGGGCCAGAAAGGGGCGCGGGAGGTTGTGGGGGTAGTTTGCTGAGGGTGAGGAGGCGGGCGCGGACGGTCTATAAGGAGTTAGCTATTTGTTTCGAGATTATACTATCGTAGTTTGATGCTTGAGAAGGCAGGTGATGCTGGATTTCATGTATCTTGGGATGGGATATAAGGGCACGTGACACCGACGCATGCATGCTGATGCTGCACCAGGGGGCAAAGAGGGGCACGAAACAAGATTCGAGCAAAATGGTCACATACGTTAATTGCATCGTCCATCTTCCCCTTGTCGATTCGCATCAACATTGGCACAATGATCTGAACCACCGTGTCAATCGGAATCACTTGGACATCGAAGCTCTTGGCTCCCGCATCATGGGTCAACGTGTAGAGGTCCGCAAAGCTGACTGGGCCTGGCGGCGGTGCAGCCATCACCTGGCCATGAGCTTCGAGACGTGGTCGCTTGGATGGATCGAATCCATCTGTAGGCTCTGAAGGCGCTGGGCGCTTGCGATTAGTGTCGTCTAATACCTCGATGCGCATACGGGCCATGCGTTCTACGTATTGCTGTATTCGGGCATTGAAGGGGTTTTCGGGGTTCCTAAACATTGTGAGCCATAGACAGGAGATTCTGTAGTCGTAGGGTAGCATACCTCTTCATCAGATTTACGAGAAGAGCCCGCGTTGTCCGTTCCATTGCCTTCATCTCGACTTTCGACTTGGAAGTAAGGGGCGAATTTGCAGGTTTGAAGGGATTGAAATTGAGGACTGCCGAAATGATCTTGTTCGCAATAACGGGTCTACAGCGAACCAGCGTTCCCAGAGAATTCAGCGTCGCCGTAACCAGTAGTGCATCACTGTTCATCGTCAGAACTGTCCCAGAGTATGCTTCTAATTGGGCTGACCTGATATCACTCTGTAGTATGTCGAGCAGCCGATCTAGAAGCCCCGAGGCCTCCGCCTCTAGATTTGGCAGTTGTAGCAACGGATGGTCGCGCGGTACGAGAGCAAGGGAAATCTCATTCTGCTCAGGACGTCGCGGATCCGATATCAAGCCTGGAGTCTCGACCTGAATTACGCGCTGCACAAACTTGATACAGCAGACCCTGACCCCAGGCGGCGCCGAGTCCATCCTGCGCAGTATGTTCGACTTGATAGCGGCGATGACCTGCCAATTCTGCGTATCAGAGGGAGTGACTATCCTAAAGACACATTTCATGTTAGGTCGCATTGCACGCTAGAAGAACTTTCCACCACGAGTATAAGAAGCCTCACGGTGGCCCAAATTCACGGGGAAGCAACTCACGTATGCCGAAACACGAGCGGATACACGCTCGCCGCCGCCTGCACCACGCTCTTCAAGACAGCCGCGTCTTGGCTGGTCTCCAAATATCCCTTTAGTGCTTCAAGTACTGTTGTGCCCTGCGATTCCTTGGTCGATTTAATCGCCATCTCCTGCTTCTCCCCCGGATTGAGCACCGGGTTCGCGAACGCCTCTGCAATGAAATCGGCGCCCCATCTCTGCAGCTCCACCGGAATAGTCGCGCCAGATATCATGGGCAGGATGCTTAGCAGAATTTGGTTGTAGTAGCGTACGTCGCCGAGCGCGAGGTTGCGGGCGGTTTCAAGTTGGGCGATAGTCGCTGTAGTGGCGGGGGGTGGGTTGGTGGCCATGATTGCTTGGGCTACAGAGAGGGAGGGCAGCAGTAGAGGTAGCTAAGCTACTGTAGGCAAATGAGGAGATACAGAGGTGGTTTGGCGGGTCGTGGGTGTAGTTGCGAAGCACGCGCAGTGAAAGCTGGTTCGCAGAACAGCACCCTCCTCAGCAAAAGCTTAGGCTTGTCAAAGCAGTGGTGTAGTCAAGCGGCCACCGCATTCCGGGTCCAGAGCAGCAGGCGGGCAAGTTGATGGGCGGGTTAGTGATGGAGGTCGCGTGGGGAGAGGACAATGAAGTCGACGTGAAAGAGCTGGAGCACGCGGTCCAACGCACGGGCCCATGATTTATGGTGGACTCTCATGGATGAGAGATGGGACCACCAGGGCTTCACATTTGACGACGCCTCTACTCAGTTACCACGGCTTCTCCGCAACCACAATCATAGTCAAACCGCCAGGATGCCGATGTAAGTCATACCTCCCAGTCTCAATCTATATACTTTTTGTCTAACCGGTCTCCTTCAGCATTCCCCGCTCAAGCTACTACGACAAGAACTACAAGCAATCCGCCGCCCTCATCCGCGCGCGGCAACCTTTCCTGCTCAAGAATATCGCAACCGGCGCCGCTATCTTCGCTTTCACAATCTCAGTTTGTACGTTACCGGTGGTCAGAGATTGGAGCATAGGCGAGAGCTGACGAGTGTTGGGCAGATGCATTCACGATCAAGGCGGTCTCGCAGGACGAGTTCTCTGATGTGAAGGTCCCGGATAAGCCGACAGAGCCCGCGCGTGCGTAGAAGCGGTCTACTAGAAGGGTAGAGGGAGAATTGAGGACTTGTGAGATAGGACGGGAAGGGGGGTGTAGATGATGTGCACAGTAGTGGGATCAAGGTATATAAATATTTGCATGGGCTTGGCGTTGGCGGAGAGTATCAGGACGAGGAGTGTATTATAAGGGCAGTGTAGATGTATCAAATCCTACCTCCTTACTTAAGTTCACATTCGTTCTCAATTCACAGGATGATCACAAATATCAATACGTAGCAAAGATGGTCATTTGCTCAAAGTCGATGCTAATTCAGCCAATGCAGCTATAGAAAAGTACCCGCTCGTTCGCTCTTCATCGAACGGGTATTTCAGTAACAGAACAGAGAAGAAAAATCAAAGGTCTAGCAGGCCAGAATGCGCCAGCATGAAGTCGTAGCCCAAAGAAAATCTACAAATGGGCTGAATACAATTAAAAGCAGAATTTGGAGTCGAACGTCCATTGCAAAGCCTGCGCCATTGATGCCGCAAAACACACAATCTATAATAAACGAAAGATCTAGGAGTATCATTTAGTGGAGTCGTCGCATCTCGAAGGTATCCGTCTGGCTCCGTGGAGGCATATGGAGATCGAGGTCACGAGAGTGGGAGGACGGTGGAAGACCACCTGAAGCGTGGTACTGCGAGTGGTTCTCGTCCGATTGTAGGCGGATGGCTACTGGGCTGACCAAGCCCGTACGCGGGTCGAGGCGATGGCGGTCGCTGGAGGCTGTTTGCCTGCCATCCTCAGGAATTTCGGCCATGCCTGTTTCCATCATACGGGCCTCATCCTCAGATTTTCTGCCTCGTCCGAAGAAGCGATTGCGGTGGTTGCTTCGGTCGCGAGCAGCAGAGCTATCGGTGTTGATGCGGTTGAGCCTTCCTTTCAAAGCGAAATCATCTATGGCAGTGGTGTGACTGGTGGTGCGCTCTGTGTCGCGCGACGACCGCGAGCGAGTCTCTTGCGAAACGCGAGGTGAAGGACTGTTCAGTCGGAGTGCAGCGAGACGGGATTGGTCTCTAGAATCACGATCTTCAAAGAGGTCGCCAGCCATATCACCAGACGAAATGTCCTTCATACCGAGGGAAAAATCAACTCGTCGGCCCATGGCAGCAAGGGATTCACCGCGAGGACGGGTGCCGCCATTACGAAGGATAGAACCGTATCGAGCTGGAGCAGGGCTATGTCCTGACTGGGAGTTGTTATCCATCGGGGGAACGAACGGTGCATCTTGAGACTCGTTGTTACGGAAGCCGTTAGGGTTGTCAGGATTTCCATTGTGGCCAGTACCAGGAGTCGCAGTATGAGGAAGGTTCTGCATATATACGGGGAAGGACTCCTTTTGGCCAGGGAACCGCATGCGAGGACCTTCGATCCCAAGTTCCTGCATCGTCACCATCAAGGCGCAGATGAACTTGTTCCGACGTTGAAGACGTAGCAATTCGTTTTGCCAATTGGATTTGTAGAAGAACACCACGTTCAAGGTGATGGAGTGGGCTTCAGTGACCTCGCGCAATTCCGTAAGAATTTTGTTCTGGTATTCTCGTTTCTCCTCTATGACGAAAGCAAGTAACCGTGAACGGAGGCTCTCGATCTGTTCGAGGGTGGTGCCGAATTTGATGATGACAGGAACAGCTTCGGCAAGACCTCCGGACCGGCGTTGATTGAGGATGAAAAGGGTGTTGAGGTAGCTGTTAGGAGCCTGGACAACGTGACCTTCCATCTTTTTAAACTCGGTATAGAGAAGAGCAATTTCTTTGACGAAGTAGTCATCACCGCGACCAAGGGCACCCGTGTTTCCATAGATGCCAACGCGGTCACCAACATCGAATGGATGCTTGACAAAGACGAAGATGACGGACTGAAGGAACTCCTGGGCGGTTGCTGAAAAGAGCCACGAGAGAGCCAGAACTGTGGAACCGGCAGACGTAAGGACACCAGCAGCCGAAGTCGAGATGAGCGATATGAACACCAGAATCGTGATGACGAAGACCACAAACATGAAGACGTCGTCCAACTTGCTGACAACGGAGTCCAAATCCTTGAGAGACGCGGTGATCGACTTGCGTTCTCGGCCAATTTCTACGCACACGGCCTCTAGCTCTTCCATGGAGATATCTCCGTTCATGTCCTTGTCAAACATGGAGAACGCCGCATCGGCTTCCTCCTCGCTTTCGAAGGCGCTCTTTAAATCTTCTGAGTGAACAGTTTCGGTGTCTTCCCGTGCAAAAGTGCGGTACATTCGGCGGGCTAATATTTGGCTTCCAGGAGTGGTGGACATGAGGGTCAACACAACCTGGTTGGGATGGTTGCTTTGCGCTATCTGGCGACCGGTAAAATCACCGGCGATCTTACCAGCAACATCTCCGAACTTGCTGAATGCTTCCTTTGTGTTCTTCTGAGCTTCCTTGACAAGTTGGCCCGGTGTGCGTGCGCCAGAAGCAGTGCCCGACTTTTGCTCAAATTCCGAGTCTTCCATGGCAATCTTGTCCTTTGAGAATTTGTAGAGCTTTGCCAAGCTGCCAATTTGAAACTTGTTGAGCTCGATTCGATCTGAGTATGTCCGCAGATGGAAGCTGATGGCGATGAGCTGGATGATAATCTTCTCCACAAAGTTGAGAATCATGGCCACGAAGATTGAGATGAGCACTTTATTCATCGTCTTCTCCCAGCCCTTTGTTGCCTTGTTGCCGTTGGAGTGGTGGTTCTTCATAGTCGGTAAGAAGGAAATCTCGATAGCAAGCCACCAGAAGAACAGCGTGGCGGGCACTTCGAGCTGCTTTCCCATATCCCTCCACTTCTTGCTGTTGTTAGTAAAGAGACTGGAAACTAATCCGATTGGCCAAGGTAGACATTTCGCTAGGATCTATAGCAACATTAGTTACGTTCAACAGTAGTGCTCTGTGATACTTACTCGGCCAGCCCAGAGGGTGAGCCAGACTATTTCCAGCCAGATACAGAACCACACCAGGAAAACACCGCCAACCGAAGCTTTCTTGAATATAAGAGCACCCAGTAGCAAGGGAATCAGGATTATCAGGACAACGGGCGTAATGTAGACGAAGTAGCGGACCAAGAAGCTGGAGTGGTGGACTTTCTTGATGAACTTAGCAAAGGTGGTAGAGGGGTTCTCAGGCGGTTTGTATATAGCGGTCTTCTCGTGTAGAGGGTTGGTAGCGGCATCGAAGTCGTCAATTGGGTCCTCCCGACGCGACCTTGAGCGATGCATGGAACGCGTCTGGGAGTCATTTCGGCCAAGCTCCTCGCTCTGCTGCTGGGACACTTGCCGCTCCACCTGTAGCATGGCCAAGTCGTCGTCTAGTCGGTGAGCCTGCTCGCGCGACGCTGACGGAGATACCAAGGAGTCCATTGGCCGCAGATGGCCTTCTGTGTTGAGAGTCAAGCGGCTGTTGCTTCGTCCCCTGCCGGTAGTCGTATTGTCCTCGCGCAAGGATTCCTCTCCCACCACGGTGCCATCCTCGTCCGATGAACGCTGGTCCTGGACGGTCGGCATGTTGTACTGGGGCTCAGGAAGTTCGGCGATTGGCGTCGTCATAGTGAAGGAGGTGGAGAGGGTAGGCGAAGAAGTTTGGCGGAACCCGTGTTAATCCGCTCGGGAGCGCGTCGTTTGCTGCGGGAGCTGATCAACTGCTCGACCACAAATGACGTTGGAAGGGGCTGTAGGAATGGATGAGCTCGGGGAGAACAAGACTGAAGCGAGTGACAGTCTTTGAGGCAGCACGGTTCACAGAGAACTCATTCAATAGTATGTAGTGGAATTTCGGGCGGATGAATGAAACAAAGCAGCACACAAGGAGGTGGGCGGATGGGAGTCGATGCAGGGCATCTCTTAAAGGCCCAAAGGATTATTCTTTGGTAGGAGATGGTCGTCCCTTGGCAGCCGCGGGCTGATCCCCGATGCAGAGAAGCGAGGCAGCATTCGTGTGAATGGCTGCCCCGATAACACGGGGTGGGTCTGGGGTTCAAAATAGCAGCAGGGCCGCGCACAATTTGCAGCCATTTTCTCACTTTGGACGTCGATGTCGTCGAGGTGCAGCATTGGCGTGCATGCAGTCGCGCGGCATTCCCGTTTAGAAGTGCTGGGCCCCAACGGGCGCCGCTACTCGGGAGAATTATGGCTCTGGTTCCAGCTGTCGAGCTAGGGACTGCTAATTTTTCGCCGGGTGGCCAATTGTGAAGCCAGACTCGCTGGTGCAGACTTCGAGACATGCAAACTTCGAGACGTGGCTGCGGAGGACCCCTTTCTTTCACAGGTGTGCAGGTGCTGCAATTCACTCTTATCGGGCCAGGGGAACCGTTTCAGCTTGCTTCGTGGCGTCCGGCAGAGGCGCTCACAGCACTGGCCAAGCCTCGCCGCACGCTGACACCTGCAGCCATTTTGGTTGGATCCCCCTGAATTTGCTTGGAGTGCAGATGGCGTGGGGTTGCGAAACCCCCATCCCAAGCTTGTTGGAAACATCGTGCTGATACGACCACCTCACTCTCCCTTCTGGAACTCCCAAACCGCCAGTCCGCCATGCCAACCGCTATCTACGACCCTCTCTATATCGCGAGCGCTTGCCAGCCGCTGGTACTCGTCTTCGTCCTCGTACGAAGCGGACGGTCGTGGGAACCGGTGCTGTATGACGTCTTGCCTGGTTCCACCTGTTCCACTTAGTACAGGCGTAAGACCGATTCAGTCGTCGCCATCGGAGCTCTCTGTCCCAACTGAACTACACCACCGTGGCGTGCTCCACTGGGGACACGACGCAGGTGGGGAGGAGAAGCTTGGCTTGCTCTGATCATCGATCGCCATCCTGGTCGAAGGTCTGGGGATCCGACCACCAGCTTTGTATGCCATCTGTCTATGAAGAGGGAACGACGTTTGAAAGCTTCAGTCGGCTCAGAAAGCACGTCTATCAGTTTGGTCTTTAGTCCGTCTTTTATGATACATTTCAGTCTATCGTTGAGAGTATTACATAGCGGTTCTACGCGGCACCCAAACCCCCCGCTCCTCGCACTCTCCTCGCCCTTGAGATGTATATCATGTCTGTCCTTTGTGTCCAGCAGACGCATCGTTCCCTTCATTCTCTTCTCTTGTAACTCTGATGAACTTCATCGCTGACGTTTCCGCGCCACGCTCTTACTCTTTCGCGGCGGGCACTCGTCGGATAGCCAGCACTGTACCCGTTTCTCCAGCGCGATTGGCATCCCGTTCAAGAGTGAACCCCTCTGTTTCCCATGCTGCGCGAGAGTATTTCTCATTCGCCTCCCGGCGCCCGAGCTCGTCTTCATCGGAGCAACCAAATCCCTCAAGTCTCAACAGCCATAGCTTCTTAGCAACTTCCCACTTCAGCACTACCTCCTCGACCTCGCCTCGATGTCGGCGAACTCATAAACAGGCACACTGTCGAAGTTCCCTTCAAATACTAAGCGGACTTCGCTAAAGCAACCTTCTGGCAATCCTACCAGAATGCTCGATACCACATACCAGTCCGTCGGAGAATCGCCGCTGCGGCGGGCTCTAGCGTCTTTCACCACGATCGTGACCTCAGCGGAAGGCATTTTCTTCTTCAGGTAATAGCTCCAATCCTCGTAAGTATCAAGATCATCAATCCAGGCTCGAGGGGAGCACATTAACGTAATTTCGGCGGGTATGATGACGCTCCTGATCTGGAGAGGCAACTCCACGATGAAGTCGATCGCGTCTATAGAGCGTGTGGCTATCGTGACACAAGTGTTGCTATACAACATGTGCTTGGTGTCGCAGTAAGTTTTCCAGTTCGTCCGCAATAGCCCAGCTGCAAGGCCTTGGATGTAGCATTGTGCTCTTTCATTTGGATCCTGCTCAGGTTGGGGACTATTGTAGGGTTGGTTCTCTCCTTTGCATCGTATCGTCAGACCTTCGTTCGGGCGGAGGGCGTAGGCGTAGATCTTATCGAGGAGTTCTTGGGGCAGACCCCGATGAGGAAGATGGTAGCTCGAAGCCATTTTGTTGTTCTTCAGTTATTTCTATAGAGGGTTTGTTGGTGTGTCGTCGGTTAAAAAGCAGTTGTAAGTTCGTGTTGTGTAATTGTGAGACGAAATCGTATCGGCTAGTTCGAGGGACGACGAGAAAATATAGTAAAAGCTGCAATTAGAGCGCATGTGGGGTCGAATCATGATAGGTAGAAAATTTTTCTGACGATGTGGTGCCGTGGTTGACACTACCGGGAGCCCTTGGTAAGGGTCCGATTCCGTATCCTCACCACGCCCTAATTCCCCCGTGTTCTAGTCTCATACATTTGTGATGAACTCATGCATCTTGCTCATCCTGTCTCACCAGGTCTTTTCCTTTCCGCGCAGACCCCAAAACCATACGTATTACCACTTCCGGCCGTGGCCCTTATGAGTACTTCCACTCCGAAACAAACCATCAACATGGCTTTCCTATCCCCTAGAATACCGTAAGAACTCATCGACATAATCTTCACCCACGCCTTCTGTCTCCACGAATCCATAACGATAACACCAACCCCTGCCGTCTCCAAAATCTGCCACCTCCAGGGCGTCGAACCGGCACTATTGCAGGCACACTTCGGAGATATACAAGGACCAAAAGTTGTTCATCAACGCCGTCATCATTCTCGCGACTCCCCGCTGGGACTCTCTGCTGAAGCTGCTCCGCGCCTTCCTCATTCGGCTCAAGAGCGTCCACCTCACAGAGTAAGTCCAAACGCTACCACTAAACCTCGATTCATACCGCGTCCGCCACTCCAGCACCGCGATGCGCGCGTTTCTCACCGCCATGTCGCCCACCTCCGTCACGCTAGCAACGCGTGACGACCCCTTCGCACGTGCTGGGCAGCTCTCCTATGCTCGCTATGACCGCGGCGCGCATTCCAAGGAGGTCTGGGAGCTGTGCAGATGTATCCCGGAGGCCTTCAAGAGCGGCGGGCTCCGCGAGGTCTGGTTTGCGTTCTTGGAGGTGTATGCGGAGGCCTCTGTTTACGATGTTTCTTGATATCAGGACGTTTGTGGAGTGCCGTATCTTGAAGATTAGGTATTGGACGCCGCTGGCGAAGTGGCGGATGGAGCGGGGGCTTGACTTTGTCGATTGGTGGAAGCGGAGCGAAGTAGGTGGGAATGATAGGTATACGCGTGAGGTGTGGAGGGCGGGGTTTGGGCTTGGGCGGGATGGGAGGAGGGCGGAAGAGATGGGTACGGTGTACGTAATGTTCGTGCGATAGTGGGTATGGTAGGCAGTCGCGTTCAATCTTTATAATCAGGAGGGTTCGTGGCAGGTATCTTTCGCTTCTCTCGTTGTGATGTAGTATGGTGGGCGTTCGAAGTCTGAAAGACTTTCGCGCGGAGCTGCGAGGGAGCTGTAGTAGTTGATTGTAAGTAGAGCTGCTCTGGAGCTTTTCACTCCTAACGTTGCTGATCAGTTCAAGTAGCAGGTCTCCCTATAGGTACAGTCGGGCGCCTGGATAAAAACGTGCGGAGATAAGATGAGATATAACAAGGTGAATTGAAATAACACGTAAGGTGAGACAACATCACAGACGCGAAATGGGACGACATCGTCGCGGTGAGATAGTTAGTGTGATAGATCCCGCGGTGAGATGAACCGATTTCTGAACTAAGGTATATATTTCCCATTAATTTGCTCACCTACCACTAACAAGCAGGTTTCCCCAGTTGGTCCTGCTCTCCCTCCGAGCTGACACACCGCCCCTCGCCAACCGAACCGGCCGACGTCGCCAACTCGAGGAACCCTGGGTTCGAATCCCACCTCGAGAATTAGCCATTACGGTACATGCAATAAGCGTCGATTGATACGTGAGCATGTGAACCGGGCTACGGAGTAAACCCTCGTTGGGTTTCTACGCCTTCCATCGGGGAGGGTGGTCTTTTGCTCTTTCAATATTCTTTTGCTCTATCTCTTACTAAGAGGCAGTGTAGCGCTATTATTTTTCTCTCTTATTCTGTGAGGCACTGCGCCTTGCCTTCGCTTAGTTCACGCTTTCTGATCTGTTCTAGAATCTGTGAAGGTATATATAAGTTTGGAAACCTCTTACTACTGCTTGGCGCGCCCCAGCAGGCCCTGGAAACTCTGGGATACGATGTAAAGGTCAACACAGTGGAAATTACACTACTTCTTGACCGATTCGAGACAAGCTACCTAGGGCACTCCTCACAGTGGTGCTGATATGGCAAGAGCGAAGACAGAACGGTGGCATATAGGTGTGCCCAGCCTGAGAACCTGCTATAGTAACATGGACCGGGGGTAGCGGCTACGCTTCTAGCCTACGTACACCGTGCTGACGCTGTTTGGGGTGCCCTGACCAGTTTGCTTGTTGTACAAAAGGCCGAGCTTGTTTCAGATTTGAGATGGTGAAAGCCCGTCACGCAGCGGTAAACCAGTGCACGAATACCTATCCAATTCACCGAAGAAAGTTCATCTGAATTTGATGATAGTGAAAGCCGACGGAAAGCGCTTGCGTGTCGTGAAGGCCGCTGATATCTTATCGTCGTTTACACGTGGCTGTCATCAGGACAGTCACCTCAACACCACCTGGAGAGTGTATCACCAGCTTCTAAAACTGCTCCTATCGAAGCTCCATCCGTGAAGCGATCGATCGGTGAGTCATGTTCTACCCTCGCAAGACCCCGAATTCAAAGACTAAATATACATAGCAGCATGGAGCGCCTCACTCGCGCCAACGAGGCTGCAAGCAGCAAAACGGCAGGACTCGATATGAAGAGCTTCACGGATCTTGCCATGATGGTGGACGCCAAACTTGATGCCGCCACCGACGGTGTCACACTTGAGGATCTGAAGCTGTTTGAGGATGTTGTGGCCAAGATGCAAAAGAAAATGGAGGCCGCGATGGCTGCTTCAGAAGGAGTCATGGAAAGCGCAGGGGCTCCCAATACGCGACTGGAGCATGAGTTGAAGAGGGAGATTACGAAGGTTGAGCCGAAGATTGGGGACGGAACCATCACCGAAGAGGACGCCAATCGCCTCCATAGCCTCGAAACTCGAGCTCATGGACGTACGCAGAAGGGCGGGGTCACGGCTCATGCGCAGAGCATTGCGGCGAAGAAGGCCAGGTCAAGAGGCTCTTCGGTTAGCCGTGAAGCAGCTTGGGTGCCAAACTATCTCCCGGCCGCCATGGTTGATATAACCACGCCTAACCCCATCGCTTTCCTGCCTTACGGAGTCCCACCCGCTCTTGCGGAGGGTACTTCGGCAAAGGATACTAGACCTCGTGGCTTTTCCACTGACCGAGAGCCTGCGATGCTGCGAAGCTTGTCTTCTCGAAGCTCCTCCGACATAGCTTCGCTTCTCCGCGCCGGCCACGAATCTTCTCGGAGCGCTCCCAACATGGCTAAAATCCTTACGAAGCTGCAAGCACAACAGGCCAAACAAACCAGCTTCAGGGAAGCCGCCGCCGCGATCGAACCGAAGATCAAAGAAGCGCCCGAAACAATCACGAAGGAGGAAGCGAACCTTCTTCACAAGCTCGAGGTTCGTGCTCACGGATCTACAGAGAAGGGAGGCATCACTGCGAAGGCGATGAGCTTGGCGAGGAAGAATGAGGCCGCCAAGGTTGAGGCTGCGAGGATGAGCGCTGAAAGCTCGAAGAACGTGTCTGACAACGAGGATGAGGATCTCACCCTGAACTGCTAGTATCTGATGAGCCTGCGCCAGCAAGGTGTACATTAGCACAATCCGGGTATCATAGGAATCAGAAGATACAGAAAGCGTGGTACTCCTTTGTAGACCTTCCATACCAATGAGTCACTGTTCGGCGTTGGCTGAGAAGTGTTTCAACCCTTGATGTCCTATACTGATACCGTCACGTGATGTTTACTGACTTCCGCTGCGTTTTGAACCTCTGTTTGATGATCGTGTGAAAGTTTTGGTATAGAACAGTATGTGAGCGTGTTAGATAGACTCCCTACGGCAAGATAGCTGCCATGTCACTCAATTCATGTGCATGAACATGTGCTATGCACTCAACGCGTCGGATTGGCCCAAGCGTGTCTTAGACGGGTTTAGATAAATGTTCTCCACACCCCACCAGTGCTTCCTCCCGACTGACCGCTACTCTACTCCTAGACTGTTGTACACCGAACCCAAGCTCAACCACTCCTTCCGCCACACTTGTCTGGTACAATTCCGCGATCCGTTCGCCTGATCAGAAATCATGAGGGGAGAGGTGTGTTCTTCCATTTGCTTGCTCGCGTTTGGTCTTTTACCCCTCGATAAACAGCCCGTCGACTCCAGATCCTCAGTATAGACCCCAGCTAACCGTGCTTCTTGCTATAGATCTGCCACCTTCACATCGGCCAGGCTGGTACCCAGCTCGGCAACAGTGCCTGGGAGCTGTAAGCCTCTCCTCATCCCTCGAACACCCCCTCATACCACCACCAACCCCAGCGACACGGACGACAAGCGACAAGACACTAACATTGGGGCTTCAGGTACCTCCTGGAGCATGGCCTGAAAGCCGATGGGCGCCCGGATCCCGAGGCCAAGGACCTTGCTGATACTGGTTCCTATGAGACCTTCTTCACCGAGACTGGCAACGGGAAGTATGTCCCGCGGTCGATCTTTGTGGATCTCGACCCCTCGGTAGGCCAGCGCGTAGATTGCACAACTCTCACTTTACTGACCCCCATACTAGCCAATTGACGAGATCCGAACTGGAAGCTATCGCCAGCTCTTCCATCCTGAGCTTCTGATCAGTGGCAAAGAGGATGCCGCCAACAACTGTCTGTTCCGTCCACCCCGGCCGAAACACACACGCTGACGAATAGCAACAGACGCTCGTGGTCACTACACCATTGGCAAGGAGATGGTTGACAGTGTCATTGAGAAGATCCGACGTGTTGCTGGTACGAAATCACCCCTCAATTGCATAGTGTGCATTCGTTAACATGTATAGACAACTGCTCCTCCCTTCAAGGTTTCTTGATCTTCCACTCGTTTGGTGGCGGCACTGGATCCGGATTTGGCGCTCTCCTCCTTGAGCGTCTCTCCACTGACTACGGCAAGAAGTGCAAGCTCGAGTTTGCCGTCTACCCTGCACCTCGCGTGTCCACCTCGGTCGTCGAGCCATACAATGCTGTTCTTTCGACTCACAGCACCATTGAGAACTCTGACTGCACCTTCTTGGTTGATAACGAGGCCGTCTACGATATCTGTCGCCGCAGCCTTGATATCCCGCGTCCCAACTATGAGCACCTCAACCGCTTGATTGCGCAAGTTGTTAGCTCCATTACCTCCAGTCTGCGCTTCGACGGTGCCCTCAATGTGGATTTGAACGAGTTCCAGACCAACTTGGTACCCTACCCGCGTATTCACTACCCGCTCATCAGCTATGCGCCAGTCATCTCGGCTAAGAAGAGTTCCCATGAAAGCTTCAAGGTCCATGATTTGACCTTCCAATGTACGCTCTTTCGAAGCCATTCTAGCTATGAAGACCATGCTGATAATAACAGGCTTCGAGCCCAACAACCAGATGGTCGTCTGCGACCCCCGCAATGGAAAGTACATGGCCGTCGCTCTGCTGTACCGTGGAGATATCGTTCCTCGCGACTGCTCTGCGGCCGCTGGCGCTCTCAAGGCCAAACAGTCTTTCAACTTGGTTGAGTGGTGCCCCACAGGATTCAAGCTGGGTATCAACTACACTAAGTACGTCAAAGTGCCACTCCGCTCTAGACGCGATACTGACTGCAGATAGGCCCATCAGCGTCCCCGGCAGCGAGCTCGCCTCCGTCGACCGCAGCGTCGCCATGCTTAGCAACACCACAGCCATCGCCGAAGCCTGGTCCCGCCTTGACCACAAGTTCGACCTCATGTACTCCAAGCGCGCTTTTGTCCACTGGTACGTCGGCGAGGGTATGGAGGAGGGCGAGTTCTCCGAGGCGCGCGAGGACCTGGCTGCGCTGGAGAAGGATTACGAAGAGGTTGCCAGCGACAGCCTGGATGATGGCGATGAGGGCGAGGCAGAGTATTAGACTTCCCAAAAAAGTGGGTGCTCCCAATCGAGGCCATGTGGTTGGGAAAAGCTGTGTTGGTGCTCTTCTTAGCCTCATTTCACTTCCGCGGGCGTAGCGACACGCTGGGAAAACGGGTTGGCTTCGTGTAGGTAGGCTGAATGGTACCCTTCTGCTCCTCTCCTTCAAGCATTTCATAGGGTGATTTGGTGTTCTTGGTCCTGTGATTAGCGAAGCGTTGTGGAGGGAGGGAATCCAAAGCTGTATAGGTAAACTCCAATGCATGCCGGCTCCTTGCAACCCGTGAACGGAAACCGTGAAATCGACCCACCATGCTCCCATAGTCGTGATTGACAGGGTCTCCCATGCCACGACGCGCGGGAGCTTAAAAACGGTTGGGCTCGCACTAAAGAGCTTTAGGCCGCCCAAAAGCTCAAGTCAAAGCATCACCTGTTCGTTCCCCGCAGGCACCTCCGCACCTTTGAAGAAAGCTCGCCCCCATCCCAGCTTTTCGACTCTCCACCTCTCCCTTCCTCCCACTACCAATCCCAAACTCCCGCCACGATGTCCGACTCCTCGCACATGTTCCCCTCCCTCTCCTTCCGCCTACCCTTCTTCCGCGGCAGCGGCAGCGGCGGGAGCTCGAGCTCCGCCGGCGACCAGGGCCGGCGGATCGAGCTCCCCTCGGTCGCGGTGCACGATATCGAAACAGAGAAGGCGGCAAGGGGAAGGACGCTGAAGCATCTGGTTAAGGCGAATCATGCGAATTATAGTGTTATTTATCATGAGCTTAGGTTTCATAATCATATGCCGCATGTGCGTATAAACTCCCACCCTCCCAGCCCACCCATGGAATTGGAAGGTTAAAGGCAATGCTGATAGGTGGCTTTAGTTGCTGGGATCCGCGTATGTGTTAGGAGGCACGAAGGAGCATCTGAATGAGGTGTATGACACGGAGGCCGCGGGGCTGGAG
Organism: Lophium mytilinum; assembly: GCA_010093605.1. Classification (NCBI taxonomy): domain Eukaryota; kingdom Fungi; phylum Ascomycota; class Dothideomycetes; order Mytilinidiales; family Mytilinidiaceae; genus Lophium; species Lophium mytilinum. The sequence continues at coordinate 1,176,843 of MU004185.1, read as the reverse complement.
CCGTGGGTGGATAGTCCGGGGGAGGTGAGTGAGGAGGATTGGAGGGAGTTTTTGGGGGGGAGGGCGTGAGTGCTTCCGTTTCCTAAGGATTGGGTGAGGGATGGGATGGAAAGCTAATAGAGTGCACAGGTACCAGCGCGCGTTTGTGGATTTCTTCGAGGACCAGCTCGTGCTGAAGCGGTACGATTGGAAGGCGTTGCTTGGGGAGTATATGTTTGAGGGGAAAGAGCCGTTAGTCAATGGATTGATATCTGGACGTATGGGCAGCCCTGTTTCATTCTCTGCGTCAAAGACTGTTTTGCGAAAGAGCGTTGTGCTAATTGATCTATGGATGTATAGTTGGTCATCCTCTAATCCATCTCGGATATGCCTACGAGCTCAATTCGAGCAGCCTCGCTATCGAAGCGCTGGCTTTGGCAGCCTGCTTCTACTCGCCCATCCGTAAGTACCTCGACGATCCTACCTATACGCGCCCGGCGCCATTCACTTCTACCGCCCCTCTCGAACTTATACAGAGACTATCCGCGGACACGCGATTCGACGGTCTCTTCGACCATGGCGGCTCAGACAATATTGACAAGCTGTTCGCCGAGCACGAAGACCTGGTGCTGGAATACTGGAACGCATGGGAACTGTCGGACCCGCGTCAGCAGTTCGAGGATAGCCAAAAGGCTGCAGTTGCGCTTCTAGTCGCGACGCAGGAAGTTGGCAAGGAGAAGTTCGACTTCTTTGCCGTGCATCTGCTTACAACGAGCCACGCGGTGCGGATACTGCTGCCATTGGTGCCGGCGAGGTGGCATGTTAGTTTGGTGCGGCAGTGGTGGTTATTCACGCTGTCGGTGTATATCGCGCAGCTGAGGCCGAAGGTGGAGCTGGAGCGAATTACGGGGTACGAGCTCGAGGGGAGAGGGTGGAAGTTTGTGGTTGACAAGGCGTTGAAGTCGGAGCATGCGCTGGATGCACATTTCGTCAAAGGTACGCGTCCTATATTTGCACTGTTATGATCTCGCTAGGTTATCAGACTGACAATATCTGCGACAGCGCTCCGCGCAATGAAAGTCGCGTCCGAAACCTGGGGGGACCCGCAAGACTTCTACCTGAAAGCGGCGGTGCGGTTTGCGGACAGCTTCGCCGACTGGGGAGGTTTCGCCGCGTCGAATGCGGACGGCGATGATGTCAGATACCATTATTGACGCTCGCGTGCAGGCTGCGGGTTGTAGCACATGAAGCCCGTGCTGGGAAACATGGAATTCCTGATGACGAGGCGAAAATCCGATGGGGGCGGCTGCAAATCCCATGGCGCACACGAGGATTGGCCGAGGTACGTGGCTAAGAGGTAAGTTATGTATGCGATGCACATCACTTTGAAGCGTGATTCGTGTCGGGTGTGTCGAGCGTGTCTCACATTGACGGCTCCGCGGGTAAATTGGTGGTTCGAGAGTGAATGAGGCGTCAACTGGGTTGATATCAGGTTGTGGCGGGCAGCAAAACCTTGGAAGTGTGGCGACGTGGCGCGGTTGACAGTGTCAGACAGATGTCAATTCGGGGCTCGGAAGGACGTGAAACTTGGCCTGGCTTTTCCTCAACTTGTTCTCTGAGATGAGACGTGGCTGGTCTGCAAATCTGAGTACTTTGTAGTCATCCGAGAGGACTGGCTCATAGCAATCGGGCCGTCAGGTCTTTTGGCTGCCTTGTCTTGGGCGCCGTCTAGGTATGTAAGTAAAATAATAGGCCGGAGTCGCTGCATCAGTCATCGGCTCGGCGGCTGAGTGATCGGCCTATTGCTGCTTTGAGATTCCCATCCCGGATTCTGCATAGACGAGACAGAGTACAGAGGTTACCTAGGTTTAGGAGAGGCAGACTACAAGGGCAACAGCATTCCGAGGCTTCAAGAAACGGGCAATTGAGGACGGCAGGCCAAGTAGACGAACAAGGCCTTCTCTGTAGCCGCAAAAGCTTGCAGATAGGCGGTGCTGGAGACGAGCAGAAGGGACCGGCGGCGTCTCTACGGTTCTGGTGAGTGGTGGGGCCATAATGGCTCTTTGGCTACATATCAGATGCCGCCGGATGGCGCGGATGCGTCAGCAGATGAACAAGACGATCAAAAACCCGCCGACAGCCGTGTCCGAGCAGCAGTGTCGCTGGGAGAGGCGTGTTTTAAAGACCTCACGGCATTGTGGAGAGGCATTGCCCTTCGTACGAGCAGCAGAGCATATCTTTGGTAGCGCGACGTCCGGCGGGTCAAGCTTTCTCTCGCGCGCCGATAAAGGCACGGTCTCCAGCCGTCTCCCCAAATATCTCGCCATTACATCATCCCTGTGCTGCATAAGAGCGTCCCTAGTTATTCCTAGGCCGACCAAGTAAACCACTGCACTCGCTGCACCAAGCTACGCCGACGAGCCCGACCTCTTAAAAACTCACGCGTTGCCCGCTCCCGGCACTGTCTTTGTTGTCCACCACTTGCTTCCTTCGTTTCCCCCTTAAACACCACACGAGACACCGTCAGATACCCCCCCATTGCCTCAGCGGGGCACTCAACGCCCGCCATGTCCTCGCTAAAAAAGGCCCTCGAGAAGCTGAAGGTCTCGCACAGCAACCCCCAGAGCGACGACGAGAGTGGCATCACCAGCCCCAAGTCTGCCGTTGTGAATGGCGCCGCCTCGCCCGGCACTGCCTCACCGCGCACCTCGGGCATCTTCCACCGCAACAGCGAGGACATTCCCCGCCGAAGCGGCACATTCGGCCACCGTAAGTCGACCACGAAAGACCTCAGCGGCATTGAGAGTCCCAAGCACAGTGGCACCTTCGACAAGACCGACAGCCCCGTCCGCCGCAGCGGTACCTTTGGCGGCCACCGTTCCAGCGGCATCTCCCACAGCCCAATCCGCGCCGTGAGGCAGAAGCTCGGCCTCGGCGAAGTCGAATCCTCGTCCTCCTCCACCAGCGAGCTGCCCCTCAACCGAGATGGCGAGCCCATGTCCCGCAACCAGCTCAAGAAGCACGAGAAGCAGGTTGCCGAAGAGATACGCAAGAAGGAGAGTGTAGAGAAAGAGGAGGAGCTGAAAGCGCGGCGCAAGTTGATGGAGGTCGAGGCCGAGCGCGAACTCACGCCGGACCAGAAGAGCCGCTACGGCGTGCTCCCCGTCAATGGCTACGCCGGCGAGTGGAAGCACGAAGAGCGCGTCCAGCTGCTCACCCTGAGTGCGAAGGATATTGGCCGTGAGGTCACCTTTCGCGCGCGGTTGCACCATCTCAGGAAGATGAGCGCCAAGTTTGTCTTCTTGCTCTTCCGACAGCAGACGGCGACTATACAGGGCGTGCTGATGGAACACGGGGCTATCTCGAGTTACATGCTATACTGGGCTGAACATCTAGATCCAGAGACCGTTGTGTTGGTGAAGGGCGTGGTACAAGAGCCCAAGGCAAAGGAAGGAGAGGTCAAGGGGGCCTCAATACACGACATCGAGATATCAGTGCATGGACTGCACGTCGAAGCGGCCGTGACGGAACACATGGCGTTCACTGTTTACGAGGCAGAAGTCACACAAGCTGAGGAGAATATTGAAGAAGAGGCTGAAGAGACGGAACATCACAGGGAGGGACACCACCGCGTCCACATAACAGATCGAACCCGTCTCAACAGCCGTGTCATCGACTTGCGAACGACTGCCTCCCAAGGCATCTTCCGTATCCAGTCAGGCATTTGCAACCTCTTCCGCTCTCACCTCGACACCGAGGGATTCATCGAGATTCACAGCCCCAAGCTGCAAGGTGGAGCTACAGAGTCCGGTGCTAGTGTCTTCAAGGTGGAATACTTCAACCGTGGTGCTTTCCTCGCACAGAGTCCTCAACTGGCAAAGCAGATGTGTATATCGGCAGATTTTGGGAGGGTCTACGAGGTTGGCCCTGTCTTCCGTGCCGAGAACAGCAACACATACCGGCATTTGACTGAATACACTGGTCTGGATATTGAAATGGCGATCGACGAGCATTATTACGAAGTCTTGCGTGTGCTGGACCGCACGTTTAAGGCGATCTTCCAGGGCATCTACGACCGCTACAAGCATGAAATTGAGATTGTTAAAAAGCAGTTCCCCCACGAGGATCTCGTTTGGCTAGAGGAGACACTTGTCCTTCCGTTCTCCGAAGCTGTTCAGCTGTTGAACGATTCTGGGTGGACAGACGAACACGGCAAACCACTACCGCTGAATGAGGATCTTGGTACGAGAGACGAAGTTCAGCTCGGCAGGGTGATCAAGGCCAAGTACAACACAGATTACTACGTGCTAGATAAGTTTCCTGTCTCAGCTCGTCCTTTTTACGCCATGCCAGACCCGAACAACCCCGAAGTCACCAACTCCTTCGATATCTTCCTCCGCGGACAAGAAATTCTTAGCGGTGGACAGCGTATCCACGACGCCGCCATGCTGCTAGAGAAGATGGAGAGGCTCAAGGTAGACCCCAAGTCGATGGAAGACTATATCCAAGGATTCCAATGGGGAGCTCCTCCCCACGGTGGCGGAGGTATCGGTCTCGAACGTATTCTAATGCTTGCTCTCAACCTCGGAAACATCCGTCACGCTTCCATGTTCCCTCGAGATCCCAAGAGCTTGCCCGCCAAACCGGTCATCAAGCAGCTTAGGCATCCGGAAGCTAGCACCATGCACCCTCCATGGGAAGGCCAAGACCGAGCAGCCGCTGGTCTGGACTTCCAGCCCCTCGAGAAGCTCATCGCAAACTACGGTGATGCATCCAACACCTCCTGGCTCGAAGAGCGCACCGAAGTGTGGCGTGATCCGTTCACCGGTGCCGCCGTCGGCTTCGTCCCGCAAGACGGCTTCGCCATCACCGTTGGCAACCCCCTCTGCCACACCCAGCAGTACCTCAAGACTATCAACGGCTACCTCCGCTACATCACCAAAGAGCGCAAGCTCAAGCCCCTCTGGCTCCTCGTCGGCCAGGAAATGGAAGAAGTGCTCGCCGAAAAGCTCAACTGGCGCACCTTTTCCGTCGTCGCCGAGCAGCGCGTCGACCCCGTCGCCAACCCAGCCGCCCACGACAAAGATGTCCAGCGCAAGATCCGCCACGCCGAGAAAGAAGGCGTCAAGATCCACGAGTTCATGCTCGGCGAGCCCGTACCACAGGAGGTCCGCGACAAAATCGACGCGCGGGTCAAGGACTGGCTCGCGAATCGCAAGGGCCGCCAGGTCCATCTCACGGACATCCACCCGTGGCAGGACATGGAGCATCGCCAGTACCACTACTCGACGACCGAGGATGGCACCATCTGCGCGCTCGTCGTTATGGCCCAGCTCAGCCCGGACCATGGCTGGCAGGTCAAGTACTCGATGGACTTCCCCGGTTCGCCGTCGGGCGCTATCGAGCAGATTGTCACGCATGCGCTCAAAGTCGTTGCGGCGGCGGGCGCAACGTCGGTCACGTTTGGCGGCGGCGCGTCGGCGCGCTTCTCGCCGGGGCATAATCTGAAGGGCACGAGGGTTAAGGTGCTGAGTCGGGCGTACCACGCCATCGCCTCGGAGCTGAAGCTCACGCAGAAGACGGAGTTTAGGGAGAAGTTAGGTGCGGTAGAGGATCCGAGTTATCTGTGTTATCCACCGCACGGGCTGGGGCCGTTGGGGGTGAAGGCGATTATGAACTTCTTCGAGGATAGCGATTAGGTGGGGGAGAAGAGTAAAGAGGAGAGGGATAGGGAGTAGGGTGGGTGGATGGAGTCCGGAGTCTGGTCTCTTGGTGAGCGAAACGGAAGCGAAACGTTGTCAAGGGTGACGAAACTTGGCGATTGCAACTTTCTTTTGTTGGTGCGTGAGGATGATGGCATGCACAGAGAGGGGAGGAGAGGGGGTTGCGTTTTATCGTTCGCTCGCTGGAATCATCCCTCCTTTTTTCGTTTTACTACCCCTTTGCTGCTAGGATTCTTTGATGCTAGGTAGAGATGAATTCTATTGTTGTTCTCTGATGCCCCGGGCTTCGGCTTTTGTGCGGCGTGCTGTGCAGTTCGCGATTGGATATGAGCATGAATTACGCATGAGCTTAGGCCGGGTTGTAAGGTGGTGTACTAATACGTTACTCGACATCGTCTACCTAAACTTAGTATATCTAGCTTTTACACTACAGGAACAATGATACGGGTACAATGAATCACAAAGTTCGAGGCGCTCCTGATTGTTAGTGCTATATAGTACACTAGAGAAGCTAAGATAAGCCAGTAAGAATTGCCGTTGTGCGACCGCGCTAACCCCATACAAAAACTCCATGAAGATCGTCCGCTGGGGTTTTCCGACCTCGAGGTCAGACCCTACCACCCTCCACCTCAGCCCTCTCATGCCCCAGTGACTAGCTTACTTCTATCTCGGTACGCAACCCACAAACGGAACAAGCACACACTTGTTCACTAGCTACATAGCATCCATCTAATCCTTCGCCTATTTCCTAAGCTGACATAGGGCTGACTCGCTTCCCCAGCTCACCTATAAAGTGACAATCAACCCACCCCTCCCACTACTCTCTTCATCTACATCTCTCTTTCCCTTCCTCTCCTCCACAACCTCCTTCCATCTCAAACCCCACAATCTTCTTTGTCAACATGGCCTCCACCACCCCCACCCTCACCATGCTCCTCACCGTCACCATCGACCCCTCCAACACCGCCGCCTTCCTCTCCGCCCTCAAGCCCATCTACAACAGCATCTCCTCAACCCCCGAGTGCACTTTCGTCCAGCTCCTCCAGTCCCCCGCGCAGCCCGGCGTGTTCAAGATCGTGGAGACGTGGAATGCGACGATGGAGTGGCTGCAGACCGTACGTCCCCCCCACTGCATTCATATTTACTTGAACTTGAATGGAGTCGAATCCGCGGCTAACAGCAAGGGCAGGTGCAACTGAAGAAACCGTATTACGCGGAGTTGGCTGAGAAGGTGCAGCCGCTGTACACGAAGCCGCAGGAGATCGAGGTGTGGGAGGGGATGCCGGGGGGCGAGTGGGTGGGGGTTAGTAAGGAGTTTTATTTTCCATAGGAAGAGGGTGGGGGATGGCGAGGGTTTATGCGGTTGAGGAGACGGCCTTTCTGAATGAAGCACAATCTCGAACGGTACGACCGGTTCTGAGAGTTTGAGAATCGAGTGCTGTGCATGCAATTTCCGACCTTAGCTCTCTCATTCTTGTGCTGCACTTTCAGAACAAACGCTACCGGGGGGGTGAGATCAAGGTGAAGAGACGTTTTATGAGGAAGGCAGTAATATAAGTAGAGTCTCACCGTTATCACGCACCTTCACGCTCGCTACGTTCATTTACTCCTAGACCAGTGGGAGGCATCCGCCGTTCTGAACAGTTAAGACCAGGAACCCGGTTAGTGGAAAATTAGCAATCAGCTCTGCTCAAGCTATGGCAGTTGGGTGGGGCTTCACGCCAGTTGCTATACAGTCTAAATATCATCTATCACTTGAAGTCTTGTGAGCGGACTTCGACCTTATCAAACCGATCTCACGCATTAAGCTTAATCTCTTGTAAGGGAACTGTTTTAAGCCAAATTGATTCGCCTCGATACCTCAAGCACGGATGGCCGCAGCTGATGTTGCTGTCTTCCATCCTAGTAGGGGCTCGAATCATAAAGCGGCGCTTTACATAGAGCTTGTCCGGCATAAAATCCTTTAGCATTATCACTCGCCTCATCATGCTAATACAGATGAAGTCTCTGCTGCATTTGAAGAAATGCGGACGAAAGATGGGAACCACTGAAGTACGGAGCTGCGGAATTAAGCTATTAAAAGAGATGAGTCTGCTATATCAGCCCACAAAACACCGATTTTTGTCTATGCCTACACAGAACGAATCAGGTTGAAAAGCAATTCTGCCTAACAAAATAAAGACAGCGCGAATCTATATGAATCATGAGGCTCCGCTGCTCCAAGCAAGATATATGAATGTGAAAGCCGCTCAAACCTAAACATGAAGCAACGGAACCATCCAATCTCAACCTCCAATCACCTCTGCATCGCAAGCACCATCTCAATCAACCCCCGATCCAAAGCCTTCTTCTTCCTCAACGCAAGCAACTGCGGCGTCTTCAGCACACTGGGGAATGTAAGAGGTAAAGGGCTGTTCTGGGCGGTCAAGTTCATGAAAAATCCGGAGAAGATGGTGGCGTTTCCCATGGATGACGATTTTAGCAGCAAGGTAAAAGATACGGCGCTGGACTATGGGGTTAATGTGCTCTGCAATATGGGCTTTGCGGGGATGCTGAAGATTGATACGGTTGCTATTACACCGCCATTCACGATTACCGAGGAGGAGTTGGTGTAGGTGGTGCAGTGATTAGCCAGTGCGGTTGAGTGGATGAGTGCTGCATATGTGATAAAGGAAATTCTGGATATGAGTGGAGAATCCGAAATAGGAGTTAATGCGAGGCTGTAGATTGAATTCGCCATGCACAGAAGAATCCAGACCACGCTCTCAGACAGTAAATCTACCACAGCTTTCGGAACAACATGACCTCGATCTTTCTAGGGGAAATTACTCACACAGTGGACACGTCCACAAGTATGCGCACTGCAGCCCTACAGGCAACCCAGGAGCTCAACGACCTCCTTCAGGGACTGAGGAATCTGCTTTCCAATCATCACGTACGTATCACGTATCAACGGCTGAACATATGCGCGTGTGGCTTAGACTTGAAGGTGATATCTCATAATCTCCATTGCTTCCCTACTCTTTTAAAAATCCTGTGACAAACTTCAATCCTTCCAAGACAATCTGCGCCGCCCATTTCCACGCATAGTACAACCCCTATCTACTGCCCAAAACATTGCCTTGTCCACTAAAGGGCGTGAACTTCGCCGCAGCCTGAGCCTTGTTGCCAGCTTCACGCGTTCGAGAGTTTCCAGCTATGAACGTTAACTTCGAGAGTAGTCCTCACGCGGCGAAGCAAACAGGAGTGCACGCACAGATCTGTCTCCCGTTACTACCGTCGCCGCTGCCGGTAGTATAGCCTTTACCGCTAAAGGGCGTGACGTTGGAGTACCCGGTACGCTCGACCTTGCCATCTTTGATAGTTGCGGATTCAGAGGGCATGATGGATGATGAATGAGGTCTCTTGATTGTTCGTGTGAGAAGCTGGTGGAGTCAGAGGGACTTGCTGGAGATGGGGAGGGACTGTAGGGCGAGGGAGGGCGACCTGTTTTTATGGCAGTTGGAGGGAAGGCTGAGTGATAGCCTCGTGCGGGGAAGCTACGCCTGTTGGGTCGAAGTACGCCCCGTTGGGTTGCAATGCGTCCTGGTCATGTACGCTCCACCTGTACATTCTTGTGAGGTCTCGGACTAGGCGAATAGCTGTAGGCGAAATATGTCGTTCAGTAGTCCATGTGACGAGGAGGATCAGATGAACACAAGGAGTGAAAGCAATCCTTACCGATCTACTGGAAGCGAGCCTACTCCCTCGTCAGCAATGATGAGGATCCAAATGGACCTCCGTAGAATCTCAAAAGAAGTTTGCGTCAAAGATGGGGAGCAAGGGGACTCGGGAGAGAAGATAGTATATCAAGCGTCTCAGAGTTTGGGAGGGCGAATGTCAGATGTTATAACGGGAGGTTTTTTCGCTCGTCCGTGGGGCGTTGATGGGATGAGGAAGGGAGACCTAGTTTGTTTTCTGTATGGGTCGCCTGCTCTTTTGATACCGAGGGTTCGGGAGGACGGGGGGCATATGGTCGCTGTGGATGCCTATTGCCATGGGCATATGTACGGGGAGAGTATGGAGAAGAAGTATGATGAACGCGTTTTCCAATTGGCATATGTAGACGCCGCTGAACATAAGGTGGCAGCACAACACCATCTGAGGTGGTCTGATAGCCAAAAGTAGCATTTGCGCCTTTAATAACGTGCTAGAGCACCTCGAGCGGAGCTAGACAAGAGTGTACTAGCACAGAAAGAGTGTGTACCGTAGAAAGGCAGTCCGAGATTAGGACCACGGATCCGTGGATTACTACCTCTTGCTCAAGGCATCTGATAATCACGTTGACGCCCGCAGATTCAACTACATATACAGAGGCCTACGTCTAGATTCTTACTTATACGATGAAGTGGAAAAAGTGTACGGCGAGTGTGTACTGGCAGGAAGGGTCCGCAGACTATCTGCTCAAACCCTGCCCCCGTAAAAGCAGTATTTATCCACAAGCTCCTGATATGCGTCAGTACGCTGTTGTACAGCTCCGTCTTTTTGGTAAGTATCCAATTCACGGGAGTCCTCGTCCTCGCCGTCTCCTTCAACGCGTGGTCGTACGGTTTCGCCCTCATTCTCGCGTTCCTCATTCTCATCGAGCTCTTCAACGTGCTGCTCTACGGCACTATCTTCATTGCCACGGTCCTTGTTGTTATCAGTGGCATCATTTTGGTCATTTATCATCACAATAACCTTGTCCACCGCCTTTTGGGCCTGCGTCTCTTCATCCGGCCGATTCAAGTCAATTCTTATCTTAGTCTAGTCAGTCTAATCCAGTCTTATGGCCATCAATCAACCGGACGGCCTACTAACCACGCTGCATGAAGCTCTTCTTCTCTTCTCAACATCTGAGACAAATCGGCGCGAGTAATGCTTGGTTTGAGCGTCATTTTCGGTTTCCACATCCGCGTAGGTAGCAGATCGATGGGAGCAAGTTTCGCAGCATCTCCAATATCTTCGCCTTCAAGATACTCTAGTTGAAGCTGTATCTTCCACCGGTTTAGATCATTCTTTCTATCCAAATTGCCCATCGATGTGCCAATGTCAGAGTCCTGGATTTCAGGATTGAAATTAACACCCTTGTGCGTTGTAGAACATCCATTAAGTTCTCTCTTGCCGTAACACTCCGCGTCGAAATACTTGGGTCCAAAGCACTCGGTACATACCCAGACGCCTTCAGCAAGAGGGACCTTCGTATTGCATCCAGCGCAATAAAATGGGGGCCACAGATCCGAAGGCGACTTCCCAAAGACGTCCAATCTTTCCCACGCCTCCTCAGAGTTTTCTGCGTCCTGAAGCGCGTTGAAGACCTTTCCTAGTTGAATGAACGCAAACCAGTCGTTTGACTCGTCAGAGTCTGACAGTACAGCTATCGAGGCTGCGATCACCTTCGCGACTGCTTTCTTCGCTTTTGTTTCGTCCTTGGAAACCTTGTAATAGCGAGCCAAACAACAATACACGACTGTGTTCACCCAAATATCTGTCTTTTGCTCCAGTTTCTTGAGCAAGTCAAAATCGTGGCTCGCCATGTCAAAGATTTCTTTTACGAACTCAGCAGGTCTGTAATCATCGATGTTCACAGACCTTGCCTTGGCGAGCGCGTCCTCTGCACGCCTCAAATAGATCTTTGCAAGTGGCTCAATGATGTCGGCGATATGGGACCACTGAATATCACTCCCGATAACTGCTAGCGGCTTCCCGGACTCCAGCGCTTTCTCCCATTGCTGGACAGCTTCTTCCTCTCTGCTCGCGCCTGCGCACTCGTGTAGAATGCGGCCGTACACGTTCCTGATGTGAAACAGCTCGGCAGGGCTTCCATTCGCTACTTCAATTGCCTGTGTAAAAGTCTTGTCGACCACTTTCTTCCAGTCCTTGTGCTCTTTGGCTTTAGCCATGAATTCTCGGAAATCGTCTTTAGCCAGGAAGTCGTATACCAATCGATTCAAGTAAAGTTTGTCGAACTCTTTTACCACTGTGAGTTCATCGAGAAATTCGACGGTTTTGGGCCAGGTCTCCTCCTTCTTACTGTACTCGCGAAGTATATCGAAATACCGAGCATAGCGAGTGGTGTCGTACTTCAAACTTTGGAGATTCGTTGCCACCGCTCGATCATATTGCTCCAGTTTCCAATATATGTCTCCCAAATCGAGGAAAGCAATAGCAACAAGCATTGAGTCAGACTTTGAGACCTGCACCCCACCTTGGTCTTTGTAAAATCTCTCCGTTGCTTTTTCTAAGATTTTCTGGGCCTTCGCATAGGAATTCTCTGTCACTAGGTGTTCAGCAATGGTCTGACAGGCTAAAATACTCCCCTCCCAAATCTCTCCGTCTAGCTCCTGTACTTCGTGAAGCAGACCTTCTGCTGCCTTGTTTGCTTTATTGTCGTATCCATCGCACACGGTGAATATAGTTCTGGCAACCTGAATCTTCCACAACCAAGAATCGTGGAATCCGTGCAGTCTAGTAGCCCAGTCTTTGATACGACAGAACTCTTTCCATGGGAGTCGATCGCGGTCTTTTTGGCATGGTGTCATGTTCTTTTGATTGCCAATCTGTAGTGGTCAGCAAGGCATGTCATTCATGAACATCGGATGTACATACCCTCGTGACATACCCATTGAGGAAATAGACCGCTGTGAGTTGTTCCCGGCGAGTATATATGTTCTCCAGCAACAAATGCGTAGCCAACCGCTCAGCTACTGCCCGTAAAAGGATTTCATGGCGACCAGCAATATTTTTCTTGTCGGTTATAGACTTCACTAAATCTTTGCCTGGGCCCACAATATCGCCTGTTACTTCCTCATCTGAAAACCACTTCGCCATCTCGATCACCCCCGTTGACGTATATAGCCAGCGCTCACGATTTTCCTTCAGCCACGCTCCCTCACTCTCTTCCCAGGAGTTATGGCTCATGTGTTCTGCTCTCGTCCAAAATAATGTGTCGATGCAATCGCCTTCCGTGAACAGCTTGACCAGAAGCAGGCCGATCTTTGCTTTCAGATCTTTATCTGCCGTCTTCTGGTTCGCCTTCTTGATGTGATACAGCAAATATCTCCCGGCGTCGAAACGAAGTGCGTTAGTCTGTTCATTGCTCCCATTCGTAAGTACCTTCAGGTATGTCAAGGCCATCTTGATATGAGCATTCTGATTATCATAACAGATAGCAGGTTTCAACGACTTCGAAGGCTCGCCCCACAGGATGCGCTCCAATGCCTCCTTTTCATAATCTTCCCTTCGCGGGAACACGTGTATCAAGAAGCGGTGGACCACTTCCATCTCTGCTTTTGGGGGGAGCAAAGTAACGGATGTCTCATCCGATCTAAGTTCCAACACCAGTGTTTGGTTCTTCAAGATCTGGTCCTTGAACTCGCTGAGCTTGAAATGAATTTTGCCCGACTCATTGACATTGAGAAGAGGATTCAACCGACGACGTAGCGGCATCAAAGAGTCAGTATGCGGTCCAAGAGAGAGCACTGCCGCCATATCATCAACAGATGGTGTGACTTGCGCTGTCAATACCCAAAGAATAACCTCGTTGATTTCCTTGATTTCCTCGGACGTAAGCTCTCGGTTTAGTCTCTCAATTTCGTCTTTGGCTTGCTTTTCTTTTGGCTCGTTCACATTCTCTAGAATCATGTCGATATCTGCCAGATGATGCTTTGAACGGAGTTTGTCTAGGATAACCGTCATCCATGCGAAATTGCCCTCCGTCTTCTCCTTGAGTATCGTTGTGATCTTATTTCTGTACTCCTCGGCTTTGGGATGATGAGTTTCATCGAATGCAGACATGTTCCTCAGACTGTGCTGGATGTACGTTTGGATGTCGAGTCGATTGTTGACTGTGTTCTCGTCACGGAGGCGGATGCGTCCAAACGATCCCTTTTTCAGGTGCTCCTGCACGCTCGAGTTCCTTCTGCTCACTAGGACACGAAAGGTTTGCTCTCCTCTGTCCACGAGCTGATTTATAAAAGATATGATATCTTCCAACAACATACCCTCCAACCCATCGATCAGGATGTAGAACGGCTGCTTGACCTTCCTTATTTCCTCGTTCTGAAGGAAGAGCTGTCTCCATATGTCGTAGACGTTGGGGTTGTACCCCATTTTCTGGCATCTTTCAGCCATTGACTTGATCAAGAGGCCGGAGAAAGTAGAACACTGCCAAAGCAAGCTCCTAGACACTAAAGACAGGAGGCGGGAGCGGTCCATGTGCCGATCGGAACCGCCCTCATGGAAATAATACGCAACTGAGTGATTTGGCCTGATGCGGCCGAGATGTCTCGCGATGTTCGCCATCAAATACGTCTTCCCAGTGTTTTCCGCGCCCTCAACAATCAGTATAGGCCGCGTATGCTCAGAGCCCTTCTCTTTCCTAGCAGCATTATCATCATCCAGCGCGACCCAGTTTTCGAACTCCTCCAAGTTCTCCACCCAGTTCCCGGTCTCGGGGATTAGCAACCCTGAGATCTCTTCGAGTCTATTTTTCCATGCGCGCTTGGGTTCTTCATCTCCGAACCCCAAAGCTTTTGCGATGGCTATACGCCACCCCTTCGCGTCTGCTGTGGTCTGTTGCTGCGCTAGTATCTGCTGGATGTTTCGGACGTTACCATACGACAAGGCCGTCAGAAGGTTATTCTCCTGCTCCACCAACTTCCCCATACCACCCATTAACTCATCAATGTCACTTTCGCCCAAAAAACTTTGCTTCGCAAGCTTTTTCATGATGTCCTTTTTCGAAGAAGAAATCGAGATACTGAATCGGAAAACCTTAACGGTGCTGCGCAGAAGTTGCGCCGCGATGTATTGGAGCTCGATAACCTTTTCTCCAGAATCGTCCATTTTGTAGATGTGGAGGCGGCCGATGAAGTCGTTGCAGGTTGAGAGAAGTTGGTCGATCTTATCGAACATTTCGACGTAGTTGATCCAGAATTGAAGGAAGAAGCTTATTGCATTGAAACATGAGGGTGCTGGTGCGAACGTCTGGCTTCGAGTTAGCATGAACAAACACCCATCCCCGCTCATGTTCGCGACACCGGATACATTTGAGCAGACGCATACCAGTGAGGCCGCCCCGGCTACACGCTCACCCAGCACGTTGATACACTTGATGGTATTGGCCACGGTCTTCTTCAACTTCTCGTATTTATCGCTAGTATCCTTGGACGGTTCCGGCTTAGCTTCGTGCAAAATCCCGAGAATCTTCACAGTTGTTATTTTTATGTCGTCCTGGTGCTCGTTGTTTTCGCTTTCGGGCGGTGACTTTGCATCATCTTTTCCATTGCCTGGACCTCCGCCATGGAAGATGCGCGTGAAACTCCATCTTTTCTTGCTTTTACTATCGGAAGGAGGCTGAGAAAGCCATTCGACATCTTCATTCACATCTTTCCAAATTTCCTTGATCTTTGCTTCCAACTCTACCTCTCTTGCCTTCTTTGACTCTTCATCGCTTAACTTCTTGCGGTTCTTGCTGCTTTGTTTGTTGCCTTTCTGACCCTGGGGATTTTTCCTGCGGTTTTGTTGCGTGTTGATGTCTGACATCGTTCAAAAAATACAATGATCCTAGAGCTTGACACTCAAGAGATAAGATACGCTGACAGGATCTCGGCAGGATCCTCCCTCACTTTAATGCTGGCCCTGTCTTTTCAGCCTCACCGGAAGTACGCTTTGTGGCGTCTTTCCCTTTGCTCAGATGCAGCTGACATGCAGTAACCTTGGAGACTCTTGCCAGTTGATTCGAGGTTTTTAAGCGACGAAGCATGGATGATATGCACCAACGAACGGATTGAGAATCCTTCTTTTCCCAAAGCAAGCGATGTGCTGTCACGTTGCTAATTGACGCATATCCGCAAAGCACGTATAAGGCTATAATATATAGCCAGTAGAGAATGCTGCGTTATTTCCCCCGTGACTGCACGTGCCCGCTTGCTGAACTTGGGTATGAATATTGTTGCCCGGCGGGCTCCATTTCGTCGACTTCGACACATTGAAACACTTTGAAATAGACTGTTCCATGGTTGTTACTACTAGTTTTGGGTGTGATGTTCAACGGCCGAAGAGAGCGTCTACATGGTGGATAGTACGATTTTTCCTTGCTTGATGACGATGTTCAGCAACACTCGGCGCCTGATCATAAACAGAAGTACATTAGACGCTCCGCGCGTGGTGTCTCACGTGAGCTTCAGGTGGGGTCGGGGTTGAAGGAAGGTATAAGAAACCTGTGGAGTGGCTCTGAAGCTTCTTCTTTTTCGATGGTGGGAACTAGTTCAGAAATCGGCAGAGTAGAGCCATGGTTCAAACCTTGGGATAGCAGGAAGCCATGGCTCCGGGCGGCCGGAGGCAGTTTGATTCGCGATTAAAAGAACGAGAGGCTGCGATCGATGTGGTGGTTTGTCAGCGGTCTTCTATAGCTGACGACTCTTATTCGATGCGGACGGAGTTCTGATAGCAAAGGCCGAAGATAATGATGGCGATGTCCATTGGGAAAATTGACTCGCCATGTCTTGCCTTCTCTGGCCTCTGCAATCGGGGACAACCCAAAACGATCGAATTCATTTCCTTTGATGCCGTAGATCAGCGTCATCGAAGATAGTCGGACCCCCCTCATGAGATCGTAGTGCTGATATGAAGTTTCGTATCCATAACTCCCAGAATCACAAAGACTGCCCATGGTTTTTGTTCCCTACATTTTCTTGAAGCCACCAATCACTTCCACATTGCTGCTGATGTTCGTTCATTTTGAACAACGGGAATTTCCCTATATCTATATAGCCCATGAAAAGCGTATAGTAACGAAGATTTTAGGAAATGGAGGCTGAGACTTGCTTACGTGCTCACATATAGCCGATGAAGACCGCGATATGTATTCGAAGTCTTAGCTAATCCAAAGGGCAACCTACTGTCCTTGATTGATTGCAGCCCTGTAGAACCCTTTTGAGTGACATTAGCATGCTGAGTCGTGTATTCGTGTACGACAGTTTGTCCCTCCAGACCCTCCTAAACTCCTGACTCCAATATCTGAGGTAGTTAGAATATCCTACCCAGTATATACCGCCCTTTTGGTGTGTATTTCTCTACTTGCGGTCCATTCCTATGCCTATTCCGGCTCTTGACCCTTCCACTTCTCCCTCACACCATCAACATCAATTCCACAGGACTTCGCCCTTTCCACCACCGCCTTCGCCTTCCCAACAACCGGGATGTCAATCATCTTCCCATCTAGCGTCCATGCGCCCCGTCCAGCCTCCGCAGCCTTCTCGTCTGCAACCACTATCCGGACCGCCCACTCCAGTTCCGCCTCCCCTGGCGAGAACACTCGCTGACACACCTCCACCTGGCTCGGATGAATCGCCTGCTTCCCATTGAACCCCATCCCCTTCCCATTTAGACACTCCTCCTCTAGCGTCTTCAGCCCCTGCGCACCCGAGTATGCCGTACACACCAGATCAATTGTGCTAGCGAGGTTCGCGGCGCGCGCAGCAGTCGCGATGGCAGAGCGTGCGTAGAGGAACTCGTGGAGGGAGGGTGTGCGGGTTATACTGAGGTCGAGCGCGAAGTCTTCTGCGGCGAAGATCAGGCCGCTAAGGTAGGGGGAGGCGGCGCAGATAGAGGGGAGGTTCTGGATGGCTTTTGCGGACTCAATGAGAGCGATGAGGCGGATAGGTGGAGGATCTGTTGTGGAGGAGGAGGGGGTCGAGGGGTGTCGTGCTGGGAGGGTTTGGCGTAGCACGTCGGTTAGGAAGTGGAGGTCTGAGGCGGAATTGCATTTGGGTAAGACGAGGGCGTCGAGGTTGGGGGACTGGAGCTGTGAAAGATGTGGTGGTTAGCGGGTATCGTAGATTACTAGCATCATTTGGGGGGAGTATATATGACAGAGTCTGGATTTCAGGAGATCTCTATGTACCACTTCTTGTAGATCTGCCAATGCTAGGCCACTTTCTACCGAATTTACTCTCACGGCTTGTTCCCGTATACCAGCTGCTCGCGGTTGTTGCAGGAGATGCCGTAGGTTCTGCCGTGCTTCTTCTTTCTTGTTTGGTGTGACGGAGTCTTCGAGGTCGTATGCTATCGTATCAACTTTCAGTCCTCGTGACTTATCAAGCATCTTCTTGGAGGATCCAGGCACTGGGTAGCTATTAGTTTGACTGCGTCAAACCACTGAAAAGTAAAAGTACCGTATAGAAGCGCCCGGCGGATTATTGGAGCAGCCATGTTGGATGCAATTGAGGTCTAATATGAAACACGTAAATATAGAAACTGAATAGAACAAGCAGGAGAAGGAAGTTGTCGAATGTAGTTGGCATGGCCGAGGTGATCGATGAGGTTTCCCCACATTCGCGGAGCTGGTCGAGCTGCTGTCGCATGACTCGTGTGCTGCTCCGCGGCTCCTCGGACGCAATTGGCCAGTCTAGCACCATCGGTAACCTATAAGACGTACTAAAAACAATGCGTTATACATTGACATATACCGTTTCAGAGAATGGGCACAAGTGGGCAAAGCCTATAAGTTAGAGATTATGTGGAAGCTGAATATATAAATAGCTGAGTATGCCAAGCCGCCGCATCACGTGCGTCGCTGGCGGAAGAGCAACGTTAGCTTCAACACCACGACAACGCCAGCTACAGCTATCCACGATCCGCCATGGAGAACGCCCAAACTGCACCCCCGCCGGGCTCGCTCAGCTGGAGGTTGAGCAGCCATCCCATTACCCTCCTCACCTTTCTCTTCTTCCGGATCTGTATGCATCTTCTGCCCGTTTGTTACTTCTCAGGCTACAGCTAATAAATCTATAGCAAGTCTCGTAGTCTACCTCCTCGGCCTTCGCCTGCTCACAAGTAGCTTGTACGGCCCTCTCAATCCAGAAATCCTCTTCCCTCACTGCTTCCTCCTTCCAGTCCCTTTTCAAACTGTCGAACTTGGAATCTTACGACCTTACCAAGCCCAGACTAACACCCTTCCAGTGTCATGATCTTCATAATCACCATCCTCCTTCTAGCCACCGACTTTTACTACCTCAAAAACATCGCCGGACGACGACTAGTTGGGTTGCGGTGGTGGAACGAGGTCGACACCGCAACCGGGGACTCGCGCTGGGTGTTCGAAAGCCACGATCCCGAGACACGCACTATCAACGCAACGGACAAACGGTTCTTCTGGATCGCACTATACGCACAGCCTGTGCTGTGGGTGCTGTTAGCCATCGTAGCATTGGTGAGCTTGGAGCCTATCTGGTTGACGTTGGTTGGTGAGTACAAAATTGGAAGAGGTTTAAGGGAGGTATGGAATGGACAAGGCTAACATGGTTGATAGTCATTGCGCTCGTTCTCACGATGACAAATACTCTTGCGTTCTCGCGCTGCGATAAGTTCAGCATGGCGTCCAGTGCCGTGTATGGGTCTGGTTTGGCACGGAATCTTGCTGGAGGCATGGTTAGTAGTTGGTTCAGGCGGTGAGAAGCGGGCGAAGACATGCGCTGTTGAAGCCGTCAAGAAAGGAGACGTTTCCATGGAGTGTGCTATTGGAGTTTTGGGGAATCAGTCTGTAAGATTACTAAACGCTGGGGGTCTGACTGATATTCGCGAGCTCTTGTATCAAAATGTATTCAAGAATTCAGCTTAGTTGTGAGCGTGACTATAAGGACGTATGGGGTTGTAAGTACTCAAGCAGACAGTGTTCAGTCGCTGGTTATCGAATCTAATATGCTCTTACTCCTATTGGATCAGTTCGATGATCTACTCGTAAGTCAATCTAAAACCGTCGCGCAACATGAACCTAGGCGATGTTACCCTACAGAATTGCTCCTCTTATCTTTGATCAGGCTGAAGTTCTGACCGGTCTTGTCACTTTTTCCAACCACCGTAATGCTCCGTCGCTTGATCCCGCCGCGCAAACCGCCTTTAGAATCTACTACTTTACGTGTTTGAGACTCCACCACTTCACGCGTCTGTGCTCTACGCTTTGCCAGTATGCCAAGTCTTTTCGAATCGAGTAACGAGATACACGAAAGAAGGTAGATGTGTCCAACCACCAAGTAGATAAAATCGGTGGACCTTCTGTAAGAGCTAATGAGTACATGATGATATTGGATCGCACAATGGTATGTCTGAAACGGTAAGGCAGTATCGGCAGTTAGATGACCGAAAGTATAGAGGCAAGTTGATTTTGCGGGTCTGATAGCATGAGAGTTCAACGTGTTATTTGTATAGCCACACGAAGTGGGATGACGATGGATTCGAAAGACACCCATATGGACCGATACATTTCATCCGAGCGTAGAGAAAAGGTTGAGTTTAGCGAGGACGTTGACTGAAAATGAGAAGTTGCTTCGGTCTGTGAGAGCACTCGGCAAGAGCGTAGCTTTGCTAGTAAAAGCTTCGCCAGAGAAACTTGGGTAAACGCGTTGTATTGAGTCAACATCTAGGATCACAGGAGTCCACCTGGCTGGTTATGTCGGTGTATTTCCAACTTTTCGACCCGTTCTAAGCACACGAAAAGGCCGCCGATACAACAAACCAGCCGAGGTCTCGAGTAAGATAAGTCTGACTTTCGAATTGGACGATAATCTGGGGTCATCCAGAACGCGTAGTCTCCCATGTTGGCTGCGTACGCTCATGTGTCGGACGAATAGGCGCAGGCCGCATGATAGCTTTCTCACGAGGTGCATCTCTCTCACGGAGTTCATCTCTCCCGTGTACCACAGTTCGTCGCTGCCTTCGTTAGCATGTTTTCTCCTTTCTAGCTAAGACTCAGCATACCTGTTTCACCATGTACGCGTTCGATAGTTCAAAGAAGTCCTTATCGTCAAGGTCGTCGTAGTTCCCTGCATACTACCGTTCGTTAGCCTCTCAGCCTCTTTCCTTTCGGTCACCGATTCGAGAAGTATCTCACATCCTGTTTGATCTGACCCAGCAACGAATTGATATCATCAGTATCGCTCTCCGGCACACCTTCCCAGCTTGGCTCCCCGCGTAGTCGGAAGACTTGATCGTACAATGGGTTTATAAGCTTTCCCTTTACCTCGTTGCCGCTCAGGATCACGACTCGATGGAAGCGTCCGAAACGTTTTTTTACTCTAACCTTGAGTCGTATTTCGAGTCAGTCTTGGGGGGAGGGTTCAACCGTATGAAGACGCCAACATACTTGTACGCGGAAACTGAAGTCGAGCAAGCTTTCGAGAGTATTTAGTTCCTTGTCGTCTCCTTCTACAGTCTTGATTTTATCCTTAGCGCTCTTTACTCCATCGCCCGCTGGTCGCACCGCGACATCTCCATTCGTAATGCTATCTTCGTCTGACTTCGTCACTTTGGGCTCATTTTCCCCTTCTTTCGCTTCCGGGCTAGGGAAGTCTGCTACCAAAATCGCACGTTTCACAACGACATGCCTCTTAACCGTGTACTTAAGATCAGGCGTCAGCGTCTTCGTATCCCCATGGGTCCCAGCCCAAAACCACTGATACACTGGCTTCTCCCCCGCCTCATCAAACGCCTTAGCCCTTGCTGGCGGAGCGAACCCTCTCATAGGCGGCGGGGATGTAATCCAATGCGCACTCAGACTCCACGTCGCTAATGCATACTCCACCGTCAGCGTCTTCGACCGATTCAACCCCAACGAAACATTCGCCGACGGCATCTGCGAGAGCGAAAGCCCAGCGGTTCCGGAAACGCCAGTTTCGGTGCCTCGCGTCACGGTCAGTGCGGCGGAGGGGTCGGATTCGGGCTTCATGGAGAGCTCTTCGTTGACCCAGGGGGAGAGGTACTGGAGGCAGATGGAGTGGAAGAAAGCCTCATGTCCATCTCTAGACCACACGATCAAACCAAACGGTTAATAAAGGGGTTAAGGCGGTGATTAGGGGAGGGAGCTAGGCTAACCGTGTGTGGTTCTCGTAATTCAAGATGCTGGTTTCGAGGTTGAACCGAGCTGCGATGTGGTATTTCCCATGGTGGCGCTCAATGGTTATGATAGGATCTAGGATGGAGATCGACACGTAGGGTTTGGATGCGTTTGCGGGGCCGGTGAAGGAGAGGTTCTGAAGGAAACAGCATTTTATTCCGGCGGTTTCTTCGGCGTCTTTCTGGCGCGCTCCTCCTCTGCCCATGATTTTGTCTGACAGCCTGTTGTATGTTTTGGGAAATGTGATGAGGGTTTTCTGAGGTAGGGGATACTATATGGTATTCGCGCAAGGCTGAGATTATGATGTCCCCTGTCAGACTGATGTTGACCCCAGCACCTCGCGAATGCACGTCGATGATTTGAGGATGTGCTTCAGCTAGCCACATCAAAGCAAGTCGTAACGCAACCAGTAGTGGTACTTTGACTCCTTCAATCCCCACTGAAATGAAAGGCGTCTTACTCCAGGGATAGGCGAAAATGCGCATTGGGCGGGCCGCCACGTCACTGATCGGATGTAGTCTTTGAGCCGCAAGTCACGTCCTAGATTTGATCAGGTCCCGTTCTTGCTACAAGGTTTGGCAATTCCAGTTCGTTCGTTCGCAATACTTTCTTGCACATGGTGCATCTTCCAAGTCTCAATACACTTCGTCGTTAGAAGTCGCACTTCGTCGTTATCGTCCTACCTCTCGTAACTCCAAAAACCCCAGAATCAAGAGGCCCTTCAACTTCCCAATCTCATACTTTCATGGATCCCCTCACCCGCTTCCTCAAAATCCGTCTCCGAAACAAGAAAACCACACCCCCGTCCTCCCAGTCCCCCGCCCCAACCACAACATCCACGTCCTACGCAACCGCAATCCTACCACCGACAACCCGTGGACAAACCCACCGGTCCGCTCCCTCCAGTATCAACGCAAGCGACACCTACAGCATTGCATCAGACTCCGACGACTCCGCAGACTCATCCTCGGACACCAACATCAACCAAGAGAACCGCGCCCTAGTCCTCTGGCGCGCCGACCAAATCAGCTTCGCAGAAGCAACAGAGCTTGCAGCAAAGCAGAACAAGTGGTGTGGGGTAGAGCTAGTGCGTATGATACTGCGCCATGCAACCAGGCAGCCCAAACTCGCGCCGGGGACATGGGTTGTTGAGGACGAAGCACTCCTCGCGATCCTGAACCCAGACCTAGCGATACTGAACGAATACCGATCGTACCGTGGTATGAGGCGGATTTTGCAAGTGCGGGGTTTCTGGGGGCATGCTGCGATTCCGGTGTTCAAGCTGCAGCAGGTGGTGAGTGGGTCGGGGAAGGGGCTGGAGGTGATGGAGGCGGTTTTGCAGGACCGCGACGACTATCGTAATGCGGTTCGTCTTACGGAGGGGTGGATGATAGCAGCCGTTCAGAACCACGAGAGCGGAGCAGAGCTCTTGGGCCTGCTGCTGAAGAGGCAGGGCCACGGGGACGATGTGCGCATCACAGAGGGCGTGTTGGAAGCGGCAGCAGAAAATTCGGGCGCCGCGGGAGAGATCTTCGAGCTGCTGTTCCGGGAGAGACGAGGCGAGCTACTCATTACGCCTAAAGTGCTGATAGCCGCTTGCAATAACGAGAAGTCTGGCAAGGCGGTCGTAGAGATGCTGCTTCGAGCGAATGAAGGGAAGGAAATCCGAGTTACTGAGAGCATGGTGGAGGCAACAAAAGAGGATAAGTCGGCTAGAAATCCGTACTACTACTCTTCTGGGTGGATGAGCGGAAATCAGGAAGACGCGGATAAAGGCAATGTGATGAAGCAGACCATTAGGAATATCATCAGCCGATTTGGTGATAACGCAAGGTTTACGACGCAGGCGCTGAGCGCCCTCGCAGGGCTGGAAGATGCTAATTTGCTGGAGTATTGGCTGTCGAACGCAGCGCCGACGGAACGGTTCGATATCCCCATGAGTATGGTAGAGGCTGCGGCTGCCAATCCGGATGCGGGGATGAAAATGGTAGGGACGCTACTTCGCGACCGTGGGAACGAGATTAAAATTACCGAAAGAGTGCTCCTAGCCGCCGTGGGCAATGAGAGGTTTGGGTTGGATATCGTCGAACTCTTGCTCCGAGAGCGTCCAGACGAGGTACGTGTCACGGAAAGGATGCTGGAGATCGTAGCCTGTGGACATGAAGATGGAGATATTGGAATGCTGAAACTACTCCTGAGCCACGCTGGGGCTGATTTGCGCATTACGACGAAAATGGTGGAAAACGCTGCCCTGAACGAATACAGAGGTGATGAAGTGCTCGCGATCTTGCTTCAGGCAGGGACGCACGACATACAGATTACGGCAAAGCTGGTCGATGAGGCCTGTGATTATTTCACAATTCGCTACAGCAGGTATGGCTACGAGACGAGACTCAAGATGCTGCTAGAAGAGGGCCAGGGGCTCCGTGTAAGCCGAGAAGCAGCACTGGCTTTCGCTAAGTTTCGCGATACGGATATGATAGCCCTATTTCTCCAGAAGATCCCCGAGGACGAGAATCTAAGAGAGGCGATGCTGATCGCAGCGATGCCGATCTTAGCTTCCCAGCGCCAGGAGATTATGGACATACTTCTTGCGCAGAAATGGAAAAGCGTGATGGTAACTAAGCGTGTAGTAATGACCACAGATCGAGGTGACTATAAAAGGGTGTGGCTGGAAATCTTACTAGAGCAGCTTCTTCAGAAGTGGGAGGACGCGGTCCAATTCGGTGAAGGGGCCTTCGAGGCGATTGTAGAGCGATACGGTTTCAATACTGTTCAAATGATATTGCAAAAAAAGAGTAACATTCGAATCACCTCGGAGATGATGGAATCAGCCGCTAGAGACAAGGAGCAGGGGTATGAACTCATGGAGCTTTTTCTCCGAAAGCGCGGGACCGAGTTACGCATTATAGAGGATATAATAGAAGCAGCCACGAGCAACGAAGTGGCGGGCGGTAAAATCCTTGTCTTGCTGCTGGCTCAATGCGAGAAAGAGATTCAAGTCACCGAAAGACTCCTGATATACGCTTGTCGAAAGTCGCGACGTCTTTGGCACTGGCTTCTTTTGGAATCAGACCGAGGTATGCAGATAAGTGAGCGCGTTGTCGAAGGAGTCGTCAGCGGAGAGTGGATTGTTGAAGAGATATTGGAACAAATACTCAGCCGGGATCATAACAAAGTCCGAATCACCGAGAGAGTCTTAGAGTCCGTTGTTGGAAACGCGAGAAAAGGACCAGAGATCCTACGATGGTTTCTAAATGAGCGAGGGGACGATTTCTACATCACCGAACGAATTATGGAAGCAGCTGCCCGGAACACCCGTAGTGGTGTAAAAGTTTTAGACATGCTTTTTAAGGCGCGATCCGACGAGGCCGAAATAACAGAGAGAGTTCTGGAGGCCGCAGCGGGTAATTTTGAAGTTGGAGACAAGATGATGCAATATATTCTTCGGGAATACGGTGATGATATCAAGATCTCTGAAAGGGTGCTCGAGGCAGCATGCCAGAACAAAGAGAAAGGCGGAGAGATTACCGAGATCATTCTCCGATTGTCGAAGCAGAACATTCCAATCACCGAAAGAGTACTGGAGGCAGCAGCGGGGAACTCAGAATGTGGCGACGATATCGTGCGACTTGTTGATAAAGTGGACACCGAGATACGGATGACACTCAAAGTGCTAGAAGTCGCTATAAAAAACAATAGAAGTGTCGTAATGACGCTTCTGCAGAAGTGCAAATATCGGGTCCAGCTCACCGGACGTGCAATAGAAGCTTGTACAAGAGACGACTTCGATAGCGGAAGAGCACACGCGGGTTGGGAAATTCTGCTTGAGTTCGTTCGCTCACGAATCGACGACATTCAACTCACTGAAAGGGCTATCGAGCTAATTGCAAGGGCTTGGCCCTTTATATTGAAGGAACTTCTCCAGGAGAAAAAAGAAGAGATTGAAGTCACCCAGAGATTGTTGGAAGAATTTGCCGCAGGCGAGCACAGCGACCAGAGAGAAAGCCTAGAACGCCTTCTTCGTGCAGATCCATGTCCAGTTACTACCCGTGTCTTAGAAGCTGCCGCTGCAAATGAGCAATTGGGGGACGAAATCATCAAAATGCTCCTTGAGGAGCGTGGTGACGAATTTAGGATCACCGAGAAGATAATGAGAAAAGCTGCTGGGAACGAAGGAAGTGGTGCGCACATCATAGCCGTCCTTCTCCGGGAGCGAGGTCAGAGCGACGAGATACAGATAAATGAGAGACTTATAGAAGCAGCGGCTAGGAATAGAAATAGCGGCGACGAAATCATCGACTTGCTTTTACAAGAGTGCGATGATAAATTTCGGGTTACAGACACCATAGCTGAGATCGCGGCTGAAAACGCAGGATGTGGTGAACGAATCGCAGAACTGTTCCGGGTGAGAACGCGGCGATAGATTGGGCGCTGCAGATTTCCAGCCAGTAAAATCTACCTGAAACACGCCATTCTAGCAGCACGTGAGCTAGACTTGTATACCTGAAAAATTCAGTACGATCCCACATCTACTATATCTCAATACCCCCTCTTTCGATCAACCTCATTGACCAGTTCCTCCCCTCTCTCCCTTCTCCCCAAGTTCTCCTCCAGCACCTGGAACGCGCGTTCGAAATACCTTATACTATTCCCGCTCACATGCGGTGTCAGCACCAGATTCGGGGCCTCCCACAGCGGGTGATCCGCCGGCAGCGGCTCGGGACTCGTCACATCGAGAGCGGCGCCGCGGAGCTTGTTGGATTTCAAAGCATCAATGAGCGCGGGCTGATCAATAAGGTCGCCACGCGCGACGTTGGCGACATAGGTTAGGTTGGGATTCGAAGCGGCGAGGATATCGAATTCGGCAGTGCTGAGGAAGTGGTGGGTTGCAGGACTGTGTGAGTTTTAGTGACCTGCTGAAAGGGGTGTGATCCGATATCTGCGCCTCGGCATTCGTGAGGGGGGGAGGGGAGAGGAGAGGATAGGAGGAAAGTCTAACCCAGAGCACTGAACGAGAGAAGGGTTTGTAGGGATCTAAGAGGGCTACGGAGTTGGGGAAACTGAATCTAGCGACTCACGTCAACGGCACACTGACCACCAGCAGATCGATCTCCTGCTTCAAGAACGCATGGAGGTCCTCCTTGCTAGTTCCGCTATACCAGGCGCTCGGTATAGAGCCGTCGGGATCGCCGGTGCCGGGCACGATGAAGCCTCTATCCTTTTTGGACTCGGGCGTGGTGCGCGGTGATGCCGTGTAGGCGATTACGTCCATACCAAAGGCGTGGGCTACGCGCGCGACTGCGGCACAGATGTTAGCATTATCGATTGCGTGGGATGGAAAGTTCTATGTTCTATGCAAGCCATGCCTGCTGTGCCTCAGGCATCATGCATGGCGGCTGTGGCGTTGAGCGGATGGGGCCGTTGCGTCGAGTCCGGGATCGCCATCCTGCGTACGGCGCAGCGATCTCGGGGCGTCCGAGCGTGGCGAGGCGCTGAGACATCTTCGAAAGAAACTTTCAAAGTGCACAAGCGTTCATTGTGGGTTGAAGATGTCGTGAATGTCTCGGATGTGCGGAGAAGATGTGCGATGGGAGTTGGAGGATCCGAGTCCCACACCGGCAGAAACGATCATGGAAGTTGCAGCACTCACCTTGTCGTCCGATGCTCCCATAACCCAGTACGCCTACGCGCTGACCTGGCAGGTCTCTTACTCTATTGGATTCCTCTGTTCGTTCCCATGCATGCCTCTTCTGCAACTCATAGAGGCCGTTGTACTTATGACTCTGGACCAGGGTGGTCAAAAAGACCCATTCTGCGATTTGCGGGGGATGAATGCCGGAGGACGTGCAAAGCGGGATCTTAGTATCGGTGTAGATAGGGTGTTTCATGACATGATTGACGCCGGCACTGAAGAACTGGACAAATTCAAGATTGGGGGCCAGTGAGGGTGAAGGGGGCAGGGCGGCGACGGTTGCGATGAATGTAGCGCTTTTGTAGACATCTTTTCACAGATTGAAGGTATTAGATGTGACTTCCTGCTAGAGAATATGAAAATCGTAACTAGTGACACTACCTTTGACGTTGGTATTGCAGTATGAAGGGAAAGAGAGCTGGGTCCGAAAGTCGGGCATGTTGTGAGACGGTAAGAAACATACCTTTGGGAATGCCTGCGTCGAGGTCCCACGCCGCTGCAGTTTTAGCAGCATTTATATACTCAACTTCCAAGTTGGGAAACTTCTTCTGCAACTTGTCGATGCTCGGGGCCGCAACTGACTCCGGCGCTGGAATCAGAATGAGCAGCACCTCCTTCTTGCTCTCCACAAGTGGGCTGTCCGATCCACCGCCCATTGTTGCAGGGTCTAGTAAAAGTAACCGATGGTAGTTGAATGAAAGTTCAAGCGGACTGTAGATAGCTGAAAAGAGAGGTGGCAGGACACGGCAATGTACGGGAATTAGATACCTTTGTAGATAGAGGTAGCAGTCTTTGATTACAAATGGCTTTCACAAGCTGTCACTCGCGCACTAAAAAGCACTGAGAGTCGCGATGAAGCTGTGAGGATGCAAACTGAGGATGTCGTGCTGTTAGTGCTGTTAGTCGTGATCACCGTGTCACTAGCTAGAGCGCGGCCAGCTATCGATACGGCGATATTCTACGATACGCCCCGCGGCGTAGTGAACGTCCCGCGGTCAAGGCTTCGATCCTTCATCATCAAGCTTTTGGCCCAGCTTACCGGAACTGGATTCGAGACACCTCTCACGAATTGCAAGATGATGTTGATATTGCAATCCCAAGAAGCGATATCTGGATAGGGGGCTGATGGGTAATTTAGGGCCTTCGCTGACTGATTTCCAGCTTGGATAGTCGGAGCAAGTGAAGCCGAAGCCACCATGCGCGTCGCTCAGTGCCTTCACCCGCGATATCGGCCCCCAACTACCACCACGCGTCAAATACCCGCCCACGACAGTGACACGAGCGCCCCTATCCATTCAGGCAGCCCAAATTTCCTCAGATCCAGCCACAGAGTAATCCCCAGATTGCCAAAGATGGGCAGTATCCAAGCACCCTGTCGCGTGTCCACTGCTCGAATTGCTTGATTGAGTTCCAAATAACCTAAAGTGTAGAGCTTCTATCTTGTTCAGATTCAAGAAAATGCATTGAAGCAACTCAACCTGTGGCATCGACGTGTACAGTACGTACATAACCCTCGCGGCTTCTTCATGCCCCGCGTGCCATGTCGAGAGCGACCGTGCCATGACGCCGAACGCCATGAACCAAGGCTGTATTAAACTCGCTACCGATGTCACTACGAACGGGACGGCACGGAAATAGGTACCGGCAGCGAAGTCTTCGCCAGAACCAGTGTCAGGCAGTTCGAGACGGGCGGGGTACTCGACCCAAAGTCCCAGGGTACCAGGGTAGACGAAACACAACCCAGCAACCCATGCAGTTGGAAATGGATGTCACTGTGCTAATTAGCTTGCTTACGCTTACTTCCAGGGGGGTAGATGTGATAGAGGTCTCAGCGAGGTCCCAACAAATCCGTGTCACATGCAGTTGCGGAGTGATGCAGCAAGGTTGGTTGAAGAGGTATCATCGAACATCTAGTATTCGTTCATTTAGGAGAGATTCTATACATGCTGCCTGGCGCGCAGTGCAGCTGCCTACAAAGGCTACTAAGTTTTGCGCAGATCGCTCCGCTGGTACAATATATGTGCGACAAAAGTCGAAGTTTCGTTTCCCTCTTGGGAAGCTCTATTACCGCATCCATTCGTCGATAGACAAGACACTAGAGTAAAGCACACCCCCTCCTTCCTTTCAAGGCAAAGGGCGCTGGTGCGAGTAACGGCAGGGTCGGCCTGCGTACTCTGTAACTCTTGTCGTGGGTGTGAAAAGGCGTAGTAGTGAAGTGGAGTGTGGTTGTAGCGAAAGACGAGAAAGGAAGTAAATGCGCGCTTGCGGCTGCGCGAAGCCGTTAGAAATCCATCAAAAGTCCGCCTGTCATTAACTCCTTCGCTATGATCGTTCCGTTACCCCCTAGTCCATAATGAAGAAGTAAAGCGGCTTTTTCCAACCGGTCCAAAGCATCCAAAACGCCGGTGCTGGTGGTGTAGACATAAAGAAGGTGGCGTTCGTAGCCCGGGTATCTCTCGTGCGCTGCAGAGGGCATGCGATGTCGCTAATCGCACTCTGTACCGTTCTCGCGTGTTGTTCCTTGCTTGGCTGTAAAGCAAAGGGTGGAACTGATGAGCATATGCTCTCTAATCCTAAGTTGTAGAGTGGAACGAAGAATCTGGAACTTTTCCATCTGAGACTGGTCTTCATATCTTGTTCGTCATCCCTGGACGTTCAATCTCATCCTCGGTGACAGGAGGGTGATAGCCAAGTCCACCCCTTGCGTGTGTGTTGCGCGGATCCCATTCAACACGTAACGTGGCCTGAGACGGAGCGCGAGGAGTAGAGAAGCTAAGAGTAGGACTGCGGTACTCTCGTTGTACCTCTTTGCCGAAGTAATCCGGGGTACCAGTTGCATCGCGATCGATGTCGCGTCCTGAAATCGGGCTGGTGATTGCGGTTTCAGGTGATTTGATCTGAGGCGTGTTCCCAATTTTGAGAAGCTCGTAGGCACGCGCATCGGAGGAGAAGCGCTTTGCGTCGAGCGACACGAATTCTCGCTTGGATCCAAATTTGGATCGGACCATATCCCACCATGCTGTGTAGATGGAGCCTCGTCCTAGGAGTAGCAGACATTCGAGGCCGGCAAGCTGTAGAGAGTCAGTCGGTACTACGAAAACATGGAGTAATTGAACGTACCGATAGCAGCACCAATACCGCGATGATTGTTGGCATGTTCATAAATAGGTCCTGTCCCATGGAGAAACACTTTTCTCGGTGGTCGGGGTTGGAGATCAGACAGAGCGTCCAGGGTAATATGGAGTCCACATGATGGCTGAGATTCCCAACGATCTGGTTGAGATAGATGAATACCACGGAAAGAAAGATGACGTCTACTAGCATGAACGCAACGATGGTCATGCCGCGCCACTGCAGCCACACTACCTTTCTTACTCGTCGATAGACGGCCTTGGCGGACTTTGTTCGGATGCTCGAGTTGGTAAAGGAAGGGAGGCCGCCAGAGCTCTGGGTCTCCGTAGCGTCGTCGCTCCACATGTTCTTCACGTAAACTTTGATACAGTACGCGAATCTAACAACAATTAGCAAAGGCCGAATGACGATTGACTTGGTCACTTACGTGGCTAGCTGTATCGCCGTGGATGCGCAACCAATCCCAAGGAGCGGCCCCCAAAAGAGCTTTACCGAATCCTGAGCGTTCACATGGCAGATGTCTCCAAAACGGAATGAGACACCAGTCAAAGTAATAGTCACTGTGAAGAGGGTGGCAATGATCCCCCAGCCCAGGCCTTGGGCGAAGTACATGAACTTTTTTCCGGGCAGTACGTCCCAGACAATTTGAAGGTGCATGGAGAGAACGCGAACGAAGACTATAAAAATCAGTAATGCTCGTAGCGTACGAAGTGGTGAACATACTCCAGACAGTCATTGATAAGCCGCCCGCTATAATGAAAGCACCCGAAAAGGCGCATGTCAGGTTCGAATACATGTCATTCGGTGTGACTTCGTCGTAGCATTGCGGTGGTCTCACAGCGAGTGGGACAACGAAACCCAGCTATGTTCGTGTCAGTAATTATCAAGGTCGCGGTATTGGGATTACTTACGCCGACGAATAATATACCTACGACCATACAGTAACTCAGATAATGCCGACGCGTCTTCTCTATGGGAAGAATGATGAATGATAATAGAAGGAATAAACAGGACACGACGCCACCAATGCTGAGTCCCTCTGCGATTCGGTACCATGTTACGAAGCCTGGGAAATGGTGTCAGACGAGCACTACGAAAGGCAATAAAGGTATGTTCTCACTCTCGGGGTAGAGATAGTCGGTGATAGGACATGGTACACAACAATAGAGACCAGCTCGAATTTCGGATGCAGGTGCGCAGAAACGCCCATCGACGTCTGTGGTGTGATTAGGTCTCTGACTCGCTTTGGTCACGAAGAAATCACTCACATCCGCCATCCGCACCGAAAGCTGCGAGATCGAAGAATGGAGGTGGGCAGAGCCCTCGAAGTAAAGTGACGTTTGCCATTGAGATGTTCTTGCAATTCAGGTTCCGCAACGGACCAAACTCAGATTATACGCTGTGCAACATTGACGAAGATGCGAAGCTTATTGTGGGATGCCTAGGTTCCTGATAGACCGACCAAATGCGCAAAAAGAAAATAGTCGACGGTATGGGGAAGTAGTCAATGCTTTAAACGGGGACGGGATCCGTGCCGGAAGAGGGATATTGGAGTGTTTCGGGCGATGGAATGGCGAGGGAGGTGGGTAAGGGCCTTATTGCACGCAGAGGATGAGACAATGGAGGTTCGGAGTCAAGAAAAGACTGTGACGGTAGGTTGGAACGGAGATGGGGGAGTACGTAGGATCGATTGGGTTGGTGGTGGCTTGCAAGGGCGCAGACAGACGAGTTGATTACGCAAGTGAGGGTGAAACTGGAACAGTATGAATAGACCGCAGAATGGAAGCAGAGCAAAAGCACGAGAAATGTAGAGACGCGGGACGGGGTACAGTATTGTATCCAGGCGGGCCGCAAGGCAGAGCTAGACGCAGACCAGCTGCTGGGGGGGTACATGGAGAGACGCCGCCTGGTTGGAGCCGTGCCCTTTGACCAAGAGCACGACGATCCGAGATGCCCAAGCCAGTCGCCCATGGCGCTCCGGGGGAGCAGCGCGGGTTGCAGGGCCTGAAAGGGACGACAGGCATGGCGGACGGTGAAAGGGCTAGGCGTAGTAGTGGGGACGGGAGACAGCCGGGGCCAGGTACAGGCACTTCGGTGTTGCGAGTGGTCGTAACGGCGGCGCCGTCGAGCCCGCAGTCGGCGCAGCACGCTGCTCTGCATGCTGATTCGCGCAGCCGACTTCATGTCGCGGCCTCTTACGGCCTCTCCAGGCGCGAAGGGCTTCGCTCCACTACGGCGGTTTTGCTCGTGCTGTTTGCCATCACGGGCGAAGTGGCACAGCAGCGAGCATCAGTCCTCGGGACGCCCGCACTCTCGCAGATCATGCAGTGCGCTCGCCGCCGACGAGTCTCGCGCAGCACAGTGGCGGCAATTGGGAGACACCGTCCCAAGAGCCCAATATCGCGGCATGCATCTGAGGGCGACGACGGCCCGGCAATATCGAGACCCTGGCGGGACGAGGAGAATGCTGAGGCTGGGCTGACAGCAGCTCGATCACTGACGCCGCGTTCGATGACGACGGATCCTGATGATGCCTGGACGCGCCCCAAGCAAGATGAGCGTGTTCGCGTTGTTGCTGCGCATGGCTTTGGGGTGCCTTCTGCGTGGTGGTTGGTGGAGAGCGAAGTGTGTGGCGGCCGGTCAGCCCGCCTCAGCTTGCCAGATCCTCCCAATTGCCATGCCCTCGTGCTGCTCACGTGGTCGCGAGCATGAATCGATATTTGTCGGGCCGCGTGCTTGTCCAGCTTGACTGTTCGGCCTCTTCATATCCAGTCAAGGCCCAGCGTCGTGCATATCGAGTTTCCTTTCAGTCGTCTTTCAGGCTTCAACCATACTCCAGGCCCAGCCATCCTTCAGCCGGGCATTCGGGGACGATGACCTGACTCGCCGTGATTCTGATCCACCGCCGTGTCCCCAGTAGGCCACAGGTACAGCAGCGGGGTCGTCCTCAACGGGCGGGCTCCTCCGACCTGGATGCCTTGCAGAAATGCCCCGACGGACCATACCGAGCTGGGTCAAGGTGATGCCGCCATTACAGCGCCCCATCGGCTCGTTCTTCTTCACGCCCCGACCCTTACCCGTCCCTCCTTGCGGCGGCGTCAAGTCGGCCTATCAACGCGTCGAGACGTGCTTTCTGTTGATGACCCTTCGAATTGGCTACACGCCTCATTGCAAACTCCGCTTTGTCAGACTGGCCGTCGAATGATCTTGCTACTCCTCTGCTTCTCCAACAATCGAACCACCTCGTCGTGCCTCGCGTGCGAGCTTGTCGATGATGCCAGAGTGATGCCAAATCTTTTCGACCACCACTCTCCCCCGTTTTTAGGCCCCCCAATCCAAGGCCGGTTGCAAGGTTGCCGTTCGTGGCAAAGTCGAAAACCCGCGTAGCCCCTGTGCCCCTGACCCGCTCTACACCACCACCCGCGTCGTCTTGCGATGCAGAGGAGAGGTTCCTGCAGAAGGTTGTCAGCCCGATCTTCCGTGCATGGCATCCCGCTCCCACTGCGTATCTAGCCCGAGCTGGCCACCCCAGCCGGACCTTGAACCGCTTCCGGACTCGTGTTATACTGTTTCCTCGCTGCCGGATGTGCCATCGGCATCGACATCCGTCATCTCAACTTCAGCATCACATTACCGAGGACGAGCTGCCATTCTCAGAACTCATGCCGAGTCTTCCCACGTAGCTTCGCTTTCAATATGAAGCGCATCATGAAGCACTTCCCAGGTGGCGGCAGGATTCGCGGACTTCTGAAATACTTTCGCAACTCCGGCCGGATCGCCAACCTCCACGTCCACTATCAACAGCATCAACCTAGGAGGTTTCAAGAAGTAGTGCTCCCCACTCCTCGAATACGAACTTTATCCTTGCCGCCTTGATCCTGCACGCTGGGCACCAGCCGTCCTATCCCGAGTCTAGGTCGCGGCTCTTGGGTCTTCTCGAAGGTGTGTCAAGACCCGGGTGCATGGGTCAGTGCAGGCCGTTGAACAAGTGCGACGTTTCACCACAAACGAGCGAACCGTTTCCCCTCCCTAGCAAAACACACGTCCACCTCTCTACCGATCGTAAGGCACGGAGTTGGTCCAACACGTCCTGGCGTCACCCGTTAGCCTCGCGAACGGCCTGCAGGTTGACACTGCAGCTGCATCTCATCAATATGGCACCTTAAGAAACTTATCCATCGTCATCCACTCCTTGCTCAAATCCTCAGCTGAACTAACTGAAGACTCTGAGACTAACATGCGCTGTGCTCCTCCAAGTCAGCTTCTACTCAGCTTGGCCACTTCGGTGTGTAGAAGCCCGTCGCATGCCTAGCGACCGACTACTCCAACCATCATTCCCGTGAGAGACGAACATTATGTACCCAAGCTCGCCATCCTGGTCGCCATCCTGGACTTGCACGCCGTGCACGACCTTCCGTGCCGCAGAGATTCAGCACGTTCGGTTCCTCACACAGTCGCAATTGCTGTGCGCTGTTGCATCGCCTCCCACATGCCCGGTACTACTCTACCAGGGAGGTGAGAATGACGGCAAGGGAGTGCTTCGAAACTCCTTCGAAATGCAAAGCTAGACAGCGATTGCACGCCACCAAATGATCTGACCGGAGAAAGTGCCTTTCCAAAAACCTGTCCGAGCCACGGCCTCCTTGCAGTTTCGGGAAGAAAAGACGACTAAATGCATCCCATGTTCACGAAATTACATTTGCTGACAACGACCGGGAACGGACTATTGAACTCTGTATCCGAGGATTTTCACTGTGAACGCAAGCCGTAAGTTGGTGCGAATTTTTTATTTTAACAGCTATCTAAAGTACTATCTCAAACGAGGATGCTTCTATCTCCTACACGATTCGTGCACAGTCTCCGATCCGATTCTAAGATCCAGTCCTACTTCATAGTAACCTTGTGTTTCCCCAGAGTCTCGGAGACCTCTGAAGAAACCACTTACAAAGGCAATGCATTTGAGGAATCTCTTAGGTCGTTGTAAGTTTTTCGCATTTTCGCCTTCCCCTGCATCTCAGTCGTCCCATGTCTCTGTCATGTGTAAACGCCACGCATTTTGTAGACCCATCGCAAAATCACAAGGACATTCAGTGCGTCGACCGGCCATACGTCGTTGACCACCCCTTCTCCGTCATGTCTACCCCGCCTGCTTCTACCCCGGATCTGCCTACGGATTGAGTACCGGGTGCATGCGCGCATTAGCTGCGGAACTTCTTTGCTAAAGTCAACTTCGATCTTGAGCTTGGCTTGGCTAGGAGTATCTCCGAGAGGTGTGAACTCGCAGTACCTAGGCTAGTTACGCTTCGGGTGCGCGGATCCATTCGCCGATTTGCAATTTGCATGTGAGCCACGGTCCGGAAAACTTTAACCCTCTAGAACACCGCAACCTTAATCACGTCGTAGTAAGGTGTTCACTATCTTTTTATTTCACGTGCGTTGCATAATTTGAGCTGCCCTGCGGCCACCACAACCAGGATCTGTCACCGGTCACATCTCTCTAAATAGGCCTCGTTTCTTCACTTATTGAAGATGCCGCATTCGTACTCACCAATCCCGTCTTTCGGGGAGGGCAGTTGTAGCTTCAGCTGAGGGTATTGGCCATGCGAGTTCCCAGTAGCGATACACCATCGATAGAACTAGCTCTTGTGTATCAATGAATCCCCATACATGGGGAGAACGCACCGGGCATTGGTTCCACCCAAACCCACCGTCTCTCACCACTCCTCGGCACGTATATGCACTCGTCACTGGCTATATAGCCTCCATACTCATCCTTGACTACCAACCCACACCGCCCAAAACGCGCCTGACACGCGCTTCCCTCCGCCCACCGTGATTTCCTAAAGCAACGCCTCTAGCTCAGGAACCCGCAGCGTGTCTCACCCCCAAATCCATGATCCACACTTTACCCACATTCCCCACCCCCCCATCCGTCCCGCTCAGGCGAAACTGTTGAGACGGTTCAGACTCGAGAAATGTCGAACGCGGCATCCACAACCCCCTGAGCTCGCGCTCCGCGGCATCCCATTCGCTGGGTGGCGCGCGGCATGCCGTCCCGCGTCAGCAACTTGCTGTCCCGCTGCCGTGGCGCTGGACGACCGACCGACGTCGTTCTAAGACAGACGCCAGATATGTAATTACCTTTTTTCGGCGGAGATGACGTTCTGAGCTTAGAGAATTTGGGTTTTGGCTGGAAGCCGAGTTTCGGAGCCGAGCCGGTGGGTGTGGTGGTTTGGGAAGGTCGGCGGTGGGAGGTTTTGGCGAGAGGCGAGCGCCGATTGGGGGTTTGGAATGTTCTAGGGCGGGGATGGCGCTGTGGGGTTTAGGGATGGGGGGGATTGGGAGAAGGGGATGTGGATGTGGTGATGGGGTTGGTGAGGAGTGGGTGTGCGGCGCGTGATTGGTTGGGGATTAAGATGATGGAGAGTTGAATCCGGTGGATTTCTGTGGTCCTTTGGAGCGCCCCGGACGTTCTCAGCGGTTTGGTTTCGGATGGCTTGATTTGTGAGAGGACTATTTTTACATCGTGGCTAGATTTTTGGAGTGTGTTGGGGGACTCTCAGTAGTGGCAAAGCAACATAGGAGACTTTTCGGTACAACTTTGCAATCAACGATAACTGAAGCTAACTGAAGCGCTCCTATTGATGTAAAGGAATCGTCAAAGATCTTATTCAGAGCTATTTTGCCTTGTTCGATTCACGCTGCACCGTTCTTGACATCCTGTCCAGATATCTGAAATCGTGTTGGAAGACACTAAGCAGTGACATAGCACGAGAGGCATAATGGAAGGTTAGCGTTCCGATCTATGATGTCCATGCAGTCACCCCATATCGTCGGGCTGATTAGTACCGCGAATAATCCGACATCTGGTCTGGATTTCTGGGCGTGTATCTGAGGACACCAAGCAGTGACATAGCAAAAGACCATTCTATTTCTGAAGTACAGGGTTTTCATTGGTGCGCTCATATCGATGTACAAACTCTCGATCTGCCGATAATTGGTGCATCATATCGATATGATGCAGTTTCCCGTATCTCGGAACGTGTGATATACTTCCCCGCGTCCCGTCTTGTGGTAACATAGAACTTGATTTATAGGTTGAACATCGTTACTTCCGTCATCTTCCTGCATAAAGATCACATCACATTATCGACATGCCGTGTTCGCCTGCCCGGATGTCACGTAGATGTCATTCACTGATGATAGGCGCATATGCTGCTAGCCGAGCAAAAGTTGTCACATTACCCCGGCTATCACATTGCACAAGGGCAAAAAGAATGCACACGCTTATCAGTCACTGTTCAAACGTATTGCTGATGTCCTGGCCGTCCGGAGCAACGTGGGAGCAAAAAGATATGTGGAAAATCAAAAAGATAATTTCGACGTGGGCAGGACTCGAACCTATAACACTGTTAGTTGATGGTATTGAAGCTAGGAATCAAATCGCTTTCCTGCGCTCCCGAAGGAACAAGCTTTCTAGGCTTGCGCGATAACCACTCCGCCACCACGCCTGTTGGTGATTGATGAAGAGTTGGCAAAAATAGTTGGTATATAGCCCATGACAAACTAGAGCGAAAACCAACCCTAGAGAACAGTCAGCCGACCTTCGGGAGTGAGTGAAATTACAAGGGTACCATGGGTGTGTGTGTCAAAGCGTCTCGGCCAATTGATAGGTCCAGAGGGTGGACAATCGGCCCCACTGAAACAACACTTCAAAGGATGGCTTGGTATTCGTCGTTTGCAACCACATAACGAGCCATCATGCTGTTCAGGAGAGGTCACTCCTCAATTCTAGTAACTCAGAATCGAGTCGGGGGGAGAATCTTTCTTTAATCCAATTTATTTCGTGCTGGAGTGGGCTCCGCAACTCCACTCGTACGTATAGTACCTATCGCTACCAACATTTTAAATCGCTTTGGCGTTGATCGTCTTTACTCATGGCATGTTTTCAATTCAACTGAGATAGCCACTAGCAACTTGTAGATTCCATGATATTTTAAAGCTGAGGGTTTCCACGTGTAGTTCCTGCGGTGAACCACCGAGTATTCGAAAAATGCATCTATTGAATGAGGCCATACTGCAAATTTTTCACATGCATACAGTGTATAGTAAGGCTCAGTGCGAACTTCATATACATGTTCAGAGTTCGATTCTAGGGCTAGTTTTACGATAGGTGCCGTGTGCAGCGTGCCAAGCATCACCAAGTTCCCTTAAGACACTCCTCCCACTTTCACAAGCCACTACAGAAAACTGCCCCTCTCGAACCTCGATCCAAAATCTGCCGCCTTGCTCAGCATCTCCTTCTTCTCCTTCGTCCCTAGCCTTACTCCCGCCGCGACATCTTTTTCCCTATCAAACGCCCTCTTACTCGGATCATCCTCCTTCTCCTTAGTGGTACTAGCCTGATGCCGCTCAAACAGACTTTTCCCCCGATGCCGCTCATCGTGCTCCCTCACCCTCCTCGCCGTCTCCTCCGCCTCTCGATCCCTAGCCTGCTGCCGCGCCGACACATTCGCCTTCCCTGCCGGCGCAACGCCCATAACTTCATCTGCGAGCCGCTTGCGCTTCTGCTCCGGCGTCTCTGTCCAGATAGCGTTGTCGCCGTCTGCAGCTCCGGGCGCGCGTGCCCCTTTACCGCTGTTGAATTTGCGTGCGCGCTGCTTACTCGGATCCATGCGCGCGGCGAGGTCGTCGGCTTTGGGGGGCACCATCATCCATTCGTCGCGGCGGGGTTTGGAGGAGGGTGCGGCGGGCGCATATGCGGGGTCGGTGTCGAAGGCTGATTTAGATTCAGAGGGTTCATAGCTTGATGTCTACGTAGATAATTAGTGGGAGCCACTCCAAAGGCTGAGAGTGCTGGAGCTGCATACATTTGCGCCGTTGGCTGGAGGCGGCGCGGGACCAAAGTCATCGTCGTCGCTGCTACTGTCGTCTGAATCTGAGGCCGATGGATTCCCTGGCGGTCGTTCATCTAAAGGAGCTGGTGGTAGTGCGGGTCCCAGGACTTTGCGTCGCTTGTCGCTGCTGTCGGGGCTGCTCGAGCGGTTTGGTGAGGGTTTGGGAGATTCGTCGTCTTCGGAGTCGCGCTTCCGCTTGGCGAGCAGGTGAGGAGGTATCTGGGGGCCTATTGAGGGCATTTTGGAGACTTTGTGGATTATGTTGTGGTGATGTTTGAGGAGTAGAAGATGAGCATCGAAGCTAGGCGGTGTTTGCCGGATCGACAACAGCGCCTCGAAGCTTGAATGATACACCACCACCAACTGCACTCCCTGCCTCGCCTACGTTCCTACTGCCCTGAACCTCTAATTCCAGGAGACTTGAGACCGAGGATTGCTCTAGTTTCGAAATTACATCCTGGACCCCGTCTGCCGCAATCGTTGTAGAGTACTTGAACTCCTCCCAGGCACCACCGCATCGCCGCAACAAACAGTACACGGACCCACCGAATAGCTTCAGATACACGGGGAACTTCACCGATGCTTACAGGTCTCTGGGTTTAATCAATATCCCGCCCCCTTCAAGCTCAACCTTCAACGCGCGATTGAAGACATGCGCCGCAGCAAACAAGACCGATGAGCTCAGATTCGGGAGAGAGCGATGTCACCGCTGACAAGGAAGAGCGGGGGACAAGCGGTGCAACAGTGGAGGAGCCATTTGGGGACTTCGTGGAGCAAGAGGAGTCAAACGATGGTGGTGTCCTGACGAAGGAGGTTATCGAGGAAGAGCAGCAGCATGTACGGGACGAGCTACGAACTGGTGCCAATGGAGGTTATTTTGCAATACCTACTGCTAGGGATCATGAAGAGCAGGGTACAGATGATGGCACAGAAGTAGGCTCTGGATTACCCACCCGGCAACGAGCCCAGGTCCCTGGGAGTCCGGAATCAGCATCAATACCAGATGATACGCCCTCGATTCAAGTAAGCTCTTGGATGGGGTATCATGGACACATCTAATTGCTTCAGGGCTCAATACTATCCTCCCCGAGTGTACCAGCCTCTCATGCCTCCTTCTCTCGCATGCACCATCCCGCCGCTCTGCAGCCGTTCGAACGACGCTTTTCCTCTCGATTAACACCATCCCCGCTACACTCACCAAGAGTGGTATCTCCCGCCTTCCTAAATACGCGGTCGCGGCAGTCCTCTGTAGCAAGCACTCTCTTGTATCAGCAGAGTGAAGCAGATACTCCGCAAGCTCCATGGGAAGTGGTACGGTGGACCAAGTTGAAGAAGATAACAGGCCAAATATTCTCAGAGGTTGGGAAGCGCAATTTTGGCCGTCCCACATGCCTAGCAGTTGCTGCGTCGATTGTGGTCGGCACGTCAAAAGGCTTCATTCTGGTTTTCGACTATAATCAAGTGCTCAAATCCATCATAGGACCAGGTACCAAAGGTAACCACAGCTCTAAATGTTCGATATGAATTGCGTTAACGACGAATACAGCTATTGAATGCGGGCCAGTGACTTCTTTGGCTATTTCTGCTGATCATTCAACCGTTGCTGGAGGACATGGTACTGGAAACATTTTCACGTGGGAGCTTGCAAGGCCGGCCAAGCCGTTTCTTCATATTCCTCCGATCGAAAGAGGCGCGCTAGATGATCGGCGGTCTGATGGACATGTCGCTGACACAGCGATTCTTCATGTGGGCTTCTTGGGCACAAGACATACTGCCCTTGTCTCCGCAGATGACGGTGGAATGGCATTTTCTCATCTCGCCACGAGAGGTCTCGGAGCAGTCGCAAGGACTGTGAAGATCACTCGGATTCTGGGGAGATACCCTTTAACAGCGAAGTCAACCGAGCGACCCCGGAAACCTAGTTCAGTCCTAGCATTTGCGCCTCTGCCACTGGGAAACGTGGAGCAGCCTACTGACAGCATGGGCTTGACTGCGCTTCTTACGCCGTACCTGCTAGTCATTGTGTCTACTACGCCCCTTGCTCAAACGCAACATAAAGCCTCAAGACCAAAGGAAATCGCACCTCATAGCACGCTAAGTGGGTGCTTGGCTTGGTTTCCCGCGGTGAAACTAAAGAACGCCTCCGGCAACTCCCAGCAGCAGGTCTCGAAAACAAAACTCGTCTACTGCTGGTCAAACATCTTGACAATTCTGGATGTCGACGCGATAACGGTACCGGACAAAGAGAAGCCACCAGAGCTTACGTTTAAACCACGGAGTCGCTGGAGGGGCGACGAAGCTATTGTAGCTGTTCAGTGGTTGAGTAGATCCGTGCTCGGGGTTTTGACCATCAGCCAGCGTCTGATCATATTGGAAGACACATCGTTACGAATCACAGACTCATTCGATCTGTTGCAGAAACACATATACCATGAAGATTTGTTCTCGAAGCAGCTTCAACCAGTGATCGAACAACTCGACGAACAAGATGACTCAATGCACGGTGTTGTAGCAGACGCATTTCACATGAGCTTCCGGGCCTACAAAGGGCGACTGTTCATTCTGGGATTCAACGATATCTCCATTGGCACTTTGTCCAACTGGGCTGACCGCTTGCTGGCTCTCATGGAAGATGGCGACTTTATTGCGGCTATTGGGCTTGCTACCTCCTACTACAACGGCGATGCAGACAAATTGACCGTCGGCTTGCCAGAGGACCATACAGCGCGGCACAAGCTTGTTCAAGAGAAGCTGCTTGATATGATGGCCGCTTCCTTGAAATACACCTTTGCGCGGAAATCCAACGTTCTTGATAAAGACACTCGGGAGAAGCAACTAACAGACCTAGCTGAAGTATGCTTTACTGGCTGTTTGAGTATGAAAGAACAAGACTTCTTGTTCGAAGAAATTTATGACGCTTACGAAGAAGGATCAGCCGAGGGTATCTTCTTCCAAACTCTCGAGCCTTACATTCTGGAAGAAGAGATTACAGCGGTTCCACCTAATGTTTTGAAGGACCTCATCACGTACTATGCGTCCTCGAATCGCGCCAAAAGGCTCGAAGAAATGCTATGCCGGCTCAACACCCTCACTA
This sequence comes from Lophium mytilinum, assembly GCA_010093605.1. Taxonomy (NCBI): domain Eukaryota; kingdom Fungi; phylum Ascomycota; class Dothideomycetes; order Mytilinidiales; family Mytilinidiaceae; genus Lophium; species Lophium mytilinum. The sequence continues at coordinate 1,134,410 of MU004185.1, read as the reverse complement.
TGGACATCGACCAAGTCACAACTCTCTGTCAGCAGTACACTTTGTATGACGCTCTCATATATGTCTGGACACAGGCACTTCACGACTACATCACTCCACTTATCAACATTTTGACCCTCATCAAGGTAGTCGATTACGATGACAGAGATGATCAGACAGAGAACGTCTATGTTGCCTCCGCTATGAAGATATTCCCATATCTTGCCTATAGTTTCACTAGTCGTGTCTATCCTAGTGGCACTTTCATGGAGGACGCGGATGCAAACCAAGCTAAAAGAGACTTGTACAGCTACCTCTTCTCTGGAAAAGCCCTCGATTGGCCGAAGGGATCCGGCGAGGTTTTCCTTTCACGCTCAGATAAGGGCCAGGAGCCACCTTTCCCCTATTTGCGTATGATTCTTTCATTCGACACAGGAAGTTTCATGAGCATGCTCAACGAGGCGTTCGAAGACAGCTATCTGAATGGCGAACAAGATTCGAACCCAAATGGGAATGGTACTCAGACAAATGGAACCCAACAAGCTTCGTCGTTTACACCAACTCGACGATACATTATCAATGTTCTGTTGGGTCTGATGACTCCCGAGGAATTTGATCCAGAAGACATCATCTACTTTTACATGTTCTTAGCCCGCAACCTCCCAAAGTATCCGCAGCATATCATATTACCCGGAACGTCGCTTCACAAAATTCTCATCGGTCTGTGCAATTACCCTACCGACGTCGTCAAGGACGACTGCCAGCTCAGTGTTGAATACCTACTTTCCATCTACCATCCTCCAGACCTTCAGAGTCTTGTTCCGCTTTTCGAACAAGCCGGTTTCCATCGAGTCCTTAAATCCGTCTATAAGAGCTCTCAGCAATATGCTAAACTTCTCGAGGCACATCTCAACGATACCGAGAGCCGAGAATCAATTTTTGAGTGCATTGGCGATTGCATGAGGCCTAGCAGAGGTCTCAACAAGAAGCAAATCAACGAAGTCAAGGCCGTCATTGTCGGCCATGCAAGAGAGCTTGCCAGCATTGATGCATTTCGAACTGCTAGAATCACTAAGCAATACGCTCCGGATCTCCTACGCGATGTTCTGGATGCTCTGGAAGATGAGTCGGAATCGCAGTATCAGTTCTTACGGGCCATCATTGAACCGGAAGAGCAGAGCAACGTTGATTCACATTACCTAGGAGAAGGGGCTCCATCTGGCTTTGCCGAGCGATACGTCCAATTGATGTGCAAATACAATAGCGCTCACGTCGCGGACTTCGTGAGCATTCTCAAGTCAGGGGATCTGCGGCTCAGCTCAGTGCTTCCGGCCCTTGAGAAGAGCGGCGTAGTCGATGCTACAGTTGTACTCATGGCCCGTGATGGTCTCGTCAAGGATGCTATGGGTCGACTTGTCAAGCACCTGGGCACTCTCGAAATTGCTTTGACCAGCCTAATCAAGGCCGCCGCCGACAGTCCAGATGCCGCGAATACGGAAGAAGCTGTCGGGGATTTGTTGGACGGTGTAGAGAAATACACCAAGGTCGGAATATGGCTATGTCAAGGCCAAACCCGGACGATGGAACGCAGCTCCGCCAACCCTACTCGACTAGATCCTTCCATCGGCGACACCGAAGAAAGCCTCGCTATCGACGAACTCCTCTGGCTCGACCTCGTCGACACCGTCGTCAGCGTCACCAAGACCGTCTCCTCCGCCGCCTCCACCCTAACCACCACCCAACCCGCCGGCCTCGACACCGCCAAAATCACCACCTCCCTCCGCGCCACCGTCCAACAAACCTTCAGCGCCCTCCTCGCCTCCACAGCCGCCACCCCCAAACCTCCTCCCCCCTCATCAACCTCAACCTCAACGACAACCCCCCAGAAAACCCGCCCCACCCCCTCCCGCTCCCATTCTCGCCACCACCACCAACACCCGTCTTTTCTCCGCATCCTCCGCGCCTTCCTAACCCGCGCCTCGCGCTCCTCCCCCTCCCTCTCCGACCTCCGCGCCGTTCTAGCCGACATCTTCGCCGCCTACGCCTTCGAAGACACGATCCTCGCTCTCGCAACCCGCTTCCTCGACAAAGACGCCTTCACGCACGTCGCGGCGGTGCACGGGCTGCGGCAGCGGGGTTGGCGGCCGCGCGGGCAGGTGTGCGAGGGGTGCCGGCGGCGGGCGTGGGGGCCGGGCGCGGGCGGGGATATCTGGGATGCGTGGGCGCGGCGGGGGGAGCGGGAAGAAGAAAGAAGAGGGAGAAGGAGAGGGGGGAGTGAGGTGAGGCGGCGGGAGGAGAGGGGGAAGGGGAGGGCGACGGGGAGTGGTGATGATGAGGAGGAGGAGGAGAGTAGTAGAGAGGAAGAGGAGGGAGAGGGGAAGAAGGAGGAGGTGGGCCCGTTGGTTGTGTTTGCGTGTCGGCATCTTTGGCATCGGAGGTGTCTTGTGCGTGCGATGGATGAGGGAGGTGAGGAGGGGAAGGAGGGGGGGAAGAGGCGGTTTAAGTGTCCGATTTGTGCATAGAGGTGATGTGGCAGGGATAGGGGGGTTGAGTGTATGTATATCTCTCGCAGTAGGGTTTTGGAGCGGTTAGTATTTCTCGTGTTCGCTTCGAGCTGACGAGAGAGTGTGGGGTTAGTATTTTACAATTCATTAATCGTGCTGCTCGAACTAAGCGCCATCATTGCAGGTTCCATGTCAAATGAACAGGTCACGTTCTTCCAGTAGTAAAACTGTGTTTCATGTTATCGTGTCATGTCTCGCATGGAAGTCTCCAGCCATGTTATCACCATTCGAAGCAACTCTCCAATCTCCCCTTTTGACATTCGTAAAAGTCGTACATCGTTAAAGCATCAGCCGTAAAAACAGATCCCATATAACACACCGTTAACCGTCCAAGCGCTCCAAGAAGTCATACCTCGTTAGTCTATCCAGGAGCATGTCGCGTCGTCTGCAAGTCCGCCCTCCGGACTTTGCATCGTCCTTAGCTCATCGTAAGGTAGTTCATCCTGTACAAGCCCCTCATACGCTGATCCGTTATAGACAGGTCCGTCACAAGCTGGTCGATTCCCCAAAGGTCCATCACCCATCGTCCCTCGGCCGTCACCAATCCAGAAGCTCGACCTTGAGACCAGGAGGCGCAATGGACAGAATATCGTCAATCCTCTTCGCGCAAATTCGCCTAGCGATCGTATCCTGCATATCTTCCTCGAGCTCAACGACCAAATCCCCATGGCACAGACATCGCCTGCCATAGACACTCGCGACCACCGGGCGCGAGATGTAAACCATCTTCAGCGCAGTCCAGCCCTGGAACAGTCTCCGGTCGTAGTTGCTATCCCGACTCAACGCGCGTTGCGCGCTAGCGTTGCCCCAAAGGCACCGCATCACGTTGTAGCTGCAGGCCAGGTGCTCTGCGAACAGCGTGGTGATGACGGCCTTCTGCGCGGGGATGCGCCGCTGCATCCACGTCCCGATGACGCCAGGGCTGAAGGAGAAGACGTTGAGCATGTACGGCATCAGCGCGCATTCGTTGTAGATCTGGCGACAGGTGCGCGCGATGAGCGTCATGCGGTCGTGGCCGAGCTGCGGCGCTTCCCAGGGCAGGACGCCACGGAAGCCGAGGAGTTGCAGCGATTTGGCGTCTGGCTTCTTGAAGCACTCCTCGTGGTCGTCGTACATGCAGTTAGTCAGTGGGCCGATGGGTGAATGCTTCAGCTCCTCTTCGTGCTTCTTCTTTTGGCTTCCGCTACATCCCAGGAACTTGGCGACCTTGGAGGGCTCCGGGGTACTAGCTGCTGTAGAGCTCGGGTTGGAAGTCGGGTCAAGTGACCTGTCGTAAACGTGGATATGCCTACCGTCGCCGCCAAAGGCGAGTCTGAAGATGCGATTGCGTATCTCTGGCGGAAGGCGGAGAAGAGGTGATTGCCGGCAGTTGCGATCGCTTCTAAAGATACATTAGAGAAGTATTCGCGAAGATACTTGAACGAACTGAAGACGTACATTACGGCTATCTCGTCGCCGGGCGTTGACAAGTCCACAAGTCCATTCGATCTCAATCGCAAGGCATGTCGCACCGGAGGCCGATTGACCACGTCGTCCGCCTCCTGGGGTTGCTTGCCGACGCCCATGGCGTCCTTGAAGAGTTGCGACACCTTGTCCATGGCTGGAGTTTCGTGTACGGTTCCAGCCCATGAAGTATAGGGAGGGGGTGAGTGGTGTAGGAGGCTGGTTCGGTGGAAGCAAGCGGCTGACGCTTTTGTTGGTCATGTTGGGTAGAGTTGGAAGGCTCAAGTCACCGTCGTAGGTCGGATGTTTCCCACGCGACTCTCGGCCGGTTTAGGGAAGAGTTAATGAGGATGCAGAGATACTCAACCTTATATATCACCTTGGGAGGTCGTCTCCTGTCTTTCGTCGTCGCCGACCTGCCAACGCATTCGCTGCGGAGTTGTTCGGCGACGGGTGGAAGCCTCGTGGTGAGTCTGCTGAGCCAATCCGCGCTCTCGCCCCTTCCTCCTCGCTCACGTGCGCACCTTCCAGTCCTCCTTTCGGCAAGTCTTGGCCGCCAAGAAAACCAAAGGTGTTGAGTTGCGGAAACCTCAAATTTTCGGCCATTCAACCGCAAACCCACCTTTTCGCAGATAACTCAACAACCACGTCTCGTATAACAGAAATTCCAGCGCGACTAGATGCGCCGAGACGTGAAGAATGGACGGAGAGTTTGTATAATACATAATCCATTTGCCCATCAAAATAGAGGTGGGGTCCGCAGGTTGCGTCTCCAGGAGCTGCACACTCAGTCTTTTCATAGAGCAGTTAGGGCGCACGAGCACGTCAAGTTTCCGTTTTTCTCGTTATAATCAAACTCATGAAATCATTTGATCCCAAGCTCCCATGCAACGCGACTTCCTTTGCACATGTATCATCCCGGGAACGTTTCGAATGGCCAATTAGGCCGAATCATCTTGCTCGTGATCTGTCATGTCTTCGCTAGACCCAAATATCTCTGCACTGAAGCGAGACAAAGTTGTGGGTATCGAGATCGAGCTCGGTGTTAGGCGTCCAGAGCTCATTGCTATTTTCTGCCTCATGTTCCGGGGTAGAACCCATACTGCAACACGATTGGTAAAATTTAAAAACCGTTTCCGAACTATCGTATGTATCGTGCGTTGGGGGTGGGAGATCGTCCATGTAAGGGTGTGCACAATAAACTCCAAGCGGCCGACCGCCGCAATGGCACCTCCCATGCTATATCATCTTGCGCCGAGAAATACCTTTCATTGGAAGCCCCTTGGAGGTAGCGCGCAATATTCCATGTTTTCTGTGGCTTATTGGTCTCACGAGTCGCCTCATATTTCCAGAGCTGGATGTCGCCTATCCTGATCGGCCATGCCCTATTCATGCGTCGAAGAATAATACTTGCTTCTTGCGGTAACTCAGATGTCCACAAGTCTAATGACAATGTGATATGACGGTCGGCATTAGATGACATATGGGCGCACAATGTCGAATAGGAGGCGGTATCGCTTTGACCGAGAGACGTCTTCAGTGCCCCAGTCCATAGGTATGGGTCGCGATGAGGATAGATACGATTGATTGGCGGCTCCGTGCTGAGCCGAAACATCAGATTCGACATGTACGTGACTGAAATCGCATCTTGAGCCAACAACTGAGTCGGTCGAAATGAGAAAGAGAAAGCGAAAACTTGGTTCGCCATTTGATCTGTGAGCGAGTTTCTCAGGGCTGCAACGTCTATTTCAAGGCGGCCAAGTGGAGTATGTGTCGCATACAGTTGCCGAACCAAGGTCCTGGGCATCGACTGTAGTGACCAGGACGAGGGTCGCGAGGGATTCGACGGTTTCAACGCGGCCCGTACCACTGGCCTTAGGTTCTTGCTGAGTTCTTGCGATGTTGTTGAATTCAGAGAGAGAAAGTCTGCGGATGCATTGTGGCACGAGGCGAGAAGTTGATCCAAAACACTCTTGATGTAAAAGCATTCGCTTTTAGTCAGGATGACATTCCCTGAGGAAGCCGCGATGTCAAATGCCTGGCGAAGACACTTTCTTAGAAGGATTAAAGGCAAGGTGATTTGTTCCAGCATTTCGGGTTCAGCTTCAAGAGCTAGTGTCTGGTCTTGGTTTTCGAAAAGTCCAATTTGCGTCAATTGGGAAGCATAGGACCGGAATGACTGAACCTCCAAGTCGTAGGTAGAGGATTGGGTATTCTTAAGATCTAGCGGACCGCATGAGACCACCTTGCGAGTGATGTCGCATGCATTCGAAAGGCTTCTTGTCCCTGCTTTTGGTGATGTGATGATCAAAGCTCGTTTCTTACTGTGCCGGAAAGGCTTAATCTGGCGAGGCGCCTGGGGACTGATAGGGGCCTTTGTGGTCACTGATATTGTATATTGAGTTAACGTTTGAAAGAGGGTAGCGATGTCGTTCCTCGTTTCCTGCATCTCCTTGCGAATGGCGATGTCTTGCTGCCTGCCACGTATGAGTCAGACCTTGTTCAGCAGCATATCGCTGGATAACTTACCTTCCTGTAACCGATAGGGCCGCTGTGAGGTTTGTCCCCAGCCTATGCAGACGCACACTTGCATCTTCCACGCTTTTATCTTCAGCTGTCCATCGCCAGCTTTTCCGCAATCGCTCCAGCCACGAATCTCCGTCTACAACCTTGACCTCGCTTGCAATTTTGCGCAACTCTCTGAATTCATTCTCGCAGAGTGTGAGGATTGTCTGCAGATTTGGCAGTATTTGCTTGTCGTTGACTGCAAAAGGAGACTTCTCGAAGTCGCGCAGGAACATCTGCGTGTGCGATATAACGGACATCAGAGCCTGGAGCTCGGACAAAAGTCGAGGAACGCTTTGGGCAGCATGGCGGTGGCGATCGTAGATTTCGAAGGTTTCTTTGCCGAGCTTGAAAGCGATATCTGCAAGGCTGATGGCATTTGATGCGACGGAGAACGCAGTGAGAGCTGCCATGGCGACGGTAATATTTGGTAAGCAGGCGAAATGCAACGGGATGTTTAGTGAAGAAGACAACGACGGAGACTCGAAAGGATCCAGGAAAAAGGAAGGCAAAAGAGGCTGAGTCGATATCCTCTGATGCAGCCTCGTCAGGCGCATTTTCAGACTGCATGCTGGCGTCCAATCGGTGTTCTCATGTGCCACCCTCATTGACAAGTCTTCGCTGGCAAGAGAAACACATTCTAAGACATATTTTCTGATGTTGTCCATAGAAGCACGTGCAAATCATCTGAGTTTAAACGTGAAATCAATATTGATATTCAATATGTGTGAGGACATTAGTACATCGGTTTGTTGGGGTATCATAATGGAGAAGCCGTTCAGCATACCCTTTTTCAACGCCCAAATCATAGCAGGAATCGAAGGGACAATGGCTCGGGCATGACACCCTGGGCCACCTCCAAAATTTTCATCTGCCCGCATAAAACGCCAGAAAGGAGTTTCGGATGCCAACCCTCCACATCAAGACCCCCTCATATCATGAAAATTGAAAGTCAGCCGTCATTAGTTTGAAGGGAAGCTGGAGTTCATCCCAACCCGTCATCGCAGCGTCAGAGGACATACCGATCCTAAGCCTTCTTGCCCACACCAAAGGTCTCTCCTCCGTCCGCGAGGTACTTCGCCTCCTCCTCAGTCGACTCTCGACCCAGAACCTCGTTCCTGTGAGGATATCTCCCGAATCTCTCAACTATCTTGGCGTGGATTTCCTCGAATCCCGCCGCCCTGTCGAAGTATCCGAGGGAATCCTTACACTCCGTTCCAGCATCGACAAGCTCGCTCCGGAACTCGCCAAGCACACCAGCCAGCTGATGGTGGAGCTCACGAGACTCTGAGTGCATATGAGGCATATAGAACCAGAAGCGGTGGGCGGCTGAGAGGCGGTAGAGGGGGTGTTTGTCGAGACGCGGGAGCGTGCTGTTGGGTGAAAGGAGGCTCGTCATGATAGCAGTAGCGATGGTGTCATAGTGGTTGTAGACCAGCGGGAGTGTTGACGGTGTGCGCCAGATGTTGCGAGACATCTGATCGAGGAGCAGGATGAGGCTCAAGGCCGTAGACGCGCTCTCAGCGCCGTCATCTTGTGAGGATTGCTCGCTGATCTCGCGGAGAAAGGGTTCGGCAATCGCAGAGGAGGGAACCTGAGAGAGCGGGAACTTCTCAGGGCCGATGGATTCGAGAGCAGAGAGGAAGTTGGAGCTGCAGACTGTGTCGAAGGCGGCTTTCTCTTCGGGAACGGCTCCCATTCCCCACCATCTCTGAAGCCCAGTCAGAAAGAAGAATGTAAGAAGACTCAATTGAATGCCACGTACCTTCGCGACCTCCTTAGTCGGAGCTCTAGCGCCCTCGGGAAGGCCTCCAAACCAAGTGGACTGGACCAGCTTGTACAAGCTTGGATTGAAGACCTCCTTGCTGAGGGTGAAAGCGCGTGGGGTGCTCATGTTGACTGCTGTACTAGGAGACGTTTTGAGGTAACTATGGAAGTGATTATTGAAGGGAATGAACTGGATAGCGGCAGCTAGTATCAGGGCCACTGCTAGGCTGGTGAGCATGAAAGTTGTAGAGGTGAAAAGGTGGAGCAATTGAAGAAGCTTGAGAGGTAAATCTTGGCCTCGAGACTTGGAGAGTTAGCTCAATTGATGGTCCATGCGAAACAGACCACGGCGAGTTTATAGTGACGTGGTGCTGCACAAATTAGCTCGTGGGTTAGCAGGTTGATTGTAAAGCGCGCTTAGGCGCGCGCTGGTGTGAAGGAGCGATGCCCGAAAGTCGCAAGCCGTGAGCGCGCGAAAGTGGCCCTTGTGCCGTCTCAGCCAAACCCGTCTGTTGCGCATCGAAATAAGTGTCGCTTTTGTGGCAAGGGCTAAGCCCGTGCACTTGGGCGATTACAACAAACAATAAGACTCCCACATGCTCCTACACCACCAAACCTCAACCATTTCAACTCATTTCTGAATATCTAGATAGGCTGGAAGCTGTTCTTGAGGCTGTGGGCCAAATGACAAAGTATTAATTGCTTCATCTGCGGCGTTGGTGTTGGTGTTCGGGCCCGTGCCACAAAAGCGACACTTATTTCGATACGCAACAGCCCGTCTACCGTAACGCATCATCAGAGATGAGATCGACCAACATAAATGATTATATTATATGCCTGCTCTGTATGAGTCTACCGTCCATAGTTGATTATCCAAGCGTAGAACAATTTGTGCTAAATCAGGTGCTAGACGTGTGTGATGATCATAGAACTAAAAGGCAGTCGGACAGGAGCACCAATACATAGACCGTGTGTCTCAGAGCAGTCAGCCAGTTGATTGAAAGAGTTGTCTTGGCGCATTTATGAGATTCGCCTCAGCAAACATCCTTTTCCAGACTATCGTCCACATAACGCCTCCAAGTGTGTCTGCAGAGCATTTCCTTCAACCTCGGAGGCCAATGCCCCCTTCATCGTGACCGCTGCCCGTCGACCATCGTGTGAACCATCAAGCTTGTATCGAGAAAGCACCTATGACCTGGGCTTCTCCTTCTTCTCCTTCCACAGCGCTGAGAGACCGACTCCGGAGACCTTGACGACCTTGAAACGCACACTGGACAGCTGTTAGTATCGTGAGGCCCAATTGGACTGGAAAGTGCATACCCAGGAATATCACCCTTGGCCTTGCCCTTACGACCGAAACCAGCTAGGAGGACCTCGTCGTTCTCGTCGACGAAGTTCAAGCAACCGTCATTTGGCACTGAACATCCCATTAGCCTCTGCAGGAACTCCAGAATCTCTTTCTTCCGTCTCATCCGTCCGGTTGCAACGTACCGAAAGCGGTGACCTTCTTTCCGTTCTTGATCAACTGCACCCTCACGCACTTCCGAATGGCAGAGTTGGGCTGCTTGGCCTCAACACCGACCTTCTCGAGAACGATTCCCTTGGCGTGGGAGGAGCCTCCGAATGGCGAGGACTTGTAGGCAGTGCCGAGGAGGCGCTTCTTGAAGGAGAGATCGGACCACCGATTCTCGCGGCGGTGGTTTCGCAGCTTGCGCGCGGCGTTGAGACCTCTTGGCTTTCCTTTACCCATGATGTCTACAGTTGTGGAGATAGATCAGCTTGATGTCGATGCCGCGAACACGAGCGGGGTGGATTGCACACGTACCGGTTGATTGAGGGTTTGTGGATGAAGCGGCGTCGGTGAGGTCTTGCTGAGTCGATTTTCGCTTAGAATGTGGGCAGGCGCGAGCGAATCGCCTCGTTCCGGAGAAATGGCTCCGATCGCCGAGGCGGGACCCACCTGCTGCTACTCTGCCACTCCTGCCACTGCCCACTTCTGACTCACTGAAATTCCTTCAACCTCCATATATAAAGGTCAATCAAGCACTCAAACTACCAGGACAATGAGCACGCCCCTGTTCGTTATTCTCGACTGTAATATGCTTGGGAAGAAACAAACACAACTAGCAGCGTGTTCATTTTGAACTATTCCATGTTCTTGTTCGGCAGGAGACTCTGTTATCATTCAGCGTGCTACACTACAGGGTACTCCATGTATTAGGCCGAGGGCTAGAAACCAACGCTATGTTCTTATGTTCTTGCTTACACGACACCGCAAATTCTTACAAATTTTCACGGTCTTCATTCACCTGCGATTCAACTTCAGCAGCCCCTCTATGACGCGGCTTCCGTGATTGAGTTTCAGAACACAACTGAGGTACAAAATCAGATCAAAAGGTTTTTTTTGTTTTGGTAAGTTCAGTTTAAGAGGTACGATATCTCTCTCGCTACGTTTCCCTAATAGCTCCCTCTTCTCCCAATCTTTCCTCACGGCACGCGTCCGCCGACCTTGTCCTCCCATGACATCCTCGACGCCCGGCGCACGCCAAGGTTAAAAAGCCGTCCTCGCTTGTGGGTATTGAGAAAAACCTGTCACAAGCACCTCGCAACCAAGGCAGTGAAAGGGGTCATGATCGTAGGCGGAGATCGTCGCGTGCCAGCAGCCGCTGTGACCTTTGCGGGAGTGCTTGTTGGCAGGAGGGCAAGCAGACGATGACAAAGCGAGGACGCGCGGGATTTGAAGTTACCACGCACTCAGCCCTGCCTGGCAGCTATGAGGGCGGTGAAGGTGTTCTGACCCGTACATATACCGACGGAGTGTCCGTCTCGTCTTATTCTGGAATAGCTACTCTAGAGCAGTCTGCTCAGTTCCTTGCTCTATACGAGACAGCGACTCCGTTCTATTAAGCTCAAACATAGGCTTGTTTTCTTTTCGTATCTACTCTAATTACACAAGCATTTGGATTAATTTCGCGTCAGCTCATCAAAGTCAATATCTGGCACTAGAGACGATTTCTCTCATTCCCTTCTCTTAAAAACAAATTCTCTCTTGTACTCCTCACACGGCACGCGTCCGCCGACCTTGTCATCCCATGACATTCTCGACGCTCGGCGCACGCCAAGATTGATCAGAACGTCCTCGCTAGTGGGCCGCACGCGCGTTACACTGACAGAGCCAACGAGTTCATCACCTTGACCGAAAGGTCTGGGTAATCTTGTTAGACTCTGTCGTGCTGGGGATAGAGCATTGCAATTATTGCTCTTCAACGAGGAATGCCTAGTAAGCGCGTGTCATCAGCACGCGTTGCAACTGGAGGTTAGAGAAAAGTTCGGAAATGCCCTTTGAGTATACACAACGTCTGCGGCGCCCAAGGGGCCCCCTAAGGCAGTAGGGTTGTTTCATAATCCGCAATAGCGGATGTCGTTAGGAATACGACAAAAGAGAGGACGCGCGGGATTTGAAGTTACCACGCACTCAGCCCTGCTTGGCAGCAATGGGGGCGGTGAAGGTTTTCTGACCCGTACATATACGATAGCTAGAATTGGAGATGTCAGCGAGCTAGCGCTTCGGAATTGGCGTTCATAGACCTTCGCCTCATTGCAAACACCTGTGATACCAAGACTTAGGTTGCTAACGTTGTACAGAGACATCTATGAGTGTAGGGTCGCTCGTTGTTTAACTCTCGTCTCTTTTAAATTCCACTCCTGATACACCTATATATCTAAAAGGGTGCTCTACTTATCGGCGAACGTCAATTCCTGCCTTTGTCCTTCTTCGGCGGCGGCCTCAAATGCAACCATAGCTGGCAAGCTGTCAGCGATACTCTTGCCAGACGTCTTCCATCCCAAAGCCCGTAAGCGCTCAGCAGAGCCGCGAGAGTTTGTTCCCCAAAGGATAGTACCCCAGGGATGGATGGCAGTCGCCTCTTCCGGAGAGAGCTTCTCGACATCTGCAGTTGCGATAAGACCTTTGTCGTGAGCGATCTTGGCCACAGCTTCGCTGATATCTCCCCAGCGCTATTCAGAGGGATTAGCTAAAGCTGAGTATTCACTAATGATCAGGCACTCGACTCACAAACTCATTACTCTCGGTAAAGTAGTATCCTTCAGGTAGCCACGCAGCCTTGCTCTCTGTCCCTTTGAGGGCTTCTTCGGTGAGAAGAGTGATTGCGCTCGCCAAATCATCAATGTGGACACCTTTGGTCAATTAGTCAAGACGTGTTTGAAGAAATCATAGATTGGGGCAGCCTCCCAAGACTTACTATTCCAAATATTGTTTCCTTCCAAAACCTGGAAGCCCTTTCCTCTTTTCAAGATCTTGACGCGATTAGCACGGTTCCACATCTCTCATAGAACGGACATACATTCTCGATCAAGATCGGAACTTGAATGCTTCGTTTCTTGACCGGCCCAGCGCCAACACCATGGATCATTGGAGGGCTAATGATGGCAGCGGTGACACCATTCTCCTTAGCAGCAGCGATAACCGCCTCTTCCACATCGCGGTGGATGTGCGTAAGATCGAATGACAGGATCTCTCCGATATCTGTGGATGACATATCACGGTACACCTTCTCGGACTTGTTTCCCGCGCCAGTAGACGTATCTCCCAGGATGCCAGTACCCGATATATGGATGAGCTTGGTGTTCTTTTGGCTTCCTGCAATGCCTTTGATGAGGGAGACCGCGCCCGCAATATGGTCCGCAGAGGCAAGGTCTGTCTACATGTCAACCCAACATAATTTTAGATTGGATACCGCACGTACTCAAGACAACATCTGCTTTACCCGCCTCCGATCGAAGGACTTGGTCGTTGTCCAAGTCGCCTAGGACGGTCTCGACCGCTGGGTAAGCCGCCTTTACGGCTTTGGCTTGGGCCTCATTCCGGACCAGAGCAGCAACCTTGTACTCGGGGTGTGCTGTTAAAAGGGGCCCGAGTTGGTGTCCTCCGATGTAACCTGAAGTTGCACTATTAGTAGAGATGGATTTGTATAGCGGATCATGTCTTACCGGTAACTCCCGTGATGAAGATTCGTGGGCTCATTTTTGCGTTGAAGAGAAGTTATGCTTTACGAGCAACGGAAGGGTAGCGATAGGATGATGAGGGGTTGAGTTGGATGGGTTGTTGCGTAGAAGATGGTCTGATGATGAGGGAATGTTCATCTGCTGGCGGGTCAGAAGGGTTTATGTACTTGATCCCTTCTATGGATTCAACAATATACATCATAATTCATTACTATTCGCTTCCTGTAGGATTAATAAGGCTGACAAACAGTCTGATATTACCAACCTCTTGATACTGAGTTTATTCGTGGGTTGTTTGACATTTACAGTGGCTGTTTCGCTCGCTCGCTCGCTGGAGTCGTTCGCCGAAAAGCTTGGCAGCGAAATGTACGGCGACGCTTATTGTTCGCTCGGCGCTCTAAAGTAATGCTGCTAAAGAGGTAGGATGATTATGATGTGGTTTCTCGCCAAAGATATGAGTTTACTAGATTCCACTGTTGCTGTGATGCTCCAAATCTTCATGTTTTATAATATCGAAGTACTGCCCCCCATTGCTGGAATACCCTAGCGAGTCTATAGACTATTCGAAACAAATAACTTTCATCTTGCCCCAATCTGCCTCAAATAACGATTCAACGATGTCAGTAGAATTGGAGTCTAATCTATTCGGAGCTATGCAATGCTATATCTGCACCACCAGGTTCCATAGTCACATCTAAAGGAAATGCAGCATCTATATCGAAGCCCAGGCTGACGCTATCGACGGGCCATTCGTTGAAATCCACCAGCACATCTGCGTCCTGTCTCCCCAGTCCACCATTCTCGAGGGCTAGCAGTCCTTCCCATAGCTGCAGCAGAGGTTTCCAGAGATTGCCATTGCCGGCCAGGTAATCGATGGACAGTCGATGTTGGAAGAGACGTTCGATCCTCGCACGAGCTCGCTGTCCTTGGGTCGTAGAGCCATGAGCGTGTTCCTTCATCAAAGTCGTAAGCATTATTGCGACCGAGTCCCAGGAGAACGCCCGGACAAGAATCCAGTCGAGGTGGTGAGGAGCATATTCCTCCTGAAGACGCTGAACAGTCTCGCAGTATGCGACTGCTCGATCTAATAGCCTAGGAGAAGATATAGTGAGCAATATAGAACCGATAAAGGGAGGTGTGCTCACTCAGATTGGAGTCCTGGAGTGACCAACTCCCCGCCATGTCCATGCTTGAAGAGGGGCTGGTGGATCGCAAAAAAGAACCGTTCGAATGCGAGAGCAGTCAAGTCATGGATGATCTTCTGCGATGGCTGCGTCGTATTCAGACCATGTAAGTATGTCGCTTCGATTCTGTCCCTAGCTTGCGCGACTAGCTCTTTCTGAAATTGCAACGAAGCCTCAGTCTCGTTACTATTCAGCGAGTCTTCCAAGATCGTTTTAGATACTAGAGCAAGCTCAAACTGGACGAGGGCTCCTGTCATATCGGTGTATCGAGTTGAGGGGGTAGGTCCCTCCAGCGCAAACTCGCAGGCATCCCAGCTTGAATCATTTGAATTTTGAGGAAGAGAGGTGTCTGAAGACCCAGCAGAGATCATACTCTCGGCACCTTCGTGTTCGATGCACCAAGTGTCTAACAAGATGATATGGTGCCACATGCGACGTCGCATCTCTACTCTCCAGGGCGAAAGCTTGAACCGCTCTGCGTCTTTATGGATGCCAACTCGTTGGGCAAAACGGACGGCTAGTCCAAGGAGACCGCTAGCTTGAGCTATGCTGCCGGTCCAGAATAGGAGAGTCTAGACATTTCAACGTTATTAGAAACCGTAATATCTTCATCTCGCCTCACCAAGTTTCTACTAACAGTGTGAAGGAGCGGAGAGCTTACGATGTATAACAACAAGGTCTGGAGATTTCTGATCTTGTGAGTGGATGTGATATTCAGTCGGGACAGTCCTCTCTCCGCGGCGTTTCTTAGGTTGCTCATCAACGCGGACTTCTCCACTCCAAAATGAATTATGCATTCATCTTCGGTCATCGGTATTGCGCCCAGTGCATGAATTACTTGGAGTTGGCTCTCGAGTTGATTCCCATCTCGCAATATCCCCCGCCTGAGATGGTTGAGCTCGAGCAAAAGTCTTGGTTTGTGTAGGATTCGAAGGAAAGGATCTACGTTCTGTACAAAAGAGCGGACTAAGAGATCGCTGTTGGCCTGGGATAGAGAAAACTGATAACATAGCGGAGGTGATATCGTCTCGGGAAAGAGGACGTCGAATGCCGAAGGCGGCTCTTCTTCTAGGAGGTATTTAAGGTTGGGAATCTTGTAGACGGCGAAATTCAGTCCATCTCTCTTACGCGAAACTTACTCGAGAATGAAGAGGAAAACGCACCTCTTCATACATTCCAGCCCAGAATCTCGTTTGGATGCTCCGCGAGCTCCCCTCCTCATAGGCTAGTTTTCCACGCTTTGTGTTTGGATCGGGAGCTGCGAGCTGCGATTTGTACTTGCGATCTAGACGCTTCACCAAGCTTTCCATTGTCGGATCAGGCTCTAGGACCTCATCCATCGGCTCGTTCTCACAATTCGTAGTGGGATTACTCTGCTTCAGTTGCTGGCTGGTACTTCTTACCAAAGTCTCCACCCTCGCCAGTCGTGTACTGAGTTCTGCATGCCTTGGTGGACGACGGGAACTCCGTTTCGCATCGTCATAGCTACACGATACACCGGCCCTCTCACAGTTGTCGCATGGAAGGGTTTTTGAACATCGCACTTTCCGTCGTCGGCAAATAGAACAAGGTAAGTCGAATGTATAAGAAGTTTCGTTGGAGTTTTCCGACCCTCCTGTATTTGAACTCATGATTCTCTCGAGAAAATCTCGATAGCACCTCCTATGAAATGCATTTACAGTGGCAGAGCCTGTTTTCTAATGGAAGTATTGAGGAGGTTTGATGATGAGTAATAGAAGGTCATGCTGTTGCGCAATCACACGCGAATAGCGCTAGTCTGTATGTTGCCTGGCGCCGTCGGCTCAGTATTAAATCACTCCGGCTCAGGGGGCAGTTCGACATTCTCCTTCTCTAAGCATTAAACGGCAAATAAACGTATAGGCAACGTCCCAGAGTTCTGATATACTGACTATAGAGGATCGAGAATAAGCCGCGTGTTTCGCTTCTTTGCTCGTTTTTCATGATTGATAGATCTACATGTCGTTACTCCGTGGCTTCAATTTCCTTTTCTTCACATTTATTACTGCGACTGCTTCTGATTTTACGGCATAGACCTTATTGATTGCTCTCTTACAGCCCTCTGTTTGTGCAAAGTTACAGAGATGGAGGATCGTGGAGCCGCCCACGGCTCTCGGTTCCACGTTCCATGTTCCGTACGAAGCTGAATCCATGGATCACGTCTTCTGGCCAAAGAAGCAACATATGGGATACATATACGCCAAGAAAGGTAACCATGGAAATGCAACGATCTGGCTATCTCATCGTACACTGGCTTTTCTTCATAATGCGTTGCGCTCCTCCTGCTCTTGCTTCAGACATACACAAAAAACCGCTGACACCAGAACACCGCTTCAACTCCTTTCGCTTTGAACAACCCACAAACACACTCACAAGAGTGACCCAGAGAACCCTAAACCACTCTCAAACCCCTCAAAGACACGACAGAAGATGGCGGAAGAGGCAACCCTTCGCCTTTTGTGCGCGATCACAGAACGTTCGGAGCAGTCGACATGCGACCATAGCGTCTCGGATCAGAAGGCAGCTTCTAAGGCCAATGCCGAGGCCTTCCCAGAGGCAGATAACACACCTTTTCATGAAGCTGCACATCAAGTGCGCTTCATCCCAGCTTACTCGCGAGACCACTACTCCCAGCAACCACTACCCGAGGAGCCAGTATTTCTGGTTGTCTCCCAGAACCCCAACATGCAGGGTAAATTCCGCGAGGAGATGGAAACAACTGAACCGGTTTTTCAAGCCGTTACGAGTGTTTCTACGCCGGTAGTGTCCGAAACCGACTCAAATCAGAATCCGACATGCGGATCTCCGCGAAAAGCCTGGAAGCGGGTCGAAAAGGGTCTTGGATCGATACTGAAGCCGTTTGAAAGCGGCCAAAAGACAAATAGGAAGAAGGAAAAGAAGTTGCGAGGGTATCAGAAGCTCAATTAAGCCGCTGAGTTGAGTGCGGCGGAGGATCATCGCATCGAATTTACCAGCAACCGTCTCTCGATCTCTCTTACCTTGGAATGGATCATTTGCTCATTTACTCTCGACATACTTCCTTCTACTCTCCATGCACAACGAACATCTACGAGAGCTACCCAAGCAAGAAGCCTACAGCACGACACTATTCGATCTCACGCACCAGGAACAGGGTGCTATTTTACTCGCCTTCATCTATTACCCACACCTCGGCCTCTAAGTACACTACGTTACATGTAGACCAACCTTTTGCACGTAAAGAGTGACCTTTCTAGATCGTCTCTATCATTCTTCAGATACACGACTACCTCCATAGAAACAATAGCGCACACACCCGACTCTAGCTCCAAGAAGGCTACTGTCTTCGACGAGTTAGCCGAAAACAACGGGGACGACGAGCAACTCTGAGCCTGCTTGACCAAGATCATCGATACAAACAAGAAACTCCTGCCTTCTTCGAGTCAACGACAAAACGACTCAGTTGCCCACATCGATAGCTACCTCAAAGCGTCCAAGCACTTAGTTCCGTGGATGCACGTGAATCGGTCTCGGCGTCAATTTCTTCAGAAAGCAAAGTATGAAACTTCTTCGCCGCCCTCCGGTTTGTTTTCCTTCAAGGGATGGGAAAGGGAGAAGGTACTCTGCCATTACGATCGTGTATGGCCCTGTTATTTGCGCTTGTCTTGGGCCAAAACCACAAGCTCCCAGGAACAAATGGAGAAGGAGAGGGGACGGTTCAACCCTGGCGCAGCAAAGTACACATGGTGGAGGATGTCGCGGCTGCATAGAGATGGCGAAGTAGGCATCTTGTAGTATGATGGAGATGAGCATGATTATACACAAGCACTGATAGTCCTCTTCAAAATCTGATACTGAATGCAACATACATCGACTGGCAACCTCCCGTAGCACTAACAGAACTTATAGCCCATCGTTAATATGCCATGATTTCAGTCTGCAAGTCTGAACGACGAGGATACTCCCTCTCCATCGTATCCCTGGGTGTACCCTTTTGCACCAGTCCGCCCTCCACCCTTCCCATAACAAATAAACGCTGAGTAGTTGAACTCCAAGTTCCCATAACTGGAGTTCTCACCGTTTTTGATGAGCCCGAACCCACTTCCTTGTCCTGCCGCGACGTCCCTCGAAAGGTATTTATACCCTCGAAGTTTTAAAAGCACGTGAGAGACATCCCTCTCCACATCAAAGCCACGTTTTCAACACCTATTGAGTATTATTTCATTCGTACGCTTCGTAACCCCAGCGTAGTGCCTTTTAATGGAAGAAATCACGGATTTAACCGCGTATGATAATTTTCGGTAGACGCGGAGGGCACGCCTAGGGGTACGCTACGTATTCCCAATGTAATTCCTTATTGCAAGAAGTCACGAATCTAACCGCGTAAGGGGGAAACTGAAGGATGATAGGGCTACGCAAAGGGGTACGTAACGTGCACCCAGCCTAGTCCCTTTTATTGCAAGAAGTTACGGATCTAACCGCGTAAGAGAAAATTTGATAGACGCGGAAGGCACGCTAAGGGGTACGCTACCTGCACCTAAAGTAGTCCCTTTTATTGCAAGAAGTTACGGATCCAACCGTGTAGTAGAATGTTGGATAGACGTAGAGGGCACATATAAGGATACGCTGCCTGCACCTAGTGTGGTCTCTTTTATTGGAAGGAGTTGTGGATCTAACCGTGTAAGAGGATATTTAACAGACACGAAGGGCATATAAAGGCACACGGTACATATACCTAACGTAGTTCCTTTTTCGCATATAAGTAAGCCGCTAGGAAATATCCTAAACCTTTTATGTTTGTTAGTCAAATGTCTCTCAACCCCGTAAACCTCTTGGATGTAGAATTTATGAAAAATACAACGAGACGGCAACTCTTCACCTCGGGCAATGTAGAACCACTCCAAGCAGTAGCGACTAGGTCGAGCCGCTTGGCTCAGCCTTGGCCGTGTTGGTGTTTTTCAGGTGCCTCTTCGAATGTTTGTGGTTGCAGAAGGCACTCCGGCTGTTAGTGGCGTAGTCTCAGGTATCGCATCTGTACTTGGCTTTGACGCTCGTTGCAGCCCTCTTGCCTCTGGCTAAATGCCGGCGGGACGCGTTGTGCCTAGTAAGCTCCCATTGCTTTATGCAAAGCACCCCACACAGATCGCAGTAGAACTTCTTTTCTGCTAAGTGCTTTGAGTTGATTCTTTGCAGCAGAGCGTTTCTTGGTCTTGTTGTTCCTCTTCTTAGTCTCCACGGCAAGGGCCTCCAGTTGCTCTGCAGTAAAGTCCAGGTCTCCGTACACTCGTTCAGCGAGAGGGTTGTGGCTGCACAGGCCGTGGTACGAAAAGGACTTCAGCTGTAGTCCCCAAGGGCAACAATACACCATGTAGTGGTCTGGTTCGGACGAGTGGACGCCCTTCGGGCCTGTCGTATGCACGCTAGCGCCCCCGAACACCCTCTTTGGGGGCCGTCCCTGAGCTAGTATACACAAGATGAGTGGCGCCGGGTTTCTCGAAGACGAGGGCGTAGATGCCCCAGCGTCCACGACTTTCGGAAGGACACAGCCGGGGCGGTGGTCTGGTTGACATCGAAGAGGCCAGGGCAAAAGGAGAGAGAAGCGGCAGAAAGACCTTTGGAGAGAGCCTCTTGGCCATAAAAGAGCTGTGTGAAATGTATAAGTAAAAAGTGAGCGCAGCCTCTACTGCAAGGAAAAGTGCTCGAAACATCAGCGTTATCATTTTGCGTATGCGTGCTACCTTTGGCGGCGGCTGTCTGAGGTGGCTGAGTGTGCCTATGTTTCACCCACTGTTCCGAACGCTTTATTCGCATGCCATTCAGAAAATTTAAAGTCGATTGAAGCACCCTGAACGGCGGCAAGGAATTGTACAAAACTTACCTTCGAAGGATTCTCGGAATTCTGCAAAAGTGTTTCGGGTTGCGGCCGTGTGAGGTGGCTCATCAAATTTACCCATTCTTCAAAACGCTTCCTTCGCATCCCGTTCAGATCCCCGAAAGCAGATCGAAGCACCACTGCCATTCGCAAAAAGGCGTACAGACTCACAACCCACCGCTTCAATCATCATCTAGATCACACAAACAAGCCGAAAACAGGGTGAAGGGGGGCATGATAAGTACATACTTTTGTCAGCATATCGCCAGGGCCACATCAATCCTCCCAACTCGACAAATTTTCCAGCAATCCTAGAAGAAGCCAGGAAAACGCAGAAAACAGGTTAAGCCCAGAACCAGCCACTCTCTATTGGAAATTTCGACATCTGGAACATGATAAACACCGTGAAAGAGAAAAGGAAAAAGTCCGTCTCCCCTGTTCTTTTCAAAGCTAATCACGTTGCTGATCGATTCCAAAAAAAGACCTTAGCTTTCTCGTAATTACCACGCACCCGTGCACACCCGCACACTCACCTGTCCCCAAATGCTCTCAGCCAACCGCATCCCTCAGTTCCGATGTACAATTCGATGTCTAGCGGGTAGAGAAAGCCTTGGTTACCACCCTCTTGAGCGCCAACTCCTTCTTCTTCAGGTCGTCTGCGCCAGCATCCTCGATCTCGAGCTGAGCCATGGCGTCGCTGAGAGCGCTCTCAATCTTCTCTTTCTGGCCGCGCTTGAGCTTGATGGATGTGGTGGGATCCGAGACCATCTCCTCGACGCGGGAGATGTAGGACTCGAGCTGTTGTCGCGACTCGAACTTCTTGCTGAAAGCCTCGTCGGAAGCCTTGAACTTTGAAGCATCTGGAGAACGGGTCAGCAGATGTGTTGGAAACAGGAATTAGTGCTTGGAGCTTACCTTCGATCATGTTCTCGATTTCGGTGGATGACAGCTTTCCAACAGAGTTGGAGATGGTGATGTTGGCACTGCGGCCGGAGGTCTTCTCAGTGGCAGTGACCTTGAGAATACCGTTGACATCGACCTCGAAGACGACCTCGAGGACGGCGTCACCAGCCTTCATGGGAGGGATAGGAGCAAGAGTGAACTCGCCCAGAGACGTGTTGTCCTCACAATTCACACGCTCGCCCTGGAAGACGGGGAACTGGACGGTTTGCTGGAAAAAGTTAGCTAAAATTATCTCTGATGAGACGCCAGAAGGGCATGGGAACGGACCTGATTATCCGCCACTGTGGTAAAGGTACGCCTGCTTGTGGTCAGCTTCATGTGTCTACTTATGTTTGCCAACGTCTGGGGTGGCCTCGCGAGTTTACCGAAGGTCCAAAATGATCAAATTTGGACCTCGGAAAATATCGTCAGGCACCCCAGACAGTGGCAGGAGACTGTAAGGAGATGGGTCTTAGACTTTTTCAAGGTGGGCACTGTATTGCCTCGGGGAACGACCGGGGCGAAGATGTTACCCTCCATGGCAACACCAAGGGAGAGGGGAACCACATCGAGGAGTAGGAGATCGGCAGTGTCAGCAGAAGTAGCCTTGCCGGAGAGGATGCCGGCCTGGACAGCGGCACCGTACGCAACAGCCTCGTCAGGGTTGATGCTCTTCTCGAGCTTCTTGCCGTTGAAGAAGTCACTGAGGAGCTTTTGTATCCGGGGAATACGGGTGGAGCCACCAACGAGCACGATTTCGTCAACCTTGGTCTTGTCGAGGTTGGCATCCTTCAGCACCTGCTCAACGGGCTGGATGGTGCCATTGAAGGCCTTTGCGTTCAAGTCCTCAAAACGGGCACGGGTGATGTTGGACTGGAAGTCTTCTCCGTCAAAGAGGGAGTCGATTTCGACCGTGGTCTGGGTACCGTTGGAAAGGGTACGCTTGGCACGCTCGCAAGCCGTCCGTAGACGACGGAGAGCTCGCGCATCTCCCGACAGATCCTTCTTCGTCTTCTTGTTGAATTCCTTCTTGAAGTGCTCGAGGAGGTTGGTGTCGAAGTCCTGGCCACCCAAATGGGTGTCACCAGCAGTCGCCTTGACAGTGAACACACCACCCTGGATATGTAGGAGAGACACATCAAAAGTTCCTCCTCCAAGATCGTAGATGAGAACATTCCGCTCCTTCTCAGACTTTCCGGATCCGAGACCGTAGGCGATAGCGGCGGCGGTAGGTTCGTTGATGATACGGAGAACGTTCAGGCCAGCAATGGCACCGGCGTCCTTGGTGGCTTGTCGCTGGTTGTCGTTGAAGTAGGCGGGTACGGTGATGACGGCCTTCTCGACCTTCTTGCCGAGCTTGACCTCTGCAACTTCTTTCATCTAAGAGATGTAAGCGTGGCCTTGGAATGGGAACGAGTGAATGCATACCTTGACGAGGACCATGGCAGAGATTTCCTGGGGCGAAAAGGTTTTGTTCTCGCCCAAGTACTCAACCTCAACCATGGGGCTGCCGCCCTGGTCGACGACGCGGAAAGGCCAGGACTCAATATCCTTCTTGACGGTCTCATCGTCGAATCGTCGTCCGATTAAACGCCTGCTTATAGTTAGCCATTTGTCCTCTCGTCAGAGTTTGAAGATCTTACTTGACGTCGAAGACAGTGTTCTCCGGGTTCATAGCAGCCTGGTTCTTGGCCGCCTCGCCAATAAGACGCTCCTCGCTCGTAAAAGAGACGAAGGAGGGTGTGGTAAAGCTACCCTGCTCATTGGCAACTGTGCGCCGAGTAAGTCAGGTCATTCGTTCTATGCAAAGCGGATGCGGGTTATAGCGTACTGATCTCAACGTTGGTGCCCTCATAGTTGGCAACGCAAGAATAGGTCGTGCCTGGCGGTGAAAGCGTTAGTACAGGTAAAAATTGGGTGCGGCGAGAGTCGGCGACCAGGGGCGCATACCAAGATCAATGCCAATGGCACCCTCGTAGACTTCGTCACTCATTATGGCTAGATACCTCGTGTGGTGGTGGAGGGAGAGGAGTGGAGGAGGATGGGCGTGGTGGAGAGAAAGATAATCGAGCCTTGGGCGCTCCGAAAATTATGAAATGGATGTTGCCGCTAAGGCCGCGGGGATTTTGCTGTCTGTGCGTGCCGACGTCCATCCCGTCGGAGGGCATAGCCGAAGTGGCACTTAAATCCCGCCGATCTGAATCGCAGTTCTACACCGTCTGAGGTGGCCCAGAGAGCTATGTGGTTTGCCAGAGCTAGTGTTCTATAAGCAATAATGACATGGTGGAGGACCTCAAACGGTGCTGAAATAGGGTACACAACCACAGAAGTACCTCGAAGATGGAAATCAAGAATTAGAATCACGAATTTATGGACTGCCACTTTCTATCAATTCTACACTCATCAAGCACGCAGTCTCGGAGGTGCATCTATTTACCACTGCGTGAAGTGCTTCAACAGGTCTCCACATAGCCCAAGGAGAAGATTTGCTATCTAGTGTGTAATTTCTGAACATACATTGAAGCACCCCAAGCAGCAGCATAAACGTACACACCAATGAGTGCCACTCTTTTCATGTTCGGCGTGGCTAGAGAAGCAACAGGTGGGTATAGCTCATACTAAGGCTGGGATCTTGAATCCTTCCCCAGGCGTAATCATCCCATCCATGAGAATATCATAGGTAAAGCAGCTATGGCGCCGATCCACCAATGCAAAGAGCCATTCGCCCCAACGCCAGTGCAACCCATAGCCATGCAAAAGCCATATGCCAGGAAAACGACTACGAAACCCACTTGTGTCTCTCCACACCTCAACCTTCTGACGCCTTACACGCTGTTGTCATGGAAGAGGAAGTTGATATCCTTCGGCCGCTGCGTGTTGTACTTGACAAAGTTCTCGTCTCCCGGTGGCCTCTCCTTCTTCGAGTTGCCCGTCAGCATGCTCTGCAGACTGACAGCAATGCTCTCTACATTGTGCACGGGGCTCCAGCCAGCGTTGTCAAGGAGGTCGAGGCATATGATTCCGTTGGAGTAGATGTGGGGGTGCCACGGTATTGGGTGAGTTGCGTCTTTGGCGAATACGACTTCTGGAGCTTCTATAGTGAGAGTGTTGTTAGCCTAGTTTCTATTCAAGGCCATATAGGGAGAAATAAGCTTACCTATAGGGTAGTTTTTACCAAAGGTGAACTTGAGCCGGTATACCTCGTTCTCGTACAACGGGTTCGAATCAAGCACCCTGAGATCCACAAGCCACTCCTGGAAGTCGTCCACCTTGATGAGCTCGATGCCTGGTGGGAGATGGCCCTGCATCTACAGGAGGATAAGTACGGGTCGCGCTGGGGGTGTGAAATGGAGTGACGCACCTTTGAGAGCTCCTATACACCTCGTTAGCATTCTTGATCGTAATCATGCACTGGAGCAATACATACTTTACCGAGCCTTTTGGCAAACATTCTGGCGGGAGCTTAGGTGAGTTAAGGAAGAGAGAGTGAGTAGTAGGAATGCAGGACCAGGTGTGCTGGATCAACCTGCCTGCGCGGAGGGCCTCTAGGATTCGAGGAAGGACTGTATTGCAGCAGCCAGGTGAGATTTAGTTAGTAGAAGTAGGGAGGATGTCTAGGTGACCCCAGGAAAATGTTTGTTTGGCCAGGTGGATACGTTTTCAGGCAGCGGTTGCGCCGCGGGCAGCTGTAGATGCTGGATTGCTGGTCGAGGGGCAGCCGAAGATCCCAAAGTGACACGCCGGGCGATTCGCTGCTAAATCCGTTGCAAAATCACACGTGATATGACTTCACCAAAATTCACTGGACGTTGGATTACTACTTTGAGCCGGTGGAGGTTTTATATTGGGTAGAATATCGCAGTGGGTTATCAAAGCAGTCTCCTCAACATTTCCAAGTTGCTTTGTATAAGACTATAGCAGAAGTTCTACCACAAGTACGCAACACGACAGTCCATATGATATGTAGAAGGACGTAAATTTTTAACACAGATATTCAAGAAGATCGCTAGTGAACTCGTATCCAGCGCTCAAAACGCTTTTGCCAACCAAGCTCAACATACATAGAGAAAGAAAAGCGCCCAAAAACCGCTCGTTCCCCTACCCCATTTCCTAGGGCTACAAATATGGACCTAAACCTAGTACCTACACAGAAAGTGTTCCTTCCAGTGTGCCGCGATTAAAAAAGCGCCTGAACGCCATGTCAAGCCAAAATCCTCATGAATAGAATTGGCCCTTTTGGAAACTCTCAACACCAATGTCACCCGCCTTGCCAGCCACCTGGGGCGGCTTCTCCGGGGCCGTAGTCTCAGTCATGGTTGCTGCACGACTACCTGAGCTGCTAGTCATCGTTTGTGCGCGGCTGCCAGCTGGGCTGCCGACTTGGCTGCCGCTGGTGATCTGGGCCTGAGCTGGCCGCCTCTGGATCGGCTCGAGGTATGGGCTGGGAAGGTAGCCCATCCGGCCGTCGCGTGCTCTGCACCGCCACCATTCTGATGGGTTCCCAAGCGGATCCGTCTTGCTTAGAACCGCCACAAGATCGCCCTTCTTGACGGCTAGGTCAACTCCTTGTACTGACGCCATGTTCGTATCTGGGGTGAAGTCGTATAGCAAGCGGCAGAAATCCAGCTTGCTCGGATCCAATGGCTGCCCATCCACGTAGCCCTGTGGGTTTGCCTCCATTTGACGTTTCGCTTCCTCTTCTTGCGACCTAGCAAGGGCCTTGATGAGCTTGCCCATCAGATACGGAAGACCAAATACGGCGACCATGAACATAATAAATGGCTTCTTGGAAGGCTTCGGCGCCGCTGGTGAACCATCGGGCATACGCCCATTGAAGGCAGCGAAGCCTGCAGGCGTAAGCTCCTTCGAGGACGCGGGAAGTGGACGCCCTGTAAGTTTCGCAATGGCTGTCCGGATCCATCGCATTATTGTAAAGATCCCCAGGACGGATCCAAGTGTTTGTCGAAGAGTTCCGAACTGTTCGGCTACCGAAACCATGGCTGCAGCATTTGTTAATACTTCATGTCAGAAAAAAAGGGCCCTAGACTTACCAAAGAATGAGGAGTGTGTGGCCATATATGTGCTCTCAAGCATCTGGGCAAACCCGCCAAAGGCGCCCACGATGCTCTCGATAAGCTGAAATGTCGCCTGTGTGCTTTGGCTGAACGACTGGGTTAAAGAAGCAGGGTTATTCGGGTCGCCTGGCATGCCGCCCATCCCTCCGTACATCCCGCCCATGCCCATGCCTCCCATGCCTCC
Organism: Lophium mytilinum; assembly: GCA_010093605.1. Taxonomy (NCBI): domain Eukaryota; kingdom Fungi; phylum Ascomycota; class Dothideomycetes; order Mytilinidiales; family Mytilinidiaceae; genus Lophium; species Lophium mytilinum. The sequence goes on along the minus strand of MU004185.1, from coordinate 1,107,813 downwards.
CATGCCGCCCATGCCGCCGTACATGCCTCCCATTCCGCCTCCGTACATTGAGCCATAGCCTCCGCCGAGCCCACCTCCGAGTCCGCCTCCGAGTCGAGAATAGGGAGAGGAGTAGGGAGAGGAACCGTATCCATAGGGGGACGATCCGAGGCGGTTCTGGTTCATTGTAGAATAGTTCGACGAGTTGCGATTCACAACAGAGTTCAGCGTATTAGGTAGTTCCGGGAGAGGTGGAGGACTGGTAGAGGAGGTCGATGTCGCCGTCGTGGTAGCTGAGGGTGCTGGTGTGTTTGTCGTCCCAGCGAGGCCTGCCATTACGATGAGAATGCGACCAAGACGAGTTCGTTCGCGCGACGTCACTTACTGGTTCCTCCGCCGCCTCGCTCCCAGGGCTTTGGTGGCGATGGTGAGGCCATCTCCAGGTCGCAGTAGTTCACCAAACTGTCATCGGTCTGTGTGCGGTTGCAGTCCGCGAGTCCAGTTTCTTGTGGTTGTAGGGTGATAAGCCGCTAGCAGGTTTGCGGGGTTTGCGGATAAACAAAAGAGCGAAAGACACCGAAAGCGAACGAGGAGTCTGGCCGTGTGCGCAAAGGGTAGGATGTTCAGAAGGTTTGATGCGAACGCGAGCGCGAGGTTTATGATGCGGCGCGAAGGCGATTGCTGGTGGTGACCGCACGGTTACGAGGGTTCACGGTTCCAGAGGCCGAGGCTATCCTCGCTGACCTAATGTTCACTCGAGTTTTTTCACAAGCAAATCGCGCGTCACATGAGTCGCCTCCCTGTCGTATCAATCATCGCATCAAGATAGAACACTCCCTACATCAAGTGGGAAGTCTGCCATTTGCTATTATACATCGGTGGACAATATGCCCCATACCAAACTTCTCCCGGAAATTACTTCCCGTGCCTTCCACGCCTCCAAGCTACATACAAGAAGTTGGAAACTGACTACTCTTTGAAAGCCACATGGCAAACAGCAAAGAAGCCGGAGATTGAAGTCGCTCTACGTGCCGATAGCAAACAGCGAATTGGTGTTGCTCTGTTCAGAGTACGAGACGATGTCAGCAATTTGGCTCGCCGTGAGGACCTCGCTGAACGAGAAGCTGTCGTCCAGAATCGCAACAGTGATATTGTAATCCTTCCAGACAACGGCGACTTTGATAGTCTTCCCAACCGGGCGGAGGAAGTAGTTGGAGTCTCCTCCCTCTAGATTTCCCTGCCGATGGAGGGTCGACTTGGCACGCATCTCTCCCTGTTCAAGGATCTCGAATGCGTCAAACTCGCCGCAGCCGTAGGCCCAGCAAGAACAAGGCTGGCTGTTCCTGTCGTCTCCATACTGGAGGACCCGCGGGATATTGGCGTTGAGGAACCACCAAGCCGGAGCATCTTGAATCAACCCTTGATTGGAACTTGGACTGTTGTTATAGTGATCCATCTGGAACTCGACGAAGAAGGCTTTCGCTTCGCCGCTCCAGCCGTCTTATTTGTTAGCCCTGTTGAACGCTTAGGTTTACTCTATACTTACGATGAGCTACAGATTTTGGACGGGTGTAATCGCAGTCTCCGTTGCAGACTTGGTCCGTGAACACTGCCAGCTCGACATCGGAGGTCGAGAGGTTGCCGCTGAAAGGAGTGCTGACATTCGCACACGTAGTCCCGTCGCTAGATGCGTAGGAGAGCGAGTTGCCGAAACTCCTATAACCGATTAGCTATGTTGAATCCAACCTATGTTAGCGATATTATTACGAGTCCCAAGTCCCCGATACTGCATCATTGCCTCTGTGATTAAGGAACGCGAATCCGGTGGCTTGGGCTGAAGCTGCAGATTGATAGTATGCGACCCGACTCCATGATCCTGCCTCTGCCTTCACGGCGGTCGATGGCTGTGGTGCGTTGGATGCGCCTGTAGATGATGGAGAAGTCGGCGCCGCGCCGCCTTCACTGTCGGTATTGGTAGAGGTCGAGTACGCGGAGAAAACCGATTGTAGAGTCGTCGGAGCCGAATTTTCGCTAGTAGTCGTTGCACTAACAGAAGACAGAGATGTCGAGCTTGAGGAATCCGCCGACAGCAGATAGGTCGTCGCATCAACGCCAGTCGCCTCTGCTTTACTTAGTACAGCAGCGGAGCCAGTGGGAATCGTGATAATCTCGGTAGTCGTGACATAAACAGTAGTGCGGGGCTTTTGTCCAGTCAGGGTGATGGCAGCAGAGCTCATCGCTTCAGTATCCTCGGTGATGGTAGTAGCGACATAGATGTCCTGAATATCGGTGGTGGTCACAGGGCTATTGCCGAAAGAGCTAAGAGCAGCCTCTGTCGTCGGCAAAGAAGCTTTGTCTGTTTCTTGAGTCGCAGGAGTACCGTCGTACACGTTGATCCATGAAACAACTTGACCGTCGATGGTGGCGGTGACCATATCACCGACGTCCCGCTTATGGTGATCATGACTACCAATCTTGGGATGGATGCCGGCGAACTTGCGTCGATGACCTTTGCCCTTGTGTCCATGATCGGAGACGGAGCGGCGCTTGCCAGATACGGTGTTCGGTAGCGTGTAGACAGCGAGTTGAGTCAAGTTCATAGGACCACGCAGATGCATGGAGACCTGGTGCGGAGAGACTGTTAGTATCTTCTACAGAGGTGTCTCTCGTTGGGAGGAGAGATTGACTTACCTCGCCGAGGAGCGGGGTGAGGGTGCCCGTGTTCGGATAGGTGACATTGTCGTGTGAGCAGATCCCGCTGTTCACGTCCATGTTGGTGGTCGATTTATAACTCCCATGCTGGCTAATGTTGTGATAAGTGATCTTGGTCACCTGCGAGCAATAGGAATTGCCGCCCTCCATTGTAGCCGTGCCACTGCACAGCTCGCCCGACGTCTCCGCGACGACGCGGACACTGCAGAGCAGGACCGCGAAGAGCGCCGCCATGAAGGGGCGCAAGTAGATGAGCATGTTAGCGGTGCTGAGCAGTAAATGCTATAAAGTAAGAGCTGTGATCGTGTATTGGGTATGCAGATCTAGGGCAAATGGGGGTTGAGAACGAGGAAGGTTGGTGGAGAGGTGGAGGCGGAGGAGGTTCATGACGCTTGTTGTAGTAAATAAGGCACTGCGTGGCTCGCTTGTTCGTGAAGAAGCTCCCCCGTGTACTCAAGCCTGCTGGCAGATGCGTTTGAGCGAGCCCACGATTTGAACCCTCGGGAATTTGACATGCCAAAACGGCCTCATTTCAGCACACTGACGTGTGAACAACGAGTATTCCTCAGACATGGGCACCTATTAATCAAACCAGAGCGTAAATTGGAAACATCAAAGGGGCGCCTGCGGTCATAAGGGAACTACGATCGGGTGTTGTGACTTGGGTTTTCAGCACTGCGCCTGCCAAGTTTGCGAGCAAGGTCCACGCAGGTAACAGTGATTCGGACCAGATGACAGGAAGATGTTTCAATATTCTGTTTAAGCTCAAAACCTTGTTTCTGCATTTCGGAAAGAGAATAGAAGGGGGACGCAGGGACCTGATGCCCAGCAGTGATTGTAAGAGCACGTGAAAAAGTCACGCTCCCGCAGAAAATGCCACCTGCACAGCATCAGACTTTTAGATATGATATGACTGAGAGAGATCTGGCAAACCTTGAATGGAATTGCGGTGTAAGCTCCGCGCATGGGGTTTCAAATACTCACGTGTTGATAAAGACAAAACGGTCACATCGGAGAGCTCATGTACTAATATGGTTTGGCCAATGTACAGTCTATAGGTCCATTATGATATCACAGTTCTAACAGTATCCTTAAGGGATGTCTGGGTGGCATTGTTATGCTTTCATGAACGCCGATTTCGCGCCGCCTAAACCCACCTCAACTAAAACACCACATCTACATACATGGGAACCACCCATGTATGAGGGAGTCCATGCTTGCTCACCTAAGCCCACAGCCGACTAATGGGGTGTGGAATATCGTGAGGGCATGAAGTGTGGACTTCTCGAGCTATGAAGGTCGCCCAACTAGTGATGCGTTCCCAAGCAAGCCACTAGCTTTGTTTGAGCAATGGGTTCGAAGGATGCTATGTCTAAGATTACTATTCCTATCTTCAAACTTGTTAGCACAATCCAGGATTGAGATTTCGAATGTAACAAGAAGTCATTAAGTTATCAGAAGTCCGTTGCGATCATCGCGAACCCGCAGGCCCACTAAATCAAGAGGTACCAGAAATATTGTATGTATTGGAAAAGATCATCATTTGAAGGAGGGTGGTGGAAAGTGTGAACGGCGGAACTAACATACCAGATCTGAATCAGCCCTTTGCCCAGCATGTCGAGGCCTCTTTCGTGATGAGGATACGCACACGTGGGCATCCAGGCTCTCTGTCAGCGAGGCTCTGTAGGTGGAGCTACATCGCGGACGTGCTGCATCGAGTTGATGTTGTCGATGTGAGATGTAGTGGAGAAGGCGTGAGGTTGAGCGACAGCTTTTTTGTAAGGGCTAGCTGCGGTCGCCCTGCGGCCCGAGCGCACAAGCGAACAATTTGCGTTTTCCCACAACCTCACCTCCAGCTTCTCAGCGACGACTTTGACATCACCACCAGCACCCCGACGCCAACGGTATCCGACATTCAAGATGGGCAGACTCCACTCCAACGGAAAGGGCATATCGGCCAGCGCCATCCCCTACTCGCGCACTCCCCCGGCGTGGCTCAAGACCACCCCCGAGCAGGTTGTCGACCAGATCTGCAAGCTTGCGAAGAAGGGCGCAACCCCATCCCAGATCGGTGTCGTCCTCCGGGACTCGCACGGTATCGCACAGGTCAAGGTCGTCACCGGAAACAAGATCTTGAGAATCCTAAAGGGCAATGGTACGCATCCCGTGTGAAGCGCAGGTCAACGGCAGTACTTGCTCTCTGGCAATGTATCTGCAGCGCTATATAAATTTGCCTCTGCTTGGTTTCAATGCTGACAGAGTGCCTTTGATTAAACAGGTCTTGGTATGTTCAGACTTCCTTCTCTCGTGCCGCTCTATGTCTTCATATGCTAATTATACCAAAGCTCCCGAGATTCCCGAGGACCTTTACAGTGAGAAGCCTTGCTAAAGCTCTTTCCTCCTCGCTCCAAATACTAAACTCGAACCTCAGTGTTGATCAAGAAGGCCGTCGCCGTCCGCAAGCATCTTGAGCGCAACCGCAACGACAAGGACTCCAAGGTACTTAGATCTACTCCCTTGTTGAAAAGCCAAGCTCTAACATGCGCCAGTTCCGTCTCATTCTCATTGAGTCCCGTATCCACCGCCTGTCTCGCTAGTATGTCTTCGCCCAATCGAAGTGTCGAGCGTCTACTCACCGATTAATTAGCTACAAGACCGTTGGCGTCCTCCCCCCGACCTGGAGATACGAGAGCGCCACTGCCAGCACGCTGGTCGCATAAATTAGTCGTCTGGTCATCAAAATGGAGTTCTCTTGCTGGAGGATGGGCAAACGAAGGGCATATCCGGGTGGGGACTGAGATTCACAACTACCAATAGATTGTTTGTGAGGGATTGGGATCCACCATTATGGCAATCCTACAAGCAATTAGGGAAGCGTGCATAAGCGCCGCGCCCACTACAAACACCGTTCCCCAGTGCATCAGATCCAACTGTGCTGTCCCAAAGTGATATCTCCGTTGCACAGTAGGCGCCCCCCGTTTTGAACGCCAGGCTCATGCAGATATTGTACAACCGCCCCATTAGAGTGACATGCCCTTGCCCGTTTAACAGATCCTCTTGAATAAGATCAAAGCTGCCGTGTTCCGTTGTGCTTCAACCCTCCAGCTCTCTACTCTTCTCCGCCAGAAACTCAGATAGCCATTTCAGCGGTTTGTCTGGCCTGTTTGCACCCGTATTAGCATGATAGCCCAACCTCTCCGCCAACGTTCCACATCTCCTCAAAGCCCTCCCTAGGAAATGTCAACCCAACTTACTCCTGCGTCGCCAAATGCTTCATAGCCTCCAACAAATGCGGCGTAACATAGGTATTCAAATACACCCTCGTTGGGCTCCCATGCGGAATCGGGTTCGTCGGCGGCTGCTGCAGCGGCCCATTGCTCTGGCCCGGGTGCGGCGAGCTGCGCGCAGCCGACGCTGCAGCTGTGCTCTGGTTCGGGAGGGGAGTTGTGGGCGCGACGGAGGGCGTGGGCGGATCGACGGGCTGGTTCTGCTGGGCTTTAGCCTGTGCGGCTGCGGCGGCCTTGCGCCGAAGGGACATGGCGGTAGAATATTGGGCTGGGGATTTGGTAGCGGAGGAAGAGGGTAAATACTTCTATGGGTGCTTCTTCTTTCACGTCGATGTCCATGTTTGTGCCGTTGGCGGTGGGTTCGGGGAAGGTGGGAGTGAGGTCGGCGGGAAGGGGGTTTGGCGAGGCTTCTGCCATGTTTGCGATTATGAATTAGAGGTTTGGAGGTGGTCGCGACGGGGATTCGTGCGATTGCGCGGTGAATTGGGAAAGCTTGGTGGAAGTTGAGGTGGGATGTTGAGGCTCGTGCTCAGAGCTCCAAGTCAACGTCGGTGAACGTGCTTTTTCCATTCATCTACCACAACATCTTGAGGAACTCATCTTCGGCTCATAGAACGTGCCTAGTATTCTTTTGATTAGATCCGTGGAATGAGTAGGCCGTATACAGCTAGGGAAGTCTTCCAGCAGTGCTTGTCGACGATAAAATAGATTCCCGCAACTCAATGAGCAAAGCCCTTCTACGGGGCTCATTCAACGACAGCGGCAGTAGGTCTATCTGGACAGCAGTATGGTATTACCATATTATTTCCTATCTACTTCCTCTTCTTCAATGTTTGCCGGATTTCGTACAGTTACAATGGCGCTGTCGAGTAAAGGGATGTGTACAACATATGGGCATCAGACCCTGTAAGAGAGCAAGTTCGAAAACCCAAAAATTTAGTTTGTTTGCAACGTAGCACGGCCGACTACATGTGGCTGAAATGAGCATGCTAGAACTAGAGACTGCCAGTACTTTTCCATCATGCAGTGGACTCTGTCATTCACACGCTCATATTAGCAGCTCTCACGAGCAATGAAAGACTGTTCAAGCAAGTGCGAGACCAATATGAAGGGTAGCTCTCAGCCAAGTGAGTCAAGCTAAGTGATGTAGACTTGATCTGCATGCTACGATTCTTGCTAACGAAAAGATTAGATACTCGACCTTCAACGCAACGATATCCTCCTCAGTTACGAAATCGAGATGTCATCCTACAGAACGTCCAATTGAAGTTGAAACAGATCCCATTGGTATCTGCAGCATGAGTCAAGTTGGTCGAAATTCGCAAATATTGTGACAGTCTGGGCCGGTCCTGATCCAATCCCGAACGGTGTCAAAAACGTATCAGCGGTGCTGGAATGTCGTGAGGTTCAAGTTTCATGAGCTGCCGCGTCATCTTAAGATACTCCTAGAGAGCCTCATTCTCTGGGTCCAATTTGTCTGTTTTCAATCTGTAGCACGGGGCAACTCCTATCACCATGGAGTCAGCTTCAGAGTTGCAAGGAAATCAGCGTAAAATGCAGGAACCTTAACACAATTCGCACTCTGTTGACCTTTGGCCTAGAGGTCGTTGCTCACCTACCTGCGAATTGGGCGCTCTGTCTGCTCTGGCTGCATAGGCTGTTACCACGTTGAGGCACCCCAGATGACTTCCAAAAGGGCCCCAGACCACTTCAAATCCGGAAGCGCGTCACGGCGACCCGATTTCTCACTTTAAAACGCGTCTCTCACCTCAGTTGCTGCCTGGGCGCCTCAATCTCGCGTCGGCTGACTTCTGCCCTCCTCTTCCACCTACATATAACCTTCCTCCTTCCACCCCACCTCATATCTCCCTCCTCTCCTCCGCCAACCACCAACCTTCCTCCACCTTTTTGAAGCTGATCGTTTGCCTCACGCAGTCCAAATCACCCCACATTCTCACCCCTCTCACCTCCACAATGTCTTCCGTAACGTCTGAGGACGCGATGATGTTGGACGCGCCGAGCACTCCCACCCCCGGTGCTCTCGCCCCATGCACTCCCGCGACAGGCCGTTCACGTGGTAAAGAGCTCGTGCTTGCCACTGCAATTTCCGGTACTGAGCTCAAGAAGCTCAAAGCTCGCCAGCGCGCCTTGGTATGCTTTCAACCCTCTCAACGCTGACCTGCATATCTGACGCTATGAATAGGTAAATAAGTTCAACGACGTCAATGACGCCATCGTCAACAGGCTGGAGGAGGCGGACCCTGGTATCGTGCTCGAAGTCTACTTCAACTCCGCGACTCAGTCTTCTGATGTACGTTATTGTCCATTGTTGTGCTGATTCCAAGCTAATGTGTAAACAGCTAGGCAAAGACTTTCAGTTCGGCCAGCTTCTCAAGCTCCGCTCTGACAATCCCTTCAGATTGATGGGAATGGTAAGTATTCTATTTCGGACGCTGTTCGGGCCGTGCTAATCAAATTTCAAGGTCAACATGGGTCAGACCAATCACTCGGGCCTCATAGCCATCATCGTCAAGCAGACACTCCCATTCGAGTTTATGAAGCTACCGAAGAACGTCCGTGAGCGGGTCTATAACCATATCCTCTGCGACGAAGGCAAGACTATCCGGGTCAAGACTAGGGGAGGAACCCACAAGTCGAGCTTCGCTCCCGCCTTCACCAGCTTGAACCGCTTGGCCATTCTCTCCCTCAACCGCCAAGTCCGCGAAGAGGCTCTTCCCATCCTATTCAATCAGAAGTTCATTATGGAGACTACCTACAGCCTGCAGAACTTCTTGTTGCAGATTGATGTTGGCAGGAAGTACATAACCAAGATCATCGTGGAGATGTACGAGCGGAAGACTGCGCAGCCAGCATTCCAGCTGCTGATCAACTGCAAGCAACTCAAGAAGCTCCGATTCGACCATGTCTCCAGCAACTCCCAGGTTCCTCAAGCCCTCAAAGTGATCTGGTCCGATGCTGGTACCTGGCTCACTAGCTTCAACAACCCCGGTCCCTATAGAAAAGATGCGGCTGCTGTCATGGAGATCCTCTCCTTCGGCAGCAACTCTTTCCACAGCAAGGTCATGGACAAGAAGACTGGCGAGCTGAACGTCAAGAAGTGGGGATACCTTGAGCACGGCACTCTCATCGCGGGACTCAAGAAGAAGCTTACGGAGGCTAACCGGAGGACCGACCTTGAAATTGCTCGTCGCTGATGGCTAAGATATGATGTGGGGAGCATCCTACGTGTTTCGAGACGGAGAGACTGCAAACATCTACTTTATTGTTGTGTTGCTTCTTGAAACCTTTCCTTCAGCTTCACTTCTTGTTTCCTGCTCATACTGCTACATCCTTGTTGCTTCGACACTATGCTTCTCTTTTTACTTTAACAGACCCCTTCTACTGCTTGTTCACCACCTTCACTCTACTGTTGCTTGAACAGACTTACCTACTGCTTTAATTCTTGTTTCATTCCATGCTTCTCTTACCGATTAACACCTTCTTGTTTGCTTTAATATGGGTGGGTTTCCTCTATTTTGTTGCTAAGTTGGTTGGTAATTGGAGCCATGGTGTTGGCTTCGGCCTAAATTGGAACTTCGGTTCAGTATCATGCTTGCTTCCATACGGTTCTGGATCTTTCCTTTTGTAGCTTCTTTCGGTGAAACTTGGTACCTTAGGTTGGCTTCGGCTAGGAATAGGACTTTAGTCTACTTCAACGAACTACAAATGCTTAAAACAGTGGCTCTCAAGGATCTCGTGACTGAAAAAGAATACTGACCGTGATGATTTCACTTTCGCTGTTCGGGGTCTGTACCCATTTGCTGACGCTGGTAGCGGGGACGACAAAGATCACGGGAGCGCACCCATTGATGTTGTTTTGGCCGTATCAATTTGAAGGATTGTGTCTCGGGGTCTGTGCTAGTATCGCCTAGACAGAAAGCCTTCCTGTATCATGCTGTGGCTATTTCTTAAACGTGTCGACAGTCCGGGATCCTTTCAGGAGGTTTTCGAACTAGTGTAGTGTCAAACTCCCCTACACGACACCCATAGCACTTGAGACGAGTCTCAATATTCGAACCACACCTCCGTCTTCCCCCCTTCTAGCGCCCGACCGACGATCAATAATCCTTCTAACGCGAACCAAAAGCACGGCGTCAACGTGGCACTCCAGGTAGTGTGAGGCTGGATCATGCCTGCTGGGGAAATCGTGGGACGTCAAAACAGACTGGAAGTTCACTAAATATGTTCTCCTTCGCTTGCAGAAGCAATTAACACATCAGCTTCATAAGTCTCTTAGCTCTGTCATTGGGCAGGTGAATGATCTCGAAACCAATGAACTCGTTCACAGGCTTGGGTGATCGTAGCCCATCCGTACCCTATCCGGCGCTTTCTAACCCCCTCGTAGAGATCTATGCGTCTCAACACTGTGATACAACCCTGTAGGGGCCTAGGAACGAGATCGCCGGTAGCATCAGGCCTGTGCCGAATTGTCCTAACCGTTAGGATAGAGAGCCTCGTCTTTAACGATCAATAGTGCTAAATGTGCTATGTATAACTCACATGTAGAGCATGCTACTAAGCCTAGATCGCAATCTCTGTTATTTTGGTCCGAAGATTCTCGAGTTCCGAGGACAGCCTAATGAAATTGATTGTCTGCTTAGGAGGTAGAGATAGTTAGCAATACCTCTACTCTATTCGTCTACAGTAATGGCGCGCGCGATCATTTATCGCGCAACGTAACTATGAAGCAAATTGAGGGCGATTGATTGCCACTATTCCGGAAAGCCCTGTAGCGATTTTCAGGACTGGTTGCGCTTTTTCGCCGACTCTGTTCCTGCGTGGAATCCTGCAATTCCCGCTCGAATTCGTCCCATGTGCGTTCGTTCCTGTCAGAGTTGCGCACAGATGAAATTCGGCGTGGTTACCCGCACGTGTCACGAATAAGCAGATTGGGAGATCACATCCCTAGAGACTGAGAGCTGGCATGTATGTACGACAATTTGGCAAAAGGATCAATCTTCATCGTAGACTGACGGTTTTACCCGCTCCTTTCGAATATCGGGCAGGCCCATTGTGAACCAAGACCTAGCGCATAGATGACCGACTGATTCAAGCATTTAGTATACCTCCCTCGCTGTAATATGAATTGAGTAGAGAACGTGCACTGCACCCAGTGACTTCAAGGGGACCGCATTCGCGAAGGACATGCATTCTTTGAGACGGAGTTCTTTGAAAAGTATAATAGGCGTGCTGGTTGTTGAATAGACGATGTAGATACGCTGCTAACAAGTGCTATTGCTGCTCGATGAGAAACAAGTATGCTGGGCCGACTTCCTGCTCTTTTATGATTTCCATTCTACCAGCGGCGACGATAATACAGATCACGTCCACGAATGACTAGGAACGTAGTTGAAGGTCAATGGAGAATATACGATGCATCAAGAACCGGACACAAGCTAATTCAGAAGGCTTCTGCCGACCTGCCTAGTACAGTACAGTATAGGTAGATGAAGGAGAGCTTTGATGTCGCACTTAGACGTCGCAGTGGAATCAGTCTATTGAAATCGAAGGAAACAATCTGCACAACTGGAACTCTTGGATTCAATATCTGTTGCCATAGAAAGTGCCGCGCATGAGTAAGAAGCACCTTCAGATTGGAGGTGGAGGCGAAAGGTGAATGGTTCTTTGGATAGTATAGAAGACATGACTGAAGTAATCTGCTACAGCGAAGAATGAATTGCCTCCTATGTTGAGGTCCAAATGGAAGATCTGTGTAGTCAGTAGGCAACACGGCCGAGCCCCTTAGGCTTCTCGAGAGACGCTGCAAAAGGTGAGGAGGAGCACAGAGCACTAACTGGTCCGAGCGCGGTCTTGGCGTGACCTCGTCAACTTCAACTGCGACGTCCCTCATCACCAGGCTCTCGTCAACCTCATCAACCCCAATCCTTCTGCATGCGCTGATCCTACGCGCGCCCTCCGACTGCATCGCGTGGATTCTTGATACAACCGAAGACACTGGCTTGCGACAGTTGCCACCATGTCTGACAGTACGTGCCCCAAATCTCCTCCGCGCTCCTCACTAACATCGCGTCCTCCAGAGGATTTCGAGACGATCCGGCGCCTCCAAGCAGAGCGCAACGCAGCCAGTTCAGGGAAGAAAGGTTCAAATGCCTTTGACCCGTCCACGCAGCGGACTGACACGTCGACGAAGGCATCACTCACTGAGTCCTTCGACACGGAGCTGTATGAGCGGGCCGCCGTAGACAAATTTGCTGGATACAACACTTCCATCGCCATCAACGATGACGACGACGATAATCAAGATGCGGACGAGCTCAACGGCCGGCGGCTCGTGGGCCAGTACACGGCCACGAAAGCGCAGATCAACGAGTTCGCAGGTGGCGATACCGAGGAGGCCGATATCCTCATGGGCCGAGAGAAGCAGGCACAGATTGCTTCCCGCGAAACTGACTATCAGAAGCGCCGATTCCAACGCGGTCCTCTCACCCCAACCCGGGCTGATCCCTTCGCTGCAAACAGCCAAGCTGGTGTGCCGAGCGAGGGACTATCGTACAAGGAGATTATGCAAACCCGGGAGGTAGAGCGTGAAGAAGCGAGGATCGCCAAACTGATTGCCGAGAAAGAGGCAAATGGAGAGACCGGGGCTGTCGTCGAGCATCGACCTACTTTGAGGGATACTCCGGATAAAGAGAACAGTGAAGCTGGGTCAACCGTTGACGTCGCGACTGGCAGGAAGCGCAAGAATCGCTGGGGCGCGGAAACTGAACCAGTGGCCGACGGCGAAACGAATGGGGCGGTCGAGAAGAAGAAGAAGACATCGAAGTGGGATGAGCCAGCACCGCCCGTCAAACCAAAAGCCCGTAGGTGGGACGTCGTGCCCGCAGCTGGAGGTGCCACACCAGCGGTTGCTGCTGGGCTCGCCACGCCCATGCATGCCTCGCAGGTAGGATTCATGCCTTTTGGAGGCGACTTTCGCAATGCGCCTCTGTCTGATGAAGCTTTGGACATGATGTTACCCAGCGAAGGTTACAAGATCCTCGAGCCGCCCCCTGGCTACGAGCCAACTAGAGTCGCCCCGAGCGGCCTCGTGCCGCCAACCCCAGGGATCTATGGCGGCTTCATGATGCAAGCGCCTCAGAGCAACTCGATGATGGGCAAGCAACTTCCCACGGAGATTCCTGGCGTCGGAGATCTTCAATTCTTCAAGGCTGAGGACATGGCCTACTTTGGAAAACTGGTCGACGGCGCAGACGAGGATCAGATGACAGTCGAAGAACTCAAAGAACGCAAAATCATGCGTCTGCTTCTCAAGGTGAAGAACGGCACACCGGCGATGCGCAAGACGGCTCTTCGACAGCTTACCGACAGTGCCCGACAATTTGGCGCCGGACCACTGTTCAATCAGATACTCCCGCTTCTCATGGAGAAAACTCTGGAAGACCAGGAGCGTCATTTGCTCGTCAAGGTCATCGACCGCATCTTGTACAAGCTAGATGAACTCGTCCGACCGTTCGTGCACAAGATTCTTGTTGTCATCGAACCTCTTTTGATCGACGTGGATTACTATGCCCGAGTGGAGGGTCGTGAGATCATCTCAAATCTCAGTAAAGCCGCCGGCCTCGCACATATGATTAGTACCATGCGTCCGGACATTGATCACCCGGATGAGTATGTTCGCAATACCACCGCTAGAGCGTTTGCTGTTGTTGCATCTGCACTTGGCATCCCTTCTCTTCTTCCTTTCCTCCGAGCCGTTTGCAAGAGCAAGCGTTCATGGGCGGCCCGTCACACTGGTGTCAAGATCGTTCAACAAATTCCCATTCTATTGGGCTGTGCTGTCCTGCCTCATCTCAGGGGTCTCGTTGAGTGCATTGCGGGCAATCTCAACGACGAGCAACCTAGAGTCCGCACGGTCACGAGCTTGGCACTCGCTGCTCTTGCCGAGGCCTCGAACCCGTACGGTATTGATAGCTTCGAAGTCATCCTCCATCCTTTATGGACTGGTGCTCGTAAGCAGCGGGGTAAGAGCTTAACCTCGTTCCTCAAGGCCGTTGGCTACCTCATCCCCTTAATGGACGACGAGTACGCCACCTACTACACTACCCAGATCACGGAAATTCTCTTACGAGAGTTCTCTTCACCCGATGAGGAGATGAAGAAGGTCGTGCTCAAGGTAGTCTCTCAGTGCGCTCAAACCAAAGGCGTGAAGGGGAAGTTCTTGATCGACAAGATGCTCGACGAATTCTTCAAGGCCTTTTGGGTTCGTCGAATGGCACTCGACAAGCGCATGTCTAAGGAGGTGATTCAAACTACTTTTGACCTGGGACAGAAGGTCGGCGTCAGCGAGATCGTTGAGCGCACCGTGGGCAATTTGAAGGACGAGAACGAGGCTTACCGCAAGATGTCAATCGAGACGATCGAAAAGGTCATCTCAAGCTTAGGCGCAGCTTCTATCAATGACGATCTCGAGAAGCGCCTCGTCGATGGTACTCTCACCACCTTCCAGGACCAGAGCGTAGAAGACGAATTGATCTTGAACGGCGTCGGAACAATCTTCAACTCGTTGGGGCCCCGCATTGACGTTTACCTTCCTCAGATTATCAGCTCGATTCTTTGGCGACTGAACAACAAGCAGGCTAGTGTCCGTATGCAAGCGGCGGACTTGATCTCTCGTATCACAGTGGTGATGAGGGTCTGCGGCAGAGACGACTTGATGTCCAAGCTTAGCGTCATTCTCTACGAATACCTTGGAGAGGAGTATCCAGAAGTCTTAGGCTCCATTCTCGGTGCACTCCGAAGCATTGTCTCCGTCGTTGGTCTCGAGTCCATGAAGCCGCCAGTCCGTGATCTCCTACCTCGACTTACTCCCATCCTTCGCAATCGGCACGAAAAGGTTCAAGAGAATACCATTGACCTTGTCGGACGCATTGCGGACCGTGGTGCCGATCTCGTCCCTCCCAAAGAATGGATGAGAATCTGCTTTGAGCTTCTCGACATGCTCAAAGCGCACAAGAAGGGCATTCGTCGCGCCGCCAATAACACTTTCGGCTTCATTGCGAAAGCTATTGGTCCACAAGATGTCCTAAACACACTCCTGAACAACTTGAGGGTACAAGAGCGCCAGAGCCGAGTCTGCACGGCTGTCGCCATTGGCATTGTTGCTGAGACGTGTGGTCCATACACAGTGTTGCCGGCCCTCATGAACGAGTACCGGGTCCCAGAGCTGAACGTTCAAAACGGTGTCCTGAAGTCGCTGTCGTTCCTCTTCGAGTATATTGGCGAGATGGCCAAAGACTACGTTTACGCAATCACACCGCTCCTCGAAGACGCCCTCATCGACCGAGACCAAGTTCATCGCCAGACCGCGGCCGCGGTAGTCAAACACATCGCATTAGGAGTCGTCGGACTTGGGTGCGAAGACGCAATGGTATGTATCGAACCCGCTATGAAGACGTGTGCTGATGATCTCGCAGCTGCATCTTCTCAATCTCGTCTGGCCCAACCTCTTCGAAACGAGCCCTCATGTCATCGACAGGGTCATAGAAGCTATTGACGCACTTCGCAACGCCGTCGGTACCGGTACCGTCATGAACTATTCTTGGGCTGGCCTCTTCCATCCGGCACGCAAGGTCCGCAACCCTTACTGGCGCATCTATAACGATGCCTATGTCCAGAACGGCGACTCTATGGTGCCATACTACCCGATTCTCGACGAGGGCTCCCTCAAGAGGCCCGAGTTGGAGATCTTCCTTTGAAAGGTACGTGATTCTTTGAAGTGATGTCCTTGCCCAATGTCTATGTCTGCTCGTGAATCTCTATGGTGATCCTGGCGGCTGGCTATGGCTTTCGGCAATGATATCTACTTCCGGAACGACACCCAAACGGAC
The DNA here is from genome assembly GCA_010093605.1 of Lophium mytilinum. Classification (NCBI taxonomy): domain Eukaryota; kingdom Fungi; phylum Ascomycota; class Dothideomycetes; order Mytilinidiales; family Mytilinidiaceae; genus Lophium; species Lophium mytilinum. Next base: position 1,091,927 of record MU004185.1, on the reverse strand, counting down.
CTGAAATGGAATGGACTACTCTCTCAACGACCGGATCCTGGAAACTGTCTTTGCTTGGTACGTATTTGTCCAAGCACTCTGTTGCTTCACTACCTACACTTCACACTTGTCTTTTCCTTGCTGGGGGGTTGCGGGTGGAGGGTGGAGGGTCTAACAGCGGATGGGGCATGGCTTTTTGGCGGGTAGATTTTGTGCTGGCGATCAGCGTCGCAGCGTGCTTCGATGCTGGACGGCCACTGCACTTGCATGGATCAGGGAGCGTGTACATTATCGGATGGAAGAGCGCGGGAAGCGCGGTCACGGGTGGAACTCTCGGCGACGAATCAAAATGAGAACTGAGCTCATTGCTCTAAGTTACTCCAAATTCCCGTACATCGTGGTTGCGCTAACTTATAGATGCAACACCAACGTTAAACTTACGCCTGCCACTTGTCCTCCACCATCACCTACTTCTCCTCCACCGCCGCCCCTTGTTTCTAATACCTTCTGCTTTACCTTTTGTGACCTGTCTCGCCAAGCCTATGTAGGTGTTCCGTGAAGTTCTATGTAGTCTCGGTTGATCGACCGAAAGTGGTAAAACCCCGATATCTCGGCCTCGTTTAGAGACATGAAACCCATCGGGATATTAGTAGCACGCCACCATCCCCGCACCACGTTTCAACCCAGGTACGCGGATCGCTTCCGATATAAACAACGCCTGCACGTTATGCGGGAGCTACATAGTGGCGCTCAATCTCCGGGAGAGGGCGCTTGGCGGGTCTGGTGGGTAGCGTAGGTCGGCGCTTCACGCATCATGGGCTGTATCGAACAACTTGGCATAGTAAGCGATTGGTTCGTCCTCATCGTTAGAGGTCTAGTATAGCCGCTTGGACACCTGTTCTGGTAAGGTTCTTTATGTAAGGGTGGGAAGCTTCTAGCCTTCATGTCGCAGCGGTGTGATCGCCTTTGGGATACAGCAAAGCGGTAATGAGTTTACCTTCCTATGCGGGGCTCTTTGGGACGAGTATTTGAACGATTCTTTGCCCTCCTCTTTTCTCTATTCAGCGCTCTTCGCTTTACTTTCATTCGTACATACTTGCTTCGGTCTGGGACCGCTACATTCATTTTTTCACCGTCATTCTTTTCGTCGCTATAGACTAGGCCTACCTACCAAATCCATTCATTCCATCCAAAAGCCATCTTTGAATACAAAGGACGTCAAAACATCTACATACAACCATGCACTCCTTCACCCCCCTCCTCACCCTGGCCTACCTCGCCACCACCGCCTACTCCCACGGCTTCGTCACCACGCCCCCTGCCCGGCTCGCTGGTACCGCCATGTCCGCCGCCTGCGGCGCACAGGTCTACAGCAACCAAGCCTCCGATAACTACGGCAACGTGCAAGGCGAGCTGCAGGTCGCCGCCTCCCAATCCGACTACAACGCCGCGGCCTGCGACATCTGGCTCTGCAAGGGCTACAAGTACGCCGACAACACCGCGAACGTGCAGTCCTACACCGCCGGACAAACGGTAGCAATGGTGGTAGATATCCGGGCCCCGCACACCGGCACGGCCAACGTGAGCATCGTGGACACGAAGACGAATGAGATTATTGGGAGCCCGTTGATCCATTGGGATGTGTATGCCACGAACTCGATCCCGTTGTCCGAGCAGGCGAACAACACGAACTTTAAGATTGAGATCCCGAGCGATTTGGGGAGCAAGTGCGCGACGGCGGGCGATTGTGTGATTCAGTGGTGGTGGGATGCGAGGAGTATTGATCAGACGTATGAGGCGTGTGTTGATTTCACGGTTGGGGGGTCTGGCTCTACGCCCGCGTCGTCGTCGTCAGTGGTGGCTGCGTCTTCATCGGTAGCTGCTGTGTCCTCGTCCGCTGCGGTGGTTGCCTCGTCGCCTGTTGCTACGCCGACTTCAGCGGTTGTGGTTGTCTCGTCTGTTGTTGCCACGCCGACTTCAGCGGTCGTGGTTGTCAGCTCTGCCGTTTCTTCCGCTGCGGTTGTGTCTACTCCGGTGGCTGTGTCAACTTCGTCCAAGGCTGTCTCTTCCGCTGCCGTATCTTCTGCACTCCATACTTCAACCCTCCCCGCCGCTCCTACGACTCTCGTGACTGCTGTCAGGCCGACGACAGCAGCGTCTTCAACCTCCGCGGCTGCGACGGCTGTACCTACAGGTGTGGTGGCGAAGTACTACCAGTGCGGCGGCACCAACTACACCGGCGCGACTACTTGCGTCGAGGGGTCCACTTGCAAGCAGTGGAACCCGTATTACCACCAGTGCGTATAAATGGAAGACGAGCAGATAGATCTGAATTTCGCAAATGGGGATGAGACTTTCTGAGGGGCATGGATGTCTGTTTTGGGTTTGATGGGTGGTAGTAGTGACGAGCTCCTTCTTTTCTAACGCATCTGTGGTGCGAGTTGTATATATTTCGCTTTTTGCTGTAAATGTACAAATTTATGTGGATTAGATCCTCAATCGAGTGTATGAAAAAATGTTGGATCTTGGTCTATGACTTAGCAAGTGACACAAGCTCTTAGGAGTCTCAGTTTCCGGGGTAATAGATAGAGTAAGTAAGAAAGGGAAACTTATTTGGGACATGTCACGTGTGCGAGCTTAGCCTTGCCTGATAGTTCCCCCTGCCGAGGCAGCGACCACCCTAAAGATTTCCAAGCATACACGTAGGCAGCCGCTCCAAGCTTCCACGATCCACAAACCCATCATAATGGAATATCCAGGCCCCTTATGCTTCGCATGCGAGGCCATGTTCGACTGGGTAGGATTTGTCGAATTCAAAATAGCACAGAACGCTTGGCGCTTTTTTCTCGGCGTTCCTCACCAAAACTTGTATGAGAACGCCGGGGAACACCACCTGATTAAATGTTAACCTTTCAACGTCCCTTTAATAATAACAAGTAAGGCAGCTTAATACAAATTAAGGTTATTTATACGTGCTATAGGGCTACTTACTAATATTTTCTAGATCTAGTAAGCCTTGCATAGGAGCTCCTCCGGGCCTATATTCTAATACTTAGAATAATCGCGTTATAGTAAAACCCTCTCTACGTTTTAATACCTTAGAATTATTTACCGTAAATAGCAGTACTTGCGCTCCTTCTACCTATAGTAGTCCTTAAGCTTAAGCAATTAGGGGGCTCTTCTAAGGTGCGAAGAAGACGCGTCCCTAGGTAGAACAGGGGGCAGGTAGATAGTTAGGGCACTATAATACTAAGAAAATACTATAAAATAACCCTATAGCATACGCAAAGAGCCTTGCTTGTTATTATTAAGGGATGTTGAAAGGTTGACATTTAATAAGGTAGTGCTCCCTGCCATTCTCATCCAAAATTTGGTGAGGAACGCCGAGAAAAAAGCGCCAAGCGTTCTGTGCTATTTTGAATTTGACAAATCTGGGTTCGAGGCTAAGTGGGCAGCCTTTCGAAGCGAATGGATGCGACACTTTTCCCAGGACGCGTATGACAGACCCTCTCAATACTGTCTTGTGGAAGCTAACAAATTGAGAAGATTAACTCAAAGACGCAAAGACGCGGGGCTTGACAACTGGGACGACTACGAGTGGAGGCGTCGCGACAGTTTCGTCTTTGATTGTGGCGATCAAGATAGTGACGCAGGAGAGGAGAACAAGACATCGATTTTAGGAAGACTCACTGCTTCCTCTAGCCCTAATGGCAAAATAAGATTTCCTTTTCGCACAGTAGAGGAAGTCTTGAAGGTGGCAGATTCCTGTAGACTCTGCGGGTTTTTCCGATCTGCAGTCCTGAAACATCACAAAACTCCGCTAGACTTGTTACACCTACTTCAAGTAAGTTTAGAAGTAACCGAAACGGAAGAGCTTCAAATAGTGTCTGGCGTCGGCAATAATGCCTGGGTGGAATATATTGATATGCATCGGGTCAGAGGTACGTACATCACACACGAAAGATGTAAATCAGTGTTAATGGTTATTTTTCTTGACCTATACACAGGGTCAGACAATTTCGACTGTCCAACTTCAGGGGTTGAGATCTGGAGTTGGCTAAACGATTGCATCACAGCTTGCCTGCATTCCCATCTGAACTGCCAACCAGACCCCTTTGAGCATTCCATTCCTACCCGTCTAATATATGTCGGGTCAAATGAGCATCCGCAAATTAGGTTAGTAGGCCACGCTGATATTCCACGGACGTTACAATTACGATACATCACATTAAGCCACCGATGGGGCGATGCAAAGTTCCTCAACTTGACTTTGTCGAATCTGGAACAATTCAAGGGGGGCATCAACTTCGATGACCTACCTCAAACTTTCAGAGATTCCATCTCAGTTTCAAGAGACCTACAATACGAATACATATGGATCGATTCGTTGTGCGTACGTAAGCCCCCAACACAGATAAGAAAATTCCTAGCAATATGTCTGTTTGAACCTACTCCAGGAGTATTCCGAGACAACCACTGGTACGCTACTGCTTAGAGTATCCCCGCAGGGGTCTGAAGACTCGAGGGCGATGTTAGACTTCAAGCAGTGTAGATTAGACTGCCTCTTGACTGATTGCCTGCTCAGCAGTCAGGCTCCCCCGAATAGTAGTGTTGAGCTGGCAAATTGGACAGTGGTGTCTTGGAATTCCCCAAAGGAGTATCTCACGCAGCATAACCTGTCATCAATACCGGTTTTCTCACTCTGGTTCAGAAAGATTTGCTAACTTTATTGCCACCTTAAGATAATCCAAGACTCTGATGAGGATTGGGAACTGGAGGCTTCCACGATGGACAAAGTATACCAAAACGCAGCCCTCAACATAGCGGCGTCGGAGTTCAATGTTTCCGGCCCAGGACTTTTTGGACAAAAGCTCAGTGAGCAAGATGACCCTTTTGACTGGAGACCTTTTTGGATCAACCTTCGGACTAGCCGGGGAACGCAGAAATTCATCTGCTTCCAAGACCGATGGAAAGAGTTTGAGGAGTGCTCGCCTCTCAATTCCCGTGGGTGGGTGCTCCAAGAGCGTGTCCTAAGCCCTCGGACCATTCATTTCGGTTCGCCTATGTTTTGGGAGTGCAGAGAGCGGGTATCATGCCCAGTAAGGATACGCGGAGCCTACGAATCTAGCAAGCTTAGGCCGCGGTCTTCGGATGATGTTGTCCTTAAGTCAGAACGGAAATATCCGGTAAGAAGTGATGAAAACGGGGAAGGGATGAGGCGCTGGAATAAATCTATACATGCATACACCGGATGCTCACTAACAAAGCAATCCGACAAACTGATCGCCATCTCCGGTATCGCTCGCGTCATACATCGTATACTGGACGATGAGTATGCTGCTGGTCTCTGGAAGGGGCGCTTGATACGCGGGCTGTCGTGGTATCGCACCAGACCTCCCCTCCCCCGCCCGACTCCATATAGAGGCACGGTTTCCTGGCCCTCCTCGTTCACGATTTACGCTTACAGTGGACAGCCCCGACATGGTCATGGGCATCGGTGGATGGCCAGATTGTTACCGACGACTTCAGACTTTTTCGGAGGAGGGATGTGGAGCCTCTTATGACCATTCTTAGCTGCGAAACGACTGCGTCTAGCAACGACCCTTTCGGCAGTGTGTCCGATGGCTTCATCGACGTAAGAGGGAAACTCTTCCGCTGGCAGATTGATAACATGAGCGCGCTGCAAAGTCTTCGGGCATTCGGGTTCGACACGACAGCAATCTGCGACGAAGTCTTCGTGTTTCCAATTTCGAAGATTATGTCAGGGCATCTAAATTCCAAAGAACAGCGTTTTTCTCTCTTGATTTCGCTGGCCGGGAACCGCGGGGGTGTGCCATGTTACAAGAGAGTGGGATTTGCGAGGACGAATGAGGAGGGGACGATACTATACTCTCAGGAGTCAGTTCCTGGTTGGACAAAGCCACCATGGGCGGAAGACGAGATAGTCAGGTTCTTGTTGGTGTGACATAGCATCAAGTAGATGTGCAATATTGAACAAAGCCCGCAGAAAGGCAATCATTATGCATATAACGGGTAGGTATGGATTTGAAGTGGCATGGCCTGATGGAAGGCGAGCTTGGTACAGGGAGTTTGATAGAGCGTTAAAGTCACGTGATATTCGCTTTCAACAAGTTTCAGCGTTTGTTCTCGATTGGTGGCTTCATTCGCATTTCGCAGTTGGATGCTCCGGTTATACTCTTATAGAAGTGGTGCCTATTTACGCGGCTGTGCAGAATGCTAAGCATCATACGCTCGCGCCTAGAGGTACTTTGGTAGATGGCGTCCGAGACAAGGCACGCGTCGCCCTCGAGGACCCAATAACTGGCTTAATTGGGCGCGAGGTGAGGCAGATCATGGGGGATGCCGGGGTGCACGTGGAGATACTGCAGGGCCAATGTGACCTTGTGCAGCAGTGAATCTGCCGAATGCGAGCCAGCCGACCAGCCAGCCGTGTCTTCCAGGGTGTGGGGGGTGTCGAAGTAGGCGAATATGAAGGCGGACATGAAGTTGAAGACTCTGATGAAGATGAATATAGTTACGTCCGCTTCACATGAAGATACTAAGTTGGTGCGATGCCAGCATGCTCCACGTCATTGCGCGCCAGCATCACGCCTAGGCCGTGTTAAGGCAGGTCTGGTATCGACAATCTGGGTGCGGGACGAGACGACCTCTCAGCGCAGCCTCCCTCGACCAGCGCCGAAGCCACGCAGGCACTGGCACGGCTGACCGCAAGTCTCACGCCGAGCACGCTGTACCATCTGTACGCACTCTGCTCTGCCGTTTCAGCGTCTGCGCAACTACTACATCTCTCTCTACTCTCTCTCTACTACGCGAGGGACAAAGAACCGACTTCGGCCTCCGCCTACATCGTCCCCAACCACGTATTACGGCATCAATCCGCTACTCCTGGGCAAACACAACGCTTGCTCTCCTCCACCACGCGACGTCAACTACCTTTATTCATCGCTCGAGAGCGCCGACGGGTCTATACCTGGGAGCAGTGAGAAAGGGGACTATATCATGCAGAACCAGGACCCCAACCACCAGCGCCCGTTGCGGGACGCGGGGACGGAGCAAGGCCCGCCTCCGAACCAGACGCTGAGGTCTATACAGGCTGCTCACCCGTTGGGTCCCCGTCAGAGATCAGAGGGTGAGTGCTCTCTTGTACTGTAATGTCAATACATGTGCCGAAACTGCGGCGCTTATAAACCTATTCGCCGTTCGATAAACCCCCTTTAGGCCCGAAAGCACACGCTAACCCTCTCCTCAGAATCTTGGATAGAAGTCACTTCCCAGCCCTCCTCGTCCTCCCTGTCTTCTGCCGCAGATGAGATCATTACCACTGGCCTCCGCGTCCGCCACGATTCGAATGCTCGTTGGCGTCGACGGTCCCACGGCGCCAACCCGCTGCGCCTGGGGGGTGTATACCATGCTTCAGGCGGCGGAAGCAGCCAGGAGGAGTACGACGAGAGCGAGAGCGAGTCTGACCGGGTTATGAGTTCGTCGAACGAGGCCATCCGTCCTTCGCCTCTCCACCAGCACCAGGAAGTACGCCGCTCCACTCGGGCCGTGTTTTCGACTACGTCCTCAGACTTCTCAGAACGGGAAGGAGATGATGAGGATGAGGATGACGATGAGAACTCGACGGCTGTGAACTATCCACGGGCTACGGGGGCATCACGGTTCACCCCTCAGCCCAATGCCTTCTCGCACCCACCAACCACCCAAACTACTAGGCCCGAGGCTGCTACTACCTACTTCTCGCAGTCTAGGGCTCCCGCCCGGCCTACTCCTCATCGCAATGCTTATTCCTCTCCCCAGCATACTCCGTACAATGTTATCTCGCCATCCCACCAAGCGGACCATGACGCTGCTCTTCGCGCCAGCCTGTCTACCCTTCTCTCTGCTGCAGCGGCCGTTCGCGGCCTACCTAAGCCCGGCCAGCCATCTGTAGATCGGATTGCCCGTGGTGCTCGGGTTGATCCATCTTCACTCCGCCTAGTCTCCGAATCTGTGGCCATGGGTGGAGAACCGGCCAAATCGGCGCAATCATCCTCAGCATCTTCTCCCAGTCGCGACTCGAACATCGATAAATACAAACGTAAAGCTACACCGCCATCCGGCACCCGAAGCAGCAGTAAAGACCGCCGCGCCGTCAAGAAAGCCCGCAAGACAGGTCCAATGATGGACGAAATCAGCCCGACTCTCCTCACGTGGGTCGTGAGTGCGGGCGTCGTCGTGCTTGTCAGTGCCATCAGCTTCTCAGCCGGTTACGTCGTCGGTCGTGAAGCCGGGCACGCGGAGGCTGTGGGGCAACTGGGCAGTGTTGGCGCTGACGCGGGCCGCTGTGGTCGAGAGGCTGCGTCTGGAATGAGGGGCACTGGGATGGGACTGAGGCGTCTGAGATGGTCGGCCGCTCCTGTGAGGGTCTGAACAACTTCACCTACACATACAAGGGGTCACGAAATGCATAAAGGATAGGACACGAATCTTGATACCAGGAGCGACGTTTTTGGGGATTTATGGGCTGGATTGAAGCGTTTGCCGGGCAACGAGGCATCATCTTGCGTGTCATGGAAGGAGTTTTTGTTCTCTGCGGTCTTTGAGCATGTTCTGTTATTTGAAGTCTCGACGGCACAGTGCCTCCTCCTTTGGGGTTTGACGGTTTATGGCGCAGGAAGCTGGTTGGTTCATGATTTAGATGTGGCGCTGGATTATTGTCTCTAAGCGAGATAACTCGGTATAGTCGCCTCTCTAGGGAAAAGATATACGAGGGTAGGAGAGCGTAGTTGCTCATAATATCATAATATCAATATACACTCCTGCCTTATTCGGACTTTGCGGGGTTGGTGTCTGGCTTTTACGTGAAGCCGATGGACTAGGACCACACAAGACTCTGGAATCATACGACTATTACTCAACAGCTACGGTCGAAGTAGCACAGATGTTTCCAAATCGTAAGCCTCGCCAAGAGATATTCGGCTAAAAGCGGAGCTGGGCTGCGATGACACCATCGACACTCACGGGCAAGCAGCTCGGATGCTTACAGATCGCCACGCTTGGAAACACCTTCCAGAGCCAACCACGGCATTAATCATTCAGTGTTTACGGCATGACATATTCCATATCGCCAACCCTAATCCTAACCCAAAGACCGTATAAAGGGCGTGAAGATGACTCCTGTTGTTCTGAACTCACTTTCCCGCCGCTGATTGTGCCATAATCGATTGCGCCATCGCTCTCCTTAACAATATAAGACCGTCTTTGTCCGTGACTGCCCAATTTAATTGTCGCTGTGCCTGGACGAATTTCTAAGGAACACAAACGCAGCTCCGTCCCGGTCAATACCTTTTACGCCCTCGCCTCCCCATAGATCAGACTGCTGAAGGTCTCTCTGTTCTCTACTCACTTTATAAATCTACACATTCCGTCTTGGAAAAGATGACGCACCCAGAGCACCCCATCGACACGCCCCCGCGGCCAGCATCTCCAGTCCATGGATTTGGCACATTGGCTGTACATGCCGGATCGCCTCATGATCCGGTGACGGGAGCAGTGATTGAAGCTGTAGGTTTACAATTTTGGTCAAAGGAAGATAAATGCTGACGCAATTCCAGATATCGCTCTCCACCACCTTTGCGCAAACCGCAGTCGGAAAACCAGTGGGACAATACGAGTACAGCAGGAGCTCGAATCCGAATCGGTAGGCGCATACCAATCCTCAAGCCTCAATTCTTCTCCACGAGAAGCAGAAGGCTAACATTCATATAGCGACAACTTTGAAAAAGCTGTCGCCGCTCTCGAGCACGCCCGCTACGCCCTCGCCTTCTCCTCTGGCTCCGCAGCCACCGCCAACATCCTTCAATCCCTCGCCGGCGGCTCCCATGTCGTGTCCGTCTCAGACGTGTACGGCGGCACGCACCGCTACTTCACCAAAGTCGCCCTCGCGCACGGCGTGCAAGTCACCTTCTCCCCCTCGCTCGAACTCGACATCGCAGAGCTCATCCGCCCCACCACAAAACTCATATGGATCGAAACCCCCTCCAACCCCACCCTCTCCCTCGTCGACATCCGCGCCGTCGCCAGCGTCGCCCACCAGCATGGTATACTCGTGGTGGTAGACAACACATTCCTCTCGCCATACGTGCAGAACCCGCTAGACCACGGCGCGGACATCGTCGTGCACTCGGTCACAAAATACATAAACGGGCACTCGGACGTTGTCATGGGCGTTGCGGCCTTCAACTCGCCCGAGCTGTTTGAAAAGCTGTCGTTCTTGCAGAACGCGATTGGTGCCGTCCCATCTGCGTTCGATGCGTGGCTCGCGCATCGTGGGCTCAAGACGCTGCATCTTCGTGCCCGCGAGGCCACTACGAATGCTACGGCTGTGGCACTGGCGCTGGAAGCCTCGCCGCATGTTCTGGCGGTCAATTACCCAGGTCTTGCGTCTCATAGGCACCGCGCTATTGCACTGAAACAGCACAGGGATGGTATGGGCGGTGGTATGCTCAGCTTCCGCATCCGTGGCGGTCACGAAGCTGCGGAGCGGTTCTGCCAGCACACCAAGATCTTCACGCTGGCTGAGAGCTTAGGCGGCGTGGAGAGTCTTGTCGAGGTGCCGAGCGCGATGACGCATGGAGGCATTCCGCGCGAGCAACGCGAGGCTGCAGGTGTGTTCGACGATCTCGTCCGAGTCAGTTGCGGAATTGAAGACAAGGACGACCTGAGGACGGATGTGTTGCAGGCGCTGGAGAAGGCTGTGGTTGGCGGTATCGTTAAGAATGGCGTGAATGGCGACTCCGCATAGAGCAGAAGTGCCATCGGCGAAATGTTTGATCACTTTTTTGAGGGTCTTTACGATGGCATGTCTGTCGGATGTAGAGGGCCTACTAGGACTTATGCATATATGCGTAGCACACGGCGTTTCACAGGCGGAAGAGTTGGCTTTTTAGACGGTTCGGCATGGAAGGGCATTGTCCCAAAATCTTTTGCTTGGTAGAGTTTAGGAATGATACACCATTTGACGATTTTCAAAGGTATGGAGAACAGCGGTTGTGGACATTTCTGCTTCGCACTAAGTTGCCTGACCTTTTCTATCGTACATTCGGCCTTCACATGATCCCTCTTCTCACTCCAATTGATGAAGCCTCGGATGCAAGCATCTTTTCGGTTTTCATCGTGACACGACCGATTGATGACCGGATGGCGTTAGTAGAAGAATACAGTAGTTTGTCCTCGGTTCGGAACGCCACCATCTCACGAGATCTCAACCCTTTCTTCTGACAGCTTCCATAAGAAGTCCCGCCGTCTCGGCAACGGACATTCGTCGGTTCTGCTCGAAGGTGTTTGATCACACGCAGTTCATCAAAGGCTAGGTTTCAGATCATCTCCCTGAGTGCTATTCAAGAGCACATTCTCCTCACCCAGTCAAAACCCATCGAGCTCAATACCTAGGAATGGCCTGACCAAAAACAACCCTCAAAGGCTTGCCGAGGCCGCTGACGTACTCAATACGATCTGATGTGATCGTTCTACTGGCCCTCGGCGCCCACATGTGACACACCGTTCCTACCGACTCCGCTTTCATGGTGGTCCGCATCACGATGTGCCTTGCCCATTGGGAAGTTTCTAGATAGAATGGTGATGGCATGACCAGCTCAAATCCTGCATGAGGCCGTGTACTTGTCGTATGAGTGCTCCGATGACAGTACAGGTAGGTATATAGCTGCTGTACCCTTCAGTTGTAGTAAGTCGAATTTCTATCACACTCAGTTTCAGAATATCAGTCATCAAAATAAAACCAAAAATACAACATCAAAATGCCGCACTTCTTCAAAAAGGGTCGCCAGGCTGGGGAGCAATCCCATCGTAACCCAGAGGAGACTCAGGCATACCTCGTCGGCGGTGGCATTGGATCGCTAGCTGCTGCCGTTCATTTGATCCAGGATGCCAAGGTGCCTCCTAAAAATATCCACATCCTCGAGTCACTCCCCGTCTTTGGTGGATCAATGGACGGATCCGGCAATGCCAAGGAGGGCTATGTCCTCCGTGGTGGGCGAATGCTCAACTTCAGCTATCTCTGCACATACGAGCTATTGAGTCGCATCCCCTCTCTCACGAACCCAGAGAAGACATTACTCCAAGAAATCAAAGACTTCAACGCCGTGCCAGAGAACAAAACCAACTCCAAGGCCCGCCTCCTCGCTAGTGGTAAAGACGAGGTCGAAATCGTTGACACCCGGAGAATGGGGCTAAGTCCCACCGAGCGCCTCGACATGATCAGAATCACGCTTGAAAGCGAGGCTAGCCTAGGCAAGAAACGCATCGACGAGTGCTTCCCACAAGCCTTCTTCACCACAAAGTTCTGGTACATGTGGGCAACCATGTTCGCCTTCCAGCCCTGGCACAGCGCCGTCGAGTTCCGCCGCTACCTCCACCGCTTCTTACACGAATTCCCACGCATCAACACCCTCGCTGGTGTAGATCGAACGCCGTACAACCAATACGATAGCATTATCAAGCCTATCATCAAGTATCTAAAAACGCAAGGTGTTGACTTCCGCTTCAACACAAAGGTCACCGACATCGACTTCATCACCGGCATCCCCACCACCGTCGACGAAATCCACATGCTCTCCAACGGCACGCCCATGACCGCACAGCTCGACCCCGCCGACATCGTCATCGTGACCCTCGGCAGCATGACCTCCAACGCCTCCATTGGCACCAACAACGCCGCCCCCGACCCCATCCTCGAAGACGAGCTCCAAGACGGCTCCTGGGAGCTCTGGACAAAACTCGCCGCAAAGAACCCCTCCCTTGGCAACCCCTCCGTCTTCAGCACGCGCATCAACGAATCCCTCTGGGAATCCTTCACCATCACCCTCTCCAACCCCGAACTCCTCACCCGCATCACCGGCCTCACGCACAACGAGCCCGGCACCGGCGCGCTCATGACGTTCAAAGACAGCAACTGGCTGCTCTCCATCGTCGTCCCGCACCAGCCCCACTTCCTCGACCAGCCACGCGACACCTTCGTGCTGTGGGGTTACGGCCTCTTCCCCACCGCGCTCGGCAACTACGTCCCTAAGAAGATGAGCGAGTGTACCGGGCTCGAGATCCTCACAGAGCTACTTGGGCATCTGCATTTCCCGCTGCATCCGATCTTGGAGCAGGCGATTGTCAAGCCGTGTGTGATGCCGTATATCACGAGCCAGTTTTTGACACGGGAGGCCGGGGATCGGCCGAAGGTGGTGCCGGAGGAGAGCACGAATTTGGGGTGTGTGGGCCAGTTTGTGGAGATTGAGGAGGATACGGTGTTTACGGTGGAGTATAGTGTGAGGGGTGCGCAGATGGCCGTGGCGGAGTTGATGGGGTTGGGGAAGGAGAAGATGCCGAAGGGGGTGTTTAGGGGGGAGAGGCATTTGGGGGTGCTGTCGGAGGCGATGGCGAAGATGATGACTTAGTTTGCGGGGGTCGAGAAGGGGTAATCGTTTGGTAAGTGGAGGTTTGCTATTTGTTTGGCGTATGGAGTTGGTTCAAGGCGTTAGAGACTTGGTTCAACCTTTCCTGTGGAAAAGTAAAGTACCTTAGCATGTATCTCACAAGGGAATTAATGTATTATTGATCGATCATGAGACGTTTTGATGCTAGCGAGATCCTCCTTTCTGTGTAACCACCCCCCCACGCCCCCCGCCCCTGCTGCGAACCCCGTGCAAGTTTACTATTCACATGACCCACCAATCCAGGGGTGTATATCTTCTCACTCAAGGCGTGGCTCTCTCTTCCATCAGGAGAGGAGAGTTTGACGGAGGGATCTAACAGTCGAATGGATCGAATGCGATGAGAGGAGGACTAGATCAAACTTCGCTGGAAACCTTCGCGTGGGAGGGAGACTGGATCAACGATGTGGCGCCTGTTCCTGCCTATTAGCTTACTCAGCCCGATACCGTATATCTATTCTTCCGTTGTAGCTAACTTCCTCCCTCACTCATCAAACAATACAATACTTGACCATCACCGAGCCGCTGCTGGACAAACTCTATCACAACGAGTTCGAAAAAACCCTGGAATGGAAGTCGGAGGACCGCGGGCCTCTCTCCGCAGCAATCCACGATGATGCTAAGCATCCCCATCTACAAACACTACTCTAGACCTACAGGTATATGATAAGTCTCATGGGACTGAAAAGGCGGTTCTCACTGATCTGGTAGAAGGATGTTCGCCATCACCACAGAACAATCTCCCTCCCACTTCGACAAGTCCACCATTTGGGATCTGCGGCGATGTTGTTGATGCCTCCGCCTCCCCACATCGCAATCTTGCTCTTTTGATTGAACTTCTCCGCTCCCACCCGCAGTCTTCAATCATGCTTCCGTGTTGATCGAAGTGTTGATCCCTCTCTTCCACATGGTGGATAGAAGCATATATTTTTGAACACACCGACCAGACCAGGACCATAGCAAGGTCGAGATGATCAGTTTAGCCAAATCCATCGAGAATTTGGCTGGTGCTTGTGAACCTCCTCCTCTGCCGCACCATGGCGTGGTGGCTAAGCCGGTTTTGAACCCTTCCTCCACCACCACATGAACGACGAAGTATAGTGTTTTGAACCGAGCGACCGAGCCAGAGCCATTGTTTGGTACGGTTCGAATTTTCCACAGGCCACATCAATCATGACCTCATATCCATTCGAAACCCTTTCCCCATTCCCATGAGGAAAGAAAGAAGTCTAGGATGTAGGCGAGGCAGCTTTTATACCGCCGGGGGAAAGGAAAAGGGAAGATGAGTAAGCAGACGCGTGATACTTCACGTGCTTCAGTTACTAACCTCACACTTCTCTGCTGTTGTGTATCTTGCCGCTCGTCATCACCACTTACACTCGTCTCGATTTTCGCCGCGCCATGTCTCCGCCCCCCAAGACTTGTTGATACACCACACAGAGCCATGGCATGCTTGCGGACACTGTCTAAGCAAGATCCATGGAGGCGGTGAAGAGAATTTTCTATCCTTCATTGTCTCTTCCCATGAAGGAAGAGAGGGTTCAGGGAGCGGAGAGCAGTTTGAAGCTTTTATACCTTGGAGGATGGAGAATTGGAGAGTAAGTAAGCAGACTCGATGCCCTACGTACCCTAGAATAGTCCTTCAAAGATCCCGGCTCCCATGATTCTCTGCTTTTTCTCAACCATGATATAGCTCGCCATGGCCGCTAAAGGTTCCTGTCATAGTCTTCGGCCCATAAATCTGTCATGGTGAATGTTGTTGATTCTCCGCTCTTCCCCTCCGCATCAGGTCGTGTCCATATGGTCTTTGAACACAGCAACCAAGCCATCGTATTCTCCGTGGGAGTGGTTTTAAAGCCCCTCCCATGGACTGACTTCGTCACATCTTTTCGAACTCCCACTTCCCTCTTTGGCACTGAAGACAGAAGTCCAGCTGCGGTGTAAGAGCTTTTGTACTCAGAAGATGAACGGAAGTTAGGTGAGTAAGCAACCATCAGCTCGTGACTTCTCACGTACTGCCTCTTCAGCTCCGTAGTTAATGTAGATGTCATCACCACTCCACCATTATTTCCCTATAACTTAGTGTTTGTTGATCCTCCCCCTTCTCTCCACATTCGACGTCAACGCAATTTTGTTTGAAGACCACGACTGAGATCAGAGCCATGCATCTTTAGCTTGAGCATGTTGGTTTCGAAGTTCTCCCCATCATGTTCGTATTCGAGCTATTTTGATGCCACCCATCCAGCCTCTCTTCTTCCCATGAAAAGAGAAGTCCAGCCACCGACGAAGATCTTTCATATCTAAGAAGATAGGTACATATCGGGCGAGTCAGCGAGCTTTGGCGTGTGATAGCTCTCGTGTTCTTTGCTCCCCTAAGCACTCACGAAACAAGTCGTTGCCAATCACATTTGCTCCTCTTCTTCCTCCCTCTCCACCATGCTTTGCTCTCGGCACCAGACTTCATTCCCCCAGCTCTACATATCACGTTTCCCATCTTTGTGTTGAACACGCCAACCAGACCACAGATCCATTCTAGACTTCCATCTCATATTTGACAACGCACCCATTCGGCAAAGACGTAGAGGTTTTTGACACGCCAACCGAAGAGGTTCCCCCGAGGAAGAATACCATAACAGATATCAAACTCTTGGCTTTTCTCCCCAGAAAGCTTCCATGAGTCCGCACGAGTCTGCGCGTTACAGCTCACATAATGAACCACTCCTTTTTGTTTACGATGCTGCACACTGCTCGCACCATCGTATTCTTCAGCTGAGGTTGTTGATCTCACCTCTACCTCCACATAATTTTCTTGCAAGATCCTATTTGAACACAAAATCCCACCTCCAGAGCCATGCCCGGATTTTGGCCTTGCTTTGACAGTGCAGCCATGCAGCTGCCATCTGCCCATTTAAAACTGGTTTTCCTTCAATTCTGCTTTCCCATGAGAAAGAAAGCTTACAACTGTTGCTACAGAGCTCTCATGTCTCAGAAGATAAACCAAAGTCGGGCCATTTACCAAGCTTCGAGGCGCGATACATCCTGTGCGCACGGCATCCTTTGCATACTCATTTTATTCTCCTTTCTCTGTTCTCCAACTTCGAGCTCCGCACCATAAGTCTTGGGGTGGGATGGGTGTGAATATGTCAGTCCTCCAACTTCACCTCCACATAGGCCATTTTTCCATGCAGCGCTGGAACACGAGGACGGAGCTACAGCACCATCGGATTCGCCACCCGAGAGTTCCGACGACGCACATTACTGAATCAGAGTACTCTATTTCAATCCTCCGTCCTCCTCCCTCCTATGATGAACAGAAGAGTTCTAGAGCATTGCGCTGAAAGCTCTATCCCAAAGGATAGAAGAACTCAGGGTGAGTATGCAGCCGCATGGCTTCGACCGCCTCCTAGTTCCTTGTACACACTAATAAACCCCCTTCCTTCTTTCAACCAGGACTCTCCGCCACACTCCATTTAAGAACGAGATGGAAGGAGTTTGAATAACGCTCCGTCTTCCAACCCCACTCCGATCCCCCATAGACTCGCTCAGCTAGCGATTGTGAACACGAGGACCGAGACACAGCGGCATTACAAGGTGTTTAATCGTAATTTGACACGACTCATAGATTGAGTATCATGACTGGTTTGATCGCCATCTTCCCCATACGAAGGCTATCTTCTCCGTATTGCCCTTGATTTGGACTTTTTATCGCCCTCCAAACACCAACTCCCACACCCATCGGATGTAGTATCTCGTTGTTTTGCAGACGAGGACCAAGACAGCGCCATTTCGAAGTCGAAATGCACTTCTTGACACGACTCATGCAACCGAAAGGATTTCTGACTTGATCTTCCATCTCCCCATACAAACGCTTTTCCCGGGCGGTTGACTCCCATCGTCCTCCAAAGCCACCTTCTACTCCCATCAGAAAGTTTACAGTAGCATTTTTGGACACGAGAACTGAGACCCAGCGCCGTCGGTGTGAGCTGAAACCGCTGTTAACGAGACTCATGGGCTGGAATCTAGGTACGTTTGATACCGCACCTCCCTATGCGGCTGTTTCTGCCGTTGTTCTAGGCGCCCATCGTCTCCCAAAGCCGCTTCCCACAGCCATATCGTAGTTCTGGCGACGGTTTTGGAAATGGAGACCGAGACACAGCGCCATGGAAATCAGTCCAGAGAAAGGTCGACAGGACTCATCAGCTGTATAACTGGAATGTTTTGATCCCCCATCCTCCTGGAAGTCTTTCTCCAAAATCACCTCCACCTCCATGCCATTTCGATAGCATTTTGTTTTTGCAGACGAGGACCCGAGACACAGCGCCATCGAAAGCTTTGCGGGAGATCTTGACAAGACTCATACTCTTCTTCCCACACCGATTTGATTCCCTAAATCCCCATAATATCCTCTTGTCTGCGTTTTGAAGCCCCGTCCTCCTCCGCCTCTACTTCCACTTCCCCCTTCCACCTCCATTTCGCCTTGGATATGCAGGTTTTGAAGAAGAGGACCAAGACATAGCCATGTCCCAGAATTGATGATGACGGTGTTGACAAAACTCATTTCTCTCGGATACCATAGTGATCTGATCTCCGAACTCCCCATGGTGATGCATTATGTATGTTTTGATCCCCCAACCTCCTCCAAATCCTTCTCCAGATCCACCTATATCTCCATTCGTGGTAGATACGTTACTGTGTTACAGGGAAGGACCGAGACACAGCGCCATAGCCCCGCATTGATGATGACGATGTTGACAGGATTCATCGGATGGTCATCCTAATGGTTTGATCCCCAAACTCCCCATGCAGTAGAGTTTTCTCTTCCTTTGATCCACACGTCTCCAAACCCTCTTCCACCTCCACCTCCAAACCAAGTCAGAGTTCTTTCTTTTGCAGAGACAGACCAAGACACAGCGCCATAATCGGAATCCTTCTCCAAAGTTGACCAGACCCTTATGTCAAGGCCGAACAGCGGATTTGAACCTCTAACCCAACATTAGACATTCCAGGTCATTGCTTGATCCCCCATCCTCCTCCAAATCCTTTTCCACCTCCACTTCCACCTCCATTCCAGGCCAGAGCCTTTGAATCTGCAGAGAAGGACCGAGACACAGCACCATCGAAATGAATACGGCATCGAGTTGATCAGACCCATATGAACGTCGAAAAATGGGTTTGATCCCCCAACTCCGCATCAACCATTGCGGTGTATGCTTTGATCCCCCTATCCCCTCTCCTCTCCACCCTGAAGAAAGAAGTCCAGAACGGCGGGAGACGAGGTTATATACCCTGGGGAGAAAGGAAATCGGAGGGTGAGTAAGCAGTCGAGCGTGTGACGAGTGACGTGTAATGCCTCACATGCCTCAACCATCCCTCTACACCGCTTGTTCGTCGGGAAGATTCGGGAGCGGGAAACTTGCCATGTGATAGTAGTTCGTCTTGTACGGAGAAGGGCATGAGGGGGACGAGATAGCGGTTTCGGCCCAGACATATGTTTTGTGGGTTGAAAATTAATCGCACCTTGCAGAGGCCACGTGTTTGCCGTGTAAGATGCCTGTAATCAGGTTTGAAGAATCCTTAAACAGTCTTTTCTAAGCTCGGGAGGAACAAACAACCCCTTTCCCCTTGGGTTAGTCTTCCCTTTCTGGCTACCTCCGGTCCCCTCCAACTCCCAGCGTGTTCTCCTTTTGGCCCCTTCCCGGGGCACTTTACCACTTCTAATTAGCTCGGAGAGACTGGAGAAGTCTCCGGGCAGTTACTTTTATTATGTACTGTTATATGCATCCGCACGCAGTAGGCATAGCTGGATCATTGTTAATGATCATAGTAGCTAATACACCCTGTCGAGATCTTGATGTCAAGATCTACGGTGATGATGAGAGAGAAAGGGAGCCGTGTCACTGTGACTCAAGATATGTATCACTGCAATTGAAGCGATTTGCAAGACTGCCAGGCTCGAGCTCCTTCGCAAGGCAGGAGTGATAATTGAAGTACTGGAGTGATAGAAATGCTAATACAAGCACACATAGCAAGAAACGGTAAAATTAAAGAGCGAGCGTGGGGTTTCCATAGGCCTGCATGCCTCTTAACGTCCAATTCCTCATCTACCTTTGCGGCATTCTCTCTGCAATCTCCGCCTTCATGGTCATTCGCCCAGTTGTAGGCTAGCCACCAAATCGATATGAAAAGGTGACTTCCCATCCACAGAGGTAATCTAACTGTTGTAGTGTGACTTGTAAGCATCTCAAACATAGAAATCTTCGCTAGAGGCAGGATCCTACGCACCTGCAAGTGTGGCTAGTTCCCCTGGCGTACGCGGTCTTGCATTTGGAGCACCAACTCTGGTTGTTGGAGGACTTGCCCAAGCCAACGGCGGGGACTTGGACCACAGCAGTATTGGCAGTGGGAGCTTGGATTTGGTTGGCCATGGTGGTTGTTGCTGGTGTAGTAGATGAGATGATTGTAAAGATTTTGGGCTGGGGATTTGATTGAAGAGTGTGCAGTTGATCGTTGTCTGGCTTGACACTTATGGGAGTCTGTGAGGGACATATATATACATTTGGGTTTGCTGCCTAGAAACAGATCGTAGTCACCACCCTCCTGATGCTATCACTGTGCCGCAAAGTGAACTACGCCTCGAGAGCAACAGATAGCGAAGCGTGATAAGAGCGCGCGCGCGTGCAGGAAAGACTGGAGAGGACGTATTTAGTAGCCCAATGAAGGGCTCCGCCTACCGAATGGTACGCTTGATACGGGGGTCGTAGTGTCAGATACGTGGGCAGCCGCTGCGGCACAGCAAACCTTACTTGCGACTCGTCATGCTCTGAGGATTGATTGGAAAATGAGGTCTCGGAAAAACGCTTGCGAAACCCCTCTTCATATTGAGGCACAGTTTTGTGGGCCCAAAAAAACAGAATGAACGAGTGATTACAGAAATATGGGTCTATCATAACCGCTGGAAGAGAGAATGCGGCGCGTCTTGTACTTGCCTTGGAGGTCACACGGTTGAATTTTTCGCCTAGAGTATGTACCGAGACCTCAATTTGCATGCCTGGGCGCCTAAGGTTAGGTAAATGGGGCCGCAGCTTCAAGGTTGTGAGGCTTGTGTGGAAGTGCTGAATGAAGAGAGAAAGTGAGGCGAAGCAAGGGCAAGGACCGTGCATTTATCCTCTCATTGCATGAGTCTCCTCCGACACCTTGCACCTGTCTTCAACATTTTCACCTGCCAAACCCTCACATCTCTTGATACCACTATTTCCAAGATGGCACCCATCACAAAGCGATGCCCTAGCACAAATTGGACGTCATATGATTCATGGGACTATGATGGAATGAAAGAGCGGCTGGAACTCTTCATGAGCAGCATTGACAAATCCGCGCTGCTGAAGCATGTCGAGCAAGTCACGGGCAAAGCAACAACAATGAGCGAACCCTTTTCTGCCGGCCAGTTTTGGTGCTGCTTCGAGTTTATCCTATCGGATGAAAGCCTCGTGATCGCTCGCGTAAGACTTCCACGGCATCCAGAGAGTAATGAACGTGTCAGCGACGAGTCCGAGCTGTATGCCATTGAATGCGAAGTCGCAACTATGCAATTCGTGCACGAACGAATCACGAGCGTGCCGTCCCCCTGCTTATACGCGTATGCAACTCCGGGCTCTCAGCAAGCTACTGATGTTGGTGCATGCTATATGCTGATTGAGGGCTTCTATGGGAATACATTACAGGATGTGAAATTCGACATCTGCGATCTTCCCGTAAGACTATTATGTTCGGAAACTTCTTGGCACTTCTGTAGCTAATGTTTCGGTATATAGATTCAAGATCAAGAGCATATCCTTACTCAATGGACATCAATCCAAGCAGAGCTGGCGAGCTTCTCCTTCCCAACAATCGGCTCAATCGCCCAATTCACCGCAGAAACCGGACCTACGATTGGAAAATTGGCTTCAGCCGCCGCCGAGGGCTTCGAGGCCGCGGGACCATTCCTCAGCGCCCACGAGTATTTCACAGCTGTTGGCAATGCCAGGTATCTCGAGGCATCTAAGAGTGCTGAAGACGACGACGAAGAAGAGGCAGACATCTATACAGTCCTTGGCCCCTTCATTTTCCGCGATATCGTCCAGCATACAGACTTGTTCAAAGGTCCCGGCAACACGGGGCCGTTCCACCTCAACCACATGGACATGGGCACGCAAAACATCCTCGTCGACGATGCCTTCAACTTTCTTGCTGTCATTGACTGGGAATTCGCCCAGTCCGCTCCGGTGGAGGTGAACCACTATCCCATGCCGTTCCCACTCATCTCATCCGATGCGGAGATTGAACAGATCCTGAGCAGTCCGGGCGGCGTGGCGCATCGGAACGTGCAGCGTCACGTGAAAGCACGGGCGTCTTACCGGCACAGCTTTGAGGCGGCGGAAGAAGCTCTGGCTGGCAAAGGGCGTCCGTTGCAAAGGTCGATCGCGGAGACGCTGGATGGACCTGCGTCAAGGATATACGCAGCCCTGGAGAAGATTGCTGTTTTTGATGGGATGGGAGAGGAGCTGACGCGCGAAATGGTGAGGTTGGGGTTTAGGCTTATTGGGGAAGACGCGGATGAGTATGTGGAGAGGATGAAGACAACGATGAAGGAATCATAGCGCCGAAGTTAGCGTTTCTAAGCTTTCGCGTAAGCTTTTAGGGACGAGTCTAAAATGGGATCATTAACGTATGATGACAAGAGCAAAACCTCATTCTATCCGGGCGCTACCAAATATACGCCCCTTGATTACTACAATTATACCCTCTTTTCACGCCAGGTACTACGCCTGCCCCCGGTGACTTTCCACCTTCTAATTGGCTTGGATTACTGCTCTTGAGCTTCCAACTTACCCCCTTAATTTATTTACTAATTCCAATCGCTCCTTCTATATAGGGAGCTGCGAACTTGAATAAACACCGCCTGCCTCTCTATCTCCATAGCAGGAGCACCTGCATTATCACCACCCTTTTCTTTATGTATTAGGCCCCCCTTCGATTTGGCTTGGCTACGGCCATAACAACTTTGTTCCACAAATAAAGCGTTAGGCCCACACCACGACCCATAATCAACAGCTAAGCCAGCCCTTCTACTCTAGCCTTATAGGTACGCCTATACGCCCGCCACTTACAGGCTGCCAACATGATGAAAAGTGCTTACATAGCTACTTCTAAAGCTAGAATTTCCAAGCGTGACTAAACTTCTCATGCCAGGTCCTTCACCACAAGCTAGTCGACTCCATCCTCTCCTCTATAGATGCGTAGCGGCCCTGAAGGGGAGCTTGGAGGTGTACAGTAAGGAGGTAGGTCAATGTAGATTCCACAATAAAGATTTGTAAGTCAGCTTCTAATTAGTGTGACAAAGTCGTTCCAAGCCGGAACTAAGCCAAATATAGGGGGCTTATACATAAAGAAACGGGGGTGATAACTAAGCTGCTACCTATAATACATTCTACACTTACTATAGCCCCCTAGGCGCCGCCGCTACAGTCCTATGACACACATCTGCCCATTGACTGATTTGTTCCAACCACACCACATCTACAACAACTTGACTGGAAACTCCGCTCTGTCCTGCTTCACACCCACTGGCGAACATATCTCTGGGCAGATCATGCTATAGTGAAGGATTCCAAGGATTGGTACGGCACGAGCAGGATATGCAAGAAGTAAGATCCAAGAGTTCAAGCGCTTTTCTTCATCAGACTCCAATGCCTATGGTACAACCACCCACCTGAAACCCAACCATTCCTACTGCACTTAATCAAACTCAAGGAAAAATAGCACCCGCCCTAGAGAACCAACCGTCCAGAACAGTAGCACGAGACCCTCGCCCAACACCAACAACCACTCTAAGCAGAAGCCATCTCAGTACACCGCCCCCATCTCTCTCCCCATCTACCCCCTTGACGGCAAGGCATTTCCCATCTGCTGCAGCACGTCAACAATCTTCGTCAAAGCCTCTTATTTCGCAAAATGCAAATCATACGCCAGCCACTTCCGCGCCACCACTTGGTCCACCGTCAACCCGGGTTTCCCATACGTCAACGGCGCGAAGAACAGGAAACTCCAGATCACCAGCGCCATGATGACACCAGTAGCGGCCCAGCTCGCAAACAGCGTCTGCGTGCCCAACCGTTCGCGCACGGGCCGGCTTCGCTTCTCCGCCTTCTTGCCCTTCTTGCCGTCGGTCGTGAGCGTCTCGCCATCGACGATCATGGGCTCGATGTTGAAGATGAACTCCACCAGCGCGCCTGTTACAAGCGCAGACGCAAGATGCGCAGGGAGGTAGTGGTGCAAGAACAGCTGACGCCCCATGATGAAGAACGGAACGTAGTGGGCAGCCCAGGTGAGGAAGAAGAAGCCCGTCGAGTTGTAGAGGCGGGAGCGCGTGCCTGGATTCCAGAGATGAGTCAGATATGTGATTGTAGGTCGCGGACGATAAAGACGATTGAAACGAGTAGCGACAGCATTCGGAAACGTAAACAAGCCCAAAAAGCGACAACTGGAACGACGAGACGAGTAGTAGAAGAAGGAGAGAGGGGTTGACTTACGCTCATCTAAAGCGTCGATGCCGCGGCGGAGCGCGAGCTGGTCGGCGCCGATTATACCTGCGAAGACGGCGAGGAGACTGCTGGCTAACCACCAGCCGAGGGGGTTGCCGAGGAAGTAGATTTGCTGCCTCGTGTCGTTGTCGGTCCAGAAGGACACGCCACGGAGGAGGAAAGGCCATGCGACAGGGAAGCTGGAGTAGGGGTGGCTGCTGGTGAGAGCGTTGTTATGGAAGAACATCGCACGTTGGAGCTCGAAATATTTCTTCAAGAAAGGCACGTGCTTGATCTTCTTCGCCTCATGTTTGGCGCGTTCAACACCAGGTGCGAGTGATGGGATCTCCTCGGCGAACCAGATGTTGCTGGATTGCTGAAGGTTCTTGTTGCCGTTAATCTCAGCTTGCTTGTATGCCCAGTCCGGGAGGGGCGTAGTATGGGTCCACATAGCAACCTTAGAAGGGAAATGAATTAGTTTGAAATGGGAAGACATAGTTTTGAATTCCTGTCCCAATTTGCCGTTCTCGATCTTGAGCTCGAATAACGTGTCGTTGTAACGATCTGCGTTACCTTCTTCGATGCCGATAGTCGTGAATTCTTGGTTGGTTGGGTGATATGGAGATGCCACATCATGCGACATCAGAAAGGTGTCTGTAATTTGGTGCTTTAGACGGATGAGATCTCCATTCTTGACGCGGTGGCCAGTGCCTTGGAGGTCCTTGGTCGGAACAATCTGCCATTGGTTGTTGGTGTCATTGTGTGGGTAGCCGGTCACCTGCTGTCCTTGGCTAGAAATGCGACCATCGTCGTACCTAAGAGGATACTTGTCAGGATGGCTGTGAAGATAGACTTTGGTCTCCTTGTGCCGCAGGGTAAGGAAATCGTAGTAATCAATGGGAACGGCCTGGGTCGTCATAATGTTATCGCTCAGAGTCTCTTGGAACTCAGGACTCATAAAGTCATCGCCTGGACCGGAACGAGAGAGAATGGTGAAGTGGACCTGGAACCAGAAAAGATATAAGAAAAAGGGGACAATTATCAGAGCAACGGCTCGGGCCAGGAAATGATTGGTGAACTCTCTAAGAGTCAGTGTTCCCTGCCGGCGGTTGACGTCCATGAGATCCCAGAGATCAATCAGGACGGGTACACCGATGGAAAAGAATGTGAAGACACCGACGTATTTGGTGGAGATGACGCAGCTTAGGCAGACTCCAGTTAAAAGAAGCCACTTCCACCACTTGCGGGTGAAAGGGATATGCCTCAACTTGTAGAATCGGACATAGCTGAGCACGCTCAAGGCCATGAAGAATATGAGAGTTGCATCCAAGAGTATGAGGCGGGTCTGGCCGATATGGGCGTTGTCGAACAGGAGCAGGCCGGCCGCCGTGACGCAGGCTGGTAACGAGTATCCAGACTCCCACATGATCATGAATGTAGTTGGAACGGTAAGGGCGCCCATAAGCGCGGGCATCGACCGGTATGCAACATAAGGAACATTGTTGGTGATGTACGAGTCACCAATGTTGTCAAACAGGAATGAGCCATCATATCCCACCAGCCAGCCGGCGAGGGCAAAGAGGAGCTTTCCAAAGGGAGGGTGTACGTCGAAAAAATAGGTCCGCTGGAGGTAATACGAGGCGAACTACTATGTGTCAGCCGGAGCTCGTGAAGACTTCATACGGTGCCTGGCAGGATTGTAGCCACAAGCCGCATATGGCAAGAGAACACAACCATACCTTTCCGAAGTGCACCTCGTCGAAGACCACCTGGTTAGGGTGCTGAATGCCCCAAAACCTGGTCACAAAGGCCAGGACAGTGATTATAGAAATAGCAAGCTTGTAATCCCACTCAGAGCCATGGGAGGGCGTCGTGAACTCCTGCTTGGCCTTTTTAATGACCTCGAGATCGTCTTTCGCAATTGCCTCTGGGTTCGGCGTGGTCGGCCGCTTGTTCTTTGGGCCCCGTTGCCGTACGTTGGCGGGAGAAGACATGGTGCAGTGGGTTGCGCCGCAGCTCCTAGGAAGCTGAATGGAAGTCAATGCGGTTAGTTGATGTACTGACGGAAGAGATAGAGGCTGGAGAGAAGTACATACCAGGACCAGGAACAGCAAGTGGGATGGAAGGGAGAGGGTGGTGAATGTGAATGTTTAAGGACGGAAAGGCTATGTGGTCAGTTCCACTTTCTCAGGGAGACGCGCCACGCACGCCCCTGCGCCGCCCTGTCAGTTCTAGTCCCCGCACCCCTGAGCTCCACCATGGCCTTTTTATACGTACTTTGTAACGAGCGTACGTTGCCGGTATTGGATGGATTCTATTCTGGCAATTTTTTGTCGGCACAGGTTGTTCTACAAAATGCGTTATCTGGTTTCTGGTCTCCATCTCCTTCCAAGCCGGCGCGGAGGTGTTGAGGAGCACTATTTAATTCAATGCAGCTATCCAATAATTTTATCTATTTAGGTAGAGCCTGGAGTGCTTCAATCATGTCGTTTCCGCAACAATTGACTTAATGCGGAGGCCTGATTCGAGATATCATGCAAAACACAGGACAAGTTGACTCTAAAGCGAGGGCTTTTGATCGGCGACGATATAGTGTCTATGTATGCCTGCGTAACGCCAATATCTATCAATTCTAAGCCCTAAAAGACCCTTTTACTAGCGACAAAACTCCTCAATCTTTGATAGAAAGTGAACCTGTCTCATCTGGACTTACGCGTCTCATCCACCAACAGACTTCCCATTGAATCCCCCTCAATTCGCCTTCTTCACCTTCTCCTTCTCCGCCCTCTTCTTCGACGGAATCCGATATGTAGTCTCATATCCATACAGCGCCCCGGCGCCAAACACAACCGCCGCACCCAGCTTCATCATATCGCTCATCGGGTTCCCAAACAGCCACACACTGACCAAAAAGCTGACTAGCTTCCGAATGTTCAGCACAATTGTGACCGTAACAGCCGAAGTATTCGCGCTGAGCATGTTCACCCCGGTAATGCACAGCAGCTGCGTGACAGCATTCGCGGTGAGATAGATGACAGCCTCGGGCGTCGAAAGGAGAGAGTTCGTCAGTACCACTGGAAGCGTCCGCGCCATAGACATCGAGACGGGGAATGGGGGGGAGGCGGCTAGGCGCTCGTATTGTGAGTAGATGGAGGGGTAGAACTGGATGAACAAGGGAAGACTGAGAGCATGCGAGTAGAAGAGGTTCGATTGCCAGTCTTTACCGTGCTGGGCGAAGATGTCCTCGACGTAGACGCCCATGTAGGCGGAGAGAAGCTGCGCGACGAGAAGAACGGCTAGCCCAGTCTCGAAGGACGCGCTTTTGAAGTCGATGGAGGTTGTGCCCATTGGTTTTCCCTATGATGATCCGTGAGCTGCGGTTCGCGCATATAGGGAATAAATGGCTGTCTTACCTTTGATGAAGCGTCTGCCCAAGCTGAGATCACGACTCCGACTGAAAGTAGAGCAACCGACAGGACCTGAAGTGTAGTATATCTTTTCCCGCGCAGCCATCCGGCCGCCATTGTCGTGACGCTACCGAAGCTTCGGAGAACGATATGCACCGGCACTGAGATATTGAATGCGAAAGCCCAATTGTTCAGCATATTGACAGTGAAGAACAAAAGTGCGCTGTAGGCCCATTTCCGCATGGGAACGGGGGTATCTTTGATGAAGTATTTCCCATTGATGTCGAGTTGGTTACCCAAGCTGAAAAGAGTGGTGAAAATGAATTGAAACAACGTAATCAGAAGACCACTGTCGGGCTCATGCCTGCCAAATGTGAGTATTAAGGTACTCATTAAAGTCGTTCAGATGACGTACTTCACGATTGCTTCTAGGCAATAAACCTAGGTGGGTTAGCAGGGCAGAGGAAGGGAGCGCGCAGAGAACCACTTACATTCGAGCAACAGCCTCCAAATATCAATGCAAAGCTGCTAGCGAGGGGAGCGACAGCAGAGAACATAGTGATTGCCTTGGGCGATAATACTGTCTGGAGGGGACAACGACACTGGCTCGAGAAAGGGGCTGCCAAGAGAGGGTGGCAAGAAGAAAAGTGAGCAGCAGGAAAACGAGAGCCGTACAGCGCCGGTCGTTTATATGGAAGAGCAATGCCAAAATCTATAGCATCGTGTGCAATAATTGTGAAAGAGCCAGGATGTAGAAGCAGCAGTGTTGACGTGGTGGAGATCGTCGCGTGTCGCCAGCAAGACAATAAATCGGTCGTAGGGCTGAGACGGGCTAGGAACGTCAGATTAGCTTTGCAGGGGTTTTGCAGTGCTAATCCTGACAGCTAGTCGAAACGTCGAAGAGCGGCAAGTACAGGGTAAGTGTTTGCCAGTTTACGAATGGCATTACACTGTCTGATCAAATTCATACGCTCATATTCCTCATTATTCATACTACAGATCACTCCATTCTCCTACTTCACCTGAACGCATCAAACGCCTTTCAGTGCATACTCCACGCCCTAGACATCACAGTCACGACGACCATCCGCATCCACATGATCGGGCCACGTCCTATCTGCATTTCGACTATGCACTGCCTATAAGCCCAGCCTGTCCGCCCACCACAATCTTCGCCGATGCCCGCCAGCCATGAAGAGACCCATCTATCAGAGCCAGTGCCGCCAAATCGACTACGAGAACGCAAGCAAGATGGATGTGTTGATAGGGTGTCCGAACCTTATATGCACTAAGAAAGAATCCAGGGACGGCAAGCCGTAAGAACGTCGATGCTCTTCCAGATGCGACGCTGCCAAGACCGAGGCTCCCTCTACAATGCTGAGAACACGAAGAGCTAGGGGACGGATTAGCAAGAACTCTCACTAGTGATACTTGGAAAGGAGTGAAACTCACATTGTTCGTAGCCGCAATTGCAATGCTGTCCTCGAATGGATGCCAGCTCATATGCAAAATTTTCTTGTTGAAGTCGATCTGATCCGCATCCGTCTCCTTGCGCATGCGCTGGCCTTGCCCAACGGCCCCTGCTGCTGGACTGCCGGCCCGTGATCCTCCCTTTTTGTTTCCGGTAGGGCTTGTTGACGAATTCATGGGTGTGGGAATTCCCACCTTCTTCGCCTTAAAAGCCGACTTGTCTGCCTGCAGCACCACCTCCGTGTCCTTCTCTGGGTCAGAAGGATATATCATGAAGTTATTGTTGTAGCTCCCCGTCATAACATTTTTCGCGTCTCCTGAGAACACCACCTCGAACTTGTCGAATATACTGTCGTTTTCATATGTATCGCACAGCCGTGGCCTAAGATGCTCGTGGATAGGAATGGTCTTAATCGGTTGACGCTCCATGTTCACGTCCCATATCTTCACCGTAAGGTAGTCTCGGGAAAGGATGTACCGACCGTCATGCGAGAAGCGGACGTCGGAAATGGATGAGATGATTTCGGAAAAGAATGATCTAGAGGATGGGTCTTCTTCTTGCTCGAATTCTGAAGAACATGTTAGCGCATAGCGATGCAATATCCAGCTTCTTTAAAACTTACGCTTGGCGTGTGAATCACAAAGGGCGCTCGCTCGCATATCCGCCAACTTGATGGTGCCCTTGGAACTGGCATACATGAACCAGTTGCAGCTCTGCGGGTGGAACTCGGCGGCAGTGATAACTTCGGTGAGTTCCTCCATGTTCGCTGGCTTGATATCCACGATATTGAAGCTCTGATCCTGGATGTTGAGGTTCCATAGGTTGATACGGAGGTCGTCGCTGCTGATGAATGTCTCGCCATCACTGTTTACCGATATGCTGTTGATATGGTAGGCGTGCGCATTAGCATAGGTCTTCCGCGGAACAGCGGCAACCACGGTATCGTGGTGCGTGAGGCGGGGCAGCTTAAGATCGGCGGCAGTACGGAAATGCGCGTTGGGATTGCGGACGGGGCCCCCAGCTCCAGTTCCAGGAGCCACGCCGCTGCCCGGGGTCAACTCATGCGACAGGTTATTCTCCGCGACGACCTTTAATGACTTCTCGAAGACCTTCCAGAGCTTTATCGTTTTATCGTTCGTAGAGAGGAGGTAGTGCGAGGCATTCTGTCGTCGACACCACTTGATCTTGTTTATCTTCTCTTCTATCTCCAAGGACTTGAGGTAATCGAATTCTGGCTCGTGGGATTGGAATTCGGTATGGAACTTGTATTCACACGTTTTTTTCTAGATACATCAATTAAGTGCCTCCTCATGTTGGGGAGCTGAGCAGGTGAAGTGCCGACATACTGTTTCGTTCCGCTCAAAGAGTACTACTCTGCCGCCTTTGTCGCCCGTGGCAAGGTAGTTTCCTGTCTGGTCGAACTCGACGGTGGAGATAATGTCCGCTGTGTGGTAACGCTTAACAACCTTCCACTTTTGAGACATTCTTGGAGCAGAGTGGGTTTATGGTGGGGGTAAGGTGAGTCGATGAAACGTACCTTCTGTGATATCTTCTACATCTCCTTTGTCACCGAAGCATCTAGTGAATCATCAGTACGAGTTCACCGCTTCGGCATGCGCTGAATGAAATAGACAGCAGCAACTCCTGGGGCAGCAACAACGACCGAATAGAAGCAGATAAACACATAAGAAAAGTGAGAAGAAAGCTCCAACGCGGTGAAAGACGAGAGGGAGTACTGACTGAGTGAACTTCCACGTCGTCGGGTTCCCTTCTGCTTCTGCCATGATTGTCGCAACTTGGCCAGCAGAAGCTCAAGCCACAATCCGAGAGCGGGGGCTAGGGAGAGGAGAGAGGTGGGTGTTTGTTGAAGAGTCCGGGCAAGGATAGTGTTGGGAATATGGACCGCCGGTTGGCGCCGTCGACGTCGAGGCTGGCCGGGGCAAGAGGTGGCAGGGCGGCGATTGCGGGTGGCGGGCGCAGAGCGGGCTCTCGAGAGGGTGAATTCGCAAAAGGCAGTGGGCGGCCGCGGGAGGGTATGGACTGGGGGCGCGAGGGGCGGGATCGTGATA
Organism: Lophium mytilinum; assembly: GCA_010093605.1. Taxonomy (NCBI): domain Eukaryota; kingdom Fungi; phylum Ascomycota; class Dothideomycetes; order Mytilinidiales; family Mytilinidiaceae; genus Lophium; species Lophium mytilinum. Next base: position 1,060,940 of record MU004185.1, on the reverse strand, counting down.
TGTCGGAACAAAGCTGTGGTGGTGATTGTACCTTGGGACTCTGCGTGGAGAGCGGCGGTGGGGTCAACTTGGATTGTGAGGCGGATGCTTTGGGCTTAGCGCGGCCGGCAGGCTCGCTAATCAACCGCACCTCCCTCCAAATATTCAATCTCTGGCTTCGAGACGACATCACCGAACTAACTTCCAGCACCCAACTCTCGACATCACCATGTCTCACCGGAAGTTCGAGGCTCCCCGCCACGGATCGCTGGCATTCTTGCCCCGCAAGAGGGCCGCCAGACATCGAGGCAAGGTCAAGAGGTAAATTGAGCTGCTCCCGCCGCCGCAAAGTTCAAGATGCTGATATCAATCGCACAGCTTCCCCAAGGATGACCCGAAGAAGCCCGTCCACCTCACTGCCGCCATGGGCTACAAGGCTGGCATGAGCACCATCGTGCGTGACCTGGACCGACCCGGTGCCAAGCTGCACAAGAAGGAAATCGTTGAGGCCGTTACCATCATCGAGACCCCTCCCGTACGTGAAAATTTGAGGACATGAGGATTATGCAATTGCTCACAAATACCCAGATGATCGTCATTGGTCTTGTCGGCTACATCGAGACTCCCCGCGGCCTGCGTTCCCTCACCACGGTGTGGAGCGAGCATCTCAGCGACGAGATCAAGCGGAGATTCTACAAAAACTGGTACAAGAGCAAGAAGAAGGCCTTCACCCGTTACGCCAAGAAGCACTCCGAGAACAGCGGCCAGTCAATCACCCGCGAGCTCGAGCGCATTAAGAAGTACTGCACCGTCGTCCGCGTGCTCGCCCACACCCAGATTTCCAAGACCCCGCTCAAGCAGAAGAAAGCCCACTTGATGGAGATCCAGGTCAACGGTGGCAGCGTCGCCGACAAGGTCTCATTCGGCCACGGACTCTTCGAAAAGCCCATCACCATCGACTCCATCTTCGAGAAGGATGAGATGATTGACGTTATCGCCGTCACCAAGGGCCACGGATACAGCGGTGTCACCAGCCGATGGGGAACCAAGAAGCTTCCTCGCAAAACGCACAAGGGTCTGCGAAAGGTTGCTTGTATTGGTGCGTGGCATCCCAGCCACGTGCAGTGGACTGTTGCCCGTGCCGGTCAGAGGGGTTACCATCACCGGACGTCTGTCAACCACAAGATCTACCGCATTGGCAAGGGCGAGGACGAGGGCAACGCGTCGACCGAGTTCGACGTGTCCAAGAAGAACATCACTCCGTACGTGTACAGCTCCTTTTTTCGATCAAACAAGTCTAACAGATTACAGTATGGGTGGCTTCGTCCGCTACGGTGAGGTCAAGAACGACTTCCTGCTGCTCAAAGGCTCGTGCCCGGGTGTGAAGAAGCGGGTCATGACTATCCGCAAGTCAATGTTCACACACACAAGCAGGAGGGCGCTGGAGAAGGTCGACTTGAAGTGGATCGACACATCGTCCAAGTTCGGACACGGTGCATACCAGACCTTCGCGGAGAAGAAGCAGTACCTGGGAACTCTCAAGAAGGACCTCGCCCCTGCTGCGTAAGTTGGTGGTTCTGTTCCGGGTGTGTGTATTTCAAGGTTCCGTGGAGGGTAGCTCTGGCGTTGTCTTCCTCTAGCTTTCGACTGAAACCTCAATGGAAAAGTTGAACGATCACATTGGTGCCACGACATGCTGTATGTCCTCTGTTGAGATGCTTCAAAGCACTTGTAGCATTTTGCAAGACGTGAGATCACATTCTGATCCGGGGAGAGAGAATGATACAGTCTTGCTCGGGGTCTGAAGACGTTGGACTTCCCTGATTATTCCAGTAGCAACCAATAACTAGACCGATGTTGTAGCGTTGCTACGCTGGGAACACTTTGAATGATCACGAGGTGGTCTTCTCGCCTGGCGGAAATGCATGACGGTGTGACTTGAGAGAATAATGAAGCAAACGCTACAACAGCAGTATCGCCACGATGGAGACCGTAGGCTAGGCAATGATACTCGGCCCAGTCTGCCAGCGCCGGGATTATCGATATTGCGCACTCTCGAACACGTTCCGCCGCTCCTGCTCTTCCCGAGGTAACGCATTCTAGTAGACGAATCACAGCAGACGTAATCGAGCCTCGTCCCAAGCCCTAGTTCCTCGCCCGACCACAACTTCCTCTCGCACGCAGCATCGCCGCACCTCTCGACTCTATCGTTGCCCATCATGAGTTGCCTCCGATCGAGGCGCCTCCAGCTTGCGAGCCAGGTGAGCTCCCCTCCTCCACACTCCTGCCTGCCCATTGAGCCTCCCGAGGCGCTCCGCAACCCCGATTAGCCACCCCGCGAAAGAGACATAATATACACCATTCGCCCCCATAAAGCCTTTCATGTGTCAGATAGCTCCCAGAAGCTTGCATTGCACAATTATCAATTGCAACCACCGCCTCTAGACCGATTGCTAACCGTGCATCTGCCGAACAGCTCTCCAAAAGCCTCAGGACGCCCTCGCGAGCCTTTTCCTCGACAAGACCTGCCGCCCGCATCTTTGCCTCTGAGCCTCTGAGGGCGAAGGAAGCCTCGCCATTCATCAGCCAGAAGTACCCTGTGATCGACCACGAGTATGACGCCATTGTTGTTGGAGCTGGTGGCGCGGGTCTGCGCGCTGCCTTCGGGTTGGCGGAAGCTGGATTCAACACTGCCTGCATATCGAAGCTTTTCCCCACGCGATCTCACACTGTAGCTGCACAGGGTGGCATCAATGCTGCGCTTGGAAAGTAAGTGCGGCGCAAAGTCATGAAAAGGTGGCGGGGAAGCTAATACGCGAACAGCATGCACGAGGACGATTGGCGATGGCACATGTACGATACAGTGAAAGGCTCGGATTGGCTGGGTGACCAGGATGCTATCCATTACATGACAAGAGAGGCGCCTCAGAGTGTCATCGAGCTTGAAAACTACGGCTGCCCATTCTCGAGAACAGACGACGGCAAGATGTGGGTCCAACTTGGTGCATTCCTCGGACTGTACTAATGAGAAGCGTAGCTACCAGCGTGCTTTCGGTGGACAATCTCAGAAGTTCGGCAAAGGTGGGCAAGCATACCGTTGCTGTGCTGCCGCTGATAGGACTGGACACGCTCTTCTTCACACCCTTTACGGCCAATCGCTGCGACACAACACCAAATACTTCATCGAATTTTTTGCCACTGACTTGATAATGGAAGATGGCGTCTGCAAGGGTGTCATTGCGTATAATCAAGAAGACGGTACTCTCCACAGGTTCCTAGCTAAGAACACTGTTCTTGCTACTGGCGGTTACGGGCGGACTTACTTCAGCTGCACGTCTGCTCACACGTGTACTGGTGACGGAATGGCAATGGTTGCCCGCGCAGGTCTCCCTAATCAGGATCTGGAGTTTGTCCAATTCCATCCCACAGGTATCTACGGAGCAGGATGTTTGATTACGGAAGGATCTCGAGGAGAGGGCGGATATCTGCTCAACTCTGAGGGCGAGCGGTTCATGGAACGGTACGCCCCAACTGCAAAGGATCTAGCTTCCCGTGACGTCGTCTCCCGGTCAATGACATTGGAAATTCGTGAGGGCCGTGGCGTTGGACCGGACAAGGACCATATTTACCTGCAACTGAGCCATCTTCCCCCAGAAGTTCTCCATGACCGTCTCCCAGGTATCTCGGAAACCGCCGCTATCTTCTCAGGTGTCGACGTTACCAAGCAACCCATCCCCGTCCTACCGACCGTCCACTACAACATGGGAGGTATCCCCACCAAGTACACCGGCGAGGTCCTAACCGTCACTGAAGACGGCAAGGACGCAGTTGTTCCCGGCCTCTTCGCTTGCGGTGAAGCCGCCTGTGTCTCCGTCCACGGCGCCAACCGTCTTGGCGCCAACTCTCTCCTCGATCTCATCGTCTTCGGCCGCGCCGTCAGCCACACCATCCGAGACAACTTCACGCCTGGCCAGAAGCACGACCCCATAGCCGCCGACGCCGGCGCCGACTCCATCTCCGTCCTCGACCAGATCCGCACCGCCGACGGGCCCAAGAGCACCGCCGAGATCCGCCTCAATATGCAAAAGACCATGCAGACCGACGTCTCTGTCTTCCGCACGCAAGAGTCCCTCGAAGAGGGCGTTCGCAAGATCCACGAGGTTGACAAGACCTTCAATGACGTGGGCACCAAGGACCGCAGCATGATCTGGAACTCGGATCTCGTTGAGACCCTCGAGCTGCGCAACTTACTCACTTGCGCCGTGCAGACCGCCGAAAGCGCTGTTAACCGCAAGGAGTCTCGTGGCGCGCACGCCCGCGAGGACTACCCGGACCGTGATGATGAGAACTGGATGAAGCACACGCTGAGTTGGCAGAAGAAGCCGCACGGGGATGTGAAGCTCGGGTACAGGGCCGTGGTGTCGACGACGCTGGACGAGGCCGAGTGTGCGAAAGTGCCGCCTTTCAAACGGTCAGCAGACCCCTCCCTTAAGCAAAAACTACAGGCTGACCATTTTTTAGAGTATATTGAGCGGACGTGTATCGCTTGGATGTGTACGCGGGTGTGGTGTTTTCTTTGCATCTGTACGTATAAAGCCGGCCGTCTGTCAGGGCATGGGAGGATGTTAGACTGGGTCGGGTGGGCGTGCCGCCATGTAGTGGAAAGGAAAATAACCCATTTTCTTGTTTGATATCCCTTACCCCGCTGAGGTGCAACCACCCGATAGTAGGTCACTAGAAGTAGTTCGTTGACTACAGGCTGCCGCTGTCTGAGATACCTCAACTTGTTATCGCATCATGCCAAACTACAACAATATCGGTCTCATTCAGGACCTCCAGCAATATCATCAGCTCCCCTACCTGATTTCCACCCCCGCCCTGCTCTCCTTGGACAACCGCCCTGAACCAGACCTCATCCCTCACTTATCTGCACTCATGTTACCGCCGTCTGAGGTACCTCAAGTTACTATCGCATGGTGCAAAACCATAACAACGTTGATTTAATTCAGGGCCTCCAGCAATGTCATCAGTTCCCCTGCCTAATTTTCGCCCTTGATCCCCTCTCCTTTGCTACAGCCTCCAAATTGAACCTCTTGCATCACTCATCTGGACTCCTGCTGCCGCCGTCTGAGGTATCACAACTCAGTATCCCATCAAGCAAAACCATTACGATATTGACCTATTTCAGGACCTTTAGCAATATCATCAACTCCCCTACCTAATTTCGATCCTCGATCTCCTCATCTCTGCCGCAGCCTCCAGATCAGGCCTCCTTCATCACTCATTTAGACTCATGCTGCCACCGTCCGAGGTACCTCAATTCATTATCGCAGCATACAAAACGATAAGATATTGACCTACTTCAGGACCTCTAGCAATATCATCAATTCCCCTCCCTAATTTCAACCCTCAATCCCCTCTCCTTTGCCACAGCCCCCAAATTGCACTCATTTAGCCTCCATCCTGCTCCTCCGCCAACCTCTCCAAATCCCCCCTCACCCTCTCCCCTATCCCCTTCACAACCTCCTCTTCATCCTCTTCTAGCCCCAAAACTCCCTTCTGCCACGACGCCGCCACCACCATCTCGCCCCCCTTCCGACTCGCCACCGCAAAACTCACCGGCGCCCCCGTCACACTCGCCGGCTGTGCCATCAACGTCCGCCCCAACGTCCACCTCCCCCCCTCCGCCGCCCCCTCTTCCGGGTCAAAAGCCATCACATTCGTAATCTCGTAACTACAGTCCCTCTCTTTACCCAGATGCTTCGTCAGCCACATCCGGAAATGCGCCAAATACTTCAACAACCCCACAGGCTGGTCCGCCAGCGTCGACGCGGTGGCCGCGAGCTTCCTCGACGTGTTGCTTGCTGCAGCCCACATCGCATCCGTGACGACGCTTTCTCCGCTGTTTGGGGATTTAGCTTCAGATGGGGGCACGCGGGGGAAGATCTCGAAGGCGGCATTGGTGAGGACGGCCATTTCGTGGTTCGAGATAGAGGGGATCATGCGGCGTAGACTTATCGCGCTTTGGGCGCCGAAGGAGCCGGCGGGGTGGCCGGTGGAGGGGGCGTCGGGGATCGCGGCGCTGAGGGCGCGCACGACGAGTTGGTGTAGGAGGCCGGTGAGCTTGGTGTCGTGGGCGCGGCAGGCGCGGAGAGCGGCGGTGAGGGTGGAGGATGGGATCACGGTAAGGGAGAGGCCGGTGTGGAAGGCGGAGGGGGTGTAGGTGTAGGGGGTGGCGCGCCACATGTCGGGGGAGGATGGGTTGATTTCGCGGGGGATGCCGAGGGGGGTGGTGATGAAGGAGGGGAGGTAGGTGCCCAATAGGGGGCCGAGGAGGAAGGACCAGGAGATGGGCATTGGGGTGGCGTCTAGAGGTGGTAACAGGGGGTCAGAGGGTGTTGTGACTAAAGGATCCAAGTCAGGAGTTGTGGAGGCGTTTAGGCCGCGGAGGAAGGTTTCGTGGAAGGCGAGTCCGGATTGGCCGTCAGCGTGGGCGTGCGAGGTTGAGAAGATGATGTAGAATTCCCCTTTCTGTTGCGCCACGGGGAGGACGACGATTTTCCAGGGCAGGACGGTGGGGAGAAAGGGGTAGTGCTCGTTGAGCTCTTCAGCGAGGGCTTCTTGGAGCTGTAAGAGCTCATCTTTTGGATCTGATTTCAACGATTCTGGTTGAATGATCTTGATATTGTTGCGAAGATCGACGGTCTCTGGTCGAATCCATACGGGTGCTTCCGTCTCAGGGCCGGAGACAGTACAGCTTAGAATTGGATGCCTAGCTATACAGAGCTTTAATGCCGGGAAGAAAGTCTCAGGGGTCACTTTGGATCCTTCAGGTGCGTCGAGGCTGTATTTTGCCGTGATTGCAAGATTGTTATAGTAGCCTAGTTCTTGCCGCATAATACAACGGCGCTCCGTCTTGCCTGGAAATTGAAGTCAGTGCAGTTTTAGTAGAAAAGATACTTATAAGGTTAAAAGCTACCTGCCGCTCTCAGTTTCGTCATCTTTGTCGACATTGCCACAAAGAAAGGGCTATAGGTATGGTGAGAATAGATGAAGTTCTCGGGACAGGACGCATGGGGGTATTTATGCCGCGCGAATAAGTAATCGAACTAGGATTATAAAGGGATGGCGGGCTTCTCGGCCGCTTGCTCTCTGGTCTGTGCCATCCTATCAGGATCCGTCATCTCCGTGCGGTCTTTCGCAAGCTTATCTTTATTTTGGTGGTTATTCCAGAGGTAAATGGCCTATGCTGCCCTCCAGTACTAGACGCGTCAGAAGTTTGTCAAGCAACGAAAATGATGTTCTGACTCTTAAACCATACTAGAAGACCTCAAACGACATCAAGCAAGTGTAAGCAGTCAACAGACTCGTCTATTTCGAGCCGGATATCAATCCGTCGCCAAGATAGTGAAATAGCTTTTGAAGCTATAGCATAACGACATCAAGAAGAGAAAGCTTGCGCGAATCAGGAGCTGTCTTGCACCGTCAGCTCCGCAACCTTTTCCTCCAGCTCAGGCTCAGAAAGCGCCCGTAGCTTCTTCTTCAGCTCAGCCAATAGGTCTGACCGATTGATCAACACGCCATTCTTCTCCGGGTGGCCCTCAGGAAGGCCAAACTTCTTCAGTGTCACTTTTCCGTCTCTGACCTCATCGTCTCCAAGAATGACTGCGTAGGGGATGCCGCCGTTCTCCGCCGCCTTCCATTGTGGCGGCGCTTTTGGCTTGACCTTCCACGAGAACTCGGTCTTGATGCCTGCATCCCACAGCAATGTTGCGACTTCCATGCGTTCTTTGAGTAGGCCGCCTTTGCTCCCCAGGACCATGACGTACACATCGACCTCGTTTGGCCGTAGCTCTGTTTCTTTCGCCATGCGTGCTTTTGTGATGCTGAATATCCGGTCGACGCCGAAGGATATCCCAACACACGGAATCTGGCCCTTGCCACTGAACATACCGACAAGTTCATCGTATCGGCCGCCTGCAGCCACGCTGCCCACGCCTACTGAAGGGTCCGAAGACCGATCTTCGTCCGCATCTGCTGGCTTTTTGTCTTTTTTCGCGGGTTTCTTGGCTGTGGAGTCGCCTGCTGAGCCTTCCGTGACCACTTCGTAGATGACACCGGTGTAGTAGTCGAGTCCGCGAGCCAGACTCATGTCGAGAGAAACGTTAGGTAATACCCCGAAGACCTCTAGGTAGTCGAATAGGGTTGCCATGTCGTCGAGTCCCTTCTTTGCAGAAGCGTTTCCATAGAGAGTGGTATCTTCGGTCAGTTTCGTTAACAGGTCGCGTGCGCCTTTGAAGTTGACATATTGGCCAATCTTGTCTGCGACTTCTGGATCGAGACCCTTTTCCTCGGTCATTTCGCGGCGGACTTCATCCCAGGGCGACTGTATGCAATTAGCGACTGATTTGGAAAGGATTTGGATTACCTCAGATCATTGGATTCTGGTCCCAAAGGTGCTTACCTTGTCGAGCTTGTCCACCGCGCTGCTGATCGTCCTCAGCTTGTCCGTTGGTACGCCGCAGACCTCGAATATTCCGTCCAGTATTTTCCTGTGATTTATCTTGATAGTGTATTTGCCCTGCCATCCCAATGACTCGAAGATCTCGCTCGTAATCCGCAATATCTCCGCATCTGGGATCATGCTGTCGTACTCGCCGGCGATATCGAAATCACACTGGTAGAATTCGCGCATTCGTCCTTTCGTCATAGCAGGCTGGTCCCGGCGGTAGACTTTGGCAATGTGGTATCGCTTGATGTGTTTGACAGACGAGTTCATGGCGAGCCAGCGCGCGAATGGGACGGTGAGATCGTAGCGGAGGGAGCATAGCTCGCCACCTTGGTCCGCGAGGTCGTAGATGAGCTTCGAATCCTCCCCGTATTTCCCCGCCAATATCTCCTTCAGTTCGAAGACGGGTCTGTGAAGGTCAGGGTGCTGCCTGTCGAGAGTTCAGAGGAGAGTGACGCACGTGTCAATTGTCACCGCTCCATGGCGCTTGAAGACTTCGCTAATCTTGCTGAATATGCCGTCCCTGATGACCATATCAGTCCCCTGCCCTGCAATCACAGTATTAGGCGGGCTCAATTGTAAAGTCTGAGAGGCAGGGTCGAGGGGACCTACAGTCTTTCGTGCCCTGTGCAAATCTGTTAGCCGTGAATGTCTAATATATGGAGCGGTAATAGCTACCTTGGGCGTCTTCAGCTGAAACGAGGATTTCTCTTTCTTCCCCATCTCGGCGTCTTCTAGAAGGACTTGCTGTGTGAATGTTCTACAGCCGTTCGCAGACGTCTGGGGTTTCCTCGTGGGGGTAGCAGTCCAGATAACGCGTTGAATAGACCTCGTAGATCTGGCTCGGGCGAGGAAGAGGAGCTGCATACAATAGATGTAGCGGGGTGTTGAGTACTAGAAATCGTTGGTGGGGTCCTTAAAAGAGTCATTAGAGTTGACGCACGGAAAATCCTCGCTGCTCCGAATAAATCAATTCGGCGCGCTAAAACTACTTATTAACCTCCGCACGTCAACATCGACTCCTCCGAGATACCATTGCAGGCAACCGTATATGGGAGTTAGCCACCACGATGGATTCGAAGGCTACTAATGCACACCTTGAACCGTGACGATAATCCATCATGGCTCCTCAGACAACATTGAGCACGTCTGAAATCGGCGAGAAAGCCCGTCGGGATCTCCTCCTACTCCTTGAAGGGGTAAGTGAAGCTAAGAAGCTACTTGGGATTTAACATAAAACTAACAATACCTCCGCAGGTACGAGGAAAGAAGAACTTGGTGCTAGAAAAAGCGCTTGCTGGACCGTTGAATCTTCTTGTCAAGGTCTCCACGCTCCAAGAATATGGCGTGGACAAGCTATTCTTCTTGGAGAATGATAATATCGACTCCTCTCAAAGGAATGTCGTGTTTCTAGTGCGCGGGGAGAAGGCTAGGACGGTTATGGCTGTGGCTGGTGAGTGATTGTTTCCAAGAAAGAGTCCATCAAGAAGCGTACCCCTACCCCTACTTCATAATTTCAGTATTAGAACCGTGGGATCATAAAGAGGCCATGTAGACTACACTCCTACCCTACATAGTCAGTTTCGATCCCTACATTGAAAACGTCCACGGGACGAGCATTTTCTCATTGGGTTCCTTCTTCGTGTGCTATACGAAGTATGTCCATCATTATATGCTTACATCTCGATTAGATCAAATCAAGCGTCTCCGCCGGAGTAGCCAGATAGACCATGAGTTCTCCATCTTCTGGTCGCCTCGAAGGACGATGGTCTCAGACCAGATTCTCGAGGAAGCCGGTGTGCTAGGGGAAGTGAGCGTCTCCGAGCTTGCATTGTATTTCGTCCCTCTCGCAGACGATCTATTATCTCTAGAACTTGAAGATGCATTCAGTGATCTGTACCTGGTAAGGACTTTCTCTACGAGAAAAGATGATATGATGCTAATCTACATTAGTCCAAAGACCCGACCTCGATATATCTCTCTGCGAAGGCTCTCATGCTCATGCAACAGAAACATGGCCTATTCCCGCGAATCATTGGCAAAGGTGACAACGCTAAACGTCTTGCCGATTTGCTAATACGAATGCGCACGGAGGTTACGGCAGGCGAAAGTTCGAGTACCAATGGACCGTCCTTCCTCGGGCTCACCCCTAGTTCTTCAATGGACACCTTGATCGTCATAGATCGCGAAGTCGACTACCCCACTGTTCTCCTTTCCCAACTCACATATGAAGGTCTGATAGACGAGTTCTTCGGTATCCAATCAAACCAAACAGAAGTCGATTCCTCAATCGTGGGCGCAGCTTCACAGCAACAACCTGGCCAAAACTCCGGCTCCGCAGCAACACAATCACAGACCCTGAAACGCAAAATCGCCATAGACGCAAAAGACACCCTCTACAGCACCCTAGGCGACTCCAACTTCGCAATCGTAGGCAATCTCCTCAACAAAGTAGCCCGCCGCCTGCAAACCTCCTACGAAAGCCGGCAAATTGCCAACAAAACCACCGCCGAGCTCCGCGACTTCGTCGCCAAACTCCCCGGCTACCAAGCCGAGCAAGCCAGCCTAAAACTCCACACCAGCCTCGCCGAAGAAATCATAAAACGCACCCGAACAGACACCTTCCTCCGCACCCTCGAAGTCCAGCAAAACGTCATGTCCGGCGCCGACCCAAGCACGCAGCACGACACCATCAACGAGCTCATCGACCGCGGCGTGCCCCTGCCCACCGTCCTGCGCCTCCTCTGCCTCGAAAGCTGCACGAGCGCCGGCATGCGCGCCAAAGACCTCGAGAACTTCAAGCGCGCCATCCTCCACGCTTATGGCCACCAGCACCTCATCACGCTCGCCTCACTCGAGAAAATGGGCCTCTTGACGGCCCGCAGCGGCGGCCTCGGCGGTGCGGCTGCGAAGCCAGGCTCCGTGACTAACTACGCGCCCCTGCGCCGCAACCTCCGCGTCTGGGACGACGAGGTCAACGAGGCCGAGCCGAATGATATTTCGTACGCCTTCTCGGGCTACGCGCCGCTGAGCGTGCGGCTGGTGCAGAGCATCGTGCAGAAGCAGCAGCTGGCGAGCCTCGTGAAGCCGGCGGGGCAGCAGGCCGCGGCGGCCGCGCAGGGCTGGCGGTTGTTTGAGGATGCAGCGAAGAATATTCGCGGGGCGACGTTTAATGAGACGCAGAGTGGGGAGGAGAAAGCGGTCAAGGCGCGGCAGATGCTGAATGGGTCTGGGCATGCGGATAGTGGGAAGACGGTGGTTGTGTTCTTCTTGGGGGGGATCTGTCGAGCGGAAGTGGCTGCGATGAGGTTTGTGGCGAGGAAGTTGGCGGAGTCGGGGGGGAAGAAGCTGCTGATTTGTACGACGGGGATTGTTAAGGGGGATGGGGTTGTTGGGGCGGCGATTGAGACGGGGAGGTTTGGGAGGGGAATTTAGTCAGTGCGAGATCATAGATAATCATGGACTCTGAGCATCTTCAAGATATCATATGCGGATCGGCTGGTAGCTGGTCGCTTTCATTGATTGCATTACTTGCACAGCCGTGGTATTCTACTTTCGAGTCTAGAGCATACACTCTAGGTTCCTATTGTATCATACATCGCCTACCTCGACAGGGCGATATCGTCGATCCTCAGAATCATCTTGACGGTCTCCGCCGCCAACTCAATCGCACTTGTGCTGACCAACAGAGGCTGCAGCACGTTCTCTTCAGCCATATCGTTCTTGACACCACCGCTCTTGATGCTGACACCAGCGTTTTGCTGGCCCTGGCCGTGCCTGTGCCTGAGTTCTGTCACGACTCTGATGGAATTCAGACCAGCATTCTCGGCCAGGGTGGTCGGGATAACCTCCATGGCATCCGCGAACGCCTTCCAGCATATAGCCTCGGTGCCGGTAAGCTCACGCGCCTGTTTAGAGAGTTGATGTGCGATTTCAATCTCGGGAGCGCCGCCACCGGGGAGGAGACCGCGCTTCTTGACGAGGCAGCGAATCACGCAGTGGGCGTCGTGGAGGGAGCGCTCAGTTTCCTCGAGGATGAGGCTGTTGGCGCCACGGCAGATGATAGACACGGTCTGAGCGGAGTTCTTGACGCCAGTGACCTTAACGATGCGGGCACCGTTGGCTTGGACTTCCTCGATGAGGTCGGCCGAGCCAAGTTTGTCCTCGGTGAACGAGTCGATGTCTGCGATTGGTTTGCAGCCGGTGCTCTGTTTTGGTCAGCACTTTTTCATCCAAGCTGAATCATGTAATATGACTTACTCGGCAAATGAACTCAATCTCGTCCCGCTCGATGTCTTTGACGCATAGTATGCCTAGCTTGGCTAGGAAATGTAGACTCAGGTCATTGACAGCGTCTCTGAGAATCGACTTCTGGATGAACAGAACGTTGCACTTCGCCTTCTTGATCTTCTTCACCATGTTCAGCAGATACGTCCGCTCTTCCTTCAAGATCTTGTCCATCTGTCGGTAGTCGTTTACGACGATCTGGTTCTCCATGTCAGGCTTCGGCGGGCTGAGCTGGAACTGTATCAGGCCGATCTTAGCCTTCTCAATTCGCGTTGGTCCCCCGCCGCTCTTGACTACCTGCTGGTTTAGCACCAGCCCATCCACCATCTCGCTGTCCTCGATCGTTCCTCCCGCCTTCTTCAGAATCCTTATGCTCTTCAAGTCTACATTGTCTGCGGTCTTGGGGTCGATGACTTTGAGTACAGAGTCCACTGCCATTATGGGTAGTTTGGCCTCTTGTGCGACGATTTTCGAGGAGAGAGAGGTAGAAGCGGCCTTGAGAAGGGCGGATCGATCGGAGAGGGAGACTGGGATGGACATCTCATCTAGAATATCTATTGCTGCCGCCGCAGCGCGCTGGAATGCTTCTGATATGACTGTAGGGTGCAGTCCTTTTGATAGTAACCGCTCTGCGGCCGCGAGAAGGCTCCCGGCGAGGACTACTACTGAAGTAGTGCCGTCTCCAGCTTCGATATCCTGTGCATGTGCGAGGTCTACGAGCATCTTTGCGGAAGGGTGCATCACGCTCATTTGCTTGAGCATAGTGGCGCCGTCGTTGGTAATTATGGTTTCGCCGCGTCCAGTCTGGATCATCTTGTCCATGCCCTTGGGACCTAGGGAGGTTCGAATAGCATCGGCAACAGCTCTCGCCGCAAGAATATTTGCTGTTCGGACAGCTCTGGGCTTTTCCTTGTCCTATAAAATGTCAGTCCAGTTGCTGTAAAGCTCCCAAGACAGAATCAGTACCCTGAATGCTGCGTTTCCGGCATTGCTGCTTGCTACTTGGGTCGCCATGGTGTGGGTGAAGAGTATTTGGGTTTCGTGTTGTCGTGTCGTTACTCTCCTCTCGCCCCGCGCATAAACTTTTGGAGGCCTGAACGCGAGTTTGTGAAATGCTTAGCGTGTAAATCTAGCCTTGGCATTGAGCTCGGGCGTGGATTCATCATCCGAACATCTACCTACGAGCTGTCCATCAACACCTCATCGACCTCGCTCACGACTACGCTTCACCTCTCCCTTCAACAAGAAACCAGCCGCTACAACACTCGTCAAGTTCGCCAGAGGACCGCCCTTCATTCATCCCCGCTAGCCCCCGCGACAGCCTGTCGCCGCAGTCAACATGCCCAGTGCCACCGGCCAGAACTGGGAGAAGTACAACAAGACCTTTGCCGACGATGAGGTAGAAGAGAAGAAGATCACGCCTCTGACAGATGAGTACGTCTCCGAAGCTCTCCGTGGGCAGTCTCATGGTCCTTGGACTAAGCAGTACGCAGAGATATCCAAGTACTGAAGACATACGGGGCCGCGCCGTATGCTGCGGAGCTGAAGAAGCTGGAGAAGGAGATCAAGGACAAGCAGCAGAGTGTAAACGAGAAGATAGGTGAGTCGTAGGAGTTTATTCCGTCGTGAATCACAAGCTAACCTCCGATTAGGCGTAAAGGTACACTCGATCTCTCCAAGGAGCACCACAATCATATCTTCTAACTAGTCATATAGGAATCAGACACCGGTCTCGCACCACCACATCTATGGGATATCGCTGCGGATAGGCAACGGATGCAAGAGGAGCAGCCTCTTCAGGTTGCACGGTGTACAAAGATCATCCAGGACGAGAAGGACACGGAGAAGAGCAAATATGTCATCAACGTTAAGCAAATCGCCAAGTTCGTCGTCAATCTAGGCGAGAGGGTCAGTCCGACGGATATCGAGGAGGGCATGCGGGTTGGGTATGGAATCCTTCTCTCAAAATGTCTAGTATGATGGCTAACAAGATCCCCACAGCGTCGACCGGAACAAGTACCAGATTCTCCTCCCCCTACCGCCCAAGATCGACCCTTCAGTCACCATGATGACTGTAGAAGACAAGCCCGACGTGACTTACGGCGATGTAGGCGGCTGCAAAGAGCAAATCGAAAAACTCCGCGAAGTTGTCGAAATGCCGCTCCTCTCCCCCGAGCGCTTCGTCAACCTAGGCATCGACCCGCCAAAAGGCGCCCTCCTCTACGGCCCCCCAGGCACCGGCAAAACCCTCTGCGCGCGTGCGGTTGCTAACCGTACGGACGCCACCTTCATCCGCGTCATCGGCTCCGAATTGGTACAGAAGTACGTCGGCGAGGGCGCGCGCATGGTGCGCGAACTCTTCGAGATGGCCCGCACGAAGAAAGCCTGCATCATCTTCTTCGACGAGATCGACGCGGTCGGTGGCGCGCGCTTCGACGACGGCGCGGGCGGCGATAACGAGGTTCAGCGGACTATGCTGGAGCTCATCACGCAGCTGGACGGCTTCGACTCCCGCGGCAACATCAAGGTCATGTTCGCTACCAATCGACCCTCCACTCTCGACCCCGCCCTCATGCGTCCCGGCCGTATCGACCGCAAGATCGAGTTCTCCCTCCCGGATATGGAGGGCCGTGCGAATATTTTACGTATCCACGCTAAGAGCATGAGCGTCGAGCGCGATATCCGCTGGGAGCTGATCTCGCGGTTGTGCCCGAACAGCACGGGTGCTGAACTCCGGAGTGTGGCTACCGAAGCAGGCATGTTCGCGATCAGGGCGCGGAGGAAGGTCGCAACAGAGAAGGACTTCTTGGCTGCAGTGGACAAGGTCATCAAGGGCAATCTGAAGTTCAACTCCACGGCGACGTATATGCAGTACAATTAGAGCATCGATGAGTGGGGACCTGTCCGCCACCCGATATCAGGCTACTAGAAGAAGTGTATTACCACAGGCTGCCGCCGTCTAAGATACCTTAATGTATTATTGCATTTTGCAACTCTATGGTGTTATTAACCTGATTTAGGGCCTCTAGTAATCTCGTTAGCTTTCCTACCCAGTTCTTTATTCTTTATCTCTCCTTTAATACCCGTCTTTGAATTAGACCTCCTGCATCGCTTATTTGGACTTATTCTGCCACTATCTAAGGTACCTCAAGTCACTATTATAGGGCGCAAAACCCCAGCGACAAGGATATAGAATGAGGTGTTCAACTTCTCTAATAAGCTGAACTAAGTGCAGAGCCCCTATCGGCTTGGATGTATTGTCACCGTCTTGATACAACACCACTACGAAATATCGGCATTGCGTGTTGCAACATCTAGATTCAACTGTGTAAGTGATAGTTGAGGGGGAATGTAAAGTGGCACTATATCGCTACCGCAAATAGCCCACAGTACCCAGGTTCGAATGCGCACTAGTGGTAAAAGGAGAAGTCTAGGCCGGGAGTACCTACCTACATATATCTCCACTTCTTTCCGCTTCCCACGACACCCCTTCAAAAACTCGACTCGAAATACAATAGTTCCAAGTCTATTATGCCATCCTCCAACCCCCTCTTCCGACCTGCTTGTCTAGAGGTGCATCTGCCTGGCGTTTTCATACTAGCCGTATTATCTACCGCAGTTTACCAGGCCATAAAATTAAACCCACCGCTTCTCTTCATATTCAGCTTCTTCATCCTATTCATCGGCGCAAACATTCAAGTAATACACAACCGCTTCAAGAGGATACCGTCAGGCACCTACGTAGTTCTTCTGTCGATAGCCACCCTCCTCGCTGGACTCTTTGCCGACAAACATCAAGAAAGCACATTTGAAAGCTGCTGCTTGCACTGGACGATCTCGTTCTATGGCTTGATGTTCTTTGAAATAGATCGCTTCCAACGGCTCCGACGGAAGGTACGAGAAGAAGAAGAAGCTCCTTCGGGGCAGGATGTAGAGAAAGGAGATGGCCAGACTCCTGAGGACGATCTACACGCATGAAACACTACGGAAACGGACTGTCTGAAGGCCTCCGGTACGTCAACCCAACCTGTGAAACTAGATTTTGACAAGGCTGACAGCTCACTAGGCCACGTCAGACGGTGCTAAAATGTATTGCCACTTTACGTTCAACGGAGCCTGACTCGGGCCAAATCTCAGCCTCGTACAAGCAACCATTTGCTCAAGTATGCAGGGGGCATCCACCAAGGTTCATTGACCAAAACCCGACAGTTTGTCCTGACGCCGTATGAGCTGGCCCGATGAGCTACCAGACGTGTCAAAACCGTCTTTTCCCGATCCACAATAACAACCCAAGAGCCCTCAACCAGTGCCAGGTGAGTGTACATATATAACCCTAGAGCAGGTGGATGCATCCCTTGACCCGTCGCATTTGGCTGTACGCTACTAATAAGGGTGCAACCGGAAAGCTTCAAGTGCTAAGGAACGTATCGAAATATTTGAGGAATACACTCCCGATAGGCCTTGTTATACAGCTGTGTAGTGTTTTGTGATGTCCTCTCGTGCGTTATGAAAGGTTAGAAAGGGACAATGTGGGTGGGTTCGATGGCTTTGCGGACTGCTGCTTCATATATGTTTAACGGAGACTGACTCCGAGTGCGAGGCATTTGATTACACCACGACAGCACGCCGGACAACGTAAAAGGTAGCACTCCTATTTTCATTTAGGGCGCGATGGATGAGTACGCGTGTATGACACTGCTTGGGCTGCCTCGATGCATTTTTAGGAGTGTAAGCAAGATGGAAGCTCTTTACTTTGGTCCGTACGGAAACTTGTTGAGGTACTTCAAGCGGGTGGCGGACAGGTGTACACGAGATAGTGTTCAAAAGATGTGCGAAGAAAACATCAAGTAGTGTTTCTAAAGTGGACCAGGTTCGAAAGGAAGAACATGAAATCTCAATAATAAGGACCGTTCCAATAGAAGAACTTCGCAGAAGAGCCGCAATCTTGATGTGGTTGTGAAAATAGGTTGCAATAGTGGCGATATCAAGTCAAGTGTGCAAGTAAACGAGAGCCCAAATATCAGATGCACCCCCGTAGAAAGTATTGAGAAGACTAGCCGTGTCAGTGCTTACAATTCGACATATGAAGAGTACGTCCTTACCATCACCCCAGCACGCCGAACCCCGCCTGTTACCCGCCGTCCGCTCGTAAACCACATCGTATATGGCCACAATTAGGGCAGCATATCCACATATCGTTTGGCTTGAGACTACGATACTGATAAGAATCGCAAGCATGCAAATGCGTTGAAGGTGGACCCTACCTTCGCATATGTTTCTCCGAGGTTGACGATGGAGAAGCCAAAGGAAGCACCGTAACAATGTGCGTTGCCGTGAGACTCTGCTAGTTATTGTCTAGATTGGCGTGGACACCAGAGATCTGTTGCTAAGGAAGTCTTCTTAGATTCGTAGCGTCCGGTTCGGGATATATCGCATCAAGGACTTCAATACCGCGATGGTTCGAAAAGGTGATGTGAATTGAGAAGAAAGATACTGTTGTAAAGATCAATTGTTTGAGAGTAGAAAGAACGCGGAAAGTAGCCATCTTTATAGATAAGAACATTCGCATAGCCCCTGCAAGGCTGTAAGTTGCTTTGCGCCTTGCAGAAAGCCGGACGGCGAATTTGCTTCAGCCTCGTCAATGGCGTTGCCACGCGGGTTTTTCCATTCGCTATGTTCATTCGATAGGCAGACTACCTGATATTAATGATGCAAGGCTAGTCGATAGTGATATTCGAAGAAGTGAAGTGAGCATAAGTAAGCGAGGCTGAGGAGGCAACGCCAACGAGCCAGGGAGCCTTCGTGGCGGTTGCTTTCCTGCTTCTTGAATCTAGAAACCACGCATTTTTCCCATCTACAACTCTCGGTGGAATCACACCATGTCAAGGACTCCACTTCTCCTCCAAAATGCCCCACCCGGCTACCCGAGGCTGGCAGCCTTCATCAGCATGGATAAGGAGCATGCGATCTTCCGCAAATTCCAGATGTTGAATTGCAGAAACCTGATATACCTTCAGAGCGAGGTTACCAGTCTTGAAACACAGCTTCTCAGGGTTGATGAAACCTTGGAAAAGTCCTCTGTCGATGATCTTAGATCCTGGCCGGCATTCGGATCGGATCCCGAAAGGCTGAGACTAGTTGAGAGGATTAGCAATGCGCTGGAGAAGTATAGTAAGCATATCTTGGAGCATCTACTACCGTATGCTCAAGTGATCACCTAGATAATGCCCTGATCCAGTATCAACAAGTACTGCACATGCAAAGTCCTACCCCGAGTAGTATCAGTGGCTTGCAACGCTGGCTGCAAGAGACGGACCCCATAATCGACAATGCTAGCGATTATCTCGAGAAGCGGATACCCGAGGGTGATATTAAGCACCGCAAGGTGTACCCTGAGACTATGGATCTCGTGAGCCTTGACCAAAACGTAGATAGCAAACTTGGAAAGGTTCTCCGGAGCTCATTGTTGAAATTCCTGATCTTCGTAAGTGATCTGATCCTCAAACCTTAGGGACGGAGAATTAGCTTACACAGACTACTATATATAGCGAGACATAATTTACCTAAAAGACGGAAAGAATTTCATCATCTTCTTCCCTGGTAAGAAGGTCGATAAGATAGTTGCAGCTATCGCCGTGTTCTTCGCGGTCATCTTGACAGTAGCAGCTGTAGTGGCGCTTAGCTATGAGAAGCGTGCACCAGTTCGTCTTGGACTTATAGGAATGTTTACATTCCTTGTGGCGTCCATGATGGCACTTTCTGGTGCCAGAAAATCGGAGGTTATGATGGGGACTATTGGGTAAGCTCTTCATTTCCAAGGCTCTGCCTGTTGCTGATTTGTCGAAGATATGTTGCGATACTTGTAGTTTTCGTGTCCAGTAGCAAAGATTAGATGAAAACATCACGCAATTCAAGTTCAGCTCAGCTCAGCTCAGCTCAGCTCGCTGGGCGAGTTCATTTCTGTGTTTGCGTCTCCTGACTGGTAAACATTTAGTGAGTGAATGGCCAGGCATCATCCTCCCTATCCTTGTTCATTGCATACATCTCGTAACGCTGTCACTGTCGTGCGCAGCCGAGCGTATAAGCATAACCGCTCAAACCTTGACAGTGGCCGGCAAAGTGTTCAACCTGCGGAATCCACCACAGGCAGCAATATCCTTCTGCAACTCTACCATTTTTTTCTGGTCCTGTGTTGGATCCGCACTCTCACCCTCCATTTCCCATCCCAGAAATGCATTGGTGTAGTTTGGCTCAAATCCTTGATCGAGAACACCAAGCCTCATTCCATACTTAGTCACCTTCTCCCAGTCTCTCTTTACGTTCTTCAAATCCTTGCTAAAGTAGGCATAGCTGCGCTCAAAGATCTTGCGATTGAGCGTCGTGCCCATGACTGGCTTGAAGTCGACATACTCCGCCCACGCCTTCTCGGGCTCGGCGAGCACGAAGTCGGTCGCACGCTTCACGGCACGAAGGAACGCCTTCACTTTCTCGGGATTCTGGGCGATGAAGCTTTCGTTTCCGATGTAGAGGATCGAGCAGAAGCAGCAGCAGCCGAGTTCGGCAAGCTCGTCGATGCGGAGCATTTGGACGTCGGTCTTGGGACGGTTTTGGCCGGCGAGCCACTCCTCTAGTTCAACCATTTGCACGTTCTCGAGGCCAATGCCGGCGTCGATGGTGCCGGAGATGATAGCCTTGGAGACGTTCATTCCGCACCGGATTGCGGTGTAGTCGGTTGGGGCCATGCCGTAGTGGGAAGTAAGCTCGTCGATTTGGATCTATATCCGCTGTTAGTTGATGTTTCAGTGAAATTTTGCGTGAGAGATCCAAAGGTGGGAATCCGAGCATTCAAGTGATGGAGGGGATTAGAATAGTGAGCAGTTACCTTTCCAAACTCGCCTACATAGCCAATGCGCTTGCCTTTCAAGGTACGGAAATCCGTAGTGATGCCAGAATCCTTGAGATAAACGACGCCGGTGAATGGCTCGTCCAGAAGGGAGCCAATGCTGAGCACGGGGAAGTTACGGGCTTTGGCCTTTCAGCTGTCAGCTCGGAAGGTACTAGTGAAAAAAGGGGTCTTTAGACGGACTGCAAGCGTATGAATCATGGCTTTGAAACCCAAGTCCACTTTACCACTTCCAATGATCTCGGTCACATCCTGCAAGATATTATCAGCCCTGGTCTCTGCAGCAGATCGGACATGCTCACGCTAGGGTCGTTCGGTTCAAGCAGAGCGACCTTGATACCTTCATCCTCAAAGAAGCCCTTGGCCTGCGCGAGGTATAGCGGAGCGTGATACGGCGTGGCGTGCCTGCGTTCAATCAGTAAGCTGTTCTCCCGCCAAACACATCAAGACCGCTATGTACCAATTGGTCAAGAACGTGATCTTGTCGGTCGACATGATGCTGTAGCTGTGAGTAACTCCGCGAAGGGGGAGGAGGGGGAAGAAGCATGTTCTTTCGCTGGAATTATCCAGATCAAGTTCGACGGTATAATCTCAGATCAGCCCTTTCCTGGACTTCCAGTGGCTTGAAACGAAGGTCTAGAAGACCCGCGCATCAAGACACTGGCAGGCCATGGTAGGGGCTGAACACCCGTCATGCATTTACGAGACGGTACCTTCTTGATCCTCTGATATCTCCATCGCGATAGATATGGTTCCTTGTCACCGTACCAGCTGGTATCTGTTGGGGCGATTTGGGTCGGTAGAATTGGCTGAGCGAAATGATGAAGAGCGTGCGTGGAATACAGGATGTCGGCCGTGAGTCAGTTGAAAACAGGATTATATACCCCAAGATTATGGAGGGGTAGTTCTCCGAGGTCGGAGTTTTCCGTCATATGAAGGAGGGGTAAATGTCTTGCTCCACATCGCTTTCTCGCTAATGCACTTTGTAATGAAAGAGGCCGCTGGGCTACGCGCTATATAAGCAGACATTTTTGATACGTTCCGAAGTCCCCCAGCGCTTTTAGCACTCGGTCTAAACACTCAAAGCCGGGGTCTGATTTGCAGGGTTCGCTACAAGTCTACCTTTCATCGCGTGGGAATTGGGGTCCGATCTCGAGCAACCTTTGATGGACACTAGAGTCCTGGGAAGACCTGAATGTAGGCAAAAACAGAGTTGGAATGTTTTGCAATCTACAGTAGGCTCCTCTAAGGCGGTTTGGTTCAATGGAAAAGTTCAACGTCTGATTATGAATCCTCGTTGCTTGGGCTTTGCGCACTATGATAACGAGTTAAGGTACCTTAGACGACGGCAGCTTAAGTGTACTGAGTGATGGAGGAGGTCTGATTTGGGGGGGTTTTGTCAAAGGAGAGAGGGTCTAGTGTTCAAATCAGGTATTCTAGGGGAGCCGATGACAATGCTAGGGGGCCTCCTGGAATTTGTCGATGTTGTTACAGTTTGGCATGATGCGATAATGAGTTGACTTATTTCAAACGGCGGCAGCCTGGATTAACAAACGTTTTTTAGCGACCTAATTTCGGGTGGTTGTTAAGAGCCAATGTCCCAAAATTGATTAGCGCAGGAGCCAGGGCCACTAGGCCAAAATGGGGCCGAATTTCTGCTCGGTCCTACATCTCAATTCTACACGAGACATGAAGCCGTAGCTCGATTCCTTTATGAATGAATGTGCTCTTCTTCAATATATAGCAGAACATGGTAAGTCTAAGTTCGGTCCATCGTTCGGCAGTTAGTCCTTGCATATTGACGCTATAAACGCCACCATGTCCCCGACGGTCTCGACTCAGCTGAACCCCCTTACACCCTTCCGTAGAAACACCATTCCCAGCTTCACGGGAACAACCATCTTTCTTTGAATCCTGCCATGCCATCTTAACAGCCTTACTTGAATCATTGAAGAAGAAAGCCCCCGAAGATGCTATCCCGGGGCCTGCCGAACGCCACGACGACAGCCACGGTTCTCTTCCTCGGCCTCATCTTTCTGCTCTGGAGATTCGACTGGACATCAGAGCAATACCACAATGGCGGTGCAATTGCAAATCCACCGAGTTCCGCTAAAGGAGCTCCCGCTAAAGGTCCGCGTATCGCGATTATCACATTCATCACGAGTCAGAAGTCGTATATCCACCTCTCGTTGAAGAACAAATCACGTAAGCAACCCTAAGCTCGGAAATAACTTTTATGTAGCTCAAGAATACGATGTTGAACCATTATAGGCTATGCCCAGCGATATGGATACGATTTAATTGTTGACTATGAATCGCATGCCGAGCGTGGAACTACATGGTTGAAATTCGATATGGTCGAACGCCTCATCAAGGAAAAGCAGCATGATTGGATCTGGTGGATGGACTTTGATACACTGATTACGAATACGGATATCAAAGTCGCGGACATCATTAATGACAGCTTAGCGAATGTAACGACGCCTGCTGATATTGATTTCTTGCTAACCGATGATTGGTAAGAAGTCTTTTTTCCTATATCAATACCTGCTCGACGTGTTTCCTTGTTGGTCTTTCCTAGAAAGTTTCAAAGGAAGTCTAGGCTCTTATATTCTTATAGTAATGGCCTCAATGACGGTTCGTTCATCGTCCGTTCGTCACCTCGCTCCATCGAGTTCCTCAACCGCGTACGCAAGCTCCACGACGTAGAAGACAAGAAAGGCAACGGCCTCAACGACCAAGAATCCATGCGAGATTTTCTAAAGACCAACGACCCCTTCGTGAAGCATGCGGTCGCGATCCCGCAGTGGAAAATCAATGCATTTCCTGAAGAGATTCATTGTTTTGATAAGTCCGAGCAAGCTTGGGAGAGAGGAACATTCGTAATTCACTTCGCTGGTGCGTGGGCGCATGTTGAAGGAGATGATCCCACGGGATACTTGATGCAGAAGTATGAGAAGGAGATTATGTGGGGGCCAGATCCGGGTGCGGAAGTACTCGAAGAGGAGAGGTGATTACAAATCTAACATGCTTTCTTGGAGTTTTGCCATATACAAGCCACTGTCTGAAGGGCCTCAACACTGCATTCACGTTTACAGGAACTCTTGTTTTGAGGTCTGATTCAGGGCGTCCCGCGACTAGGATCATGAATCTGGGGCAAAATCAGACTCTCGGGCGATGTGTATTACTGACCACCCTAAATCAGGACCTCGGCTGTGAAGAAATAACATGGCCTCCAAGTACTCGAAGTGCTCCCGCACCTTCAATACCCTCGCAACATGATATCGTGCAGCATCCAATTTCGAGGGCCAGTCTTCCTACCTCCCGAGAGGTAGGTAGAATCGAGCGCCGGGACAGTGCATAGTACCGAACAAGCCAAAGTCGGGCCCTGGGAAACTTCATTTCCAATAATGCTTCATACGCTCGGGAGCGCCTCGAATATTTTTCATCGCTTGCAAAACGCATACGAAGAAAGTCCAATCTGAAGCCTGGATATGGCACCACGTCTTGCGCACCCCTAATTCGCCCCAAGTTGCATAAAAACCGTCAATACTGCCGCATACGCCGCCGTCGCCGCTACCACCTCAAGCGGTCTATTCACTGTCGCCAACGACATTATTACCATCGAAAGCAGCACGAAGCCTGTTATAATGCTGAGCCTCTTGGTGTTATTTGTGACAAAATTCAACCACCACATAGGCCCAAGTAGCATGCCAAACCCTAAGAAGATGATGCTGGAATTGCTAAATGCTTCTAGGCGATTATTGCTAGCGTAGGAGGTGGACTCGGAGTCGATATGGGTGTCTTCGTAACGACGTTTGCGGAAAATCGGGCTTTTGCGTAATAGGCGGTTGTTGAGGAGGGCGTGGATGACCGGCCGGGGCCTGTCGGAGATAGAGATTAGGTCGCCTGGGTGGTTGAGATATCTCATTTCGTTCGTCGTAACCGCCTTACGAGTGGCCCAATTCTTGACGTTGGCTATCTGTCTGGTTGACGCTCTTCTGCGGGCTCGTATCGTCGAATATGTCGTTATATACTCATCTACTACGGTAAGCAGCTCTCCTTTGCTCAATCATCGCTGTCAACCTCACTGTATTTCTGCAAAAGGTCTAACAGGTCACCCATCAGCTTGGCCCTTCTTACTTCTTGCTTTTCATCAGCTTTGAAGCTGCTGTTCTTTCTTCCGGTCTCAAGCGCCGCGTCTGCGATTGTCTCATGTATGGCCTCCAGCTCATCTTCAATATTCACGATGCGGTACTGTAGCCAAAGGATCGCCAAGGCGTTGAGTTTGCCAAATCGCCTGAGTACGAAAAAGTCATCGTCTGACGCCATCCATTTGGAGAACTCGTTGTAGCCTTGATACTTCCAAGTCTGCTCGTTCTTGCGTTTGTCGTCGACCGGGTCAGGGGAGGTAGCTCTGCCTGGCACCACTGGTGCAGCATTCCCCAGAGAGAAAGGCAAGCCGGCAGTGACCGGAACTGGCAGTGCCATTGAAGATGTTGGAGTCAAAGAAGGACTGCAGCCTGAAACGTGGTGGGAGCCAGCTCAGCCATTGTCTTCAGGGGCTTCGGGCACTGTAGCATCCTTGTCCGTGGTCATCGAGGCTGTGCCCCCAAGGCTGTGGGGTTGTTTGCTTCCAATGCTACATGGCGTACGTTTCATGGAGTACGAAAAGACAAGAAGACCAACCCATTAGCGCGAAGGGTAGTACTTGTTTCAGCTCCAGCTTTCGCTAATCATGCGTAGCCCCACTGACTCGTGCTAAGTGCTATGGTATAGGTTTAGCAAGGAAGCACAGCGTCAGGGGCGTCGGGCACCGTTCCACCGTTCTTAAGCCCAGTTCGTCTACCATCCAGACCTCAAAGACTCATACATTGACAGTCACGGGCAGCAGAAGCCAGCTGGAGAGTATGGCTATACATTTAGGCCGTGGGCTGTCCCCTTCTCTCCTTCTCTCATCATCTTCTCAGAGCATCCACCCACCCAGTCAATCATTCTCTCTTCCACTTCGAGCTTTCGTCATCGAGCCAACAGCCAAACTATCGCCGAAATTTCATCGACTCCATACATGCACACTCTCATCAAAGCAATATGCGTCGCCCAACCAAAACCGTACTCAAAACCATCACCCTGCTCGGAATCACAAAGCGCACTCACAGCGACACCACCACGATCCTGCTCGAAAGAGCGGCCGATCAGAAAGTAGACTCAACCTACTTGCATCAAGACGAAGAGCCACCAGACCACGCATGGCTCCGATTCCAGTCTCAACATCCAGCGAACGGCTCAAATTCTGGCGAATCTGCTTCCTACTACGCGTCCTTCGACACATCGAGCAACAAAAGTGGAAGTTGGTCTTCGACACCTTATGGCAACACTGCGACTGCATCCATGCCCCAAGCCGAGTGGTTTCATACCCCTCCTACCCCACGTCGGCCCATCTACACACAGGGTTACCAGAACGGCAGTTTCACCGCCAGCTCTGCCACGTTATGTACCTATAGTGAACCCTCAGCGTATAGCCATATGGCACCTCAGCACCCGGCGTACACTTTCTCCCAAAATTACCAGCCTCGGCCCATTTACAACAAATATTCGAACGAAGCGTCAGCTACACCACGCACTCCGGGTTACATATCGCGCTCTTTTACATCATTCGCGGAAGCAGAGGCACCCCGGATTCTACAGAGACACCATACTGCGCCACCCGAAGTCCAAGGACGGTGCTCATCGGAGGGGAGATGCCGTTTATGTGGAAACATTCTGTCTCAGTAAGTAATACTACCCTTAACGTGCGCTTTTTGGTGGCTAATACATCACGTAGTGTGGGTACTTGCGACACGTGCTACCCTTCAGGCCACCCCATTACCCACATCTAGGACATATTCCTACTATTTTACATGATCCTGCTCCATATGTACTTATTCGGCACCTCTAAATTGGCACGACTACCTCTAAATTGGCGCGACGATCTTATGTCCAGTACGACTTCACGCTTTTGATACGCTTCCCTATAGAATAACCCCTGCACTACTGTAGATAGCAATGTATTCTAATCCTATTTTCACCTACACTTAAGACTTCCAAGGACTCCAGAGCCTATCAACCGCTGCTTAAGATCGAAGCCTGAATTCCACGTGCAGAACGATACATTTGTACCCGACCCTGCAAACCGAACCCCGGTTGTTTAGTCACTAAATGGTCTCATATATGCTTTTACACGTCCTTACGCGCAGTCTTCACGCGACTTTGTCCTTGCAGCTACATCTAGTTCTTCAATCTGTACCTAGCACTAGATCATAAGTTTGGGTCCGCGGATATCTCACTGCTGGGGCTCCAATCTTGCTCGCTTGACACCACTGTGAGGAGTGTCTCGGCTGGCAGGTCGGTGGCCCGACCAAAGGTAGCCCAATATCCACTACATCGAAAATGACATCGTATTTGGAGTCGTATCACTAGTCAGCTCTTAATCCCCATAACCTCTAAGCCCTTCTACCCCCCAACCAGCGACTCCGTCGGACGGAGCGTCAAATAAACATCCAACCCACTCTGCACCGCCAACCACGAACTCGTAATCCTATACCGCCCCTCATCCACAACCCTTACCTCAAACCGCCTAAAAAACTCCGGCACAAACTTAGTCATCTCCAACAACGCGATATTCTTCCCAATACACGCCCGCTTCCCCGCCCCAAACGTAAACAGCAACGCCTCCATCTTCTTCGCCCGCTCGCTCGAAGCCTCCAGCCACCTCTCCGGGCGGAACTCGTCGGCATCGTCGCCGTACAGCTTCTTATCGCGGTGCACGGTCCACGCATTGCATCCCACATTCGTGCCTTCCGGGAGGTAGAACCCGCAGAACTCGACACCGCCGCGCGGAACCACGCGCGGGAGGATCTGAGCGGTGGGTGGGTGGTAGCGCATGGCTTCTTTGAGGCAGGCTTGGTAGTATGGCATGCTTAGCCCCTCGGCCCAGGTGATTGGGGCGTCGAGGTCGGTGTCTCTTGGACGCGCCTGCATGGCTGCGCTAATCTCGGCGAGGAGTTTATCGAGGACGTGCTTCCGCGTTGAGATGTTGAAGACGAGCGTTCGGAGCATGATCGCGGTGGTGTCGGAGCCGCCTGCTACGTTGGTGTTGGTGTAGTCGTGCAGGAGGTCGTCGTCGACGATGTGGGGGAACTTGTGGCGCGCTTCGATGAAGCGGGATAGAAGGTCGCGATTGTTTTTCTCGGGGGATTTTTCGTGTTGTTGGATTTGTTTGAGGGTGAAGCTTAGGATGTTGCTTGTTGGCCGCAAGATGTGGAGTAGTGGGTTTTTGATGCGGAAGTACCAGTCGAGGTTGGGGACTTGCCCGATCTGCGCGGTTCAGAGTTTAGGGTCAGTCTGACTTGGAGCCTGGTTCAGACTTACGGTTCCGGTGTATGTCATGAACTTGGCAGTGTGGTGCATCATATCGTTGATGTCCTGGCCGGTCTCTAGAAAACCAAAACGCTTGCTGAACGTAATCTCGCCGCTTTATCTTGGTCAGAACTTGAATGGAGGCGGGGCGAGGATAGATAGCGACTGGCTATAAGTCTATGCATACTAGTCTGCTACTGCTAGGGTTGTCCTTTTGAGTTTTCCGTACTCTAGGCGCAATGTCGTACTTTGCGCAGTGTACTCTGAGCTGCTTTCTGACGGAACGGCTTTGTGTCAACAAAGCTGCCCCTGACAGTGGTATCCAGCTTCCTCTAGGGGCGTCCCAGCAGTAGCATACATGTGCCCAGAGTTATAGCCGAATACTGGAAAAGCTTACATGACATCAAAGGCATACATCTGAAGCCACTGGTCAAGCCTGCACTCTCGTCCAGGTTTCACAAACCTCTCAGTCATCTGGCGCACGAACTCTTGCGATGTGGAGTCAACAAGCGGTTCAAACTCGACCATCGTGCTCATATTGTACGAATTCGCTACCGGCTTGGTGATTCTCGTATGCTCTTGCTCGTCCATAGTGGAGGCAAGATTATCGACAAGCTGTCCTTGTGGACTGAGCTGCGCCTGTGTAGTGTAAATCTGAGACTGGAAGCAAAGTATCAGTGAGTTGATAGAAGCCGGAGATGCGCCAGGAGCGCGCCAACCTTGCGAAAGACGGGCTTCCAGCCATAGATCACCCGTATTGCCTCTGAGTCTGCGATTGCTACTGTATTTGGGCCTGTGCGGAGAATGGGGGAGTTGTGCTGTCGATGTAGAAGGTAGTCTTTGTGGCCTTTGCTCGCGTAGGAGTGGTATAAGCGCCAAAAGTCCGTCAAGGAGGCCAGGAAAGGACCGGGGACCTTTCGCAGGCCCGTTCCATAGCGATTGATGATGAAATGAGTAACTAGGAGAAGGACAAGGAGAGGCAGAGAGTAGGCTTTCAGGAGTTCAAAGGGGGACAAAATAACCGCCATGTTGAATCAGTGCGAGTTATTTGCAGCGGGATTATCAGGTCTGAGGTGGTCACAGAAATGCTGAGAGGATTGAGTTCATATAGGGGTATTGATATCCTTCATTCCTCTCCCTCTTCACAGAAAAAGCACCCTGCTCGATGGAGGTGGAGGGCTTCTGTAAAGCTGATTCGCTGAGCGGCCATAGTGTTGTGTGGGGTAAAGCAGAGCTGAATATCTGGGGTGCGGGGAAAAGGATCAAACGGGGCTGCCCCCGAGTTTCCTTGCATCGAACGCCATCAGAAACACACCAGCACGCGAGGGAAGCTCTGGCAAGATTGTGGTGTTGTCGGCGGTCGCCGAGACGAGCTTTTAAGCACCCCGCTGGTCGGGAGAGAAAGCTCCGGACTAGCCCCTGAATCGTATCTAAACTAACTACGTCGGTCTACTCCGGAACCTCCACCGAAACCTCCGGTACGGACCCGGGTACTCGGCAACGTCAGCATCAATCTGAATACCCGTGACTCGGCGTACTCAGACGTGCCTTCGTTTGACATGGACCTGAAAACAATAGTAGAGTGGGTCACGGAGGAAAGCAGCCGCGTTTTATTTCAAGTCCACGCTCGACTCCCATAGTTCTATCTCTAGAATATCTCTATCAACCCATCCATTCTCTCCTAGAGTGTACCTTTCCCAGCTTCACGCCATGCCCATATCTCCACCACAGAAGACGCCCGTATGGCAACCAACTCCGACCACGATATCCAACACACCAGCCGCAAAATTCATCCAAAGAACGAACAGCCAACGCGGTCTCCAGCTCGAATCCTACAGCGACCTACACAGCTGGTCCATCAACCCCTCCACCTTCCAGGATTTCTGGATAGACGCATACACCTTCTTCGATATCGCGCCACAAGGGCACAGCAAAGACCCCGGACCCGCGCTCGAAGACACCCACACCGCTCTCTTCCCCCCTCCCAAGTTCTTCCCCCGGGCGAAGCTGAATATCGCCGAATACCTGCTCCGCAACGGCAAAGACGATGAGACCGCCATCCACTTCGTTCGGGAAGGCGTGGCAGGCGTAGAAAGAGTCAGCTGGGGCGCGCTGCGCGGGCGGGTGCGCGCAATGCGCGACGCAATGATTAGCCATGGTGTAGAAGCTTCCGACGTCGTCGCGGCCGCCATCTCGAACTCAGTAGACGCATTCGTGATTTGCCTTGCTGCGCTGTCAATTGGCGCGCTGTGGTCGTCCGCGTCGTGTGAACTGGGTGCAGATGCTATTGTGGAGCGCTTCTCGCAAGTGAAGCCGAAACTTGTGTTTGCAGACGATGGGTATATTTACGGGGGCAAGTTGATACGCCTGGGCGACAGAATTAAGGACTGGTCGCACCGGCTAGCGGGTGGGAATCTGAGTGGAGTGGTGATTGTGCCGTATTGCGATTTGGGGATTGATACTGGTAGCGTTCATCGTGGTGAGACGATGAAGCAATTCATTAGGGGTGGAATCGGCCGTGATCTTGACTTTAACTATCTGCCTTTCAGCCATCCAGCTTTTATACTCTTTTCTTCCGGAACGGTGGGTCTCCCGGGTTGGATCAAGAGGGTCAGCGCTAACTCTTTCGCAGACGGGTGCACCCAAGTGCATCGTTCATTCCGCAGGGGTGATTGAACCATTCCATGCCGACACTACGCTCGACTGACATTTTTCGCAGGGAGTCTTGCTCAAAGTGAAAACCGATTCCGTTCTGCAGCACGATATGCGAGATACGGACATAGCGTTTCAATACACAACCGTAAGATCTGGCAAAACAATCAACAAAACGCGTTTCTGATGATGAAGCAGACTGCATGGGTGATGTGGGTGTTGAACTTCGTCAACCTCTGCTCCGCTAAATCGTTGATGCTGTACGATGGATCGCCGTTCCATCCAACACCCGGAGTCCTCCTGAAGCTCGCAGAAGATGTTGGGTAATGACCTCCTGAACCAATGTTGTAGCGCTAGCTAACATAATACAGAGTGTCTGTATTTGGCACTTCGCCTAGATATTTGGCTGAGGTCAGAGCTCGCGGCATCGTGCCCAGTAATCATCCGCTAGATATCTCGTTCAGCTTCCCTACTAACTCGTTCAAGGAGAGTCCTATAATCTAAAGCACCTGAGGACAGTGACTTCGACGGGTGCGGTTCTTTCTGCTGATATGTACCACTGGTTCTATGAGACAGCGTTCCCACCAAGCGCTCAACTGGTCTCTATGAGTGGGGGAACAGATATCGCGGGAAGCTGTAAGTCCAGCTCTCACATGCTCAAATGCGGAACTTGTCGCTTACTAGTCCAGTCGTGGGAGGAACGCCCTTACTTCCTGTGTTCCCAGGCGAGATCCAATCCAAAGCGTTAGGTATGGCCGTAGAAATTTTTGACGCCTCCGAGGATAGCGGTGTACCTGTCAAATCAGCGGGGCTGCCCGGCGAACTAGTCTGCACCAGACCGTTCCCGAGCCAGCCCCTTCAATTCTTTGGGGCCGGAGGCGTCGAAAGGTACCGCAAGTCCTACTTTGAGCGATTTGGCGACAAGATCTGGTGCCAAGGGGACTTCATTCTAGTGGAGGAAGATACGCAGGGGCTCATTATGCTAGGAAGATCGTGAGTGCATGCTGAAGCGCAACTTCGATCAAATGCTGACGAAACAGGGACGGCGTTCTCAATCCATCTGGCGTTCGCTTCGGCTCAGCGGAGATCTATGCGGTAACCGAGTTGTTTTCTGAGATTGAAGACAGCCTTTGCGTTGGTCAGAGAAGAGAGATTGACGCCGACGAGCGTGTCCTTCTATTTGTGAAGATGAAGACCGGCCAAAAATTTAGCGAGGACTTGGCGACGAGAGTAAAGCAGGCTATACGGCAGAAGTACTCAACTCGCCATGTCCCGAAGTTCGTTTTTGAGGTTGCTGATATTCCGTATACGGTGAACGGGAAGAAGTGCGAAATCAACGTCAAGAATTTAGTCAGCGGACGGACGGTAGCTGTAAGCGGCACAGTGGCAAATCCACACAGCTTGGATGAGTATGAGAAGTACCAGAAGCTCCCTGTCGACGGGGAGGAGAAGCTTGTCACGCGAACAAGCAAACTTTGAAGAAATTTTCATTCAGATGGTCAAGTCGCCAGTCGTAATGTAAAATACAGCCTCTGTACAGATACAGTGAATTAATTTAAACACATGAAGATAGTCGCTCTCAGTGGTGTCAATGCTGCAGGTTGTCTTCATGCTGCATCGGCATCCCGTACGTTGGTTGTTGAACAAAGGTGTCATCGAACGGCCAATCCTGAGAAAAGCCCGTCACAAGCTCACTCGGAAAAGTTTGGTCGTCTGAAAACATGCCATCAAACGTTTCCGAGTACTGTCTAAACTCGTCGGCCACGAAGAAGTGGTCTCCCATGGGTATTTGATCCATGGCCATGCCAAAGTCGTTGAAATTGGATGGCGCCGTGCTATGTTGCTGTGCGCTACCTTGAGTCGGAGTTGCTTGACTCTGCACCGGCCTGGAAGATTGGTCCGGAGTATATGTTTGGGTAAATGTCCTATGGTGCTGTTTGGCTGCGTCATTGACGGCGTCACGAATGACGGCGTTGCTGAGCCGGTTGAAAAGTTCGCAAGATCGACGGACGACATTCCATCGCTCGCAGATAGCCACTAGAACGTTCGAGCAGGCGCGGGTATCGTCAATGATTTCTAGATATGCTGGGACTGGTAAAAGCGGCGTAGGATCCTTCAGGGCCCGACCGACGCAGTATACATATGCAAGGCCAGCGAGAAAGACTCCGTGCAACGTTATCCAAGAATAATTGAGACGCCTTTTGCTATGCAGCTCCGCGTATGCATTGATAGTGCTTTTGGCGGCAGTGAACAGGTGCAAGAGATCCCCTTCTTCGTTGCTCTGATTTGCCGAGTTGGTGGGATGAGGGAATGATGGCGAAGGCCGGTAGAGGAGAAGCATGGCGTTGTTGAACACAGCTGTGTACCACTCCTCAGACAAGAAGCAGGATTTGAAAGACCCGTTGTGTTCGGGTTTTGCAACCAAGTTGAGATGCACTGTGTCGTCCTTCCATTTGACGACTTGCTCGTGTAGTTTCTGTCGAAGCTTTCGTTTTTCGTCATAAGATAGATTGGGATTCTGCCTCGCAGCATAAAATGCCACGAGAATCTCTCCGGACAGACGACGGATGCGAATTAGATGCAAGAATGGAGACGATCTCAAGCCAGTGGCCAGCTGTTGAGGGAGAGGTCTACCAGGACCGAATTCAGAATCATCGAAATACGCAGGTAACGAGACATCAATGTCCTCGTCTTTGATGGCGGCCGGACGACCTAAAGTGAAGCTTACGACCCTATAGAATGAGTATCAGTAGCGTGGTGCCCCCATATTTAATTCAGGTAACTTACCGGTCGAGGTTGTAGAGGCACCAAAAGCACCGCCTATTCATCTCTTCTTCGAACGTCACGGGCCGACTTTGCGCATCTCCCGAGTTACCAGGGTATCGCGGTTCGAGATGAAGCCCCATCTCGTAGCATATTCTCACACCTATTCCGATTAGATGCCATATGCTAGCGCTGGTGTCTTTGAGATTGCTAAATATGCCGTGTTGTGACAAGAGGATGATTGCCCGAAGTGGTCTCAAGCTGGGCATCCCCAATACAGCAGGCAATTTCGACTGTGCCCGAGAATAATGGGTTGCCGAGCTAGCTGATGCATCCCCGAATCGATTGAAGTTAGAGCTTCCGATTGACAAGACCATGTCGAATACGTATGCGTCGTACGTGTGTGATGCGTAATAGTCTGGATCGCTATATATCTGGTCGACAGTACGGAGAAAGCTTGTACGATGTAGCAACGGGAAAGTGATGTGCGTATGTTGAAAGTATGCCTCTATGAAAGGCATCGCCGATTGTCGTGGGGGTAGTGAGCTATCCAAGCAAGGGCCGGCGGTGTTGAGAGGACCGGGAGGATTCGCATCTCTCATGTCCGTGGGCAGCAGTGTGAGCCCTGCGCCTTCATCAACCATATGACTGATGATGCTGGCTAGACCGATGCCGCTGCTAGACCCGACATAGCGAGTCTCGCCTGTGGCTTTAAGTGACAGATAGCCCACTTCAGTGCTGACTGCATCTTCGGCCGATCCTGGGGTGTTTTCTGCGCTCGTTGGTGGCTCAACCGCAGGACTGTCGGTGGATCTTCGCGCGTCGGTCCGCTCTTCGTTCATGACGGGGTTGGCATTATAAGAGCCCTGGTTCCATCCGTTTCCGTTGTTAGAGTTGATGGCGCCTTGCGGGCTTCCACTGAGTCCGGCATCAAATCTTCTCGTGTCGGTTTGGCCATCGCTCATGACAGGATTGACACTGTAGGAGCCTTGGTCCCAGCTGTGCGCTCTAGGAGAGTTAATGGTAGCTTGCGAACTTCCACTGTTTCCAGGACCAACAGAACTGCGCAGTGTAGCTAGTTCGTGCCTCAGTCTGGCGTTTTCTTCCGAAGTGGTTTGCAGCCTGCTCTCGATTCCATCAACATAGCCACGGGGCATGTGCCGCTGCCTCAACTTATCCCTGTGCAGACATTGAGCTCCAGCCTTTTCGCAAGCTGTACAACTTGGTAACCGGCGGTCACAGCGCGTCTTTCGAGAGTGGCAGCGATCGCAGGCCTGCATGTTTCAGAGCCCAATGAGTCTTCAATAGTTGGGTGACGTGTCGGGGTGGTAGGCCGAATAGAGATGGAACATGCATGGAAGTGGTGTGTGGAGGTCCGAGGGTCTTTCACGTCGTCGTTGGACTAAGGTTGGACTATGTAGTCGGCAGATTGCCTGATCCCCGCAATTTCTGACCATCCCCCGCTCCTCAATAGCGCCCCCTAGACTGCCAAGTCTGCCAAAGTCTCGACCATTCTTCAAAGATCACCTTCCACCGCGCAATGGTCAAGCTAGTCTCTGTCAGGAAACTGTTTGTTACTGCGAGGCCTTAAATCCACCTTCACTGAACGAAACTCCATGAAAATCATGTTTCAGTCAAATATCACGACAGGTTGCGTATTTTGATCGGTCTATATCGAGATAGAACTTCTATAGATCGCTATCGTAATTGCGAAGCCTCGGAAGTCACTAGACGACTAAGTTCATAGTTACTGGCATCCCTGTAGCTCTTGTAGATCCACCTTTACGCAGCACATATCTTGATGCGATGATTAAGCATCTGAGTGGCTAGGGAGTGTGACACTTGGATGAAGCAGGCACTCCAATCCTGGCGCCTTAATTACCTGAATTGTAGGGCTGCTGAATTCATACTTTGAAAACAACCTTGCGAGCCTGATATTTCTCAAAAATGTCGTATCCATGCGGTGCCTGCGCCAACGGAATCTCGTGGGAAATGAAAGCTGCCACCTTCTCCTTGTTTTCCCTCAGGCACTCAAGCGCCTCTGGGAACAGCGTACTGATTGGTGCCCGCCCGAAATTGAGCCTGTGGAATAGGATAGCCATTGGTACAAACTCAAAAGCAAATGATCTTGAGAACTTACGTCACGTTTTTCTGGTAGGCTTCGAATGCTGTAAAAGGAAGCTCGCTCTGGTGGAATCCTATCGATGAAATGATGCCGCATACTCGGACTAGATCGATAGCAGACTTCAGAGCCGGTTTATTGCCTACCACCTCAACTACTGCGTCGGCGCCACGGCCGTCTGTAGCTTTCATTACAATTTCTTGAATATCGTCGCGGCCAAGCTTGAGAGGTTTTCCACCCACAGCTTCCGCTTCTGCTAGTCGCTCGTCCACAGCATCTACTACGTATACAGTGCCGACACCTTTCGACAAGGCTGTAAGAACTGCGCATATGCCCACAGGTCCGCATCCTAGAACTACGAATACCGTGTCTTTCAGCGCTTGGGGCTCAAAAGTCGCGGCTCGCTTCTCGTGGCCTGACCCGTTCTGGACTGCCTGGGGTAGCAGAGGTTTACCGATAAATTCGATCGCTCTCATTGCGCCGTAATATCCTGTCGGGAATATGTCGCACATCATAACCAGAAGACGTTCATCAAGGTTTGGTGGAACGTGTTGTAATGTGCCTTCTGCAAATGGGACTCGAACGTATTCCGCCTGGCCGCCATCGAGTTGCTGGGTACCGAACGCGAGAGAGTTGGCGCAGCGATTTCCGAGTCCTCGTTGACAGAACCAGCAGGTTTGACTATGGCGTCTTCTTAGAATTCGATCCTGGGTACTTGGTGGTAGAAGCTCACCATACTGTCGCAAATACAGACACAACTCGGTCCCCAGGCTTGTATTTGGTCACCTTTGGGCCCACGGAATCAACTACGCCAACAAACTCATGGCCC
The DNA here is from genome assembly GCA_010093605.1 of Lophium mytilinum. Taxonomy (NCBI): domain Eukaryota; kingdom Fungi; phylum Ascomycota; class Dothideomycetes; order Mytilinidiales; family Mytilinidiaceae; genus Lophium; species Lophium mytilinum. The sequence continues at coordinate 1,024,498 of MU004185.1, read as the reverse complement.
TGTACGCATATTGGATAAGATAGTGCCACCTATGCCTCAATGCAGCTTCACATACCATGATATGTCCGGTCTTCGTTTTTTGATGGCCTCTGAACATATGCAGTTCACTATGATCGAGAATGGTCAACATTGGTCCTCATAGCAGAAGACTGATCAAGAAACATACCTGCCGCACAGTCCTGCCAACTCCACCTTCACCAATGCGTCTGTATCATCCTTGATGGTGGGTTTGGGCCGATCTTCGACCTTCACGTCAAAAGCGCCGTGGAACACCACTGCCTTCATAGTCATGTTGGCGAAGCTCGAGGGTCAGAAAATGGTCAATGTATGCTGAGAATCGATTGAAGCTCTAGAAATTCCAATTGGGTACCCGCAGATCAACAGTGTCGGTTCTGAGATGGGCGAAGACGTGGTGGCGCGTTCTGATAAGTTGCGAGGGAGTCGAAATCCGCGCAGTCGGGTACCCCTGGATGCCCCTCCGTCTCCATGATGCAGGCATCGTCCCGTGATGAAGAAAGTGAAGAACCAGCGGGAACTTGGGCCGTGTTCGCTCCACTACTAGCGCCAAACAAGTGGATCGGATTGCCACATGATGGCTTTCGTCATGATGGCGGCTTACCCCTGCAGCACATGGCTGGTATCTCCACGCGATTCACACGCATTTCTGTGCATCGGATTTCTTCCCGGGACGCGTCTCGCGGGGTAGGGTGGAGAAGAGTGGAGTATGCAGAAGTGCTGGACAGGGTCGTCGGCAACCGCCTAGCGTCTGCCCCTCAATCCTCGGCCATCCTGCCGTCTGGGTATCTCCACATCTTAACGCGTTGCCATGGCGGGGAGCTCCAAGGTGATCGGGACGCCTTGCACCGAGGTCTCCAGTTTGATCCCTGTGGTCGTCATCGATGGTGGCTGAAAACGTTTTGATAGTCTGTCGTCGACGCGTTCTGTCGCATAGCCAACACATCACCTCATGATGTATACTGTTCAATCAGCTACCGAGTACACCAAACTGTTTATCGACGGAGAGTACGTCGAGTCCCGCTCTGGGGAGAAGCTTGAGCTCCGCAATCCCAAGGACAACACCGTCGTAACAAGTCACGTGCCTATCGCTGGAGAGGAAGACGTGGATAGAGCTGTTACTGCTGCCGAAGCTGCGTTCAATGGTCCATGGAGTGGATTTTCAGGAGCAAAGAGAGCAGAATGTTTGCTGAAGCTAGCCAGCTTGTTGGAAGACTATCTTGAACCAATACTGACGTTAGACTCGTTGACGACTGGAAACCCCGTCTCTATCATACCAACGCGCGAGAAAAACTATATCAAAAACTGCCTTCTGTATTACGGTTTGGCTCAAGACCCTACCCGCATATTTGTATCTTTCCTGACATTTGAGTTCAGCGGGATGGACGGACAAGCAGAGGGGTGACTACTTCCCGGCCGACGATGGCTTCGTGAAACTCGTAAGGCATGAGCCTCTTGGGTATGCTCTTGCTCCACTACCTATTTCTGCAGCCGCTAGTTTGCTAACAGCGGTCCAACAGCGTTTGCGTTGCCATCAACCCTTACAACTCGCCAGTTGCATCTTTATTTATCAAGGCGGCACCATGCCTGGCAACTAACAACGTCCTCATAGTCAAACCCTCCGAAAAGTCACCATTGGGCTCCCTCGCGGTTGCTCCCTTGTTCGAGCTAGCGGGCTTTCCCAAAGGTGTCGTCCAGGTACTCAGCGGGGGTGGAGCGACTGGAGCACTGCTGTCCAAGCATATGAGAGTCAGAAAGGTCAGAAGCGTCCTCTTGCATTTTTAAGACGTCCATATTGCTGACTTCACCGTGTATAGATTAGTTTCACAGGCAGTGTGTCCACAGGAAAGAAAATCCAGATCATGGCTGCACAAAGTAACCTGAAACGCGTCACTCTTGAGCTCGGTAAGTCTCAATCGCAAATGTGAACTGCGCCTAGCTGATCTGATTACGAATAGGGGGGAAGAGTCCTGCCATTATTTTCGAAGACGCTAATATCGAAAACGCTCTAACTTGGTCAGTCTCGCGGAAACCTGTGATGGTAACATTACTGACTGTACCTAAACATGTAGGACTATCAACGGCATTCTAGCGCGATCAGGTCAAGTCTGTGTCGCAGCTTCGCGTGTCTACGTGCAAGAAAGCATAGCTGGCGAGTTCATTCAAGCCTACAAGGAGAGGATGCAAGCAGCGGCAAAGCAACTTGGAAACCCACAAGATCCTCAGACCACTCTTGGGCCTCTTGCTGATGCAGCTTCTTTTGAAAGGGTAAAAGCCATGGTGGAACGCGGCAAAACTGAGGCCGAGCTGCTTGCGGGTGGCAATCAACAAGGCGACAGCGGTTGTTTCATGGAGCCGACGGTTTTCGTGAACCCAAAACCTGACGCCCAGATCCTACTCGAAGAAGTCTTTGGACCCGTGTCCGTGGTCATGACGTTCAAGACAGAGGAAGAAGTCCTAGCGCTTGCAAACGACACGGAATTTGGGCTAATGGGAGGTGTCTTTACAAGGGACATCACCCGTGCGCTGCGGGTTTCCGCGAAAGTGGAGTCGGGCGTGGTCGGGATCAACTGTATAAGCGTCGTGAGTCTACTGCGGTCGACGGCGAATGTTCCTCTTGCTGATGTTGATTAGATGAACCTCCAAGTCCCATTTGGAGGGAAGAAGTCGTCGGGGATAGGCAGAGAATTTGGTGAATACGTAAGGTGACCTGATTCCTGCGGCAGGCCTATGCTAATCAGCTCTTTGCACAGGCCTTGAGAGCTTTCACGGAACCAAAGACGGTTCTAATAAAGTAAGTTTGCTCTGCTGAGGGGGCTTCATGTTGCTAACTGTAGACAGTATGAACGCGTAGGTGAGGGAGGAGGAGGTGGCTTTTGCCATGCATGCATGTACGAAATACTTATTCGATCGTTGAACGTCCATCACAGGGGCTTGGGCAGTCCCAAAAGGGTTTTTAGATGAGACTTCAAGTCTGTCTATGAGTGAATCAGCTTTGCTACTTTTTAAACCAAGTTTCGGCTCAAGTGACGTCACGTGACGTTTAACTTGAAGCACCAATACTACATTCAGCTGCCAGCAATGTATTGTTAACCGCTCTACTATTTCCTGACTTGATACCCTGTACAATACTGTCGATCTACAAGTTGCGTGCCGAATTCGTCCCGCTCCCGTAAAGGCTAGACGCATCCTCTCGGCCTTTGCCGTCCAAGCGCATGACTTCGCGTCAAAGCCCCCTCCCTCCGTCACTGACCGCGGCAAAGTTCCGTCCGAGACCTGCAAAACGGTACCCATGGTCTATGGAGCTTATTGGTATGCAACGGATATAGCACATTACTGCTAGGTCTCCTCGGCTGTCTGAACCCTTGGCACAGTGGGTAGCACGCCGGGTTTATATTCTCGATGCACTTGACAGTCAAACTTACGGTACACTTTTGTCTGATTGCCCTCTTCACTCTTAGTTCTCACCATGCCTGCAGCAACAATCTCGGAGCCTAAGCGGCCCATCATCATTGGCAATGTCGCCGGGGCAATGGAAGACTGCCCGTATGCGATGTGAGCATCTATGCAGTTTCAACTTTCCGTAATCCGTGACTTACATGGACTTAGGCATCGTATGGTGACTGAGGGTTACTTGGACGCAATCACCGGCGACTGGCTGTCCGAATTGAACATCGCGTGGAACGCCATCAGGAAGCACGATGATCCAACCAAAGGGTACGAAGTAGGCTTTCTAGAACAACTGGACGATTGCATCGACATCATTGCGGAGAAGAAGATAAAGCTTGTGAGCAATGCGGGTGCTCTCAACACCCCGGAATGCGCGAAGAAAGTTCGAGAGATCTGCGAGAAGCACGGTCACGGCCATCTCAAAGTTGCGTATATTGAGGGAGACGACATCTCTGAATACGTGACAAACGCAAAGAAAATGCAGGAGATCGGAGGCATTGTCCACTTGGACCACCAAGAGCAGAAGTTGGACTCGTGGGACGAGAAGCCGTACTGTGGCGTAGCTTACTTTGGGGCCTGGGGCATCGTGGAAGCGTTGCGAAATGGTGCCGATATAGTCGTATGTGGCCGCGTTACGGATGCTAGCCCCGTCATTGCTCTGGCAGCTTGGTGGCATAACTGGAGCTACGATGCTTGGGATGCATTGGCAGGAGCTCTCATCGCCGGCCGTGAGTTGAAACATAAAATTCTTTCGGGCATTCATTAACACATGCACTCAGATCTTGTTGAATGTGGACCATATGTTACTGGCGCGAACTTCTCGGGTTTACGGACTCATATTGACGGCCTCGTTGATCTCGGATTTCCCATCGCAGAGATTGCACACGATGGAACGACTATCATCACCAAACATCCAGGTGCTGCCGGGTACGTTGAAGAGCTCAACGTGCGCGCCCAGTTTCTTTACGAGATCCAAGGCACTAAATACATCAACTCCGATGTCACGGCAGATATTGAAAACGTGCGGATTGAAGATACAGGCGAGAAGGATCGCGTCCGCGTTTCTGGCGCCACGGGAAGTCCTCCACCGCCAACCACCAAAGTTATCACAGTTGCAATCGGAGGTTACCAGGCGGAGGCGACATTCTACATCAACGGACTTGATATCGACTTGAAAGAGAAATTCATGCGTCAGCAGCTGGAATATGCTTTTCGGGATGCCAACTTCTCCGAACTGAGCATCGAGAGATACGGTACTGCCGCAGTGAATCCCCGCAATCAGGCATCAGGCACAGTGTCTATTCGGGTGCTCGTCAAAGGCAAGAAAAGAGAGGACATTGACGAAAAAGTCTTCCGACAGCACCTTTATGCTTTACGGATGCAATTTTACGCCGGTAAGCACGGAGCATAACCCCTCACTGATCTGCCCTTGACTAAACTTGGTCGTATAGGATATCACATGTCGCTTGACTTCCGCACCATGGTCCCTAAGATGTTCATGCAGCTATTCCCTGGCCTCGTCGCTTATACCAAGCTTCCTCACCGAGTGGTGTTCCCCGATAAAACCATCAGTATTGAACACCACGGAATCACTCAGCCGGCGCTCGGTAAAAGGCCTAGCAATGAGACCGCCAAACCCATACCTTTGGAAGATTTTGGCCCTACTAAAGCAGCCCCGTTGGGAGCGGTTGCTCACGGCCGGTCTGGTGATAAAGGAGATAACTGCAATGTTGGATTATTCGCTCGTAATGCCGAAGAGTACAGCTGGTTGCAAAGCTTCTTGACCATTCCCCGCATTAAAGAGTTACTTGGAGAGGATTGGAAAGAGTCTGTCTCCGTTGAGCGTTGCGAATTCCCACAGATCATGGCGGTACACTACCGTCTTTTAGATTTCCTTGGAGGCGGAGGCGCCAGTAGCACAAGGATCGATATGCTGGGCAAAGGTGTTGCCGAGTACATTCGCAGTAAGACTGTGGATATACCGGTGAAGTTCCTGGACAATCCAATCTCATGGGTCGAATAAGGCAAATAGAGACCAGTTTTGGGATTTCAAGCAATAGAAGGAGCTATTGAATGCTTCCAATCTGCTCCGACCTAGCCGACGAGTCGTCTCCGCATGTTTTTTTAGACAATAAATATGAGACGGTATAAATTTTCAACTCCAGATTCTTTCGACTGCCAAGCAAGGGCCTTGTTACGGAACAGTGGGCTTGGATCTCATGCATTTATATTCTACTGGAGGTGCTACTAAGGATAATCTAACTACCATGCATCTCTTCTCATCAGTACCTCAAGGTAGACATCCAACTACGGAATCACTCCTGCAATTGTTTGGTCAGCTTCAATAGCAACGGTCTATCTTCATTTAGCCACATACCACGAGAAATCGCGTAGTCGCGAGCGCAATTTCTTGCCAGGTCTTGACGATGTCTCCCTCCTTATAGTCATCTTTGTCAAGATCCATGTATCCCTCCGAAGCTGTGACCCGCGGAACGATACCCAGAGCCCGTCCTGTAGAAGTCAGCTCGTACTATCGAGAATGATCAGGTACACTGACCGTTCACTGAAGTATCTGATGCGATCCTCAGCATGCACGTCGCAGCATCTTCAGTCAAGGCGAAGCCAACGCCTTGGCCATCAAGGTAGTCTTGGACTTTCTGGCCTAGGATTGGTGTGCGCACATACCTAGAGTGGTTAGTTTGGGTTCGCATCCCGCTCTTTAACGTACGAGACTAAGTGTGGAGAAGCTTACCAGGGTGCAACAAGATTTACTCGAATATTCTCCTCCCAGATTGTCCGGCGCAAATTCCTCATCAGAGCCCTGGCCCCGAACTTGGAAATGTTGTACTGTGGAGAGCCAGCATTATCAATGTACGCAGCGATGCTTGCTTTGATGATCAAGCAACGGTCACGAGAGTCTTCCAATGGCTGTCTGCGCATATAATGCATAGCTAGCTTTGCAGTATAGATCGCTCCGATCAAATTGATTTCGACGATACGAAGATCTGGTTTGACCGGCGGACCCTGGGGATCTGATCACATCGTTACTAAACGAGTAAGGTAATTCGAGACGGATCGTTTTGATACCTTGCAGTGTATAGAGGTCATCCTTTCCAACAATACCTGCATTTGCAATGACGATGTCGCAGCTCTTGTGAGGTGAAGCTTGCACTGCCGCCTCAAAGACGCGCACCTGATCGTCCCAGTTGCGAACATCACACTTGACAAACTGAGCTTTACTGTAAAGAGTAAACCATTAGCCTCAGGCTAATTGAATGAGCGACAGGATTCTAGGACACGTTTTCGGACTTACCCGGCAAGGTTCTGGACCACTTCCTTGCCAGCAGTATCATTGAAGTCGGCGATAGTTACGAATGAACTAGCAAAGCCACAGTCAGTTATCGAGAGGAGCAAATCAAGGCCCAAAGCAACATACCCTGCCTTCGCAAATGCTTCCGCATAAGCTCTACCGAGTCCGCTGGCCCCTAGTAAACTGGTTACTACGATTGGAATTGGTGGTTTGCAGCTGACGTAAAGTCTCACCTCCAGTCACAATTACAGACTTTCCTGGAAGGCTGCTTAAGTCCAGATCAGGGCCTATCTTGAGGGGACCCGTATCCTGATACTCTTTCATAGGCATGGTGGAAAAATGAAGTTAGGGATGTTTACGAAGGAGTTTCTGGCGTTTACCATACGATTATTGCTATCAAAGCATCGAGTGGCTATTTCAGTTCTTAGTCTCCGCTAACCGCTAAACTTAGCCGACAACCTGGTCAGAAAGTCCTGGGGTGGAGATGCGGGGGACAGGCTCGGCAGGTGCCAGTGAGAGGCCGGCGTTCACCGAATGAGAGCTACTGAGGTGGCTGACTATTCTAGTCTACATTTTGGATCTAGGTACACTCTGCTCTCGCTCTCTATACGAGTCATTCGAGTCATTCGACGCCACCATCCCCATGGGGTCCCCGTGGGGATCGAGACTCGCGTTGGGGTGCCTGATGCATATATCTTCGGTCAGAACTGAAGTATCTCCTCGGATATTAAAGTGTCTCTGCATCTCTTTACAGGCCTTCTCATAATTTCGTACTGCATCTAGACACTTCGTCACTATGGAGAAGAAATCACGCTACAATCTCTTGGTTCGCTCACTTCAAGACTCAACCCTAGAAAGACTCCTTACTAACGGTACCAGATCGTTCTCGCCGCCTGTGTCGGCAGCTTCTTGTACGGCAATGCCATCTCCATCTTCGCAACGGTTCTCGGAAAGGCCCAGTTCTTCACCTACATGGGCCTGGACGTGGTTGGCCCCGGTGCCGACTTCGCAAACTCGATGATTTCCGTGTGGAACTGCATGCTCTACGTCGGGGCTGTAATAGGAGGTATCTCATACTCCTTTATATCGAATCGATTTGGCAGAAAGACTCCTATGGTCGTCGGCTGCGTCTTTAGCTTCATTGGTAGTGCGCTTCAGGCAGGCTGCGTGAACATAGCTATGTGCGCAGTGTCTCGTGTCATTGTCGGCGTGGGCATTGGGATGCTGCTGCCCGCTATCCCCCTTTACCAGGCTGAGGTAGCACCGCCGCACTCGAGAGGTCTGTTGGTAGGTTTACATGGTGAGTCCGCGTTATCTTTGTGTCTAAGGTTGTATCGGTCTGACGGGATCTCTTCAGGCGCTGCACTCGGTTTTGGAAACATGTTTGCGCAATTCATGGGCTGCGCGTTCTTCTACTCCGGTGGACAGGTGGCGTGGCGTGGTCCTCTGGCTATACAATGTTTGTGGCCGGCCATCTTGTTCGGCTTGACGCTCATTATGCCTGAAAGTCCTAGGTGGCGTAAGTAAAGCATCGCAAGCAAGTATCAGTAGCTCGTAAACTGACTTTGATCTACCAGTCTACGCCAACGGACACGAAGAGCGCGCATTGACGACTCTAATCAAACTTCACAAGGACAAGAACGACCCATCCGATACCTTTGCGCGCCACGAATTCTCCATCATCAAGGCCCAGACAGACCTTGACATGGAGAAGGGCATGATGACTACCTGGCAGGCGTTGAAAGTGCCGTCAATCCGGAAGAGGTTCATGCTGGGCTTCCTCGCGATGATGGGAACGCAGTGCAGCGGATTGCTTGTGCTCTTGAGTACATCCCCTACGCGTTGAATCGCGCATCAGCGGCTTGGGGTTTGAAGCTAATCATTGGTAGCATATTCTCCAACAATATACGCAGGCCTCGGATTCTCTCCCTTCATGACCAACATCATGGCGGCTATCTGGTCGAGTTTCAATGGCTTTGGAAACTTGGGCGGAGCGATCATCGCCGATAGGGTAGGGCGAAGACGCCAGCTGAGTAAGTTGGTTCCATGTCTTCGAATGCAGACCAAGACGTTAGTTGCTAATTCTAGCATTGCAGTGGGTGGCTACATCGGTGTGCTTGTTTGCTTGATTGGTGCAACAGTACTTACCAAACTCTACGCCGGCACTGAATCTGCAGGGAGTAGAGCAGCAGTATTCTTCATCTTCGGGATCATCGTCGTGTAAGTGAGGTACCCGACAAACTCTAAGCTTAAGCTGACGCCCAGTGACAGCTACACCATGGGTATTGAGGCTGCTTCCTTCGTATTCACCTCCGAAATCTTCCCCACCCAGCTTCGTGCGCAGGGAGTCGCCTTCGGAATGCAGGGACTGTTCTTGAGCTCCATTCTTTGGACTGCAGTTGCGGCTCCTGCGTTCAAGAACATTGGATGGCGATTCTACATTGTCTTTATCGCTACGGATCTTATGATGATCTTGGCCGTGTTCTTCTTGTTTCCTGAGGTGAGTTCTGAAAAACGTCCCATCTTGATCAGAGATCTAACAGCTTTGGTAGACGAAGGGCTACACGCTAGAACAGTTAAGCACGGTCTTCGGTGACGAGGTTGTGGGAGATGATGTGGACGAGCGACCTGCAGAAGGAGGCACGGAAAAAATGGGAGCTGGAGAGAAGGAAGACCTAACTCACATTGAGTACGACGTCGCCCATTCTACTTGATCACCACTGCGACCGAAGCTACTCCAGGGGGTCTGAAGTAGATTTGGAGCTGATGACACTCCAGTCCGGCCAGATTATCGCAGATGTAGAGCTCTATGGCGTAGATGTGAAACATATACTGGATTTTGTCCTTTGCGAAAGTACGCTTTACTCGCCGTCTTTCGCTGTGCTGCTATTCGATGACTCTGACCTTCACTGCACCGTAGAACGCATTTATATTCGTAGAAATAATCTCGTATACATGTGAAAGATGCTAGAACCAGCAAGTATCATGTTTGCAATGCGACTCAAAGATGCTGAACAAATCAGTTGCATCAGGTTCATGCAAAGCTGAATTCGGCCTGATTTGCGAGGAAGCGGTGGAGTAGCCGTCGGTTCATGCGCAAGTGCACGTTTGTCTGCGGGATTTCTGTCCAACCCCCGAGCTACAGCGAGGCTAACGAGATCTTGGGACGATCGTAGGGCTAGTCGTTTGATTCCAGGTCGTCGGGGAGGCTAAATTGCGTAGAGACCCGGTTCGGTAGTACCTGCTATCTTGACGAAGATTACTGCTGTAGGTCAAGCACATGTCTTTGCACGTGACTCGCATGTGAAGTCTGGATAGATGTTTCTTCGAAATTAACACACTCTTCTGGTCTTGCAATGACGCCACTGGGCGCTCAATCTTATTAACCAGGAATCTAAATCACCTTGAACTCCGAACCACTCTTGCTTCCACTCTTCGTCAAGATCTGCCTTTGCTTCTTCTTGCTCAGATACTCCGAATCATCGCTTTCACGGATGTAATAAGCCCAATCGCTAGTCAAATCCGTTTCTGTCTGACTGAACCCATTCCCAAGCCAGTTGAACCGATTGCCCTTGTAGACGACGTCGTAGTCATCCGCACGAGGCTGGGCCAAGGTCTCAAGATAGTGCAACGTGCTGCCCGGCCACAGAGCCGACACACGCCCAGTGACACTGTTGCCCTTATACCAGGAGCTGCAGTTCTCAGTCCAAACGGTCGACTGCATGTAGCGATCTGAATGTGAGACGAAGTCTTCGACGGCCTCCCACTTGGGCGTAAATGACCGGATGTTCTCTGTCTGCCAACGATCGCACCATTTGAGAATGTAGTCGGCTTGTGCTTCTGCAATGTAGATTAGTTTCAATGCTCACTTCTCAGGTAGCAAAGGTGCTTACCGATAGCTGCCATTATAGGCCCATTGCCGATGGGACAATTTGGCCCGAGCATAACAAAGTAGTTCGGCATATCCGGAGCCCCGACACCCATGTAGCCCTTCGAGTCGTCCTTCCAGATATCCTGCAGGTTCTTCCCATCCCGCCCTAGGAGCGGAAATCGGGGGCGGAACGACACATCGAATCCCGTCGCACAGACGAGTACGTCGAAAGCGTATTCGTTTCCATTTTCACATTTGCATCCGGTTGGCGTAAACTCAGTCACGGAACTTATAACCAGATTGACTTTTTCTTTCTTGACGGATTCGAGGTACTTGATCCCGGGCGTCAGCCTTCGGCAGCCAACGCTCCAGTTTGGTATCAGCTTGCTTTCCAGATCGGGATCTTGGAGCTGGTCTTTCATATGCTTCTCCATGGTTGCCCGGACTAGCTTTTGCGTCTCCGAGCCTTTGATAAATAGATTGAAGACGCCGGAGGTACTTGTTTGGTATTTCTTGCGGTGTTCTAGCAGGTGGCCGGGCTTGTTGGCGAAGTCCTTCAGTTCTTCCTCGGTGTACTTATGCTGCTCAATGCCGCGAAGTGGTGGTGCTACCCATGTCGCGGTTCGGATGAAGTTGGTCATGCTCTTCACACGAGGCAAAATCTCAGGGAGGAGCTGGATGCCCGAAGATCTAGATACAACAATCAGCGCATGCGCGGCGAAATGGGCTGGGGGGCTTACCCGTTTCCGATCAGGCCCACTGTTTTCCCATCGAGGTCGATAGAGGGATCCCAAGCCGCACTATGTAACTTCGGCCCCTTGAACAGATCTAGATTTTTGATGGCGGGCCACTTCCAGTTATTCAGAATGCCGCCTGCATTTACAAGGATATGGCAAGTGTCCTCGGAGACGGAGCCAGACGCTAGATCTTTGACTTGAACATGCCATGAATCCGTTTGAGAGTCCCAGCGCGCACCAACAACCTCATGCCGGGTTTTGATGTACTTGCTGAGGCCATACTTGTTAGTGAAGTCTTTAAAGTATCCATAGATCTCTTCACTGCCGGCATATACTGATGACCAATCTGGTTTCGGCTCAAACGAATATGTGTAGTTGTGAGCGGCCACATCGCACGCGCATCTGGGAATAAAGTAAGCAAATCTTCAGCTTTCCGGTCTTCCTCTATAGTTTCGAATTTGCTACATACCCTGGATAGCGGTTTTCATACCAAGTTCCAGAAATATCTGGGTTCTTCTCATAGATGGACAGGGAAAAGTCGTCGAAGGACCGCTGAAGCTTATACGCAAAGGCGAGCCCGGATGCGCCAGCACCAATGCAAATGATGCGCATTTGGCGCTGACTGTGGATGGGGACTTTGGGCAGCCGGTCTGCCTCATCTCGTTGGGCAGCAACACCGTTCGTTACAGGCATGGTCGCCATGGTGATCTAGGGGTATCTTCTCTAGCAATGATACTATCGTATTGAGACAAAAGAGGTCAGTCGTTCTCGTAAAGCTTATTGTGCGCCGCGTCTCGCCCCGAAATCGTTCCCATGGTTGCCGTATAAGTCATTCGGATGAAGGATAACCGGAATAGATCTTCCCACGCCGGCGTCGCTCGTGATCCCAACCCCATGGGGTGAGGGACACGCCAACGGTGTTCCCGTGCAGGATACATGTCGTCGGGGTTATCCGATCGCTGTGGGGAAATCAGGGGTTCTGGGGTACCCATGCACTGATCGACGCCCCTCGGCCTTTGCCGCCAGCACATCGAGTCGCTCGGAAGTCTATCCGGTTCGTTCGCGAGCACGACGCCGATAGGACTTTGTCGGCCGACGTCACGTGAGCGCCGGGTAAAGCTACCGTGTCCGCTTGCAGCCATCGCGAGGCAGCTGCACGAGACAGCAAGCAGTGGTCGAAATGGTGCTTCTAAAGACCACGGGCACCCGCGGTGCAGAACGGTACAGTCTAGTGCTTTCTCAGCGGAATCATGGCCATTTCAGCAACCCAAGCGCTCATTGAGGAGATCAAGGCGCAGGCAAAGGCCATTCCCACCACCGATGCGCGCGGATATTCTATCGAGGACAAACCACTGGGCTCGCGGCGGCCAATAAAAGTCGTTTGCATTGGTTTTGGAGCTTCGGCCATCAACATCGCCCATAAGCTCAGCCCACGCATCAAAGAAGGCAATGTCAGCTTGCAGTGCTACGAGAAGAACCCAGAAATCGGAGGCACTTGGTACGAAAACACGTATCCGGGCTGCGCTTGCGACATTGTGAGCTCAAGTCCCGCCCTTTTTAGGGTCTGTTGTATAGACTACTGACGTCTCGTGAAGCCTGCGGTAAATTATACATACTCATGGCACGTGAAGCCTGACTGGACTACGTAGTAAGTGCTCAGCTACGTCCCATTATCAAAATGACGCAAGAACTAACTTTGAGGCAGCTACGCGAAATCGCAGGAGATACTGGCTTACTTCAAAGATGTCGTCGCAACACATTCGCTCGGTGAGTTTTGCAAACTCAATCACCGAGTTGTTGGCGCTTGGTGGAATGAGGATCTCGGCGAATGGAAGATCGAGGTCCAGCGAGGCGACAACGTCGACGACACGTTCGAAGACACAGCCAACATCTTAATCAACGCAACTGGAGTCCTCAAGTATGTTTCTCCATGGATTTCGGTAACCCTTGAAGACGTGCGCTAACCACGGCTATTAGCCACTGGAAATGGCCAGCCGTTCCGGGAGTAGAGAAGTTCAAAAGGCGAATTCATACCTCTGCATGGAACAATTCAATCGACCTGACGAACAAGACTGTGGGTGTAATAGGAAATGGTAGCAGCGCTGTTCAAGTAATACCAGCCATTTTCCCAAGTAAGTTTGCAGATCTTACCTCACTGTAAGTAGCTATCTGATAATAGTAATCTAGAAATAAAGAAAATGAAGTGTTTCATACGATCTTCATCCTGGGTAACCTCCGGGTTTGCTTCAAAATTCGCCGGAGAACACGGAGAGAACATCACATGTAAGGAACCACCTCGCGAATCCTATTGCGAAGGAAACTTACAACTATAGACACAGAAGAGCAGAAGAAACACTTCGCAGAGCACCCTGATGAATATCTAAAGTATAGGAAGGCTGTCGAACTCGAAGTCAATCAAAACTTTGCTATGGTTGGTGGCCAGCTCCCTCCCCAGAGTATCTGGCATTAACAAGAGAATAGATGATCAAAGGCTCGCCGCAGCAGCTAGAGGCTCTAGAGGTTCGCGCTCCTTCAATCGCGGCTTTTGGACTAGAGTTGCTAATCGTTCTTCCATAGTTTGCTAGAATGGAAATGTCACGTAAACTAAATGAAAAGCAACATCTGATCGACAAGTTGGTTCCAAAAGAGTTTGCAGTTGGCTGCAGAGTGAGTCCATTTGGCAACCAGGCTCTGTCGAGGAAATGTATTAATCCTATCCTAGCGCCCAACCCCTGGAAATGGGTATTTAGAGTGCATCGCCGACGAAGAGAAATGCGACGTAAGCTTTTCGAGTATCACAGAAATAACAGAGAAAGGGATTATAACAGCAGACGGCGTGGAGCATGAAATAGATGTGCTTATCTGCGCTACCGGATTTGACGTTTCTTTTCGGCCAAGATACCCCATTGTAGGCCAAAACGGATTGGACATGCGGGATGCCTTTGCCGAGCACGCACAAACTTATCTGAGCATGACGACACCCAACTTTCCAAACTACTTTAGTATGTTTCCATTTTCCGGGCCTCCTGTCGAGAAACCTCACTAACCTTACTGCTCTAGTGATGTTGGGACCTTTCGGCCCCTACGGCCACGGCTCTGTCATCTCGTCAGTTGAGGTCATAACACGTCACATCGAAAAGATCATCACCAAGATGCAGCTAGAGGACGTCAAGTCCTTTGCGCCCAGACAAGCAGCAGTCGACGATTTCAAGCAACACCGTGAACTTTACCTGAAGCGGACAGCGTGGGACTCGCCATGCAGGTCATGGTTCAAAGGCGGAAAGGCAGACGGCCCTATAATGATGTGGCCAGGGAGTCGTTTGCACTTCTTTGATGCGCTAGAGAATCCACGGTGGGAGGTAAGCTTTAATCTTTGCGGAAAGGTGAAGAATGCGGCTAAGCGCGAACAGGACTATGATTGGTCGTACCGAACGACGAATAGATTCGGCTTCTGGGGGAACGGATTCAGTACTATGGATACTGGAGACGATGAAAGAGATAGTACGTGGTACATAGGCGAGGTTTGAGAATAGAGAATGTAGATTGGAGATCCCAGTCGATTATCATAACCCATTGAAGCATCATGTGAGCCCTTCGCCCTGGACTGAGTCGATCTCATGCCATAGGTGCCCAATTCCGATATCGAGAAGTCGTGTGAAAGATGTTTGACCTTCCCAGAATAGAGCTAGCGCCTCTATCACCTGCGCTAATCAACTATGGGTTACAGATTAGTCACTAGCGCCTCGCATATAACCTCCTCCATCCTCCGTCACCATCACAGCTTCACGTTCCCCCAACCTTTTGTGCAAGAACAATCGTCCTAGGGGTCTAACAATATATGCAGGTGAACAGAATTGGACCAGGAATCTGCTGCCACATCGGCTGCCCTGGTCCGCGCTGCTTTTCCAAAACATCACTTATCCAAGTCGTCCAGTATCCGTTGAACTCCAGCAAACTCAAACTCTGCCATCGTCTCCTTCCACAGTTGTTCTCGAATCGCTTCTCCCTCAGGCGTGTAGATGAATGCGGCAAATCTATGTCAAATCAGTCTTAGCCGATCCGCTGTACTACTTCGTAGGAAAGGGAGGAATCAAAGGAGAAGAAGCTTACGGCGAAATGCTCCAGTCCGCCAAATAGCAGCCGTGCGACTCTTTCCCCTTAACGACGGCCGCATCGACATATGTCGAAGCTCCCACAGGCAACGTGCGCCCCATCGCCGCCTTCAAACAGTAGAAGAAAGTGGCCCAAAGCAGCGGTGCGCCGCTTTGCAAGTCCGTACCACTGACCAGCCCCGGATCAGCGAGATTGACGACGACTTCATCAGCGCTGACATAGCGCTCCAAATTGATAATGAAGAGATGGCCCAAAAGCTTGCTAACTGCATAACGCTCAAAGGCGCTCCAAGGTCGCGACTCGTCGTCGAGAACGGGCAGTACTGGGGCGTTCTTGGGCTCTGATATCGTGGCACCGCGAGCTGTGCCCGAGCTGACGATGGTTAGCCGGCCAGGCTCGCCAGCGGGTGACTTCGCCTTGAGGA
This sequence comes from Lophium mytilinum, assembly GCA_010093605.1. NCBI lineage: Eukaryota > Fungi > Ascomycota > Dothideomycetes > Mytilinidiales > Mytilinidiaceae > Lophium > Lophium mytilinum. Next base: position 1,008,578 of record MU004185.1, on the reverse strand, counting down.
CCGGCAGTAGCAAGACAGCAAGTAGCATGGTGGAGAGGTAGTTGACCTGGACTAATTTCTCGTGTCCCGTGGCAGGGACTACGCTGAATTCAAGCATCTGAGTACCGGCATTGAGAATGGCCATGTCCAGGCGGGAAAGTTCCGTGTCGGCGCGACGAGCAAACGCCTGGATGGATTCGTACGATTCCATCTCGAGGGGCCAGACCTGGATGTTGGCCTCGGGGAATTTGGTGCGGAACCTTGACGCAACTTGCTCGCCTTTTTCTACTGACCGCACGGCGATGATCAGGCTCGACAAGCCAAGCGATAGGAGCTGGCGAGAAGCTTCGAGTCCGAGGCCGCTGCTGGAACCGGTCACGAGTGCAACTTTGCCGTCGATATTAGTGTCCTTTGGGGGCCACTGGACTGAGGCGCGGAACTGTGAGTTGAGAAATCTTGAGCGGGCGCTCTCCTTAGGAGGCCCAAGATTGAGGGATGCTGACATCGCGATAATTGAGGGCGAAGAAGAATCTCCCAGCCAGCACAAAGATGAAATTGGTCTAGCTGTTTTGAATGGAGAAAAGACTTTGAATGCATGGACGACAATAGGTCAAAGCCTACACGGTAAGGACGAGACATACGGAGACCTTTATACGAGCTACTGAGGGCTGGCCCAGCAATCAAAATCCCATCGAAAATACTAGGTATAGTAGTAAAGCAGGGATAGTATCAGACTCGCGCTAAACCGCGTTTGGAATACAGTATAGTCTTGGCATTCTGCACGTCCTTTTGCACGTCCTTCTGCACGGGCCCAGCCTAGTTCCCATCCGTTCTCCTTTCCTTTCTTCTCATCCTTTCCCTTCCAGTCCTATCTAAACACACGTCAGCTCTACCGCATGTATACACATATGTCGTGGCCATCCAATTCCTCCAGGCTCTTGTCCCATTCAAGGCATCAATCAGTTCTTGGAGGATACTATTGACCAAGTCTCAGGAATACCTGCCAGCAACCCTTGCTAGAGCCTATGAAAATGGGCGAACTACCGCCACCCGGAATTTCAATGTCTTTTATCGTTACCACTCCAGCGAAGCAGTCTGTAGAAGAAAAGCGGAAACTTATCCGTAGCCATGTTATGCGTGGCAAGAACCGCAAGATGTTACCGACAAGGCCCCGGTCGTGGATTGATGGCGATAAAGCGAACGATAGAGAGCTTCTAAAAGAGGGAACTTACGTCTCTGTCCCGGCTAATGTTGGCGGTCTGTTCTCGTTTACAGCTTTCTCGGCGGAGATAAGCCCCGATATGCTCGAGGCCATTTGGGAACGTAAGCTGATGCCCCAGTTCTCGACAATTTTCCTTACTGACTCACCAAAAGTAAAACGGTCAATGTTCCCCATTGAGCTTGCCCTGGAATCGCATCGGTCTGGGACATCGTGGTTAGAACCTATATGCGGTGACGCAGCTTGTCTTCACTTTACCGTCTTTATAGCAAAAGAGTACCTTAGATTTGACCTCGGGCAGAAAGAAAACAGTAAAATGGCTCTGTATCATCTAGTAAAAGCCCTTGCAATCCTCCAACAGCGCCTGGGTAGTGGCGATGATGAGCTGTCGACCTCTGATTCCACTATCTTAGTAATCGTCGGCCTCACTTTGGCAGCAACTGGACTCGGTGATCTCGAGACGGCCGTGAACCATCTCAACGGCCTATATAAGATGGTTTTATTGAGAGGGGGTATATCGGCGCTCCAGTGGAATAGGAGTTTACAAGCCAAGATTTTCCGGCAAGTTAGCCCTATCGAAATCTCCTGTATGAGCATTCATAATACTCCTAAATAGTGCGGACCTTGGAGTAGCCCTCAGTACGGGACACCAGCCGCTCTTCTTCTCCGACGGCGTCTCATGGGATTCTTATATTGCCTCACAAGGATGTAGACCCGCCCCAGTGGGCCAAGATTCCGATCTAGATCTCCCGATACGCGCCTCTGACCTTGGGTATTTTCTCGATGGTCTAGACACGCGGCTCCACTCTATTTGGGATGACATCTCCGAGTTTGTACGAGCTGCCAACATCGCAACGCAATGTAATCGCGGTATCGACAGTGAACTCTATCAAGAAGTCATGGTCTCGATCCACTACCGTCTCGTCAACCTCCGCTTCAACACCGGGACTATCAATGAAGTCACACGCCTTGCACTATTGTCCTTTTCTAGCACACTTTTTCTGCAGTGGCGTGGTGTCAAGATACGTTTCGAGCGCCTAGCCCAAGATCTCAAAAGGGCCCTATCCATGCTCGGGCGTAGTTCCGAAGCTATACCGGCGCAGCTAATCGTTTGGCTTTATATCACTGGCTCCATTTGTGTCTTCAACGAGCATGAGCAAGCGTATTTCCAGCCTGTTCTGGTTGAGGCACTTCAGAGTATGAGGTCTTGGCACGAGATCAGATCATCGCTGAAGTCTGTTCTTTGGGTGGACGTGCTACATGATCCCCCAGCAAAGCATATGGTGGAAGTCATGGTTCCCAAGGTCTGACTATGGAGGAAGCCGAAGCAAAATCATGAGACCCTCAATGTCCATGACAGTATGAGAGATCAACGAGATACGAGCCAAATGACGACCGGAGCGAATGACCCTATCCTGCAATCAAGAAGAAATACATCAAACATCATCAGTTTCGCAAGCACTTTTACTCGGGGGCTTATGTTCTGTCGACAACAGGCCCTCATATCGGGTCGTTTCGTATTCGCCCCAGCCATCGATCAGGCATCAACATCCAATGCCAACGCACAAACCGCAAGGCGTCCCAATATCTTACTGGCGCTACACGAGCTTATAAACCACGCCGCCCGAATTCTTCTCGAAACACTCGTGCTCACTTTCTCACCCTCAGGCAGCGAGAAGCCTAATATATGAGGTTGTAACGCCTGCTTATCCAATTACGTGGGGATCTACACGCCCCCAAACTAGAATCACCGTGTTATAGTGCCTCAGGCACTACTGTTTCAGGACGACCGGGATCGTGCAGATAGGATATCGTATTTAGCATGTCCGCGACTACAAATCTAACGGCTATTAAAGCAGCTCCGTATAGCCCCACGACAAGGCGGGAAACTAAATACATAAGCGTACCACAGCCGCCACAAATTACCAACATCTTCCCTCGACCACCCTCAAACCCATTACCAACATCCCTCCCCCCCGATAAAAAAAACCTCAAAACAACTATACCCCAAGAAAAATGTCCTCCCCACCCACCCCCTTCGCCACTCTCTACACAACCCCCAACTTCCTACACGCCCGCACCACCAAAGCCCTCGCCGCCGCGCACCTCAACTCTCTTCCCCTCCACCTCCCCCCAGACTTCATCTTCGGCACCACCAACCGCACCCCCGCCTTCCTCGCGAAATTCCCCATGGGCAAAATCCCCGCCCTCGAAACCGCTACCGGCTTCTACCTCTCCGAAGCCACGGCAATCGCGCACTACCTCGCGGACAGCGGCCCGAAGCGGCTCCAGCTCCTCGGCTCGAGCCCGGAAGAGCGCGCGGAGATCCAGATGTGGATCAGCCTGTCAGACTCCGAGATCTTCCCGAATATGGGCGCAGTGATGGGGCCGATGATGGGGACGGCGGCGTATGATGCAGGGGTTGTGGAGAGAGGGGAGGAAGCGTATTTGAGGGCGGTGAGGCGGGTGGAAACGCATTTGAAGGGGAGGAAGTGGTTGGTGAACCAGAACGCCGGGCCGAGTTTGGCGGATTTGAGCGTGGCTTCGGCGTTGTTTTGGCCGTTTAAGTTTATGTTGGATGGGGAGGCGAGGGGGGAGTTTCCGGAGACGGTGGGGTGGTATACGCGGTTGTTGGAGGTGGAGGAGGTGAGGGAGGGGTTTGGAGGGATGCCGCAGTTTTGTGAGAAGAGGGGACCGGCTGTGAAAGGGGGTTGAGGGAGTTGGAAGGGGAGGAGGTTTTAGGGGTGTGAGGTTGGTGGATTGATTCTTGATTTCGTTTCGATCGTGAAGTCCGGACGTCCTAGATTAGCCTATGGAATTTGGGTAGTTTTGAGTGTTGAGAAATTGCGAACGGGAGTTAGTCCGCCTGGTATCGACGCCTATTTAGCATGTCAAATTTCTAACACTCTAAATTCAGACCGGAGAATTAGTGCAATGTTGGCCCACTCGAATCTAGCTGTCTTGCAATGTGTTGAAAAGCGACGGCCTCGACTTGACCATTGAGGTTCTGTAAAGTTGAGACCGCTGAAAACTATCGGCGGGAGATAGTTATTACGATTCTCACTCCCTTTCGTTGTCCTGAAGACGTGCCTCTTGAAATCAGGCCTTGGATTACGATCGGTTGCGAGCGTGAGAAGCCTGTCGGAGGACTCCCTACCATTACAACTACGGCCTACACTGGAGGCTGATTTGGCCCTTATTTCCTATTATCAGTCGCGCGACGTTCCAAATTAGCTCTATTTACCTGTCAGTTTCTGAAGCATGTCCAATCCGCCCAAAACAACACCTGCATGAGCCAAATCTTGAAGATATGCTCTTAAATTATACTCATACAGCCACCGTCTCTCCAATATCACACAACCCAATCTCCGCCCCCCATTCCAACCCCGCCTCTTCACACGCCTTCTTCCACCGCATTGGTGGCTCGGTCACTGGCTCATGATGCGCGCTCAGATTACCCCTGAATGTGCCATAATGCATGCCGATACTCTTCTTACTCCGCACATCCTTGTGTATCGAGATCGAGTCGTCAGGGGACGAGTGCTGCGAGGACATGAACGAGCGGGGGAGGTAGCAGCCGATTGGGAGGAGCGCCAGATCGAAAGGTCCAAACAGCTGGCCTATTTCCGTGAAAGCAGGACAAGGAGGCACGGGAGCTTGAGCGGAGGAGAGCTCGGCGTCTGAGTGGACGCAGCAATAGCCCGTATCCCCTTTCGTAATGTCAGCTTCATCCGCTCCCCAGAACCGATAGCACAAGCACATACCCGTGAAATACAACGCCTTCCCCAGCGCCCCCTTCTCCAGCCCATCTTCTAGAGTCGAAGCCGTAGAAGAAGCAGTAGATCTGCCCTTCACCTCCCTAATCACCCAACTACACCACAGCGTCGCAGAAAACCCCCACGGCGTCCTCCCACTCCCATGCTGCGCCGGCGTACACACGACCTCGGCCGCTCCCACCCCCTCCACCTCGACCCTCACACCCCCCCACCAATCCAGCTCCACCACCTCGTCCGCCCTGATCCCCACCCCCAGCCCCACAAGCGTATGCCGTAACCCCAACCCCACCAAAAACCTCACCCTGCCCTCACCCCTCTCCCTCACCCTTCTCAACGTCGGCGAGTCCAGGTGGTCATAATGATCATGACTAATCAGCACCGCATCCACCTCCCCTACCTCCTCAACCTCGCACGGCAAGCCCACGAAGCGCTCCGGCCCGAGCATGCCGTACGGGCCAACCTTCTGGCTCCACACCGGATCTAGCAGTATGCGCACACCGCGCGCCGAGCCGGGCTGGATCGGCGTCTCGACGAGGAAAGAGGCGTGTCCGATCCAGGTGGCTTTGAGGCTGGAGGCGGGGAGCAGCGCGCCGAAGTCCGGGTCCGTCCGCACGGTGACGAGCTGCGAGGTGTCGGTGGGCACGGGGACGAAGTTGCGGTGCGGGCCCCAGCGGGCTTTGAGCGCGCCGCTGACGCCGGGGGAGCCGTAGGAGGGCCAGGGGTTTTTGAAGGAGCGCGGGGGCGCGCCGATGTGGTGGGCGGGGGGGTTTGTCGAGGAATCGGGAAGGCGGGGCGGGAGGGGGGTTATGGTGGTTGGAGAGGCCATTATGGGGGGTTTGTGGGATGTGGACGGCATTTTGGGAGGGGGAGAGGTGGAGGTTGTGGTTGGGGAGGCATCGTGGGAGTGGTGACGGTGTTGACTTTTGAGGGTGTTGGTCGAATGATGGACGGAGATAGAGATGGGGTTGCTCCGTCTTGGCGTAGGGGAGCTTTCGGATTGTTCTATTTAAGGGCTTTTTGGGTTGCGTAGATACTTTCAATTAGCTTGGCGAGAAGCAATTAGTACTTTGGGGAGCTCTGCTATTAATCTGGGGCCCGTTCTCTCTTATATGGATGCTAGAAGGCGAGAATGAACGAGAGTTACGCCAAATCACGTGATGGCTCGTTTTCAAGATGGCTCATCAGTAATCTATCGAGGCGTTGATACAGTTCCACGATTCTCATATGAACAGCAATGGTTCCAGAGCAGCTTGGGACCTTGAAAGGAGGGGACTTCTAGCACCGAAGCGAACGTAATCTCACTACTCATGAACATATAAAAAGGAAATCATTTCTTGAGGTATATTAGAGTCTGCCTATAGGACTGTTACTGCAACTGTCTCGAAACTACACTATTAGTCTGCTATAAAGCAGGTCTAAGGTATCCACAACAAAGAAGCCACAAATCAAAACACCATTAATTGCTTGACGCCATGCCATTCCATCTACGAATATGTGTCCGACCAGCAACTATCGGCCAAGACCAGCAAACACACAACACGCTACGTGAATACATCAATCCCTCCAAAACATTACCACACCTCAGCATTGCCAAGAAGACGAGTGACTTCAATCCCAAAGCCTCTGCGCTTGTGGGGTGCATCTGGGGGTCCATGTTCGGTCGAGACTTTCGCCATGTCCTCTATTCCAGGTGACAGCTCCATTGACAAGAGAGGAGAAAGAAAAGCAACGGATAGGAAACAGGTCTCGCAGTCTGGTATCTCTGGCAGCAAACAAAAAACAGCAAAAAGGGTTTCCCCGCAAAAGTGCTTTGTGTACTCGCAAGCGTCGAGAAGATGGAAATGGGTATTAGACTTCCGCGCCATTCGCAAAACCTATGTCCGCATTTCTGTGTGTGCGTTCCCCCACATCACTCCAAGGTATGCAAGTTTCTCTCTTCCTACACCAAATTGAGAGAGGACGCCGAAACAGTTTCCTTAGAGGACGCTTGGCAAAAAGAAGAAAAGACTGAAAGATATCGAAACAGCAACGCTACATGTGGGAAGTTTGTATGGGAATCTTTGGAGCACTATTACCGGTGGTGTGTACTGGGCTGAACAACAATATAAAGGGTATCTGGGTTTCTATCGTCTTCTGTTAGAAGCGTGTGTTTACGAAAGGCGCCGAATATGGCGAAAACTATGCACTTCAATTAGTTAGCCAAACATCCTGAATATGTCGGAATCAAAGGTAGTACCATCTACGTCACATCCGTCAGTAGACTCAACGCTTAGCAGGGGCTCCTTGCTGATCCATGTTGCCAGTGAGCTCAGCAACGCGGGCCTTAATGCGAGCGACGCGGCTTTCGATCGTCTCCTCTCCGCTCGTCTCGCCCTCGTCCGTGCGGTTGCTTTGACTTTGGCTGCGTCGCGATTGCTCTTCACTAAGTCTGGCAGCCCGTTCGGCAGCATTCTTCCTGATCTGAGCCCATCTGTCTTGCGCTGGAGAAGCTTGACGAGTCAAATCGATGGACTGCTCAGAAATATCGTCCCTGGCAGATGGGTCATGCGGGTGTGGCATCTCTTCCTCGTGATAAGCTTCCTCCTCAACCGATGCCGGATGGGAAGCAGCATGCTGATTGAAATGTGGTGGAGGAAGAGCAGTCATATGCTCCTCGTCAGAAGCATCATCTGGGACGAAAGCCGGCATGTCGTCCATGGGACCTTGGTCGAACCTGGCAAAAGCGTGGTCGGCCTCCTGCTGTTCGTACGTGGTCATGCGGGGTCCACTTGGACGCGGAGCATCTCCAGAGTAGTCGTGCTCATGCGAGACCGCAGAAACCGCTGGACTCTCGCCAATGGCTGGCGAGTAGGCAACAACTGGCTCGGGTTTTGCGGTCAGCTCGCTCGGCGCTGGAGACTTCTCTGCAGCTGGAACGGGAGGCGATGGCTTCTTCCTCAACTGGGACATGCGTCGCCCGAGGCCTGACTCCGGTACTTGGAGACCATTACCTTGTTCTGCTTCAGCAGACTGAGGAGTATCCGAGCTACCGGCTGGTCTGTCCTTCTTTCCAAACATTCTCCGGAAACCTCCTCCGCCAGTGTTCTTCTTGAGCTTCTTGGGGGGAGATTTTTTGGCAGGGACTGCCGCCTCTGGGCTCGACGTGTGTTGGTTTTCCCATGCTCGTTTTGCGGCTGCTTCAGCTTGGTTGGGCTGGGAAGAGCTCTGCTGCGGAGCAGGAACAGGCTTTCGAAGAGCTGGGTGTTCGTCCAAGGTAGGCCCAGGGGAGTACACTGGCGCAGGCTTTTCGTCCAAAGGCGTGGAGACAGTAGGCGTGGCAGCAGGTAGAGCGACTTGAGCTGCAGAGGCCGCCTCCGCCTTCTTCGACTGGGCCTGGGCTCGTGTCGGGGTAGTAGGAAGGGGTGCTGGTGGAGGAGCCTTCCTCGGTACCTGTGGCGATGATTCCTCCCGTGGGATTGCAGGAAGGTCATGGTTGTTGCTAACTTTTGGTGCTGAAGGCGATGAGTAGCCATTCGTGGTGGCAAGGAGGTTATCCCTCGAGCCCTTTCCAGCATGGACATCTCCAAGATATCTCTTTCGGACTTCATCCTTATCAAACTCCTTGGCCCACTGCATCGCCGGAGCTGCCGCACTCATAACGGCAGGCTGCAGTGTCATGACGCTGTTTGTCTTGGTAGACATGGCATCATCAACTCGGCCTCGGCGTGTGCCATTCTGCTCCGCGGCTTGATCTTTCGATTGCTGAGCCAGTCTGGCGGCAGCAGCTTGAATACGCGCATGTTGATCCGGCCCAATGCTAGTCTTACTCATCGGCGTGGTGCCGTTCTTGGCATTGTAGGGCTCGTTCGAAAGTGCAGAAGGCTTCTTGCCAGTTGACTTCCTACGACCGAGTCGCCCTCGTCTTGTGAAGCTGAAGAGCCCTTTCTTCTCTGCGATGTAGGCTCCTTCCTCTGGGCCTGGAGAAGCGCCCTTGACTTGCTCTTCCACAACGAGCCATCTTGCGCCAGGTATTGAGGTCTCGATCAAAGCGCATCGCCCAAAGACTGCCTTGCGCTCCGTTGTTTCCTCGCCAGCCAAGCTGGTCATCCAGACCCACCAGAAGGTCTCGTCCAAGTCGAATTGTGTGATGCTAGCGAGCTCTCCGGGCTCCAAGTGCTGCTCCTGTCGCACACCATTTCTCATATGCGACTGCGAACTGTGAATGCGAGTCACTTCTCCAATGGGGGGGAGCTGCTTGTCAGGAGGAAGTAGTAATGGAGCATGCTTGACTTCTCCGTTCTCCTCGACAAAGCCAGACGACAAGAAGTCAGCCCAGGATGGCGTTGTCGGACGACCAAAATCGGTGTTCCTGGACCGCGCTCCAGTTCCCAGCCCTTGGAAGCCGTTTGTGTCCCTGGGGAATGATGATCCATTTGACAAGGTGGATGCCGGGTTGTCGCTTACTCCGCCGAATCCAAAGTCTTCGAAACGAGACCACGAGGCATCCGGCATGCCGTTATTTGTAGAAAGAACGGATTGGTTAGTGGAAGATATGGAGTCTAGAACTCTTCGGCACTCATCGGTCAGGGCCTTCACCGGATCCTCGAAGGAGGAGAACTCCTGCAGAGCCTCGTCATCGTCGCGGTACTCGAAGTTCTTAGCCCGGCGTAGAAGGGCGAATGGCGTGGGAGATACTGAATCGACGATCATGACAATCCGTGTGGTCGTGGTCTGCATCAGGACGGGCGTCATCGGAGGGTACTCGGTTTGGGAAACGAGCGCTTGGAGAGAGCGTGGCAAGGTCGAGATACCGCTTATGCCAGCGACCGAGTCCGGAGAGAGAGAGCGAAGATACGCAAAGAAGAGATGGCTCGCAGCATCGGCACCCCTACAGAAGTTAGTACCACTGATCCTCGAGGTTATATATTGGAGATTCTTACTTCTCCCAGGACTTGTAACCGCCGTCAAATCCCTTGCCATCGTCGCTATGCCCAAAGGCCCACCAACCAGCCATTCTAGACAGTTTGCGTCCGCCAAGTCCATTCGTCTTGCCTCGTGCGGCGATCGCGGAGAGCAAGTCGAAGAAGTCTACAATTACCTGTCTCCGCGCCTCGGAGTCTACGCTGAGGGGTATAAAGGTATCAAAAGCATGACGAGCGTTGCCAGAATCTGGCCATTGATGTTAGTGATGCCAAGCATCATAAGAAGCCTGATATAGTCCACGTACCCGACTCTCCAATTTTGAAAAGCTCATATACATCCCAGGTCACTACGCCTCCAGGCAGTCGGCTCCAACACCATTTCATTATACTGCACAACACCTGAAGCCGTTAGCTTTGCGATAGGGTTTGGTGTACCGTCGACTGTCTCACCATGGGCTCAGTAAGGCGCAACTCTTGATTCAGCCCCTCTCCAGTATACTGGGAGCTGCCTTCAAACTGCGCCTTGAAGAAGCTGCGAATCATGTTGCGAGCGGCACTTGTGTCTGATCCAGGACGGAATGGAAGGAGGAGGAAGGGCATGTCGAGGGCTGGCAAGTCCGTCAGTGAGCTTCATAGTGACCTCTAAAGACAGAGGAGGACGGCACAGGTGCAACACTCGCAAAGACATACCTCTCGACTTCATCTCTTTTGTGCAGACGTGAATCAATTCCTGGATCTCCTCCGGCGCAACGTCTTTGCGCGACCAGGCGTCGTCCCAGTGCGGCTTTGGCGGTGCCACAGGGCCCGCGTTGTGGTCAGCATATTTGCCGGCTTTGGAGGCAGACCTCGAGCCGTCCTTGCTCTTGAAGAAGTTCTTAAACGACGGCATAACGATAAAAAGGCGGTGGTGTTGCGGAGCGTCGTCCGGCCTTGAGGACTGGGTCCGCTGGGGACAGTCGGCGCACGCGAGGCGGTCAGAGTGCGGTGCTGGCAGGCGGTATTAGGTGCATAAAGGTCTCGGGCGGGCTCGAGTTCAATTGGGAGCTCGTGCGGGCGGGCTGCACTTTGGAATGGAGCTGCAGGCCGGACGCGAGTTTTTGGAGTCGTGACAGGGATGAAAGCACGCTGACGGCAGAGCGCGTGGAGTTGCAGCAGAGGCGAACACGAGCAGCAGGTAGCGGGCGGTGGAGGGATTAGTGAATTGGCTTGTGTAATGAAGTGAGTAGGATCGGGACGGACAGAGCAACGAGGAGGTGAGGGAGCAATCCCAGGTGGACGAAAAGGGACCCCTAAACGGCCGCCAAGCCTGTTATGCTCAAAACCAGCCCAGGTGGTCGAGAGTGACGGCCAGCGCATCGCTGGACGTCCTGATAAACCTCCACGCCCCGTTGCCACCTGGCGATCCGCGTCGCGTTGCTATTCTTGATGCTGTCGCCGCCACCGGCTGCTACACAGGCGCGTCTATCCTCAATTGCCGGCCACCTCGCAGCGCACAGCGCCCTGAAGGGGTCTCAAGGTCTGTATCATGATCCGCGACAGCGGCGCGTCGATGAAATTGGCACGGACACTGGGCCCATCAGCGGTCGCTAGCAAGAAAGGCTCGCCCAAACGGTCCCGCGGCGCACCCAAGCGTGCATCTATCAGGCTGCATGCGGCAAGGTGGCCTTCGCTCTCATTTCAGGGCCCACGCCTCGTGCAAACCACTGCGACCGCTGCGAGAGAACAATCTCCTGCCCGAGCGCTTCGATGTATCACGACCTCCTCACCAAGTCTGCCGTTGACAGCGAATGGCCTGCGCGGCCGCCGCCAGGCAGAAACACGCCAGGATGAGTTGTCCGCAGGCTGTGCTCGTGTGCAGCCCTTCAATTCGCCAGCACGTCGCCGGCAAATCAACACCACGCAGGCGCCTCTCTCCGCACTTCCTCATTTCTTTTTGCACGTCCCTGCACTAGACTCGGGCCCCTCGGAGCCAGGAGCCCAATTGACCGCAGAACCACCACACCACACTGCCAAACCTCTCCACTGCCTGTCTACCTCTAACGACGTAGGCTGTTTCAGAGACCCGCCTTGGCAGTGCGCTGATCCTATGGGGCGATGATGAGACATCTAGCGATTGCTTCTTCAACTGACGTCGACCGCAGAGTTCTGAAAAACACCAGGAGAAGAGGGGTACTGTTCTGCATGACGCTATCTTCCACATTATTTCGCCACACGCTGGCCCTGTCAAGGGGTTTTATCAGAGTCTGAGCTTTCTCTGCCGACAGTCGAACAATATCCGTACAAGGGTTCTGCTTCGGATGTCCCGAGATCCAGTTCAAGCTTTGCAAACAGATCCAGATTAATTGATCTGACCGTGGTCCGTGTGCCAAGTCTGGGAAAGTCTGACTGTCGTATTCGTCTTTACATCAAGTATCAGGTCTATCCGCAAGTATCGGATTTCTTCCCTTCCTATTGCCTCATCGCGATCCTATTGTGTCCCCTTATCCTTTCTTCTTCTATAATCAAATTGAAGCCACTCCAAGGAATACGCTTGGACTCCATTATAAACCAGCAATTTCTAATCAGGTGACATAAACGTGACATTGAGAGCAAAGTCCCGTAAGGGAAGAGTTATTTGATCTTTGGCAAGATTCAACTTCATACAAACAGTTTATGTTGGTTAGATGTTCAATATTCAGCTATGAACTGTTCTGGTACTTTAGAGAGATGCGCCACCGCTACAACGGAGTGCTGAGGTGCAATTTGATAGTAAAACTTGTTAGACTGAGGACCCATCTCAGACGCGTCCAAACCTAGGATCCGAGAAATCAGACTTGGACCTATATGCAGCAGACCAGGAGAAGACTTACTACTGCATCGCAGTTGTCCTTACGCCTACCAATTCGTATTCATCTCTATTCATCCCGGCGTTCTTACTCGGAACCACAGACCCATCGCGAGGATTATCCGTACCCAGTGGATCGGTCTTTTGTAAACAACCCTCGCAGAAATTTCCGGTCGGGTCCTGCCGCGCCAGAACCTTTCCTGCGATTAGATTTGCGAGCTTCCACAGGGCCTGCAGAAAAACGAGATCTGCTACAAGCACGGCGATGATCAACGTTCCGGCAGATTTCTGCCGTGGGACCTGGCATAGATAGGTCGTCGAGATAGTCGAAGGATTAACAACAGGCACGCCTATTGGAGTCTCGGGGAGGTTGAAACCCGGTATCGCGAGGCCAAGCTCCTGGAGGTGCTCCGACATTGCCGTGACATTCCAGGTGGAATTGCTGAAAATTTTGAGGAGCGCTGGGTCGGCGAGAATGTTTGGATGAGCAGAGGTTTGGCCCAAGTCGGTCAAAACGGTGGAATAGAGAATTTTAGCAAAGCGATCGGTTGCATACCAGATACTGGGAGATGATTGGTCGTGTATAAGGCGTGAGATACTCTTGTTTTTTCCTCCGTCCCAATACACGCCAAGGTTTTGATCGATGAAACGCCAACCGATGCTAAAGAAGTCAGGATCCGTGATGTTTACTCCCAACGTGATATTGGGTGTGAAGTAAATGCCGCCCTTCGCGAGGGTGCCACTTTTATTCTTGGTGTCGGTAAAGCCTTGGGCACTTTCCATATTTTGGGTGAGCTGCCACCAGTACAGAGACAGCAGAGACTCCCCCCAGTACAAGCTTGCACGGGACGCCTGGTTCCGGCCTATGAATCTGGTTTCGCCAGTATACACTGTATTCACCGATACAGTCTTGGGTGCTAGATTGTATGATGCTGTTAGATTGATGGTAGAGCGCCCCGTCGTTGCCGTGTCCATGGAGCACGTGATATAGGCTGTTGCATCAGCACCCCATGTCGAGGTGCCTATTTGGGTGGCAGTGCGGCCGTCAGAACTTTCCAACAAGACTTGAATAGATGAAACGCTGCAATCCTCCAAGAAGTTGTTGTGGTATATCAGAGATGGCGCGAAGACCTGGTCTCGAGCTGGCGACTGGTACGAAATACCAGTCAAAGTATAGGTAAGCGCTGTGTTGGTTGTGAAGAACTCGGTGTTGACAGCAATATTGACCGATTCACAGGTTGGCAGAACTTTGCTAGACGGCAAGCTTGGCCACTTCTTGGATTGGCTGTAGCTGGAGGACACTGTGGAGTTTGGATCGGGAGAATACACGACTGCCAGCGAGTACCCTGAGCTCGCGAAGTTTAGAAAAGAGAATAAAATGGCAGCGACAATTGCGCCGACTAAAACGAAGTGTGTGAAGTATTTCCAAGGGTAAGGTCGCGATACGCCATAACTGAATGAAGGAGGACGCATGTCGAGGACTGGGTTCACAATACTGTGAAAGCTTGGGAATTGAAATCAAAGAAGATTTCTCGAATACTCTCGGAGGAAGCGATAAGGGATTCGGTGAGATACTTATAATCGCCTCTGCAGAAGACCAGGCTGACACTTGGCATCAATCCGCCTTCCAAGCCATTGCATTTGCATGGCAGAGTACAGCTTGTAGGCGCTTCCAGATGGTCTAGCGCAGATATCAAGCTACCAGATCAGCCATGAGAGAGTGGTAATGTACTGGTATAACAGCTTGCGGTACCGTGCTTTTAACAGACTAAGTTCAGCCTCCGTAAAATTCAGCCCAGAGAAGGAGGTCCGCCGCTCTATTCCCGCCTGTTTTGCCAGTGGCTTCAAATTTGCGCTAGACCACCGGACGCGCCTATATGCTGTACAACCACTCTTTTCAGCCCAAGTCGCTAAATTTGCACATATGCAGCCTTGTGGCGCTGCTACGAAGCGAATTTTGAAGGGCGGTATCTTGGCCCCTAAATCAAATTGAGGAGTAGAAGTTGCGCGTTAAGGAAAGGTTGAGTGATGAGAAAGACGTTTGTGGTTGAATGTATCACGAAGGGAGTGTTTTCCGTCAATGTAAACATGTTCGCGTAAAGGTGTGAAGCTTTTCACAGCATGTGGAGATGACGATCTACGAGCATCTGGATGCGTCCCGGTCCGGTGAACAGCGTCGAAATAAAGCCACACGATCAGCCACGGCAAGGCACCATTGGACACGGCACAAATGTCTGATGCAGCACAGCGGGTCGATACAGGTCAATCGCTCATTGCCAATTCGTACGCGGCACAGATAATCCAATACAACGCAAAGGGTTCCGGCACTCCCGAAGGGCGTTGATCGAGTTCTTACTCAGCCAATGAGGATAGAGGGTTCCTTTCGTCACTGAGCTGCAGTAAGATAGAAAAGCAATCAAGACTGGGTAGATGTGGGACGAAAGGCTGTTGTATTGATGATGGTGAGGAAGCTAGCTAACGAGCGGAAGGAAAAAGGATATCAGCGTCTTCCAGAAATCGTCTCATGCGGTTAGTTTTGTAAAATCTTCTGACACCCCCACCCAATCCTACGTGGAGGTGCTTCAGCTACCTTTCATTCTCTTCAAGTTCTTTAGCCGGCGACCTGATTCACAGGTCGTTGCTTTTGCAATAGAAAACACCCACGCGACCTGCCCCTCTGCATGCACATCGCGTCTTTCAAATTCGGTCTCACGCGGTTGAATTCGTGAAAATTTGTAACTGGCCGACCTAAATTTCGCACTGAAGATCTTCAGGGACTCAGTTTCGCTCAGGTATCCTCATGACAATGGTCTGATTTCGAGCCCGTTGCTTTTGAGATTGAAAACAACTACACAGCGTACCCCTCCACGTCAAGTAAAAGCACCCAACCCAACCCACGATCCCCTCACACTGCGCTCTCCACCTTCACCTTCTTGGCCGGAAACACACCACTCATATCTCCAACAGGCAGACTAATCGGGAATTCAACCGCCGCCAGAATCTGCGCTGCGAGGATCCACCACGCGCCCGCTGAAGCAACGAACCCGAATGCGCCGGCAGCCTATCACCAACAGCGTCAGACACCCAAACATTCCCAAGTCACCCCAGAGAGAACACTTACAGTCAAACACTTCCCCGCCACGCCCGCATTACCCTGCGCCAGGTGCCAAAACGTCGCAGTCAGCAGGGTGAAGCACAGCGTCAAACCCCATTCCACAACCATCAGACATATATTCAACCGCAGCGTGCCCAACGCGAAAATGAGCGAAAGCACCGCCATTGCGAGCAGAAAGAACCCAAAGCTCGCCGCGAACGCTGAATCATCGAGCCCTGCCGACGGGTGCTCGACGCTATAGTTGGTGGAGTATTGGCCGTAGGCGCCTAGACTTGGCGTCAGCGTGGCCGCGAAGGAGAGCCAGAAGCCGCCGTAGGCGCCGAAGAGGACGAAGGGGTATGTGTTGCCTGTTGCAAATCATCAATCATCAGAAACTTCACTTTGATTCGGATGCATGGGAATACGCACCCATGATCCACTCTCCAATCGACCCGATAATCATGAGCATCCCGCCCATGAAGTAGTACGACCCGATGGAGGCAGCGCCGTTGCCGCCTGCGCCTCGCCAGCCCATCACGTCGCAGGAGAAGGGGGTCAGCGCCATGGCGAGACCGAGCACGGCGAGGGGGGTTGGGTTGGCGAAGGTCTTGCGGAGGGAGCCGTGGACAGGGGTTTGGGGGGACAGGTAGTATTTCTCGAAGAGCTCGGGGGAGAGCGTGACGCTTGGCGCGCGGTGCATGGCGAGGGGGTCACTGGGGGGCATCTTCTCGTCGTGAATAGGTGGGGTGCCGTTGGAGGAGGTAGGCATGGTAGCGGCGGGTTGGTGAGAAGAGATGAAGCTTGAAAATTGAATGAAGAGGGTGACGGGGAAGAGGGCTTGGAGTGGGTGGGGTGGATTGAGATATAGTAGATATGGACGACAAGAGAAATGCCACTGGAAAAGGAGCTGTAGGGATGTAGGAGAGAGAGAGGTCTGGAAGAAGGTGAGGCTAACTATATACAAGAGGTGCTGTGCGCCTGCCGTAGCCCTCGCCGCTACTCCCTGGCGGAAAGCAGTGAAGTACGCTCAATTCCTTTGCAAATACCCCCTTTAACATTGCGTCGGCATGGCGCGGCATCTTACACGCAGTTCGGATGGCTTATCTGGATCTTTAATTGGTTCCCACTGCAGGTCGAGATAGGAGAGAAGATAGAGGGTGGTTTCGCTCCATGAATCGCTTCAGAGCCCGGGAAGCGTGGAGGCTGATTGTGGGTGTCGATCAACTCCAAGGTGCAGTCTGGTATTACGTCTCTTCCTCCTTTCAGTCCTGTTCATTTGGTCTTGCTATGGTGTTGGTTCGTTCATGTGACGCTTCCAGGTACCATAGTGTCGAAGTTGAACTTCGACTTAAAAGGCGACTTCCATCCCTAATTGTCTGACGAGAGCCACTTCTTGACTGACATATTCGAAAATTTAGCAGATAGAGAAGGACGCTATCCAACACATCTTCGAATGTCTGGTCTGTAAACGCGTGGTGTGTAGTTGTCAGTTCAGCAGTCACCGAGCCGGGATCTGGCCGGGCTTTGACCGCCGGGCTTTGCTTTCCCTCTGCCAATCACTGATCTGCAACGCAGATAGAATAAGCTCTGCGATCATCTTCTCTAGCTCTGATGCGTCGCAACGTGGCTGTCTACTTGTACGATTATGGATGGACGTGGTGGGCGTCAATCCGCCTAAACAGGTCCTCGCCAACCCCAATTTCACTCATCAACTCTGACTCCTCCCTCCCTGCCGCAACGCCGCTAGATCCACATGCGGACTCTGCACCCCATGGTCAATCCTCGCGCTCGCCGCCAACTGCCCGTTCCCCGTAATCCGCCCTATCAACGCGATCTTCTCCCTCAACCACGCCCGCTGCGCCTCCTCCAACCCTAACGCCGCAGCTGAGATAACCAGCGGCCAGGAGAGCAGAAACGCTTTCCGGGCTGACAGTTCCTCAGGCGGTGGTGCGTGCTTCACGACCTCGATAGCCGTGTCGGCGGGGTCCTCTGGGAGTTTCACGCGCCCGAAGACGAAGGGGACGCTAGCGCAGATAGCGTTGATGAAGGCCGTGTTAGTGGCGACGGCGAGGGTGTATTGGGCAGAGATCACTGAGGCCTGGGGATGGTCGGGCGGGGGTTGTAGGTGCTGGAGGGCGCGGGCCATGATGGTATTGGCGGCAATGCGGGCGGCGCGGTAGCGGTTCCAGGTCGTTGCGTGGCTGAGATTCAGGTACACTTGAACTGTGGTGGTGTAGTAAAGAGCGCTGCTTTCAGTCCCGGTGGCCGAGATGGCTTCGGGTGGGAGATCTTGGGAGACGTAGGACCAGTCAGGCGGTATCTGCGTGGCCCAGGCGGCGAGCTCGGTGTCGAGTTTGCGGGCTTCGGATATTAGGTTGAAGGCGGAGTCTTTCAGGCGCTGGTGTTCGAGAGGATCGGTGGAGAGGGTGTTTCGGAGAGATTCCCAGACGGTTATGCCCTGGGCACGGAGCTGGGAGAGGCGGATTATGTAGCCGTCGAAGGTGAGCTCGAGGCCCTGCTCGCCGAATTCGAGACCATTGTGGAGGTAGGAAGGGACCGTGAAACCGTGGGTGAGCGAGTGGCGGATCTATGATGGTAAATACAAGTAACTTTGCATACTACTTTACTATTCCGTCAAAGCTCGGGACGTTTTCCGACTTACTACTTGTCGCCGTATGTTTTTATCAAGACCAAGGTTTCTTTCTGAAAGAGTGTTGAGGGACCTCCTGAGACTGAGAATAGTCATAGCACCTTTTAGGTGATGGATGCTTCGCCAGTAAAGGGTATCTCGCGCAGAAAAATCACAGACGATATTCTGTACGAAAATGAGCAGAGCTCTATACACGTTCGAGTTCTTTCCTTGAAGGTACCTCATACGATGCTAACATCATTACACTCATCAGAGTCTCATCAGATATTGCTTTACTTGCACTGGCTACGGACTGCTTCGCCAGTCCAAGTGCTTGCGTGTACTTCTCTTGGCCAGTCAACAGAGCGGCCCCGGATCTCCGTGTCCTCCCAAAGACTGCCAATGAGACTGCTAGGACGGCAAGCTCTAGGGTCGAATTTTGCACATGCGTCGGCTTATTTAGGACTGACCCCAAGTTGTCGGCAACGGAGTCGACTAATAGAGCTGGGTCAATATATCCTCTTACGTAGTAAATGACGGCCTGGTTCTCTAGTGGCCCATTCAAAGATCGCACAAATTGAAGATACTCGAGGCGTATATCTGGACTAGAAGCTCTTGCTGACGAGGGGCCCGTCAAAGAACTGAGCTGCCCTTCCCGTTCCGATGGAGATTTTGACAGTGATTCTGAAGGGAACTTCCTTTTCCTTGGCGATTTCTTCGGGGATTTTGAATGAGAGGAATGCAAAGATCTTGACTTCGAGTCGCGACCATCCCGAGGTCGTCGCGCAGTGCCTGCTGCATATACATTCTCACTCCTGAATGGAAGGCCGCCTGCGTCTGCTTCGTATCCGGAGCACTCTCGACTAGATTTGGTGCATTGCGTGCAATGTGGTCGCACGCCGTCACACTGACGATGTGTTAGCGCTCAGCGCGAAAAGGCTCGACATTTGATATCGAGCCAGAAGGTGTCTTTTTGTCTTGTATAACAACCTTTATACGACGCGTTCTGCACGTCCCACACCCGCGACTAGGGTACGGCATGCTTCATGGTGCCCAATCGGGGGAATCACTGTAACGAGGAAGACGAAAAGTACCAGCGTCGGAGCAGTGCAGAAAGGGTTGGTTTTATCCGCGGGTAACTATCAGATGAAACACTTGCCGCAGCGTGCTATGACGTATTGGTGTAGTGGTGGTTTCGCAGCTAACGTACCTGGGGTAGAGCAATATGCCGTCCAGTAACGAGCCAGCCAATCGCAACACAGCGTTGATACCCATGAAATAAGCATTTCGTCTTCTTCCAAGCTTTCTGTTAGTCTAATCTCCCGCCTGGATTTATAGACGCCTACCCCGAAATGCAACTGGTTTATTTGCTGCGTCCATTTGATGCATCCGAATCTCAACAGTCCTACGTCTCCGAAGCCAATCAGATGTCAACTTTGCGTTTAGTAGACTTACAGCTCTTCATAAGGCCAGATGCGCTTCCTAGTAAACCAATTTCATTACCAGTACGCCTGCACCTGGCCTGTTATGATAGAAGGGCGCACCGACTCGTGCACGGGACTAGCTCGTGCACGCATTACCGAAAATCACGCACCACGGAAAAATAAGCTTTTCCACTACAACAAGACTTTCTATACAACTCTATAAGCACAGAGTTAAGGTAATAGAACCCGCTCTTTTACTCTATAGTAACTACGTGACCCTCTAGATACTTAGGGGGCTTTCTATTTCTCTATAGCCGGCCCAAGGCCTCTAGTACCTTAATTTTCTTCTTATTATCTATTATAATAATATACTATATTTTTAAAGCTGTATTTCTTAGTATATATAGCTTATAAGCTCTACTTTTACTAAGTAGCTACTAATTAGCTAGTTTAGTAGCTCTAGCCGCTTTATCTAATATCTCTTTAGCCCTCTTAGTATTATATACTAGCTTCTTATAGAAATCCTTCTATTAATACTACTAAGAGGCCTATTACTATACCTTCTTTTATTATTTCTCTTTATATATAGCCTTTTAAAGCTTTATATTCTTCTTAGTATTAAAAACCTATTTCTTTTTTTTTTCTTTCTTCTTTTAAAGCTTATATGCCTATTTTATCTTATTAGAACTATAAATTATAGTAAATCTATCTTCTTTATATATAATATATTTAAAAAGAGGCTATTACCTCTTTCTCTTCTTTTATTTCTTTTTAATAGCACTAGCTATAGCCTTATACTATATTTTAATAACCTTAAGCTATACCTCTATCTTATGTATATAGTATATAAATTAGTAGTTATTTTAGCTTAGTAGCTTCTTAGGTATCCTTACTATAGCCTTCTAGAACGTTTCTATACTAAAATTAGCTATAGAAAGTTTCTCTAGTGTATCTATCTTATACTAATACTAAATTTCTCTTAAAATAATATCTAGCTTAAATAGTTATATACTAGTTCTTTTAAAGCCTAAGGCTATATTCTTAGATATTATAGTACTCTTCTATGCTAGCTAAAATACTTAGAAGAAGTTTCTTTTTATAAATTTTATATAGCCTTTATTTTAATACTAGAAATATACTAAATACTTATTATACTATATAGTAAGAGGAGTAAAGAGAGAGATATCTAATAGTTATAATTTATGCGTAGAATAAGGTAGAAATATAAAGAGAAGAATATAGTTTCTAATATAATAGTTAATAAATTAAGAAGTAATATATAAGCCGTGCCTATTAAAAATTAGTAGGCGCTAGTTTCTTTCTATGCGTGCCTTTTCTTTTATCTCTCTTTAGAACACTATACGTAGCCAGGCGTAGCTAATAGCGTAAGAGGTCTATCTATTTAGTAAAGATTTAAAGAAATAGCTATATTTTTAAGGTTTAAAATCCTATAGCTATATATCTTAAATATTACTAGAAATAGCTTAATAGATAAGAGTAGGTAAGAGCTTTATTCTATTAGTATAGATAGCTACTAGTACTATAATCTACTTTCTATTTCTATTCTATATAATATTCTTTAGCTCTAGTATATTCTTAGTAAAAATTCTATACTATTCTATAAGGTAGCTAATAAGAAAGCCCTTTTTATCTATATTATAGATATTATATTTTTTAATATTATATTACTTAATTTTATTACCTAGAAGCCTAAAATATAAGCTATAGTAGTGCTCTAACTTAGTCTTTTTATATACTAAATTAATAGGCTTTAAATAGCCTATATCTAGCTACTTTTTATATTACTTATAGAACTAGTATATTTAGTTTTCTTCTAGCTAAATATTATAGATTTTAAAGGCTAATCTTTAGAGAATTTAATATATAGAGAGTATTTCTTTAGCTATAAGATAGCTAATATAGGCTAGGAGAGCACTAGATTAAGCGCTATTAAGTAACTTTTAAGTATTATAACCTTTCTCTTTAGATCTAGTAAGGCTGCGGTACTACTATAAGAGTATTAATTAATAGACTCTATTCTTTATAGTAATAGCTTGGAGGTTCTTTCCTTTAGCAGTAATAGCCTCCTTAATTGCCGCTTTAATTCCCGCCATTTTCTAGCTGAATTGGATAATTTTTAATGGAGTTGTGATTTTTTAAAGTTAGTGGTGGTGGCGCTCGGTTGTGTATTGTAGCGTGCACGAGCTAGTCCCGTGCACGAGTCGGTGCGCCCTTCTAATGAAGAGAGTCGAGAGCGGGCCTCCAAATTCGGAGAGCACCTAAGCACCCCAACGAACACCTCATCACGACGTCTCGGCAATCAGGCTACCGTCCGGTACCTGCATGAAGCAGATGATCTTACCTTCGTAGGCTGAGACGCTAGATGGGAGGGACGCGAGGCCTCGGGAAAGCTTTTACCTGGGCATTCTTGCTGCATGCTTACTCCAACAACACCTCTTCTATCGCCAAACCTTTCGACGCCTTGCTATGATCCTTAAGAGCAGTCACAGGGCCTGACAACAATATGAACAGTGTAGCATCGCGTAGTAATTTTGCGCACGTCGTCTATCCTAACCCGTAGAGCACCTAGTTCATGCAAGGGCGGAGAGCACGTTTGAATCCCCGCAATCAACGCCATCACACAAATCTCAGTACATCGGCGACAAGTGCCTATAACGTCCATTCTGATACTCTCGCGAACCGTTTCTAGCACTGTATAACCTTACTTATGGATGTTGCAATAACTCCGTATTGCACTTCTCCCTGAGCTCGGTTCTACTTTCTATGCTGAAACGTTGAAGCAATAATACGAAGGGGCCATCAAAAGTTTTTACCGAGAGCACTAGATGTATACCATTATGTTTCGCTTTGGGTAAACTCTTTTCAGTGTCAAGGTAGTGCCGAGCGCGACACATGGAGGACTTGAACTCGCGAATAGAGCATTCGAAGAGGTTCTCCCAGATACCGGAGTGCTGCGCATCAATACTTCGTCTTGAAAGACGAAAGAAATCTAAGGTCTATCCCACAACTAGGCGCTCTACCCCCCCACGTCTCGCTCCTAACACCGCATTCCGCCATACGGTGTTGTACCATTGAACTTTTTACTTCGCCTACTGCGGTCAGAACATCCTGTGGCTCATTCACCTTCGTCCTTTAATATGTTGCCATACGTTTGGCGTGATGGCATACATAATGCCTCCACCTACTCTTCACCTCCATACTTCTTCAATCACTCTCTACCTTCATATAACTTCACTTGCCCTCTACTCCCATGCCGCGACCCTGAATATCTCTATTCGTACGCCATGGGATTGACGCGGGCTGTCATATCGTCCATTTTGACTATAATCACCACCATTCTTGCACTAGCTTGTGCAAGCCCCACTTTCAGTCCTATACAGCCTCCTTCATATCCGCTCGCAGTTCGCAGCCCATATCTCTCGGGTATAGTTGCCTTTGTACGTCTCATCGGTAAACTTCACGCTGATTGGAACTCCCACAGTATGGCTGCCCGGAAACCTAGCCACTAATCTTCCTACTGCCGTTCCAGAGTTCTGGACCGGCCAGAAACTAGGCTGGTCCATCTTGGCCCGAGTCGAAGAAAACAACAAATGGACTACTTACAGCTTGTTTGGCTTTGGTGGCGGAGATGCCAATGTCGTGGCAGCAACAGTAGTGAGCGGGGAATACACCACGACACGTTCGACTTTCGTATTGACTGCTGGTGCGGCAAAATTCTCTCTCGAATTCTTTTCGCCTGTTGATCCGAAGAACTACGTGCGTCAAAGTTTGCCGTTTAGCTACTTTACGGTAACGGTTGCGTCATCCAAAGGCGTTCCAGTGCAGGTGTACTCGGCCATCGATAAATCTTTCACTGGCAACTTTGATGCAAACCCTCAGATAAGCTTAACGCAAACCACTTCTGGCAAAACGTCAATCTACGAGTGGACGCCCAGCAAACCCCAAGTGTTTGTAGAGAAAAACAACGCAGCTCAATGGGGCACCGTTGTCTTTGCTTCCCGCCAGAGTGATGGGTCTAAGTCCTTCACATACTCTGCGGGTCAGCGGGATACGATTCGAGGGCAGTTTGTAAATTTCGGAAAACTGAGTAACGCAAGTACCACGGTGGCAGCCGACACTATCACAGCCTATGCTCACGATCTGGGAAATGTCACATCAGCTGCCTGTGTTACCTTTGCAATCGGCCACTATCACGAGGATGCCATCAACTATTTGGGCGCTCACAGGACACCCTACTTCCGATCTGTTTACCCCAACTCAGTTTCGGCCCTCATCCACTTTTTGGACGATCATTCCTCTGCACGTGCAGACTCGCTCGCGTTCGAGAACAAACTGCACGACCTAGCAATTGATGCGGGTGGAGAAAAGTACCGGGACATTCTTGCTCTCACTGTCCGCCAGGTGTTTGGTGCTATCGAGCTGACCATTCCTGGTGGAGCAACCCCAACAGATACAGACGACGTTCTAGTGTTTATGAAGGAAATCTCCTCAAACGGAGACATCAACACATTGGACGTCATCTTCCCAGCAATTCCCCTTTTTTACGTCCTCGCGCCAGAATACATTCGCCTCCTTCTCGAGCCTGAACTACGATATCTCAAGAACGGCGGTCCCAACCAAGCATTTCCCGTCCACGACTTAGGTACCTATCCCAACGCTACCGGCCATGATAATGGAAACGAAGAGCATATGCCTGTCGAAGCCAGCAGTGTTGTGCTCATCGCCTCTCTCTGGTACGCCAAAGCTACCGGTAATAGCATCTGGAGCGGCTCAGGAGGCACATTCACCAGCACCCTCACCAAGTATGCCGACTTTCTCAGCGACGAGAATAACGGCCTCTACTTGCCATCGCAGCTCAGCACAATCGACGGACCAGGCCCTCTAGCGGGCCAAACTAACCTTGCTATCAAGTCCGCCGTTGCGCTTAACGCGTTTGGTGTTCTCTCCGGCATCAAGAAATATTCGGATAGAGGCCTGTACTACGCGTCTCAGCTCTACAACAGCAGCGGCACCGGGATCGGCCAGAGCTGTGGGGATGCAGCGCCGCATTTCACGCTCCAAACGACTGATGTCCACGACTGCGCCGACTACGCTTTCTCGACCGCCTTCAACCTTTACCCCGACGTCTTACTGGGCCTGAAGACGTTTCCGCAGTCTGCCGTTGACATGGAGGACGCTTTCTACCCTACTGCACGAAAAGAAGCCGGCGTCCAGGCAGACACGCGAGGCGATTGGATGAGCACGTTTTGGGGCTTTTGGGCCGCAGCAAGCGGAGAAGAAGGTGGAGCCACTGAGAAGCAGTACATCAATGATGTATATGCTTTTATCTCGAATGGGAAGAACACTCATCCGTTCTGCGATCGGGTACATGTTACCGGAGATAGCGTCGGCTTGGAGTATACGTGGCGTGCGAGACCGGTGACAGGTGGTCACTTTGCGGTTCTGGCAAGGAAGAAGGGGCCTGATCTCATCTGGAAGTGACTTGGTGGAGGAAGTGTGGTACAGGAGGCAAAGAGCGTGAGGCTGAGAAGCGGCATCCCGTGGCATTGGGTTTGGCTTCTCATTTTGCTGTGGAAGGCTGTTATCTAGCTTCAATAGATACACAACCAGTCTATATAGCTCTCTAGCCTAAGTGACCTAGAAAATGGAGGAATTATCTCATGTCTCGAAGTTTCCAGATATAGCTCCTGTATCGCTTTGCGGTCAAGCCCATGTTTATGTTTGCATATACTCTGCAGAGGCGCTTACCTGTTCGAATTAGCTAGCAAGATGAGTAAAGCAAATCCTCAAATTCAAAATAGCTCAGAAAACAAAGCCAGGTGCAAACACGTTTAGTATAAGGCTTTAGGACTATCCCCTGACATTATCACTAGTCATTTTCAAGGTTCAGCCTTGCCCCGCCAAAACCACTTAAAACACCACGCGAACCCGCATCCGCGCCTTGGCCGTCGAACTTCATGGACTCGGACATTTTGTCTGAAGCCTCCTACATCCCCACAGGACCATTGGTATGGTCCAACAACACCTTGTACAGGTCAGTGAACAGGCGATTTACCCATGTGTCGTCCCTCAAACTCACCCGTAACGAGGCTTACAAATAGCAGCAAGTTTATCCTCCACCGCATCCCCTCTGTCCACTCTCGTCTCAACCGATCCTCGATGAGAAGGCAATCTGTTGCCTTGCCGCCTTCCGACCTTGAGGTATAAAGATAGTACGCGCTGCTCTTCTATCTGGTCTCTGCCCGTAATCGCGAAGTTTTTTCCTGTACCAGCCGCGACTGAAGACAACCTCGATCTCTCCCTCAGCGAAAGACCCCTCCTACCTCCTCGTATACCTTCGACAGCCCTACGAAAGGACCATATAAAAGCTTTACTTTCATAATCGTATAAGGGAGAGACTTCTGAGGTTTCTCTTCTCTCGCGAGAGGGCGGCCTCCAACCGCAGGGCGTTGGTTGACGTTATTGAGCGATCAATTGCGGGCAGTTTGAGCACTCTAAGACGCGTTTATTTTGGAATACCGGGGCCAGTTCTCTTCAAGTTCAAACTTTGAATGAGCCTCCTGAGCTGGACCCTGTGCCGAGCTAGGAGAGACGTGTTTTTGATCGACTTAGTACCTTTCATTCACCGTCTGGCTTCCTGCGGCTCATAGGATCACATTGCCGCTTCGTTACCCCCGCAACGCACTCCATCACGCGGGAGTCACGGGCTCTCGTTCTCCCGGTACATAAGTTAACCTGACACGAGTGATTGCCCAATTTTACTAGTCACTCACCACCCCCCCATCACCTAGTTGCCTAACCACGAAACCTCGCGCTACACCACCAACATAGCTCAAACTCACTCTGCACAAGATTTCACCGCAATACCCGCAACGATCCTACCTTTCACTACCGAACATGGACAGCCAACTCACCCAACCGTTAACGCAACAAACCCTCGATCCTCGGAGGCTAGGCCGTAACAACTCTGGGCTCAAAGACTCTGATATTTCGGATGTGCTATGCATTCTACACCCGGCATCGATAGCAGCTTATCGTATTGTACAAGAGGCTGCTGTCAATACACCCGAACACGTTCTTCAGAATGAGGGTCTGACAACGTTTGATAATGTTGAATCCGGGCTCGACTTAGAAGAGCAGGAAACCATCATCATTGATGGCGAGAAGAAATCGACTGCGGGAAACGATTTAGCTCTTCGCATGTCTTCTCATACAATCAACACATTCGGGGGCTTTTACTTTGGGAGAAATGCGTCACTCTGCGACATCGTTTTCAGTGCGGACTCTGCTAAACGGACGTCAAACAAGCACTTTCGGATATTTGTCAACACAAACTCCATGCTAATGCTTGAGGATACGTCGACAAACGGTACCGTGGTGGACGATGTACTTCTGAAATGCAGAGACCCACATCACCACCCTACACAACGTGTACTAGACCAAGGATCGATTGTTTGCATCCAAAGCACCTTAGACAAAGATTTGGTCAAGTTCGTTGTTCGATTTCCTTCAAGAGAAGGCCACGAAGAAGCCTACGACGAGAAATTCCGAAATTACGTCAACCGGTGCGCAATAAACGAAGCCCGTACGAAAGGTAAACCGATGCCAACCCGCTTAGTAGCCAAGCACTTCAAGGCCAGTGCGCAGGGTAGAACGACATTCGGCATGTATTGGAACGGCGGAGAGAAATACAACGTCGTCGGTAAGCGCCCAATATTGTTCAAAACTACCAAAGCTAATTTTGTCATAGGTATGCTAGGAAAAGGTGCTTTTGCAACAGTCTACCAACTTGCCACTAAAAACGAAGGATTCGCCATCGCTGCCAAAGAGCTCGAAAAGAAGGCCATTATGAAGAATGGGCAGATGGACCAGAAGATCGATAATGAAATGCGGATCATGCAGGAGTTACGGCATCCTAATGTTGTCCAGTACATCGACTTTCACGACTTCGGCTCTCATCTCTACATCATGATGGAACTCATCGAGTATGGCGATCTCACCGGTTACATCGAGAGAAATGGCCGCCTTTCCGAAGAAGAAGGCAAGATGATGGCGCGTCAGGTCCTCAGCGCGCTTGTCTATCTGCACCAAAAGAATATCACGCACCGTGATATCAAACCTGACAACATTTTGATCAAGTCTGAGAAGCCTCTCACTGTAGCGATTGCCGATTTTGGGCTTGCTAAACTGGTCAAGAACAACGAGACCTTTCTCAAAACGTTCTGCGGAACTCTCCTGTGGTGCGCTCCAGGTAAGTTCATCAGTCTGACATGCAAGGTTGCGCTTTTACTAACAATCTTGTAGAAATCTATCCTTATTACAGGGAGTGGCTATCAGCTCAAGGGAGGAAACGTTCACGTGGTAGCAACAAGAAAACCCACAATGAATACAGCCAATCCGTCGACATTTGGTCCTTTGCTGGCGTTCTGTGGAGCTCTCTTTGCGGCAGCCCACCCTTTGCGGGTACAGCAGTAGGTGGTGGATCGGCCATGTTCAACGTCATCATGAACACACCTTTGGACGGCGTGCCGCTGCGAGAGGTCGGTGTTTCCGAAGAGTGCATCGATCTGCTCCTAAAGATGCTGAACGTAGATCCGAATGCTCGCCTGACGGATTTGGAGTGCTTGAGACATCCTTGGCTGGCTGATGGCATCGACAGACCTGAAGCACGCTTGGACAACATCCAGGAAGAAGAGGAAGATCCCGCTGAGGAATTGTCCCAGCTTAGTATCAAAGAGCAGTTCCAATCAGAAAGCCGCAACGAGGAGGCAGATGCAGCCTATGACGACGAGGTGGCCGAGTTCTTTGATCCTGATCCAGAACCCCCTTCTAAGCGCGTCAGACCCGACAATCTGTTCCCACGGTACCAGACTCGGGATAGGGACTTAGAAGAATCCGGTTTCGAAGAGGAGGATGGGGAACCCCAGCAGGATAGCTTCCATTATGCCCCTCTTACTCCTGGAACTACACAAGGACAAACTACACAAGGACGAAACCGGCTATTTGGGGAAATTAGTCAGAGAGCACTGCGCAGCTCAGGTCTCCTAGGCACTCAAGCAAATGCCGCGCTCTCTATTCCCGAATCCTCCAATGGAGCTGCTCGCCGGTCGTCTCCTCGCCTCCATCGTCCGCCTCAACTAGACGGAGGGGTGTCCTCACCTAGTCTCCTCGGCGCTGAGTCCATGGTGCGAGAACTGAACATGACCTCGCCACAGTCACCAAACTCGGGCGCTGGTACGGAGAGCGAGCCTACAACACCGACCACCCCCAACGTTCCGCAACACTCATCGCTAGAGCTTGGAGAGTCGGTCAGCGAGGTCACACCGAAGGCCAAGTATGACCGGAGGATTCAAGGGATCCAAAAAACTCCGTCGTGCTACTACGATCCATCCGACCCGGCCACGCACACTCTTGAGTATGCATCTCGTGTAAGCGGCTTCGACTTCGTCGCTCAAGCTGAGGCAGCAGCCAGCGAGTCCAAGATTCCAGACACCATGGTGTTCCCTTCCCACGACTCCCAGGCCGAACCCAACCTAGATGACGACTCCAGCGTCTCTGTTCCCGCGCTTTCTTCCGATTCCGGGTTTCTGCGCCCGTTGCCGCGCCTAGGCAAGCTCATGGCGTCAACAGACTCCTTTACCCAACTCGTCCTAAAGCTCGATAAGTCGAACAACTCCTGGGGCCGGCACCCCGAAAACACCATCGTGTATGCCAACAAGAATGACTCGCGAGTGCCAAAGAAAGCCTTCGAGATCTACTTCCACGTGGAGGGCCACGAGGACAGCCGCAAGCTGGAAGCCAAGGGCATCGACTGGACTAAGCTGGACGGGCTGTACACCGGCATCACCACGTGGAGCTCGAACGGGATCTCGGTCAACGGCGTCCACCTTAAACGGGACGATGGCAAGGGCCGAGTGCTGTTTGGCAAACTGTACAGCGGCGATGTCATCACCGTGTTTGACTATCCTGGGGGAAAGCTGAAGTTCGTGTGCGAGTTCTTCGTGGGGTTGGGGAAGGAGAAACGGCCGGCGGATCAACCGTTCAAGGTTGAGAGGGGATCGCTGATTCCTAATCTCGTGTCTTTAGGGTCCGAGCAGTCGTTGGCTTCGTGATCATATTTCCTTTGTTTTCGTCACTGCCAAAATCGCATCCTTTCTCTTGTCAGCGGCACGGGTATTGGACTTTGGAGGCAGTTCTTTCTTTTGTTGGAGTCTTAGGTTAAGGGGCGTCTCATTTTGATCGGCTTCAAATTTAGCGGGCGTTGACGAGTCATTGACAGCACATTATCATCGTCGTCGAGCGAGCGCGTAAGCGACGCACAAAAGGATTATTTAGCGGTCAAGTTTGTCGCTATCAAGAGGAATTGGAGCGCTATGGTGGCACGGCGCGAGAAGTAGGTTCGACATAGGATCTGAGCAAGAGGCGGATGTCAAGCTACGCATGTATATAAATCTCGAGAAGGGAGTCTGGTGGCGAGATATTAGTTGAGCGCAATGCGAGAATCATCTTGAAGGGTCTTCCTGCCGAGTGAATTCAACAGTGAGGTTGTGCCATATTACAAACAGTGTGGCCCTCGTCAAACTTTTAGGGGTTTCAAAACATGCCGGAATACACTTTCAATGCAGGAGCCGGTGTTTTCAAAGTGACATGGCTTGACTTTCTTCCCTCAACTTTCTCTTTTCTCGAGACTTCCGCATTGGACATATTGCTATCCCATGTGCACCTCTATATGCAGCTTTTGAAGAGCCCCTCAATTCCATCGACATACCTCATAACAACGACCTGGTTTCCAGTCTGCAAAAGTGACGCTCATGCCTCATACCGCAAATCTCATCTTTACGGCTACCTTTTTGGCCTATTCGCTATTCCCTCACCGCTGGCGTCGCTGTATTCCCGTGACATCCACGTGCCCACCCTCCGACAGCATCTATAAAACCTCCCCTCCCCAACCGATCTGTCTCTCCTCAGGGAGCGGATTCGGACTCAGGTGGAGGACTAAAATCGGCCTCGAGAGTATATGATGGTTCAACTACCCCCGCCTACACTCATTGATGAGTAAAAGGCGGTATCGCGTGTTCGTATGGAGAGGGGGGCAACACTTAGTCTACTGGCTCCCATGGCTGTGTAAAAACTTCAAGAGCAGGCGATGATGGGTGGAAGGGGAGGGATCAACAAGACACAGTCGATGGCCCTATGGGGTGGAGAGGAGGGGGTTGGAGGAGCAAAGATCGGCAGCAAGAGGAACTTACGGGGGTGGGGCGTGTGGGGGATGCTGGTTGGCGTCGGTTTCGTGGGGTGGTGGAGAGAGGTAGTGGGTATATAGGAGGAAGACTGGCTTCTTGTGCGAATGGAAAAGTGCGTCAGCATAGGAGTATGGTACTGTTCATCATCATAAGCTGTCGACCAATCCCCAGCATCCACACCATCAGGTCTTGCGCAGGCTTTTTTGATCCAACCTTCCTCCACCCATGGCAATATTGGTCCTGGCCTTTTCGAATCAAATCCACCCATGGGAGATTCGTCTTAGCTTTCTGACCCACACTGTCTCCACCATGCGGACATATCGTCATAGTTTTGTGCCTGTTTAACACAGACACACCCTTCTCTCCCATCGTTCGTTCCCATCTCTCATATTGATCGAACACCCCAAACCCCTCCTCGACTCTGCATCACCTCTCGGCCTCGGAGGCGAAAGATATACTCCCCAGTCCACCCGCTTAGTAAGCGTCTTAGAAAGCATGTGACTGTCTCGTGATTCCCTTCTCTCCTCGCTTTCCCAGACGGCGTGGCGAGAATGGAGAAGGCGGGCACGTGGAAACCGGAAAGTCATGTGTAATCCACGTGACCTCTGCCCTTGCTCGGGTATAAAACATCTCTCATCTTCTGGAATTCTGAAGGGCAGGGCAGGAGCAGGGTGGAATCAGGGTTTCTGGGAGCTGGATCAAAAGTGTTCATTGCAGACCCTGATGGTGGCGGAGGGGAGAGGGTGGATCAAAATCTCGCCAGAAAAGTCTCGATAGAGGAGGGTCGTTGGATTCTGGTCTCGATCAAACCCAGGTTCTCACCCAGGTTCTCAAGGATTGATGGTGGTGGGACGTTGGCCCTGGGTGTTGGACCAATGTCAAACTTCTTAGAGTTTGATGGTGGAGGGTCGTTGGGGTCTGGTCTCGATCGAAACCTGCGCCGTCAGCGCCCCATGGCGGAGGTGCACTGGATTCTGGGTGTTGAATCAATAACTTCTCCACCTCGTATACATGGTTTCGGTACCTTGAACCCTCGTCTCCATCAAAAATCTTCGGCTTCTGCCACCATGGTGGTCGTGGCGCGCTGAGATCCGGTTTCAATCAACACCTCTATGACTTACAGACAACGGGGGTGGGACGTGTACATCAAACGCCCCGCCACAATCGTATGTGAGGGGTGGAAGAGCAAAAGTAAGAGAAAAGGAAAGCGATGGAGAGTGGGAGGAGTGGTGGGGGGGTAAATTGGAAGAAGAAAGCACCTAATGAGTGGGAGGCGGTAAGGGGCTTGATGATGGTGGTGATGATGATCGTTCCAAAAGTATGTTGGCTAGAGAGTAGTGACAGTGATAGGAACTATATCTTACGTAGAAGACGCAGGTTATCGGGTTGCTGGATGGTGGAACTCACCACCGCACTCGCAGACACTCGAGTCCACCTCCACACTTCTCCATTACGAGCCTTCTTTTCGACTGTTGCAAACCCCCATGGGGCGCGGTCGGACGCAGTTTTATCCGAACACCAGCTCACCTCACATTTTCCACCAAATCCATAGCTTCAGAAAGATATTTATGCTAGGTAAGCTACGCATCCCTCCACAGCACACGTGACAACTTAACCCAACATCCCGCTCACCGTATAAATCGTGGTATCCATCAACATCTATCCATCCCATCCTATCCCGCTCCTCTACCCTCCTTCCTTCCCCCCACCCCAACCCATCCAGTCCTATCCAATCCATAAACAAAACTTAGAGAATAAAAACCAAACGGGGATATGTCTCAAACGCTCCAAAACATGCCAGAAAGGAATCATCCAAAAAGCACGGGTACAGGCACGACGGTATGCTGCTAAAACGACTGATGACGATAGAAAACACCGGAAAACGAGGGAATATATGACGTTGCGGAGCGCTCGCTTGTCTTTTAATTAGAGAGCGGCCGATCACCATGCGGAGTCGGAAGGTTCCCATTTCGAGGATGCGGGACGAAGGAAGCGAGGGCGCAGTAGCGGCGGGGATTAAAAGTGGTATCATGTGGTATTGGTATGAGTAGAGTCATAGCGTTGCAACTCTGCTTCCGTACGCGGACAGGAGGCCGTGGTTGGTCGTGTGGATAGGATGGCTGTCGGGTGATTCTGTTCACGCTTGCAAGGCGGTGAACAAGACTTCTGAACATCTTTCCGGGGGCGTGTTTCAAAGTAGAACTAGGTGGTGCTTTACGGCCACCATCCCATTTTTCGGTAGCTCTCGATCACGGCTTCGATTTCTTGTTGCGTGAGTTTTGGGTGGTTGTATCTGGGGACCAATCAGCATCTAGGAAATTATCATGTTCACGAGATAGCATTAGTGAGGCTGCAACTTACTTGAATCCTGTCTCCTTTACGAATTTATTCCCGTCAAGACTCAGATCGGTGTCCTTTAGCAACTCCTTCTCCATGAAGGGACTGAGAGGTGTTGACTGGCTGATATTCGCTTTTGTCTGGAGATCTGCCCAAGGGTCGAGTAACTCGTCATTAACGTCGTCAACGACGTGATCGAGATTCAGACGAGCGAACGCTGAAATGATAGTACCATGGAAGCCAGTGTCGATGTTGAAGACTCCATGCATGAGTTTTGCCATGTCGCCTTGGGCTGTGAAGGGGTTAGAAGGACATCTGGCAGATGTGAAGACTGGGACTCACAAGTATTCCCTTGATCCACCAAATTGAATATTGGCACTGGTTTCCTCGGCGAAGGCGCTTTGCAATACCATTCCGCACCTGTCCATAATGCCCTCGCAATGTCTTCAACGTGCACCGTGTTGGTTCTTAGATCCCCCTTCCACAGCCACTTCATCTCTTTCCCCCAAAACTGGTATACTCTCGCCATGCATAGCGCGGTGGAAATAAATTTGCTGGTGTAAGGCCCGTAAACGTGTGCCATACGCATCACCATGAGGTTCAGTCCTTCAATCTTGGCCAGGTCCTCTTCCGCTGAGAGCTTCCACTTTGCGAGCTTCAGCCACGGCTTCAACTTGTCCGTCTCCTTCCGCGGCACGCTGTCCGGCTTGTATAGCATCCCCGTGCTCATCTCAACGAAGACCTTGACACCACGCTTCGCCGCCTCCTTGCCCACCGCAAGCGATAGAGCGTGGGAACGTACGCGGTACACCTCATCCTCCTGGGAGTAGCGGGTCTCACCCCCGCAATTGAAGACGTAGTCCCACTGTTTGCCGCTCGATCGATCGAAGATGCGCTGTAGGGATTCTATATAGCCAAAACAGGTACCTAGTCAGCATGGTGTAACCAAGGTGTATATCAGGCTATACTATTGCCTATAGTGTGGGGTAGGTAATGGAGGTACGCACGTTCTCGTGAAGCGTCGGCCTGCATGAACTTCTCGCGCGAGCATGCTTCCTTGAACTCGGGCGCCAGCCAGGCCAGCTCGGGGAGGTGTTTGTCGACGAGTCTGACTTCAGATGCGAGGTTGTTTTGGTGAATGTGAAGGGCGAGGAAGCGGCCGATGTATCCTGCAAACTGATATTAGCGCGAGCTCGACCTTCCATGCACCAGTATACCGCCCAACGGCAGCAGTGCAACATGCGTATACACACCTAGTCCCCCAATGATCAACACAGACGGTCTGTCGTCCACAACGGGCGGCTTCTCTCCCACGACTGACGTCTCTCCAATAGCAGGGTTGGCAGCTCCATTCTCTCCCACGGCGGGCGTCTGTCCAGCAGTAAGCGTCTCTCCAGTAATTTTGGTCTCTCCAGCGGTCTCGCTGACGGTAGGCTTCACCTCCACCGCGGGGTCGGTTCGTGCCGCATCCTCAGCCATGACGGGGTCAGACGGAATCTCACGGCGCAGCAGCGTCCTCTATTCACACAACTTCGCAAGACCGGGGCCTGCTCTCGTCCGTGGCCAGGTGGTGTATCGGCAGGTCGCTTTGGGCGTGGTTGTTGTTGGGTTGCAGTGGTATCGGTTTTGGCAGGCGTCAGGATCTGGAATGCGGGATGCGGGCAGCAAGCAACGTCGGCGGAGTGGGCGCTGCAATTACAGGGAGAGGGCCGTCAGAAGGATGACTTGACGAGCCGACGGCAGCGGCGCGGGCGGGTGCTAAAGGCGTGGGCAATTCCTAGCTCTCCAGGGCTCCCTCAGACGCAGGAGTCAGTGACCTGCAGACCGCTTTGCAAAAATAAGATAGCTGGCACGGTTGCAGAGAAGGACAGGGCAGCAGGCAGGGCAGCGCGGTTATAAATGTATCAGTTCGCAGCCAGTAGCCCGCCCACCCACAGCGAGACAGCTTGCAGTCCACCACACCCTCAATTGCCCTCCGCTCAGGCACGTCCGCCGCCTCAATCGCTCGATCCCGCCAGGGGCCAAGCGTGAGAGACCAGCCTCCATCCGCGCCCTCCCGCCTGCAAACCTGGTTGTGCACGCTGACCGGGGCGCCAGAGAAGACCCCCATGGCGCTGAGGGCCCGGAGGACAGTATCAAAGTGGTGAAGTGCTCCCGCGAGAACCATGCGCCCCCCCGTCACCTGATGCGAGCCGCCCCGTGAAGCGGCCTGCAGCAACACTCCAGCATCAACCACCTGCGCACGCACCTGAAGCAGCGGGGTAGACGCAGTTTGGACGAACCAGTCGCCGTGCGGCACAGCAGACGGAGTAGCTACCGTGGTAGTGGGTGCTTAGGCTCGCCTTTTCGGAGCCGGGTCCGCTCCAACGAGGCATTACAGACTTCAATGCCAATATAAAAGCTGGAGAAACGGTATATCACCTCCTCTGCACGCCTCGCCGGCTTCTGCCGCCGTGCTGAGCCCACCTGCCCGTACTTGAGTAGAGCACTGTTACCTCGAGCCGCCTTCGGTCCGCAGGGAGCGTCCAGGCGTGATGGGGCGCTCTTGAACGAGCAGTTCGCGCGCTGTTCGGGAAGCTGGCTAGCACTGTGGAGAAAACTCTTCACAGGCGATGCGGTCTGGTGCTCCAATGCTTTCCTTTCTTCTTTCGCTGTGAAACACGCCTCCTCAACAAACATACAATCAGACACGGAGACGTGGGAATCATTGCTGCTTCTGGCCGCTTCCAATACACCATCCTCGTGCATCCCACACCGCGCACATCGCATATATGCAAGAGGCTTTTATTTCTTTCGCATCCTAGAGTCTATCTATTGGCTAGATGTGCGCCTGCTACGCAAGAACTGCAATGGATGACCCGCAGCTGTCCATAGGATCGTCCCGCATCCGCCGACACACCCCTGGCATCGAGCAGCATATGACCGGCCGGATAACTCGCCGGGCATCTCCAGCCCTGGCTAACTTTTGGGTGTAGCCCCTCAGAGCAGGTCGCCAATGGCGACTTCCGCCCTGGACAATGCAAACCGAGGTAATGAGTGAAGGAACACCATAGAACCATAAGCCAAAAACTGCATGAACCAATCTGTGCCGCCCGTATGCCGCTGCAAAGATAACCCCCTGAGTAAGTATGCTGCAAATCGCCACCAGATGGTGAGAGTAGTTCAGAATTCCCAGTCCTCGTCGACTGACTTGATGGCCCAATCGAACTTCTCGCGGAGGGTCTTGGAGAAGAAGCGTTCGATCGGGACGTTGAATTTCTTGGAGAAGACCACGGTCAGACGTGGATCGATGTAGTTCTGCGGAAATGGTCAGTGTGGCCGCACTTGTGGTACGAGGAGGAGCGGTACGTACGATCTTAGAAGTTCCAAGGGCAACTTCCTTGTTGTTATCCTTGTCTGCCATCTGAACCTTCATCGTTTCAATGCGTTGAGTGAGCTTGTCGAGATTGGCCTCCATCTTCTCCACCGTCGGTCCCTTGCCCTCAGGCTCGACCTTGCCACTCTTATTCTCCTTTTTGAACTTCTTCTCAAGCTCATCCGCGACCTCCATGCGCTCTTCTAAATCCTTGTTCTTCATCTCCTTCTGGCCCTCGTTGACAAGCTTCTCGTTGTCCTTTTCGAACTTCTTTGTGATCTTCTGGCGCTGTTCCTCGACGAGAGCGGCTTGGTGCTCCTTGACCCACTCATCATCCATATCCTCGTCACGCTCGAAGAACTCCGCACCTCGCTTCTTCTTGAGCTTCGAATCGAGATTGAGCATCATCTGCTTGATACGCCATTGCTGGTAACGAAGACCCTTGATCTATTATACATCAGTGACACAATCACCGTGAACAGCATTTGATGTCGTACCTTGTCTTCCATCTTCTCGATTTGTCCAGCGTGGCCTGCTGCTACAGTACGCTTGTGGTTGCAAAGAATAGCGACCTTTCGATTCGCATCGTTGTAGTCTTTGACTTTCTCAGGAATTGTTCCCGTCGACTTCATCTCTCGGAGCAGGCTTGCCATAGTCCAGGAGGCGTTGTAGGTACGGAACACCTTAGCTGTAAGCCCTGGCATGTAGTTGCTCAAGTGCTTATTGAGAGCGGACGTCTAGATGATATCAGCTACCGCATGCAAAACGTGATGAGGCGTTCTTACCGTTAGTCTATCGAAAATTTCATCGCCAGTGCTCTTCGGTTCCTTCTTGAAGAGCTTCAAATTCTTGAACACCTGATGGTCGACTTCGACCTCGTCGTAGAATCGAATGCTGTCCTTACCCAGGAAGTCGAATATGACCGTGTTAGGAGGCCGAAGAGTAACATGCTCGTATTTCAAAGAGCAGCAGCCGACAGTGTCGGCCTCATCTTCACCCTTCTCGTTACCAGCACGAAGGGCAAACTGATCGATTAGATAAACAGCAGTGGCGCGCTGACGATCAGCCATGATGCTAGACTTGAGGTCTTTCTCATAGTCTTTGCGAATACGAGCAATATGCTTCTTCAGCTCTCGAGCCTTTTCGAATTTCTTGAAATCGCTCTGCCCTTTGACATCGGAGTTGGCAGCCAGCATAACGTACTTGTACGCATTGTTGATGTTTTCTTGCCACATAGCCAGCCAGGTGCCTTCCTGGTCATGCTTGACTTCCTTCCAGTGGTGCCCTGCTGGGGCTTCCGGGACTTTGGCTCCCTTGCCGATGTTGATGGTGATCTGCTCAGGAAGCACGCGGCTTTTCACACGGCCCGTCTTGGGGTGCTCACCACGACCGCGGAAAAGACCAGGAGGTTCGACTCTAAAGTTGCCCACTTTCTGCTTGCGACCGTCCCACAAGCAGAAGACGTAGTCCTTCTCAGCTTCGTCTTTGGCAGCCTTGAGAGCCTTCTTTTCTGCTGCAGGCAGAGCTTTCTTCTTCATTCGCTCTGCTTCTAGATAATCAAAGATAGGCTTGAAGTCGCACTTGACGAACTTCTGAATCTTGACTTTGTTGCCGTTCTTGTCTGTGGCATGGCCAGTTTTGCCTAGGACTTTCTGGAAGTCTTCAAAGAAATTCTTATTGAATGTAGGGTTCTCGACGTTGTGAGCCGAGTTCAACATTCCACCGTAAAAGCCTGCGATTTCCTCGGCATCCTTGTGGAGGCTGACGGGAACGCCGTCGTATAGCATTTTGACGTGCGAAGGCAGAGGCTCATACTCTGGGGGAAAGATGACACCGTTGTGCTCAAGAGTAGTCCACTTCTTGGTGCCGTCGCCCTTGGTTGGGTCTTCCCACCATCTGTATTCCTCTTCTTCAGCTTCAGCCTCGCGGTCCTGGTCCGTCTCCTCCTTTTTCACCTTCCCCTTGCCCTTCTTCGCTGGAGCGGAAGGTTCTGCCTTGACTTTTGCCTTCTTCGCAGGTAATTTGCGCTTCAGAGGCACGTCAGAGTCCGATTCGGATTTGACTCCATTTATGGCTTTTGCCGCGGGCTTTTTCTTCTTTGCAAGCGGAACATCATCATCGCTGTCGCTTTCGATCTTCTTGGGCTTTCGCTTGATGGCAGCAGCTTTGTTTTCATCCCGCTTAATGGCCTTGGCCGTTCTCTCAGCTGCCTTTTCGATCTTCTCCTTCTCTTTCACTAGCTTGACGCCTAGAGGGGTGTCCGAGTCTGATGACTCTCCCAACTGCGCCGCAGTAACCTTGGGGGGCTTCTTGGCGGCAGGGCGTGACCTGTGGGCCAAGGGCTCATCGCTGAGTTCAGAGTCGGAATCTTGCGCAGGTTTCGCAGCTGGAGAGGTCCTTCGGCGCTTACTCTATGGCAGAGTCAGCGAATTGAATGCATAACGGGTTCGGGATTGTAACGCACCAGTGGCTTATCGTCATCGGAGCTGCCGCTGGCTTCCTTGTAGGTTTTGCCGTTCGTCGTGCTGCCCCGAGACTTTCGTTTTCCGTTCGTGTGTCCATTCGGCAGGGCTGGAGTGTCGGTGTCCATCTCCTCGACCGGGCCCATGCGTATGGAAATGCCAGGCTCGACATGCCCGTTTGATGGGTCTCCCTTGTCCATGGCTTTGTCGATGCTCTTCGAGATGTAGGCTTCCGATTTCACTAGGAGTAAGGAGTGGTTAGTGAGAGGGTCGATGGTGGAGGAGTGTGTGGAAGAGGGAAGTTTGTGAGGGCTGGCCAGGTGAAGGTGGGCCTCGCGCGCAATAGGCAGAGGCAGTAGGCCCGAAAAGGACAACGTGCAACAATGCTTGCCAGTGAGGCGATTCGCGTTCACGCCTCGGTAGTGATGCTGAGGGACGAACTGACCTCCATTCGGTCTGCCCTTGACGAGCGGGGTGTCATCGTCCGACGACGACATTCTCCAAGATGTTGCAGGCAGTTGCAGCCGTGGCTTCAGGTACAGGGAGAATGCGGAACTGCTTCTAGCGGACCCGAACGCGGTAGTAGCAGGCCTAGCGAGTTGGCGGGGGCAAACTGCGGTTGATGTTAGAAATGGGCGTCCGGCAAGACAGAGGTTGCCGCGCCACGCGAAGTGGTGGAGAGATTGGATGGTGGAGAGGGCGACGGACGCGACGGCGATGGAGACGGAGAAAGGAATGGATTCGAGAAAGACTTGGGTCTCACACGGACAACAAAAAGAGCCTCCTGAGCGCCTGCCCCCGCTGATTGGCTGGGAAGCTGCTTGGCTAGGCTAGGCTGTCTTTAGTGCTAGCGGCAATTTCCTTCACCCCGAGAGCTTCCTACAGCCGTGAAGCCGACCACAGCTTGACGCACACCACGGCTGTCTCCCATCTCCGCTCCATCTCCTCCCCATCCGTCTCACGATGCTGTCCAGAGCTGCCCGTCCGGCTCTGCGAGCGGCCGCCCAGAGCGCTGCCCGGTACGCCCACTCCTGTCCTGTCCTGCCGCTCTCCCGGCGACCTCTTCCGACGCCTCTATCCACCCCAATTGGCATTCAGATATTAATTGCATCGCGTTGACAGCCCGGCCACCCTCAATGCCACCAATGCCGCCACCTACGCTACCCTACGTGAGATCGAGGGCCGTCTCAAGTCGATCCGCAACATCGAGAAGATCACCAAGACGATGAAAATCGTCGCCTCGACCAAGCTCACCCGCGCCCAGCGCGCCATGACAGAGTCCCGGAAGTACGGCCAGACATCCAACCTTGTTTTCGAGAAGGCCGAGACCAAGCCTATTGAGGGCGAGGGCAAGAAGACATTGATTGTTGTCTGCAGCTCGGATAAGGGCCTCTGTGGTGGTATCCACTCCGGCATGTCGAGGAAGACGCGCGCCATCCTCGCCGAGAAGCCTGACATCGAGCTTGTCGTTCTCGGAGAAAAGTGCAAGGCGCAATTGGGCCGATCCAACGGCAAGAACATGCAGCTCAGCTTTGCCGGTATTGGCAAGGACGTACCAACGTTCGCCGATGCTCAGGCCATCGCAGACCAGATCTCCCTGCTGCCGACCGATTATGCCTCCGTTCAGATCATCTACAACAAGTTCATCAACGCGACAAGTTACGAGGCCACCATCATCGAGGCGTTCTCCGAAGAGGCCATTCTTAACTCCCGTAAGCTATACGGAACCCCCCATGAAACTCTTCTAACATGATTGCCAGCGAACTTTGCCGCCTTTGAAATTGATGACGAGGTGCTCGCCAACCTCCGCGAGTACTCGCTTGCCAATTCGCTGTTCTGGGTAAGTTGATATCTTACGGCTGTTATGATTCGGTCCTAACGAGTTTAGGCGCTGGCTGAGGGCCACGCTTGCGAACAGTCTGCCCGACGGAATGCCATGGATGTGAGTTGTTTGCTTCTCCCAGCGTATAATTCAGCAGCTAACTGTGGCACAGAACGCGTCCAAGAACGCCGGCGACATGATCACCCGATTCCAAATTCTTTTCAACCGCACTCGTCAAGCCGTCATCACTGGCGAACTGGTGGAGATTATCACTGGTGCTGCGGCTTCTGAGGAGTAGGCTAGAGCGACTTATAGCATGTATCTGTGTCCGATCAACCGCCAAACTGGGCGCAAAAACCACCATTGAGTTGGTTGTATGTAGAATAAGTACTCGCTGTTCATTGGGTTTCCATTTGTTACTATCACTTGTGGCCTTGCTAAGTGCAAGAATTACGCATGTGCAGTTGTGACTTTGAATATCACAATCCAGCACCTGAAGGCGAGTAAGACATCAATTTTAAATGAACGATGCTGTACAACGCTATTCCCAGCTTTATACCCCGGGCTTCGGGCTTTCGCAGATTCGTATGACCGTGTGGAGAGACCCTCAAGGGTATCCGCAGCAGAGGCGGGGAGCTCCCGTTGGATGTATGTAGCCGTGGTGAGTGCGTCTGAATTGCGTGACAGGAGCTCATCCACGCAGATTTGACCATCACACAGCATCGCGAACCTTGCCTTCAGCCCTACCCCGGACGCACTCCCACTGTTTGGGGTGGAAAAAGCCGAATGCAGGCAAGGAGCTTCCTCGATGCGGCAAAGGCGCCATGCGTGGATCTGCAGGTCAAACATCGAGTGAAACAGGCCGTTTCTGACCGCCGTAGCATGTTGATGGCATGTGCAAACCTTGCAAGATGTGGGAGGCCGGAGTTGAAGCCCATATTAATGGCTTCCTATTGCTCGTGTTCCTGCCGACGCTCGGTGTCCTGAACCTTCGGTCTTTTGCAACTCGTAGCATCCTGGTTCGCTTCCTTGCCAGCTCATCCAGCTCAACCACCTTCCTTGTCAACTTGCACGTTGTAAACACGACAGAAAGCAACGCCCCGGCAACCAACGCGGCCATCCATTCTCTATATCATTTGATCGTCCTTCCTTTCGGCATAATCACAATCGCTCTCCTTTCTCCCGAATTTGTTTGCTCTTCTTTGAGGTCGCGGCACCTTGGCTCCTTCCTTAATTACAACAACTCGTGCTCAGACCAAGCTCACTTCGACTTTAGTCGGGCAGAGCCTTCGAATCCACACCTCTTCACCTTTGCACCTCCAGTCACGTTCACTCCGGATCGCAGCCCTCTGCGTCGTCATCTGCAACCATCATGCAGTCACAGTTCGTTGCCGGCGGGTTGAGAGCACAGCTGCCTGCCATCAAGCAGCTCTTCTTGCGTGGCCAGTACCGACAGTGTGCAGCGGCCGCACAAATGCTTCTTCTCGAGAAAAGCAGAGAGGTAAGCTCTTCCCAGTTTTGGGATAATTGGATGACTCGCAAGGTTACCTCAGCGGTGCCTGCGAGCGTGCTTTTTTGAGTGATTCTGACTTCTGGTAGGAGCCATGCATGCACGTCTCTTTTCTGCACTTCTATGCCGCCCTCTCGCACCACGAAATCTCCCGGAACATGCGCATTCTGAACGACCAGCGACAGTCGTCTCTGGAGCTGGCCGAGAAGCATTATTTGGCTGCCCTGGACTCGTTGTCCATGTTCACAACTACTACCGAGCTTGAGACCATCGACGAGGTATCTGATCATTCGGGAGATGAAGAAAGTATGGCGGAGTCTTGCAATCCTTCAAATCGCAGCTCCATTAACCATAAACGCTCGTCTCTAGACTCTAACGTGACCGACGACACATCGGTATACAGTGATGACGAGTCCGATTCAGCATTTCCCCCCACGCCAAAGATGTTCAATCGCTCTCCACCATCTCGCAATTTTCTAGATGACCTCACTCTGCCTTCGCAAAAGCTGTTCCGCAACCCGTCGTTGACTTCGCTGCCGAGGCCTCAGATTGAACAATACAACGTCAACCTCACCAGCTTTGCTAGCATGCTACACTCGCATATCTACGCTGTTCGCTCACTCCAGAAAGCTCAGGCGGCAGAGGACTCGGGTAATTCCATTTCCCAGGGATGGCATGCAGTTCCGAATACAAGCTCTAGACCCCGGTATTCTGGAACGGCCAAGAACGGGTCAAAGTCCGGAAACTTCGTTAGGGGCCGTGCGAAGCTTCTCCCCAGACAGAGATTCGATTCCAGGAGGTACGAGGATCTCTGCCGAAAGGCACTCGCGGAGCTGTGAGATCACGATGGTATAGGCTTGATGTGCTTACAGCTAGCCTTACGGCATTAGTGCGCTGAATGATTGAGACGATGGTGGGGCTGGTGCTCACGATGCAGAAGACTCGACATAATATGAAATGGTATGGTTATCCGTCGACAAGGCTTCGGGCTCGGCTTCCACTGCCTTGAGAATGGGGCGGCGAGGCGTTCAGATGATTTTGTGGTGTTTCACAACAGCAGAGGCGTTATGATGAATACCCTGAATATTCTTACTAGCTGACTGGGATGGCGTAATGCGGTTTGGGTTTGGTCGACTGGTTTTATCTTGCTCCTCTCGAGCTCTTTTCCTTTGGTAACTTGCTCTACTACTCCATTATACTATCCGGCCTCAATATTATAGTCAGAAGTAATAATGGGCGTAGCTGTGGTTTTAGCATGATGGAGAGAGCACTTTTGTAAGAATAGATAATGATGAAGCAGTCATTAAACTGGCCCTGAGCTTTGACTGACGTCTTGAGAACCTTCCAAATTATGTAAACCTGTAACAAGGCGTATTATCGAATTACCGTTCTGCATATATAAGCCCTGGTAACGTAGTTGAGCAAGTTGGGATATAAAATACTGAGCATTGTAGGCCGTCCAATCACTGCCGGCTGAATTTCTGATGACACAGCCCGCTCCGTATCAATCCGGCTCTGGCGCGGCGCGAGGCGAGCTCGACCCAAAGTCAAAGACCTCATCAACGACCAGCGAGCTTCCCTCCCTACGCCACCTCCCAATCTCCCCTCTGCAGCGCCAATTGGCAAAGACATCAGGCTTTGGGCTGTTCTATCGGTCGCAATGCCTGTTTCCTTTGCTCGTCTTGCCGGCCACACGGCGAAACGGCTTTGCGTCGCCCCACGACCACGCATCGCTTCCCTTCCTCGACCCATTGCCCGGTCCATCTCGACGTCGTCCCCTCGCCATTATGCCGCTGTAGACTACGAGCAGCCCGAGGGCACCAGGCTGATTCCAGTCGACCCAACCTTCGGCCACCCGATCGACCCGGAATCGGCGTCCATGAATCTGGCCGGTGACGAAGGAGATACGGTGGAGAAGCGAAA
Source organism: Lophium mytilinum (assembly GCA_010093605.1). NCBI lineage: Eukaryota > Fungi > Ascomycota > Dothideomycetes > Mytilinidiales > Mytilinidiaceae > Lophium > Lophium mytilinum. Next base: position 964,059 of record MU004185.1, on the reverse strand, counting down.
GATCAGGCATTACACAGTCAACTTTGGGCCCCAGCATCCAGCCGCCCATGGCGTGCTACGGCTTATCCTCGAGCTCAATGGCGAGGAGATTGTGCGAGCTGATCCGCATGTTGGACTGCTGCACCGCGGAACCGAGAAGCTCATTGAGTACAGGACATACCTCCAGGCCCTCCCATACTTTGACCGACTGGATTATGTTTCCATGATGACGAACGAACAATGCTTCTCTCTGGCCGTGGAAAAGCTGCTGAACATCGAAATCCCAGAGCGCGCGAAATATATCAGGACAATGTTTGGGGAGATTACTCGCATTTTGAACCATCTCATGTCGGTTCTGTCTCATGCCATGGACGTTGGCGCTTTGACACCATTTTTGTGGGGTTTCGAAGAACGTGAGAAGCTCATGGTACGCACATTGGGCTACAATACCACCTGATTCACAGACATCTCAAAAAATCAGCGTTCTAATCAGTCACCTACAGGAGTTTTACGAACGTGTCTCTGGTGCACGAATGCACGCCGCCTACGTCCGTCCTGGCGGAGTCAGTCAAGATATCCCAATAGGCCTTCTCGATGATATCTACCAATGGGCCACTCAATTCGGCGATCGTATTGATGAAACCGAAGAAATGCTAACAGACAACCGCATTTGGATCGGACGTACTAAGGGCATTGGTGTCGTCTCAGCTGCCGAAGCCATCAACTACTCCTTCTCCGGTGTCATGCTTCGCGGTTCCGGTGTTCCTTGGGACGTGCGAAAGTCCCAACCATACGATGCCTACGACAAAGTCGACTTCGACGTCCCCGTTGGTGTGAACGGGGACTGCTACGACCGCTACCTATGCCGTATGGAGGAGTTCCGCCAATCTCTTCGCATTATCTTCCAGTGCTTGAACCAGATGCCGGCCGGTCCTATCAAGGTGGAAGACTACAAGATCGCGCCGCCACCACGCGCTGCTATGAAGGAGAACATGGAAGCGCTCATTCATCACTTCCTGCTCTTCAGCAAGGGATACAGCGTTCCTCCAGGCGAGACATACAGCGCCATCGAGGCGCCCAAGGGAGAAATGGGTGTATTCTTAGTCAGTGACGGAACCGAGCGGCCATACCGTTGCAAAATTCGGGCACCTGGTTTCGCACATCTGGGCTGCATGGACCAGATATCAAGAGGACATCTTTTGGCCGACGCAGTGGCCATTATCGGTACCATGGACCTTGTTTTCGGTGAGGTCGATAGGTAGGGGCGTAGATATGGAGTGGGATGATGGCGATGCATGCATGCTGGGCGATTAGGCAAGTCAGAAAGGCTTGCCGCTGGTACCATTGTGATACGATACACCAAATATTGTGTCTGGTGGGGCCAGATGCTTAGCCTGACGGGGCTGTATATATTCTTTGTATATCCAATCGAAGCGGAGCTTTCCTTTTGTTCATGCCGGCTTTTCTGATGGTGAGGTTGATCGGATTCCCATCAACCGACGTCAAAGCCATACGATCACAAGCCCGTCGGTCACATCTCGTACCGTGCAACGCATATGATTTGACTAACGCGTGCTAACAAACTCCTGTGCGAATGGCTCGTATGAAAAAGCAAATTCAGAAGCCGCTCGATCGATCCGCAGGCCGGATCTAGCCACGACGGGTGCTAGCTGCAACACGTCATCAAGGAGGGGTGAAAGGAGGGGCAGATCAGTTCAGGTACAGCGGAATCAGGGCTACGCAGCTTCTTGAACCACACTTCTTGCATCTTCAGCTTCGGATATCTGTTGAACCTCTGCATACACAGTCCTCTTAGCAAATCTCTCGAAGTAAGTAAGCCACAGATACTCCATCATCTCTCTACGTCTCTTCACCATCTCTTTACCTGCCTGTCCACCTCACCGAAGACAAGATCCATCCAAGACGCATCTATTACCTCATAGAGTCCTTATATCACTCACTCCGTCATCCGTTAGCTTCATACATACATACTCTCATCTCCGCACCTCATTCTCATCTCTGCCTTCCTACGTCTTCTCAACGCCTCAATCCATCCACTAACAAACCTCATCCTCAGAATCCACCAAGAATGTCTTACAACAACGACGGCTACGGCAACGACCAACGCCGCCGCCGTGATGACGACGACAGCTACGGCGGCCGCCAGCAAGGCGGTGGTGGAGGCGGATACGGCAACGAAGGCCGACAAGAACAAGGCGGCTACGGGAACGAAGGGCGCCAAGGTGGAATCGGAGGATACGGCAACGAAGGCGGAGGATACGGCAACGAAGGGCGCCAGGGCGGCGGAGGGGGAGGATACGGCAACGAAGGCCGTCAAGAACAAGGCGGCTACGGGAACGAAGGACGCCAAGGCGGCGGCGGCGGAGGGTATGGCAACGAAGGCCGTCAAGAACAAGGTGGCTATGGGAACGAAGGCCGCCAAGGTGGAGGTGGAGGAGGAGGATACGGGAACCAAGGGCATCAAGGCAACAGCTCCGGCACCCCCTACGGCGGCGGCGGGGGCTACGGAGGCGGCAGCGACGATTTCTCTGGCGCTGCGGAGCAGGCCTCGCACCATGCGGGCGACAGCGGGGATTCCTCGCTCTTCAGCTCTGTGCTCGGGCAGCTGAGTGGGAAGAAGCAGCATTTGCAGAACGAGGATGTCGATGAGGGAGAGGCCGTACGACAGCATCAGCAGATGTATGGGGGAGGTGGAGGAGGAGGAGGAGGGCAGGCGAGTTCGGGAGGAATGGGCGCTGCGGCGGCGATGCAGGCGTTGAAGATGTTCACTGGGGGAAGTGGAGGAGGTGGACAGCAGCAGCAGCAAGGGGGAGGGGGCCAGAATCAGTTCATTGGCATGGCGATGGCCCAGGCGAGTAAGCTGTTTGACCAGCAGAGTGCGCAGGGGAATACGGTGAGTGATTCTTGGGGTAGTTGGGGGATTTGAGGGTATGAGGCTGATCTTGTGGTAGCATCCGGATGCGACGAAGCAGGATGCTGTTTCTTCGGCTGCGCAGGTAAGTTTCGTATTTGGGAAAGTGGTAGTTGGGTTGAGCTAACGGGTGTAGATGGCATTCAAAATGTACATGAAGTCCGAGATGGGTGGTGGAGGTGCGTCAAGCGGTGGCGGACTTATGAGCATGGCCAGCAAGTTCTTGTAGGTACGACAGGCATATAGGAGTCTATGAGGATGTCATATTTCCTCAAGATTGTAGCATAGAAAACCAACGAGTTACCATTGGCGAATGCCTCCTATGCATAGTTGAAGTGGATATCCAGCCTGCGACTAGAACTAGTACAGCGAAGTTCCAACCCCCAAATCACTTGCTAATCTCCCTTTGTTGGCGCATCCTCACAAACCATTCTGATTGTAGTGTATATAAGAGCTCGAGGTATGGCAGCGTAATGTCGCTGCGTCGAGGTGTAGTTTGGAGGGTCTGGATGCGCGTGGAAGAGCGTTCGACGTTTCTCAGGAGTGATCTGGAACTTTGGGTGATCTTAGAAGATGTTAACTGCCGAACGTAGCTCTTGCACCAGTTACATATCGGTATCTATACGTGCTAGTGTTTTGCGTTGAAGTTCCAGGTGTTCGAGACGTGGTGCGGTACTCTGATAGCTCTGAAAGGGGCAGCTAGGTCTTCATCTCATACGTATCGGTCGTGTCAGTTCCCGCCATGTCGTAGTAATACATTGTTCGGGCTTTCTGATATCGTTTGATGCAATCCAAAAGGCGAGGGGTGCCGTATAGTATGATGGGACGGAGTTTCGAAGCTTGAGGACCAAAGGGCGACGAATAGATGTATGGCGACCGCCAGAAGGGGTCAAAGGCTTCCTCGACTTCTGCTATAGCCATCAAGGCTGTATAGGGATTAGTCTAGACGAATCTGAGAAGATTCAGTTTCGTTTGAGTGATGTTAATATCGTGTAAGGAGTTCTGAGTGCGTGGTATTGAGTGAGAGTCTTACTACCATTTCTACTCAAGCCAAATAAGCAACGTAGGCCCGCTATCCGCGAGACATGCGTAAGAGATACTTCGGCAGCACCTGGTTTTCTCTGAAAGGTGATGAGCTTGGAATCGCGGATTGTCTTGGGGAATGTCGCAAGCCTGTCCCTCAGAGTCCTCTCTGGAGAGATAGTGAGATGTATCCGACCGAACCTCATCGAGGTCATCGCATCCAATTCCACAGAATGTAGGTGGTGCCAATAAGATTTGATTTTGTGCAGATTCTCTCCTGATTTGCTTGACGCTCAGCCGCGCCTCGAAGCTCCACGTAGAGGCTTTCCCGTTCCGTCACACCCGTCCGACCCTCCCTCCCCATCAACCGCCGGCGACATTGACTCACCTCGACGACGCACAATCCTTGAACCGACATATGTTGGTGGTGGCAAGATCTGAACCGCATCTTTAAGTGGTTTACTAGGATCACTCTACCCAGAACAAGCCAAATAGAAGTGGACGCCTCACGGACACTGCCTCCTAGATATCCTCCATTGAACGACAAGCGCTCATGCAGCCTTCCATTGCCTTCTCTACAGATCTTGGTGGGTTTACGTGGACCAATCTCCACGACGCATGATTGTGGTCTTGGTGTTGAAGTTAGCTGCGCGAGATGCAACCCCCCGTCAGTTCGCTTTCCCCGACCTTTTTGCTCGCGCAACGCGTCTCCGCAGTTAACGCTTATGCACTCAGGCATGCGCTCACTCGTAAGGCGGACGGCCCGTACCGCTTTGGATGCTTCATGGAGTGCCCTCCGTTGTAGGGGGGCGAGGACTGGTGCACAGCGCTTCCTTCTGACAACGCTAGCACAACACCCGGTTGGTCTGCTGTCTCTGAATGTGCTTCAGAGCTCACTATACCCTCTCGCTGTGCCGCGGGCCTACAGTAGTTGTTATCAACCTTGGGCGTGGTGTAGTGCGATTCGATCCGCGGAACCGTTTTGAACTGCTGGTGGGCTCTGGGTCGCACGACTGATGTCGTCAATAAATGTGAGGTTCTTACCGGTCAGATAGGGAGAAGAGTTATTGGTGGGTTGACCATTTGCCGTGGCTGACTTCACAACGCGTCCTTGTTGGCGTGTAGTGAAGCTGCCCAACCGTCAACGATGAGAAGACGAAGGAGGTAAGTCTGCCTAGAAACGTTATCGCAGCCACTCTCTGGGGAAGCTGGCTTGAACTTGCCTCCAAAGTTCGCCTTGTGATCTAATGCGTCTTGAGAGTTGTAAGGTTGGCGAGCTGGGGCTCTTGACTTTGAGGCAGAGATGTGGTAGGTGAAGAAATATAAAGAGAGCGCATTTAATCTTACTTTCATTTTTTCGCAAGATCAGTATCGCAACCTCAATTGCGTCCAGTATATTCAAGACATTAACGGCGTTTACCTCGACTGCCGCGCTACCCTGATGGCTTACGAAGAAGCTTTGAGAGGCGAACAACGGCGTCCCTTGCCGTCGCATCCCACTCATCCCACTCATCCGACCGTTCACCAACACATCGCGAACTGCCCACAAAGCGGAATTTTCCCTCGACTTGGGGAGCTCTGGGCTAGCATATTATACGAACTTTTGAACGACATTGAGGAGAAGAAAAGAGAAATCACGGACCGCCATGATCGCATGGTTGCTACTGGCAGCTACGCCAGCCCGGACGAAAAAGATAAAGGCACCAGCGATGACATGAAAAGGCTCAAAATTGAGCTCAGGGAATTAATACTTACCTATGGTATGTTTCGGCCGTGCGAAAGTCCGAGTGCGTGGTGCTTGAGCTATGCTAAAGCCACACAGGCACGATGCTTGGCGTGTGTAGAAACGTCGCAGCTCTACCAGACCCCACCGAATACCATTTCGGAGATTTCCACGAAGCATACAAACGCTGTACTCCCAATGGAACTCTTCCTACCGTATACGGCTCCTTCCCAGGGCCCATGAATCGCGACCTTTGCGTGCATACACCTCTACCATCTATGGACCCCTTCACCAGAGTGATCATATGGCTTTCCAAGGCACTTTCTAAGAAGACAAGTCGTTTCTTTAACGACAAGTCAACTAGAGAGCGAGGCTTTATGACTAGAGGTATTCGTCGAACTACTCACGTGATCACGTGTATCATTGTGCCACTCTTCTACTCCGCATCTATAGCGGCGTTGTACGCCGTCAAACCAATGACAATCCGGCTGGCCATCATTCCTGTATTCTTGTTGGTATTCGCCCTATCGGCGATTTTCCTTGCAGGATCTAGTCGGAACGAGATGATTATCTTCATGTCGGCGTGAGTCCAATGGAGGGAGCCAATAAATCCCAATGACCTTTGCTGATAGGAAGCAGGTATGCAGCTGTGTTGGTAGTTTTCGTCAGCGGCAACATCTCATCTCAGTGAGGCCAACGCTCAGAGAGTATTTGAGAGAGATAAAGTTGAGAGGAAGTAAGTAACAGCCTTCCCCAAGTTCCAGGTCTGCTCACCGCTCCGTTCCCCGGGCCGACCAAATCCTCAATAACACCACCACGTGACTTAACTCAACCTCACTTTATGCATTTCACAATGCTAATTATACGATAGCACCGAAAATCGTTAGCGATGCGGCTGAAACTCACACACCGCCAGTGTTCTTAGAATAGCGGCACAAAACCGGCGTTTCCTACTTTCGTGATACGAAATTGACACCACGAGTGCAAGCATCCAGCAATCAAGAACAAGTCTCCCTTGTGAGATCTCATATGAACTGGCATTTGCACAGATTTGGCTTCGTGTACTCCGACTCAACGCGTTACGATAGGTACCGCGCTCGCGGGACTCGAAGCGCATCCCGCTGACATTAAGATAAGATTGAAGCCTGCGAGTCAAAGTATGATCAAGTTATGCTCAGGGGCTAGTCGATCGAGCCTTGTTGCTTTACGCCCGGCCGTGGCGAGGATCCCGTTACCCCTTCCGCACATTGACCATCCTGACCCTCCTCAAGCATGTCCTTGGCCCCTTGTGCGACTCCCACATACCTACCGCTCTCGGTCTCTTCTACTCTGTAGAGGAGGTTTCCCCCTTCAGACACGCGTCCTCACATTACCGTAACTCAAGCCTCTCTTCCTCACATTCGCACTTACTTGGCCCGCTCACTTCTCTGACCATTCTGTTGGCTATGGCCTCAGATCAGGAGCGGGATTATTTTGTGCCACTTCCCCCTCAGCCTTCTCGTATGGCCCACTCTCGGAAAATCATTCCATACAAGATACTGATATAGGACGATTCATTAGCGAAGAAGAAGTCGAAGAGCACCACCCGAAAACGAGGGCAGACCAATGAGCCACCGCATGGTGCACAACACCTGCAGAACGGGGCCGGGAATGCATCAGCGAGGACTACAAGCTGGGGAAGCAGACTCACAGCCACGAAACCCAGACTGAACTCTGTCTCTCGACCATGCTCCTTCACCCACCCCAGCCGATAGCCTGGTCCGACCAACGCGACTTCCACGACAAGACGCGCTCCTTTAGCAACGGCACCGCTTCCGCTATCGGCCTCGACAACCCCGATTGATGTTGGACATTGTTTGGTTCTATTATAGCCTTCGTTTGTGCACGCCAAAGCTTGGATCCACCGACAAGCGGCCCTAGTCCCTCCTCTAGCCCATTGTGCCACCCCACACGAGGTCCCGGAGGCATCATGCCGCTAAGCACTATCCCTTGCTTCCTCAAAACACTTGGCTATACTCGAAATACAAGGACGCGCTTTCCTGGAGGCCATTTGATGCCCCCGTTGGCGGCTCTGGTAGTCAATCTTGGTCATCGAGTCAGCAGGGTTTGGCATATTCGGTTACGGCGGACATATCTCATCTGGGTGCGTGTACTTATTGGTATTTAGACTCAGGACAACTACAAATGTCGGATCGTTCCAAATACTCTTGCTGACTGGAACGCGTGCTGGAAGAAAGGAGATGTGATGTCCGTCTTTGTGCTAATTCTGAGATCGCAGCAAACTGGGGGGCACAGACATCGAGCTACAAAGGTAGAATGAAGATGTGGGCCACTCCTACTCCATGATGCAACTAATTATTACCTAAACTTGGAGTTGTGACCACGGAAAAGCGAAGATGGATGTTATAAGAATAAGCAAATCGGACGCGCAAAGTCATTTCTTTGTATTTTTCGTTTTTTATCTCCAAACCATAACCTATTTGCTTCACAATACTTTCCATTGCGAACAACATAAATCTACATCATTTCACATTGCAAATATTATGTACCGAGAATCCTTTATTTCCATCTCTATATCAAACAAACCTAGACATCCTTAACATGATTAATGGTTTGAGCAAGAAGGTTCGGACATAACCACACCCACAACCAAGCGCTGACTACCGTCAAATCAACTATCAGCTTTCTTCATAGTCCAGCCAGAACCGCCACTATGAGCTACCAGAGCCCAACTTCCAGCCCATCTCAGTATCAGACCTACCCAGACCCAACATACCAGCCGAGACCATATCCCCACCGTCCAGCTTTCAAGGTCATTACACCCCCCGATGACACGAAGGACGAACCGCCGCCGTATCCCGGCCCCCGTCCAATCCTATCTCCCCAGCTTCCCTCTCGGCCGTACATCCTAGTCATCCCGGGAGTCGAGGTTAAGCGCCGCAAATTCCTCCTCGCACTCACAGCTTTCCTTTCGATCCTCCTCATCTTCGTCACCGGCGTAATGGTTGGCGTTCTCCGCCTCTCCAACTCACCTACGCCAGCACCCACGCCAACCACTACCATGCCCCTCACTCCAAACATCACGGTCACCGAAACAGTCATAGCCATCTCTACGACTCTAGTCCACGATCCGCCACCCTCCATCGACCCCGGTTCTGGTTCTGGTCTCGCGAGCAGCAAGAATCTCGGTTCGGGACCCGCCCCGACGACGCTGATTACGCAGTACACCGGTAGCTGGGTGACGAGCGTTGTGCTTCAGACGGTGACGGCGCCGGTGCCGCTGCAGACGCTGACATCGCTGATAGTGGTGACGGAGACGCCGAGTCCGACGTTGTTGTTGTCGCTGACGCCGGTTGAGCCTATGACGGCGCCGCTGTGGGCGACATCTACGGCGTAGAATGGGGGATTGGGGTGAAGAATCGAGGACTTTTTTGATTGGGGGTGAGTGGGTGCATGATCAGGGAAAGCTTAGCCTCGATGTGCTTGTATGCTCCTGACTCACTCACATGATGGCGTTTAGAAATTCCATTGGCTATGTGTATCAGCAAGTAGGTCCATGGAAGCTGCTAGCTACTTGCGAGCTGCAGACTTCGAAGAAGAAAACCGATCATAGATGGTTGGAACTTTGGCTCCTGACTTACTCAATACAAAAAAGAACTGATTTCCAATACTTCCAGGGGCTATCTTTATGCCCAACTATCCCTCTTGATCTGCTGTGACGCGTCGTACATCTCTGCTCAACATCATGAAAAGTGTTAGACTTCCCCAGGTGATAAGATAAAAACCAAGAGAATAGGAAAGGGCTGGTACTAATGATTTACACTATTCCCACAACTGACGCCCCCTTCTACGCCACGTGCCACAGAACGAAGTACTTCCATCCAAGCTTAGACGCCAACTCATGTACAGTAGAAAAGCCGTGCTTCTGAGTTCTCTGCAAATATCTTAATCTCAAAATCCCTCGGACATAATACAGGCCGGGCGGATACTAGAATATCTCAAAGGTAGTCGACAATTGATCTTCTCTCAAGAACTCACCATCCATAATCCCATACACAAAAGCCTCACCAACAAAAACATATCCGCCTTCCTCTCCCGGTCTTTTGCGGAGAACACACGGTACCCGGGCTCCAAAGAGAAGGCAGACGCTATCCGTCGGCTCCATCGACGCTGGGCCCATCCCCAGATATCCGTTCCTTGTCATGAACGGTTTCGACGGTCTTCCCAGAATAATAGGACTCATATATTGCCGCAGAATCTCATTAATTTGTGCTCCCAGCTGCAACAACGGGAATTGCAGTACCTTCGACGAGTCAGCGGACAGTTTGACCTGGTCCATGTGCTTTTGCACTGTTTCGTAGACAGGCATGCATTGTTGGTAGCGGAGGCGAGTTGCTTCGCCCGCTCTAGTCCAGCTAGCATCCTCTTGTATTTCGTGGTCCCACACCGGTATCCTCCAGGCCGCGTCTTGGAGGCTTGTTGGAGTATATTTGGCGTTTTTGAGAGACCTAGAGAGGTCGCAGAGGGCTTGGATCTCGCCGAGTAGCATACCGTAGAGGACGTAGACGAACTCTTTCTTTTCTGTGTAGTGTATGGAAGCTGCTCGGAAATATTGTGATTTGATCTCAGAAACCTCATCAACGAAGACACCTTCTATTTGCATGGATCGAGTCGATTGCCCCGATGTGTTGACAGTGGTTTCGAACGAGACTTCAACTGTGAAGTTGGACGCCGCGGAGAATAGAGAGTTTCCTAATGCAGATAGGTCTGGTTTGCGAGGAGCTTTCCACCAGGCATGGGGCGTATCGAATTGCTCGTGCCAAATCGGTACCCAGGACGGTAATGTCGAAGATTGGGAAGCGTTTTCGCGTTGACAAAACGCCAAAACGTCCATATTATCCGTCAATATGAGGCTTTGAGCTACATCACTGTACACCTCCTGCCAGGTTTTTCGGTAGTCGATGGTCAGACCGAGAACGTCAAAGTCATCATATAACGCTACGAGACCATAGATCTGATCTATCCGGCATGTCGCTTTCAGTAGGTAGGTATCGCTTTCCTGAAAACGAAATGGACAATATGTCCGGCACAGCACTTCGTAGAGTCCGTTGTTCCCAAATATGTCGATTTGGCGGCCTCTACGAAGGTTCAGCATCTGCGTAATCCTGTCAAACCCATTGATCCACCGTGTCTCGGCAAGGTACTGTTCGTCTGTTCTTCCGAAAGTGGACTTATACGCGCTGGTGAGGACTTGGAAGACAAGATCAAACTCTTCAAGAGGAATTCTTCGGAGTCCAATCTGAAACTGCACGCGTTGGGGGAGGTAGAACTCTTGTACAGTCCAAACACGCCACCACCAGCTTCTATCAGTTATGCAGTTTACAAAAGCTTTGAAGAAATCGATCGGAGCCATTGACTTGGAGATGTACGCTATGGTGGGGACGACCGCCTCCTGAAGAAATGGTAGGAACCTTTCAACAAGCCTATCTTTCTGCGAGGTAGGAATGCTATAAGCGCGGTGTAGTCCGTCCGTAATTTCACGGATCATTCGCGCGATGAGATCGCTGTCTTCAGTCTGCGGACCCAGCCAAACGAACACATGACGGGCGCTCGAGTAAATGGAGCCCATATATGGGACCTGTGTATTTTTCTCGTCGTCATCTCGTTGATTTATGCACACGGCATCAACCCATAAAGCAGGGGCGATGTCAGCGTATTGCATGTGCTCAAGGGCGGCGTATAGATTTTGCGTGGCCATAAAGGTGGATCCATTCACCAAGATGGGTCGTGGGTCGCTAGGGTCTCCCCAGACGTATGACAGAGCGGTGTACTGCGGTGATTCATCTAACGAGACAACGCAAAGCTCAAATTGGAGGGAGAGATCAGGATCAACGATAATGTCGGTAATCATGTCGTTGGTCTGCATCCTAGCTGCCGCTTCATCCTCGTCGGAGCGTGCCTGAAGCAAGGGTCGTAAGATGCGTATCTCCTTCTTCATGGGATCGAGGGAAGAATACTCAAATTCAGCCATTGTCAGGGAAAATTGCGCAAACTGTGTTTTGTAGATGCTAGATGAGAATTGAAATAATGCCGAAGGGAGGAGAGGGCTGAGTTTAAGGACGCAGGGAAGACCTTCTAACCGCCCACAAATCACGCCATGCCCGTTGTGGTGTGGGGGCTAAATCCGAATCAGCTTTTGGAAGTTTTGTTTAGGAGTACGGCGATTTATTGTACATACCGCATTCCAAGTGGACTGCAGTTCTTGCGTGCCTAACAGCTGTGCTTTACTTCGTTGCCGCTACGAAAGGGCACAGGTTAAGATATAGTCGGACTTCTTGGAGGTCTTCTCTTGAGGGTGCATCGCGCTGAAGGGGGTAGAGGAATGGGGGAGGGGGGCATGCTGTCGTTCCCGACCAGCACATTCGTACAAAGACGTCGCACATATGTCACGCCCGTATCCTAACCACAGCATCTCACACCTCTGAACAAATCACACGAAGCCCCCAAAAATGGATCATCTGATCTGAAGTCCCTTCCACTCCGGTCTCAAGAAGCAAGATTCCATACATGAAACAACGCCTATCAATCCTACATCCGCCGCTTCCTTTGCAGACAACAGGAACATGCCGCAAAACAACGGGGTGGACAATGCATTAAGTCTTCGCCCCCATACAAGTAGTAACCAACCAAGCCACCAACAACAAAGTCCAATCGACTCTTTCCGTAAGCATACTTCGAGGCCGGGGAGGGATAGGGCAGTGGTGAGCCCCGTGCTAGCGCGGTTCGAATCCCTCTTGCCACGTTTCCGACTCGAAAGGTGTCAAGCTTGCCCTTCCGCCGTCGTTGTCAAGGTCCAGAAAGTCGAAGCAGTCGAAAGGAGGCCGATCAGGCTGCCACCGCAGAACCAACCAGAAGCCAGCCAACCGCCGGACAACCGCCCACGCTGTGCAGTGAAACAAAACAAGAAACAAAATCTGTCCACAACTCACTTACTCTTTGACCAGAACTAAACACGAGTGAGAAACTCCTGTGTACCCAAATGCCCCATGTCCGCAAACGAACAGCCTCCTGTGGAGACCAGACCAACAGTACTAGCTCGCTCCAATCTGCGCTGTGAAAGATAAAAAGCAATCCAGTGCTGATCCGTTTTTCCTATTTTCGTATTTGTTCATTTCGACTTTCCGATTCTCGAAGTTCGTCGCGCCCGACTCAACAGTGCTTTCCATTTGCAACCGCGGAAATTTGAGAAGAAAGCAATTCGCGAAGAGGTGGTATCATCGATAAAGGAGAAGAAAGAAGAAATTCGATGAGACCCTGTCAGATCTGTGCGTAAGCAAGCCGCATGCCATGCAAAAAAAGGTGTACCCAGAAGACCAACTCCGTTCAGTCAGATGAGGTCTCAGGGGTGCGAGAACTATGAGACTTGGTTCAGTTTACGATGCGACAACAAATCATTGCTATGCTTCGACATCAACAAGACGATTTATAGACAGGCTTTACCCGGCACCGGCGGTGCCCATCGGGCCCTGCCGCTGGTACGCAGGCGAGCGATAGCTATGCCGTTGAAGCGAGGCTGTCCGCTGGCTCTCCGCTGAACCGGGCGCTGAATTTGCGTACGGTAGGTTCGGTGTCGCAAGGTTATGTTCGCCCCCCTGCGGTGGCGTGTTGTGGCTTGATGAAGGACCGTAGCTCATGCCTGGGTTACCCGGACCTCCAACATGGCGGACCGAGCTCTCAGTTTGCCATGTCTGAGCATTGTCGTTAACTTGCGTGATGTGGGGCGCGGTTGGTTGGCCATCTCGGGTCGGTGGGCCTGCTTTCTGTGGATTTGGGGATGAGACGGTTGGTTGGGGTACTTTCCCGGCAGTCTCCCAGCGTCTCATGATCTCCTTGGTGGTAATCTCTTGGGAGCCGTCATCGCTAAGAAGCGCCACGATCTCATCAGGTACCTATACCGCGGTAAGCATCAAAAAATACAAACGGAACAGGGGAAAGTGCAGGATTTGAAGGTATTGGGAACTAGAGGAAGACTTGAAAATGAGGTAACCTACTTCGCACATCGACTCATTGCACTCGATGAGCGTGTACACAACCCTGATGGAGGCCTGGTCTGGAGCCTTCTCCTCAAGATCGTTGTTTTCTCGAAGAATGTTGGGTGTAATTACTGTTGCCAGGTTCCAAATGTCCATCTTATTGCCGGTTTCCTCATCGACGGTGTGGAAAGACGACACCCAGTTGAGGAAAGCGAAAAGAACCTCCATGGTGTCCCGATGGGCCTTTGGTAAGAGACAGCAGGTCAAATGAAGAACACGTAACCGTCTATCCTCATCTTGGATTTCTGCATCTGGTAAGCTAACATCAAACAACAGAGGGACGGAACGGCTTACTGTTGGCAGTCATGAAAAGCCGGTACAGCTTCAGGGTCAAAACTGGATCTGGCATGTATCTCAAAAATCTCTTGAGCAAGTTGGCCAGCGTCACGGGAGCCTCCTTATTCAGATCAACATTATCTCCGCCCTTGGCATCGATCTCCTCTTGTAACTCTCTTAGTTTCTTGAGATTGCCATTCTTTCGGAACACGCCTTCCACAGACATGTCCATATTTCTCATGGCCGATATGGCGTCTTGGAGCAAGGCTGGTACCTTGAGCGTACCGTGACCTACGCCATCGGTCGATTCTGCGCCATGCTTTTCCACTAGGTACTCGAGACTCTGCCTGAAGACAGCCTTGTCCGACACGGGCTTCTCTGTTCCGGCCCTCTTGGGTTTATTTCCCTTGCCCTTGTCGGCCTTGAATGCTTTGCCGATTCCAAATTTGCCCCAGAAAGTCGGTCGTTTCGTTTCAAGCAAGTCCAGAAGCTCCCCTTGGTTGTACTGGCTTTCCTCGAGCAATAGACCTAGCTGGAGCACAGCGAGACTTCGTAGCCTGAAGTATTCGAGCGGCGAGATATCGGAAAAGTACATTCGAGGCCTGTTATCAGAGGCTGCGGCAAGGTTCAACTCTTGCCCACCGGAGGCTTCTCGGCGATGACCGTTCAGTAACTTCGGCTGATGGTCTTGCCCGATAAGCGCACCTCCTGCTGATCGGTAAGCGTTGGGGCGTTGCTCCTTTGCTTGCTCTAATGCCACGATACGAGATATATCGTCCAGGGCTAACGTATTGACTCCAAGCGTTAGATGATCTCCTTCGCCACTCATGTCGCGCTCTTGGACAATCTGCATTCCACCTCGGGACTGGGAATCACCTGCTGAGCCTGGTCGTACCGCGTCGGGGCCGTCGATTATCCTGGACGTGCGTGCACGCTTCATGGTACTGGAAAGGTGCTTGTCCATGCGTTGTGATCGCAACCGTCGAATGTCGCCGATAGATTGCTCGTAGGAACCTTGGGGCTCCGGGCCCGAGCCTGAGCCTGCAAATGATTTTGACCGAGTGTCAGATCTCAGTAAAGGAGGCTCCAGTTCGTTGGTTGGAGTCATTCGATGGCCCTGGGATGAATCGTACCCAGACAGGTTAGGGTCGTCTACGAAGCGTCAGCAAGAGCGGATGGTCTGTCACGCAGCGTGAATAATGTGCTGCGTGGGTTTGGCTGTAGGGTGTAACTTACCAGAGGTATGCGGTAATGCGCCACTGGTTCTCAGCGTGGCTAGCAGCCTGGCATGTGCGACTTTCAGAAGGTGGATGTACTGTCTAAGCTTCGAGACGGCGACAAAGCCGCCTTCGGCGTCTGGGACCCTAGCTGCACAGTTCTTGCAAAACACCTTCTGGTTAGATTGACTCCATCGTGCGTCCGTAAAATTATCGCGCATATCAAGGCCACAGTTTTTGCATACCATACAAGGAAAGTTGAAGGACATGTCGTTTAGGCGCAGGCATTTTTCCTCGACTTGGTGGTCGCAAATGGGACAGGTATCTGCAGCGCGAGGTACGAGAGCCGCTGCCTCCGTCATATAGTCAACGTTTGTCTCGGCCTCTAGTCTCTGATCAAGCGAGTTGACCTCCGCAAGAAAATCTGTGAGACCTTTGGTGTTGCCTGTCTCTTTTTCGAGCTTTAAAGAGCCTTGCAGACAGATCCGGATAAGGAGCTTAAGGTAGTGGGCAAGTCCGGTAACCAACGACAGCAGCTCTTGCGTGACTCCAAGACGACGGACGCCAGTATTTTGAGACTGCCGTAGCAGGTGGAAGAAGGCCACGACTTTCTTGCACAGTAATTTGGATTCTCGAGAATATTGGAGACCTGCGAGGAAGATGTCAGTTGCCTGTTTGTGATGACAAGGTGCATTTCGAACCAAGGTTGGATGTGTCATATCAAATCATTTAGATGTGCGGAGCATGGAATATGCTTACCCTTTGGACTGATTTCGCCTAGAAGACCATCGAGATTGTCCGCGGCTGTGAATAATAGGTCGACATGCACAATGAACTTCTTGGCTGCCATAACTCCATCGAAGTACGCGCCATTGCTGACGTGAAGGAGCATGTCGGAAATGCACGTCGCAGACTTCTCCTCGAATGCAGATAGGGTCTTCCAGATCCAGTTGACCTTCCCTTCGACAGCTTCCTCCTGCTGCCGTACCTTCTGCCGAATTTCATCTGTAGCTTCTCCGCTCGCGAGTGCATCTTCAATGACGGGCTGGCCGCTCGAGTGCAAGCGAACATTCCAGTACTTGTGGATCATGTAGCATTCGGGATGCCAGTGCTGATTCTGTCCGTTCCGGTAAATTTCGACGAATTGCTTGAGGATAGCTGTCAGACAGCCATTGCATTTCTGGGCGAACTGTGTTGAGTAGTGGAAATGGCAGAAGACGCTGCCTTCATGTTCGTAGTAGCTATCCTGAGCCCCAAACACGGTTGGGCATACTGAGCAGGTGAAATGCTCGATATGGTATTTCCTGTCAAGTGCAGTGATGTAGGAGCCTCGGAGAGCCTGCCCACATTCGAAGCACAAAAGGTCGAGCCGCCGGAAATAATCAGTTTCACAGAGAGGATACTGATTGGGAGGATGGTCGGGAACCGGGAAGAACTTGGAGGCTACAATTTTGCCACAATCCTAAAGCAACGCCGTGATTTTAGCAGCTTTCTTGTCATGAGAAGGGAAGTACCGATACCGTGTTTTTCTCTCCGAGGTCTACGGATTCCGTGTGACAGGTAAAGGGAACTTTTGAACCTACGTGACAGGTGAAGCATTCCAAATGGTAGGTATCCCCGAGCGCGCGCACGAATTGGCCTGTCAGGCCTTCTCCGCATTTACCGCATATTCTCGAGCCACTGGGTCGCCTGCTACCACCAGATTTCCGGGGAGCAATCGCGGGCAAGTCTGAGCCGTTGTGGTCCCGGATTGGCGACACGTCGCGCTGTCCGCTTGAGTCTTCAGTCCTACTGCGCTGCATGCTGGAGCCTGTGTTTTGGGCGTCGGTGTATGAACCTGACGGCCAGCTGCCCGGTATGTCGCTGCGATCTGCCGGCGGCCGGCCCTCCACCGGTGCGCTCATTATGCCCGGGTGCCAGTCTCGAGCGGGTCGCAATCAATCGGGGGTATGCGTGGGGGGAGCAGGGCGAGGTCGTGATGGAGTCGGTTCGGTTGGCGTGTCGCGGGAAAAAGGCCGACGCGCTGTGGACACGGTACCAACGGGCTTCGGCGAGGATTCCGGGAGTGGAGGACGAGAGACACGGGCACGGCAGTGCTGGGCGTGCAGTGATATTGCAATCGACGAAGGGATCCGCTACTCGGGAGGGGTGCTGTGCTGGAGCCACGCAGGGCTCACGCAGCGGCAGGCGGAGGCAGAGCAGGCTCGGGCGTGGCCTCTGTTCGCAGCTCGCAATGGATAGTGAGGGACAGGCTTCCGCTTCATATGCGACGGGCGGGGGGTTGGGCGGAGGGGTGGTGGCGTGGAGGGCGGTGTGAGGTGGATGTCGGTGTCGTGGTGTCCTGGTGTTCAATGCGGAGAGGCTTGGAGACGAGCGAGAGAAGAGCCCGAGCGCAGATGTCGACGGGCTGCGGGCCCTATTTTCATCTCACAGCGTCAGCAGGCCAGCCCAGCACCAGCACCCTTCAGGCACGGCAAAGGGTCGCCAGCAGACGCCTGTTTCCGGGCGTGGCAGGGCGTTTGGGGGAGATGGGGGGCTTCGAGGGTCGTGAATTCACAGGACGTTGGCGGCGGGCACTCGATACACGGCAGCAATTCCAGCTATTCCCATATTGCAGCGCTATCAGATGTTGAATTTAGTCGGCTGTCACACGTCGTTGCTAGTCGCCTGTACCTGGGCTGGATAGCGAACCGGCGACGGCCCCTCCCAAGGTTCGCTGTCGTGTGTGGGGCTGGAGGTCGCCGTGAATAGAACACCTCCAGGGCTTGGCATCGACTTCATGAACCTCATGTGGCCTGTCTGCCTTGACCGCATCTATGCACCCGCGCTACACCCACCGCACTGTATACCACCACCCACCGCCGTCTAGCTAGAGCCTAGAGGTCTGGTTCCCGCCTACCACCACAAAGGAACAATCCCGTAGTCACTGCGCTCGACCAGGAACAAAGCGCAACCCTTTCACCACCACCCACCACCTCTAAACCTCGAGCTCCAGCCTCACCCCTTCTCTCCTCAACTCCCACAACCCCAGTCATGGCGACCGAAGACGCGCCTGCCCGGCCCCGCCCCACCACCGCGCCCATCTTCCGCGCTCCGAAGCAGGTCTCGCGCCCCAAGGAAGTCCAAACCGCAGACGAAGAACTCGGCACTGAACTGCGCCTTGGCGAGTTCGAGAACGTCGCCGCGTTGTCAGTCAGCGAGGCGCGCACCGTGATCTCAGCAGTGCACAATGCGAGGCGAAAGAAGGACCCGGCGACAAATCCACTAGGCGGAGACAAGATACATAACGACTCGGAGTAAGTGCGCTGTAGCTTTGGGCCCTACAGAGTGTAGAACAGGGACAGAGTACTTTCCTATAACTCTGATATACACTGAGGATTAGACGTCGGAGAATGGGCGCTGACAGCTATGACAGAGCCATTATAAAATTCGTCGAGTACATGGACATGTTCTCGCGCTTCAAGCAGACTGATGTCATCCACGCCCTTTCCAACCTCCTCTCTACCCGCACCGAGTTCGTCCCCGTAGAACGCGCACAGCTAGGTATGGCTCTACAAGACCCGTCACAATACCTCCTCCGGCTAGGAGGAAACCCCGAACTACGTTTTATTATATTTGTATGCTAACATCCTACCTTGGCCACAGGCTCCCTGCTCTGCGACAGCGCTGACGAAGCGAAAACCCTCATCCCTTCCATCGCCACGAAGATATCCGATAACGACCTACAAGAACTCCTAGACGAGATGCAAAAGCTGCGTCGCTTCGTCGACTAGACCATTTCGCAACTTTCCCTGACAACGAGATTCATCGATTCCCCTCAAAAAAATCTTCACGAAAACAGAATGCGTGCAACAAGCAGCGTGGCCGCAAGGACGGCCGATTTGAGATCAATTTGATCGGTAAAATTGGGTATGGCGAGGCTGGAAGGTGTAAGATAGACATTTTACAGATACCACAAAGGGCGCGAGAGTTCTTCCACCTGCGGTGGGAGAGGCCAGATACTAATCTTGCTTTCATGGAGATGGGAGGCTGGAGTTAATTGCCCGCATCAGACGGCGTATGGTAGCCCAACCGAAACGATAACTAATTAAAATATCAAATCCTTGGAAGAGTGACCAGCTCTTCAAATCAAGCTCCTTGAACTGCATGCTCCTCTTCTCCAAAGTCTGCATTGAGATCAAGAAGACAACAGGAAATTCAATAGGGAGAAGGTGGGTAGAACGTAAAATTTCTATGGACTATCCACTCTTTTCCAACCCCCACCCATTTCTATCCGTTTTATCAAGTGCAGAACTTTGCAAACGAAATAAATAAACCCTCGCTTCCATGTGTATCGGACTCGCTCTGTACCACCCAAAACCTCAGACCGACATCCTCCTGAAAACACTAGTTCGAAGCCGTCATCGCAGGGTCCAAGTGATATGCAAGCCTCGCCGCCCACAGACAGGATAGTGAGTAGTCAGTAGCGCAATCAACATCACGAGCAGTCAAGCGTGGGTGAAGCATTCACCTCACCTCAACCCCGTCCGTGCGCAGTCCTCATCAAAACAAGCACAGACCTCGGCCCTCCAGCCCAAGTACATATTTCAAGTAATTCTACCAGATCCCCACTAATCGAACAGGAACCCTTGCCCTAGTGGTAAACCGCCTCCGCCCCCACCGCCCCCTCCGCCACCGCCCCCCACCCCTAACATGACTGCCTTGGGTCCGGGTTCGAGTCCCGCCACTTCAGGATTGTTTTCGGAGAAACCCCCTTCGGGGGGTGGCTACGCCCTCTTCACCAGCTGAAGAGGGTGGTGTTTTGCTCCGCGGATGTTCTATTTTTGTTCTTGTTGTTCTTGTTCTTCGTGATGAATGGCACCACTGCGCGACGGGTTGGCGGGAGCGAAGTGTAAGGTCTGATGAAGCCTTCCATAGTGAGATTTCCATCAAAGGGAGCCAACGAGGTTCAGAACACAAGCAAGAATGACGAATGAGCGGAATTAGCAGCTACACTAAGAGACATATCGAGAAATTCAGATACACAGATTGCAGAACCCGACGTTTACTCAATCTTGACCGACAAAAAACTTCGTATCAGACACCTGCCTCAACGTCTCCCCACTAGACTCCCGCAGCCCCGCTCACCACAATCTCAGGATGCTCAACCCACGTCCCGGAGTACACAAGCGGCATCTCTGGATCCAAAGGGACCGTGACCTCATTACTCACCACCATGACCTCCAGCCCCATCTCACCCGTCACTGTAGCCTGAACTCGCGCTCCGGACATCTATTCAGAACGTTAGCAACCACCTCAACCCTCAACCACAATTATCAACAGAAGCAAGAAAAGCCACTCACAGCATCAACCCTCCACTCCAACCTCCCCCGCAGAAACCCCCCCGCAGCCTCCTCCCCCAAATCCCTCAACCGGCCCTCCACAACCGCATCCACCAACGCCTTCGTCAACCCAACCGTCGTATTCACTACCATCCCCTTCCGTCCTTCCCCCTCCTCCATCACCATTACTTCCGTCCCCTCCGGCATCAGCACCGCCACTCTCCCCACCTCCCTCCCCTCTAGCAAAACCCTAATCCCAAAACTCCCCCCCAACGCCCCCTTATCCACACCAACCCTAACCGCCCACTCCACTACCCTCCCCGGCTCCACCGCCCCCACCCCCGCCGCTGCAGGCTCCGCAACCAGCGCGCGCCAGTCAGGGCTATACGCGGCCGCCACGGCGCGCGCGACACTTTCCTCAAAAGCCGAATCGTTAGCAAAGCGCCACCTCTGAGTCTCCGGGTACGCGTAGCCCAGCTTGATTGTATCACGAAGGTCATTTGACGTGAAGAACCCGCTTTTCCCGTTCCAGAAAGGGGCTAAAGGGGTGCTGGCGTCGACGGTGCTGTAGTCCGGCAGGGCGTAGGTGCCGGAGGCGAAGATGTTTTCCGGGGTGAGCCAGCGGGTGGGGTGGAGGGATTGGTAGAGGGCGAAGAGGTGGTCGACGTTGCTGGGGTAGGGATTTTAGAAAATGCTTTGGGAGGGGTGGGGGGGGTGGGTGGTGGGGGAAGAAGGGAGAGGGGGTTGTGCGTACGCGTGATGCACCCAGAATCCTGGGTCGAAGGCTGAGTATTCTAAGGGGTCCATGTGACCCCAGAACTGGTCTTCGTCGCTATCCATTCCTCCGCCGATGATGTTGTGCATGAGGTTGTGTGTCATCTCGAGGTGGCTCTTGCTGTAGGTGTTGAAGGATTGGTTTTGGAGCATGTCGGAGCCGACGTCGTTGTGGAGCTGCCCGTTCCAGTCGTTGAAGTGGGAGATAAAGAGGTCGGGGCGGGAAGTAGCGTTCACGTCGTCTGAGGATGGGTGGCGGAGGGTTGTGGTCCAGGCTTGCCACTGGGGGATGTCAATACGGTGTGAAGGAGCAAGATAGCATGTGCTCAACATAGGAATGCTATGATTTTAAAGAGGGGGCGTGTATATACCTTTCCGTCAAAGCTTTCAGGAACAGGCTCGCAAGGATGAAAATCGAAATGGTGCAACGGATTATCGACCCACTGCTGTGTCCCATCCGTTTCCGTTACCAATATCCTCGCGTCTTCGGCGATGTATGTCGGGATTGAATGGTCTGGATTGTCAATCGAAGCTGACCAGTCCCAATACGGAATACGAAAGTCTTGGGCGGCTTGAACGTAGCGGTGGCGAAGGCTGGGGATGAATCTGCTGGCGACATTTGCGACATGTTTTTGAAGCAGTTGCTATAACAGGAATATAAGATAATAGTCTTGTTGTAGGATCAAAGCTTTCTGCTAAACCATGATACGACCAGGAGGCTCACCTCGTAGAGAAGAAGATATGCGCGGTGCCAGGTCAAGAATAGTATGATGCTGTGCGGACAAAATCCCGTTTCCTTCCCTGGGATGCCTTGCACGCCTTGCCATGGCCCATAAGGGCGCCCGTGAATTCCTGCAGAGCCATCAATGTCAGCGCGCAGCTAGATAAGATACCACTTAATGATAGATATCGAAATCGACGAACCGGCGATTCTGTAGAAAGACAAGTCATCATTCTCGTCCATTGCATAGAAATCGCGAAGCCCAAGAATGTACAAGTTGAACAGATCGGCATGATTATCATGAAGATCGCTGATGTCTAGTCGAATCGGAACGGCCCCTTCGTGCGGACAGTGTCAGCATGCACAGCTCTCTAGGTATTTTCAAACAACGTACCAGATGCTGTTTTCACAACTGGAGCACCAGTAATCACAAAATGACTACTATTTGGCGTCCTCCGACGCGGCTTTCTCGCTTCAGAGAGCCCCTCGTGACCTATTGCTGGGCCAATGAAGGGTTTGCCATGCGTTCCAGGGACATGGCCCGCTAGAAGTAGAAGCCCAGCTAGCCATATCACAATCGAAAGCTTAGCGAAGACGTGGACCTTGACGGTGAGTCGTTGGCGGTGCATTTGTGAATGGTATAGTTGACCAGAAGCTCTCAGTGTCCGCGGTGCCAGTAAGTAATAGTTTACTACAAGTTTTGTTCGTGAACATTCAAGTACTTCGTTTCTGGTCTTTGGGGTAATAAAGAGTTCGCAATGGGGTACGCAGTAGCCAGCCCACAGCATGCTATACACAGACTCGGTCACCTATATTTAGTGCGCTGCTTGGAGCTGCTGGGTCCTCTCCCAGGAAGCATTTCCAAATTAGTGGGTGGCAATGTGAGGTTGAATGCGGCATGTTCACAGCAAACGCATGGCGAGGTAGACGCTGCCGTCTGCCGTGATAAGGTAGTAGGCTTGGAGCATTTGGCGAGCCTAGGACAGGTAGAGAGGGGTATACGTGACACAATAACGAAAACCATATCTCTACAGAAGTACTCATGGAGTTATTGGAAGCCGATGTTACCTACAGGACAAGATTCCGAACCAGTTCTGCGGGTTGCCGAGACATAACGGTTCCGGTAAATCGGCAAGTAATGGACTCGATATCAAATCATGCCATTGTGTTACTTTTAGTGATACGGACCGTGATGGTGACAGCACAAGGCCGTAGAATTCCACCGTCTAACTAATCGCGGATAGAAAGCTAACTTCTTCGAGGTTCAGATGCAAGCCGAGGCTGTGGTCAGGGGTTTGGACAACGTTGAGATCATGTTCATTGAAAGCCAGGCGTTGTGCCCGTATTACCGACCTAAAGTACTGCACTCAGATAAGCACCGCATCGCACTTACGAAGGCTACTCAAGATCAGCAAGGGTAGAGACGAGAATGTTGAGATGTAGTAGAAAGGAAATGAATGGTCTTTCGATGGATATCAGACAAGCTGTGTAATGCTTTCGCAAGTTGTATAGCCTCTCCCGTGGTTCGTTCGCTCGTAACTCGTCAAATTCATGGCCATGCTCCCGAGTGCTCTAGCAGGGCGATTTCAAATGTCATTGTAACCAAGGAATCGCTTCTCCAGGCCCTTGTCCGCCACCGCCCAAGCCCACGCCCTTCCTGCTTCACCACACCACAGTGAGGAAGGGTCCTCTGATTTTTCCATCATGCCATCTCTTTCCATCGACTTCATCTCCCCTCCTGTTGTGTAAGTCAAGAAATGCTCAAACTCTTTATCCTCAAGAGCAAGAGCGTTCCCAGAAATTCCATGGCAAAGACAAGGCTCCTTTGTAAGAAGGCCCCTCTCAAGGATACATGCACGACCTTTCTTTACAACTTTATCGATGCGCTCCTTTAGAGCAGGGAAATACTTCTTGATCGACTCTAGTGATGCAACAACACCTGGTGCTCCGTGACAGAACTGTACGTGACGATCGCGTCCTGGTGGAATTGATGATGGGAAGTTGCCGCTTTCGTACTGATAGCTAATAAGGGCACCAAGGTCTGCCTCTAGCTTTGGGGCCATTCCAGGGTCGGTAAGGACGATTTGAGTGATGATTCCGATAGATCCATGGCCGGCACCGAAGTATGCCTTTCCGTCCCACTTCCAGGGTCTGGGGCTCTCCATAATGGCGTAAATGACTTCATCAGACGTATCATCGATTAGTTCTAAGGTAGCTTTGTCCTCCTTGAAAGCGCCCCGTGCTAGACGTAGGAGGTACAGGTAACCGGCGCGGCCATAGAGCCATTCGTTGGAGGCGTCTTCGTCGGTGGTGACAGCAGCGAAAGCACAGAGCTCTTTGACCGTTTCTGAATCCTTGGCAGAGACGGCATAGAGGGCAAGAAGCGCCATGACATCGTCGCTGACTCCGCACTTATCGACGGTTGGGCCCGGATACTCTTTCATGTTGGCCTGCGCTTGTTCGATATAGGCTGCTGACCACGTGTTCAAGGGGTAGTCGTCAAGTTCCAGTTCAGGATAGAGTCTGTGTAAGGCGTAGAAGAGGTACGCAATGGATATTGGGCCACCATAGAGACCGCCTCCGGGAGGAATGTGATGGGGTGGGTAGTCCGTGATCAGGCGATTGAGAGAGGCTTTGAGCTGCTTGTAGGGGTCTCTTCGCGATAGCGCCGCATCGTTACGGAAATAACGCGGCCGATGGCGAGAGCTTGCTTCGGGGGGTGGCGCTGCTTCAGCCATATTCGATGTTTGCAGAGGACTGAAAAGCACCAGATTCCGGGTATCAAAATGACTTGGGCGAAGAGAAAATGACGTCAGGCTCGTGACTGCTCCAAAATATGGGCTGTTAAGAGTGTGCGAAAAGTGACGCTAGACAAGCTGTCATCGACGAAGAGAATTTAGAAGACAAAGTTGGCGAGGGTTGGCTCAAGATGAGAGTGAACGGGTCTTGGAGTGGAGTTGGATTGGGCTCCGATCTGACGAACCGACACGTGCGGCTAGGCTGCTTTTGGTTAGTTGAGTATCTCTCGATATAATTCACAAGATCTATAAAGCCTCACATCTTTTCCGACCCTTCATTCGATGATGAAAGAATGATTGATTCATATAGCCTATGGAGAGATGAGTGCAAAAGAGCTCTAATTCAATTACAGTAAGTATACGAGCTGAAATGCGGGTGTTCATTAGAGGTTTAACATGATGCAACACTTTTGATCTTTCTGTGTAGATGCATCTCCGCTTACTACATAACATCTAGTCCTGATATCCTCTCATCGAAAAAACCAGGGCGAGGTCACGCCTGATCACCTGCAAGCCCGGTCTACTTCATTTAGCCAAGGAAACCAGACGACGGTGAGCGATTCTTGCTGTTGTAAGCTGGAACTCTATGCAAGACGCCACGATCAGCACCCAGCAGCATAGTCCCCCAAATATACGCTGTACAGCATCACGTCAATCCAAGTTAGTGAGGCACCACATATTCGCATCAGCGAAAACCCCTTCCATTCTCGCACAAGTATACGTAGCATATATACAAGTGTCACGTCTCCTCCCCTCACCCCAGCTCAGGCACCCAGCCATATCCATATCAGCTGGGATTTGTTTTTATTTCTCTCCCTCGCACAAAAAAGTCCCCCGTACCCCCATACTAAGATACAAGAAGAGAAATCGGCCCGCCGCCCCAAAAGTCACTAGTCAAATAATTCACAAAACCCGATCCTGTGATAAAACAAATGAGAAAGTGAAAATGGTGGGGTAGTGAAAGGATACTGCCAATAAAAGAAAAGCAGACTGTGTAGGCAGGCCATCCGACGAGGGGCAAGCTGTGATCAGGAAAGGAGAAAGGAAGGATTATGTGGCAGAAACGCCAGTATGCAGTGTGTGTACAACGCAAGATCCCATCGGGATCAAACAACAAAAGAAAGTTAGTCGCTTAGTAGAGTATTCAATTTCGGGGTCGTCCTCTCACACCCGCCCAATGGAGCATGCAGAGCGTCAAACACAGAACGCAGGAAAGATCAAAGATGGGAGTAGCCTCAATCTTAGTGTGCCATGTGCCTTGAACGCCCGCCCAGTTACCTAGAGGTCTCCTAGAATAACACCGCCAACACCTTGCTGAAAGTCATGATAGGAAATGGTGCCATGATGAAACGAGAGGAGTACCTTTTATAACAAACGAGACTAAGGAAATTGTGGACGTAGTATACGATCTATGCAGTTTCAGGTGATGACGGGGGTGGTTTATTCGATAAGTAATGCGGATGCAGATGCATGAGGAGTCCGATCTAGATCCTCGGTATCCGCAATTTGCGGTTTTGGCGTAGCGTCCATATCGATATCCTCCACTTCGTCACCTGGAACTCGTGGGAAGATTTCAGGAGGCGTGGTGATAGAAAATGGCTTGACGTCGGGAGTCGTCAGACTCTGTTCCTCGGCAGCCCGATCCTCTGATATGGAGGGCGGAGGAGACGAGGCAAGGGTGTCTGCAGCTGCAAGATCTTCTACAGAGATGACACTGCCTCTGCTGTTGGTACGAAGCATCTCAATACCGAGTTTTGAAGACGACTTTGGTCGAGTTTTTGGGCTCTTGGCCCTGACGTTGACATCACCCAACTCCTCATCTTCGTCGTCACCTGACTCCGCAGATTCATGTTTTCTGGCCTCAAGATTGCGCCTCTTTGCTCCAATGTGCTCAGTAGACCTCTGCTTCACGATTGACGGCAAGTGCTGCATGACAGCTGGCGCAGAGGTTTCGTGTGTAAGCGGTGGTAATAAATTCAGTGCCGCGTTCTTGGACTCGGCACCAGTCGCGGGGTCTTCAGATATCCCCAAGCCGCCGATCATACGGACCAAATCGCGATCGCGCCAGTCGTCGATATTGTGCTTTTGAATGGTAACAGGTACGTCCTCTGGACGGATTTCTGGATCTCCGAAGAAGCTTGAGCTGATCGAGTCTTCTCTACTCGACCCATGATAGCTTCCGGATGGCATTGGTGGAAATCCAGACGAATTCGATGTCGGACTATCCTCTTGCCGTGTCGACTCTTGACGCAAGCTGGAAGGCATTGAAGGAGTCATAGTTGGATAGTGAGCTGTTGGGGTCCAGTTTGGCGGAGGCGCTTTCCATTGACAAAGTCTCGACATGACTTCTGTCAGCTTGGTAAGCGTGGGCGGCTTCTCAATAAGGCCATCAAAATGATGAGGTGCCTGTAACTCCTTCAAATAGCCGGTGACGGCGACGATTGGCGTGTGGTTGTTGGCGTTTTTGGTGTCGCGAATCATACGGGCCACATCAGCTCCGTTGATCTGAGGCAGCTTGAACTCCATCATGATGATGTCGAACTTGACTTCGCCCATGGCGTAACGCACCGCTTCTGACCCAGTCTGAACAGTCAATGTTCGACAGCGCAGTTTTTCTAGTAACTTCTCCATAACAAGTCGAGAGACTGGATGATCTTCGCAGACAAGAACATCCAAGGGCCGGAACATAGGGCCGTCTGCAACGCTAATTTGCGACAGTCTCCGTGAGCTTTGTCGCCGTCTTTGAACGCGAAGAAGTGCTTTCGCCCGAGAATCCTCGGTATCAGAAGACGAGGGCGATATATCAAACACTTGACTTCTTCTCTTGTGGTGAGAAGGGACAAGATCTCTCACCACATCCCCATCTTGGGAGCCAATGGTCTGTGACCTTGCTCTAGGCGACGAAACGCTCCCATGTGACGACATGGACGTCTGGCGATTCTGTAGAGCCTTTTCCTGGAATGATTGCGAGATGGCACTGGGTGTTTTAGAGAGTTTGATGGGTGATACGGCGCTTGGGCTAGACTTGAAGCCGGACCCTAAATGCGGCAATTCGAAGAAACTACCTGGCTGGAGATTGTTGCTGGGCTGATGAGAAAAAGTGGATGAGCTACTGCTAGACGTCTTTCGCCTCTCGTTGTTTTGGCCAGTGCTGAAGGATACTAACAGCGGCGAGGACGGTTGCGAGGGCCGGCTTGGCGAAGAGTTTGCCTGGCTCACAGAGGGAGACGACGGCCTACCAGAAGGCTTTGTTGTTGAAAGCGTTCGCTTTAGAGGCGCTGGAAGCATGGGGCTAGAGTCTAGGGATGGCGATGGAGACGGAAGGGTGGGCGATTGAACTGCGGACGGCGACTTGCTTTGAGCCTGCATAGCTTCTGCGCGAAGCTTTTGAATGACGTCTTTATTCGCTTTCTCCAGGACTGGAAGATTCTTGTAACTAAAGTTGCCGAAGTCGTCGGTTGCAACAGGCTCGCTCAATCTTCTGCTTCTCCCCTCGCGAACGTGAGCGGGGATGTGTAGAGGAATCAATCCCCTCTTCATCGAGGTAACACTCATCTGGGAGCGAACCCGTGAGAGTGCGTCGTGTGGTCGGTCTGGATAATCTGCACCTGGAGTACCTGCAGAAGAAGTTCCTTGATCCTCGAATTCGGGCGCAAAGCTCTGAAGCGTTGCTCCTCTCGTATCGAAATACTCTGTGTCTTCAGGATTTTCTGGTGCAGGAATGAAGGATGCCTCATCGTCACGTAGTGTGTCCCAGTTTATATCTGAGAACCAGGGATGGCTCCTGATTTCCATTCCACCGCTTGTGTATTTGTCCTCAGCGTTGGCCCCCAGTCGTTGTCTTGGGTCGAGACACATGAGACGGTTCATCAAATCCTTTGCTTCTTCTGAAACCTGAGCGACATCGTCTTCCGGCCAGTCGATGTTGCGGGCAAGGATGTTATGGAATACCTCTTCAGGAGAATCGGCATGGAAGGGGGGAATTCCATACAAGCACTCAAACATGATACACCCGAGTGACCACCAATCGCTGACCTCGTCTTGACCGCTTCCACGGATAGTTTCGGGAGCAAGATAGTCAGGAGTCCCAACAAACTTACGATTAGTAGCATCCTCGGGATCAAATAGAGTCATTGGAGGAGGAGGCATTCCAGACGTCTGAGGCGGAGTGCTGTTCTGGGCGGCGCTTGAATTGGTGGAAGTGTGTTGTAAAGAGAATATATCCGGGGACCCTTCGTCGCTATAAGTCTCTTCTTCAATGGGCGATCGCGCACGATGATTAGAGTTCATGTTTTCAACGAGAGAGAAACGACGGAACATGGCCTGCATAGCCTCGCCTTCTCCGCTATCACCTCGGCTGCCGGACGTTCTTCTAGATGGTTCTCTGCTGTCATCTCGATTGAGACTGAAATAGGAAGGTTGTCCAAGGTCTCCCCCTACGGCTGCCGTCAAGTTCGGAGTATTTGTTGGAGATGGATTGAGATCGAAGGACGCTGACCGAGAAGATCCAACTGACGGTGCACGGTGGAAGGGACCCTGCTTAAGTAGATCTGGAGCTGGTTCTTCGGATTCTCTTCCTCTTCGCTTTTGTCGGCCGATCAGACCCATCCGGGAAAGACCAAAATCGGTAAGCTTTAGGTGTCCTTTCTGATCTATCAGAAGATTGTCAGGTTTGAGATCACGGTGGATGATGCCACGGCTATGAAGGTGCTCGACTCCCAAGACGACTTCGGCGAGATACTTCTTAGCCCACTCTTCGGGAAGCGCACCCAAGACTTTGATCAAGGACGCACAATCTCCTCCATTAAGGTACTCCATCACCAGGTACAAAAAGTCTTTGCTCGAGAAAGTCCAGTACAGCTTCGCAACGAAATCGCTCTCGCCCTGCCACATCATGATTGCTCTCTCCGCTTTCACATTGGTGACTTGGTTCTTAGCCACCATGTCGGCCTTCTTAAGTACTTTGATGGCAAAGTAGTCGCCCGTTGACCTCTTCTTCGCCAGGTATACAGCCCCAAAAGCACCACGACTGATCGGTTTCACGACTTCAAAATCCTTTATAGAAGGCGGTACAGCTCGTGGTTGGGGCGCGCTGACTGGTATCAATCGTGGTGAGACTGGCCGAAGCACGTCTGATCCGGCTGTAGAGGACTGTCTACGGTGGTGATGGACCTGAGCAACGATCGCAGGGGACGAGAATTCGCTGCCAGCTAGCACAGGAGAAGTGACAGGAGACTGGAGACCTTCCATTCCGCTTGGCAGTCGGGGCTTTGTCATTCTCAACGGCGATGAAGGTGGTTGCATGGACCTAGCAGGCGAGTGTTGACGGCTTGACATGACACTTGGGAGGATCAAGCTTTTCCGCTTACGGTCCCGAGAGCTCGCGACACGACTCAAACCGAGTTCTGACCCTGGAGAATCTGCTCGACGAGGGTTAGACATGACGGATGATCGCACACTGCTGTCGCTGTCTGCACCTGTGTCGCTTTCGAAATGCATGGACTGCCGCTTGTTCTGCGATATGATACTCATGGCTCCTGCGTGTGATCGTGGTGTCTGAGAGCCTCTGGGGCTGCTGGACCTCGTTGACCCGGCAATAGACGACTCTCTACCTTCTCTGTGCGGAGGAAGAGGGGAGTCAGAACCATGACGAAGCGCTGCTGAGATTAATGAGGGCCCATCGAACGAGCCTGGGAAGACCCCTTCTTCTATGGGATTCTCGTGCGTGATTGAGTCCCGGTCGTCGTTGTCCTGCTGTAGTTGCTGAAGCTCGTCTTCCTCTTCATCTCCGGATGAGCTGTCCTCGCCCGCAGCTATCCGTGCAGCCTTGATCATGGCAGCCTCGATGCATTCCTGAACCAAAACATCGAATTCTACGCGAATACGCTCCGAGTACTCCAGAATGCGACGATGGCGAAAGACTGCGTCGACCTTGACTCGAGCGAGACTTGCGGTGTCTTCACAGAGAGAAGCGAGACCCTGCTCGTTCTCAACGGCACCGGTGCTTGGCGACTGCCACTGCAGCACCTGAGAGATGCGGTTCTCCGATTGAGGCGACTGAGTTCGGATGTCAGAGGCAGACTGGACTCTGGTATCCTTGATGGCTGGAGTGTTTATCTCCAGTGCAGTATCGCACAGATCTAGAACGAGCTCTACGATACGCGAGAGCGGTCTCCGGATTGCAAAAGATCGCGCACGATGGTGTCCAAAGCCTGCTGAACGATCGCGCGAGCGAGCTGGGGGAGAAGCGGGGGAGTTTCTACCAGAAGGAGTACCAGAGGATGGAGTAGATGTGGGTTGAATTGGCATGCCTTTGTACTCAGGTATTGGCGGAGGAGCGGCAATCTCGCCAGATGTAGCTCTGGGTTGGCGAGTGTGAGCCTCCAGGGCATCCAGGACTTTGACGATTGAGTTTCGGTGGTCTGAGAGGCTTTCTTGTGCAAGCTGAACCTCCATCTCCGCTCGGTGTTCTTGCAAGCAGAGTTCCGTATGCTTCTCGAACCACCATGGCGTTATCTGTCTCTCGCAAATACGACATAGCACAGGTAGTGGAGGCGGGTGGTTGGCCGGATCGTTGGCACCAACCTCAGCCAAGGCGGTCAAATGGTTGGCAAGCATCTCAGCACCGACTCCCAGAGCTTCAACGAGGACCATGGGGAGGTCGATGGTCACTTCCCGGATGACCGAAGGGCGGATCATCCACATGGTCTAGATTGATCAGCGATAGTGGTTAGAGATGTTACTACAGTCAAACTTACGTGGCTTTCGCCTCCTGAGGTGCGGTCGTAGACCATGATGCCTTGTGCTTCCAGATTGAGAATGTGTTCCTCTTCTACTTCGCATGGCTCCTCGGCAAGAGGGCCTTCGTCGGAATCCTTTCGGCGTGGCGACCGCTTGGGGAGCAGGACAGAGGACGGGCCCATGCGGATCGAGAAGCGGATAATCTGGCTGCGAGAGTCATCCTTCTTCATAGATTCCTGCGTGTCTGCGAATTGGGTGCTGTTTCCGACGAGCAGGTCGGCGATGGCTTTCCCTTTGACAGATTCTGGCGTGGTTCCAATGACAGCCTCCCAGGACGGGCTGACCCAGCGAATGTTCCCGTCGAGGTTGAGGTCCATAATGACGTTCATGCTCTGCTCGGCGGCTTCCTTGAGATCCTCCCGCTCTTCCCTAATATCCATGCTGATTGATCGCTCCATAGCCACGCGTGACGAGCCCGTGGCCGCGGCATCCTCCTTCAGTGCAGCGACGGCAGGCGGCGCCAGCGTCCCGGATTTCACTTGGTCCCCCATTTCGAGTATTGTGCCGGCGCGGGCTCCAGTTCGGTACCGACGACGGTTGACCCAGGGCAGGAAACGAGCGTCCGCCCGAGGACCGGCAGAGATATGATTATATGCCAGCAGGGAGCGCGAGCATCGTGGTGGTGAGCTCTGGGGAGAAGGCCCGGGCAGAGGGCGTCACCACGGGGTGGGAGCCGGCGTAGTCGAAGACGATGCTGGCGGGTGAAAGCGGTGCTGACGGTGCGGAGGCAGGATGCACGGGGGGCGTGGGGACGAATTGTCGCAGCCCTTTGGCCTACAGGCACAGCATGGCGCGCTCGAGTGGGAATTGCAGCAGTAATGAGCGTGAGGCGTGGATCGTCGAGGTTGGGTGGTGATTTGATTTTTTGTGAGGTTCGAGCAGCGTCGGCGTGTCTGGGCCGCAGGCAGGCGGGGTG
The DNA here is from genome assembly GCA_010093605.1 of Lophium mytilinum. Classification (NCBI taxonomy): domain Eukaryota; kingdom Fungi; phylum Ascomycota; class Dothideomycetes; order Mytilinidiales; family Mytilinidiaceae; genus Lophium; species Lophium mytilinum. The sequence goes on along the minus strand of MU004185.1, from coordinate 931,485 downwards.
GACGATACGATTCGTAGCGCGACTCGAAACAACAAAGCTGCAGCAGACTGGGAGAAACAGGCCCGGCAATTAGCTACAGTCGTCCGTACAGCGGCCTCATGACCCAGCCGTGCCAGCCCCGAGTAGCAACACGGGCAGCCTGGATGCGTGCCGTGGCTCCGCGACGGGCTGCAAGGACGGGGATATGGGTAAAGACAACGGCGCCAACCAACGCTCTCTGTCACCACCGGCGCCGTGGGGCTCGCTGGAGTCATACTGCGAGGCCTCTGTTAGCGATGCTGGATATGCCCATCTCAACCCCATCGGGCCCGCTGAGAATTCCTGCGCGTCTCATCGTGCTGGGCAGTCAGCATGCCTGTGCCAGCTTCTTCTACTTCTACATATCTAGAGACTACCACCGGCGTACAGCATCGATGCCCTGGGCCATGGCTATGGCTGGCTCCGCTCCCACACCAGCATCTTCGCGATAATCCCCCACACCCATCTGCATGCTGGTGTCAGCCCGCAGCGGGCGGGCTCCTTGGGTCTGATTCTGAGCTGCTGGGGCTGGTCGCTGGTGTTGACGACAGCACTCGTTTGTCAGACTCCTCATCGACGACATTGCTAACCAACTGCTGCACCCTTCACTCACCGTTCACACCTAACTGCCTCCGCTGATATCGCTGAAGTGTCTGGCTGGGACTCCATTACACATAGCGGACTGGATGGCCGTGCCGTATGCCCCAATGGCTTCCGCTCCGTCTATCTGCAGATATCTCCCCATTCCCTATTCGCCTGCGTCCTGTAGTTCTTGCTCACCGCAAACTCGTCTGGCATCCTGAAGCCACGATCGAACCATCCACTGCCGCCCTCACCCTCCGCCGGAGTGAAGGCATGGCGTGCATCCATACCGCTCCGCGTGCAACGTCCCACAGCACCAGTTCGCTGCTTGCCGGGAGCCCACCTCGTCGTGTGTGGAGGAATGCGCGCTCGGCACCTGCAGCACAACGGCCCGTTTCACCCTCCTCTCTGCGGGTTCGGATGCGTGCCGTGCTCCCCATTCGCAAAGCTGCGGCATCGTGACCTCGACCGGCCTCCTTTGGGCGCTGCCTTGCCCTCTACCCCACACCGCTGCCTGCATTAGCGGCCCGCGAGCCTCGAGTCGCGCTCCTCCAGAGCGTCACCGAAGAGCCAGACTTGCCCGGCTTCGAAGCTTCTAAGCATGGCTTTGATGTCAGCCGAACAACGCACAGGTCGATCATGACCATGGGTTCCTGGCATTATTCACTGCCTCTCCTTTCGTCCATGCCTGGTTGTCCCGACAATGTGCCGTCTGATAGGGGAAGCCCAGAGACGCAGCTTTATCACATCTTATTGCATGTTATTGGTCCCAAGCCCAGGGGAGTCCTGTATGTTCGAGCTGCACGGATTGATCAGCCTCAGGGCAAGTCTTGACGGCGCTCGCATCTCGAGGCCAGTCGGGCCATCACCCATGCTCCGTCTTCTGGGCATAGCGCGCTGCACAATTTGCTCTTTTTCTGACCTCGTGGGTGAAATGGTGGTGTTGTGGGAAGACACGGTAAGGATATAAATTGGATGACGGCGGTACAAGACCCTCGACACGCCACATTCGGAAACATCGCGTGCCTTTAGCGGTCCGAACTCACGCTTCGAGTCCGTATGTGGTATGCAGGTAGGCACTGTCGGCTAACCCCTCTCGAATTGACGATAGTATCACACAGTTTGTAGCTTGTGGTACCACACTCGACCAACAACATGAATTGGCTTCAGACCCGCACACGACCGACAGAGAAACAGGCACTACTCCCTCTTGTCACCAGACGCCGCGTGCAAAAGCCAAACCCCATAGAATCCACATATCCAAACATCACTCCTTCTCCACAATAACATCTCCAAAGGACCCCTTTTCAATACAACTCCCGATCCCCTCCTCAATACAATTCCCGAACCCCTCCTCAATACAACTCCCTCACCATCCTCTTCTCCCCCCCATCATCCTTCCGCTTCTTCTCCGACCCCGTCTCCACCCCTTCACTCCCGCGCTTCTGCCCCCTCCTCGCTTTCATATACGCCTCCTTCATCGGCTGCGCCTCCCCGTGCCCCATCCCATCCTCCCCTTCGCTCGAATACACCTCCATCTCCTCAGACTCCTCACTCCGGTGCTGCTCCGTCACCCGTCCCCCATCCCGCGTCCCCTTCTTGAACTCCCGGTACCGCCTCGACCCATCCTCTAGCATGTTCTCCCAGTGGTGCGTGCACTCGACCGCCTCCGCGCGCTTTTGGGTCATTTCGCCGTGTGCCATTGTGACCGATTTCTGAGTTGAGATACCGCGGGTTGATCGCTGAACCAACGCACTGGTGTTCCCGCCGTTGAAGAGTTGCGTCGTAACCGCGTCGCGAAAGAGAGTCTCGGTATAAGTATTTCGGAAAGTATATTTCGCGTAATTGTTCAGAATCGTAGTTCGCAAGAATCGAGACATGTAAGTAATAGGTGGGAGTAATACAATTGAATTCTATAGACAGACTATATACTCCCCGCTCTCGATGCCTTAAGGCGTCTACGTAAACAAGTCTCAGGTACCAGCCACGCGCATCATGAGCATCCGTGCTTCCTCGATCGATGACGCTGCTAAAAGTTAGATCGGTTTTAGTAGATCTGATCACGTGTATTAGTGGGGCGCATGTGATGATTAGTCAGCAGAAGTTTTCTTTCGACTGGTGGCGGGGTATATAAGGGCTGGAGGGAGGAAAGTTAGGAGACATGGAGGAAGTTGGGGTTTCGAGGACTTGTTCAACAATTCAGGTACGACAGTTCAATGGACTAGTCCGCGGAGTCGAAAAAGCCTGTATGATTTCGTCTTCAACGGCTGGGAGGGAGGATCACAATCGGATATGTGGTCCCACCCACGAGTGAGTAGAGTGGCGGAGAGTGATCTAAACGAAATAGTGATGATGTGAATCTTCCCCTCCAGTTCACAATCCTGATCATTGAAAACATGAAGAGGATTGAAGATATGAGATGCTAACGAAGCGCACCTTTGGGACTAGCGAAAGCTTGATGAGAACTACGATGAAGAATGATAGCCGCGATCACTATTGTATTCTTTGAAACCCCACAAACCTCCATGCTTCGACGTTGGTGGTAGTTTTGATCCATCCCACACACACCATTGTGAGCATCTCTGATCTCCTTTAAACCGACACACTTCCACCACACATGAGAGTGAAGTGTGTCTGTGGTGACCAAGACCTTCCACCGCCGCTCCTTGAAGAGCAGAAGATACTCTGAACAAAGAGGCTTATATATCCCGACATCACGTGAGTTCGCACCCCTCACATGCAAAACATGCAAACCATCCACTCTTCATAAAGCTTTAATATTCACACTATCCTTCATCTCTCATCACAGCGTTGAAATTCCTCGCCCTACCACCCATCCCCCTTTCTATCAATTTTGCCTCCTAGGCTTCCAAGTCCTTGAAAGCTCAATCCCAGCCCCGAACGACCTTGACTAGATAGCCATGCATATATGTATACTCCGAAGATTGAAATCCTAGATACCCCGAGATCGAAGGGCCTAACTATGCGTAGGCATATTCACGCTCGCCTTCTGCGACCCGGCGTCCTCGCTGCGCCATAGGCTGGTAACGGTCTTTTGCTGGGTGTAAAATTGAAGGCCGGGCTTGCCGTAGAAGGTGTTGGCTCCGCCGCCAGCGACGCTCTTCTTGTTGCCGGTGAAGGAGAACATGGGGAGCTGGAAAAGCAGCCGGGTTAGCGTACATGGTCATGGTGTGTAGACGAGGGATGCTTACGGGGACGGGAATAGGGACATTGATGCCGACCTGGCCGGCTTCGATCTCGCGCTGGAACTTGCCAGCAGTGGCGCCGGAGCGAGTGAAGATGGCGGTACCGTTGCCGTACTCGTTCGCGTTAATCAGCTCGATAGCTTCGTCGATGGTCTCGACGTTGAGGCAGACAAGGACGGGACCGAAGATTTCCTCGGTGTAGCACTTCATGTGAGGCTTGACGTTGGCCATGATGGTTGGGCCGACCTATGAAAAATTAACACCATACTTAAGAGAGACAATAGTGAGCTGTCTTGGAAATCACTTGCCCAGTTGCCGTTGGGGTACTTATCCGGCTTCTGTCCCCTGCCGTCCAGCAAGATAGTCGCGCCCTCCGCCTCAGCGCTAGCGATCAAGCTCTCGATCCTCTTCTGTGCCTCTGGGCTGATGACAGGACCCAAATCAGCACCTGGCTCGAATCCGCCATCCATCTTAAGCGCCTTCGCGCGCTCCGCGATCTCGGGCACCCAGTCCTTAGTCTCACCAATCATGACCAGAGTGCTCAACGCCATACACCGCTGACCAGCAGCACCAAAGGCGGCACCAGCAATAGCATTGAGAGCGTGGTTCTTGTTGCAGTCTGGCAGCACAGCAGCGTGGTTCTTAGCACCCAGGTTGGCCTGGACACGCTTGCCATTGGCAGAGCCGCGGGAGAAGATGTATTCACCAGCCTTGTTGCTGCCAACGAAGCTAATGGCCTTGATGCGGGGCTCATCGAGGATGAAGTCGACAGTAGGAGCGGATCCGTGGATGATGTTGACGACACCAGGAGGGAAACCGGCCTTCTCAGCGAGCTCGGCCAGGATCATGCAAGCTCCGGGGTCGCGCTCGGAAGGCTTGATAACGAGGGTATTGCCGACGACTGTTGCGATTGGGATTGACCAAAGCGGAATCATAGCGGGGAAGTCTAGTATATAATTAGCTTGATGTCACGGTGTATTGCTAGGTATCATCCGAACTCACTGAACGGGCAGATGGCCGCAACAACACCCAATGGCTCCCTATAGCTCCTTGTCTCCATATCCTTCGCCACCTCGAGCACCTCTCCGGTCATCTGAGTGGTGATACCACACGCGGTCTCCGCAACTTGCAGTCCACGGAGGACATCACCCTTTGCGTCGGCGGTGGTCTTGCCCTGCTCCAGCGTAATGCTCGCCGCCAGACGGTCCCAGTGCTCCCGAATCAGCGCAACATACTTGAACATGATGGCCTGACGAGCCAGCAAGCTGGTGTCCCGCCACGCGGGGAAGGCCTTCTGTGCGCTGTCGACGGCCGCTTTGAGCTCCGCATCAGTGCTCTGCGGCACGCGAGTCACCAGGTTGTTTGTCGCCGGGTCGTACAGATCTATCCATTTTGTGGCCTTGGACTCGACGAACTTGTTGTCCAGGAAGTTGGTCGTGTCGATCGGGGCGGAGATGGGTTCGTGGGAAGTGGGGAATGACTCGGGGGTCGAAGCAGCAGACGACGTCGCAGGTCTTAGGTGCTGTGCCGTTGCGTGTAGACGCCGTGCGGCAATCTTGCTTGTGCTAACTTTTGAGGACGACATTCGGGAGGAGAGAGAGGCAATGCGCGGTGTGGAGGAGCGAGTCGCTAGGGAAGCAATGTTTCGGGAGAGCACACGCCGAGCCGCCATAGCTGCGAGGAGAGGGTTATGAAAGCTGTAGAAGCTGAGTCTGAGATTGACCTGACTGCCCAAACTCCCACAAGAAGGAAGTGCTCAATTTTGAAGAGTCCGTAAGCTTTAAGGCGGTAGTTGTTATCCGCTTTATTCGAGCGACATCGGTAGGCCATCGTCAAGCGGGGCTGCGCGCCTAAAGCCGAGCTGCCGGACGTAAACCGAATAGCGTCAATTTTCTTTCGGGGCCATATATATCCACCCCGAGACCCATTTGTCCTCGGGCTGGCGGCTATCTCCGATCATCACCGCGGAGATGGACGTATATATTCATTCCAACTGAGTCATAACATTATCTTCAGCACGAGAGCTATAGTACAGACGCAGCAGCACCAGGGCCCCTAAAGCAATAGTTTGACCGTTGACGATACCCCACGAATAGTCCAAGCATATAGCACCTTCTCCAGCTCTCGCACCACTAACCGCGGCGAGCCCAACTTTTGGTTGATTCTTTCTATCACACTTACTGACGAACCTTCTCCAACACTTCCTTTGCTAACATTTCGACCCCTACGACGCAGTAGAGCGGGTAGTGCGCTTGTTGGCCTCAGCCTGCGCCTTCTCGACACCGCTGGCGACCGCCGCGGCCGCCTTGTCTTTACCCTCAACCGCGGCATCCTTTGCCTTCTTTGCCGCGTCCTTGACCTGCTCCTTGGAAGGAGCTGACGCTCCACCGAAGATGAGAGATCCGAGAATAGCGAGAACGGTAAGGGCAGCAACACCAAGGCCACCAGCAATCTCAGGGACGAACTTGATAGCCTCAATGGGGTCACGCTTGGCAATGGTAAGGAAGAGGTTGAGCTTGGTCTTGATCCAGGTGACAGGGTCCTCCAGGAAGGGGGTGTCAAGGGGGTTAGTGGGTGGGTCCTCAGGCTTGGGGGCGGTAGCCTCCTCTTCGGCCTTCTCGGCCGGGTGCTTCACATCGAAGGTTTCCGCCTTGAGCTTCTCGGCATCCTCGACAGAGTGTCCAATGTAGATGTTGTCGAAGAGGATGTCGTTTTGCATGGTCCAGATTTCAAAACCAATCTGCAAATATATTAGTGCCTGTTTGAATTATCACGTGTCGAGCATCACTTACAGCACCGATGGGCTCGAACTTGGAGGGTGTCTTGTCCTCGAAGTAGGCCGGGTTCTTGATCTTCTTTGGCTTCCATACGCCTTTATAAGCTGGGTTGTCAATGACAGGCGCACTCCATTTGCCCTTGTATTCTGGGTTCTTTTTCATGGGGGATTCCCACTTGCCACAGCCAGAAGCCTCGTCGCACTTGGGGTTGGGGACGGTGGGAGGAATCCAGTCACCATCCTCCTCATCATCCCAATCCTCGGGCTTCTCGGCCTCAGGATCCGGGATAGAGGCAGGCTCGTCCTCGAGCCAGTCCTCAGGCTTGGTGGCCTCGGTGTCGACAATCTCGAACGGCGCGTCCTCGTCCCAGTCTTCGGGCTTGGTGGCCTCCGGGTCAGGGATGCGGGCCTCATCAACCCAGCTCTCTGGCTTCTCGTCCTTATCATCATCAATCTCCTTCTCCGGGTTGACGGAGGGGCTGAAGTCCTCAAGGAGAGTGCCGTTGCGGATAGACTCGCCGTCAATCTTGATCTCGAAGGTGTTGTCTGGCTTGACAATGAGAGTGTAAAGCGAGGTGGTCTTGACGATGCGGGCAGTGGGCGGGTTCTTGAGGTGCTTCTCCTCATATTCACCAGTCTTGGGGTTCTTGTGACGGAAAATAAAGTGGACCTATATGGCTGATTAGCAAGCAGATCACTGTGAGGGCAAGTTACACAAACCTTGTTGGTGGCACCACACTTGTCAGGGCCAAACATGATGATGTACGGGGATGCGTTGGAGAACTCCTCGGCGTGGAGGGCCTTGTTGTCCTGGAGAAGCTTCATATAAGCTCCACCGCACTCGAGACCATCTATGGCTGTCAGTATCCCGTTCATGTAGAGCAGATAAGAGCAATCTCACTTTGAAGCTTCACTTCATACTGCACAACGAGGGTCTTGCCCTTATTGTCAATCTTCTTGGGGAACTTGGCGGAGATGGCATGGTGAGCTGCCTTGTCCTTGATCACCAAGCCCTTGTCCCCTTCGATCCCTTTTAGCACGGTGGGCTCCTCGACGGCCCAGTTGCCAACATAGGCCCACTCCTCCTCGGACGACTTATCATTTTCCTTCTTGGCGTGGGACGGCTTCCACCTGGCTTCCCAGTCATCGGTAAATTGCTCAAGGAAGGGTGCTTTGAGAGTAGTGGGCTGAGACGACGTTAGCAGGGCGCACTAGAGAGTAGGCATTGGACTAGAGCAGCCAACATACCGTAAACGTAGGCTTCTCTAGAGCAGAAGATGTCACAGACTCGACGGCAGAAGACACAGATGAGACACCTTCTTCGAGGTCGTCGGCGACGTCTGCGCGCACAACGGCGGCCGACAGGAGGGCGGTAGCAACAACACCGAAACGCATCGTGGCAGCGAGTTGCCTACTGGCTGGCAGAGGTCTCTTCGGTGATTTAGGGAGAGTTGTGGATTGGGGTTGGCGGAGGATGAATCGTGGGGGATTCTTTATGTAGAGCGGGCTCTGGTGTCAAGGACAGATTGCCGTTTAGCTACTTTCTAATTTCGCCGCGGTGGTGCCCCAGCTCACGCCTTCCCATTGGGTGAATGCAGTGCATGCGCCATTGCGGGACCAACCCCAGCCTCACCCAGAGACGCTTCTAGAAATTGTCTACTTGTCCTCTTGGGCCTGACGGGAGCTGCTGCATGTTTTGCAGCTAGTGCTCTTTGTAGCTCCAATGCCCTTGACTGTGCCATTGACCGTGCCAGTGTTGTAAAAAAGCAAGCTCTGCAAGCGCGACTCCCTATCAAATCCTTTATTCTTCGATACAGGCTGTTCTCAACTCAGAGGCAGCCTTTGTCGAAGATAGTCTCACTCACCAGTAGCCACAAAGCTACCTACCCGCTAGGACGGAAGACCGATTGGCGTAGAACATACCATGGCTTCAATGACACGTTTGTGGAGATACAGAACGTTAACATAGCTACAACCATGTCTCAAGCTGCAGGTGCACTGGTTTCTGTGGTTCACGTACGTCAGAAATTTCCAACATACCAATAGATACAAAGAACCATGTTAGAAACCATGAGCGAAGGGTCCGAATTCTCAGCGAGGAAAGACAATAGGGCTACTTTAGTGTATGATTAGAAGCCCACTACAAGTTTCGAAACGAAACCTCGAGGGTTAGGATTCACTCTGATGTTTTGCATTCCATCAACATTGTCTATCATATCGATCACAATGTGTATACCATGTTCCGTAAGGATCTAAGGTCTTGAACTAATGTCTCATACACTCATTTGACCACACTCTCTACATCTTCCATCCTCTCCTCCATCTACGCTAGCTTCAACTGCTGAAACTGCTGGATGCTCAACTCTCTATTCCGCTGCTCTGCCAGGAAGTCTTCCAGCTTCTGCCTCTCAGCCTGCTGCACAGCTCCACTGACCTTCTGCTCAAAGTCTGGCGCACCGAGCACCTTCCTCTGCTTCTCTACACCCTCCGCGGCCTTCTTCATCTTCTCCGTGCCTTTCTTGATCTCCGCGTCCAGGTCTACACGGCCTTTCACTTCGACGAACACGGTCGCGCTTGTGCCGACGCTGTATACAGCGCAGCCAGTAGGTGCCGGCGCGTCAGGGCCGATGATAGAGACGGTGGCGACGCCCTTAGCCGCAAGGGCCTTGATGGCCAGGGTCTCGGCAGTTGCAGTGGCCAAGGCGGAGGAGGTGAGGGCTTGGACGATGGCATGGCCGTCTTCTTTGATTACGTACTACAATCTCTAGTCAATATTTGTCCTAAAAGAAAAGGGACAAAAGAGGTCATGCAACTTACCTCTGCCATGAGCGAACGTATACCAGCCGAGCAGCCGATTACGAGCTCATACTGTGCCTCTGCCTCCGGGTCGTCCATTTCGGGCTGGTGCTCTGGGTACTTCGCCCGTGTGATAGAGGGGCACGAGTCTTCTGGGCGTCTGGGAAGGCGCTGCCAAAGCTCCTCAGTCAAAAATGGTGTGTATGGGTGGAGCATAGTGAGACCGCCCTCTAGCGCAGTGTAAAGTGTATTCTTCGCGCTCTCCTTCTGCTCTGGCGTGCTGGACTCGTCTTCGAAGATCGCTTTCGAATTTTCGATGAATGTGTCACAGATGTCGTTGTAGAAAAACTTGTACGCAACCTGGGTCGAGTTGCTGAACTCCCTAGCCTCGAGTTTCTCGTTGATCTCCTTAGCCGCTTTGGAAAATTTGTGGAGAAGCCATCGTTCTGACAGAGACTCTTGCCCTGACTTCGTAACGGTTTTTCGCGGGACAAAGTCTTCGCCGATGCGACCGAGGACAAACTTCGTGGCTTGGTACACCTTGTTACAGAATCGACGGTAGCCGTGAAGGACCTGCACGTCGAAGGCAATGTCTGAAGAAACGAATTAGCAAACATGTGCTGAACGAGGAAGTAGTTCGGTAACTTACCTCCACCTCCCGTGGTGTATCCACATAGCGCAATACGCAGGGCATCGGCGCCGCACTCGGGAATTCCGTTAGGGAACGCTGTTTTTTGGTACCTCTCGGCAGTCTTGAGCTCCTTAGGATCGAGGTTGCCCATCAACAGCTTCTCGTGCAACTCTGGTAGTGTGATGGAGTCCATGATATCTACAGGATCAACGACGTTTCCTAGAGATTTGGACATTTTTCTGCCTTCTGAATCTCGGATGAGAGAATGGCAGTAAACCTCATTAAAGGGTATTTTTCCGGTCAAATGAAGAGAAAACATAATCATGCGGGCAACCCAGAAGAAGAGAATGTCCTAAACATGGTGAGTTAGTACGCCAAAACGGCATTCGGTATATGGTAGATGAGTCCGATGAAGATTCTTTCACTTACCCAGCCCGTTTCTAGCACGGAAGTAGGGAAGAGCTTTTCGAGGTCATGGGTTTGATTTGGCCAACCTAGCGTTGAGAAAGGCCACAATCCAGACGAGAACCAGGTGTCGAGAACGTCCTCGTCTCGCTCAAGAGTGAATGTCTTCCCAGGAAACTTCTTTTCGGCCTTGGATTTGGCCTCTTCCTCGGTCCGGCCAACCACCCACGCCTCGTTATCTGAGCTGTCAACCTGTTGACCCTCAAACTTGACAAGATACGCCGGGATCTGGTGGCCCCACCAGAGCTGACGTGATAGACACCAATCGTTGATGTTCTCGAGCCAGTGATAATACGTCTTCTCAGCACTCTCTGGTCGAATCTTGACGTCGCCGTTCTTAACGACCTTGATAGCTTCCTGCGCCATGCCCTTCATTTCCATCCACCATTGCGGCTTCATAAGGGGCTCGATCACATCCTTCGACTTACTGCAAAGTGGAACCTAGTTAAGTTATATTAGTATTAGAATAAAAGTCTCAGTTGAGGGAAAAGGAGCCTATTACTTTCATCGGATTGTCCTTTTTCTCCACGAAGAGTCCCAATCTGGTAAGTTCTTCGACAACTGTGTAGCGAGCATCGAACCGCTTCTGGCCAGCAAATGATCCAGCATTATGATTCAAAGTGCCATCATCGTTCAGGATGTTGATAAACTCAAGGTGGTGTCGTTTGCCGAGTGCAAAATCGTTCTGGTCGTGAGCTGGAGTGAGCTTCACTGCTCCGGTACCAAACTCCGGGTCAACGTAGCTATCCGCTATTATAGGTATGAGTCGGTCAACGAAGGGATGCTTGGCCTTCTTCCCTACAAGGTGCTTGTACCTCGCGTCGTCGGGGTGAACAGCTATGCCAGAGTCGCCAAGCATAGTCTCCGGTCGAGTGGTGGCCACTTCAAGGAATCCATCCTCTCCATCCAAAGGATATTTGAATGTAGTAATGCATCCAAACTCCACCTTACGGTCGTAGCCTGGGACGTCTAATAGTGTGCGACCTTCCAAGTCCTTGTTGTCGACTTCTAGATTCGAGAGAGCTGTGTTGAGTTTCGTGCACCAATTGACAAGCTTGTTTTCGCGATAGATCAGACCTTCCTCGTGTAGTCTCACAAATGTCTCGGTGACAGCGGCGCTCAAGTTCTTATCCATGGTAAAAGCCTCGCGTGTCCAGTCGAAGCTGCCTCCCATTCGCCTTAGAACTCTGTTGATCTTGGAATGATATTCCTCTTTCCAAGCGAATGTTCGTTCGACAAAGGCCGGCCGTCCCAGATCATATCGTGTCTTCTTTTCTCGTCGCCATAGCATGTTCTCCACAACGCTCTGGGTAGAGATACCAGCGTGATCGCAGCCCGGTAGATACAGTGTAGTAAAGCCCTTCATCCTCTTCCAACGGATCAACAAATCCTGCAAAGCGGTAGCGAGAGCATGCCCGACGTGTAGAGCTCCAGTGACGTTCGGGGGAGGAATTGGGATGACGAAGTGTCCGGCAGGCTTGACCTCCCCATCCACAAACTCGGGCTGGAAGAAGCCCTCCTTCTCCCACCAGTCATACCACGCACTCTCCACAGCCTTTGGGATATACGCCTTGGTGTACGGGTCATCTAACGACCTCAGGATTTTCTTCTCGCCCTTGGGTGTCTCCTCGACGTACGCCGGCAGCACCTCCGCCTCTTCCTTCTTTTTCTTCTCCTTTGGCTTCGCAGCCGCCTTCCCAGCTTTGCCTCCGTCCCCGCCCTTTAGCTTCGCTTGCTTCTCTTGGAACTTCTTGTCTTTCTCGGCCTTCTTGCGCTCCTTCTCAAGCTCTTTCTCCGTCTTTACTTTCTTCGCAACGCCCTTCTCGCCCCCATCCTTGCCAGGCGCGGACTGTCCCACGGCGTCTGAGCTCGCAGCTCCCACAATTTCACTCTTGATGTCATCGCTCAGGCTCGGGGGAGCGCCAGTCACAGGGCCAGTTGGGTCGCCCGTGGGGTTGTGGGAAGCGGCGTTAAGCGCCATTTTCGTGAAAGTATGGCGTTGGTGTCCAGCCAGAGGTCGAATTGAGTGGATTGGAGAAGCAATGGAGTGGGTAGTGCGAGGGATGCGCAGGAGCAGCGCGCGGTGGAGGGGTATAGTTCTGATCATACAAAAAGTCGGTTGTGAGTCGAAGGTCCCGCATGAAGACCCACGTGAGTCAAACTTTAGCGCGCCAAGGCTAGGTGGGGGGCATTTTCGAGGTTTTACCTACAGTCAAAGTGTTCATAGCACACCCATAACCCGCGATTATGAATTGGCTAAACCTGTTTGGTACGCCTTGGAGTCACAGCACGCGTCCCCTGTTAAAGACATTATCTCTTTTGGATATCTACTTGAAGGAAAGCCACTGTTCCATGCATCACGAGGGATAGTCCAAAAAGAGCATCTCATCCGGCGACCCAGTATCCTACGACTGTGTCCGCGATTCCCTGACGCCGCAGGAGATCAGTATAATGCGTCGTTCCGTTTTCCTTCAACGACCTTTTTACTTGCATCTAGGTCGCCCGGGGTGTTGGTAAAGAGGCAGCGACCCGAGCCCCAGTGTTAATGTGGCTACCGCTGCTGGTCTATTTCAGATTTGAATGTTTTTGCTCAAAGACAGTATGAGCAAGTCTTGTCGAGGTAATGTCGTTGATTTGGAAAGTCATTTTCGCGTCCAGACACTCTTGCCAGTAGGTGCAATCCAGCAGTTGGTCGACAGGGGTTGGGCGGGAGGGGAGGATATGGTACGTATGCAGACGCCAAAAGGGATAGAAGAAAACTAGATGGGTATCGGTCACGAGTGTGAGGCGGTCGCGTTGTGGTTCTGCAGAGCTTGTTGGCGTACGGCCGAGAAGTAGGGGTGCGCCATGGCTTCTTTCGCTGTGAGTCGCTCCTGAAGCCAATTAGTATTGTTCCAACGCACAACAGGAAGGTTACATACTTGATGGTCATATCTTAGAAGCTTGTCAAGGAAATCAATAGCATCATTGCTGACGAATCGCTGATTCTCCGCGTTGATGAATGAATGCCAGTTCTTCTTCGGGAATCTCCCCAGGATGTCGTCGTACTGAGCATCCAACTCGATGTCGTATTTGTCTAGGTAGTCAAACAGGTCCTCGGTACCCAGAACTTTGGCAATCTTGACGAGCTGATCCGAGTTACTTGTGCCGTGGAAGAAGGGCTCTTTTCGGAAGATCATCGATGCAAACATGGCGCCCAGCGACCACATATCGAGAGAGTAGTCGTACTCTTGGAAGTCCACAAGCAGTTCCGGGCCCTTGAAGTAGCGTGAAGCTACGCGAACATTGTATTCGGTTCCCGCATGGTAGAACTCGGCGAGACCCCAATCAATCAACCGCAGCTAGACTCAATCAGCCTGTGTCCGTCCATACTTCCAGTCGAGCCGACAAATTACCTTACGCTTCTCATGATCTATCATGACATTGTGGGGCTTCACATCCCGATGCATGATACCCTTGCTGTGGCAGAAGTCCAGCGCCTTGAGCAGTTCATAGATGTAGTATCGCACATCGTAGTCAACAAATTTAGGGTAAAGGCTCCGGAAATCGGTGTTGTTGACATATTCGAATATCAAGGAAGGCGTTTTACTCTGCAGGTGTCAACAAAGAACATATCAGCACAGGCACATCAACATGAAAGCTGGTTACCGAGAAGGATCCACCGACCTGATTGTCCCGCACGACGTCGAGCAGAGCGACGATGTTGGGCCCGCCGGAGAGGTTCTGTAGGATCTTGATCTCTCGCTTTATCTTCTTCTTCTTAACGGGCTTGAGCACTTTGATGACGCATTTCTGATAGTTGACGACGTTTATGCCTTCGAAGACCTCCGAATACTTGCCCCGGCCTGCGATAAGTGTCAATATAGCCTCTTGTGCGGATTGGATGGGACGGGTGGTGTTACCGATTTTGCGCACGACCTCGTAGTTCTCCAGGACGCCCCAGGAGATGTTGACGCTGTCATAATCCCAGTAGGCCCGCGGCATCTGGGCATTGACGTCCGTGTAGACGCGCGCCATACTGGTCGCCGCGCCGGTAGTGTTGATAGCCAGCTTGGAGGGTTGCGACGCAGTGACCGGCTGCTCGATGTTGGCAGCGGTCTCGCTCTCAGCGGTGCTGGGGGTGTTGTTTATACCAGGGAGACTAGAGGATGAGGGAGACGGGGGGACAGTGGCGGCTGCTTGCGGAAGCACAAGGCCGGAGAATCAGTGTGATGAAGAGGGTGACAGCAGTCAGCAGCAAGGGATTACTGCACTGAGGGCGGCCAGGCTTTTCCTCCCCTCGTTGTGGTGATGGCGGGGCAGTCTCTGGAACGCTCGGATTGGGAGAGGGACCGTGGTGGCAGGTTTCGGCAGGCTGCTTGTGTGGCTTTGGCGCTGCTACACGTGATCAATAATTTCATTGAACAGCTCTAGACAGCTCCACTCACCACCTTTCTAACCCAACATAACTTATTCGGGGCCAGTATAACAAGAATACTGGTGAAAGTATGTTCTACGACTTGAACATCCCTTGGAGTGCCGCCGACAGAGAGCTGCAGCGCACCATTGCTTTCCTGGACGAATGTAAGTCCCGTTTGCTTAAATGCAGCTTCCTCAGTTCTGACTCTTCATAGTAGGATACGATGTGGTCGCCCTCACCCATACACTTTCAGGGAAGCTGCCCGCCGACTTGGTGAGTTTGCCCCCTTTACAACTTCAATAAATATTTCTAGAATAGCGCACAGTGTTCACTATCGGCGAAAGTCGCTACCAATTCTCTACTATGGCTGACACAAACTTCTCACCAGACCTGCCCTATCCCGACAACCCTCCCCTTCTCCACACCCCCTCGCCTCCGCTTCCTCCGCCGCTGCACCCTCATCCTCGCAGACCCCTCCCAAAACCACCGCATCTCCCAGCTCTCCGCCGCCTACGACATCCTCGCCATCCGGCCCACAGACGAACGCACCCTCAAACAAGCCTGCGAGTCGCTAGACTGCGACCTCATCTCGATGGACCTGACACAGCGGCTGGGCTTCCACTTCAAGTTCAAGATGCTAGGACAAGCCATTGAGCGCGGGGTGCGCTTCGAGATATGCTATGCGCCTGGAATACTAGCTGTGGATGGTGCCGCACGGAGAAATCTGATTGGAAACGTGGTGGGGCTGATTCGCGCGACGAGGGGCCGAGGGCTAGTCATCAGCAGCGAGGCGAAGACGGCGCTGGCGTGTCGCGCCCCGTCCGATGTTATAAATGTTGCGTCAGTGTGGGGGCTTGGGCAGGAGAGGGGCAAGGACGCGGTGTGCAAAGAGGCGAGGGGTGTGACTGTCACGGCGCAGCTCAAGCGGACGAGCTTTAGGGGCGTCGTGGATGTGGTGTACGGTGGGGAGAAGCCAGAGCCAGTGACCAAAGCGCCGGCACTGTCAAAAGCAGAAAAGGCAGAAGCGCAAAAGAAGCGTAAGGCTGATGCTATGAATAGCAATGGAGGGTCTCCCGCAGGAAACTCCGCGAAGCCGGTGCCGAGGCGAGAGGTCAAGAGACAGGAGAAGAAAGCAAAGACCGATGGCCAGGAAGGAGAAGAATCCACCAAGGACGCTACATCAGGCACTACGGTTAATGGCCTTACTAATAATATGCCTATTCGAATGGAAGACTAAACTACAAAACGATCGCTAAAGTACTCTGGGTATTAGTGATAAAGAAAAGGAGATTGCCGTATTAGACAGCCAGTGTCTGGAAACTTCCCCTCATCCTGTAGGCTTCGGGTTTCGAGCGCCTAGGTTGACTGTTACTGCCGACTGCAGGATGATCGTGCTGAGGTCAAAGGGGAGTCCATTTGCGGCTCCTGTTGGGGACGAATTTGCGACTTGCGAAAGGGCGATCGCCTCGCTGGAGGTTGTCGATGCTACCGGTGTGGAAGCCGCGCCGGGAGAGGATGCAATGATCGACGAGGCAATAGGCAGGCTTTCTGTCGTGATGGCGGACGAGCTGTCCGTAGACGCGGCAACGCTACTCAGTGCTACCGAAGACGCGGCTCCTAGTATGGCAGAACTTGACGAAGGGTCGGCCACTGAAGCTACAGAAGAGCTAGATTCCGCAAGAGATGACGACACTGCAATCGCAGTGGACTCTAATGCTGCAGGGGAAAGTCCGAACCCAGACGACGCTGCTGCAGAAGCGGCGGGGGCTTCAGAGGCCACGGTAGCAACAGTCATCAAAGTCGACATAGCTGGGGCGGCCGCTGTCATAGCAGAGTATGATGCCACTTGGAACGGTTGTGCAGCGTTGGGTTGTGCATCAAAGCCTCCCGCAGGACACAAGCATTGGCATGTGCACATGGTGTTGTCTACTGAGAGCACTGTCGAGGGCTGGACTACTGTGACAGATGGAAGCGCTAAAGCGGAGTCTGTAAGTGCCGTTACAGCGGCTGCTGATTGAACAGGAGATGCCGATGAATACACGGAAGATGCGAGAACGAAGGGAGCCGTTTCTGCGGCACTAGCTTGGCAGACCTATACGGCGCGTCAGAAAGGGTGAGAGAGTTCAACACAGAATTAGCTTACACTCTCTGTCATTGTTATGAGCTGAAACTGAGATACTGTGGAGACCGCCATCGATGTGATAGTCTCAGTCGAGACTTGCACAGCCGTGATCGTGGCGTAGACTGTCTGAGCGACTGTGATCTGATCATGCTGGGTTTCTGTAACTGTGACCTGGGCAAGTCAGTTGTGCTGTTCCAACCCACAGTCAATCCAAGGAACGCACTGGAGCAGTCTGAAACTGGGTCTGGACATCCGTCACCGTCTTTTCTTCGGTCACTTTCTTTTCTTTGGTGACGGTGACATTCCTGTACCCCATCAGAGTCAAGAATATAAACGTGGAGTCCCCATTCACTTACGAGAGGCTGAAGTCTGCCAGCGTGATGGTCTGCGCGACCGTGATGGCAACAAGCTCAGTGTTGTTACCCTTATTTCCGTTGCCTTTCCCATTTCCATTGCCTTTGCCTTTCCTATCGCCGCCATTTGCGCCCTTGTAGCCCCCTTTTCCATCTTGCTGCTTATGGGCCTGCATTCCGTCATTGGCTTGCTTGATCCCACCCTTTCCATGACCCAATCCACCTCCGAGACTATCCGCAACGATCTATCGGTGATCCATTAGCAATTGACCGAAGTTTATTGAACGTCCATACGAACAGTGGGTATTAGAAACAGCTCCAGGATGACGAGAAGGCCCAACGTCCATCCGCTCCTTATTCTCTTCATGCTTCAAATGCAGACTCAGTCCACGAATAGATAATCTAAGGCTCGCTCAGATGTTTCAAATAAATATATAAGGACTAAAAAGGCAGACCAGCTGTGTAGCAAATCGCGCCGTCAAGACATGCGAAGAAAAGACTGTTGAAAAGAAGGAGATCGTGGGTGGACGATAGTGAGCGAAAATCACCACGCGATCCAAAACCAAGAGAGGTCCCAAGAATGGGCCTCCACCATACTAAATAACAACTTTGTTTGATACCCGGCGCACATTACCGCAGCTAGGTCTCAGCACTGGGCCCGTAATTGAACGGGAGGCGCCCGTGGCAGGAGGCTGTAACGGCCTTGGCGTCCCGTTGCGTGGCCGCCATGTCCAGGGCCTTCTGGCGGCTCAGACACCGCAGGTTAAAAGGCAATGTTCCAGCGAGTCGCAGTCTCAAGTAGGTCTGGCCTACGGATGTGATGAAGTGGCTGCGACGCATGGTGTTGTAGGTGATTGCCGACCAGACGTGCGGTGTTTCATCGTCCCCTACGGAACTTTTTGCCCGAGATAGGAGGGAAAGACATTTCTCCTTCACTTGCGTAGGAATAATCCAAAGAGAATTTACCAGTCAAGAGAATGGGCCATGCCGATTCAGCACTCTTGGCCGCCCATGCTTCGAGATATGGTTTGCTGTTTGTGGTTGTCGCTTTCTAACCAGAAGGGGTCGAGGTCGCGAGGGAGTTTTAGCAATGCTCAAGATCGGAGCTAAAGAGCTTTCGGAGAGCCAACCAGACGCAGCGCCGGTAGGATACTCCATAAATAACGGGGGCCAGATCGCCGAGGGAAATGCACCTCCAAAGATCGTAATGCCAAGCCACTGCTAGATACTGTCGTCATCATCAAGATCACAATGGTCGCCAGTGCTATTCTTTGTCCATTTCTTCTGGGATTTGCGGCCGTAAGACAACCGGATATTTAGGCAGCATAATTTGTAGATCCTCTTCCATCGTCATATATAACGGCTTTGTCTCCTTCGTATTGATGCTTCGCATCATCTACCATTTCTGCTTAGCGAACAAGAAGAATAATCGCAAACATGGGCCCTGTCCACGTCCTGGACAACTACTACCTCGCCATATCCCTCCTCATCACAGTCGCCTACCAGCTCTTTTTCTTCTCCATTGCGTACAGTCTCAAATTCGATAAATTGACTGATTTTGCTGGTGGTACAAATTTCGTCGTCCTTGCCATAATTACTCTTGCGCTGGGCGGTGACCGCGGAAATGCACGCAACATTATCGCCTCGATCTTCATCATGGTTTGGGGAGCACGTCTCTCGGGGTTTCTTCTTTTCAGAATTCTGAAAACCGGGTCAGATGATAGATTTGACGATAAACGCGACAAATTCTTCTCCTTTCTGGGGTTTTGGGTGGCGTATGTTCTTCCCCTCCCTTTTTTGTTCGTCTTCTCGCCGCACTTTCAACTTCCTCTTTCGAGAACTCATCTATTGAATTTCATATCAATCCTTGCCAACCGTCCTACACTCAAAACTGACACTTCTCTAGCCAAATGCTCTGGGTTTGGACTGTCTCACTCCCCGTCACAATTCTCAACTCCCCCAACGTCTCCCAATTCTCGCAGCCCTCCTTCGGTACCGGCTGCGACATTGCAGGTGTAATCCTATTTTTCATTGGTTTCATCATGGAATCTGTCTCCGACGTCCAAAAGTACCGCTTTCGTACCGCTCATGGCCGTGACGGATCCGTATGCGACGTTGGCTTCTTCAAGTATACACGCCACCCCAACTACTTTGGCGAAATTCTCATCCAGTTCGGTAAGCTCATGTTCTCCACGTTACCCTCCAACTCCGCTCTAACAACAGCAGGCATTTTCACCATCGCCGTCGCCCCAGCCGCCAACCACCGCACAAGCGGCGGCGCGACATCAGCGCTTTACGCATCAATCCTCGGCCCGATCTTCCTCACCACTCTACTCATGTTCGTGTCCGGATTGAACCTGCAAGAACGACCTGGTGCGAAGAAGCGGTACGAAAAGGGTGACAACTGGGATGGGTACGCTAACTACCTTCACCGTACGAGCATTTTGATCCCCTTTCAGCCGAGCGTTTACGAGAAGCTGCCCGTCTTCCTGAAGCAGACGATTTTCCTTGAGTTCCCCATTTATGTGTTCGATCCAGCGAAACATGCAGACCAGGGAAAGACGCAGAGTAATGCGGCGGAGGAGGGCAGAGGAGGCGCTGAAAATGGAAGAGGAAGTGAGGAGCAGAACTTGCGTAATTGAGACTTGCGGTGGAGTAGGGTTGATAGATTTTGTGGGTTGATACCAAATTAGCATTCATGGCAGGCTGAGAGGTGTTGTATCTCTTCGGCATTTGGATATTTCTAAACATGTAATTTATAGAGCAGTGCTGTGATCGTATCAAGCAGTTTGGGTCTTTTTGACTAGCTCCCGCTATCCTTTCTCAAGGACGCCAGAAGGATTTTATTTCTCTGGGTATGATTTTGCGTGTAGTGTCAGTTCTAGCTAAAGAATGAAATAACATAGCTCCTTAGGCGTGGTTTGCATGTCGTGGCAAAAACATGTCCAAATATAGTGAAAAATTGCATGGGGCTGGCTCCTGTTTCTACCTCTTAACGCCCTTTGCTATGATCCGATTCAAAGTGTCCAGCATTTTCAATTCTAAGAGGGGAAAATCGGACGGTGCGCGGATCCGAAGGACCTCGGGGCTTCTAGTAGATCTAGGCTCATGATAGGATATACTGACTTGTTATTCGTACAGCTGAAGGCCCCGTCTATGCTTTTCGACGATACCCAATTCCAGGGTCCTAATTAAGCATATCGCGCGGTTGATATCCGAATTACCAGGTGGATTCAGACATTTGATAGGAGCAAAGAGATGACCACATTGAACCAAAGCGTGGGTTATCGTAGACCCAAACTTACTAAAAGGCTCACGGACTTGATTCGACCTGAACGATTGACTCGACTGCATTTACACCTACAGCACAGCCGAACAAGCCCCGATCTTTTTGAACACAATGGATAGAGCGGATGTTCTTCGTTTGTTGTACAGCAGTATATGTACAGCGCTGTCATCTTAGATATACACCTTCCGTAAACCATGCTTGACGCCGTGACCATGCCATACCCAATATCTACAGCGTCTTCGGAACGCTAGAGCTCATACACACAAGCAAGAAACAGCACCCTTCAAGCGGGTATTTGGAAACCGTATCCAGCCATGCAACTCCGGTATTTGGAAACCAGGTCCTGGCATTCGCCTTGCGGATTGTCGGATTTGGAGAAGAGCATGCATTCGTCGCGAGAGTTCTTTTCTTCTTTGCAAACGCAGCAAGGCTGTAAGTATATTCGATTAGCTTCCGGAACAATACGCGGGGCCATGCGATTGATAGACGTGATCAGGCGTGAAATGTGTACCTTTGGTTTCGCCGCCTCAGTTCCTGGTGTCTTGAGGTCTGCGCCCATATTCGCGGCGGTGGCGGGAGGTGGCATTGCCGGTGCTGTGACTAATTCAGCTTCTTGATACACTCTTTCGATATACCAATACTCACTTGATTGTCCTGAGCCCATTGCGACGGTGTGAAGAGTGTGAGAGCTCGTTGATGGTGCTTGGAAATCAGGCACAGAAATGTCGTCTTGTCGCTCAGGTCATCCGGCTTGGCATTCATGCCCGAGGCGACAGGGATGTTCGCCGCCTGGAACGGGAAGCCCCACCAACAACACTCAATTCACTACTTCCACACAAACACACATAATTACCTTCACCCCGGACTGCTGTTCCTACACCTGTCTCTTGAACTTGAAGTACCTTGTCTTTCATTCTTGGAACCACTTTGCGCCATGGCTTCAACCAAGATTTTTTCCCTCGAAGGCAAGGGCCTCAAGCTCGATACCGCTGAGGACATCGAGCCACATATCAAAGCGCTGCGGGAGAACGATGATGTGGAAGAGATCAAATTCCTAGGAAATACCCTTGGCATAGGCGCCTCAGAGGCACTGGCGAAGGTGCTGGAGACGAAGAAGAAGTTACAGGTTTGTTTACCGCCCTAGCTCTATATTTTTGACACTTCCCATACCTCTACCTCTACCTCTACCCCTAAGAAACAAGCCCCTATCTTGTTCTTCAGTATCTCCAAAGCAGGTGCTGACAGCTTGCTCCCTTTCCTAGATCGTCAACTTCGCCGACATCTTCACCTCCCGCCTCCTCTCCGAGATCCCCCCCGCCCTATCGTCCCTCCTAACTGCCCTCCTCGCGCTGCCCGACCTCCACACCATTAATCTCTCTGACAACGCCTTCGGTCTCAACACCCAAGCACCCCTTGTCGCCTTCCTCGCCTCCCATGTGCCCCTGCGCCACCTCATCCTCAACAACAACGGGCTTGGCCCCGCCGCCGGCGTGCTGATCGCCGACGCCCTGACCGCTCTCGCGAAAAAGAAAGCCGCGGCTCGCGCTTCCGGCGAGAAGGTCCCGGACCTCGAGACTGTGATTTGCGGCCGTAACAGACTTGAAAATGGCAGCATGGCAGCCTGGGCGAAGGCGTATGCGGCACATGCGGGTGTCAGGGAGATCAAGATGGTGCAGAATGGGATTCGACAGGAGGGAATCGCGCATCTGCTGAAAGAGGGCTTGTCACAGACTACGGCATTGCGGGTGCTTGATCTACAGGATAACACCTTTACAGCACTTGGTGCGCGGGCATTGAGCGATGTGGTGGGTCGCTGGCCGGAGCTGGTGGAGTTGGGAGTGGGGGATTGCTTACTGAGCGGGCGCGGGGGTATCATGTTGGCGACGGCACTGGAGAAGGGTGGGAATCAAAAGTTGGAGGTGCTGAGGTTGCAGTACAACGATATCAATGCTCAGGGTGTCAAAGGCATTGCGGGCGCGGTCGAGAAGCTGCCCGTGCTAAGACGTGTGGAACTGAATGGGAACAAGTTCAGTGAAGAGGAAGAGGCGATTGATGCTCTGAGGGAGGTGCTTAGTGCGAGGATGGAGAAAGCCGGAGTCGAGGACGAGGATGACGAAAACTGGGGTCTTGATGAGTTGGATGAGCTCGACAGCGAAGATGAAGATGAAGAAGGAGACGAGGAAGGTGTTGCGAGTGATCAGGAAGAAGAGGGCGTTGAGGTCGAGGAGAAGGCTGCTCGGGAGGTGGCAGATACGCAGAAAGCTGAGGAGGAGCCTGTGGCTCAGAAGAAGGACGAGAAGGTCGACGAGCTGGCAGATATGTTGGGCAAGACCGAGATCAAATAGGTGGTTGCTCGGTGTCGCGGAAACGGCTCTTACCCCTGGGTTGTATGTGTTTGATTGCTTTGGAGCACTGGCAGGCGGTACATGGCGAGTAAATACCTTGGCTAGAGTATAGAAGTCATATCATTATCACTACTATATCTCTACTTCGAAATATTCCCCTTTGAACTCCTGAAACCTGTCGAAGCTACCTTCTCATACTAAAAACAAGACACATGTCTCTTTCACATTCCCTTTATCTCATCCCTCCCAATATCACTCGAGGTATACACAGACCGCGAATTAGTGAGCAAAAAAAAGATTCTAGCGGCTGCTGAGAGTCGAACTCAGTACCCTCTGATAGCACTACTGCAGTCAGACTATGGCGCTGTTAGTTTGTTGTTTTCCACGTTTGTAGAAGTCACTCACTGCTCTACCGCTGAGCTACAGCCGCGTTTTGATTGGACGATGACGAGGTTTGATGTGATGATATAGGTGTAGTTAATGCTGGTTGTGTGCGAGAAATCCTGGGAATATTATGCCGCGTGTGTTTGCGGGTTGGGTAAAATGGATAGTGCATAAGGAGCAAACAAGTGCATTAGCACCAACAAATCGCATGAGGATATAATTCTAACAGAATGACCCCTTCAAGCGCCACCAAGATGTAGGGATCACACAGTCCATTGATACTGCTAGCTTAACGCCTGTCTTAAGCATAAGCGGCCTTTTGACTAGTGCGAAAGTCAGGCTTACTGTGGGATACTGGCGGCTGTTATAGCCAGGATGCGCTAGGATACCTACTTTTCCGCAGGCGAAGAGCTAAAGGGGCAATGGATAGTCGTGCTAATAATGGGTAGCTAGGAAAGTGAAGAGACAGTGCAACCCCAGCCAGTACTACAACGCCTGACAACTGCTAATCAACCCGCGCAAGAAATATACTCGCAACTGGAGCCGTACTATTGCATGCATCCATGTCCTTCCATCGTCGAACTATTAGCGGGGTAGAAATGTAGGGGTTCAAGTATTGGTAAATTTATTTGGTAGTCATTTGGCGATTAGCCTAGGAAGTAGAGTTGGAAGTAGCTTGTTGAAGCTCGCAAGATGAATAATAAACAAACATGTAAATATGTTTGAAAAAATATCTCCTCATGGTACAGACTAACCGAATCGGCGCTAGTTTGGGTTTAACGGAGACGTTAGAAACCACTCCATTCCAGTTGCTTCACTCCTTAACTACCCCCATTTGATTTTGTGTCCAATCTATGGTAAGGTTTGGCCTAACCGAGTGGGTTCCTAAAGCCACTTAAAGACATGCTTCTCGCTAACCAGAAACTGTTCTGTTATGGACCGCACTAGACTAAGGACAGCTCTAGATCCGCTCCGTCTAGTTCAATCTCTTTGCTGTGCACAAAGTACTTCGCACTTTTCACCATGTTTGAAGATACGCGTTCTTTCAAGCGTGGCACTAGATATTATAATCTCATCCATGCTTTGTTGCGAGATCTAGGTCACGATTTTTAGAGTTGTGCCCTAGAATGAATGGCAGGCTGACGTAGCCGGAGCGGAGAATAGATTTGTCCCTAGGAACGACAATATCTAGGCTCTTCATAGATGAATGGCTACCCAAAGACCGTGTAGTTGTTTGCATAGTCCATACCAGCAATGAGATACCGCAATCGTTGCGATTCGCATAGGCTCGGGAACTGGACGTTTTCTTAGTTGCGCACGTTAGATCTCAAATGCCTCAATGTAGTTTCAATTGACCCGAAGAACACATCTACAAGTAGTCAACGAAGTCGATTAGGAGACTGCACGACCTTTACTCTGAATGTTCAACTTTATCAACTACGGTATCAAGCCCATCTTTGTCTAGTAACTTTATAAGTGGTAACTCAATTTGTCTTTGCGCTGCTCAATAGCCCACTTCTCCACGCTCACCACAACACTCTTTCTTTGACCCACACATTGTCTAGCTTACAGTTCCGTACGTCTAGCCCACAGTCTCTTCCGTGGTTAGTGCTTTTCTGGTGACTATACTTAGTCTCTTCCTTTTCAAACCACTCCACATTCGACGGCCCATCCCAGAAACGATAATGCGTTTATCATGAGCCACACTTTAGATGACAGCTGGGCACTAGGTAAACCATGGCTCTAGCTATAATAAGATACTCTATTAACCCCGTCGCCCCAGCCCTTCCTCAGCGCCTCCTGCACTTGCGACTCGTTCCAGTGCCCTCCAATATCAAACCCAGACATCGCAGATTCTTCGTTCGCGAAAATCATCCCTTCAACATGAAGAACTTCAACATTCTTACTTTCATCACTCTCACCTGGCCCCTTGCGCTTGCTAAAGCTCCTGATGAATGGACCTACTGTTACCACAGCGGCGAGTACGCTTACGCCTTGGAGCTAGTCAAGGCTAGCCTACCAAGCGTCTGCGACCATCTGTTGACTCAACTTGGCTCCGCAACGTTCAACGCTACCCGTCCGATGCGAGGTGCATGTCGCACCTATCCGACCATCAGAGTGAAGGGTGACAAAGACCACAAACCGGATAAGGATAGGCCGTGGCTCCCAGTCTACTACCAGAATAAGGGTTTGCAGTGGTGGTTCCAGATCTCCTTAGTCGACCGCACGTCAGACGTGCTCAAGAAAGAAGAGTGTGTGAAGGAGCTCAAAACCCTTCTCACGAACTGCGAGGCGCATGGGCACGGCGGGAGGAGAGGAGTGAAATCATGGAGCTACCGGTAAGTTGCTACGCCGCACACATTAGGAGGCATTTTGGCTAAGCGACGAGGCAGTGCGGACCCGCAGACCACGCCTTGTGAGACGGAATGGTCAGATCCCATCTCCGGTCATGTTTTAAAGGAGGAGGAGGGCGACGAAGTCGAGTCAGAGGAGTACGAAAGGTTTCTCAACGCGACCACTAAGATTATTCAAAACAAAGAAGTAGCGGATGAAGATGAGGAAGAAAGGGCACTTGAGGCTTTGAGGACCTTCAAGCCGTTTGATGTGGACGATGATGAGTCTTTAAAATGACCAAAGCATATTAGGCCTGAAGTGGGCTTACAGTGGACGTGGCTATTCGTCTCGTCATAGCTGAGTGGTGAGCTACAATCAATGGGCTCATATGGAAGCCTGCGGCATGACGGCGGAGCACGGAACACTGGCGGTCCCTCGTATTCCTTTAATCCTGCTACTTTATTCTTCGCCATAATGTTCAAAATGCCAAACTTCTCTCTTATTTGGGATGCTGAGAATACTACAGGGATCCTCATAACTGAGGACCGGAGACGACTGGGACAAGTTTTTTTATATCGAATGGAAGCGAGGTTCTCAAGAGGGTATCCTCATTTGCTTCTTCTTTGATGGTTTTCTCGTAGACGTACTCAGAGACCGGCTTCCGGAAATCGAATTCTCTACTTAGACGGCAGCGCTATGAAGAAAAAGACGCGTCAGTTTCCGTTCAGTCTCGTGAGCGCCCCTGTTGCGGTCTCGAATATACTGGTCTGCCTTCTGGAGGAAACATACGGTACTTGCGAGGTGAATGCGTTGTAGTTTCCAAGTCTTCCGCGGACACCAGTCCGGCCAAGTTCGTGTACCTCTTACTGGAGTGTTCAGTAGAATTTCCCAATGTAATGGATACTAAGCTACCTTTGGTCTAAAGTATCACCTGCTACCTCGGGCACTCCTTACAATGGTATCCAGCGAGCAAGAGTGGAGGTAGAGCAGTGACATATCCACGTGCCCAAGTTAATGACTTGTTACTTTACTATTAGAAATCGACGGCAGCGGAAACCACTTTCAATCTGCGTACACCATGCTGACGCTGTCTGGAATAGCTTCGTGGGCTTACTAGTTGTCCAAATGCCGTATTTTTCCCTGATTCCGAACGCTGAAAATACTTTGAGGCCCCTCAAGCAACGGCAGACCGTTGCACACTTCTCTATGACAAGGTGTTGTAATCCAGGTCCACTCTAAGAGCAACTACATCGCCCCTTTTCCGTAACAACAACCCGTGTGGGGTGTACATGGCACCGCTCGGGGCGCTCAACTTCTTCCAGTCTGATCTCATGTCCACGATGTACGGGTCAAGATCATCGACAGCCCTTGATGCCCGGTCCGGTGTGAACAGCTCTACAGCAACGCAGAGGTCAGCCCTCTCGGCTGTCCCGCTGCTTTCAGAGTCCGTGTCAAGGGAGAGAAGATGCTCGGTACACGAGCGGGAAAGCTCAACATGTATATGCTGACTGTGGAATCTGATTGGAGGGGAATCTTCTGTGAGAATGCGGCGATGGATGATACCTGGACTTAGGTGGATTATCTCTTTGGATGCGATGAGCTCCACGCTGAGGTCATTTTGAGAGCGAAGAGTTGGTGAGGGAATGAACGGCGGCGGGCTGAACATAGAGTCTGTTCGTAGCGGCACGGCCACAGCATCCTTGGCTTCCTGACTGCTGACTTCATCCAGACGCGATAGCCCAGGCTGATTGTGGCTACTCAGAAGAGAATTCGAGACCACCGGGTCGCTGACAGTCGTCCGGAGGTTCGTAACTCTTGATCCTAGAGGATCAAAATCATCGGTAGCCTGTTCTTGATCAGGGGCTTCTGACTGTGGTCTGTTCGTAGATGTAGCTGAGACGGGTGGTGATGTGAAAGAAGGAAATGAAAAAATCATGCTCTCATTAGGGTGCTCCCGGGCCAATGGTCCCGCCTCAATAGACTCAAAAATCCTTCGTTCGATATCAGTATTCAGCTTTACCAAAACACTGTCCAAGTTCTCTCTCTTTCGTGGTGGAAGCAATTCTAGTTGGTCCATATCCGGGAGTGTCCATTTCTCATAGAGCGTCCCATGCGTCTTGGGCATATAGAAGCCGCCATGGAGTTTGAAGTACAGATCGCACAGAAAGCAAGCACTTTTGCTCGAGACTATTACACGTGGAGGGATGCAATCTTTGCTTTGTTGTCGCTCGTAATACAGCAAAAGCTTCATCTCTGCGTGGACTCTGAACTGGGTCTTTCGAACCTGATTTTGAACCTGGTCTCGGACTGCTGTGAGGTCGATCAGATTTCGCTGACGTAATCTTTTGACTGCAGCGTCATCGATTGCAGTCGCTTGACCATGTAGATAGCGACTCAATAGGCCGGGGGTGTTCGAGTTGATGCTTCCATTCCTCAGATCGGCGGGTCGAAGCGGGACATATTGTACCTCTATAGAGTGAAAGATCGAGAATCGAGAAGCAGCTGAGAGAAGGTAATCAGTTGCAGAATGGTAATGACCTAGTTTCTCAATTTTGCGGGTCAAATTCGCTTTTGTGCTTGCGTCCCACGGCGCCTTTGACGGGATGAGATCTAGGACACTTTTCAACCCATGCGTGTGGTAAGTGCATATAGTTGCTGACGTTTCCAAGATGCCCTTCAGCAGTGAGAGACCTTCCTGAGATCGAGCTTTCTTTGTGGGTAACTTCTCGAGGCGTAGATGGTGATTCTCGAGACTCCTTGCTAGCGGCCACAAAGCCTCATGATCGCGAGGCAGGGCTCTGTGGCTACTTATGATGCTTTCAAGAGCTCTGCGAAGAAGTATAGCCACAGAAACTTTGGGGGTTAACTTTCTTTGTGAAGCTAGTTGATGTTTTGAGTCGAGCCGACGAAGCAATCGGGACTGACTGTGTGATACTATCTGGTCTCGTAGTGCTATACCGTTTCTTTCGTCATGTTCTATTGTAGAATATGTAAGCAATGGTGCATTTGGCATATCCGCAGAGAAAACACACCATAAGATTCGGCTTCCAATATTTTCGTGATTCCGTTGATTCCAACTCGGAGAACCTCTTGACCGTCGATGTTTACGGCATAGCTCAGGATCATACCAGGAGGATTGCGTTTCTCCTCAATGCAGAGAGCTAAGATACGATCAGGTTTATCGCTCGACGCCAGCAGAAAAGAAAGGCTTTCCAGTATAGCTTGCTCATGTCTCATACTCAACGTCCTTCTACCAGACGGCAGATCTGGGGGCGAGTTCGTACCAGCTTTTCCTGGCTCCGGATTGAGCCTTTGAAGAAGAACAACATTCTCTGCTAGCTGCACCAAGGCATCAGACATGTTAACCCTCCACGACTTACGGAGGTCTCCAAGGCAGAAACGAAGCGCTCATGATGGAAGGTATGCAGGCCTCATGCGGCTTTGCGCTGGGCTGCATTAGGAGGGGTGTAATTGGATGCGGCATCTGCAGTACCTCATCGAAAGCGGCGGCTTACATGCTCCAATCCACGTACACCGTGCTGACACTGTCTGGAGTAGCCTCGTGGATTTAACAGTTGTGACTTTCTCTTTTATTTTAAATGCTGAAAGTCCTTTGAGACAACTCATGTAGAGGCAAATGAGTGTGCAGACATCTATGACGAGTCATTTTATGTTGCACATGGAGAGAGAAATAAAGGTAGACCTGTTCTTTCTCAAACTCTGCTTGCCACATAGTATTGAAGTCCAATACGACCAGGCTTTTCGGCGACCTTTTACACTTCATTGACAACACCTTTAAGCAACAAAAGCTTACTCACATTGACAAGCTCATCACACCTTGCGAACCATATCTTTGGGATGATATTGGGCGGTACCAAGTCAACGCTCCAGCTAGGATATACAAGAAATCTGTTATATGCAGCGCTAATCAATCCATCACTCATCACTATCATCGTCTACAATCCTCCTTACACGCTTGCGCTGCCTAACCACCGGCACGTCATTATCGTCATCGTCATCATCCTCAATGACTTCGGGTTTCCTCTTGCCAACCAATGTACTGAGATCCGGAAGCTCCTCATCCTCGTCACTGCTCGCTACCTGTTGAGAGGTATAGAACATCGGTGTCCTTGTCTGAACTTTAGCGATGCCCTTGGTGACTGTTGGTATTCTGAATGATCCGTTCACTGAATCGATGTTTGGCAGCGACGAGCTAAACTCTCCAAGAACTTCGTCGTCATCCGCAACGAAAGCTGCAAGCTCTGAGTCGAACTCTTCTTGCTCGGGCTCAGATCCAGAAGTGTCGGAACCCAGAGTTTCGGCTTGAGATGGTATGCGCATGCGAGGATCGGTAGGAGGTGGGCTGCTCGACGCGCCTTCCTCTACCAAGTCTGATATGCGGAAGGGTTGGGGCCGCGCAATCGGACGAGATTTCGGGCGAGCTGGGGTCTTAGGCGGGCGACCGCGAGGTTTGGCAGGCAGTGATGGTGGCTCCGGACGCAGTGCTTGTGATCGATCTTCAGTTTTAGAGGCGTCAGAAATGACAAAATCTCCGCTAACGACGCTTGCCCCTAGATCAGCATGATCAAGGTTGTTTTTGAATTCCTCAACCTGATCCTCGTCCACACGATGCATTCTTCGTAGCATATCTACAATAGACGAGGTCAAGCGGCCGGGACGCCGGAAAGCTGCGGTCCTGGCCATGGTACGCTGTCGAGCCGGATGAGCTGAAAAATTTAGAGCGCTAATAGTTGGCATATCATCGTCGTCGATGACGGTCTGGTATCGACGCTCGAGATCTTTCATTTCCAAATCGTTGAGCAAGACTTCTTCTAAAGCTTTTAGGACAACCGGCTCTTCACTAGGGTATTTCTTTTCCACCTTCCTTGTTGCGCGTCGAGTGGGAACTTGTTCCTCAGCGTCATCATCACCCATTCTCGATGCTTGCACGAACCCCGTTCTGACATTGTCCGGCATATGGAATTTCTTAGGCGGGCGTTTAGGTGCTCTACCACGGCCCTTCTTTGGTTCAGGCAGCTCTTTTTGTGAGTTCTCAAATGGGATCTCGACATGTCGTTTATCCACAACAGGTTGTATGTCCTTCGGCAGGATCCGACGAGAGCGCTCCTCGTGGAAGGCAAACCGTGAACCATTGGCAATAAGCTCCTGCATCTTCTCGTAGTTGTCTTTGGCTCTGATGGCATCGGTCTCCTCTTTGCCCTTCATTTGGAGCAGAATGATCTTGCCAGCACGCTTGCGACCTGTTCGGCCCATTCGCTGAAGCATACGTATGGGTGAAGCCTTAGAATCATAACAGATGATGAGATCAACCTCGCCAATATCCAGGCCCTCCTCACCGATAGAAGTGGCAATGAGAGTGTTGTAGACACCATTCTTGAATTTCTGAATGACGTCCAGCTGCGTTTTTTGGTCCATGCCCTCGGAATTCTTCGAGGCGGCTTGTCCTACGAAGACATGAGGTCGAATCATAGGGCTATTTCGTTTCAAAACACGGACAATCTCGTCGGCGCTGTCTCTGAAATGGGCAAAGACCATTATACGGGTACTTGATGGTGGCGCGCCCTCAGGACCTCTACCTTCTCCGGCATTCACGAAGTGCTCGAGGATGGCTTCTTGCAGGAAGTCGAGTTTGGGATGGCCGATGAAGTTGTCGTTATTGACCCAAACGTGAAGCCTAGCCATCAACTTCTTGAACTGCTCGCTATCAAGGATCATCTTCTTGTACTTTGAGTTCTTCTGGTCCGCCGCCGTTCTAAAGCCGACGAGTCCTTGGTAGAAAGGGCCCAGACCATGGTATTTGAGTAGTTCCATGCTATGCGACAAGCTTCCGAGAATACTGAATATGGAGTTCACCATGCCCTTGACACCGAACGAAGCATTTCGGCCTGCATCTCTCATCCATTTCTGGCGAGCCATCACACAACCGTAGGGTGTTATTTCGAGAGGATTCGTGATCCAAAACGCATTCTGCCCATTGAGCTGGTTCAAGACAGGCTGCACCGCTTGACAATAAAGGGACATACACATCTCCATTTCGTCCGAGTTCTGGAACACATGTGTTTCAATCTTCCTGCTGTGAACATAGTTCCGAATGTCAAGGGACTGCTCTGTTCTAATCTCGACTCGTGAAATATCCAGCCCGTCAATGACTTTCTGGACTGACTCAACGTCCGCTCCAGGAGTAGCAGTTAGTGCGAGCACGCGGAAGCATTCGTTGAAGCGGCGTATGAATGTGACAACCTCGACGTACGCATACGCTCCCGTGGCTCTGTGAGCTTCATCAACCACTAGAAGGACGATCTTTTTTGGATCACAGATCCCGGTCTTGAGGTCATTCATGATGGTTTGTGGAGTCATGAAGAAAACTCTTTTGGTCAACCACTCCTCTGCCCTCAGTCCTGGGCTGATACCACCAGTGAGCATGGTGGTCTGTGATCGTGGTATGCCAGCTATCCCAAAACAGGCCTCAACTTGTTGTGAAACGAGTGGTTTCGTGGGCGCGACGAAAACGATCTGGGCATCTGTCGTCCAGCGGAACCAATTTAGCATGATTGTAGCAGCAATGAAAGTTTTTCCAAGGCCAGTGGGCAAGGCCACCAACAAGTTATTGAAAAGCCCACGCGCAACAATGTTGAATTGGTAATCTCGTATTGTCCCGAGATTAGTCGGATAAACCCAAGTCTTCATGGCTTCCCGGTCGAGCTTATGGTGAGTAGGGGGCTCCGGCTTTTGTGACGCAGTAAAGTTGTAGCGTTTCTTAACTTGTGAAGCTGGGAAGGGCTCTTTGTCACCCACTGTGCCGAACAGCGTTGTTTGACGAAATCCGGTCTGGGGTGCGGGCAGACGACGAGCTGGCGAGACTTGTGACGAAAGGAAAATGATATCATCCTGTTTCTGTGGGGACGAAGACGAGTCGAAAGCGTCAGAGGCAATGTCGGCGAGCTCCAGGGCGGCATCAAATGCTGCAGTTTGAGCTGTGTTGACGGGAAGCTTAGGAGACTCCACACCACCAATGCTTGCAGAAGAAACACGACTGGCGGCAGACGTGTTCTTTCCCGATGTAGTTGCTATTGATTCGGGCGCTGCCATTTGCAACTGCGCGGTATGGCCTCGGACATTTCCAGGCATCTGCCCAGCAATACTCGTAGCAGAACTAGGCTTTCCAGCCAATAGTTCCCCCACTCCGGCACTGGTAGGAGTTGGATTCCGACTCTTTTGCCATACTGGTCCCCTAAGAGTCTCGGGACTTGAATCAGAATCGGGTAGTTGGGTAGCGTAGATGTCGTCAAGATTGATGGCCTTGACAGGAATGTGAATCCTGTGTTTGGGCTTCTTGGGCGCTTTTTTGGTGGGAGACTCCGCGTCTGGAGCGTTCTCCTTGCCTTTGGGCTTTCTTGCTCTCTTTCTCTTCCCAGCGGAGCTAATGGAGGTTGCCGAGGTCGATTGGGCTAGATCGAGCTCTGTCGACGATTGAGTAGCGCTTCCTTTGCGTCGCCGTGGCGTGGTTTTAGGGGCTCGTGGCGCCTTGTTTGGAGTTTTCTCCCGATCTGATCGGTTCTTCGCCTCTTTCTGTGGTTTGTTTTTCACGCGTACGTGGATGCTGGTGGCAAGTGGTGCTGGATCGAATGCGTCTTCGCCCTCCTCACTCTCAGCAACAACCCTGCTTTGGCGCCTCACTTTCTGGACGGGTTTCCTTATTATTGGAATGTCACTGTCGCTCTCATTGTCATGGTCGGAGACATGTCCCGCCAACCGCCGCCGCTTCTGTGGCCTTGGAGACGGCAGGAATGCTGAGGCGGCGCGCTCAACCTGGGTGGCAACCTCAAGCAGCTCGTCGTCGAAGTCGCCATAGTCGTCCGTGTCCGACATGGCAATGCATTGGATCACCCGGTGGAGACGCTTTGGTGGAGTGGAGTGGTTGAGATACTTGCTTTGCTGGTAGACGCGTGATACGCGTTGAGTTGAGTGAACGCCAAGGCGGAGACTGGTGGTCCCTGCTGAACCTTATCATCTCCCGCACCAATGAAGGGCGGCTGTGACGGGTGCTCCTGGCGAACACGGCTAGCCCCCTGCAAATCTCCTGACTTGCAATAAAAGACTCCCTCGTTCCCCAGATTCCTCGAACTTTGATCACCGCATTCACCACACTCGTTACCAGTTCCTTTCGCACACTCGCTTGTCCGACGCTTGTAGCCGACGTTCCATTCCACGTGCCTTCACAAGAGCCTCCATATCACTTTTAATAACAACACAGCCAAATCACCGCCAATCTCCACAACAATTCTCAACATGAAGTACTCTGCTATCATCCTGTCCACACTCATCGCGTGCGCTTTCGCCCGGCCTAATGCCTCGGCTACCGTCACTGCTGCTCCGTCCGTTGTGAGCGGTCTCTCCCCCGCCCAGACCTGCATTGCGCTTTGCAAGGCTGGCGATGTCGACTGCGAGGCTGCCTGCGTGGGCGCCGCCCACCCCAACTCTTCGCAGGTCGTCGACACCACCCAGTGCGCCATGAAGTGCGATCAGGGCGATGGAACCCCTGCCGCGACTCAGAAGTACAGCGCGTGTGTGCAGGCCTGCATCGCCAGCCATTTCCCCACCAGCCAGACCATCGCTGATGCCGCTGGAACCGCCGTCGCTTCTGCTTCCGTCACTGGTAGCCAAGCTTCCGAAGCTACTGGTAATTCTGCTCGCCTTGGTAAAGCATGGCGCGTGCTAACATGTGCTTAGGCAAATCTACGACCGGCACCAAGGCAACTGGCAGTGCCACTGGAACCGTCACCGGAGCTGCCGCTTCTTCTTCCACTGGAGCAGCCAACGCTCATGCCCAGATGGGTGCAGGCGCCGCTAGCTTTGCTGGTCTTCTCATGGCTATTTTCGCTTTGTAATCGATCCTTCAGTCAGACTAATTCGAGACTCGAGCGTTCTAAGGAGGGGGCACAGAAAGAATGGGCATACCAGGACCATGGGTAATGATTATCCGGGAGCACGGAGTGAGGGGCTGCTTTGGGGACGAATGCCAGGAGGACGACGTGGGGATGAGGCGAGAGACTTTGACCTGCAAGACTTGTTTGCCTTGACATTTCGCTTATTTGTGCGATATTTGTATAGTATTGCTGATATGACACGGAAATCGGAGTCTGTTCGTGCTTGATAATTTCCCCCGCTAGTGTCACTGTGAACGTGACGTCGAGCTGCTGAAACATGACATGAGTTTCCCGAAAGTACCAGGATACTGTTGCGTGGACACATCCTCTTCATTACTTAGGCCCTTCGAGGTGCTCCCATCGCTTTCTTCGTTCAAGTGCAAGCGAAATTAACTATGTAGATGTCCTCCGGTTTCATCCCTTGAGAGTCACTCACCTAGCGGCGATCGACCAGCTATGGCATCAAGGTACTTCTGCGACAAAGTATCCCCTCGAATTGCCGATACGGGTTACCATTGGCTCCTTAGCTTCGCTATGCGTTAGTTCATCATCTCCGTCAACACCCAGCAAAAGCCTTCGTGGAAATCGACGCAGGTTCTAGCAAGTAGAGGGCACGTGCGAAAAAGCGTTGAAAGAACCAAGCCGCAACCAACCGATGGTGTGCCGGGGATGTTGCCCGCTGCTTGGTATCGCGATTTTCATCTTGATGCCCGGACGTCCAAAAAGAGACAAGGCTGAACCAGGGTTCGAGCGCAGCCAATAACGCAACCAGCATATCAGACCATAGGCGGCATCCAGGATGGCGAGTTGAGAAACGAGGGCTGGGCGAATGAAGGGCCTCGGGGGTGTTGGATGCGGAGATAAAGCAAAGATTCGCGCGAGTGGATAGGCAGCGGCCCAGCTGACGGCTCTTGAGTACGATGCATTCTCTCCCACATGAAGCGCGGGGGGAGTCTTGCAGCCAGAAACAGAAGAAGGCCCTGAGTCCGGCGTATCCGTGCACCGGGCCTCGCTGTGATCCAACGGGCGCTGGAGCAGGTAGAAATGAAATCCAGCCCGTGCTGTGTGAGTGAGACAGAAATGATGGGAACCTGCCGGGAACGGTGTGTATGGGCGAATCGCAATCAGCAGGGCAGGTATGAATTCCAGCAGACTTCCCCGCGCACCTGCTGTTTTTTGGGGGCCTTCTCGGGGTTTTTGGGTGCCTTTCGGTGTGTGCAACGTTCAAATGAAGGCGCTGACGTGTGAGAGGCACGTGATCGACTCGTCTTTGGAAAGGCTTAGCGCAGGCTTAGCGCAACGCCTCCCTCCCGGTGGATTCCCCCCCGACTTCATCGCGTTGAAGGACTAGATGCTATTTTCGCCTCCACCCACCACTGCAGCTCCAAACCTAGGATTACGGGCTACCCAGGCGGATTTCTTTTGCCGTCTGGCTGGCCCCTCGAAAACCGCAAAAGACTTGCAATAAACCAGATCGCATGACCGGATTGCGGGCGATTTGCTGGCTGGGGATGGTTATGCGCCACTACTATTTCCATTAAGAATTTCCATGAATTGGAGAGCATGGTAGGCCCTAGTGAGCAGATATGGATTCAGACGGCATCCTTTTGGCTGCTCCATTGCCGCTGGCGGGAGGTTCCAGTCCCTTGTGAGGGAATGCGACGCGCACGGTGATTGGATGCGCCATACATAGGCGATCCCAAAGGAACATCATGAAGCTTGGGGGGCAGCTAGGGTTAATCCGCAGGCTTGAAGAGAGGCAGAGCAAACAGAAGTCTCTCCCACGATGGTGCTGTGACATGACCATGGAAGGCGTGCCGTGACGCTATGCCCCATCCCTCTCCCTGTCCGACCGCGCTCGATACTGGAGTCTACGGCCGGCGCGCGTTAGATACGAGACCCTGCCGTGCTGCCCGCAGGCGTGCTCATCAATCGGTTCTGGGTCCTGGGCCCTCCAACGACTTGGCGCTCCGCTGTATGCCTTTGACCCTCCACCGGCCACACCTGCATCCTGCTGCACTTTCCATCACCACTCCACCCTTTTTACACTCTCATCCACTCCCCCGACCCCTGGGCGCCTTGAGGCTTGCCGTGGTCGACTGCATCGCTGACACCATCACTTCTCTCGAACCGCATCATTCTCGACGTTCCTGACCCACGTTACTGGATGAATGCGCGTCCCAGGCCTCTCATGCGGCCGTGATATTCCGTGCTCGACGCCAGTCCCTCACTCACAGCTCTGACGACGGGCCGCGCCAGCGCTCGCCGGGACTCTCGCCATCTCCTCTAGCACTCTGCCGTGCCGAGTCGACCTCTTGCAGGGATCGGACGCCATGGTTGATGTTCGGAATGGCGGAGGCGAGGCTTCGTCCTTCAGAGCTGTGAATCACCCCAACGTAGCAGACGCTGCGCGCAGCGAGGAGAACGCGCCAGACATCGCCTCCAAAGCGACTGCGGACGATGTAGCGCCCTCGACCGCGGCGGACAAGCCCTCGAGTACTCGAACCTCGACGCCCGCCGCACCCTCAGACCTCCGCCAGCCAGCACCACAGACCCAGTCAGCCGTAGGCACCCCTTCAGCAACCGATGCGCCAGCGCAATCGCAGCCCATGACCGCAACTACTTCTGCATCCTCGCATGCTTCGGCGAAGGAATCAAGCGCTGGCGCTGCGCCTTATGGCACGCGTTCACGGAACCGTCCTGGCACTTCACGAATAAATTACGCCGAGGATGTCGAGATGGACTTCGAGGCGGCGCCCGCGCCAGCCAACGGAACAATATCTGAGGCACCCTCGCGTGGGTCGCTGGCGAGCGAGGGCAGACAATCTCCGGGGTCAATTGGGAAGAAGCCTAACGGTACAGGCAACGCGACGTGGGCACCCACTCCACCCTCGAAGGAAGCACCATCCACGATACCCGGAACCTCGAGCTTTTCCGCAAACCCCAATGTCGCTCCTGCACCGCAGCCGAAACGACGGAAGAATGCTGCAAACCACGCGACCACGAATGGGAATCATTCTGGCGGTTATGCGTCGGGCCAAGCGTCTTCGCGAAGATCCACCGCCATGATTGCAGCTAACCACTCGCGGGAAACGAACATGATGACCTTTGAGAAGTCCAAAGCTTTTCTAAAAAACGGGAAACTAGAGGCGGATGATGGCACCTTCTTGTCTGTGAATGGTACGTAAATTAAAGCCTTACCAATATTTCGGGCCCCAGAATCATGCTAAATTTGTGCTTAGATCACGTCTATCTCGTCTGTGAGCCACCAGGAGAGCCATATTACCTCTGTAGAATCATGGAGTTTCTCCATGTGGACAACAAAGCAAGTGCGCCTGTTGACTCTATGCGCTGCAACTGGTACTACAGGCCGCGGGATGTCTTGCGGTACAACAACGACACTCGCATTGTGTATTCCACTATGCATTCAGACATCTGCCCCATCACTTCCTTGCGAGGACGATGTAAAATCGTCCACCGGAGCGAAATAAAAGATCTTGACGAATATCGGAAGACGAAGGATTCCTTCTACTTTATCCAAGTCTTCGATCGCTTCATTCACCGATGGTATGAAGCGATTCCCACTTCATCAGTCATCAACGTTCCCGAGAAGGTAAAAAAAGCACTGGACGAGCGGTGGAAATACTTGGTCGTTGAGGCCGCCCGCGTAAAGGAATTAACGAGTGCGGTGAAGACCTGCAAGCGGTGTACATCTTATTGCGCCTCGTAAGTCGTCTATACTGTCTGTCACTCCAACACAGTTGCTAAACTCAATCGCACAACAGGAATGATTCAGTTGAATGTGCAGTCTGCCGCAATACGTACCATATGACTTGCGTCCGGCCGCCTCTACTCAAGAAACCATCCAGGGGTTTCGCATGGGCTTGCGGCCCGTGTAGTAGAGCTCAAGAGCGAAAGCTTGAGGCTCGTCGAACTCCGCTGATTGGCGGTGCTAACGAAGATCCTGACGAAGAGGAGCTTCTTGACGAAGAAGAGGAAGATGCCGGAGGTGCTACCACCACACCTAGTCCCGGCGGATCCGATGCACCCGTGATCGACAAACATCCGGGAACTCAGGCTGAGATTGCACTTGCAAAGATGTGGCCTATGCGCTATCTAGGTATTCATTGCCGGGTAGAAGATGCGTTGCAATACGATGATCGAGCGATCTATCCACGTGCCAGTTCCCGCCTCGGTCCGAGACACCAGGCAAACGTCAACGTCTGGCATGGCCATATAGTCGAGCTTGTCAAGCCAGCCGAGATCAAGAAACGCTACGTCAAGGGACCAGGCCACAAGAAGGAGACCAAGCTTTCCAAAGAAACTGTTGCTGCAATGGAGGCAGACAGGGCAGAAAAGGCAAAGCGCCCAAAGTGGGTACAAGACGAGCCTGCAGGATATGTCCGTCGAGGCGAAGATCTACCCAACAAGGATTCCAAATGTACCGCCGAGCTCCTGTTCAAGATGCCGCCTTTGGGTGTTCATTCATCGCGAGGCGAGGACGATCCTCCCACATGCACCGAGGAGCAAGTTAAGGCCTACATGGACCGTGCAAAGACATTTGCCAAGACCATTGGAGTCGAGGAGTACAGCACCAACTTTCTTGACAAGTGTCTGCAGCTATTTACCAAACACCAGTACGACGCTGACGTCGCGTTGAAGCATGTTAAGAAAATAGACAGGCGGAAAGATCTTCACGAACCAGAACTGACAAAGGAAGAAATGAAGCGGTGGGACGATGGCGTAGCCAAATACGGATCTGAAATTCGCAATGTTCGCATGCATGTTAAGACGATTAGCCATGCAGATGCGGTCAGATACTATTACCTCTGGAAGAAGACTCCAAAAGGAAGAGAAATCTGGGGAGGCTATGGAGGTCGAAAAGGAAAAAATAAAAAGGCCGAAGCTGATGCAAAGGCTGATCCCAGCGTGAAGGCCGATCCTAGTACTAGGTTACTCGACGATGTTGCGGACGACTATGATGATTCCGCATTCGACAACGACAAGGCCATGGCGAAGAAGCGTGGTTTTCAGTGCAAATTCTGCTCAACTCGGTCATCTCGGCAATGGCGTCGAGCTCCGGGCGCTGCGCCTGGCACCATCATATCCGCCGAGGGGAAACCGATGGCGAAAGAAAAAGCCGGCGGGTTCGTTGTTTCGTTGTGTCTGCGCTGCGCTGGTCTGTGGCGAAAGTATGCCGTGAAATGGGAGAATACGGATGAAATTGCGAAGAAGGTTGCACAAGGTGGAGGCAAAGCTTGGAAGAGGAGGATTGATGAAGAACTCCTGAAAGAGGTTTACGCCGCAAACGAAGCCGCGACCCATCCAGGACCGGAGCTACTACCAGAGATGGAGTTGATTAGCCAACCTGTTCCCGAACCTCCCAAGAAGAAATTAAAGACGACGGCCGTAGACAAAGACAGTGGCACCGTAACGCCCATCGCTGAGCCCGTTCCAAAGAAAAAGGAGAAGGTGGAAAAACCTCCACCCCCTCCCCGAGCACCTACCCCTCCCCCTATTCCTGCCAAGCCTAGAATGCGTATCTTGCCTTGTGCTGTTTGCAGGCAACTAGAACCGCTAGGCGATCAGCATATCAGCTGTAGTGGCTGCAAGTTGACCGTACACCGGAACTGCTACGGCATCGAATACATTAGGAATCCGAACTGGTTCTGTGATATGTGTAAAAACGATAAGAAGGAGCAAGTTTCATACGTAAGTTCATCACATCTGCTAAAGCTTGGTCGAATACTCATACTACTTAGAACTATTCCTGCGTGCTTTGTCCGGTTGTCGACGTTGATATTGACCTCGTGGAACCTCCCAAGGTGTCTCACAAGAAGAAGACAGACAGAGAGAGGGAAAAGGAAAGACTTGAAAAAGAGCTTGTCGACAAATTCAGAGAAGACTACCGTCAAGGACAACGCGATAAAGGCCGACCCGAAATACCCCGCGGACCGTTGAAGCGAACGGCCGACAACAACTGGGTCCATGTTCCTTGTGCGGTGTGGTCTCCAGAGACCAAGTTCGTTAAAGCCAAGACACTAGACGTTGTTGAAGGCGTAGGCGCGCCAACACTTCGGTATGATGGTAGTTGCAAGATCTGTAAGACATCGGTGGGCGCCTGCGTTTCCTGCCATCAATGTCACGCCCTCTTTCACGTGGGCTGCGCACACGCGGCAAATTATACGTTTGGATTCGATATTACACCTGTAAAGGCTACTCGTCGGGATGCGATCCCAACTTTCACGATTGGTGGGGAAACCGGCTCAATGACTGCTGCTATCTGGTGCAAGGAGCATACACCAAAGACCATTGTCCATCAGATGAGCGAGGTAATAGATGAGGCTGGAACAAACGCACTTCAACTATATGCCCAGAACTACAAGCAGGCAGACCTCACCTTGACCGGAACCGCGCGGAAAGCCAGTCTCATGGATCAAACTACGAAAACACTACCCACGGCGGCAACAGGGCCAGCTACAGTCAACCGGCGCACTTCAACAACGAACCCAACCCCAACGTCAGCAAGACCAGGACGGCCGTCCAACGCTGGGCTTCAGGTTAAAGAGGAAGAGGAGGATACTGAAGCAAAGTCTGCGAAATCAGAACGCCGATGCGCTACGTGTGATATCGACGCGAGCCCTAAGTGGTGGAAAGTCAAGGAGACTGCAGCACCAAACCCAATATCAGTCTCTGCTAGCCAGCCAATGGAGGGAGTTGTCATGAATGGCGTCGACCGAGAACCCCACATTGCGTCGGAGAAGCAGCCAAGACCTGACGGAGTGCAGTTGCCCAATGGCACAGGAGATCACGACTATGCGATGCCCGACGCAACACCTCCTGCGCCTGATGTTGCGGTTAGGCTCACGGTGGACACGGACGTTGCGATCACCCAAACCGCCAAGTACCTGTGTCAGAAATGTCATTGGAAGAAGAAAATGGCTCCTGAAGAACCAGCAGAGTTGGAGAGAGCACCGTCACCGACCCCACCAGCGCAAACAATACCAGAACCTCAACAGCTACCGGTTCGATCACCCCCTCCACCCCCTTCATATCCTCCGCCAATGCCCACATGGCAGCCGAACCCTCATATGCCACCGCAACCACCGCACATGCCAGATTGGGGATCTCATCCACCGCAAATGAGCAACGGGATCCCTCATCCGCCGCCACCTCATCAGTCTCATCAACCTCAACAGGTGCCACCTATGCCTCCTCACCATCAACCATATCAGACGCCATACACTCCAATGCATCAAACGAATGGATACCAGCAGTACTCCGGGCCTCCGTCCTATCAATCCATGCATCACGGACCTATTCGATCGCCCTATCCTCCGCTTCATACTCCTGCGCCCCTTCATCTCTCCAATGCTCCGATGATGACTATGACAAATGGCATGCATTCACCACACCTGCCCTACTCCCCGACTCACCCTAACGGGCCCCCTCACGCCAATGGACCGCCGCCTCATACAAATGGACCCCCGCCTCACCACAATGGGTCAATGCCATCACGGCAGACTGAGAGTCCGTTTGCGTATCCGAATCACCACGGGAGCCCGGGTCCTGGACAGCTTCACAACACACGGCCTTCGACGCCACGCGACGTGGCAATGAGAGAGACGCCAACAGCACCCCCTCAGGGCGACAACCGGATGCCCGGAGGCGCGAGTGCTAGTCCGTCGTTGCGGAACC
Source organism: Lophium mytilinum (assembly GCA_010093605.1). NCBI lineage: Eukaryota > Fungi > Ascomycota > Dothideomycetes > Mytilinidiales > Mytilinidiaceae > Lophium > Lophium mytilinum. Next base: position 889,139 of record MU004185.1, on the reverse strand, counting down.
TTTTGCATTAGATTCTCCCCCATGTATTTTGACTCGCCCGTCGTTTTATGTATTCAGCCTTGTCTTTTAAGTTATGAGCGAATTGCACGGGTCGGAGTCTTTGCCATTGGTGACCGTGGGTAGCGGCGCCTTGAGACCGGCTGGCTTTGTGTGCCTGTTTGGGTGGTGAGCCGCAATGACGGAGCTAGGGCAATGGGGGCGTCTGGACAGGAATAAGATCGGGTTGGGTTCTGGTTGGGCTGCTTTGGGTGGATCGTTTCAGGACACACGGGCACCGGCTGGATGGCTGGAGTTTGCGGGTGATGATACCATTCGGAGCAATGTTTTTTATAGCTAGCTTTTTGCGCAACTCTGGGAGGGGTGCAGGTGGTGGTGTTGTGTAGCTATAGGACTTAGGAAAGAAAAATGTTCGTACTTTATCGTCGAGGTGTCGGGTGATGTGTTCTCTGTCCTTCCAGATCTAAGAAATGACAAGCTCTGAGTCCCTTCTTTTACATTTCCTATACGGATATGAATTCAACCTCACCGCGGTCAGAAGGCCAAAAAGAATGTGAAATTCATTGTGTCCGGCGCCAGGGATCGAACCTGGGTCGCTGGCGGGACGCATCGACAGATGCAGAACCGAGAACATGCTAAACCAACTACACCACACCGGATTGAAGATTAGATACGTTCTCGATATAAGAGCCTGGTATAGAAAGGGGAAGACAGTGCGATATAAGATTTGCAAAGGGGGAATAGACGTTGGAGTACGATAGCTTAGACCTGAATCTATCAGACGCCTTTGCATAACGCATAAGATGAAGAAAGCAAATGTAGATTTGAAGGGTACGATGTTTATTCCTGGCTCTCTGTATTATTGACACGACCTCGGTGTGAGTCCGTATGCACTTGACTGCTACTGTTCCAGGTACTTTGATACATTTACAGAGTTTGAATGATATAGACTTTCAAAGTGTTAGACAGTTTCTACGCTTTCTAGTGATTCAGTGATCTTACGCTACAGTCCTTTGGTATTGTACCTACAGATTCTGGGAAATAAATGGAGCATTAAAGTTGTAGCAGAGGACGCTATTTACGTACTCCGATGGGTGGCATTCTCCCCGGACTTACTGGATAATAGTACAGTCGCTTGACAGAAATCTAAAGATACTCACTGTGGAGGTATCTTACCACCGCCTAAGGTGCTTAAGCGCACTTTAAAAGTATTGTTTAGCATGTAACGTCCCTGAGAGCTTGAATCAGACCTATCTCATTCGTTACCCTGTGATAGTCCGCCAAATGGCTGAGAGTTATGATGCCTCACACCTCATCTTAAATCAGAACAAGACGCAAAAAAAAGCGTACGTAAACCTGTGTCCTCTGCAGTAATATAATTGTTCCTTGTGATTCGCTTCCGTTTGACGGTGAATTGGTAAGACATAAATAAATTATGCATAGCGGTGATCTTTATGCAGGGACGGGAAAAACAGTGGGCTAGGAAGGAGCTGAGACAAGGTTGGGAGCTTGGACCCCGACCATTGCGTGGCTGAATCTCCCGCCTCCTTCTCAGCTTCGATCTCCAACTGCACCACCACACCACCCTCCTTGCTATGCCCAGCCACTCCTCTCTCTAAGACGGCGGGTCCTCTGTCTCTCCTTTGAGTCTCCTTGCATCATCTTTTTGCTCCTTCAATCGCTTCTGAGCACGCCTCCCGCCCCTTGCTGCTGTTCACTGGCTCGCAGTCAACAACACTCCCTCAGACACATCGTGAAACGACCTCGACCCTCCTGAAACCCCACACGTTGGACACTCTCTTTGTGACAACTGCCATACTACGCCGTCGCACATACTTTGCTCAGCCTTCCTCTGGGAGTTATATTTCCCCTAAAAGCACCCGCCTCCCTGAATCATACCTCTAGCACGACTCCTTGGCTCTCCACCTTGACGGACATCACCTTCCCCACAACGCCCTACATCGGCTTGACTTCATAGCTCTTGGCGTACGAGCGCAAATCAATGCCAGCCATGTTCTCGAAGAGGAGTGATTGCGTCGAGGACTTCAATGGCGATATTCAATGCTACCAGTACGATGGCTTCTGGTACACAACGGTAAGCTTGTCGAACACGATGTCGCTCGTTGGTAGTTGTTCCTCGTACTGACATTTATCCCAGAAAGGAGAAATAATCAAATGGTGCATTCTCGCCGCCATCTTCGTCTTCTTCATGGCCTGGTTCCTTGGTGGATACATTCATGCTAAGAGTCGCCTGCGCAAAGGCCTACCGCTCCTCGCATATCACCGAGTACGTGTGCTTCCAATTAAACTATCCCGCCCGCCTCGGAATACCACAACTGCTGCCTGGCCGTCTTCTTCAAGGCAGCCAGCAGCAAGTGCGGATAGATCCAAGGCACACTCGGTGAGGGCGACAGTTGCAGATATATCTATCTCCAAACTGCACAAGCTCGAGCCTGCTTCCACTTGTACTTCCATCTCTACAAGACGCACGCTAACAATACATACACAGTGGCTAGTTCCCCTCCGTGACCGCCAGCGCTACGGACAAACACCCTACGGCCAGGCACCTCAGAATCACTTTACGTTCTACAATACCCAGCAACAACAGTACCAGCAACAACCATACCGCGCCAACGACGGCACTTACTTCGAGCCTCCTCCAGTCTACAACCACGATGCCCCTCCGTCTTATGTGCCACCTCCGGGAGCCACAAAGCTTCATCCTCAACAAAACGCTATGGAAATGCGGCCACACGTGGGAAGCGGATCACAGGAGCCTGGCGGATACGGCATGGCCCCTGGTTACAGCGGACCCGCTGGCCAAGAGACAGGCGTAGTGGGTGGTGGACAGCCTAGCGATATCGAGAATCAGTCCGCGGAGCTTCCACCAAGGCCGCAAAGGGCCAAGCTAGCGGTTGGTAATCTTCTGGGGAAGCTGAGACGATGAGTGGGGTAATCGGGAATGTAGAGGCAACACTTGGAATTGGTTGGGGGAGTTTTGGCTGGGAATTTGTATTTTGGTCCGTCAGCATCTTTAGAAGCCAAACTGAATTGTTTGGAGGAATGGCGGTGTTTCAGCATGGCTGGGCCACGGTTGGGACTAGAGTCTGGCCTCTCCAAAGCCACTAATTACCTAGATACCTCAAAACAGCGACCTGTCACTATGCACCTTAAAGCGTTGTCCATGAGAATCCAATTGTGTACACTGCTGATTATAAGTCGTCTATGTCCATAGCATCTGGATCATCCTCCTCCATCGCAGAGATTTGCTCTTCCTTCTCGTTCGCCTTACTGTTGGCCTCCTGTAGCGCAGGCTCTTGAACTGTCGAGCCCTGCTTTTCTCTCATCCTCGCTCGCGCCTCCACAATCGCCTTCCGCACGCTATCCTTCTCCTCGGGCACGCTCAGCGAACTAGGGACATTGTATAGGACGATTTGATTGTCGCGCGTGGACTTGGGCTCGGGGCTTGCCAAAATGAAGGCGGGGATTTTAGACAAGTGTTTCTCGATGTCGGAGAGGAACACCGGGTGCTCATCATCAGACTCCACATCGGAGAGCTCGGCGGCCAGGTCGTGTATGTAGACTCTGTGAGGGCTGTCCTCCACCTCCATCAGGGAGTCTCCATCTGGAGGAAACCGGAGTTTCCGCTTCTCTTTCCTATCTGTTGGGAGGAGCACTGGCTTCGGAGGCTGTCGCGGAGCATTTGAGGAGGATGAGACGGGAATGTAGAGGCGCTGGCCATTGCTATCTACCGAGTGAGTGAGCTTCAAGTGCGGTGGCAGTTGGGATGAAGACGGAACGGATGGACCTACCTATGTTGAGCAGATCGAATCTCTTGCTCAGCCGCTGCTCATTTTGCAAGGTGTTCTCAGCAGGCCGCTTGGTTCCATGCTGCTGCTGCTGTTGTTGTGGTTGTTGGCCGGGAGAAGCTGTGATCGCGGCGCGACTGGCCGCCATACATCCCACCCGCTCTCCCTCCAGCACTCTTAAGTCTTTCCAAGAATCAGCAGCGCGTCGTTTCGTCGTCACCAATCGAGTCTGCGACTAAAGAGGTCGGTGGGGTGGTAGCTCATTCGACAGTGAAGCGCCCTCGACGAAGAGTGATAGGAGTTGATGCTGCGGAAGTCGTGTTGCAGTGGTGTGAGTCACGGGGCCTCAGCGTTCACTTGGAGGGGCCTCTCGATCTTTTGCTCCAACAACCATTGCCACACTACTTCTGCACAGAATACGACTCGACGGCCGAACCTCTACAGCACTCGGGTCAGGTTTAGCATTGGAGCGAGCGCCAGACGCCTGCACACAATGGCGGAGACATCCCTCACCGAGGAGAAGCACGAGTGGGATGCTGTGAAGGTGCGGGACACGTTCTTGGAGTACTTCAAAAAGAATGGACACACTTTTGGTGGGTATTTGCTATGTTCTTCTATCTCATGCTCCTCTCCCATGCGATTCTACCTAGAGTTGCTCTCACAAATCCAATTTGAAGCCTTTGAAAATATTCCAATTGACACACCCAGTCCCCTCCTCCTCCGTCGTCCCTCTTTCAGACCCAACCCTCCTCTTCACCAATGCTGGAATGAACCAGTACAAATCAATCTTCCTGGGAACCGTGGACCCCGCTTCCGACTTTGCAACCCTCAAGCGCGCCGTCAACTCGCAGAAATGCATTCGTGCCGGAGGCAAACACAACGATCTGGACGATGTTGGGAAGGATAGTTATCATCACACCTTCTTTGAGATGTTAGGGAACTGGAGTTTCGGGGACTACTTCAAGAAGGAGGCTATCTCATTCTCCTGGGAGCTTCTGACCAAGGTGTACGGCTTGGAACCGGACAGGCTATATGTCACGTACTTTGAGGGCTCTGAAGGCTTGGAACCGGATCTAGAAGCGAAAGAGCTATGGCGTTCAGTTGGCGTGGCCGAGGATCACATTCTCCCTGGAGACATGAAGGATAACTTCTGGGAAATGGGCGACCAAGGACCCTGCGGACCCTGCAGCGAAGTTCACTACGACCGCATTGGCGGCGGACGCAATGCCGCACATCTCGTCAACCAGGACGATCCCAATGTTCTCGAGATCTGGAACAATGTGTTCATCCAATACAACCGCGAACCAGACCGTTCGTTGCGCTCCCTCCCGAACAAGCACGTAGATACCGGTATGGGCTTTGAACGCTTGGTGTCTGTGCTACAGAACAAGATGTCGAATTACGATACCGATGTCTTCACCCCTCTTTTCAAGCGGATTCAAGAGATCACCGGCGCGAGGGAGTACAGGGGTAAGTTCGGCGACGAGGACGCAGATGGCATTGATACTGCATACCGAGTCGTCGCCGACCACGTCCGGCTTCTCACATTCGCCATCTCTGACGGAGGCGTGCCTAACAACGTTGGCCGGGGATACGTTGTCCGCCGCGTGCTCAGGCGAGGAGCTCGATATGCACGCAAGTACTTCAACACCGAGATTGGCGACTTCTTCTCCAAACTCGTGCCGAGTCTCGTGCAGCAGATGGGCGACATGTTCCCCGAGATCAGAAAGAAGGAGGGCGACGTCAAGGAGATTCTGGACGAGGAGGAGAAGAGCTTCGCAAAGAGTCTGGATCGCGGCGAGGTCATGTTCGAGAAGTACGCCCAGCAGTGCAAGCTGCGGGATTCGATAGACTTGCCCGGGAACGACGTCTGGCGATTGTACGACACCTACGGCTTCCCTGTTGATCTCACTAAAATCATGGCTGAGGAGCGGGGCCTACGCATCAACGACAAGGAGGTTGAAGAGGCGCAAGAAAAGGCACGAGAAGCCAGCAAAGGCGAGAAGAAGGCCGCTGCCGGACTTGTGAAGCTAGATGTTCACGATCTCGGCGCTCTAGAGAACATGAAAGACGTTCCCAAGACGGACGACTCGCCCAAATTCGGCCGCGAAAACATCACCTCTGTCGTCAAGGCCATCTATCATTCGAAAAAGTTCCTCAAGAGCACGAAAGAAGTACCAGAGGGCGAGCAGTTTGGTGTGCTACTAGACCGCACGAACTTCTACGCTGAGCAGGGTGGTCAAGAGTATGACACTGGAAAGTTGGTGATTGATGGCGAGGCAGAGATTGATGTTCAGAACGTTCAGGTCTATGCCGGCTACGTTCTGCACACTGGTGAGCTGAGGTACGGTGAGATCAGTGTCGGCAACGAGGTTATTGCCGAGTACGATGAGGTACGTTTTTTCTTCCTTTCATTGTCAGGGTGGCCATGCTGAGTCAATCACTAACGAAACTAGCTTCGCCGCTTCCCCATTCGCGGTAACCATACCGGCACGCATATCCTCAACTACGCACTCCGCGAAGTACTCGGCGATGACATCGACCAAAAGGGTTCCCTGGTCAGCCCGGAAAAGCTACGTTATGACTTCTCACACAAGTCCGGCCTCTCGGACGCAGAACTTGAGAAAGTGGAAGAGATATCCACGAAATACATCCGCCAGAACTGCGAGGTGTACGCTCTAGATGTCCCACTCGCCACTGCGCGTGAGATCCGCGGTGTTCGTGCTGTCTTCGGCGAGACATACCCAGACCCCGTCCGCGTCGTTAGTGTTGGTGTGCCTGTCGAGGAACTGCTGAGCGACGTGAAGCGGGAAGATTGGGAGAAGGTGTCTGTCGAGTTCTGCGGCGGCACCCACGTCAAGCAAACTGGTGAGATTAAGGAACTCATCATCCTCGAAGAATCCGGCATCGCAAAGGGCATCCGCCGCATCGTCGCCGTGACGGGCCAAACCGCCTATGAAGTGCAGCGCGAGGCCTCCGAATTCGAACAGAGGCTTGTGCGATTGGAGAAAGCATCCTACTCAACCGAGAAGGAATCCGACGCAAAGAAGCTCGGCCAGGACCTAAACAATCTTGGCATCTCTGCCATCACGAAGTCGAAGTTCCGCGATCGCTTTGCCAAGGTGCAGAAGAGTATCTTGGACCAGCAGAAGGCAGCTGCCAAGGCGGACAACAAGAGGGTGCTGGATACCATTGTCAACTTCTTCGGCGAGAATGAGACCAAGAACCATCTTGTTGCTAAGGTCGACTGGAGCCCGACGGTCAACAAGGCTATCAGTGAAGCGATCAAGAGTGTCAGTGGTAAGGGAGCCATGAAAGAGAAGTCGGTCTATCTTCTGTCTGCCAGTGCAGATGAGGGCAAGGTCGTGCATGGCTGCTATGTTGCTGAGGTTTGTCATCTCCATTTGCTTGCATCGCCTAGCTCCATTGAGCAATTTCTGATGAGACTATGAGCTAACACATCACAGCACTTCTCTACCCAGGGCGCCTCCGCCGCAGAATGGTCCAAGACAGTCGCCGGCGTCATCGGCGGCAAAGCGGGTGGCAAGGGCGCGACGTCCATCGGCCAGGGCACCAACGCCGACAAGGTCGACCAAGGCGTTGAGGAAGCGACAAAGTACCTGGAGAAATTCAAGCTTTGAGACAGAGTACGTATATCGTGAGACTGTTAGCGATATACACCCCCCTTCCGACACTTCACTAGCATGTTTCCACCCAGCGCTGCGTTATACGGAAGGCTTTGGCTCAATCCAGAGCAAACCCAACTCTAGCGGGATTGTTGTGTTGGAGTTTGAGCGGATTCTTGTAAAGTTATATCATGGATGTGATGAGCGGATGGCTTGTCTTTGTATGCAATATGCTGCGAGCCTAGCATGTAGTTTGCCGGTTTGCTTCTACGATTGGTAATTGGTGTGGGTGCACAGCTGGCCGGCAGGCTATACCTATCAGAATAGGTGGTAGAATAAACACTCGAGGTCTCAGTGGCTTCCATATGATTTGCTTGAAGTTTCAGATTGGGCTCGAGTCTAAAGAAGACGGCCTTAGGACCTCCCACGTGATATGGCTTGGCAGCTTTTAGTCTCTAGCCAATGAACGAACAGCGGCGACTTTTGGTATGACTAACCCCAAAGTCTGAGATCGGATTCACCACGAACAAGTTCACTCTCTCTTCACTTCATGCCTTGCTCTCACGGATGTTTCCAGCACTTGCGCGTGTCATAACGAGGACGATGGCATCTCCAGCTCCCGCACACGTGCCTATCCCGAAGAATGGCGTCGATTATCGTGGCAAAGTTGTTCTTGCACCGATGGTGAGGTCTGGCGAGCTGCCTTCGAGACTCCTTGCGTTGAAGTATGGGGCTGATTTGGTATGGGGTGAGTGAGATATTGATAGCATCCTAGAGTGCGCTGAAATCTAATATTCGAATTCCTAGGCCCTGAGACTATCGATCGTGCCTTGATAGGCACAACTCGCCGTCTGAATCCCAACACATCTACCCTCGAGTTCTCACGTCTTCCGTCCTCCAAAATCCAGAACCCAGCGCTCGACCCCTTCAACCGCGAAAGCGTCATCTACAGAATCCACCCAGAGCTCGAACACAAACGCCTAATATACCAAATTGGCACGTCCGACCCCACCCTCGCAGTGAGTGCTGCGAAAATAGTCGCTGCAGATGTAGCAGGCATAGATGTCAACGCCGGCTGTCCGAAGCCGTTCTCCACAGCAGGCGGTATGGGCGCGGCCCTACTGAAAACACCGGACCTGCTTTGCAATATCCTCACGGCACTAGTAGAGGAGGTGGGCAAGCCATTCGAGATTGGCATAAGCGTGAAGATTCGCATTCTGGAGGAGCCCGAAGACACTGCAGTTTTGGTGCGGCGATTAGTGAACACTGGTATCACAGGCTTGACCGTCCACTGCCGCACGGCACCCATGCGGCCACGCGAGCGCGCGATACGGGGACAGTTGAAGATGGTGGCGGATATATGCCGCGAAGCAGGTGTGGCGTGTTTGATGAACGGAGACGTCTATTCGAGGGCGCAAGCGTTGCAGCTCGTCCAGGAGTATGGTGCTGATGGTGCTATGATTGCCACGGCAGCGGAAAAGAACCCGAGCGTGTTTCGACCGGAGTCGGAGGGGGGGACATTCGTGGGCAAACAAGCCTGGAGAATGGTCGTCGAAGAGTACTTGAGGATATGCCTGCAAGTGGAAAATAGGTGGGGAAACACAAAGTACCTGCTTAGCCAGATGGTTCCAGGAAAAGACAAGTGCTACACGGCAATGAATCAATGCAAGTGCTACCGGGAGGTAGTCCGGGCACTCAGCATGGAGGATGCTGAAGGCTTGATGCAATTGGCGACGGAAGTCGACGAGAGGCTGTGTATACCGCACAGCGAATTCAAGCCTGGAAAGAGAGCCAAAGTCAAGGAGGCTGCGAAGCCAGGGGCAACAGTCAATGCAGCGGATGAAAAAGAGCAGAGCCAAGCGAAGCGAATTAGGGTTGCGCAGCCAGTTGCAGAGCTGTCCCATATCCCGGAGCTCGCCCCTTCGACAGCTCTAAGTGTCTGAATCACGGATTTCAAGGCTCCAGCTACTTGGGCAAACTTCAACTCTCTTACGAAGGCATAGTCCGGCGTTTTGCGGTTTGGATGTGGATGGTGCATAGGTCATGGGGAATGGCAAGCAAATGGAGGTCAGGCGTTACTGCCCGTGTCTTGCTCCTTAGCAGGCAAATGTTAGGAGGAAACATATGAGAGCGTTATTTGATACCTTACCTACAAGCCACAGTCCTGATATTGAATGCCGCCCAATCACAAGAAGCCTAGCTAGCGCAGTGCCAAGACTGCCACTTCATACCATGGATTATTCCAACCTCACTCCGCAACTACGCTCATACCATCCTCCCTATACCCTTTATCAACGCATTTGATAACTGCTAGGTGAAAGGATTGATCGTATTCTGATCGACGATAGGGGTCGTTGGCTTTACACAGCCCTGTGATACGCCTTATAAGGCTGGCTGCTTAACATCACGGACCCGGCCGACATCACAAGATAGAGTCTAACCTCAAATCTCACTGTCTCATCTTTTAACTGATGGATTCGGCTAACGTCTCCTTGTAGCGTCTAGTTCAGCATCTTTTGAGGTTTATTTGCCACATTTCCTAGATTTGTCCCCGCCCTATCATCAGTCGTCGCCTCACTCTCTAAGCCGCCTCATTTATCAATTCGCTCAAACCCCCTGCTGTTTACTCAAACCATGTGTACGGAGTGGCCGTCTCACTGGTCATGTTAGGAGCTCCACTGTAGAGCGCGAATTTCTATCTCACTACGAGGAATGACATCGTAATATTCGAGAGAACTCCTGTTCCCACGGGAAAGATACGGGAGACATTCCGACCATTGAAAATATGAGCTCGAATGAGCGTCTCTTGATCTTGCGAGACTAGCATAAAATACTATGCAAGCAACCTTCATTGGATATATGACCGGACATACATGGCAGAGGAATATAAAGGGATACACCGCGTGACGACCGTCACACAGAGCCTTCCTTTTTATATCTCAGGCCGCGTAACATCTCCTTGTCAGGCTCGACTATCTCTTGCAATGAGTGGCCGTTACGAAAAGTGCACAAGCACATGCCCCGATGGATTCATCCAGGCCCGGACGACCGGCCCGGCCCATGTCATCTGAATCCCCCCACCCCAAAGAGCACTTCTCTCCTATGACGTTGGCAATTCCAATGCGTGGCTTCATTTTCACACACTCTGGTTGCCTTCGTCTATAGCTATGGCCCCCAAACATTCCACATGGGTCGGTGAGTCCATGACCTCGGTAAAGAATATCACCGCACCTGGTACGCAACTCCTACGAGCCGGGCGCGTTTCCGATCCCAGCGTCGTATCGGCATTACCTACAGCTACCATCGTGTTCGCCTCATCAATCTCAGTACCGCAGCTTGCTAGATCGGTGTCGTAAATGACCTCACGGACCAAGCCAGACGTAGCCACCACTCTCTCCCTCGATACTACCATTTAGGCTTGTCTGCCTTGCACAGTGAAGCACCGAATGGCGGATCTCATTGTATACATTCATGCAAGTTCTTGCATAGTCACTAGCGAGCATGAGCGCCAGCCGCTCCGACTGGTCTCGAACGCGTCCCAGGCAGGGCTTTCTTTCCCTCAATCTGATCAAATCGCGGCTCCAGAGGCTGCATGCTTAGGCGGAGGCGCCTTGCAATTCGATAGGCTTACAATAATCTTGTTTCCACGACGTAGTAACAGTCTCGAGGTCAGTTTGAAACCCGGGACCGTGTATATATGGCCGGGTCGAACAGGGCTTGTCCTAGACAATTATTCCACAACCACTTCAGTTCTCATCACTTTCTTACGCTCTTGATACGTCAACATGGTGTGTTGTTGTGCCTGTGTACGAACTCCTACGCCATCGGCCATCTCCGTAGCGTCCCCTATCCCAGCAGAGGTATCCACGGACCCAGATGGTGGGCCGTCCTTTTACCCCCCTCGGACCTACATGCCAGGTAAGTTCACTTTTCTTTATACGCTCCACATCCAGCTAGTCATAGTCCTAATGGCCCTGCTGGTGATCAAGAATTGCCGTGGCAGCCTTCGGGTGGACCCCCTTGCTCTGAACAGACATGGGATCGAAATCCCTTGCATCTATACTTGGAACCGAAGCCTACGGATCACCCCATATCGAACTCAATCTTACCACAACACCGTAGCGATTCGGTTCACCATCCTTCAACTGACCACACTGCACGTGCTGTCCAGCAAGGTATAATTCGAGGTCGTAACGAGAAACCGTTTCCTTCTAATGCATATCTCCAAGACCATAATGGATCCCGGCACTCTATTCCGACACTCCCAAGGCACAACGTTCATCCGGACGTTGACCAGGTCGGTTTTTGGTTCTCTAATCCCATTTGGTCAAACGTCCACTCATGCAATAACAGCCAATAAGGTGCATCGAAAGGGGTTTACGTAAGCTGGAGGCAAATGAAGAGGTGTGCAGGCGTGTGATTCGTCAACACCGTAATACAAGTTGGAACCCTTTGCAAAGATTCCTTTCGGAGCCTTCCTTGGAATGCGAACTTCTTTATCATGCCGAGTACCTTGATTACATCGGTCACATTGGAACGCCGCATTAGCCAATCAAGGAAGGTGCATCACCGTTGTTTGTCAATTGGCTCATTGGTTGCAAACAGACGTTGTTCTCCATTACAGTTTCTTCGTTCAATTCCGTTTCGCACATTATCGATGAGACCTCAAGAAGAACAAATGCGAGGAACAGGATCATGAAAACTTTTCGACTCCAGCGACGCCATCCGTGGAAAAGACACACCCGCAAAGACGCCCGACATCTGCAGAGACCATGAGCTCTTTCTCCGCCTTCAAGCAACCCACAGCATCTCGGACAAAGCCTCGTATTCTGACGGTAACCAGGAAATTCTGGAGCTGCGAATGCCGTCGTTAATCCATGGCTGCTATGCTCAATCAGCAAGGGGATGTGCGAAAGGAAGCACGCTCTCAGACACATACTGGTTCGACTAGTTGACTGGCGTTCCACATTGAGGGCAGCACTTTCCTTGAATGACCCAAACAGTCTCGCCTTTCTCGAGGCAAGCTGGGCAACGCTTACCGGGAACCTGCACAACCGTTACTATTAAAGGTCATCTCACAATAGACCGAGAAGGTAGACGAACAGGCATGGTGGAAATGGGACCACTAGCGATAAAGACTTCGCTAAGCTCCTCGGAGCAATTTTGGTGGCCGGTTGAGAAAGGCATTTCGAACTGTCAACGGTGGAGGATTGCTTTTCGTTGGGTCTAAAGGAGAAGAGGTGGAAAAATTGGAAGAGTTGATGGTTGTGGTGGCGGACAAAAACGAAGCCTGGTGAGCATGGCTTTATACTCCTCAATCCGCCTCTCCCCTGGATCGTCCCTAACCTTCTGCGCGGGCGTCTGCTTCTCGTCCCGCATCGAGGTTACGTGACGCTCCTCGAGAGGCCGGCGTAGCACAGGAACCCAATCCATTGGCATTGTATCCGATAGCTCCTGACTACGTTGCGATAATGCGCCCCTAGTGAATCGTGTAGCACGGCAAGCCATGGTTCAGAGTTATTTGCTAAAGCTCTGCACTTGCTTCTCTTCACTTCCACATCGACTTTCATCCTTATTTCATGCTCCGTAATGATCCAATGGCTTCAATCAAACTCGCTAGTAGACTACCGTCAGTGGCCAAAAACATTGTGGCGGAACTAGCCATGGCCTCGCCCGAATTTGGAACGATACAAACGGGAGCAAACTTCTAGGTCATGCAGCTTCGAGACTTTATCCTGATTGGTACTCAAAGTCTTTCGCTGGCTGTAGGACCGATCTACCTCACAAGACCTGGCGAAGTGCGAGCCCAGTGGTCGGGGCTATCGGATTATGATCCGTCCTACTCCGTCTCTTTTGAGTCGCTCGTTGCTCGTTGCGTCCGTCGAGAATGTGAGTAGGTCTAACATCCTTACGGCCTTAGGCTTGCCGCGGACACCATGTCCTCAGCATGATGGCTTGAATATGCGCTCAGAGAACCTATCACGTAGCACATTTATCCACTCGGCGACGAGTTCGGCGCTGTGTCGGCGATGGTCACTGCGGCTGTATGCAGCTGTCCAGATCGCTGGCCAGTCGGAAGATTCCTCCTTACAAGCAAGCGATTGCGCGGTGTTGAATGCGACTGGTCACTTTCCCCTACTTGGCTGAAAACACCATGGTGCCGCAAGGTGGCATATCCAGACCCTTGTTCGCACGCTATTCCTGCAGCCTCCAAAGCTACTATATTCGTATACGTGAAGATACTCGAGCACGAGGTAGGCCTCTCGAGGGGAGTTCCTGCCGGTGGCGGCATTAGAGTAAGGTTCCCGTTTCGACCGAATCCTGGGAATCGACACACGAAGCAGGACGCCTTGCGCCCAGCTTGCACGGCCAAGGTACCCTTGTGCAAATACGAACGAGCCGACATGCTGCAGCTAAGCATGCAGCTAAGAGCTAAGATGTGGAACCTCGAGCTGTAGTCGAAGCCAACGTACCTTCCTGTCGTTTTCCCGCTGTACCCGCTCCCTTTCAACACTGTCCTGCAAGTCCACAATTGCGTGTACGGCTGTTCCATCTTTCATCTCCCGTTGTCTGGTTCGTTATTCCGGAAATATACCTTGGTACGTCCTCAAACCCTCGTCCAGCTGAGCGCAGAGCCGATTTTGCGTCGCACACGATGATCGCTACGAGGTTCCTTGTCCAGCGTCATCTTGAATATGGATTTTCTCTCGGAGACCTAGGCCTTTAGCGGCACAGCGGTCCTAGCTACAAGCAAGTGACCTCACCGCTATCTCTTCCCTCCCGCGGAACATCCCCGGAAACCCCTGGCGTCGATCTTGTCACTCGGGAGCATCAATGACAGGCCATGCACGGCAATAGCAACTCGTAGCGGAATCACTGGTCAGACTATCTTCATTGCTTACAACTCTTTCGGGGGGGGGGAAACCATAGCCTTATAGGTCCTGCAAAATGTTTCTACGTGCCCTTTACAACCCGTAGGTGTGAAGGTATTCTGTCTTCTCGTTGTGATACGCCTTAGGAGACTTTTGCTCATGCCACCCGTCACGCCGTCGCTAGTCACTTGTGTCACCTCAGCTCAACATACTAGGGCCGATATGTGCAGCTAACGCTCCCGGCAACCTGGATATTCCACGAGGATTGCAGCAAGCTTCCACAGGCTCGGAAGTGGGTCATATGCTTGAAACGGCAAAGGCCGATAATCTCTTTAAGGTGATTGCGCCAATGTGGGTCTTCTCAATGTTCATTCGGTAGTTGTTTTGATTTCCATACCAATCTCATCTCTCCGGGCACTTTTCCGACCGGCGGCAATGTAATACTGACGAGACATGCGATTAGAAAAAATCCATCCGTGGGATCGCTATGCTGGTAGGCGCGTTTCTAGATTAACCTTGAAAATGCATCATAGATGTCATGGTGAGCGCAATTCTCAAGACAAGCATACCGCCATGCTAGTACCTCCGAAACCACCAAGTATGAAGATCGCATATGTTTTAGTCGAATGAAAGCTTCACTACATTTCTGTACCATTCATTCGGAAAGAACCCGTGTGTTATTCTTCAGCATTCTCTTACACGAAGACGCAGATAGGCCACCAAGGTCCTCAAATGTGCAC
Organism: Lophium mytilinum; assembly: GCA_010093605.1. Classification (NCBI taxonomy): domain Eukaryota; kingdom Fungi; phylum Ascomycota; class Dothideomycetes; order Mytilinidiales; family Mytilinidiaceae; genus Lophium; species Lophium mytilinum. Next base: position 874,095 of record MU004185.1, on the reverse strand, counting down.
AGCCAAGCCCAATGTACTCTGGAGATCGTTTTCGCCAGTTTCACCAGACTCCGACTCCCCTCAATTTCTATGCTATAAGCGTACACCTAGAGAAATCACGGTAAAAAATCAACCAATATCGGAGCACGAAGCAAACTCCTGATCGCAGACACGGCTTATTTATTACTAACAGTACCCCCTGAATGTACCATGTCTCAGAACTGGCCACAGATCTCTCGTCTGAGAGCCTCACTGCTCCACCACGAGCTCGGGATCGTCTCGCCGACTCGCTAAGCACTGTGTCTACTTGTTGTTTGCTACCATAGAGCCATGGAAAGTCCCATTACACGTGTGCACGCACGTAAATCTCGCAAACACCAGGTCACTGAGGGTACTCGCATAACAACAAAACCATTCAAAGCCAGGGCGCTTCGCGAGCCTCCGTCATTCCCCTGCTATGATCGTCGGCAACTCGCGATAGAGGTGCTACCGCGCCAAACTCACAGGGCGCAAACGCCAGTATCCCCATCCACAGCCCACGCTAACACACCCAGACGACCAGGTATCTCTACTGCCGCAGTACCAATAGAACTACCATTTCGCCAAGGACGGCAATAGCAGTCACGCGACCTCTTACCCAATTAGTCTCTCAACGGCCCCGGGGTGTGTCACTGTCCTAGACAGCTACCGATGCCTATATCGCAAACTCTCATAGCACCAAAATCGATAGCCATACTAGTTCTTCCCATCCCTAAGGCCTCCAGTGATATCCTCCAAAGCGGCTCCGTACCCCTAACCACCGCGTTCACGCTCGCAACTCGATATACCACCCCTCTGGATATCTTCCAACTCATCATTACACTGCGTGCCCAATCGCTCCTCGTGCTTTCACAAACCACGCTGATCTTACAACATTGACTCACGAATATACCAAACCGGCATCGGGCGAATCTCTTACTGTGTAAGTAACGCGATCCGCTGAGAGCGAGCACAGCAGGCGGGCTCGGCAAGCTCCCGACGTGCAGGACGCGGCTGGTGGTACTTATGACGTTACGGTATCTCACACACTTTTTTATTGAGATGCCCGCGTGCTGTATGCCGCTTCCTATCAGGCTGGATTAGATGGAACGACGTTGTGTTGAGGATTAGGAACGGAGGGTGTTGCGGACGGCGGAACGATTGTGGGAAGTGCTCAAGTAAGGTAGACGGCACCGGTAGGTAACAACTCATCTATTGGTCATGGCTGTGCCGATATGCGCGCCCGAAGTGCTGAGTAATTTGACTTGTTCAAGGAAAGTTTAGTTGAGCCAAGGGGCCAGTACACAACCTCAAAACCAGATTTGTTGCATTAGACCGCATGGTATTGATATGGAGCTCTAAACTCCCCAGACCAGACGCTCAAAGAAGCCATAATTCATTAATTCGTAATCCATTCTTCAATCGCCATTCCTTTCAATGAACCTCCCCCCCCAAAACAGCCTGCCGCATCTGCAGGTACCTCGTCAAGCCTCAAAACTGCCTCACATACCGTTTCGGGGGCATGTGTGCCCTCCTGGGCAGAAACTATGAAATCCACATCAGCATGGGCGTCACGACAACCAATCGCTTGACAGCTGAATTGAAGTGCTAGTGGCCGTGCTGCATGCATTTGTAGCTGCTTATCAGGTACTGACACTCTTCTCGATCCTCACAAACAGCACGCCCTTGGTCAGGACCCCATGCGCATCGTACAAGTGGATCATGCGCAGGCCGGGCTGCAGACGGTCGAGGCGGAAGCAGGCCCATGCAGCGAGATCGTCGTTAAAGTGCTCATCATCCATAACTTTGAACCTGAGGTAGTGTCAGTACGAGTTATGCAGGTCTTCCGGGGCGGTATTATGAATTGCGCGGAGGGATGAGGGAAAATCGAAGACAGGTACGACGAGGAAAAGACGGCTTTGCTCGAGGCCTCGAGCACAAGAAGCGGCTTCGTGCAGCATGGGAACCTCCGAGCGCGCGTCGAGATGATTATCGCCACACAACAGCCACTCTTGCAGTGCGACGGGTCGTCCCGTAGGATGGCTGCAGCTTAGCTGCGGCTCATGCTGCTGTCAAGAGGATCACGGCAATCCGCATGGCTAGATCCCGTCCTGCTTCTATACCTTTGTGGCAAAAGGCATTTGATTCGAGCCACGCAGCCTTGAGCATAGCCTGAAACAAAGGGCAGGGGGCAATAAAAATGTACAGAACGGCTACTCACCGCACAAACGTCAGCTCTTCCGTCACCCCTCTCACATTTGAGAATCGGACTATTTCCCTCTGGAAATCCGGATCAGGGGTCTTTGCTGTCTTCGTACGTCGTTTGTAGTCACCGCCTTTGCTCTTCCCACCTCCAGGGATTGGGTCATCACTACGTTCCTCGTACTTTTCCACATGTAGCTCGCACTTGACGTAAGGCTTGAAGCTCTTGGGATTGTGCTCCTCGGGTGGAAGTGGGATATCCTGACCACCAAAGAACTCAATCGTGAGATCGAGATTGTGGTGGGTCGTTGCTGATGCCTGGTGGTCTGCGGTGCTGGCACTGCGGTAGCCTTCGGGTTTCAACACCCAGCCACCATAACCAGAGAACATGGCTTCATTGAGCATCATTCCAGCGTCCCATTTCTGCCAGTTCAGGGCCACAATCTGGACACCAGTCCGCCAGAAGATAGATGGGTCTAGATTGGATGAGTTGAGGCGGAGGCCTTTGGGATATGCCCGCATAAAGAAATTCTTGTTGTGGGCGAAGAGTTGGGTGGGTGTTTGTTCATGCACCTCCATCAGGGTCTTCTCGGATAATGAGAACACATGCGTCGGAATCTTCGCTTCTGGCTGATCGAAGCTTTTGAAGTGATAGCTACGAGTATAGATACCCAGTCGTCCTAAAGCTTCGAGGATCTTTGCTTTTGGCGCAGCTGGCTTGGTAGCTGACTCGGGTACCTCAGATGACGACACTGACGATGTAGAGAGTGCGCTTGACGACTTTGACTTTTCCAGCTGCAGGTTCGTCGGTTTAGGCGGTTCAGCATCCGGAGGCTTTGGTGCTGTGTATTTGACTTTGATCAAGATCTTGTTCCGAAGTTGATCCAAGCGCGGTAGAAGAAGGTCCGCCGTGTCCTCAGAAGATGTGATCGGAAGATCAACGAGCATGCCCTTCCAGTATTCCTCCATGATTTCTACCATGATCTCTTGCTGCTCGAGGCTGGTATGTACCTCCAAACTGACGATTACAGGCAGATCCGAGGCTACGAAAGCATAGTCACGTATGGATTTGCAGACGTCTCGAAAGGGGGTTTCTTTTGTGAGTGTGTAGCCATGAAGGACTCGTGGTTCCGCTCGTATCGAGCTCGAGGTGGACTTCCATGGCGTGACTTTGTCCTCGGGCGACGTCTTCGAGACTGGTTGTGCATCCTTCGCACCTTTCGAAGGGCTGCGATCAGATCTTCTACCAAATCTTAGTTCTAGCTTCTTCATTATTTTCTGCTCAACCTTCTCTTTCTTCTTAGGTTTGGGAGCTCCTGCGGACTCGTCTTCGGAACTAGAGCTTGAAGGCGGTTCGCCATCCCAGACGTCTATCTCCACACACCGACACCCTCGTAGAAGCACCTGGTAAGATCAGTAAATGTGGTTTGATTCTGCAGAATGTGTCTTACTGACGTTCTGGTATGCTTCTCCGCTTGCTTCACTTGACAGTTGATTGCCAGTCAAGTAGGTATTGTGACTAGAGGAAATGAAATAGTTTGATATAGGGTACGAGCAGTCCACTATCGCGGCAGGGCCCATAGCATTTGTAGCGCTTGACGATAGATGTTTGGCGAATTGGGAGAAGGAGTAGTCGACTGTTGAGAGCTCAGTACTCTGGAGGACCAAATTTTGAGATTCGGCAAGCCATTTCAGGAACCCGTCCTTTGTAGCTAATGAATGCGTCTTCCCCAATTCTTCGTACACGTTTTTTATATACTTTGTGAGGACCGGAGAGAGGTATTCCACTGCGTTGGCATCTTGGCTATTGTTGGCGGGGGCGCCTCCTCCAGCTTGGAGCTCAGGCTGGACGGTATCTGGAGCTGCTACGGTGGGCATTTTGGCTTCTGCTGGCTTTGGCGTAGGTATTTTCGAAGGCGGGGAGCTGGCCATGTCGTTGCTGGGTGTGCGGAGGGTGTTTGATGCTTATGGATTGTGAAATAGTGGTGGTGCTTGCCTGCAGTCGCGTCCGTAAACACCGAAATACGGGTCAGTCTTGCACGGTCTTATCTATGCCCTGGGGACTGGCAATTTACTCTTAGCCTCACTGTCGAAAAAAGAAGAAGTGACTGGACTGAGGAGGAGGTCGTCATCTTCCAATTCGTTGGCAGCTGAGCAAAATCTTGGCAGACAGCAAGCTCGACCACATCGATTGATCGTCGATGATCCATTCGAAGAGCACCGGCGAGCTCTAGCATCGCTGGGAAGCAAAAACATCGGTGGGTGGACGTAAAGAAGGCACAATACTTGTCGTATTCACTGTGGTAACAGTCTGCCCGCGGGTTGAGCATTCCGCCAAGCTGGAGTCAACGTCATACCGATCCCACTCAGGCCCCGACATACATAAACAACTAACAATTACTCACAATGTCCAAAGAATCCAAGAAACAAGCTGAGAGCGAGGTCAGGTCTTGGGGGTTTAGGCATGTATTTACTTGGACCGATGGCCCGTAAGTTTCAGCTCATCAGCTACATTCACACCACACATCTAATGCTTCGCCACAGGAATGCTTATTACCCTCCGCACTCTCATCGTGGCCTGACGACCCATCTGATTACCAACGGAGAGCTCACCATAACATATCCCAAGGACAAGAACCCAACAAAAGAGACATTTGGTGTAGGCGATCGAGTGGATGTAGACGCAGAGCGTGTTCATGAGGTTTGGATGGGAGACCAAGGGTGCACATATGTCATTGGGGAATGAGATACACGGAACTCTTCCAACGGAAAAAGTTAATGATATGACTTCATAGGTCGTGTTGTAATAGCCTGTTCAAGTCTTCCGAGTATTATATATCTGCCAATCCTGCGGTGGTGTTAGAATATCTTGCACAGGTACTGTATTTGCAAAGGCAGTATATCTTTGTGAGCTATGATTCACGATGTTTAGTGCCGCTAATATGAATCAGCCCTCTGTACGTTTTTTTAGAGCCTCCATCGTGCAATACTTGGATAGGGTAGTCGACAGATCACAGCTGTCTCGCATGGTCAATCTCACAACATCATTGATTAAAGATGTGACTGGGGGGGGTCTCGAGTATTGTATCCTACTAGCTAGTGAATCGAAGTGAAAAGTCAGTCCAGCATAGTCAGACATTGCACATACATTTGTAGGAGCAAGTATATCACGTGAGGACGCGAGCGATAAGATAAGAGCCAAAAAGTTTAAGCTTCCTGGCTTCAGGACTTTTTCCACCGCGTCCAACTGAGCAGCTTCCAGATGACAAGGACCGTGGCAACAACTAGAGCACAGCAAAGCTACGAACCCCACCCTCCTACGCTTCCCCATGAACATTACCCTTTACCAGGGCGACATCACACGCAATGGCAGGCTTCTCCTTCCCTCCGCCCCCGCCGCCTCCTCCGAGATCGACGGCCCCAGAACCTTCCGCTCCGAGCAGTTCCTCGCAAAGAGGTGGCTACAACAGCAACTACCGTGGTGATAGAGGCGGAAGAGGCAGTCTTGGAGGTCGTGGGCGTGGGCGTGGGCAGAGCAATACACACACCAGAAGGCAACCACAACGAGGAAGCCATGGCTTTCAACAGTCTCGCAGCCCGCAAGCTGGTGGGGAGCGTCAACAAGAGCATGCTGGAAGAAGTCGAGGCCAAAATCAACACTACGGGCACAGCTATGTACCACAGCAACAGCAAGCTCAAACCCAATCCCCGCAAACATCGTCAACTGCGTACGGCCAGGCCCAAGTTCCCGCCAACGCATACGTCAACCCCTCGCTGGCTATGATGGCCCCTCAAATGCAGAATACGGCGCATGTTCAACCACAAATTGATCCGATGGCATTCATGCAGGCTTTCTCGACATTTATGGTATCTCAAGCTGGGGTGCAGAATGTGCCTGCTCAAGTCAATCATACGGTCCCCGGCCAGTACCCAACGTCGCCACCCCGGAACTTCAGAAACCAACAGTCCCCTCCCGCTATGGCCGGTAGCAAGAGGAAGCGGGTTTCGAATGAAGGACATCAAGAACGCCATCTTCCTAAAACTCAAAATAATGCGTCGACGAGATCAAAGCCCGCGAAAGCAAAGGCGAAGGTGCCACCTACCGTCCCCAGCTTTGGTATTACACTTCCAACCGCTCCGAAAGCTTCGCTAGCACCACCGCCAACTCTTCCGAAAGGTAAAAGGGACGGAAAGAAGGCGAAAAAGGGTAATCTACTAGGTCTTACGCCTCAGGTCGATCATAGTGATAGCGACCTAGAAAGCGTTGATGAGGAGACTATCTTTGGAGCGAATATCACAGGGTTAGTCCTAACTACACGACTCTCTGAAATTCTATTACTAATTGTCCGAATGTGAAGTCTTATTTTCGAATACAACGGCGAGACGGCGGCTCTAAATTCTCCGGCGGAGATTGCAGCGTGGATCCGCGAGCGGAGGAGACTCTACCCGACTAAAGCTCGCGCCAAGCAGAAGCTGGAGGAGGACCATGTCAGACTAGCAAACGAACAGGCAATACTTCGGCGCGTGAAGGAGGAAGCGGGGCCCAAGGCTGGCGCCGCGGTCAAATCAGAGAAGAAGGACAAGAAAGCTGATAAGAAGCCAAAATCGACTTCTGAGGTTGAGCGGAAACAAGTGGAACATGGAAGGCAGCTCAAAAAGATCGAAAAGCTGCGAAAGAAGTTGCAGAAGAGTGAGGAAATGCTCGCTAAGTCTGAAGGCACTTCCACACTGGGACAGATTGGCACCATTGAAGTCAAGACTCCGTCTGCGCCATCCGGCGTGGGGCTTTCAAAAAATGGTCTTGGTCTGGATTACGGAAGTGACACCGAATCTGCAAGCAGATCCACGGACAGCGATGGCTCTTCAGACTCGGACTCAGAGTCGGATTCGGTTTCAGAGTCCGAATCTGATGACGAAGACTCAGCACCCGAAGAAAAGACATCAAAGGCGCACCTACCAATGCGCGTGCCACCTCCGAAAGATCCCATGAAGCAAAAGACCGAGCAGACAATCTGTCCATACCACAAGAGATCCGGAAAATGCACCAACAAGAGGTGCAAATTCTTGCATCCAGCAGAAATGGCAGCGAAGGACCCCAAAAAGCGAGTGACATTGTACGATAGGGTGAGTTGTTCGATATCCTCAAAGAAGTTCGTGCTAATAGTTTGTGTAGATGGTGGAGCAGGAGGAGAAAGCTGCGGACATGCTTGCCTTCCAGGCTATCAAATATCTTGGTAGCACTGGTTTTCTTTCTTAGGAGAGATACCCTATCCATATGCCTTTTGCTGCCTCTTCCGATGAGGAAATTATATAGCTCACATATCGGGAAATGACTGTCTGGCAGCTGTCTATTCGGCAGGTGACAGGTATACATGCCACTATTTAACAGTTAGCTACCATAATGTGCGCAATAATATGCGATATTACCACCCACAAAGACCAACGTGCCTCAGCTGGAATATGAAGTACAAGCCTAAAGTTCAGCGCGCTCAAGTGCCCCTTCGTGAAATTGGGATGGAATCAGATACGCCTGATCATGGGATCTCGCGTCGACGCGATTTTTAGTTTGATTGGTCTGACGTCGAATGCGTACACCGCCGCCCCCTCAACGTCTATTTCCTCACAAACCTCATCCTGCTGGAGCACAAACCTCGCCAAGTTGTTATATGACAATGTCCAACCAAGCATATGCTCGTATAGGGAAATCTCAGACTTCTGGAAATGGGCTGTTCGCCGACAAAGCGATCCCAGCGGGTGAATCAGTCCTCTCGATTTCTCGACCTTTGGTCGGCGTAGTCGAAGCAGCACGGCTCTCTGATACCTGCGCAAACTGCTTCAAATGGACTGCTGAGTCTTCTATCGGAAGTCGGCCTAATGTCGAGTCCAATGGGGTCAAAGCGTGCACAGGTTGCAGGACCGTCGGATATTGTAGCAGAGTCAGTATGGCCACGGTGATTGGCACACACGCATACTAATATCATATAGGCTTGTCAAAAGGAGGGGTGGAAGCGACACCACAAATATGAATGCGAAATCATGGCTAGCACAGTTTCGAAGGGCAATATGCCCACAGCCGCGAGGGCAACTATGCAGTTTCTGATACGACGAGCCAAGGGCCTCATCAATGACGAGACTTGGGAATCTGTGCTCAGCATGGAGTCTCACATTGAGGATATGAGAGCGGCTGGAGGGGAGAAGTGGATGGAAGTTCAGCTTGTGGCTCAAGGAGCATGGGCATTTTCGATGACACAGGCAGAGTTCACATTAGGCTTCGCAACAGAAATGTTGGGAAGGGTAAGATTCCCTGCTATTATCTGCTACCATCTCCCACTTTCTGCTATAATACTGTCAATCCCCATCATTCTGACTGCCATTGGATACTCATTCTTGTGAAGGTTTTGACCAACTCCTTAACCCTGGTAACCCCGACATACGATCCAGTGGGCATCTGTATAGACCCGCTAGCAGCAATGGCAAATCAATCCTGTGACCCAAATGCCGTTGTAGTAATGGACGGGCCAGTGATTTCCTTCCGCTCTCTCAGACCAATCAAAAAGGACGAAGAGATCTTCATCTCTTATGTCGACGGTACGAATCCATTCGCCCGGCGCCAGCAGGAACTCAAGCAGCGTTGGCACTTTACCTGCAAATGCACGAAATGCCAAAAGGGTCCAACAACGCCTTCCGACCTCTACAGCATCTCTCCAAACAATCTTGATGCCAAGTGGAAAGCGACTGCCGATCACCTGCTCCGGGAAACACCATTCGCCAAAGAGCCCGCGAACTACGTCGGCGACGACGTCAACTCTCGCCGCGCCGCGGTCATCCAGGGCGTTGCTTTCGATAAGCTGGAGACTGCACGGTCGACCTCTGACCCTCGCCAGGCTATCAGCCTGATCGAAGATGGAATGCGGACTTGCTTCCAGTCCAAGCTGTTCCCAGTCCATCGACAGCCCTATGCCGCATTGCGACACGACCTGCTGGTCAACATGATATCAACTGGCAACCACGGCATCGCTTTCGCACAGGGCGCAAAGTCGTACTTCCACGTTGATCCCGTCCTGTTCCCCGAACCTCATCATCCCATGCGGGTAGTGCACAACTGGAGGCTGGCGATGCTGCTGATGTATCTAGGGAGCGAACAGGACAACCCAATGACGCGGGACATGGTGGAGCAGGGTGTCGACCTCGGGATTATTATTTATGGACTTCTGATCGAGGTACAGAGCAATGTAGCGTCGAGTCACGGGAAGGATAGCTCGTTTGCAAGAGCTGTGCAAAGGAAAGTGCAGGAGGTAGAAGTTGATATGACGAGAGGAGATGTAGGAGCGCTGAGGGGCGTTGAAAAGAGGATTGAGAAGGAGTGGAAGCTCTTCCGGCAGATGGGGAGTTGGATGCAGTACTAGGTTAGTAGGCAAGTCTGAAAATCAGTTTCGGTCAAGTCGACCGCAGCTTAGCTAGAGCGAGTCCTGTCGGGACCGTCAAGGCCAAGGAACACTCTTAATGCTGTCACACAGCTCTACTAGGTGCATTAGACTAGTATCTGCTATAAATTAACACAACAGACGAAAGGAATTACTGCCTATAAACATCTAGAATGCTACGTAACTGAATGTTTTCAATCTCTAGAGGACCTCTCTCCAAAATTAGATTTAACAAGGGGACAAGCTTATAGGTCTCATCATCTTTATACTCAGATAGCCCTACCAGATAAGACCTCCTTCAACGCCAATTTGCTCGTGAGGTTGGCCTATATATGAAGGACAGGACGTTAGCTATTGATCTGCAACATCGGTGGCTGGCTTATCTCTACCTGTACTTCGACCATTGATCTCCACTCCGACACCTTCTAACGCTAGTAGCGGTCAGCTATTCAATCTATCTAAACCATACCACATTAGAGGGAAAGCAGTCTTCCTTCCAAGTGGTAACTTTCTTCTGCTAGTTTTGCTACTCTATATTTTCCAGAGTTTCACTACCTGTCGCTTGTCCCACCTTCACCCTTTTGATACCTGTCACATTTTCACCAGACCTTCGCCCCACTTAGCCCACCCGACACCTTCACATCTCTGCTCGTGTTTGCCTGGTCCGACTCTTCACTTGCGCTCGACTACTTAACCTTGACTCTTCCGCAGACTTCCTTCCTCACTCCAACATCCTCCAACTCTCCTTGCTCCCCAAAGCTTTCGGACGCTACACGCTACATACATCTCTCAAACCTCAGCAACAATGGCTAAAGCTGATGACTCCGGCGCCAAGGGCCAGAAGACATACACCCTCGACACTGTCGCTGTTCTCCTTATGGCAGCGAATGTGGTCAGCATCTCGCGCACTCAGTACGAGATGATGAGCTCCTTAGATGGAACTCGCACCGCGGATTCCTTCCAGCATCAGCTTCGCGAAGTGTTGAAGAAGGCTAAGGAACTGAAGGCCCGCGTTGATGATGGCGAGAAGTTCGCGCCTGTCGCACCGGCCAAGAATCGCGGTCCCGCAACGCCCAAGAAGCGCAGTATGTCCCCGGCAATTTTATCTTGTGTATCTCAGAGCTGACTTGAGATGATTTAGACCAGGATGAGATGTCCTCACAGCCATCTATGAAGTCGACCCCTGCGAAGAAGGCCAAGGCAAAGAAGACTCAAGTCAAGGCGGAACCGGATAGCCCAGAACCTTCCGAGCCCCAGGAATTCTTCGACTCGGTCAATAATGGCTACGGTAATAGCGATGGTACGTGATTCTTCTTGCTATTCTCGAGCTGCTCATCTGCTTTCAGCTTGACTGACGAGCTTCCAGATGACCAGTACGGAGATGAGGCCTAGCCAGCATGATGGCCCTACACGAAGCACAAAACTATGATGAACTGCACGGTTTCAACGACTCTTAATAGGGCTACCTCTTACTTTCTTTCTGACTACCCAAGTGATTGCCTTTGGACCGGACTCATAGGGCTGGTTGGCATGGCGTGGTGTCTGATCTTGCATCTCGAGGATAGGTATACTTGGGTTACGGGACGACAAGGCGTTTCTTACTTCTTTTCTTTCCTTGGGTCCCGCGGAAGCAATATGCAATGCAGCGCATAGCATCATCTGCGCATCCCATACGGAACAGTGTCGGGAAGTGACACATGGGAGAGCATTGTAGAATCTCAAAAGTCCTTCTACCTACTTAGATCTCAAGTAGTTCCCTATTGCAACTTGCAGACTTAACCTACATATCCTTTGACGTTGTGATCACATGCGCGTCTTTTCTCTACTATTGGGCCTTCTCGTATGCCCTTCGATGACGTGTTTGAGGTGGTACAGCGAGTCTGCAGGCCATCTATATGTATACATGCCTCCTACACGCATCCAAACTTGCTCAACACCTTCACTTCATAAACCACGCGTCACGCTGCAGCCTACAGCGGCATCTTCCAGTCTTCCATAAGGCAAAAAGAAATGCACATGGTCTCTGCTGCAGCCTGGTGTTTGTTTGACCATTCCGGAGTCGTGTATCTTTAAAGGCTCGCTCGGAAGCGGAGATTAGACGTTCGCGAAACGGACACGAGCAGATGTCTGACGTGCATTTCAGCGGCAAGGCAGACACCATGACCGAGGCGCAGCATTGCCTACAAGGCAAAATATACCTTCTACATGGAACGTTGTGTTTCCTGTGCATCGCGGTGCTCGAGTATCACCCGCTGTTACCTGCTGTCATCGGCGTTGAAGACGTTGCACGTGCTCGCGAGCAGTTTTGAACCCCTGACGCTAAGTAGCGTTCCCCAGATCCACGGCGCTCGGCGAGACTCAAAGCGGAAGCTTTCAGTCATCAGATCGAGGAGCGGCTGGCTGCTGGGGGCCGAGAGGGAAGGGCAATAGAATAGAATGCCAGTAGCTTAGCGCATTTTGTATTATAATGCCAGAAAACGCCATGTAGATAATAAAGGACTGAGGCCATGCCAATACAGGCCTAGAAGCTAGCTTCTAGGCTTAATTAAGTACACCCCCCGTCCTCTACTATCTATAAGGTATTTTCTAGTATTATATAACTATATATAGGCCTTAGTATAGTATTAAGGCCTTACTCTTATATATAGGCCTATATATAATATATAGCTTATTATACTACTAGTTATATTACTAGTATTTTTATAAACTACTAGCCTATTAATACAGCCTTAAATATAGTAGGCTCCTAGCTATATATTTCTAATAAATAGGCGCCTCTAAGGCCCTTCTAGAGGCGCTTAATAAGCGCCTAAACTACCTAAATAGGTAATAAATATATAGGTTAAGTTATTAAGAATATAGATAAGCTACTACGCTATAAAAAGCTATAGAGAAGTAGATTTAACGGCTTTATAGGCCTTATTTAGTTAGAAGAGCTCTAGACTATATTTTATAGTAGCTATACTAAGAAATTATCTACCTATCTTTCTATGCTATATTAGTAATAAAAAAGTAATAAAAAATTAATAGATTTTAATACTATAAAGCTATAAGAACTTACTATATAGAGGCCCTTCTTATACCTTTTTAAAGGCCTTAATTTATTCTTTCTAGCTTATATAGCCTCTTATATAGCCTTACTATTATTCTATAGCCTTACTATTAAGCTTTATACTTTCTATTCTCTCTATTATTATTACTATAGAGTCCTCTAGTATTTCTTAAATTAGTAAGGCCTATAGTATCTTCTAGAAGATTAAGAAGATCTACTATAAGGTTACTATAGAGAAAGAATAGAGAATTAAGATTCTTATAAGTAATAAAACTTAAATTAACCTATAATATAGTACTACTATACTATACCTATAGCGTCTCTATATAACTTAGTAAGTTAATAATACTATAGAGGTTTAAAAGCTTACTAATAAGTATTACTATATTAGCGCGCTATTATAAACTACCCGTTTACCTAAAGATTACACTAAGGGACTTTAGAAGGAAGGTCTAGATAGTTAGGTTTCTACTTACCTGCTAGTTAACTGCGTTATAGGCTAATATATAACACAAGGTTTAAGTATAAATAAGTAGAATATTAGAAGGGAGGTGGCTTTAATAGTATTAGAAGTGTGTAAAGATAGTTAAGATACTTAAGTTATAATTAATTACTGTTAAGTTCTATATACTAGATATAAATATAAAGTTAAGTATAAAGAATAAAAGATAATAGAGAATTCTCTAGACTCTTATAGTTATTTAACCTTTATATAATTTAGTCCTGCTTTCTCTACTCTACTTCTACTAAGCTAGATTAGTAAGATTAGCCTCTACTCTTATTACTCTGCCCCTGCTAAGCTAGATTAGTAAGATTAGCCTCTACTCTTATTACTCTACTTCTATTAAGCTAGATTAGTAAGATTAGTTACATGCTCCCTTATTATATAACTACTACCTTTTCTAGTTATCTTTCTACTATTCTTCTAATACCCTTCTATATATAGGTATAGCTAGAACTATATCTATTCTACTATACTAGGTCCCCTTAGGTTCTAGTATCTCTATTCTAGAGCTGTATTTATCCTAGAATATTTATTCTAGAATAGCCTGCGCTCTAGTATACCTATAGTTCTAGAATATCTATTCTAGAGCTATCCTGCTTCTAGAACGCTTATTCTAGAATAGCTTATATTCTAGGTTTATAATACTTACTCCCCCTATAAAACTTTTAGCCTAAAAGTTAATCTATACTATCTTAGTCCTATATAAGGCTAGTAATATCCCTGCACCTTTAAGGTAGTATCCTCTATTCTTTCTTTCTTTTACCATGCCTAAGGTTAAAACCTTAACTACTTATTATAAACGTTTAGCCTATATAATATATAATTATAATTATAAAATACTAACGCCCTATAGAAACTATTATTATAACTAGCGCTACTACCTAGTTAATATTTATTCTAGCTACTATTTAGAGTATTTAAGTTGTAACCTATTATTATACAACCTAGTAGTTTCTAAGGCCTAATTCTAGTAAAATAAAAAGAATTGCAAGAAGCTAAGGGCCTAATTAGAGGCTGCGGAAGATGCAGAGTTAGAAGCTTGCACGCGCTAGCGCCGGCTTTAGAAGCAGCTTACCCTAGTAAATACTTAGCACTAGGAGTTATATAAGCGGGAGCTGGCTTCTATTAAGAAGTTAAAGAATTTAGAGAAGGCGGAGAAGCTAGCTACTACTTAATTCTCCGGGCAGCTATTACCTAGTTTCTCTAATCCGCTGGCGAATATTAACTAGGCTGCCCTAGAGTCTCCTTCTACCTAGAATCTAGCGCTGCTAGATCCCTTTAGTAAAACTAGTTTACTAATTATTAGTAGTTCCTTAGATTCTTAATAGGTTCTTAGGTGTTCTAGTTTATTTTCTATTCTTTCTACTTAACTAAGTACTTCTACTAATTATTAATCTTCTATAGTTCTAAGATTTCTTTAACCTTATATTTATTCTTCTCCTTAAGTTGTATAGTAGTTTAGAGTTTAGCGTCTACTAGTACTAGTTTAAGTAGTAACATATAGAATACTAGGTAGATTCTTATATTCTTTAGTAGTTTTAGTTTATAGTTTATAGAACTAATAACTTTATTAATTTTAAATAGTCCTATTTAAACGTAATTAAGTTTTTTGCTAGGTCTTCTAGTCTTAAGATTTTTTTAGTATAGGTAAACCTTATCCCCCTTTTTAAAGGTTAGTTTATTTAACCGCTTCTTATCTATATATGCCCGAGTTATCTTATTTCTAGCTTAAATACTTTAGTTAAAATATGCGTGTAAGTTTCTTAGTAACACCGCCTTTTCTATTACTATTTACGCGTTTATTATATCTTCCCTAGCTTTCTAATATGCCTCTAGCTTATAGCCGTAGTTTATATAGAATGGGGACTTACTAGTTATAGCTAATTTAGCGCTATTATAGGTAAACTGTGCTATAGATAGCAGTTCTACCTAGTTATCCTACTAGTAGTTAATATAGTTTTGCAGGTACTATTTAAGAGTCTAGTTTATTTATTCTATCTATCTATCTATCTATAGGTGGAAACTTATTAAAAGCTTATAGTTTACCCCTAACCTTACTATAAGGGTCTTCTAGAAGTGTAAAATAAAGAGCTTATCTCTATTAGTTATAAATTCCTTAGGTAGCTAGTAGCTACTTAATAGAATTTATAGTACTATATAAGCTAGCTTAGCTGCGCTATATATCTCTAGTACTAGTATAAAGTGCAAGAATTTAGTAAGTTAGTTAATAAGCACTAAGATTAAGTTATAGCTTATATTAGTCCCTAGTTCTACTAATAGGGGTAACTTTATAATAAAGTCTATTATTACTAAATTCTATAGTTATTTAGGAACCCTTAGGTTCTAAAGTAATCTATAGGGTGCATATCTTACTATTCTATTTTTTCTACAGTCTTTATAGTTCTTAATTACTTCTTTTACTATTGCCCTTATTTAGGGAAACTAGTAGTTCCTTAAGAGTCTCTCTAAGGTTTTTTCTTATTCTTAGTATCTATATATTAGCGCGCTATAGTATTCTATAGTAAGTTTAATTATTAGTGCCTTAGATATAAATAGGGCTTCTATTTATATTTCTACCCATTTATTTATTTATAGTACTAGTTAAACCTTCTCTTACTTAGCTAGCTCTTAGGTTTCCCCGCAGGATCCTTGTGCCTCTTTAATGCGTTTTTCCCACTTATTATTAATACTAAGAATTGCTGCCAGCTTTAGGTTATTATATCTTAGGGTTCTATCTTCTACCCTTATAAGTACTACCTTATATACCAGTTTAGTACTAAGTATATAGTCTAATTATTAACTAAGCGCGTTTATAGCTCTATTTTCTAACCCTTTCTAGTAGTAGATTTTAAAGTTAAATAAGGCTAGCATCTCTACCTATCTTACCTATTGTCTATTTAGTTATTTTATAGTAGTAAAGGCCGTAAGGTTCTTATAGTTAGAGTAGACTATAACCTAGTACTTAGGTCCTTTAAGGTAGGGTCTCTATTACTTAAAAGCCACTATAACTGCTAATAACTCCTTATTATAAATATTGTAGTTAAGTTCTTCCAGGGTAAGCTTTCTTAAATAGAATACTACTAGTCGGCGTTTCCTATCTAGGTGCTTTTAACTTAAGTAAGCGCCTATAGTATAGTCTAAGGCGTCTACTTTAACCGTTATTTCTAATTCTAGGTTAAACATTATTAGAATTAGGGCGGTAGTAAACTTCTTCTTAAGTTTATTAAACGCGGTCTACGTTTCTACCGTCTATTAAAATCCCTTATCTTTCTTAGTTATCTCTGTAAGGGGTGCAGTAGTTTTTAAATATTTCTAAATAAACTTCCTATAAAAGTTTATAAAACTAAGAAATAACTAGACATTCTTTATATTTTATAGCCTTAGCTATTCTAAGACCGCTGCAGTCTTCTTTAGGTCTATCTTAATTCCGTCGCGGGAGATAATAAAGCTAAGGAAGTCTATTATTATAACATAAAACTCGCTTTTATCTAGGTATACTAGAAGTCTAAATTCTTATAGCTTTATAAGTACTTTTTATATATATTCCTTATATTCTTTTAAGGTTCTATTAGTATATACTAATATATTATCTAGATATGCAGTTATAAACATGTTAAGATATTATTATAGCGCGTAGTTAATAAGCGCTTAGAATATTACTAGGGCGTTAGTTAAGCTAAAAGGCATTACTCTATACTTATAGAGTCTAAACCTTATTCTAAAGGCTATCTTCTACTCTTTACCGGGCATTATTCTAACACAGTAATATCCCTCTTAGATATTAAACTTAGTAAACTACTTAGCTTCTTACAATTAGTCTTATAACTCCTGGATAAGTAGTAATAGGTAGTAATTCTTAATTATTATATTATTTAGTCTTTAATAGTCTACATATAGTTATAGTTTCCTATTCTTCTTAGGTATAAAGAGGATTAGTAAAGCTATTAGGCTCTTACTTTCCTTAATATAGCCCTTAGCTAGGTTTATCTTAATATATTCTTATAGCGCCTTATACTAGTCTTAAGATAATAAATAGATAGGTTCCGGGGTTAGCTTTACCCCTTTCTTAAGTAGTATTATATAGTTCTATAGTTAGTTCTAAGGTAGCGCGTTCTTAATATTCTTCTTAAAGAGTCCCTTAAACTCTAAGTAGTCCCTTTATAGTATCTCTATAACTACTTCTTTAATAGTAGCTATTTATTATAGCTAGATAATTTCTATATCCGCTAGTTATTTATTATAGATCTTCTTAATCTTATATAGAGAGATTTATTCTATAAAGAGTTCTTTCTTCTAGTTTTCTAGTTGTTGCCGAACTAATTATCTAATCCCAGCCACCCGGGCTGCTAGTTTTATTTCTCTCTTCTTCTAGTTAATTACTAGGTTGTTTTAGTAGAGCTAATCCTATTCTAGAATTATATCTAGCCCTTTAATATCTATAATATTTATACGCAGCGTCTCTATATAGCTAGCTACTAATAATATTATAGGTTGGGTTTTAAGGTTAATTACTTCTCCTCTATACTCTAGTAGTTAGTTATCCGCTAGTTAGACTTTTTTAGGTTTCTATTTCTTTTAGTAAGGAAGGCCTTTATCCTCTACCCATTTTAGTAATATAAAGCTCTAGAATACTCTACTATCTACTAATACTTTCCCTTTAAGTTTCTTATTAATCTTAAAGTTAATATATAAGTATAACTAGGGCTGCATGCTATATATATTTCTTAGAGATATTATTACTATATTTTCTAGTAATCCCTTAGTCCAGTAGCCTACTAGTTTTTTAAATCTATTAGGATTCTTAGCTATAAGTCCGTACTATAGATATAGCATGCGGCGCCCTTAAAGTATTCTACTAAGCATAAGAGTAGGTAGTATTAATCCTTAATATTCCATTCTATTACTCTTTTTCCTCCTTAGTAGTGCCTGCATCTATTCTTGCACTCTATCTAATAGAGTACTAGGTGCTTATTACTTCTATAGTTATTCTTATTACTAGATTTCTTATCTATAGTGGCGTCTATTAGTTCCGCTATAGTCTCTTCTATTTAGTTAAGCTAGTTTCTAGCGCTAATATTTTTCCAGGCGTTAGAGTTATTTAACTCTTCTAAGCTCTAGTCTTCTAGGGCCTTATTATTAATTATAATAAAATCTTTATCTATATTAAGGTTCTTTATTACCCTAGCTAGTTCTTTATCTATAGAGATACTAGTTAGCTACTTTAGTATTATAGTTTTAGTCCTTATAGGGGGTCTTAGAGTATCCGCCCTTAACTTCTATAACTCTATCTTTTAAGGGAAGTAGTTACTTTCTTTCTTAGCCTAGTAGTATATCTAGTAGCTATTAGCTATATATACTATCTAGTGTATATATCTATATAATATAGGTTTCTTTATAGCTTATTATATAATTACCTCCCGCCTCTATATAGAGTAGGTCTTGCATTCTTCTATATTATAGAAGGTCTATAGTAAATTCTTATACTTCTACTAGTTCTAGTGCGTCTTGCGTTTATAATACTCTATCTTCTAGGCTTAGAAGTTATGCGCCTACTATTCTTTCTTAAGCCTCTAGCCTGCCCTATACTTCTTATATATTTATCGGGCTACTATATAGGTATTAGTGTATTAGGCCCTAATTCCCCTAAAGAAGAGTTCTTCTTCTTTATTACCTACTTTATACTAAATATAGATCTTCTAGTATCTAATAGTATATTTAGGTTCTTAGTAGGTTAGCATTCTATAGATCTAGCACGCCTTATATTAAATGCGGGTACTAATTTATGCCCGGCTAAGTAGAATTCCTATATTCTCTAGTAGTTAGTCCTAGATTATAGCAACCCTAGTATTAGTGCTTATTCCTGGACTGCCTTTAAACTCTCCCGCTAGATAGTCTTATTAGTAGTAGCCGGTCTTACTATACTATAGGCATGCGTTATTATTATACTATTCCTTAAGCTAGTCCTTATTTAGCCTCTAAAAGTTAGGCTTAGAGTTCTTCTTTTTTATCTATTTCTTCTTTAGGGCCTATTTACTAACATAATTTAAATCTATTAGGTCCCCGTAGTAATTATTCTAAGGGTACTTCTATCTCTTCCCCGTAGTTACTGCTAGTTTCTACTAGCTCTTCTTTTCTAATACTCTCTTAATATAGCGGTTATTAATCTAGTTATAGAGTTTAACTATCTTACTAAGTTTAGTTAGTTAGTTAATACTTATAAACTTATTCTTAATCTTATCCGTAAGACCTATATAATACTACTTAACTAGAGGGCTCTTATCCTAGTTAAGTTATACTAAGTGCTATTAAAATTTAGCTGTATATTCCGCTACTATTCTAGTCTATTTAAGATACTAGAGTTTATATATAGCGGTTTAGATTGCGTTAAAGTCTCTATATATATTCCTAATATATTTCTTAAAGGCTATATAGTCTCTAAAGACTTATTTAGTATTATTATCTTACTTATCTATAGAGTTATTAAGGAAGTTTTCTATTATTAGATAGAACTATATAAGGGCATTACCCTCTAGGTATATACCTACTACTAGAACTTTATCGGGCTCTTTAGGGTACGTGGCCTAGTTATAGTAAAGATAAAGTCGCATTTCTATAAGAAAGCTATTAAGCTTCCCTTAGGTGCCATTATACTTCCTAGGTAAAGGTACCTTAGTTAACTAGGCCTAGGCCTGCTGCTCGGCCCTTACCTAAAGCTATAATACTATAGTGCATAGCTCTATAAGCTATCTATTCTATTCTACTATATACTATACTATAGTAGGCTAGCTAGTAGTTTCTAAAGTTATAGATATTCTTAGAATAGCTTAACTTATTATACAGGTATCTAATACTTATAGGTACTTAAAGTATTATAAACTGCCCGTTTACCTAAAGATTATACTAAGGGACTTTAAAAGGAAGGTCTAGATAGTTAGGTTTCTACTTACCTGCTAGTTAACTGCGTTACGGGCTAATACGTAACATAAGGTTTAAGTATAAATAAGTAGAATATTAGAAGAAAGGTAGCTTTAATAGTATTAGAAGTATATAAAGATAGTTAAGATACTTAAGTTATAATTAATTGCTATTAAGTTCTATATGCTAGATATAAATATAAAGTTAAGTATAAAGAATAAAAAATAATAGGGAATTCTCTAGACTCTTATAGTTATTTAACCTTTATATAATTTAGTCCTGCTCCCTCTACTCTACTCCTGCTAAGCTAGATTAGTAAGATTAGCCTCTGCTCTTATTACTCTGCCCCTGCTAAGCTAGATTAGTAAGATTAGCCTCTACTCTTATTACTCTACTCCTGCTAAGCTAGATTAGTAAGATTAGTTACGTGCTCCCTTATTATATAACTACTACCTTTTCTAGTTACCTTTCTACTATTCTTCTAATACCCTTCTATATATAGGTACAGCTAGAACTACATCTATTCTACTATACTAGATCCCCTTAAGTTCTAGTACCTCTATTCTAGAGCTATATTTATCCTAGAATATTTATTCTAGAATAGCCTGCGCCCTAGTATACCTATAGTTCTAAAATACCTATTTTAAGGCTGTTCTACTTCTAGAACGCTTATTCTAGAATAGCTTATATTCTAGGTTTATAACACGCGCCCCCTCTAAAGCGCATAGAGTAGTCGCAATTAATATACTTAGTAGAGAATCTTTCTCTTCTTAGCTCTATTACCTATAAAACGCTAATAGGTAATATCTAGGCGCTAGCCTCTATATACCTAGAAGGCCTAATTAATAACTTCTAGGCGCGCTAGGCGCGCCTAATAATATGCGGTAATAATAAGAGGTCTATAGAGAATAACTATATAAAGATTCTAGAGTACTTAGAGCGCCTAGAGGTTAAGAATTCTAGTATTACTACTAATCTAGTCCTCTACTATAGTACCTTCTAGCGCGTCTTTATATACTTTAAGAAGAGTAGAACCTTTCTTATCTTTAGCCTTAACTAGCTTAGCCTTAATAGAATATACCTAAGAAATAGGTATAAGAATATAGTACTAATTATAATAGAAAGAGACTAGAATAATAAGGTCTATCTACTTACCTAGGCTATTATAGAGAGCGAGAATAATAAGACGTAGGCGTAGTTTATAAAAAAGCTAAAGAAAGCTCTACTATAGCTTAATATAGCTGGAGTATAAACTATCTACTTATAAGTTTAATTTTTATTATTTATTAATAATTTTTAAGTGGATATCTATGCGTTTATTTATAGCGGGGACGTTAAGTTAAAACGCGTTAATTTTAGTAAGAAATTGTATAGTTTATACGCAAGGTCCTATTATAATAAATAATATATAAATGTAAATAAAAATTATAATAGCCCCCTCTTAATTTCTATACGCCTATTTATAATAGTATTTATATCTCTTAATTTCCTTCTATATACTTCTTAATACTATAGTTAATTTCTATACTAAATTTTATAGTTTCTATAACTATGCTATTCTTATTAATAGATCTATTAAAAATCTACCTACTTATACTATTTTTTTTATAGTAATTATAATAAAGGCCTCTAGAATACTATTAATAGTCTTCTTTCTTACTACTATAGTATCTACTGCGTCTAGTACCTATTAGAGAATATTAGAAAGTACTATAGAACTGCCTGCTTAAAGCTCTTTTTTAAGCTTACCCTTACTACTAACTAGGTTAAATTTAACGCCTTAATAGCTAAGATTACATCTCTTAGGCCTACCGCCGCAGCCTATATTAAGGCTATAGACTTACACTAATAGGTAATAAAGAATATTATTACTATGCGCTTTAGCTATATTATAAGCGGCGCGAATAAGTCCTTTAATTTAATAATTAGAAATAACTAAGAGCTATTAACTTTATACCTTTTAGTATTACTATAGGGCCGCATAATAGAGATGCATACTAAGAGATATACTATAGCTATAGCTTATTCTATTAAGTTTATAAGGCTGCCGCCGGGTAAAGTATAGGGTAATATTCTATTCTTTATACTATTTAGGTAGAAGCTTTTAAAGCGTAACCTCTATAAGGCCTTAGGCTATTACTACTAGATAAATGCGTATATAGTATTTAATTACTATAACTACGCGGCTATAGTATAGTATTACTTTAACGCTATAGTATATATTATAAGGCTTAATAGAAAGAAATATACCTATAGAGAGTTTTAAGATTACTAGTTTTCTTACTACTATATAATAGCTATTATCTATATTATAGGTAGGTATATAGGTAGCTACTATAGCTATATATATAAAACCTATATATAGAGGAATAGCTACGCCTTTATACTTATAGAGGGCTTACTAGAATATTATATAATATAGCCTATAAGAGTTAATAACTTTCTACTAAGTTCTACCTCTCTTCTACCTCTAAAGAAGAAGTAATTAGGCCCTATATAGTATAAAAGGAAGTAATTTAGTAACTACTATTTAGATAAAAGGGCGACTATTAAAAATAAGTATAGAATCTATAGAGAAACGGGGCATAATACGCGTAGTAGGCGTAAGTATAGAGGCTTTTTAACTATTTAATTTTAATTAAAATTAGATAATTTTTAATAGAGAAATAGAGTTTTTATCTATTTCTATATATTTAGATACTAATACTAGGGAATATAGGCTATTTTTATAGTTCTATAGGCTATTTTCCCTTAGTTAGAGTATACTAGGCTAATTTTATTAATTTCCTTATATTATATAGAGGTGCGCTAGTAGCAGCTAATTATATATATTATAAAATTAAGGTTTAATACTATACTAAGGCCTATATATAGTTATATAATGCTAGAAAACACCTTATAGATAGTAGAGGACAGGGGGTGTACTTAATTAAGCCTAGAAGCTAGCTTCTAGGCCTGTATTAGCATGGCCTCGGTCCTTTATTATCTATGTGGCGTTTTCTAGCATTGTAATATGAAATGCGCCAAGCTACTGGCAT
The DNA here is from genome assembly GCA_010093605.1 of Lophium mytilinum. NCBI lineage: Eukaryota > Fungi > Ascomycota > Dothideomycetes > Mytilinidiales > Mytilinidiaceae > Lophium > Lophium mytilinum. The sequence continues at coordinate 850,962 of MU004185.1, read as the reverse complement.
TCTATTCTGTTGCCCGAGAGGGAATTGTGCAGCGCTAAACACCCATGGTGACCCTGCGTGAACGCCTCCATGTCGATTTGCTAACTCCCCATTCGCTGTACCACTCCCTTCATCTCGATTCTAGGCGCGGCTATTCTACTTCGAGGGCGCAATTCAAGCCCGGCCTTGTATGGCGCCTTTTACCATTCCAGCCGTTGCTCTGCCAGTCCAGCCGTAAAGCCCAGCTTGCCCGCGCATTCCTTCACCCCTTCTTCTCCACCACTACCGCTTTCTCTACGCTCTTTCGACCCTTCAACAACTACTTACACACCCACGCTCTTTACAGACTCCACCGTCCACCACTTCTTCTCATCTAGTATTACTTTATAATATCCTACTACCGCCGACATGCTCTTCATCAGGTCCCTCCTTGTCGCCGCCTCGGCCTTGGTTACCCTCGCTGCCGCCCAGTCGAAAGTGATCAAGTTCACCTCAGTTCCAAACATCGTCAAGGCTGGAACCGCATATCCCATTAAGTGGGAGACCACCGACAGCACCACTGTATGGGACCTTGCGCTCCTGGCTCCTATGCGACGCGTTGCTGACTCCTCTGCAGCCCATCACCATCAAGCTTCGCGTTGGTGGATTCAACGACCTGCAAGATGTTTCCGTTCTGACTAGTACGAACCCACACTCTGATATGCGCTGCACGGTTGACTGACACGCCCAAGCTGATGCCTCCGGTGGAGTATACACCTGGACCCCCGACAAGGGACTGGGCGACAACTCCTACTACGCTCTCGAGATCATCCAGGGCAAGGAGATCAACTACTCTGCGCAGATCACCTTGAACGGCGGCAGCACTTCCTCCTTGATTCCCACGGCCTCTGCCTCCTCCGCCGCCGCATCTGCCTCCTCAGCCTCGTCTGCGTCTGAGTCTTCCGCCTCCGCCTCTTCCGCTTCTGCTAGCTCGGCATCTGCCACTGGCACCACTCTATCCACCGCTACTATCACCGACTCATCGTCATCTGCCAGCGCTACCGCTGCCTCCAAGACCGCCTCCAAATCAGGCTCGCTCACTGCCGCGACGACAAAGACCACGGGTACCGCAAGCCCGACCGAGTCCTCTATAAGCGCGCCCACCTCCACTGGCGCCGCCGACAGGATCATCATGGGCAGCAGCCCATTGGCGCTGATCTTCGGCGCTGTGGCTGCCATGATCTACCTCAACTAAACCAAAAGCATTGCATAACGGTATCTTCTGCGCATTGCTTTGATGTTTCTACTTCTGTTTTGAGAATCTTGTATTCTACGTCTTGATGTGCGAAGTTGAATGCATTGGTTGGATAAAGAAAGACTTCTCCCGCGGGAAAAAGGGGGAACGCGGATGTGGGGGGAGGCGTGAGGCGCGAGCTGCGTTACTTTCGTTGTGACATATGTCTTTCGTACCGCTGTAACTACCCAAAAATCTCCTTCGGATAGTGGATTGAAATGTCTAACTGTGTAAAACTACTCGAGGCTTGGTTGGTGGTGCGCTGCCTGTGATATTTCGTATGAGGCTTAGTAGGGTCTTGAAGGATTCAGCCTGATTGATCGCAGACGCTCTCCGCGTCCGAGCGTCGTTTCATGCATGAACACGAACGCAAATATTCAGTCGACGGGCCCCTCAGACCTTATAGCAATCGTTCGAAGACGTCAACTCAGAGTTCCATAGCGTTGAAACACCGGTGGATAGCAGGCCCACAAGAATTTAAGCTTGACCTGCATAAGCATACACGTCAAGCCAGTGAACAGAACTGCCATCCATGAATACGTGACGTAAGTCCGACGAGGAGGCAAGACCGTTAGCGAATCGTGCGCCTAACCGGAAGTATGGACTAGGTGGCTGTGGACAAGCCGTCCGGACTTCTTCAATTCCCCACAATACAGGTTACGTATGCGGTGCAGGCTCGGTGACACGCCGCAGAAGTCCATGCAGATGCAGGGACGTTTTGACACGTTGGACTGACAGAGCGCAGCGTCTCACGGGACACGCAACGCCGCTGCAAGGGCTGGGATGTGGGTTGAAGTTTTTCAGGGTTCACCACCACTTCTTCACCAGACATAAGACGAATCTCCCACCAACCTACATGAACTTACAAGACATGTACATCCCCTTCAGGCATCCCTCCTCTAGCACAGGTACGCAAGCAGTCTCACTCCGCTCCAGCCACCCAGACCGCCTTTGACGCCTGGGTAGCAGAATCCCTGCTGCGTCATCATCGTCGGCCGTGAGCGTGGAGAGCCGCTGGCGCGCCTCAACCCTCGCTCCCTGCTTTGGGACGCACCCAGCCTACCACCGAGCCGCATGCCACACTGACTGAGCCACTAAGGCCCGGCTCAGCACTAGCACGACCGCTTTCTGGGGCGAAGCGTCGCTGAATACGGCGAGGATGAGGCGCGGGGATGCTGAGGAGCCGGACCGTAAGGCTGATGCTTCACACCTGGCCCCGGGATCGGGGTTGGGTTGGTGGTATGTATATTTATGGGTGTCGGCTGCGCTGTTTCGATTTCTTTTCTTCTCTTCAAATTCTCAAGAAAAACCTCAATACTCTCTGTCTATATTTATTTCCAGCATTGGTTGCGGTGAGCGATACTTAATATATCCACCATCGTTTGCTTCAACCCTACCAATCCACCACTCCACATCACCAGCACCACTCAAGTTTGACGCCAAACACTCCTCAAACTCGATCTACCCACCACAAAAGAACGCGAAAATCTCCAAAAATGCGTCTCACAGCCCTCCTCATGACCCTCGGCCCCCTCGCCCTCGCGTCCGCCTCCACCACCTCCTCCTGGGGCCAGCCCTTCACCCCGGTCCCGGCCACCGTCTCCCAGGCCTCAGCAGGTACGTCCGCCGAGTCCTCCCCGACCGCCGCGACCCCCACATCCGCGACTCCATCCGCAACCCCTTCAACCGCTACCCCATCCTCCGCCACTCCTACCTCACTATCATCTGTCATCTCAACAACCCTCACGACGGCATCGAGTTCGGCATCGACTTCGAAGAGTTCGAGTAAGGCTGACTCTTCGTCAGGCAGCGCCACGGGCAGCGTGACGGGCACGGCGGGCGCGAAGACGACGGCGACGAGCACGGGAGCTGCGGTGCCTATGGTCACGGGCGTGAGGGAGGCCGTTGGGTTGGGGATGGTGGTTATGGGAGGCCTAGCCGTGTTCGTTTAGGGTTGAAGCAGCAGGGGTTATGAGTCGATGAGGCAAGGTGGTGGAGGCCTGAGAAAATGGGATGAGTGTTATGAATGGATCGGCGGGGGGTGTTTGAGAGGGGAATTTGCGTGTAAGATTGATGGGGAAGGGTTTGTCGAAAGAGGAGTGATCATCCTTGAGTTGAGCATAGCGAGGAGTAATGATAATATGTCCTTTGCGATCTTTTGGTTTCAGTCTGGGCGACAACATGATTTACATCACGGAATTTTGTAATCGGAGTAACGAAGCATGAACAAAATCAGCTAGAAACGCTACTTCAGGGGGTATGGTCTCCACAATCCGCCAAACACCAAGGTCATGCAAAGCAGCCAACCCATCAAGACGACCACATCGGCGTCTTCTCCAAACCACACTCTCCAGACCTACCTCAACGCGCCATTCCCATTAACCATACCGCCCACCCCCCTCTCTCCAGTCCCCGCCCCAGCCCCTAATCCCGCCTCCAACCTCCCCACCAGCTTCTTCACGCCCGACCACTCCTCCTGCCTCACTCCCTCCGCCCCCCCAAGCTCGCTCCCAACCTCAAACACCGTCACCACGCCATCCATCCCACCCACCGCAATCCTCTTCCCCTCATTCTTCTCCCACGCCACCTTGTTCAAACTCCGCGCCATGAACCGCCCCAAGCCCTTCTTATCCCCCGGCGCCGTCTTCGCCACCGGCACCTCAATATCCACATTGACATCCCAGATCTCGAGCATCCCCGCGCCGTCCACCAGCGCAAACACGCCCGGCTTGACCGGCGACCACCGCACATCGTAGACCAAGTCCTCACGCGGGAAGTCGAGTAGCGGCTCCACCGCCACGGCGCCGCCCACGCCTCCCGCCGCCGCGCCCGTAACGGCCGTAGAGCTGCTCGCGGCCGGCGGCTTCACCTTCCACAGCTTGACACTCCAGTCGACCGACGCCGAGAGCACGAGGTCGCCGAGGTCGATCTGGCCGCGGGTCGGGTGGAAGTCGAGGCTCATGACCGGCGCCGCGTGGCCGGTATACTTGACGCGGGCGTCGACGCCGGCTTTGGCGCCTGCGCGGTCGTAGCGGTGGCACGGGTAGATGGAGCCCTCCTCGGTGCCGGCGAGGAAGTACGTCGGGTCGGATTGCGGGAAGGCGATGCAGGTGGGCGCGATGTCGTCGGTTTTGGAAGGCGGGGGGGATATGAGCTCGAGGGTTTCTTCGGGCTTGGAGAGGCGGTCGACTGTCCAGCCGAGGACGACGCCGTCGGTGGAGCACGAGATTATGTTGTTTGCGTTTTGGGTCCCGACGATGTCGAGGCTGTAGACTGGGTGCGTGTGGCCACCTTTGGTGAGGGGCGTCTTTTGTACTGGGGCTTGTTTGGCTCGGGTGTCCCAGAGGAGAACTTGACCGCTGTAGGCGCCGCCGATGATGAGGTTGGGGTGGAATGGGGAGAATTTTGCGGTTAGGATGTCGGATTGCGCGTGGAATACGTATTCGGGGCGTTCGGGCATGTGTTGATTCCAGACTTGAACGAGGCCGTCTGGCTCATGTGGCGCGGAAGGGTTCTTGGTGTAGGCCGCCAGGACGAGCTCAGGAAACTATGTCTAAATGAGCCTTGAATCTTGCCATTAGATCTGGGAATGCTTACCTTTGGAGAGAAGCCTAGATCACTGATCATCCGCTTCTTGCTCCATCGCTCGTCCCAGAACTGTGCAACCTCCTTTATCCGTCTCCCCTTTTTTCCTGCCGCAGCTCCCACCGCATCATCTTCGTCGTCCAATCCGTCTCCTCGACCAAGCGCATAGTCTGCAAGAATGTCATACTCCTGTTCTAGCGCCCTTTCGATGACCTTGCTTGACCGCTCCACGAAGTCCAGAAAGTCTTCAGATGAAGTGACAGCATTGAGCTCCTCGTCCGAGAGTGTCCGCGCTGGGAAGTTTGGTTGTGATGTCGACACGGGCGCCACAGGATCTGTTCCCAGTGCCTGTGCGGCCCTCACCTCTTCCTCCACCTCCTTCCGCAGCCTCTGCCTGATATCCTCGTCCCGCTCCCTCTCCCTCCTGCTCAGCCTCTTGCTCGCTCTTGGAGTCTTAACTGCCGTCGGCGACTCGTCACCATCTGAGTCAGATTGGAAAGACCGCACTTTTGGAGGTGTCCATTGCTCCTGGGTCTGGACGCCCTTGCTGTATGTGATGATCTCTGGTTTTGGCTCGGCCGGGGTCTCGTAGATGGTAGTGAGCGGTCCTATCGACAATGTTTGCGTACCGCGCTCAACTTCCCCAACCGGGGTTGCGCCCATATATGGTGGGGGAGTGCCAATGCCACCGCTGAGTTGCCCAGCACTTATTTCAGACGTTGGGCGACTTCCTTTGCCTCCTGCTGGTGATCCCGGGACCGTCGAACTGGGCCTGCTGCTGCCTATGATGCCATTTATAATGTTGTCTACCTCTCGTCTCGTGTGCTCTCTGCTTGGGGTGGGTTGTAGGATCTGAGAGAAACGGTCAGTCTGAGTTGACCAGGATCGTAGGGGATATAAACCTCGGAAGGAGACCCGGACATGCTTTGTCGATTCTGAGTCTCTCTGTGCCGCAGTTCCCGCTGCCGCTTCAGCTCAACTAGCTTTTGCTTCTTCGCCGCGATCTCATCGCGACGCTGCTGTATTGATTGCGTTTCTCGCTCCATGTTGCGGAGTTATGAGGGAGGTTCGGAGGTGGCTTCGATGCGACGGAAGGAGTGCTACTAGATACGGAGCGCGTCGTTAGAGTGGTCGCAAATGGTCGTCTCGCATGCTATTCCTTCGGGGTATAATTTCAAGGCTCTGTCGCGGATACGTCGAACTGCTTTGTTGTGAAGCTCTTCCCCAATTTCTCGAGACGCCAAGGAGACACACGTGAGCGAGCGCGTTTTAGTGGCCCGCTAGCGTAAGGTTTGGATCGGCATCTTCCGCCAGAATTTCTTCTCCGCCTGCACCTCAACTTTTGACCCGCACTTCAACGTCGAGAAGACACAGAAGCTCCCCAGCCCTCAAAATGCGTGGAAAACGAGCGAAGCAGTATCGCAAGCTGATGACCCAGTACCAGCTCGGTTTTGGGTTTCGCGCACCATATCAGATCTTGCTAGATGCGGACATCATTCAAACCGCTGCGCAGCTCAAGTACGACCACTACCCTATATGCCAGAGCTCCAATAATAACAGTTCGCTAGGATGAACTTCACAGGCATGTTGGAGAGGACCCTGCAAGGCGAAATAAAACCTATGATTACGCAGGCACGTTAGATTTGATAGATTTAGTCGCGCCGCAAAGTCTAATTGGATTATAGTGTTGTATGAGGCACCTATACGAAGCAAAAGACGAGAACGTCATCGAGCACGCAAAGGGCTTCGAACGCAGACGCTGCGGTCACCATACCCTTGAGAAACCCCTCACGGCCATGGAATGTCTTTCTGAGGTCATCGATCCAAAGAGCAGCCTCACGAATAAGCATAGGTATGTCGTGGCAAGCCAAAATCCTAAGATGAGGGCCATACTACGCCGGATCCCAGGAGTCCCACTAATGTGAGTTGAATCAACCCTCCGAGGGCTTAGAACATGTGTCCAAAGGGCATATGGCTGACTAGGCTCTAGCTACATCAATCGATCGGTGATGATACTTGAACCCATCGCGACAGCAACCTCGGACGTGCGCGATCAAGAAGAGCGGGACAAATTAAAAGCAGGGCTCAAGGGCAGACGTGGGGCAACGGAGGATGCTAAGAGGAAGCGAGAAGTGGAGGAGGACGACGCACAAGTCCACCGAAGCTCGAATTCTAAAGCTACATCAGATGCCTCTAAGCAACCGGAAAGAAAGCGGAGAAAGGGAGAGAAGGGTCCCAATCCCCTCAGTGTCAAGAAGCCTAAGCCTAGGGTTCTTGAACCTTCTAAATCTACGGACCACGCCGCATCAACAGCCGAAGAGCAGCAAAAGGGTATCCAGGTATCAACCGCAACCGAGGGCGCCAATCCCGCGGCTGCAGAGAGCGAAGAGACAAAGCGGAAGAGGAAACGGAAGCACAAATCTCGAGGAGCTTCTGGGCCAGCACCTACGGAGATCGAGGAAGGGTCTTGATCGGGCTTTCGAGCTTTGGTCGCACCTCAAACCCCTACAACACGGCTTAATGCATAGTATGAAGCATACCGACCTTCTTAGCCCCTGCTGCATTGAAGGACCAGAATCGTTCTTCTGAAGCTGGGACATGGATTCCATTGCAACTGAATATAGGCGTTTTTCTGGCCAACCAGTGGATTTGAATCACGGAAAATATGATACCCGGTTGAAACAGTAGGCTCGAAAGTTCCTACACTTTCTTGCCCTGTTTCAACAAATCACCAACCTTCGGAGGTAAAATCAAGGTGCTGCGGTCGTTTCGTTTGACGAACTCGACAATCGCTTCGGCAGTCTTTTCGGGGAGATCTTCTTGTAAGAAATGGCCAGCGGCAGGGAAAACTTGGAGTTGAAACTTTCCTGATGGACAGTCCAAGTTAGCATCAGCAGGAGAAAGAAGGGTTAGGAGCATGGCAAAGTCGTAGCTTGCCACACATAAAATGAGACAGTCACATACCTTGCATTTGTCCTATTGTTAATTCCTTGTCGAGACGGTCGGTGCCAGCTAATAGCAGAAGTTTTGCACCCTTCGCAGTCAGAAACTTGGAACTCATGCCTCCAAACCAGTTCTCCCAGTAGGCCTCTGTACTGGACAAGTCTGTCCGCCAGGCCCATGCGCCCGAGGGAGTCTGGAACAAAAGGGACGGCACAGAGGCACGCGCAGACTGTGGATTACGCAGCGTCCGCGAGCGGATATGCCACTCAATAGCAGCCTCAAGGGACGGGAACATCTTCGGCCTAGTGCCAAGATAGGCCTGCATATGCTTGAGAGCTTCCATGGCGGAGCCTTCTACTACATCTAAGACAGCGTATCCGAGGAGTTTGTTCCCTAGATAGCCCTGCTTCGCAGCATCTGTCACCACTGCTCCACCCAAACTGTGACCAATAAGCACGATTGTAGGCAGTTCGGGCCAGCCCATCTTTGTGGCCGTCAGCTCCAGCATGTCTATCATGTCCCTGCTCAGCACGTGTATCGAGAGATCATTGTTGACGTCGCCCGTCGGCCTGTAGACTACGGAGCCGTGGTCGCGCGCCTCTACAGCTAGAATGCCAGCCTCGGGGTACATCTTCCGTATCTCCAGCGCACACAGCGCGAAGGACATGGCGGAGGACCCGGCCCCGTGGTGTAGGACTAGCAGTGGGGCTTTGGGGGAGGCTGGCGGGGTCAGGTAGACGTGGAATTTGGCATGGCCATCGGCGAATTGGCGCTCGAGGTATAGCTCTTGGGCGTAGTAGTCAGACCAGCTTACCACGGGGGCGGGTCGCTGGCTTGAGGTTGGGCGGACGGTGCCGGTGGAGGACATGGAGGAGGCGGAGGAGGAGTCGTCTTCTTCTTCGTATAGTGGAGGTTCTGGGGGGAGGCTGGCCAGCTTCGCCTTTGCAAAGCCTTTGGCAATGTTGCTCATGGCGAGGTGACGTGGGTTCGAGAAGTGTCTGGGAAGTGACAGTTGAAGGGTCTCACGATACACGTGGGGAGTGCGTCCTGCTGCGGTCATGGTGGAGTGAATGGGCGTGGTTTATTATCGATAGATCGACGTTCTGCTCGGCGCAGTGCGCGGTCAAGGCGTGCGGCGAAAGACGAGACGAGACGCGGGCAGGGGTCTTTAGCGGTTCGTTCCACTGCATTACAGTTTGTGTCAGGCAGAGGCAACAAATGGTAGGCAGAGGTAGGACCATCGTGACCAGCAATGACCGGGTTTGCCTCTCAACCTGCCGTCGAGACTGCATGGCCAGACCGCAGCAGGCCCCGCTCCCCAGTCGATATCTCAAGCGCTTGGAACCGGCGTCTTGGGCTAGGGTCCATGCTCCCACTAGGATGACGTCGATCAACAGAAGCAGCAGCCATCATGCCATAAGAGTCGGGGCTGCCATCTCCGCCTTCAACGAATTCTCTAGATAGCCATATCCTCTCCCCCCTCTCTCCTATCGTCCTCCTCCCGTGCCTCCGGACTCTCGGGCCCTTCCTAGGCCGCTCTCCTTGTTGAGTCTCGTCGAGACTGCCCGACCATCACCATGGTTTCCATGTGGGGATCAAAGAAGGACGATAACAATTCGGTGCACAATGGCGATTCCGAAGACAATCGCCCTGCCTCTGTAACCAGACGCGAATACAACCACACAGAGCCTGATGAGCGCTCTAGTTTGCTCCCTCGTCGTGGTCCGCCTCCCACTTCGGATGGCTACCTTGACCCAGACGATCCAGCTGTATGCACCATCAGAACTCTTATCTTGCGCAGCTGTACTCATTTAATCTAGGTCTCTCCCTACAACTTGTGGTCTGTGCGGTTCCTCCGATACTTTACCGTGCTTTTCCTCATAGTCACCTTTCTCTGGTGGGTACTACTCCTGGTATCCATCTTTGTCTCTCCTCCCGGCATGCACTCCCGTGGTTCTGGTTTCTTCGACTTTGCATATACATGCTTAACGCTCGGCAACCTCCTCGTGGCTGTCCTCTTCTTCGCAGCTCCGGCCAAGGCCATGCGGGTTACTACTGCCATCGTTGCCGTTTTCCTCCTCGTGGACATGATCATTATACTATCCGTTGGCCGTATCAGAGCCGAGGAAGGCTGGGTTGGAATTGCTTCTGTCGTCTGGGCAGCATTCATTGCCATCTGGTGCGTCTTGACTGACAGGGTTGTCGCCTGGGGCAAGAAGGAAGAGGAGGAACGTCTGACCGGCCGCCCTGAAACCCGCAGGACCGTCAAAGAGTGGCTAGCCGTTCTCGTTGGCACCATCATCTCGGTTGTGTTTGTAGTCATCGTCATCTTCATGACTGGGACACTAGGAATTCGCACTAGAGATTCTTCTCTCCAGATGTTTGGCGATCGCATCTTTGTCGATGGGAACAAGTATCAAGTGCATCTGGCATGTGTTGGTAACGTCACTACTACCCATGGCAAGCGGAACCCAACTGTCATGCTCGAGGCAGGAGAAAACCCTTCCGAGTACGACTTTGAGCACTGGGCCTACAACAGCTACCAGAACGGAACCATCTCCCGCTACTGCTACTGGGACCGACCTGGATACGCCTGGTCTGATAACGCTCCTTCTCCACACTCCGCTGGAATGTCAGCCGATGCTCTGTCGGAAGCTCTCGCTCGCTCCGGAGAAGAAGGCCCCTGGATTCTTGTCTCGGCGGGCATTGGAAGCGTCACCAGCCGAATCTTCTCCAGCCGTCATCTCCGTGATGTGGTTGGCATAATGCTTGTCGACCCTCTCCATGAGGATCTGCTGCACCGCCTAGCGTCCCCGAGCCGAGGATTCCTCCTTTGGGCATGGGGTATCATAAGCCCACTGGGCATCGAACGTCTCGGTGGAGCTCTGTTCCAGGGGCGCACGAGAGAGGACCGTGTTTACGGACGGAATGCCTACCAGAACGGCAAATATATCAAAGCCCAGCTGCAAGAGAATCTCGTTGCAGACTCGCTATCCAAGAACGAGGTCGTCTCTGCTCGCACTATCCAGAGCAGCGACACGCCGTTAGTAGTGATTAGCTCGGGCATCAAGTGCCGAACCGATAGCGAGTGGGAGCGCAAGCAGAAGGACCTGACCGGACTGACAGACAAGCTCGTGGCTTGGGATGTCGTCAACAAGGCACCACACGCGGTGTGGACGACTATGGACGGCCGAACCATCATGGAGAAGAGATTGGGCCAGTTGGTCAAACAGGCTGGCAAGGTTCAGCTTCCCAACTAAGAACAATTTGGAGATGCAACAGACAGTACTATTAGGGGTCGAGATACCCATGATTTCTTTGCTTGGTATGAGAGTTGACTCGAAAATTCCCTTCTCTGTAATTTTAGTATTGTTGCATACTTTTAGTCTCTTTTTGTCACTGCGATGCTTTTCAGCGTGATCTTCTCATTGGCTGGCATACAGGTACATACAAATATGCACAGAGTAATATGTCTGGGTAATGAGGAACGCAGCCAAAATTGAATACTTTAATGCTTGTATAATTCTCGACACAGCATAATGATCTCTCGTGACTAGCTTATTACATCGTGAATCGCCGCGATAGCGGAGGCGGAATAGCCCCCGAAATTATTTATCAAAAGTTGAAGGGAAAACCCTCAAAAGCACCAGCAGTGTTTTCCGTGTATCGAAGTCATCTGAAGCAGCCAATCAGGCTTCGGGAACATGAGGCTCAGCCGAGCCCGCGCGGCACGAGGCGCCACCGTTAGTGCAAGAAACTGGGACCTGCCATATTCGGTCTGGCCATCATTGGATCTGTTAAGCTCCATTCGTGAAGAAACGACAGCGGGCTGGACGACGCAAGACGACGCATGCAGCCCCGGGGCCCAGTGCCAGCCGTCAAACCTTGAGGGTGTTCCTTGCACCGCAATGCAGACCTCGTGGCGATCATAGTGGAGCCCCAGCGGAGGGTTCGATGCGATTTCGGTTAGATCTGGGTGTTCCCACAGCCACCGTTAGACCTCATGCCTCCTGCGTCCTTCACCACCCACAACAAGTGTAGCCCTTCGCCTTCGGTGGCTTGTCGGCTTAGGATGTGTGTCTGTTTTGAGACAGGATTGCCAAGCTGGCGGGCCGCATGGCCTTCCTCGAACTCTGAAGGCCTTCACCCATACAACCTCCGCGGCGCCTACTCCGACCTCCAACGACGCTTTGTGGGACCGCCTTGGCGTCTGTTCCGATTTGGTTCATGGTATTTGCTCTCACCCGGTACCCGAACACCTAGATAACCACGGAAATGCGTGCTACCATTATCTGCATCTTTCCGGGAAGAATCCCGGCATTCTTAGTGCATCTGCAGCTAACTTACACGTCAAGCGGCTCCTCGTGACGCGGCTATTTCCGTCTTTGCTTTTTGGGGTGATCAGCACGAGAATGCATCTAGAAGGCTTGTGGAAGCCTTCTCGAAGGAGGCGGGAAGTTCGGGCTGGCACGCTAGAACCGCGGACCAGCATCTCTCCTCGCCCAACGGCCACCACACCTCCCAGGCCGCTGTGGCGGGATACACCCGCCGAATCAATGACCAGATGGCCTCCGTGTGGGTCTAAGAACCCAGCATTGGGTGTATAATCCGCAAAATGTCACGACTCAACAGCGGCTTCGCAAGACTGACATAACAGCACGGTAAAATCAGTGCTCTAGATCTCGACGTTTTGGAGTGTGAATCTCTGCTTCAAGAATCCGGTTTGAAGCATGCCGGGCCACCTCCCCAATCGAGGAGTCCGCTGTGTGCCGTGAGGATAGGCTGTGCATATTAGCCGTCTCGCCCTGGCTCTAACGGTCCGCTTGAAACCCCCCACCCAAGGGGGCCATTCACAATTGTCACGCTATGGCAAGCCGTCCAACTCACTCTCCCGATTCTGAGGCTCGTGCTGCGCTTTACCTAAACCCGTCCCTTACGTAGATCAGGACCGTCGCCATGGATACAAATCCCTCCTCGTTTGCTCCCGAATACGAACCCTGCGGCACTTCACTGTAACTGTACACTTCCTCGTCGTATGCGAGAAATCAATCATTGATATTATCTTTATACCAAGGCCAGCACAATGAATCTTGGTGGGAGCTCTCAGAGCCTACTTGCGGTTTCAGTGCTGTTCCTGATTTTGACGTGGATTTCAACTGTCGGTCGTATATATGTACGAAAGTTTATGCTGAACAGCCTCGCTACGGACGACTACCTAGCTGCGGTGTCCCTAGTAAGTCTTCATCAAGGCAGCAATCTGTCTCATCGCAACGCCAAATGTCTCACTGACGTGTTCGGATGTAGGTATCATTTACGATATTCGCAGCCTTCGCTATCCAGGGCACACGTTACGGCTTAGGCGACTTTCTCCCTCATAGTACACCAGTATGGGTGCAAGTTGCGCAGCTCAAGTGGTTCCTGCTCTCAACTCTTGTCTACCTCATCACCATCTCGATACTGAAAGTGTCAATCGGCTATACATTACTTCGATTCGCACCCACCAAAAGGTATAGGATCACAATCTATGTCTGCATGATTGTGACTGCCATTGTCGGTATATTCTATTTCTTCTTTCTGCTTCTCGAGTGCACGCCCACGTAAGTCGCTCGAACCACACACCTCTATGTGACCAGCATTCATTTCGAATAGGTATCTCTTTTGGACAACCTTGGCTCAAGATAAGAACTGCCGTGACCCACGTATCGCTGGCGGCGCAGCGTACGTGCTCTCCGCTGTCAATGCCTTGACTGATTGGGTCTTCGGCATCCTTCCCATCGCCATCGTATGGAAGCTCAACATGAGCTTCTGGAAGAAGACGCTGGTATCAGGTATTCTGGCTTTAGGGATAGCGTACGTATCTCTCATACATGTCTTTTTAGGGCGTCGACCAGACTAACATGCCTCAGAGCGAGCATCGCAACTCTCCTCCGCATCAGCTCCATCGTCATCTTCACCCAGCCTACCAAAGACCCCGAGCGTAAGTAGCCTCTTATTCCTTTACCCACATCGCACAAAGCTGACATCCGCAAGCCAACGGCATCGGCGGCATAGTCCTCTGGTCCATCATCGAGCCCGGAATCGGCCTTACAGCTATCTCACTCGCCGCCATACGCCCTCTCATAGCTACATTTTCGAGCCGGTTCCGATCAGCACTGTCATCTGACCAGAAGACTGAGGCGAACTCCCGCACTGAGATCCGCGTGCGTACGGATTTCGAGCTTTTGGAAGAGGGTGCGGACGGGCGGTCTTCGAGGAATAAATCGTCGAAGAATGTAGCGGTTTCGAATGATGCGGAGTATGATGTTTCTGAGTCGTCGGAGAGGGGCCGAAGGCCGTCAAGGGTGTATGAACCTGTATAGGCAGGGGCGAGGTAGAATGGGCGTTATGGGATGGATGTAAAGGCTGGTTTGGATAGATGAATTGATGGCTGAAAACGATTGTTTCTTAGGGCCCATGTTCTCTCCGTTCAAAGTGGTTGAGAAGCGTTATGTAGTCTTAGACAAGGACTTAGACAAGGACTTAGACAAGGACTTAGGATACATGCTAATACTTGCGTATTTTGCCAAAGTTGGCAGGACTGGGATTGCTACCATTGCTGCTAAAGTAAATTGCCATTTCCGAAACTACTACGCTTTGTGCTCTTCTGAAACAAGAGCAATGCCATTTGCTTAAACATACTCATTACCTGTCATGGTTCAGGAATCCGTCACAACCATACCTCCGGCCCTAGACAAACGAGACAGTAAAAGTCCACAAGCAACCCTCACGTCTCCTGACCATCCGCAAGCCACACCTCCGCCTCTCTCCTGAACTTCCCGTGCGTCAGGTCTCTCGCCTCATAGCACCACACCAGCTCCGTCCCCTTAAAACCCGCCAGCTGCTTCAACAACAACGCCCCAGGCGTGCGGCTAATATGCCCCACACCGGCGGCAGCCCGCCTCGTACTCTGGCCAACATGCGGCCCACTCAGCCTCCTTAGATACGTCGCATGCAGACTCAACGTCAGCTTCACCTTCGGACACTCGGCCGCCAGCATCGGAATCGCGGCCTTCAACTCCCTCACATCAATGAGCCCAAGGGCCGCGGGGAACACGACTTTGAGATGGACGAGATTCGCGCGGCCGAGCGGGGATAGGGTTTTCAGTAGGTGCGTGAGGCTGAGGCCGCCGGTGGCTTCGAAGACGTTGGTAGAGGCGAAGACGGTGAAGGCGTCTACGCGGAATTCTTTGGAGACGGCGGCGAGAGAGAGGAGGCGCCGGTAGCGTTTCTCGTATGCTATGCGGTCGGCTACGAAGTTGCTGATTTGGATGTTGTCGTGGTGCTGGAGGACGTGTTGGAGGATTGAGAAGCGGAGTTCGGTGGGGAGGGGGAGGTTGGAGCAGGGTTGAGGACTGGGGCTGGGGTGGTTGGGTGGGTTTGCCATGGTCTTCCAGTTGTGGATGGGTTGTGGTTTAGTGTTTGTGGTTTTGTTGTTGTGGAGTTGGTTGGTGCCTAAACATCGAGAGAGGTCCTTGATATGCTCACTAGCGAGACCCCCGCAATTATATTTAGAATATACAAAAGTTGAGGATTTTCCTACATGTATGCAACCAATCATTGAAGTACTCGCATTGAAGATAATGATTCATTGGGTATCATGTTGCTATTATTACAAGTGCCAATTCCTCGTTGCTGTCGTACTAATCGTCCTAATCCAGTACCTCCAATCGGTCTCATGTGTTGACTAGGCTTCTGGGAAATCAAATTCACGATCCCTGCGTGAGAGCGTTTCAAGAGCTTGCTCCGCCACTCGTACATCCTCATCGCTCATTCCTCCCCCGCCTTGAATGATATCCTCTTGAGAAACGGGGCGGTCTCCCTCATTGAGCACCATAGCCTCGCGACGACGCCGGCGTAGCGCCGCTAGTTCTAATGCAGTGTCGCTCAATTGACGAGTCCGTAGCATTCTTCCTGCTGTCCTGGACTGCTGAAGGCGAACTTGATGCATTGTCTCAATGCGAGGATTGTCCGGGTCGCAGAGATCAATGTATAATTCGTGATCCTGAAGCATCAATAAGCACTTATGGACTCGTGCTACACGTTCAGGATCTCCGCTGTGGAAGTCTTTAGCGAGGAGCCTATGAGCGTCCTTGTTGTTCACTAAGCGGTTGCAGAGAAGGTCGGTTGCCCTGTGTACAAAATGTTTAGCTGCTATGGAGGTGTTCAATAAGCGAGGCGACAACGTACGCCTTTCGAATATCCACATTTGAGCAGAGCGCGAGTGTTTCGAGAGACTCGGTTTTGATGGCTTTCGACTTAACTCAGCAAAGGACTCAATCAAGTCGATAATGACAGTCAATTACCATTCTCTGAAGTGGGTGGCGGAGCCTTTTTAGACCGTGGATGCTCCACGGTTTCTGATAGCCTCGTAACCTCGCGGAGGCCATGGGCTACGCCCTTGAAGGCGACGAAAGTGAGCACGCCTGGCGAAGGTTAACGTGAGGCACAGAATATACAGCATGATTTAAACTACCTAGGCCGAGCCATAACCAGCGATCGTTTATCGTCGAAGCCATAATGTCATGGTGACGGGAGTGTACTTGCGGAGAAACCCATGGAACACTTCGGCGGTGGATGATGAAGGATGCCTGGTAGTCGTTGCTTGCACACAAGTTGGTGGCATATTCACGTGACCTCTGAGTGGGGCCGGGATTTGGGATCCGTGCAATCCCTGCGTAAATTCTCGGAACTCTTGGCATTGTCGACCTCTTCACACTTTTGCTCGCCGCGAAATTGATCCAATACGACCCCGCAATGCCGCCCTCCCAGCTGAAGCGCCTCAAGGCGTCCTTGCGAGAGCAGGGTATCACTGGCCCGCAGAAGTCCAAGAAGCAGAAGAAGAGCAATGCCGGAGGAAACCCCGAGCAAAAGGCGCGCCGCACTGCTGCTCTCGCCCAGATTCGCGAGAGCTTCAATCCCTTCGAATACAAGACTCCCGCCAGACCGAAGAAGTTCGATGTTACGACAAGTCGCCCAGACAAGAAGAATGCCGTGGGCAGGCCGGGCGTGTCAAAAAGTCTTGGAGAGGAAACGGTATGAAATGGCTTTCTCTTCCCGGCATATTTCAATGTCTGACCTCGAGACTGTAGCGAAGGAAAACCCTTCTCCCTGAGATGAATAGGCGGAACAAAGTCGGCGGAATTCTGGATCGGCGCATAGGCGAAAACGACCCAACGATGAGCGTGGAAGATAAAATGATCGAACGGTACACACGAGAGAACCAGAGGAGGAAAGGCGCATCAATCTTCGACCTTGAAGAAGCAGAAGATGAGGAAGAGCTGACTCATGGTGGCCGGGCACTTGACCTCGGCATTAGGGAGAGAGAAGTAGAGGATTACGATGCTGCAAGCGTCGAGGCGTCGAGCGACGAGGAGGGGCAGGACGTGCGGTCGCTCAAAAGGAGGCGAGACTCTGCAGAAGAACTTGGTGAAGAGGACGGTGAGGGTGATGTGGGCAAGCCCGAGAGGAAGAAGACAAAAGCAGAGGTTATGAAGGAGGTGATGGCAAAGTCAAAACTCCACAAGTACGAGCGGCAACAAGCCAAGGAGGATGATGACGACCTTCGAGAAGAGCTGGATAAGGACCTTCCCAGTATTCTTGCGGCCCTTAGAGGACATCTCAACAAACCGCAACCCAAGGCAGCTCCAGAAGAACCAAAGAAGGCAAACGATTTTGCAATAAACCCTGATCGTGCAGCCCTCCTGAATGGAAAGGAGAGGGAAGTCGCGGATAAGGAATATGACGCGCGAGTTCGACAGCTTCTCTACGATCAGAAGGCCAAGCCTACAGAAAGAATCAAGACTGAAGAGGAAAAGGCAGAAGAAGAGGCAACGCGATTGAAGAAACTCGAAGAGCAGCGGGTTCGACGAATGAGGGGTGAGCCAACAGAAGATGAGGCGCCTCTCGTCGAAGAGAATATGGAAGACGACGAGGAGGAGTACGAATCAGGAGATGACGCGGCAGAATTTGGGTTGTCCGCAGCCCAAAATACGAGTAGACCGGACGGCGTGGACGATGAGGACGACTTCGTTCTTGATGATGATCTTGTAGCGAGCGATTCTGAATTCGACGACGAGTCTTCCAACGACAGCGATGACGAGGAGAACGTGGCAGATAAGACTCAAGACTTAGACGACGAGTTTCTAAGGGATGTGCTTCCTAATGGCAACGGGCATATATCTTCCGCACCTGGAACTGGCGCACAGACATCCAAATTGGCGTTCACATACCCATGCCCTCAATCACAAACAGAACTCCTCCGAATATTAGATGGAGTAGCTACGTCGGATATCCCAGTGGTCATCCAAAGGATCCGCGCCCTATATCACCCCCAGCTACACCACGAAAACAAGGCGAAGCTCGCGAATTTTGCTATCGTACTGGTCGACTACACTGTCTATCTCTCATCTCAGACAACTGCACCGTCACTTGCGCTGTTAGAGACTATCATACGACATATACACTCTCTGTCGAGAACCTTTCCCGAACAAATTGCGAGAGCTTTCCGCTCCCACCTCCAGCAGTTGCACACGTCAAACGAACCGTCACCGGGAGATCTTACAATCCTTACGGCTATTTCAACCGTCTACCCAACTTCTGATCACTTCCACCAAGTAGTGACTCCGGCAATCACTTTGATGGCGCGATGGCTTGGAATGTCGACGCCTCGAAATGCCAAAGATCTAACCACCGGAGCTTATATAGGTGCACTTTGCCTTCAACACCAACGACTCTCTAAACGGTACATTCCCGAGCTAATGCGATATACCACGGTTGCTTTGAAATCTCCATTCGCGACCTCGGATCTCCTCGACCTTCACATCAAGAATCTCACCGCAGCCGCCGACCTCTGGGCCTCCAAATCCGCCTTTCTCGAAATCTTCTCCCCAGAACTTCTCGCTGTTGTCAAAGATCTCAAGCAACCTAAAGCATTACAGCGCTTGCAGATCCTCTTGCAACAGTCCCGCCTCGCCCGTCGCCCTCTCGAATTGCACCACCACCGTCCACTTCCCATCAAGACCTCAGTTCCCAAGTTCGAAGAAGGGTTCAACCCAGACCGTCATTACGACCCGGACACGGATCGCGCTGCCGCCAACAAGCTGCAGGCTGAGTACAAGAAGGAGCGGAAAGGTGCCATGCGGGAACTACGGAAGGACGCGAATTTCATTGCACGTGAGCAATTACGCGAGAAGAAGGAGAGGGATCGTGCATATGAGGTTAAGTACAAGCGGCTGGTGGCGGAGATCCAAGGCGAGGAGGGCAAGGAGAAAAATGCATATGAGCGGGAGCGAAGAGCTAGGAAAGGGAAAGGAGGTAGATAGAAGCCTGCGTAGCATTTCTTATCTAAGTTTGGATTTGCACAATATTACGTTTTGCGTACCTACAAGCGTACGTGGAATTCGTTGTCCACAGTGGCGCCCCCTGGTAGAATCTTTATTCGCAAGTGATCCCCGTGATGCTGTTGAACGCCATTCTTGCAGCTTCAAGGGCTAGCACCTCTTCCGCTTCAAAGTCCGCTCTTCTTCCTCCACTATCCGCATAATCCGACTCTCTAGCGCCCTCAAATGGGCCCTAACTTCCCACCCCGGCGTCTCACAGCCCCTCATCCCAATGAACTTCGCAAACTTCCTCCGCTTGATAGCCATCCGGTCCTGTATATTCAGCCGATACCGTTTCTCGCGCGAGCTCATCGCTTTCGGGGTAGCCGTAGAAAGGAAGTCCTTGTCCCATTTCATCGGCCGTGGGTATAGATTCGTGAACTCGTCTGGCGTGCTTTGACTGTAAAAGTGCGCCATGCCGTCCAATTGCGCCTCTGTTAGCAGCCAGAACTCTAGCATTGTGCCGGGAAAGTGCTCGGATGCTTGGCCGCACATTACGCTCACTATGGGGCAGATTTTGAGCCGCATGGTTGCGATTTTGGAGGCGAGGGCTGGAGAGCGGGCGGCGGGGGACATGGCGAGTTATCAGATGCGGGAGGATACACTGGAGCAAGGCAGATACGAGTTTAGGGTTCGGATTTCAGCAGCTCTGCTAAAATCTGCCTGTGTATATTCTAAAGGGACAATTTGAGCTCCGTCAGAATGTCGTTTCTCAGAACAGGTTCGATACGGGAGCGCAGTGTTCCGGCACAGGTCCTGCGCGGCGAGCTGAGTTTGGGAAGACATATTTAAGAGGGACAGGGGCAAACAGGTTTTTTTTTGTGGAAAACAAAGCCTTTGTGGATGCCTTGTCCGATTGTTCTGTGATTGTTGACTGGATGACAGGACAAAGGAATGGACATTTGAGAAGTTCCAGCTTGCTTCCTTTGTTTACGGCGGGCCTGCACGACCGAATACGGTCGGAGTGGTTGGGTCTACACATTGATCAAGCGTGTCTAAGATTGCATTGACTCGCCGTGAACATGCTCATGAGTTCTAGGAATGATGTATAGAAAAGTCAATATTTGAAAGGAACATATGTTGCCTGACACTGTTTGAGGTTCCCTGGTATGTTATTTGGAATTCGAAAATTAGAATCTCGACACGCCTAATAGCTATACGGGCCACCTCAGACAGTGCCAGAATACACCACCACTTCATATTTGATAAAGCTTGCCTCTTATAGGATTTCAGCTTAGTTGCAGTTTCAAATATCCTTGACTGCCGTCTTAGTAGAGATCTGCCCTCACCTGTTACGAGGCTTCGTGATAGAAATCCCTACACTCGTTTACCGCTGCATGAGGAGCCCCATAGTATTTTTAGTATTCCAAATGACTGCCCTTCGGGAAGCAGAGGCCATTCAAGAATCGGCAACTCAGAAGTAGCAACTTGAATCTGTTACATTTTTCGGCCAACGATTCGGTCGTGGTGATTTGGAGCATGATATCAACACTCACGGGGCCTTCGGGTTCAAGATGTCCGTCAAAGACAGCTCATCCTCCCCGCCTATTGGGCCAGCCCGAGCCCAGAATTTGCTGAGATGCCGGGCGCCACTGGTGTAGTAGTGAGAATTCCAATCCACGAAAAATTGGACAACAGAGCAGACATACCTATCACATAATATAGTGACGACTCGATGGCCAGGTCCAAGCTGTTGGGCTACCTTGGTCGCGGCAACGCCTACTCAACCTGTCATTATCTGTATCGTACGAGCGATATGCTCTGGAAGGTCGACTCACAGTTCACGGCGCTACTGCTGCCGATAAATATACCGTCCTTTTCTACAAGCCATCTTGCCATAGCAATCGCTTGCTCATCTGTCACCCTGACAGCATCGTCTATCAGTGCTCTTCCGACTTCGAAATTGTTCGTAAGCCTGTTGATTCCGATGCCTTCAACGACAGTGTCGACTTGATGGCGCCTCCTCGTGCCCTCTCTTTCTTTCGGGTCAAACATGACGCCGAACTTGACTTTGTTGTAAAGACCACTCCCTGGTGGGTCTGCTAGGACCACCTTCAGCTCTGGGAGCCTTGGCTTCAGGAATCTAGCAACACCAGAGATTGTGCCTCCCGTTCCAGCACCTATCACGAAGGCGTCAAGTTTTCCTCCTGTCTGCCTGAAGATTTCCGGTCCCGTTCCGTTGAAGTGAGCCTCCCAATTTGCCTCGGTCTCGAATTGATCTGCAAAGATACCGCGACCTGGGCGATTCGGGTCTGCTGTATGCTCTGCAGCTCTATGGCGTGCCATGTTAACGAATTGGTTCTGGTCGACTATCGGTGCTGGCCGCAATCTTTCAACTTCGGCACCCAGCTTTAGAAGCAGATCGGACTTTTCCGTGGCTTGGTCATTTGGCATGCATCTAGGATGTTGTATGAGCATATAAACTTGGGGGAAAGGACATTGAGGCATACATATGAGCCAGGTAGCCTCTAGCTCTACAGATAGCAGCCAAAGATATTCCTACAACGGTGTTACTTTGTGTTTTCATTGGTACTAGCGCTGAAGTAAGTCTGTATAGCAGTAGGAAAGATAATGTGTTGATGAAAGTAATTACCGGTGCTTCCAACTGTTCCTTCGTAAATCATGTCTCCAGAGTCTGGCGTCAAAAGCCCTTCTTCCTCTGCCTTTTACGGTACCTGATCAGCACCACCTATACCCTTGTGAGGCAAGAGAACCTACCACTTTTATGATATTGAGTGCCACTCTGTCCTTTGGGCTGTTGCCAGCTCCGTTCAAGAACTTAAGTGGAGTGAGCCTACGGCCTTTTGACACTTAAAAAGAATAGGTACCTCTGCTTTGGCTAGAATCTCACAGCCGGTGGCATCAGACAAGGATTTGATCTTGATCAGTGGCGTATTTCCAATACAGCCTTCAATTCCCTCCCGGATCTCACCTTCTGGAAGATGCGGAGAGGAATCATTTGAGAGGTCTCTCAGAACGACATGATCAGAGGCCGTAGCAATATTTTCTGAATCTTTGTAAACTCTCCTCTTTCGCCGGCGGGAACGAAAACGTCGCTCGAGATCGGGGTAAAGGTCTTTATATCCCAACGTAAGCAGGACACCTAGAGCGAATGCCCCTGCTAGATACAGCCTCGCCCGATTGTCCATATTTGACGTCAGATTTCATGTTGGCATAGTGGCGATGTGTGGTGGTGAAGAAGGTATTCTATCGTTCGCTTGTCACGGGCCTCTTCACCTGGTGCGGAGCTTCGAGTTGCGAGTCTCAACCACCTTTCATCATCCAAAGCCGCCCTCCAATGCCACGGCCAAATTAGTCGCACAAACAGCTGCAATCTGCCCGGGGCAGTCATGGAATCGCCCGTCGTTGCCCAGCTTTTCCGACAGCTGTTTTCTCACCGCGCTGCGCATTGCATAGCACGACGCATGCCCGCCCATTCACACCTGCCACGCGCTTCCCGTCGAGGCCTCGCCTCAGCTAGCATTGGAGACACAAAGGAGAGCAAATGGCAGCAGAGGACAGATCTGTTTCCTCTGGACAAGTCTGAGGAATACCGGCGATATCCCATGGTCACGGCCGAGAACCTGAAGTCGAGAAGAGAGCGGCCAAAACGAGTGAAGATGCTTCTTCGAGATTTTATCGAAGGTTAATCTATAGCGTCTTTTGTTAAGGCTGTGACTGACCGTCTGATAGATAGTTTGTACAATCCTCACTACGGCTACTTCTCGAAACAGGTTGTCATCTTCTCTCCCGGGGAGCCCTTCAACTTTGGGGCGATGCAGAACGAAAAGGAATTCCACCGCCTACTTGGAGAGCGCTATACTGCCTTTGAGGATGCCTTGGACGCAAAAGAGGAGAATGAGACGAGACAGCTGTGGCACACTCCCACTGAACTTTTCCGGCCGTATTATGGTGAAGCTATCGCTCGGCATCTTGTCACCAACTACAAGCTTTCTTCGTATCCCTATCACGATCTGACGATATATGAGATGGGCGCTGGCAACGGGACACTGATGCTGAATATCTTGGACTTCATTCGGGATCTTCATCCTGAGGTTTACGAGCGAACTAAGTTCAAGGTGATAGAAATATCTACCTCGCTCGCCTCTATACAGGCCCAAGGTCTTCGCCGGTCAGCATACGCTCGCGGCCACTCAGACAAGGTTGACATCATCAACCGTTCGATATTCGACTGGGACACATATGTCCCTTCGCCATGCTTTTTCCTCGCTCTCGAGGTTTTTGACAATTTTGCCCACGACGCCCTCCGATACGATACCACCACCGAAGAGCCTCTGCAATCAAACGTTTTGATTGACGCGAACGGTGACTTCTACGAATTCTATTCCAGAAATTTGGACCCTCTCGCAGCACGGTACCTAAGAGTCCGTGATGCGGCGTGTACATTTCCATACAACCACCCTCTGCGGGAGTCACGATTCGTCCGGAAGGCACGTTCAATGGTGCCATTCTCCCCGAACATGACGACGCCTGAGTACATACCCACAAGGTTAATGCAATTCTTCGACATCCTTTACACGTACTTTCCCGCACACAAGCTTGTGACGAGCGACTTCCACAGCCTGCCCGACACCATTCGCGGTATAAATTCACCTGTTGTACAAACGAGATACAAGCGCCAAACGGTGCCTGTCACAACTCCACTAGTAAGTTTTCTCCCTTGGTAGCTCGAGTCCTGGCGCTAATGGAAGGTCTAGGTGCAGCAAGGCTTCTTTGACATACTATTTCCTACCGATTTTGGCGTCATGGAGGACATGTACCGTGCGATAACTGGAAAGCTTACGCGTGTGCTCTCCCACGAGGAATATCTGAAGAGATGGGCGTATGTGGAGGACACTCAGACGAGGAACGGCGAGAATCCGCTTCTGAGCTGGTATAAAAACGCCTCTGTTATGATAACTGTATAAAGTAGACGTCTCATGTATTATAAAATGAAGACACCATCACCATGCTTTTGGTTCTGTATCTGTATTCATTTCATGGGTATCTCAATGCTGAATAACACCATTAATGCCCACGCCCCCTTTGGATGCCAAGATGATCCCCCGCTTTTAAGTGAGACAGGATTGTGCTCTAAAATGTCTAGACGAGAACTGAAGGGCACTTCAAGAGAGTTTCTCTATGCGCGTCTCCAAGTCCTTCACCCACTCGCCCACTCCTTTCACATTCTCGGTCATTGTGCTCTCGCCGGCTAACAACTTCTTCTCCATGTCCTCCAGAGACCCCTGCCATTGCTTGATCTCGGCCTCTTGGTTGGATTGCCGCTCCTCTATCTCCTTCAAGATTGCGTCTGCGGTTCCGGCACTGGTATGGATCAATCTGAGTTCCCGTAGACGATCGAGGACGAGAGGTAGAGTTGGTGACAGGGTCTCAATGGTGTCGAGCATTCCATACAACGCATTGATCTTCGCAACCTGTTCCTCTGCTTGGTGACCGAGGAGGAGTCCCTCTGTGGCGATAGTGCCTTTTGCGACAGCATTGTCTCCACTCGTAGACTTCCGCAGTTCTTCTAGCCGATCAGCGTCCTCCACAAGCTTACGCACGGACTTGCTGGCGGTATCCAGAGAGGAGGTCGAGGCAGCTGAGAGAGTCGACATGACTTGTTCGAGCGAGTTGAGGGTGTATAGTATCGCGTCAGGCGGCCGCTCGGCGTGCTGGGGCATGTTCGTTCCATCGATGCCCAGAGCCTCTTCCAGCGATGCGAGTCTTGCATCGAATTCTGCGGCTTTTGATAGAGCATGGCTGATCTCCAAGCGTTGAGGCGGGTTGTACGGGGCGGGGGCATCGCTCTGTGTCTGCGACTGGCCCTTTGGGATCTTACTGACAGATAATCGGTCGACAGCTCTTGCCAACTGTGCTTCGGCGCCCTTCACTCCGCCGTGTTGTTGCTGCACGTAGACTTCGTCCAGCTCATCGCTCATCTCAATGATTTGTCGAAATGGGTGTGCTAATTCGGGGTCGGAGGTCCCTTGAGCCTTCCGTTTTTCTGCCTCTTTCGCAAACTCTACCTTCACCCTCGCTACCTCTTCCCGCAGTCGATCCACTTTGCTGATCAGATCCTCATCCTCTTCGTCGCTGGGATCTCCCAACTCATCGCCACGCCGCCGCTGTGACGTGGTGCGGTAAGACCGTTGCTGGCCATTTATGCGGTCAGAAAAGTCAACATCGCGTGCGTCAACGCGAGCTGGCTGGAAGTGGGTTCGAGCCTGCTCTGTCTGTAGGTGTCGGTGGCTCAAACTCGCGTGCTCTTGATCAGACTCTTCATCTGCGGAGGAGGGGGGCGATGGGGCGGTTGTAGTGGCCTAAAGCGGTGAAATGTTTAGTAACGCGGGGGTCCGAGTCAAGTGTAGCATAGGACGTAATACCGCGATAGTAGAATTGTCTTCAGTCAGCTCAGGCGTTTCGTATATGTCTGGCGCAGAGTCCTGTGGCACAATTGTATGTTAGCAGAGTACCCCACAATAGACGTGTCTGATGGGGAACGCACCAGATCGGGCAGGTTTTCGTACTTGCGACCTTGTGCCATGGTGACAAGGAGACCGGTAGGTCTGCGGGGCACAGCTATGAAGATTGTCGGAGTGCAACCCTCGGTTTTTGGTTCTTTGGGTTGGGGAGGCGGGATCGAGGTACTCAGGTACTCAGCGCGCAGAGGGACTGGCTGCAGGGGTTGAGGTGCGGGCCGGAGCTCGTGCGGACACCAATGTGGAATATGCGATGCTCGGCAGTCGTATAAGACGGGCGCTACAACGCAAGGAGCAGGATATGCGTCTCCCAATTGCTGGTCGTGAGCTGCGGGAGTGGACGTGGGAGAGTGGAGCTCGACTTTAGAGGGCCAGCTATACTGCCAGCTGGAGCTAGTCCCGTTCCATCCGAGACTGGACAAGACATGCAGTAGTATGCATGTGTGATAATCAGAATCGAGAGCATCTTTGTCGTAGAGCGCATGTATCGTCCTATGCCTCTTCGTCCGCTGATCTTGTACCTTGAGTATAGAAGTGTCGACAGGCCTTAGGTGCAGCGGTGCTCCACAGTATACCGGCGCTGCTAGCATAATCAGGCCTCGCTTCTAGTTCATCTTCAGCGTGGAAAAGCTAGAGGGGCATGCGGCCAAAGACACTCCTCAATCATCCCCAAAGAATGAAAACGTCCAAAACTTTGACTCTTTACTGCTATCTTCCCTGTCGCCCAGATGCCGCGACTCTGCTTTGATTGATTCATCCCACGCTTTTCCATCTGAGCGGCATCCTGTCACGAGCGGTCGATGCTCCACCGGCCTGAACGGGCGCCATGTTCACCATCCATCCTGCCGAGCCTGACCCCGATGCTATAAACGATAATGCCTTCCTCTTCAATGCCGCGCACGACGATGTCTTGTCGATGCCGTTGGCGAATGGGGGTGCAGGCCCGGCGTTGCACTTGAAGGCATCAGATCCCAGTGCCATCCCTTTCGCTGGCTTTGATCATCTGGCATACGAGCCATACAGTGAATCGGGCCCGTCGTCTGTTCAGTATGGCGATCTTCCAGACGCTTCCGAACGCGCGGGAAGTCACATGAGTGGCAGAGACGATGGTGATGGTACTATGTCTACATCTAATGGGTACGCCAACAGTCTGCCATAGCAGCCACTCTTCCTACATGATTCACCTGCGGCAGTCGCATCCAAGTCGTTATACTCAGGAGCAAACGCGCATTGAAAGGCGAAAGCTAATGGTAACAATTAACTTTCTGACACTTTAAGTAGAGCACACTTCACGGCTTCTGTTCCCTCTACAAACTCACCAACGAAGCCACATATGCACACACAAGGCAACATCGCGGAAGTCTCAACCCCTTCATCCAAGAAGACTCCTCGCCTAATCATTCACGGGCCCAAGATGTCTTCAACTCCTGAACTATCTCAATCACAGGAGGCATACACCCCTCGACTATCGGATGGCAGCCCTGCGAAAGTTCGGCCGCCTGTATTCCGGGCAAGATCGTCAATACCATCTTCCATTTCAGCAGGGGAGTTTGGGCGTCAAGGCGTAGTTGCAGCATACAGTTCGCGTCTCAACCCATATGCCTTGCACCCCGGAGAATACAAGCTTCTGAGGGAGCATATCACGCTTCCGCAGGTTTCGGTCTATCTCAGCATTCGAAACGCCATTCTGCGACTATTTACGAGAAACCCCTTGGTTAGTGTAAATCTAGTAGAGGCAGTGGGCTGTGCACAAGACGCCCGCTACTTCAACATGGCCAAAGTCGCATATTACTGGCTGATGAGGAATGGTTACATCAATTTCGGGTGTGTCGAAGTGCTGAATACTGCCGGCCCAGTCTCTCGAACGAAATCAAAGGCAACTCGACGCCGAACCATCGTCGTCATTGGGGCCGGTATGTCTGGGCTGGGGTGCGCTAGGCAGCTTGAGGGGCTTTTTGCACAACTCGGAAATCAATGGACGAGCGAAGGGGAGAAACAACCCAGGGTGATCTTACTGGAAGGTCGAAACCGCGTCGGTGGCCGAGTGTACTCTCATCCACTACAGCAGCAAACAAATAGCGATCTGGCTTCCGGTCGCCGTTGTACAGCCGAGATGGGTGCTCAAATCATCGTTGGCTTTGATCATGGAAATCCAATGAATGCCATCATTCGCGGACAGCTTGCGATACCTTACCATGTCTTGAGGGACAACACTATTTTGTATGACCATGACGGGACTGTAGTGGAAAAGAGTCAGGACATGCTTGTAGAAAAGCTGTACAACGACATTCTTGATCGAGCGAGCGTGTACCGCAACAAACCCGTGCCCCTCCGGACTGTCGAAGGCAACCGAGAGCTGATATGGTTTGGAAAAGATACAGGTGGTGAGGCTGGCCCAATGGTTTCAGCGCTCGAAGATTCTGATGCGCACGAAAATGCCACTGGGATCAATGCTACTGTCGAGGACAAACCGTCATCTGGCGTAGAGAAGCTAGCTGGACGTGCGTACGTACTCACTAATGGGATAAACTCGGATATGTCTGCTGTAGAAGCCGCGCAAGCTATGGGCTGGCAGGTCAAGCCGAACGTGTCACCTAGCCAATCACTCGACTTGGACTCTATTGCAAAGTCATCCAAACACCCGACTTTAGGAGAAACAATGGACGACGCTATCAGGCAGTATGGGGAGCTTCTGGATATTACACCTAGGGATATGCGACTGCTCAACTGGCACCATGCGAACCTCGAGTACGCCAACGCTGCTACTATAGGCAGTCTCAGTCTGAGTGGTTGGGATCAGGATATCGGGAACGAGTTCGAAGGCTTCCATTCCCAGATCATCGGTGGCTATGTGCAAGTCCCACGCGGTCTGTGGCAGTGCCCTACGAAGCTGGACGTCAGATTCAGCCATGCTGTCAAATCTATTCGCTACAGCGCAGAGGAACAAGCGGCAGTCCCTGTGAGAATCGAATGTACAAACGGAGAGGTCTTCGAAGCGGACAAACTAGTGATAAGTACTCCACTGGGTGTCTTGAAGGAGGGTTCGATTGAATTTGAACCGGCTTTACCAGAGTGGAAGACCTCGGTGATAGATCGGCTTGGTTTCGGGCTCCTTAACAAGGTATAAATCAGCACAAGATATAAGCATGTCACATTTCTCCTAACGTGCATTTAGGTTATTCTGGTCTACGATTCCCCGTTCTGGGAAACTGATCGAGACATGTTCGGGCTTTTAAATGAAGCAGAAATGCAGGAAAGCCTAAACCAAAAGGACTACGACTCTCGGCGAGGCCGGTTCTATCTGTTTTGGAATTGCATCAAAACTAGCGGACGACCAATGCTTGTTGCGCTGATGGCTGGCAATTCAGCTCATCATACAGAACAAACGGATAACGAAAGCCTAGTACAAGAGGTCACCAGCAGGTTGGCCAAGATGTTCGCTCCAGCCAAGGTGCCACTTCCTTCAGAGACAATCATCACACGTTGGAAAAAGGATCCGTTCGCAAGGGGAAGCTACTCATACGTAGGCCCTTATACTCAGCAAGGAGACTACGATAAGATGGCTCAATCGCATGGGCCGCTGCACTTCGCGGGAGAAGCCACATGCGGAAGCCATCCTGCCACGGTCCACGGCGCGTACATCTCGGGACTTCGGGCCGCCGCAGAGATTGTTGAGTCCATGATTGGACCTATCAAGGTGGAACACCCCTTGGTCGAGAAGAAGGTCAAACCGGAGCCAACCCACGCCTCAACAATGGCGGGGCTCAAGCATAAGCTTGATGAAGAGGCTACCCAGCAGCCAGTGCGAAACATACGTCAGGCACGAGACGAAGACTACGAAGCGTCTGTCATTGGAGCCATTTTAAATGAGATTGGGGAGCGTCCCATCAAGCCTGGACGAGGCGGCTTGAATCCATTCCTCCTGTACACGAAAGACTACTGGCATATATGTAAAGCTGACTGCGACAAAGCACGCAGGGAGGCAACAGGCGACCCTACTGCAAAAGCCAGCAAGACTGAAGTCCGCATCGCGTTGGGTCAGATGTGGCGGAACGCAATCCCGGACATCAAGAAGCCGTACCTAGACCAAACGCAGTCGGCCAGAGAGGAGGGCGCTGCGAATGCCGCCGAGTACAATAAACGAGTGGTTGAATGGGATCGTGAAGCGGCAAGGATCAGGCAGGAATATGTGCAGAACAACCCGCCGCCTGGAGCCGCGACTGGAGCAGATACGGGTAAGACGGCTATCGAGAATGGCTGGGGACGAAACATGCGGAGGTAGTGGTGTTCGAGATCTGGTCAGCATATGCATGGCGCTGGAGGTATTGGCGTCCAAGTGTGTATTGTGTACTGGTATGGGTATGTCTGTTATTGTTTTGGTCTGCATTTACGTTTCAAGGGAGGTCTGCATTTTTTGGGTGGTCAACTGGCCGGTGTCATGGGATCTTCTATTAGCTACCTAGCGCGGTGGCATTAGTCCTTGTACATTCAAGTGGGTGAACTAGAGGGGTCCTCGCAGCAATGCGCAGATCGGTGGCTCCACGATGCCTCAGTCTGCCGCCTGATAGGGCCTGTGGGCTTCACGGGTTCCTGCGTTGTGGGGAGTATACTTAGCTGCTGTGTCGGCACTCAATCTATTGGCATGTTCTTGTAGACTACAGCAGATATCTCTACAAAGATGTGCATATCCTTCGACCGTCCTCAATTGCTTGACATCGCTCCCTATCTTAATATAATTGATCAATTGCGCAGATGGTTTATGTTGCTACTGCCGAATGCATTCAATTAATTGAATAGCTGAAGTTGAATATCAATTCATTCAGATGGCGTGCGTCGACCGAGGGAAATCGTCCGCGGGGTTCCTAGCGGACGAGAAACACCAAGGCCCTGATATCTACTCACAGCACAATAAATTATGTCACGAGAGAGCTCCAGAGTCCTTCGGCGGTTGAACCCGTTTGGAATACTATCCCACGCAAAGCAACGCATCCACGCGATATCAGGCTGCATCGCTCCCAGTGCGGGATGGCGAGGCTGGGCGCTCGGGTCGGTTACGGTGCCGTTCTGGAGGACGAGGCCGAAGGCGGCTGCATTTAGCCCTCGACGGTGCATGCGCTGGCCGTGGTTCCCCTCATGGACGAGTGCTGTCGGGCGGAGGCTGGTGTCGCGTGGTGTTGTACCGAGCAGTCTTTCTTGCCACACCCACAGCATGGCACCGGGGATCTTGGACGCTGCCGGGCTGGACTCTGGTTCTGGGTCTGGTCGCTGGGGCAGGCCGGCCCCGCAGCGGTGCTGTCGCTGAGACCGCCTGCGCGGTCGCTGGGAGGGGAGGGTCTGCCGCAATGCTGGGGAGCAGGACGCCGGTGTGGTGCGTGATTCGTGGGCCCGAACTGTCAACGAGGCCGTTGCATGACCTGCCGCTTCGGTACGCCTGCTCCCACTCCCAACTGCTCTCCACCACGGCCGCACGACACACCACCTGCGCCGCAACACCCCTCGTCTGTCCAGCAAATTGCTCCCGCCGCGCCTGCACTGCACCGCATTCACCGCCGCTGTCACAGCCGCGTCTCCATGTTCCGCCTCCGCTCGCTGCAACTCTCGGCGACCTGCCCTCTCGCTCGCACCGTGCCGTCGTGAGCTGCTCCGTCATCCGCGCCCTCAACCACCACCGCCTGGACCCTAGCTCCACGAGCCTCCCGCCGGCAGCATGACCTCCTTCTTCAACAGATTCGTGCCGAAGCAGGTACGTTGGCCCCGAGTCCTCTCTTGTTTGCAACCCGGCGCAATGGCTAACTTCACGTCCTACGCAGCCAGCGAGCCCAGCTTCGGCCAGCACCCCGACCAAGAAGGACCCCAATGCTCCCCAGCCCACGCCGCTCGAGAAGCTGTTGGCCGACGCCGGGCCTATACGCGACGACGGCAGCGACAAGTTCTTCGGCTTTGAGAATGTAGGTGCCCTCGGTGCTGCTGATGTCTTATTTGCGCTAACACCGAAGCCAGTTTGGGAGCACCTGGTACATTTCCCTCCACCCCTCCCACACCCTCCCCCCTCTCAACTGACCCGATCGCCCAGCTACTGCAACTCTATAATCCAATGCCTCTACTACTCGGTCCCTTTCCGGGAACAGGTCATCAACTTCCCCACCAGGTCTCCGCAAGAGATCCTCGAACGGCCGTCATCTCCGCTCCGCTTGAATACCGACATACCACCATCCGCGAATGGACACAATGGCGCCTTGTCGCCGACCAAAGGGAGGAATTCGCTCTCCAGTCCGAATCAGCCTTCACCGCGCAAGCCCGTGGCCACGCCCGGCAAAGATGCGAACCCCCCAGGAACGAAGCCCGAGGACAATAAAGACTCTCCAGAATACAAGAAAAAGTTAGCCTTAGCGGCTGGCCCCGTGTTAAACATGGACTACGAGAACTCGCACAGCTACGGCATGTCCGAGTCGCTATTCACCTCGTTAAAGGACATATTCGAAGCCATCATCTCTCATCGATCACGTATTGGCGTAGTGAGCCCTCACAAGTTCCTTGAGATTCTACGGCGGCAACATGAGATGTTCCGATCTGCCATGCATCAGGACGCCCATGAGTTCCTGAACTTGCTCCTAAACGAGGTGGTGGAAAATGTGGAGCAGTTTTCAAACCAGCTGGGTAGCAAGTCAATTGAACAAAATGGAGGGGCATCAGAAGCCGGATTCGTCAATGCTCTGACATCAGCTGTGTCCGCTGTCGTGCCTACTTTAGGAGGCTCGAATTCTCCAACGCTGAATACTGGCTGGGTCCATGAACTATTTGAGGGCACCCTCACATCTGAGACACGGTGTTTAACGTGTGAAAATACGTCCCAAAGGGATGAGGCATTCCTCGACTTATCAGTCGACCTTGAGCAGCATTCTTCGGTAACGTCCTGTTTACGAAAGTTCTCCGAGGAGGAGATGTTGTGCGAACGGAACAAATTCCACTGCGACAAATGTGGAGGCCTACAAGAAGCAGAAAAGAGGATGAAAATAAAGAGACTACCACGGGTCTTGGCCCTTCACCTTAAACGGTTCAAGTACACAGAAGACCTGCAGCGTTTGCAGAAGCTCTTTCATCGAGTCGTATACCCTTACTATCTTCGACTTTTTAATACCACCGATGACGCAGAGGACCCCGACAGGCTGTACGAGCTTTATGCCATCATTGTACACATCGGAGGTGGCCCGTATCATGGTCATTACGTTTCTGTTATCAAAACACAAGACAGAGGATGGCTACTTTTCGACGACGAAATGGTGGAGCCGGTAGACAAAGACTACGTACGGAATTTCTTTGGCGGAGAAAACGTACTCGCGTGCGCCTACGTTCTTTTCTATCAGGAGACCACCTTGGAAGCTATGCAGAAGGAACAAGAAGCTGAGGGGTTGGCAGCTGCAACACGAGCGTCTGAGGGTGAGAAGAACGGGGTAGCGGCGAATGGGAAGCAGAATGGGCATGCACAGCCTCTCAGTGACCACCACCCGATCCACCACGTTACCACACCAGCGAGTGAAGAGCCCGAGTTTGTCAATCTCGACCATGCTAATACTGCTCCTCCGCTGCTGCACCATGACCCGAACCCTATTGAGCACGCGGTAACATCCACCGGTATACCAGCCCCAGCCCTCAGCCCAATGAGAAGCAACCTGCAGTCCAAGAAGGAGAAGGCGAAAGAGGAGAAGGAGAGGAAGGCGGCAGAGAAAGAGCTGGAGAGGCAGGCAAAACTGAAGCAAAAAGAGCTGGAGCTCAAGCGCCGGGAGAATTACAGGAAGCAAGAGGAAGACCTTAGGGCGGCACTGGCTATGAGCAAACAGACAGCCGCAGAGGAGGCCCAGCGCACAGGGGCAACAGCCGAGAAGGGCGGCGTTGGGAAAGACAAAGAAAATTCGAAGGGTGGTGGGTTGAGCCGGTTCAGACACAGCAGCATGAGCATTCGGCACAAGCCCAAGTTTTGGTCCGGAAAAGAAAAGCCGGAACATGAACTTTCGCAACCTCTTAATATCCAAGAAACTCCTGCTTCTACGGTGGAAGAGGAGCATAGCGATACGACGGCGCCCGCCGCCGGCACATTAGACAAGCCCGAAAAGACGAAGAACCGATTTAGTCTAGGGCGGAAGAAGTCGGGCTTTCTCCACTAGGTGAATGATTCCTTGAATTGTACACTACGACCCAGTCTTGCATGATGATGGAGATGATTTCCTTTTTTGTATATCCGTAACAGCACTCGCCACGTCTGCGCCTGGGTGGGTGACCAGGAAAGATTTCATGGGGACGAGCTATGATCTTCCCGAGACGCCCGAATCGACGGTATCTCGGCATCCTGCAAAAAGGATGGCATAATTTCCTGGGAGGGTTCAGACGCGACGTGATATGGATGGAGCTTTTGGCATTAACCGGATGATAGTCCCATGGGACTTCGAAACAGCGGTTCATTATTTGCTGCTGCACCGATTGGAGAGATTACGAGTTAGCATTTGCGATGGAGCGTTGTTACGCGGACTAGGTACATATGAATGCATGTCAGATCTGGACGCCTTAAAAGGAGGTTCCGATTTGGGTATGATGGATCAACGCTACGCTCACCGTTTGGTTGTGAATGCCATGTGTGAATGTCCCTCCTTGGTCTGGTTGTGAGATGGAGTGGAATGCCCTCGCGACGGCGACCTCGTCTCCTTCTTTTGACTTTCACGTCCGCCGTAACGGGTTTGGGAAACGAGAGTGGTGCTGAAGTGACTTGGTGGGATGCTCTTCGGCTCGGAGTGCCTGTGTACGTTGACCAGTTGACAATCCTGCTAACATTTAATAGCTCCAGACTACGCTACGAGTGCATCGTGTCGCCGCATATCTATTATACGCAATTGATTTGCTCCAAACTTGCGTTTCAAGAGGACTGACTTTCAGAGGAGCTTCAGCAAGTACTCAAACCACTGGTGACATCGTCCTATGATTTGAGGGAATAAGAAACTATGCCGCGAACGTGAATACGAGCGCACAGGGGCAAATATATGTCTTCTTGCGACTGGTGAGCAGTCATCTCATTTAGGGGTGCGTCAACACCCTTCTTCGAGTGTGAAGACATTGATTTGACGCTGATCCAGCAGGATAGTCGGGCGGCGAACAATGGTCACAATGAGGGTACTTTGAAAGGATACTGCTCAAGTAATATAATGCGCTGAGATGATGATTAGGATAGAACCATGGTCATGGCCCTGGAGAAGTTGGGTAGGGTATGGCGACTAATGCTGCTTTACCGCACCTGGCATCCTTTTTGTATCTCCTAAGCAATAGGTAACCCATCTGGTATGTCTGGACACGATGGTAGCTGTGTAGCGTTGGTCTGAATTGTTCGGGGCGAGTTCTGTGTGCCCGTGTGCCCTTGGAGGGTTGACAATGATGATGAGTGCTATCTTCGGAGGCATATAGGGACGCGAAAAGATGTAAAGTCTTTTGGATCTCGCACTCAGCGGCGAAGCAGAGTCTACGAACTCGGGTTGTGTTACTAGGGTTCGACTTTATGCTTTGCACGAAGGTCTCCTTCATCCTGCTGAGCACACAGGTTGCCTCGCGCCTATGGTCTTTGATTACGTTGCTTGTCCTCAGGATTTCGTGTATTCTCTATTGTTTTGTCTTCGCATCAAATCAAAGGCAGTTTTCGAGGCCGAGCTTGTCCTGAGGGCGATGTATAAGTATCGGCGTGCTGCAATATCAGTTCCTTTGAGTCTTATTTTCAAAACGCGTAATCGCGAGAGGATTCTTATAAGGTAGTCTTGGATCGAGAGCGAATCACTGTGATGCTGATTAGTGGTCTTTACTCCCCTGTGACTCCTGCGCACGTCACCTCTGTATATAACACCTCCATCCTCAGCCCTCTCTCTTCACATCATCATCTCCTACACAAGTACAGAGCCTGCAGTCCTTACAGCGTCTTGCTACGTGACAGTTAGTAGCTGAGCATGTTTCTTTCCTTCTTCCTTTCGGCCGTCTACTTACCTACGTTGTCGCCTTTGCGCCTACTTCCTACAATTCTGGATTATTGAGCGTCTCCAGCGCTACTCAAGCTGTGAGAAAACCTTAGCGTAACGAAGAGTGTTGCCCATAGTATCTCTTAGTAAATCAATCCACGGACGCCTAAGGCGACTCGGCAATTTGTTCAAATTTTTAGAAAACCTACCTCTGGAACATCTAGCATTACCCCAAGCAATGGTAAGAAAGTTTCCACAGACTAACGATGAGATGCCCACGAAGATTGCATAGGGCAAGAACCTCGCTACTAGTCTCCCAGTCAGTGTGTAGCTCTGAACAAGTCTTAGTTCATAGTTATTACAGCCATAGCTATACCCCAACAATGCTTACTATACGTAGGTAAGTAGACGGCCGAAAGAAAGAAGGAAAGAAAAATGCTCAACCACTGACTGTCACGTAGCAAGACGCTGTTAGGACTGTAGGCTCTGTACCTGTGTAGGAGATGATGATGTGAAGAGAGGGCCAAGGACGGAGGTGTTGTATACAAAGGTGACGTGCGCCTGCCATGTCTACTGTCTTGTGTCGCATGTTTAACAACCTACAGGGTTCTTGATGGATGTGGCCGCTCCAGAGTGATAAGCTGCTAGGAAGAGACAACTCGGTAGAGTGACAGGCCACAAGTCTGGGCACACTCTTTCTCCACTGCTTGGGGTTCCCCCGAATTTTTTTGAAGATTCAGAGGTGATGTCGAGGTTCAAGCGGTGTAAATTGGACTGCTTCTTGACTAATTGGCTGCTCAGCAGCCAGGCTACGCCCAACAGTCGTATGGAGTGAGCAAGTTGGATCCAACCTGTAATGCGTCCATGTGCCCAGAATTAAGGCCTATTACTGTAAGTCGGAGAGTTATCTATGAGAGCCTGCGTGATACGATGAGTAGCTAGGCGTTAGTGATGGTGTCGGCAGCATGCAGCATGCAAGACGCAAGTGATTCACGCACTCGCGAATGCCTCTCATGCGCACACGTCGTTGCAGAAACGGGACATCCTGCTTTGTTAGTAACGCCTTGACTTATGATTTCGTAAAACAGTTGACCGAGAGGATAACAGAGATTAGCATCGTGGTTTTCTGCCATGGGACGACATGGCGCTCCACATGCCTGCTCTGTTCCGAAAATTTCCCTGCTATACCGGCCCTTCTCATCCAGGAGTCGTCTTTCCGATCATGCATGGGACCTGCCGCGCAACGCGCGCACGATGCCATACATGTGCAGCATCTCACGCAAGGACCAGGTGACATCTGACCGCTATCGGTTGGTGATGCTTTTTGCGATTCAGAATAGGTCGGCGACCTGAAGAATAGCTCGATTCTCCACGAACCTAGTCCGCTGCGAGCCGTGGGAGGAAAGGGGAATATCCTGGATAGGCTGGAGCTGATGCATGGCGAGGAAGCCGGTGAAGATGAAGCCATCCGAAAAGGCCGAAGATCAACACCACAACCCCTCTTCGCTGAGGGACGATCCCAGGGTGCCTGCGGTAACAGCCAATCAAAGTAGTGCCTCATTCCAGACCCCTCATCTTGGTGCGCGATCAGGGTTCAGTGAGAGTCAGGGGCTCCTGTCATCCAGAAAGCTTGGGCGCCGATCGAGCACGCCAATCACGCAGAAAAGGGAGAACCTTTGCGGAGAAGCAAATGGATCGAAAAAGCGGCCATGCTGGGGAGAACGTTGATGATGGTGAAGGCATTGTATCGTGAATTTGTTGACTGGCTGCGTCAGTGCGCTTGAGCCAGGGCTCCCTCCAGAAGGGAGGTAATAAACTCGCAACAACGCCCACAGAATGTGCTACGTGGTTTGATATAGAGTGGCTACCACACACACTGAGAACTCTACAACGAAGTAGGTTTCATCCTCGGGAGAAATGAAAATGAAGGGCTACCGAGTCTTCCCGCGCTAGCTTGGCCGACGGCAAATGAAGCAGTCCCAAGAGCGCGCAGGGCAAGTTCTTTGGATCGGGTCAGGTGCCATTGGCAAAAGCCTGGACGTTGAACACAGCAAGAAGTCTCTCCACATGGAATCCGACAGTATGGAAGATTTTGGTGGATCCGATATATTGACTTGCCAGTGGCTTCTGGGGAATACTTTGTCACATCCCAATACAAATGAGCCATGGTTAGGCCGCCTCAGTCCAGATCTCACAGTAATCAATAGAGTCCGTTGGTCTCACAGAGCCGCGACTCACGATCTGTCGATGGAAAATGTAGGTGATTAGGCTTGGCGCCAAATCCAGCACGATGTACGAATGCGGACATGGTAGTTCCCGGAGTGGATATGGCCAATTTCCTGGACCAAGACAGCCAAGGCCATCCATGCAGCACGTGGGGAAGATGAAGCTTGCACCAATGTCAGTAAGAAAATGCTGATCGATATCTGAATTTGCTGGAGCGTAAAAGCATCTCGAGACCACGGTTCAGGTCGAGTCACTGCACCGCGCGCAGATCTATCACATGGGGACCGGCTCCCACTCGGGCGTAAAGCACCCTCCAGGCTGAACGCCCAGATAAATTGCGGTGACGGCAGTTGGCAGGGATATTGATGAGGAATAGTGTGCACTGTGTTGAGTGAGGCAGCGGGAATAAGCAAATACGATTGTGGAAGAGTGATGCCATCTGTGCTCTGTCGCAGCAGTTGCAGATGTGGTTTGCCACTCGGAAGCGCTTACTTGTTGAGCCATTAGACAACATGAATGTAAGAAGCACTGTGCTAAATGCGTGAGAGAATGCGGCAGCACCTAACGGTCACTGGCGTGGAAATAACAGATCCGCCTAACAACCTGACAGAGCCTATCGCAGCGCCATCGCGACGTCGAAGCAGCCACAATCCACCTGCAGAATCGTCCGCAACCCTCGGCAACATGATTAGGTTGCCCGCCATCTTGCCACTACTTTGTAGCGCGATATGCTAAGGTCCCGTTCGTATGTGGAGTGATAGTTTCTGTTTGCTTATTAGGCAACTTAACAGTCATGTGCGCACTACGCTACCACTGCTTGGATTGCTCTCGCGCATTACTGAGATGTGGACGCAGAGGGAAAATGCTTCAGGGCGTAAATCAGAAGGAACGTTGCCAAGAGCGCTTGTACGTACTCGCTCTTATCCCGAGGTACCTCTACTACTGAGGGGTCCTCCAGCTCGACGACCTCCGGACGGGACGCAGGGACCACAGGCGAAGATGTGCAGCGCGATGGCTTGCGGCGTGGACAAGCTCCCCTGGTTGGCCGTGTGGCCGCCGCTAGACCCCCGTCTCAAGGCTCAATCGCAGGGCTTGCGGCACGTCTTCGTCTTTCACTAGAACGCTAGGCTCAATGGAATTTGGCTGCTGGCCGCCATCCGGCGCCGAGCAGAACTACTACTGCTGAGGCCTCACAAGCTACGGCGGAAGACTGTGCTTCCGTGTCTGGCACCGACCGCACAACTGTAAGCTTCACCATTCCCAGCCCCGAGTGAAAAGGACAGCGGCGCGGGCCCCCGGTGGTGCGATGGCTGGCGGAGAATGGGCTGGTGTTGGTGGCAAGAAGTCGTCGGGCTCCACGAACAGTAGCAAGAGTCGCCAAAGGCACCATCAGTGACGACATGGCCACAGGGTTCAACTGCATCAGGCTGCGTTGCCGAGAGCACACCGCGGAGGGCGCCCACACGCTATGTCGACAAGACGCAGCCAAGAAAGAAGGGTCTCTGGGGACGGGGGGGACGATTGGGCGTTCATGGTGCCGGCTTGACAGCTCGAGACAAGATTGACGAGGCGCGCCGCTCTCCCGGGTTTTAGAGCTGCAGGATGACGCCTTTGTGAGCCCCTGCGCGGAGCCCTGCTCCGAAGCGTGCCCTCCCTCAAGCCTATCTGCGCCCTCCATCCAAGCCAGCCTCACCGCTCCCCTCCACCCCCAGCTGCTGTCCGCTCCTGATTCGCCAGGTTCGGCCAGCTTACGTTCCGCACCCTCATCACATCGCCAGCACGAACTTCCTGCTCTTCCGTGTGTCAGCACGATCCGGCTTGGCTTCACGGCAGGGCCAAAGGCACGAGCTGCGAGCTTGTGGCATCGTCAGCATCAAGCAGTCGTCCGTTCGACCTCTCGACCCGTATCAAGTGCTTTCAAGCGCTATCCGCAACCTAGATAAGGTGGCCGAGAAGCCCCGCGCACAACGGTGCGGAGTCCGGCCGCGCAACGAGGGTCCGGCGGTGCAGGGAGAGGCGCATTTCTCAGTGCGGAATCCTGCATTTTGCTCGAGCCAAGGCGTGCCATTGGCCAGCGGACGGGCGCGCAGCGGAGTCCAAGGGCGGACCCACAGCAACCCTCCCGGAACGGCTTGGGTGAGGAAAGCAGGTACGGGGGTCTTCCTCTCACACCCGGCAACGAAAAGGAGAGCAGGCCGGGCCGCGATTGGCGGGCAGACATTCCAGAAGAACTGCTGTGAGCGCCCTGCCACATCTGAGATGAGAATCGCAGAAAAGAGAGAGAACAGGCGGCCAAATGCAGACAGAGAGCCGCCAGCTCGTGACCAGTGCCACCAGTGCAATTTCGCAGCACAAGAGGAATTTCTGTATGGGGTACAACGCGCGACGATCAAACGCTGCCGAGCACGCCAAACAAGGCCCGAGCGGGCGCATCAGGGGAGGCTAATTAGGTTCGGGCGGGCGTGATGTTCGATGTGCGCGATGATGGCGTGGGATTTGCTGGAGGGCGAGTCGCGATGCATGGGGAGAGTCAGAACACGCTGGCAACACTGGCGACTGCGGCGCGAGTGTCCCGGCATACATCCTTAGCAACATGTGCCGGCTGCGAGCGAGAGAAAGAGAG
Source organism: Lophium mytilinum (assembly GCA_010093605.1). Lineage (NCBI taxonomy): Eukaryota > Fungi > Ascomycota > Dothideomycetes > Mytilinidiales > Mytilinidiaceae > Lophium > Lophium mytilinum. The sequence continues at coordinate 810,448 of MU004185.1, read as the reverse complement.
TGAGAGAGATGCCGCGTAGGTGTCGACTCGGCATCGGCTGCGGCGCCGTTGCGCTACGATATGGCTTGTCAGTGGACATCGGCGATGGGGCGAGGTTGGAGGCCGTGCCCAGGGCTGGGTAGAGGTGTGAAGCGCGGAGAATTAAGAGAAGAGGCGGTCCTGGCGCAGAGTCCGCTGCGGAGAGGGTGAAGGCAAACAGCACATCCATCTCAGAAAACTGACCAGGGAAGGACCCACCCGCCTAGTGCCCATTCATGGCAGTTGCGACCGACTTGACCATGTTGCGGAAGGGGCGAAGCTGTAAAGGCTCAAAGGGGCAAGAACAGATAACGCTTGGCCTACTTAGGCCGAGCAACGACGTCGGCCACTTGGCATGGCGTTTCTCGGGCTGTTGCGCGGCTTGTTTTGGCTTCGAATGTGGTGCTGTATAGGTGGGGCCGGACAGCCACGGGCGTGATAGTGCAGCGTTAAGGTCTTTGTGCCGCTACCCCCAACTCCACCTTCAGCGCCGTCAAAAAGTCGGTGCAGATGCTTGCTCCTCCCCACACGCCAGTGTCAGCCCTAATCCCGGTCGCTGCGGCGCCTCTGAGCGTCCTATGCCGAAATCCCATGCCCTCCTCTGCTCCCCTGCCGCTCTCCCTGCAGCAAGCGGGCCTCAGCGTGCATGGCTAGCGCTGTGGTGGCCCCGTGGCTCAAAGCCATCCTGCTGCCAGTGTTCGCTTGGCTCAGCCTATGATGCCAGCGACGACGTAGGCGGCCGGGGCAAAAGTGCTCCTCCATCGTCAGACGGCTCCCGAATTTATCTTCTCGTAGCCCCCCCGAGTGTCTGCCGATCGAACCCTTCTCTCACCAGACCCCATCAATTCCTAGCCGTTACCCTCTCCACACACACACAAGCACACCGCCCGCTCATCTTCGCTCCATTGAAACGCGCCGTCCCATCTCTGCTCTCTTCGTCGCCCGCAGCACGCGGCTTCACACTCTGACAGCCGATTTTCCCTGCATCGCCTGCTCATCGCCCGTTGTGTGCGATTCTCCACCCTCCACTCGCCAGCACCGAGTCCGCTGAAACGCTTGCCCGGCTACTCCTGCGAGCTCTTCGTCATCCGCCCGCCAAACCTAATCTCAGCTCATCCATTGCCACGGCTCGTCGTGCTCGGATTCATCCAGCGATCGGCAACCGGACGTGCCCATCGTTTCCCGCTACGGAAGGCCGCCAGACGGGAGTTCCCAGCACCGCCGTCGAGCAGTTTAAAGACACGCAGATCCCACGTCGTCTGCGTGCCAGTGATCGTCTGTCCCCACGTTTCTCACACCTCCAACTGTCGTGTTTCAGCATCAATCCCGACCCAGTCTTCTTCACGATCCTCTGATCCTTTCACTATGGCTATGGCCGTCGACAACCGACAGCAGTCCCAGCTCAACACCATGGGCTACGACCACCTCCGCTATCCCGCACCGCACTTCACGAACCCGTGGGTTTCGGGCCCCGCCGCGCCTTCATCGCAGATGTATCCCGCGTCTGGACTCGAAAAGTTCGAAGGTGCCAGTCAGCAGCATGTTCAGAGGCCAACCAGCCTATCGCTTCCCTTCCACAACCTCCCCGTTACGGCGCCGCCCCTAGGATCAGGTATTAGTCTCTCAGATGGCACTTTCGGATCACAAAACTTACTTGACGCTTCGCAAGATCTTCTCAACCCATCGAGGACGTACCCCAGTGGATATTCGTCAGCGTCGCCCAATGCTGCCTCGTATGCTCCCACGTCAGCGCCGCAATATCCCATGGACTATTCCAACAACTCCAGAAGCCCGTATGCGTACCAGCAGGACCCCGCGCGGCGCTCTTCCCACCCGTCAGTATCCTCCGCCGACCTCCTCGAGAACCCAGTCGAGTCTCAGCGCCAGCGCCAAAGTTCTTTAGTTGACTTTAACAGAATCAATTCCCAGCAAGCACAGCGCAACAGCTTCAGCGATGCCCTGGATGCTAGCCGGGGAATGGTCGCCATGAGCCAAGACATCACCCCGCGCAACATCTACGGCAACCAAGGTGGTAGCAGGAGTTCGTCTGACTCGTATGGATTCCCGTCCACGCACTCCGCCCATTCGTCTATTTCGTCTGCCAGCACGTATCCATCCTACTACAATGGATCAGTTGCCGAGTCTTCCGTCACCGACTACAGCTCAGCCTCGGAATCAGTAGAGCCAATGACTTCTCGGACACTCCCGCGGCCTTCAGCACTGATCGGCACGAACTTGCCGCCCGCGCCCCAATCGATGATGGGACAGTTCAGCTCCAAAGTCTCGTCTAGCTCGCAGAAGAAGCACAAGTGCAAGATTTGCGACAAACGATTCACCCGCCCTAGTTCATTACAAACACACATGTACAGCCACACTGGCGAAAAACGTATGTGCAGTATCCGCTTACGCACCGTTCATCGTGCTGACATATTCTAGCATTCGCATGCGAAGTAGAGGGCTGTGGCCGCCACTTTTCCGTTGTCTCGAACTTAAGGAGACACCGAAAAGTCCACAAGGGGGAACGCGACCATGACCATCCCTCGCCTGAGGATATGTGATTGATTAAGTTCGACTGCTTGCCGATTGTTTTATCGGTTTTCCTTGTCTATAGGAGACAAGGTTCACGACGCCTCGGACTTCGCAATTGCGCGGCATATCAGGTTTTGTTTACAATGTCTTCCAGTTGATCATGCGTTTGAGATATCCTCTGCCGCGTTTTTCCAGCTTGCCCAGCTGTTGCCAAGCTAGATAGGGTTGGAAGAAGAGATGAGGCTCTTGGGAGAGTCTGGACTGATCTCCAAGCGTCGTTACCCTTGCATTTATACCAAGATGGTGCTGATACTCCTGCCTCATTTTCAGAGGCTGCAAGAGTTATGTAGGCATCGGAGTTGGAATGGTTTGCTTATCTTTCACGCGTTTTGGTGTTGTTCAGTGTACCATTATACCGTACGGGCCCTGTTTACCTTTTTGTTCGCGATGGGATTCTCTGTTGGATCTTGCATGTCATTCGCTATACCCTTTAATGTTTTAGACTCTCGTTGCGCCTGGCTCAGCACTAGCGAGAGGCGCGCACAGTTTGTACTGTATAATATGCCTGGTTGCGGGGTTCGCTGAGACGCTCAGCAAGACTGCCACGGTGGCATAGTCAACATTCGTTAGGCAGCGTAGTCGCAATAGACGAAATGTTCCCCATAGTACTGAAGGCGCCAACGGTATCACAGTGTGTGCTAGTAATGCAACGGACAGATTGCGACAAGTCATCAGGCGGCCTCCACCTCCGTCAGCGTCGTCATCTGCGGCGTCGGGCGTGGAGGCCGCTGTGCTGGTGAATTGCTGGGCGACGGTGCCGACAAGCATTGAGCGCCCAAGCCCTGGGTGCCGCCGACGTCATCCACCCCTGCTAGCGGGACCCTGACGATCACCACTATTTGCCAAGCACTGCCCAGCCGCGATTGGTTGATATGGACGAAGACAGTGCGGACTCAGTGTAACCCTGCGACGGCACTCAAGCTTGGTTGGCGCGCCCGCTCGGCTCTCTGAACGGCTCTCTGAACGGCTGTCTGAACGGCTGTGGAATGGGGGTCGCAGCCAGCACTACCGACTGACCGAAGCGCGGACTCCGGCTTGTCTCGTGCCCATGTAGTCGGACCGTCGCCGCATGAGCCTCCAAAGGCAATTATGCGTCCGAAGACGAGTCTCTGGCAGCAAACAGTCCGCGCTTTCGTGGGCTTCTTGCGAGCACCAAGAGCGACCTCACGGGGAGCGAGGCAGCCAGCCGGTGCGATTTGAGCTCGAGCTACTATGACTAACGTGCGATCAGATGATTCTGCTCACCCGGTAGCCCAGCGAGTCGGCAGCGTTGCCCTCTCTCCCCTTTTTCAACGCCCAACAGTTGTGCTAACCTCTCTAGCCCGCACAAGTTTCATACTATCAAAATCGGCTGTCAGATGAGCCACGCGACGTCGACCATGGTTGATTTCACTGGGCAGCATCTCCGATCCACTATCTCTTTTGAACAGTATGACCCATGAGAATGCGTAGCTCTCACAGTGTGGTCAGGCCGGCGGTGAAGCTGCTTGGTCTCCCATCAGTCAACGTGGCCGGAGCCATACAATTTCGACTTGTGATCACGCGGCGTCTCACAGTGATAGACCAAGGAGCCAGAGCATTGTAATGTATCGTATTAAGGATGCGGAGACTCCATTCAGGACAGCCAGAAGGACCTCCATGGGCTGAGCGTATCTAATTTCATTCCAGCTATACAGTCCGTTTTGTAAGTAGGTATGCCACGGTCTAGTCTAGAACGATATCTGTGGACCTCAATGCGACCACGGATGGCACGATGCGGATATATGATGGATGTAGAGGTGCATTGGTTTTCTGAAGACTCGCTTTCCAGACCACGCTCAAAGCAGAAGTACACCGTGGCCGAGGATAGGGAGAATACGGCTCTCCTAGGAGCAGTCCTACACGTGTCGCTTCTCGAGCCTCGGATACGAAGCTTCCCCTCCAGACTGGTGATATCGAGATGCATTTCTGGAGAGCTGTCGTCAAGGACTACCCTCTAACCTTTGACGTATTATTGTTCAGATTAAATGTGCCAGCATCGTCTTCCCCCGGACGAGCTTTAGCAACCAACTTACCTGACGCAGACAACTCTGGCGAGCATCATGGCTCGGCCCAGCTCAGCGACGCAAGCGGATTTAGCTAACGCCTGGGCTTGATCTTCGATGTTTTCCCCATGGCCAGTTATGCACGCTGTCAATCACGACCGTAGGTAATTTTTCCCCGCTTTAGAGGCGGTTTCCCGTCTGTTTCATCGTCATCCTTTTCTGGTGCCTTCTTCTTCTTGCTTGCGACAGCCTTGCTACTAGTACTGCCATTAGGCGTTGGATGACTGCTCTCTCGACCACTTGGAAACGATGAGGTTGGCGTAGGGGCGTGCGAAGGAGTCGTTTGTGCCGAGTTTGGGGTAGGGGAATCCTGTTGGGGGTCTCCAGTCAGTAGAGATTCGGAAAACGGTATGAGCAAACCGCAGTCTGGTACATACTCGCATGAAACTGGCAGAGCTTCTACTGAATATTCGGTCTCCCTCATTGATCATGGCCTTTCGACGGGTTGAAGTTCCTGGCCCAGCACCGCCGGCTGTAGTGGTGCCTGTGGATCCTTTGATGTAGTTGTCAAAGCCTTTGATGATGTTGCCTGCGCTGGTCTCTTCTAAGTAGGATGTCTCGGCTTTGTAAATGCTCTCCTCGAGCGAGGCCTTCAAAGATCAGCAATTGCGAACGTTTTCCTTTAACGCAGCTTAGGGCCAGCTTACCAGCGAATTGTCTAGCTGCCGCTTCTTCTGCAGCGTTTCGCGGAGGTCGCGACGAAGCTTCTCGTAGTAGGGCATTCCAGCAGAGGCGTCTGGGCGGTGTCCACCGCTGCCAGGAGGCGGTGCATTTTCAGCCATTGCGATCGGAACACACAGGCGCAGTCGAAGCAGGTGGTGAGTTCGTGGGCTTCTTCGAAATGGGGTGTGCGCGACAAGTTTCTAGGTGAGGTGTCTCGAAGGCCGCGATCCACGGGTGGATGTGGATGCTGGGTTGGCACGTGCGGCCGGCGTTTCTTCGGCTCTCCGCGGGAACGGTGACAGCGATCGCTGCGTTCTTTCAACTTCAACGTCGGTCCATCACAATCACTACCTCTACATCACTACGCCCGAGTTCCCCCCCACCACCAGATCCTGCTCCTCTGCCTCCTGTCGCCGCTCCGTTAGTTGCGTCGCCGCCTCACAGCATCTGCGTCGCCAGACTCAAGCCCTCTCATCAGTCATCCCGCCCGCAGCGTACAGCGCCGCCATGGATGCGAAAGAAGTCGAGCTGCGTGGCAAGGCCATCACAAAGGCCTATGCTGCTGGCGACCCGTCATCTACTCTCCTGGATCTCCTGAAAGGCCTCCGCGAAGGCGTTCGCGCCAGCGAGGACCTGCTCCGCTCAACGCGCATTGGAGTGACCGTGAACAAGCTTCGCCAGCACAAGGACCCTACAGTAGCGAAACAAGCGAACGAACTGGTAGGCAAATGGAAAACCGATGTCAGGAAGGCCGCGTCAGGTTCCGCCACGCCCAAGGCCGCCAACGGGATTGCGTCCCCTGCCCCTGTTGCTCAGTCTGCGACCCCTCCAAAGACCAAGAAGCACAACGTCGCTCCCGAAAACAGAAGCCATAAGACCGACAAGGTGGACTGGAAGGTCACAGGAAATGATACCCGGGACAACTGCGTGAGACTTATGTACGATGGACTGGCACATATGTCAGAAGACCGTAAGTTGCAAGACACCCCATCAATTAAGCTTCATTCTAGTCCGCTAATTATGCTGATCTGTTATAGTTCCGGAAGACGTACTGCGTATCGCCCGAGACGTGGAAGTGGCTGCATACAACGTATATCAGTCTGAAACGAGCGAGCAGTACAAAACTAAGCTTCGCTCCTTGTACCAGAATCTCAAGAACAAATCCAACCCGGAGCTACGAAAGCGCATCCTCTCTGGCGAGATTACAGCAAAGCGCTTTGTCGTCATGACACATGAGGAGCTCAAGTCGGCTGAGCGTCGAGCGGAAGACGAACGCCTTGAGAAGGAGAATATGAGGGAGGCAATGGTCGCACAGGTGGAGAAGAGTATCAGCGCCACTTTTACGTGCGGGAAGTGCAAGCAGAAGAAGGTCGCCTACAGCCAGGCGCAGACGAGAAGTGCCGACGAACCGATGACGACGTTCTGCGAATGCACCAACTGCGGAAATAGGTGGAAGTTTTCTTGAGATCGAGTCGGACGGCTCGGCGAGTCGGCATCCCACGAAGACCCTGCCTTGGGTTTTGCGTCACCCTGACATTGATTTAGCGACGGCGGTATTGGCGTTATGGAGAGGAGGGAGTCGGACGGGGTGGGGCTCTCTCACGTCCACGGAATTGATTCCTCTATGCTAGCTGTACTGTGGTGGAAGCCTCTTTTTAGTTGTTCTGCCCCGCTTGCTCGTATCCATCGAGGACGAGAAGCAACTCAAAGGACGTCGGTTACCATTTGCGTTGCCGAGGAACCCTCTTGTTCAGCAGGCATGCTTTAGCCGTAGCTAGAACAAGTCCATAAGCTATCTCGTTTCTATCTTAGTCTTTGAAGTGATATCTCCTCATTTCGTTTGCCTTACTTTCCCGTTGATATCATTCTTTCTATGCATATCCCCATATCCATCTTAGGCAACATCTACGAACGCCCTTTTCCGACTTGCCATTGAATCCTCCGCTACGACATCCTCTAACCTTGACATACCATTCTCTTGCACGCGGTCCCCTACAAACCGTAGGGCGGCCATGTTGAACCCGAGAACGTCTTTCATTCCTCCCAGCGTTTGACGAAGATCAGACCGCATATTTTCCAGCATAGATTTCAGTTCCCGGCTTGCGACTACTTGCTTCTGATGCGTGTTTAGCATGAAGAACAAAACCCGGCACACCAGCGTGGTATTCCACTGGCGACGTATCCATATGGCGATGAAGGTAAACAGGGCTGGTAGAGCGGAGAAAGGAAGTACTAATAGCGCATCATGCAGCTGCGCTGCTGGTATTCCCGAGAGCGTATTAAGAACGTGCCGTTCCGCGCTGATATTGCCAAGCGCAAGGAAGACGAAATCTCGCTGCGGCGGTGCAAGACTTGGTTTCACTGCCTTTTGCGCCTCCCAATCCCGCACCAGTTCGAGGTCGGCCGTCCCTAGCTCCAGTGTCTCTGCAATCTTTTCGCCAGCTGTCAAGGTCGATATCGTTTGCTTGGATGCTGCAGCCACTCCGTCTTGACCATCCGGTAGTTCCGTTTCGTTCTCCAGCGAAGTGGTGAGAGTCGACTCGTATAATTCTTCCAGCTCCTTTTCACGCTCTTCCTCTAGGAATATTGGCTCGTCGGTTCGGGACCACACTCGAATGCTCTTGTCGTGTGATGCTGTGACAACAAAGTCACCAGTCTGACTGACAGCCATAGCCCATATCTCGCCATGGTGGCCTTGAAGTTTCTGAACCTGCTCAAACTTATCGCCATCCCAAGTCTTGATCAGTCGGTCCTTGCTGGCGCTGAAGAACATGTGGGTCTCGTCGCTGGAGCTTGGACGTGGTATAAAAGAGACTTGCATAATGCTATCACTGTGGGCGAAGAACGCTCTGTGACAGTCTCCAAAATCGAGACCCCAAAGACGAACATTTTTATCTGCGCTACAGGTCGCAATAAGTTTGCTGTCTGATGAGATCGATATATTGAGAACAGGTAGCTTGTGCCCATAGAGGTTGAGGAACAGTTTTAAGGAGTCCGTGAAGAATACTTTGACGGTATTATCTAGCGTTGAGACAGCGAGGAGGCGGCCATCAGGCGAGAAGCGGAGGCTGAGAACGTCGTCGCTCACCTTGAGCGTGCGGAAATGTACAAGTGTTAAACGAGGTGATGTGCGTTTGGACCCTGGAATCTCCTCCTGTACTATCTCAAACTTCCAGAACTTGACAGTATTATCAGCGCTCCCAGTAGCGACAGAACGTCCGTCAGGGTGCACATGCAGAGTCCATATCGATCCATCGTGGGCATCCATGCGTTCGATCAGTGCCGATGAAGAAATATCAAAAATCTCAAGCTGGCCATCCTTGGTGCCAACGATCGCTATCCTGTCTCCGGGTATGAAAGCAGTACAAAGCGCATACCCAGACTCAAGTGTGCGAAGACAGCTCTGTGTACGCACATTCCAGACTTTGAGACTCCCACTGGACGCCGAGAGTAGCATCCGGTCATCTGAGCTAAGGGCAAGAGACCGGATGTCTGTCCTGTGGCCGGGCAGGTCAACAGAATATACCCTATTATATTCGGGCACCTCGTCGTTCGTTGGTGTCTTCGTTTTGCTTCTCCGGGGAACCTCGAACACCTCAATTGAGTTGTTGGTCATAGAAGCTAGTAGTTGCAGCTTCTTTTGGCCCCGAACGCTCATCCACGTCATTGCTCTGACCTTACCACCAGTGCGAACTGTAACGTACGGCACGAATACCTCGCTAACGTCAGCGTCTGCAGTTTCGATCTTATCATGAGTCTCCTCATCATTCTTCATTTCCTCCGCGTCCTTGGTGTCGTTGCTAGCAGCCTTTTCACGCCGCCTCTTTCGTTTTCGAGCCAAGCTCTTTTGAATCTCAGATTCCGTGCGAATGCGCCATATTTCCACGGCCTTCTCCGAGCCATGGATAGCAACGTAGTCTGTTAGGCTGTGAAAAGAAATGCCCAGGGTCCGATCTTTTCCCTGCCGGTAGAGGACACCCCTTTCACGCAAGTAACGCGGCTCGTTGACGTCTCCTATTCTAGTTGCAGAATGCCGGAGACCCTCCAGGTCAATGGACCATACCTTCATCTCGCCATCATTGCCAGCAGTAATGCACCCGCTGGAGTCAAGAGACACTCCCATGGTCCAACACTCACCATTGGACTGGGCCACATGCGTCTCCACGCAATGTTGAGTCTGCACATCCCATAATTTGATGAGAGCATCTTTGCCAGTGGAAAGAAGGAAGATTTGCTCAGCCTCTAAATCTGTAGGGCGAACTGAATCGCCTTCAGGGGAATCGTCCGTCCCAATGTGGAGGAAATGAAGGGCTGTAATCTGTGCTTTATGCCCTCGTAGTTTGAATAAACCCACTTCAGTTACCAAGTCCCAGAGTATGATATCTGTATCTCTGGCACCACTTGCCAATCGTACACCGGAGGCGTCAAAAGTGAGGGTGGTGATGGCAGACTTGTGGCCGTTGAAGCTTATGATTATTGTAGATGTCCGTTCGTCCCAAATGCGAATGCTGCCGTCTTCATAGCTAGGCGAGTAGAGCGACGGTTAGCTAAGTTATGAATTGAGAGTGTATATAGAGGTCAACAAACCCAACCGCGAATACATCCTGGTCTGCTCCGCTGCGAGCAATAGCAGTGACCTGGGCATTACTAGCAGTATCGCGCCATCTGCTGAGCAGTTCGCCCTTCTTCACATCCCAGCACAAGACCTCCTCGTTCGCGCCAACATATGCGCGTCCAGCGCCGGAGGACCGGCCAGAGCCGATTGAAATAGAGCTATCTGCGGCCCAGACTAGGTTGGATGAGGCCGAATTTACGACAGCGAAGGCTTGCGACTGCTCATACTTGGAGTACGAGCGAACCATGCTGGACCAGATGGAGCGGGCGTCGTGAGGGACTCAAAGGCGCCAGGCAATTAGGAAGATCCGCAGCTAGTTTCTGAGGGTTCCAATTTCCTCAACTGAGAAGAGGTTCAAATGAAAGTCGGAAATTCTGGAGACGAAGGTGAGGGCAAGTTCGATATTTTTTATCTAATCAGATCAGATCTAGGGCTTATTCCATTGGACCCACCTACCGCAGCACCCCCGCCATCACCACCGCAGGCCACGCAGCCAGCAGCCCTGAATCTCTCTCCGAGCGCGTAAAGAGTAGCACTGCACATAGCTGGCTGCCTCAGTTCAACGATCTTCTTCTCTTTTCTCATCTCTTCCTCCATCCCTCCTCGGTGCAGCGAGCTTCCCCAGCTTCCATCAGCATGCTCCTCTTGGACTATCAAAATGTGCTCATAGAGTCCCTCTTGAAGGATCGTTTCTCGGGGTATGCTCATTTTCTAAGCTCACGATTCTAGTAGCTGATTTGATGCCAGAGCGCCTCCGGTCTCGATTGACCAAGTTGTGTCGGACTTCGACGGTGTTACCTTCCACATCTCCACGCCCGAGTCTAAAACCAAGATCCTCGTGTCCATCTCCGTCAAATGCTTCCATGAGCTAGTACAATATGGCGCTCAGTCAGTGCTAGAGCGGGAATATGGCCCTTACATCGTCCCGGCCGAGCAAGGATATGACTTTTCGGTGCAGGTGGACTTGGACAACCTCCCTACAGATCAAGGTATGTGCCTCTGATATGGCACCATTGCTCTCGTTAACTCGGCTTTCCAAACAGACGCGCGGGACGACCTGATTCGTCGAATCTCCCTTCTCAAGCGCAACGCTATGGCAGCACCATTCGAGCAAGCATTTGACGAATTCGCCGAACTCCAAAAACAAGCATCCAAATTCACCTCAGAGCAAGCACCTCAAGGTGTGCAAGAAGGAGGGGAGGTTCGCGCCATACACTACAGAGAAGAAGAAGCCATATACATCAAAGCGAGCCATGACAGAGTGACGGTCATTTTTAGCACTGTCTTCCGAGAGGAAACGGATCGGATATTTGGAAAAGTCTTCCTTCAGGTAAAGTACACACGGTCTATGATGTCACCACGTAGACCCCAATTGACTTTTTTCCCAAGGAGTTCGTGGATGCTCGAAGGCGGGCGATCCAAAATGCGCCGCAGGTGCTCTTCCGCAACGATCCCCCACTCGAACTTCAGAATGTACCGGGTCTCGGAGCCTCTGGAACTGGAGAGATCGGCTACATCACCTTTGGTTTGCTAGCCTCTGCCCGGTTCGGCAACCAGCTGCTTACATCTCTTAGTCCTGTTCCCTCGACACCTGACTAGGCAACGAAGGGACGATGTGATATCACATATCCAAACGTTCCGCGATTACTTCCACTATCACATCAAGGCTTCAAAGGTTTGCAATTCGCGCACTCTGTACACATAAGTTGCTCACTAGGACTTCATAGGCTTACATCCATTCGAGAATGCGGAGGCGGACTGCAGACTTCCTTCAAGGTATGGAAACGAAGAGCGCTTGCATATTCATGAATGCTAATATGGGAACAGTGTTACGGCGAGCAAGGCCAGAAGGCGACGAAAAGGAGCGCAAGACAGCGAGCGGCCGAACGTTCAAGGTACAGGCCTAAGTCCATGTAGCGCCGATGCGCTACTCAGCTGTGATTGGTGGCTTCTGTGCTGCACGCTGAAGTAGGTTCTGGGTTGGGTCGCAGTCTGCTTAGCCGCACGTAGAGGACGGAATGGCGTAAGTTTGGCAGTGTAGGCTTCGAAGCGTGTTAGCGGTGGTTTTACCAGGAAAGATGGCGGACCCCAGGAGCAAAACTATGTAGGTCCTGCTTCGTGAAGTGTAGAGTACAGGTACCGTAAGCACGAAGATCTGGAAAGTCTTGTTGCAGCAAACAATAAATGATACAGTGCCCCATCTTCGAGCGGATTACATTTGCCCCCTTGCTTGAGATTTCTCAAAACTGGTTTTCGAATGGGCAGATTCATACCCACGGAAGGTCTATGTACACACTGGTGGTACTACCTGTCAGTGCCTTGGAATCTCTTTCTAACAGAGCTATGCTTACAGAATCTTAATGATAGCTATATTGGATGCTCCAAACAGCGGCAAAAGAACCCTGTAACTAGATAAGTAATCGAGATTATTCCTAATGAGCCGAGGCTTGTCGTCGACGATTGGCATCGTCTATAGCTTGTACGATGCTCCACAGTCACCTCTGGCAGATCCGCAGCTTCTTGCTGTGACGGAAACGAACGCCAAGAATTATAGTGCAGGGATTATGTGGCTTGGCACATGCGGCTCGGGCGAGTGTCGATTTTCTTCTATAGCTTCAAGCACCTCTTTCCAGGCAGCTGCACGCGCGCCACCTCCCACATCATCCTCCACTGTCACCCACTTGCTTCTCCCTTGTGATACCCCATCGAAGCAATCGCGCCTGCGTTCTACAGCGCCTCACTTTCCACCCAGCCGCGTGGCGCGAGCGCGACGTTGTCTATTCACACCCGACCTCGAGTCCCCCGCCTCCATCTATCCGTGTACCTCGATCTCATTTCTTCATCATGGCGGACCAGAAGAAAGAGAACAATTTGGCGCAGTTCAAATATGCGGCCATGTCAAATTTGGTCCTCCAGGCGGACCGACGCTTCGTCACCCGCCGTGGGGATGAAAATACAGGCGATCCCGAATCGCTGGCGGGCCGCATAAACATCCGCGATATGGGCTCAAGGACAGCACGCGAGGATGCGCCCGTGCAGAAAAAGAAACCAAGAGGACCTGCCGACGTAGAGCGAGGAAGCATCCGCGAAGGCGAGGACGTTCTGGAGAGAGAGCAAAAAAAGAGGAAGCGTGGAGAGCCCGCGCAGATGCGTGGTGCAGGAATACTTTCTCAGCAAGACCTACTAGTGGAGGATCTGAAATATCGGCCGAGGACGCCTGCCACGAGGGGAACGTACGATTTGATCAACACTATCGTCGGGAGGAGTCTTGGAGACGTTCCAAACCATGTCACTCGAAGTGCCGCTGATGCTGTGCTGGAGTACCTGAAGGACGAGGACTTGAAAGACTTCGACCGGAAGAAGGAGATTGACGACATCCTGGGCTCCTCCATGGGGTCCAAGGAGTTCAACGAGCTCGTGAACCTTGGGAAGAAAATCACAGACTACGATGCGCAGGATGAAGATGAGGATGTTGCACAGACTGAGGAAGCAGGCGACAATGTGGACATCGATGAGAAGCAGGGCGTTGCCGTAGTATTTGACGAAGAAGATGAGGATGACGAGAACGCTGGTCAAACCTTCGAGGTGCGGGACGAGGATGAATCGTCTGACGATGAAGGCGACGACCTTGCTGACGACATCGGCACTGCAGTATCCGATAAGAGACAAGACACCGATATTGGAGGAGAAGAGGAGATGATCATCGAATCAGAGTCAATGCAATCCGGCGAAAGTAAGCGGAAAGGCGACGGGCTGATCGCTGCCCACGAAATAGACGCATTCTGGTTACAGCGGCAGATTGGACACGTTTACAAAGACGCACACACTCAACAAGAGAAGACCCGAGATGCGCTACAGATCCTCTCCGGTCTTTCCGATGAGGGGGATGAGAAACCACTTCGTGAGATTGAGAACGATCTGATGGAGCTGTTCGACTACGAGCAGCCCGAGCTTGTTGCTAAGATGGTTCTCAATCGGGACAAAATCGTCTGGGTAACGAAATGGAGGCGGGCTGCTGAAGACAAGAACGCGAGAGCTGCTCTTGAGCGTGAGATGATTGCCGAGGGGCACAGAAATATTTTGAACGAGCTTCGTACGAGGGAGGACGCAACTGCCGGAGAAGCGTCCTCTACTGCGAAGAAGATCAAGCTGGACTTGATGGACATAGACATTTCAAGTGCTTCTAAAGATGTGGCCATGACAGATGCACCCAGGGACGGTCTCGTTGGTGGACTGCAGCCGAAACGCCTCGTCAACCTGGACAACCTCATATTCGATCAAGGCAACCATCTTATGACAAATCCCAACGTGAAGCTACCACAAGGCTCCACTAAGCGGACATTCAAAGGCTACGAGGAGATCCATGTTCCGGCCCCAAAAGCAAGGAAGGATGCCAATGAGCCAAAGAACATGCCCGCGTCCGAGCTGCCGGATTGGGCCAGACAAGGATTTGGCAATTCCAAGGAGCTGAATCGAATCCAGACCCGATGTTTTCCCACTGCATTCAACGACGATGGCAATATGCTCATATGTGCACCAACTGGCTCCGGTAAAACGAATGTTGCTATGCTAGCTATGCTCCGAGAAATCGGCAAGCATCGAAACCCAGAAACGGGGGAAATTGCTCTCGATGATTTCAAAATCATCTATATTGCTCCACTTAAAGCCCTAGTTCACGAGCAAGTCGGCAACTTTGGGAAACGCCTTGAGCCATACGGTATCCGCGTCTCGGAATTGACGGGAGACCGTCAACTCACGAAACAGCAAATAGCTGAGACTCAGATCATTGTCACCACGCCCGAGAAGTGGGACGTCATTACCCGAAAGGCAACGGACACCAGTTATACCAACCTTGTTCGGCTCATTTGCATCGACGAAATTCATCTTCTTCATGACGATCGAGGACCTGTCCTAGAAAGTATCGTTGCCAGGACTATCCGGCGGATTGAGCAGACAGGCGACAATGTTCGGTTGGTGGGCCTCAGTGCCACTCTTCCCAATTATCGCGATGTTGCCAGCTTCCTTCGTGTTGAACCTGATAAAGGTCTCTTCCACTTTGACGCAACATTCCGACCGTGCCCGCTGAAGCAAGAGTTCATTGGCGTAACTGATAAAAAGGCCATCAAGCAACTGAAAGCAATGAATGATGTTTGCTATACCAAAGTGATAGAGCAAGTAGGAGAGAAGCGGAACCAAATGCTGATCTTCGTTCATTCGCGAAAGGAAACCGCAAAAACAGCCAAGTATATTCGAGACAAGGCCCTCGAATTGGAGACGATCGGTCAGATCATGAGGAGTGACGCCTCAAGCCGGGAGATCTTGAGAGAAGAGTCCGAAACCGTCGCGAACTCAGACCTGAAAGATCTCCTTCCTTACGGATTTGGCATTCATCATGCTGGTATGGCGCGTGCAGATCGCATATCAGTTGAGGACCTCTTCTCAGACGGCCACCTGCAAGTACTTGTATGTACCGCTACCTTGGCATGGGGTGTCAACCTCCCCGCACACACTGTCATCATCAAAGGAACCCAGATATATTCGCCCGAGAAGGGTAGCTGGGTCGAGTTGAGTCCGCAAGATGTATTGCAGATGCTCGGCCGCGCGGGAAGGCCTCAATTCGACACCTACGGAGAAGGCATAATCATCACAACGCAACTGGAGTTGCAGTATTATCTCTCGCTCCTGAACCAGCAACTTCCGATCGAAAGCCAATTCGTCAGCAGACTCGCAGACAACCTGAACGCCGAAGTTGTGTTGGGAAACGTGCGGACTAGGGATGAAGGTGTCGAATGGTTGGGTTATACGTACCTTTTCGTTCGAATGCTTAGGTCCCCTGGACTGTACAGTGTGGGCGCGGAGTACGAAGACGACAGAGCACTCGAACAAAAACGCGTAGATTTGATACACTCGGCTGCCACAGTCCTAGAAGCCTCCGGTCTTGTCAAATACGATAAGAGGTCCGGGAAGCTCACAACAACAGAACTCGGGAGAATTGCCTCTCACTACTACATCACGCACAACTCCATGACGACCTACAACCAGCACATCCAACCATCGATCACCTCTATTGAACTTTTCCGAGTGTTCTCTCTGAGCGAGGAATTCAAATACATTCCTGTACGACAAGATGAAAAGCTAGAACTGGCAAAACTACTCGGCCGCGTCCCAATACCTGTCAAGGAGAGCATCGAAGAACCCCAAGCTAAGATAAACGTACTTCTACAAGCGTACATTTCCCGCCTGAAGCTTGAAGGACTAGCCCTCATGGCTGATCTCGTGTACGTCACTCAGTCTGCAGGGCGAATTCTTCGTGCCATCTTCGAGATCTGCCTAAAAAAAGGGTGGGCATCAGTGGCAAAGATCGCACTAGACCTTTGCAAGATGGCAGAGAAGCGGATGTGGCCTACCATGACAGCCCTCAGACAGTTCACGACACAAACAGCAATGTGTCCCCCGGACGTGATTCAGAAAGCTGAGCGTATTGATGTTCCCTGGTCTAGCTTCTTTGATCTTGACCCACCACGAATGGGCGAACTTCTAGGCATGCCCAGGGCCGGCAAGCTGGTTTGTGCACTCGTGGAAAAGTTTCCACGCCTCGAAGTGACCGCTCAGGTGCAGCCTGTAACGCGATCAATGCTCCGCATGGAGCTCACTATCACTCCAAATTTCGAGTGGGACGATGCACTGCATGGAGCAGCCGAAAGCTTCTGGATTCTTGTAGAAGATTGTGATGGGGAAGAGATCTTGTTCCACGACCAGTTCCTCTTGCGCAAGACTTATTCACAGGCTGATTTGAACGACCATCTTGTCGACTTCACAGTTCCCATCACCGAACCAAAGCCCCCCAATTACTTTGTTACTGTCATCTCAGACAGATGGATGCACTCCGAATTTAAGTTCCCAGTATCCTTCCAGAATCTCATCCTACCAGAGAAGTTCCCTCCGCACACTCCTCTTCTTGAGCTTCAGCCACTGCCTATCTCGGCCTTGAAAGTCAAAGAATATCAAGGTCTGTATGAGAGCTTGGGCCGGTTCAACAAAATTCAGACTCAAGTATTCAACTCCCTCTACTCTTCGGACGACAATGTGTTTGTTGGCGCTTCCACGGGCATCGGAAAGACAGTCTGCGCGGAGTTTGCAATCCTACGTCAATGGGCGAAAAACGTCGACGGGCGCATAGTCTACGTCGCACCGTTTCAAGAAGGTGTTGACAATCGGTTGATTGACTGGAAAGAGCGACTCTCGACTATTGCTGGAGGCAAAGAAATCTTGAAGCTTACTGGTGACCTCACTGCTGACCTGCGACTACTAGAGCGCGGAGATCTTGTCTTGGCAACGCCAACTCAATGGGACATCATCTCCCGCCAGTGGAAGCGTCGTAAGAATGTGCAAAGTGTTTCGCTACTGATCGCGGATGACCTACACATGTTAGGAGGCCAGGGAGGGTATACTTATGAAGCCATTGTCTCCCGCATGCATGCTATGGCTTTCCAGGTGGAATCTGGACTACGCATAGTCGGCCTAAGCGTCTCACTCGCAAATGCTCGCGATATTGGCGAATGGATCGGAGCGACAAAGCATACGATATTCAACTTCAGCCCCCAGATTCGAGCGGTCCCCCTGGAACTGCATATTCAGTCCTTCACGATACCCCATTTTCCTTCTTTGATGCTTGCAATGGCCAAGCCCGTTTACCAGTCGATCATCCAGCTTTCTCCCGACAAATCAGCCATGGTCTTTGTTCCCAGTCGAAAACAGGTCCGGTCGACGGCTCTAGATCTTCTTGCTGCCTGTCTCGCAGACGATGATGAGGACCGCTTTTTGAACGCCTCGCCGAATGAGCTCGAGGCTGTGCTGGCAAAGGTAGATGAGCGAGCACTTGCGGAGTCACTATCTCACGGCATCGGGTACTTCCATGAAGCTCTGAGTTCTTTTGACAAAAAAGCAGTACAGCACCTGTTCAAAGTTGGTGCTATACAAGTCATGCTTGTCTCGAGGGATTCCTGTTGGGAAATTGATCGAAGTGCGCATCTCGTTGTCATCATGGGCACGCAGTTCTTCGAAGGCCGCGAACATCGTTACATTGACTACCCGATTAGTGACATTTTGCAGATGTTTGGGAAGGCGGGAAGAACCGGAGAGGACAAGACCGCCAAAGGTGTGCTCATGGTCTCCGCTGTGAAGCGCGAGTACTACAAAAAGTTTCTCCATGAAGCCCTCCCCATTGAGAGCCAGCTGCAAGGTTACTTGCCCGATGCTTTTGTGGCGGAGATCAGTTCGAAGACGATCGAGTCAATGCAGGACGCAGTCGACTGGTCGACCTACACGTACTTTTATCGTCGACTACTGGCCAATCCTAGCTATTATGGACTCACGGATCCTTCCCAGGATGGGCTGAATGCTCACCTCTCCGACCTTGTCGAAACATCACTAAAAGAGCTCGTCGAAGCTAAGATCATCGAGCTTGACGAGGAGGATGACTCTATCACGCCCTTGAATCCTGCGATGATTGCAGCCTATTACAACATTTCCTTCATTACGATGCAGACCTTTTTGCTATCTCTCACAGGTCGCACGAAATTGAAGGGCATTCTCGAAATTGTCACGTCCGCAACGGAATTCGAGGGCATACAGATCCGTCGCCACGAAGACAGAATCCTGAGTCGAATCTACGATCGACTTCCAGTGAAGATGGCAGATGCAAGCTACGAGTCACCGCACTTCAAAGCCTTCGTACTTCTGCAAGCTCACTTTTCCCGCATGCAACTGCCCATCGATCTAGCAAAGGACCAGGAGCTCATATTGCGCAAGGTCCTCAACCTGCTGAGCGCTTGTGTGGATGTTCTTTCTTCGGAGGGCCATCTCAACGCAACAACTGCTATGGAGATGTCACAAATGGTGGTTCAAGCAATGTGGCAATCGGACAGTCCGCTCAAACAACTCCCCCACTTCGATGCTCAGGCACTCAAAATAGCCAAGGATTTCAACATCAACGACGTCTTTGAGTTCATGGAAGCGATGGACCCAGACACATACCCACAACACCAAGCTCTCGTCCAAAAGCTTGGACTCGACGGACAGCAACTGCTAGATGTCTCTAAGTTCACTAATGAGTACTATCCCAGCGTTGATCTTTCCTTCGAAGTGGACCACCCGGAGGAGGTTGTTGCAGGCAGCCCGTCATACCTCAATATCACAATCGAAAGAGACCTTGAAGAGGATGAGGAACCAAAGACAGAGGTGTATGCACCCTACTTTGTAGGCAGCAAGAGCGAAAACTGGTGGTTGATCATTGGTGAAGAATCAACAAAGAATTTGGTCGCGATCAAGAGAATCACTTTTGGGAAGAGCCTGAAGACCAAACTTGAATATGTGGTTCCAACTGCTGGAAAACACGAACTGACGCTCTACCTGATGAGCGACAGCTATTTCGGTGTAGACCAAGCACCGACCTTCAATGTAACTGCTGCAGAAGGCGAGGACGATGAGGATGAGGAAGACGATGAAGACGACGATGAAGACAATTGAACCAAGGTATAGCCTATAAGTCTAGGCCAGAGAAGGAATGCTCACTTGACGAAATGGCGGATGTAATAATGTAATGGTAGTAAACAGCTGGACGTAACAGTCCTAATATATGTCTTTTTGAACCACCGCTCATGGCTTGCTTGTACATGTGCCCAACAAATAAAGATAGCTTTTGGACTCAGAAACAACATGAATACTAAGAGCAGGGTTGTTATTTAAAGAGTGTTGGTATTCATACACTCTCCCCCTTCCGTCTAATCTTTGATACGGTCCGGAAGGTGCACCGAGGCCTCCAATCCACAAATGCTGTGTCCAAATACAGCGTGGCCACATTGTTACTCTCTACTACTACAGTGCAAACACTATAGACTTCCAGGCGCCACCGCTACAGGCACAGGAAGTCGTACAGAGTTAAGATAGCGCCTTAGCTTTAAGGAGCTCCTGTATTAGCTTCCATTATATAAGGAGGGTGGCAATGTAGGGAGTTAGTCTTTATTCAGAGGAGCCGTAATAAGGCAAGGTTTCAACTTGTTTTGCATGCTCTTGGGCACGTATGCATGAAGGTAGCAAAATAATAGCTTGCCGTGTTCTTCTGCCAGCTGAGAAGCCACACTTGGCACGCTGGTTAATCCCCTAACCGCAAAAGCGTTGGAGGGTGGATTCTAGCTGACTCCTAGTAGAGATGTCAGGCCCACTTAGTGGCAGGTGACCCACAATTCAAATCTCTGGCCTCAAACTGACATGCTGGCAATTGAGGCTTGAGACAATGTGCAAAGCGTAGTTTCTTAGTTGGCAGAATAAACATAGTATGTAGACTGCAGCAAATAGATAGAATATATGGCAAAGGTATAAGGTTAGTGTAAGGATAGATAGAAAGATAGAAAGATAGATAAGAATTAGACTACTTAAGCTTAATTCTATATTAATAGTAATGTAGTTATATAGATATACAGTTAGATATATAATAAGATACTTCTCTTATAGCCTTATATTACCTTTAAAATGTATTAAAGGTATAGAGTTAATGGAAGAATAGATAGATAGATAGATAGATAGATAGGAATTATATTACTTTAGTTCTATTCTATATTAATAGCAACGGAGTTGTATATATACAGTATTTAATGCATTATAAAACGTTTCTCTAATATTTATTGTATTACGTTTAAACGCTTACGGTTTCATTCCGTTTAAAGGCTTTTAAGCCTATTATACGTAAGGATATAACGCTTATACTATTTTAATCCTTATAAAATGCTAATAGATTTAATCCTGTTTAATAGCTTTTAAGAGTTTATACGTAAGAATATAATACTTATACTATTTTAAAACTTATAATATATAATAGGCCTAGTTAGTAGCTTAGTATATTTATAGCCGCATAAATAACTTAATATAGAGATATATATAAATTAAATTAATAAAAAGAAAGTATCTAAAAAAAAAATAGGCTTAGTAACCTTATATATAATATAGATATAAATATAAATTAAGTTCTAGAGCTTCTCTAAGCCCTCTAAGCTAATTAGAGGATTAAATAGAAGGGGGCTATATAATTACTATAAAGATAGTATATAAATACTAGCATTCTATTAAAAAATATAGAGAAAAGGGCCCTAAGATATAGTAACTATAAAATAAGCGCTTAATAGATAAGTATCTCCTCTCTCTTATAGAAGACTAAACTTACTACTTATAGTTTTAATAAAATAAAGCTACAATTATATATATTAGCCTTTATAGCTTCTAGTATACTTTTTTAAGTTAGAGTTTCTAGACTAAAATAGCCTTCTTTAATATCTAATCCTGTACTATAAGCTAATAGATAATTATAGAAAGCTAGTAAGCTTATACTTTTTACTCTAGTTAGAAAGTAGTTTTAAAAGAGGTTTTAGAGAATCTATCTTAGTATAAAGTACTAGTATACCCCCTTAATATAGTTATATATACTATAAAAATAGTATATATAACTATATTAAGGGGGTATACTAGCTAGCTAAGCTAGCTTATAGTCTAATCTAAAGTTGTATTCTTAATAATATATTATTATATTACTATCTACTCTATATATATTTCTATAAGTATATCTTAATATAATAAGGGATCTTTTTATTAAGCTATACTTTTCTTTATTAATATATATATCTATAGAGTAGTTTTATTCTTTTACCTCTTAAGTCTTTTTACTATAGACTGCTTTAGTAATATATATAGTAAGTAAAGAGTAAAGATTCTTATAGTAATATTCTTTTATCTAAAGATATAACTAAGAATATAGCTAAGAATTTAGTCCTCCTCCCATTCTAGTACATCCTGCTAGCCCTCCCGCCTATTAGCCCTCTAATTATCTAATAGTCTACCTATAAAATAATAGAGTACCTATAAACTGTATAATTCCTATATACTTCTAGTATACTTTCTTGCGGAGTAGATTAATAATATTACTACCTAGTTAGCCAGTATAACAGTTATATACTACCTATACGCTATACAGCCTTTTTATTTCCAATAGCCTATACGGCCTACCATTCATTCCATTTTATCTTGTTACCTTAGATGAAGGCCCCGCAAGCGCATTATTTGCACGCGGACCCTTACGCTAATCCTATATTAGCTTACTATCCGGATTCTACTCGGCCTAAACCTAGGAGGATAATAATAACCCTATCTAGATAGATCTAGGATAGCATATCTTAATAGTAGTCTTTATAGACCTACTATATATCCCCTATAGATAAAACGTAATAGAGAAGGGCGCTTAATGCTAAATATAGTAGTAGATAAGGTTTTTACCTAAGTACTACCTAGCAGCGAACAATTTCCCCTTATAAATTAGCCTAGATAGAATAGCTGCATGGACCCTAGTAGGAGCTACACTAGTATAATAGAATATAATAATAATAATATAGCTAAAATAATAAATAATTATAGAGTTTATAATACATTTACTCTTATATATACTATACTTAGAGGATATATCTAAGCCTAATAGGTAAGTTAAGTAAGTATACTAGAAGAATAGAGAGACCCTGTATACTAGTTATATATATATAAATAGAGCTTTATCTATAATAGATATAGAAATGAATTAATAAAGGTAAAGAGATATAGATAGATAGAGAGATAGATAGAAAGATAGATTGATAAATATATAGATAGGTAGATAGATAGGTAAATAGATAGGTAGATTAATAGGTAGATAGATATATAGATATATATATATGGGTTATATAGAAAATACTTTAACTTTCTAAAATCCTTTTACCTATTTAAAATTGTTAAAGGTATAGAGCCGATGGAAAAATAGATAGATAGATAGGAATTGTATTGCTTAAGTTCTATTCTATATTAACAGCAACGGAGTTGTATATATACAGCATTTAATGCATTGTAAAACATTTCTCTAATGTTCTTGTAACGTTATCTAACGTTTGTTGTATCACGTTTAAACGCTGACGGTTTTGTTTCATTTAAAGGCTTTTGAGCCTATTATGCGTAAAGATATAACGCTTAAGCTATTTTAATCCTTATAAAAATCACTTTCTAATAATAAAGATATAAAATTATTAGTATAGAATTTAGAGATATATATATAGTATATATAAAGTTTATAATATTTTAAATATATAGAGCTTTTTATATAATTATTAAAGGTATAAAGTTAGTGTAAGAATAAATAGATAGAGAGATAGATAGGACTTATACTATATTACTTAAGCTCTATTCTATACTAATAGCAATAGGGCTATATATATACACTGTTTAATGTATTATAATACGCTTCTCTAACGTTCCTGTAATATTATCTAATATCTATTATATTACATTTAAACGCTTACAGTCTCGTCCTATTTAAAGGCTTTCAAGCCTATTATATATAAGGATGTAACGCTTATACTAATATAGAACTTATAGTTTAAAGCCTCTTAGGATTATAGATATATACTTTATTATGCATTATAAAATACATCTCTATTACAGTTAGTGTAGAAGGAAACTTAATTAATATAATATCTATCTATCTATCTATCTATCTATCTATTCTTACACCCATTCCATATCTTTAAGAAACGAATCTAAACCGATAGAAGTTTTGCAAGAAGAAAATAGAGTTAAGGCCGATTAAGCTACCTTACATCACTGGGTTTTAGAAAAAAATTCAACATTATTTTTATCCTAGCGGCTTGTTTTGGTAATGTATATATAGCTTGCCCATAATTTTAAATACTTTAAGGCCTTAATGAGAATAGATACAGAGGTAGAGTAATGGGTACGTACCCTTGCGTTGTAGGACCAAGACTCAAATTCTGTTACTCGAGAAGGGGTAATAAAACCCTGGAATTAAAGAACAGGAAGAACAAAATATAGCTTGGAAAACATCTTCTCATGTCTTACGCGTCTAATAATTGCTAACATGCTAACGTTCGGCTAACCTAAGTTGGCTCAAAGTGCCAGTAAAACTCAATCTTACTTGCACTTAATCTTACTTGCTTGATATATTTCTTACTATAGACTGGAACCCTTGCTAATGAAAGGTTGGCTTCTCTTTTCACGTATTCTCAAGCTGTGTGGAATTGGTATTTAGTTGTCATTCGGGCTAGACTGCACCTAAAACAGAGTAGACATCTACATGCGTACATATAATGAAGCTGCAGTATAAGAAGCCCCGTTAGGCTGTACCGTTCAATAGCACGGTCTCCTGCAATTGAGGGGCAAGTGTGGGAGAGGGGTGACGAAATGGAAAGCGATGACCGTGCGAATGTGGGAGATGAAAAGCCTGCGCTTGAAAACAGAGAAAGTGGTGCATAGCAGCCCCGTATCGTATACGCAGTCCGCGTACGAAGGCAATGGCAAGCTGGAACAGAAGCGCTTGCTACTGGAAACGTTTGCACCTGGAAGAGCTTGCAGATGCGGGTGCAGGCTCGCACTTCGGTGGCCATGGCTTTCCCCTGCATAGGACCAAACAATTTTAACATGATTAGTTCGATCATAGCTAAAATTGACGTTGGAAGGCGTGACAGGTTTGAACGAGCTAGAAGATGCTTATACACCAACCAATCATGGCAAGCTTCATGTCATGGCAAAACACCACTTCCCCAACAACGGCCAGCACCGGCTCTGACTCCGCAGCGCAATCCGGGGGCGTAGGTGCTAATGTGCGGCAAGACGGGGACCACGATGTGTGACGTCTTCGGGGCTAATTGGCGGTCGGGAGGGGTAGTTTTATGGGGGTAATAGTTATGCTGCGAATGGTCGAGGACGGTCCATTCGGGATTGTATAAAGTAATAGGAAAGCATCGTCCCAGGCGCGGTGCTGCGTGTGATCAGGCTGAGCTGGCAATGTCGCGATGCTGGGTGTCCGTTCGGTCAGCGCTTGGAAGCTCCGCAATGCCATCCAGCGGTCAGTTCGACGCGACCAGAGGTCCAGTGAAGCCCAGTGACCGGCTGCTCACGAGGCCGCGAGGGCGCTCGCCACAGAGCAGACGGGCAGCGGCTGTCTGAGCATCTTGCCTTCATATCTCGAACATTGCTGCGACGGGTGGTGTTTTAGAGGTACTGGCCACTCTTTCCGAGGAGATGCGATGCTGGTGTCACGATGGGACCTTGTTGGAGTCGACAAAGGCAGAGACTCTGGCGCAATTCTTATGACTTGGAGAAACCACGGTCCCCGCAGCGGAGCCCTGCCGACCAAGCCGACCAACGCGGGCCGTCACGCCTCGAGCGTTTTCTCCCTGGCACGTGGTCTGCAGCATCCGGAAGCTTGGCGCTTAGCACTTAGCGCTTGGCTTTTTGCATTTTTATGACCCAAAGAAACCCATTACCAGCCGAGCCCTGCCCCAAACACGCAATTGCGCTTGTCCCGCTGTCACTCGCCCTGGCAGAATGATCATCGTAGTTGAGCTGCGCCAATCAGGCGCCTGCATGTCGCCATCAATTCACCATACGCGTTGTCGATGACTAACAGTAGCACTCCGCTGCATCCTTTGTCCGCCACAGCTCAAATCTCTGCACTGGGCCTCTTACGCTATGGCTACCTATATATGCCTTCTAGCTTCTCCGCCTGCTCTTAACTACTCCTCTTGAATTCAACACACGCACAGAAACCTAGCATCTAATCTTGCCCCCGTTTGATACTTGTTGAAGACAAAGCACAAACAGTCGTCTCTGTTCAATGAGCATCAACGCCGTTCCATACGAAATACTCGCACAGATTCTCGAGACTGCCGCCCAGCTCAACCAGCGGGATGGCGTCACCTTTACTTTCGGCCTGTCCCAAGCTCCTCTGCCGCTCCAAAAGACAGCTCTGCAGCGCTACGTTAGAGGACCCGTCCCTACCGAACTGCTGAGGTGGGACGCCACCGCTTCCATCCGCCACGTGTGCTGGGTCTGGCACGAATGGGGCCTGAAGTACGCCATGAAAGACGTCTACATCCGCCGTTGGAAGGGCGCCGAGCGCTGGGCTGAGCTATCGCAGAGACGAGGTACAAGGAAAACACTCCCAGAAAGTGATCACTGACTGACTGGTGTTGTAGAAGCCTACCGCCTGTATGAGCTTGTAGAAAAGCCGTCGGGCACGGCTGTGTACAAGGACCCTTACGGATCCCTCAATCGTACAGTTCAGCTACTTGCCGACTATCCCGAAGTGGCGTCGAAGATTCGTCGTATGTGGTTCGATGGTTTCTATACCTACGGGACAGACCTGAAAATCTCCTCTGCGCTTCGAAGCTGCACAAACCTAACGGCTGTCAGTCTGCCCTGGACCACGCTGAGGCATCTCGCTGCCCGAGACTGGGCGCAGTTGCTGGTTGGCACCGAGGCCCCCTTAAAGTCGCTGGAACTCCTTGCGGTTGACTTGCCAGCTGCTCTAGCTGGAGAGCCGGAGAATCAGCTTGACCTTCGTCCATTGGAATCTCCTTTAGTGGACTTCAGTCAGCTACGTAGACTCAAGGTGTTTGGCAATTCAACATTCATGCCGATCGATGATCGGGATCTTCAAGCCATTGCTCGGACAGCTGCAAGACTAGAAGAGTTCCACTTGACCTGCCTCTCAACAATCTCAATCGATGGTAAGATATCTCTGATGCCTTAGTTCGTCTCATCCAAATACTAAAGCTATGTAATTAGGTGTGATGGCAGTGGTGAAGTCTTCTCAGTCGACCTTGAGAGTGCTGGAGCATTCCCCTCGATCTAACGACGGATTCTTCCATCCCCACCCCGGGTCGCTTCCTGACAGCGAGCACCTTTGCACTGTCCTCACTGGCTGTCCCAAGTTGGAGACAGTCTCACTGTCGGTCCCATCGATGTGCTCTGCTTTGTTTGCCAACGAAAACGTCCGTTGGTCTGGAGACATGCAAGTCCGGGCCGCTCGATTGTGCGGCCACGAAGATGGCCGATCTACCCACGAGGCCCATTCATCCCTCCAGCAAGTGCTTGAACAAGCTCGCAGCCTTGTGGCTGCCCGAGCGAGCTGTCACATACCCGAAAGCTTGTTCATTGAGCTGTTCTTTGCAGATTACATATTCGAGCCGCACGTGAACGCGGTTCATGGCGATTTTCAGCTCGCCCAGTTGGCATCCAGTGGAGCCTGGCCTGTGTCGCGGTCTCTTTCTCGGAAAGGCCCTTACGGATCCACCGGCCTGTATGGCAAAGACGAGGAAGAACCATTTGAACGTGTTGACGAAGACGAGTTCATGGGCGGCATGCGCAAGAACTGGGTTTCTATACGCGCTTAAGGGACAACACCTGACAATCGAAAATATGTCCGGGTGACTTTATGGGTTTGGCAGTTATTTTCTGGTGCATTTCATTTGGTGCATTTCATCTAGTGCATTTCATCTGGTGCATTTCGTCTGGTACATTTCGTCTGGTACATTTTATTTGGGAAAAAGTTTGGGTTTCATTTGTTTAAGAGGCATGCGCTGGCTTCTGGCATTCATGGGGTTTAGCGGGTTGCATCAAGCTCAACAACGGGTCAATGCTCACGATCTGGTCCTCGGAATAGGAGAAAAACTTGCGCAAACCTTGTCTCATTAATGGCCCTCTACTACTTAATGCATCACGTGCTACAATGGTTCACGAATATAAGAATTAATCAATATGCTGAGAATTTGTCCTGCTCGGGTTAAAGTCGCTAGAGCCATTACAATATAAGGCACTTGCTCGGGAGGCCGCATGGTCCCTCTTTCGCATTTTTCTCTTCCTCTACCGGCCTCTGAGAGTTGTTGTTCTTCGTCTCAGCTGGCTTCGGTTCATCTTGTGATATTTGCTTTGCACCATTCGCGCTACCCGATGCTGGCCCCCCTTCTGCTTTTCCTAGTCACGCCGGGAAAGCCTTCGACACGGCTCCGTAGAAAGCCTCACCCTGCTTGTGGGCCAACTCGAGCTCAAGAGCTGTGGGCTGACGGGAGCCGTCGACGCCCTGCAAGTACACTATCAGCGCCTGTAACAGAGTAGTAGAAAAGACCGAAATACATACCGCAAATGTACCCGCACCCCATGGGGACCCTCCACGCACTTCATCCAGGTTCGCTAGGATAGCGAAGGAGGTCTTGTAGCCCAGGGGTACGTAGAGGAACCCGTGATGGGTGAGGGTGCTCAACGCGGCAATCGCAGTCGATTCCTGTCCGCCGCCCGGCTATACACAAAATTAGACTGCGTCAAGGTAGCCAAATGGGAGGGTCAAGCATTACCGTGCCGGTAGAGACGAACACACCAGCGTACTTTCCCCAGTATCCTCCAGTCTGCCATTGGCCACCGGTGGAGTCCCAGAAGGCCTTCCACTGGGCGGGGAAGTTACCATAACGGGTGGGGATGCCGAAGAGAATGCCATCATACTGCTCGAGCACAGCAGGAGTTGCAACCTCGATGTCAGAGGGCTTGGGAGGAGCGTGCATCTTGGTCAGGACTTCTTGTGGGAGCGTCTCTGGAATTCTACGTCGGGATCAGTACCAGAACCGGTGCCATCAGCTGGGTGTAGGCGAGACGTACTGGTACAGAGTGGCAGAGCCGCCCGCAGCCTCAATGCCCTTCTTCTCAGCCTCGGCGAGCTTTTGGATGTGCCCGTACATCGAGTACTAATGTTACGGGGGGTCAGCCTTGCCGGCCTTCGGAAAGCAGTCAAGTCGAGAACTTACGAAAACGATGGCGATTTTGGCCATTGTGAAGACTTCAAAGATCAATTGAGTTGGGTGTTATGAGAGTGGACGCTCTTGCAGGGGACAATGGACAGAGACAGTGGAGGGGTAGCTTGAATATATATGAGCTGAGGTGGGTGAAGCTTCAAGTTAGTGGGGCCGCCCCGCCCTTGCAGTGGCGTCATTTGGCGCCCGCTGACGGAGGCTTGAGCATAGGTTAGTCAGGATTGGAGATCGATTACACCGCGAGGAAGTCTTCCGCCTATTTGTCAGTACAGATAGGCTATTCCTCAACTCCGTAAATAGCGCCAAGTCCTACTTCTCTATCAGGCACCCTAGGCCACTCGACTGACTTATGGATTGAAGCTTTCACATTGCTCTACAAAGGTAGCACAAAAGCCGTACTCTCCGCAAATGTCCAAGATAGAGACCTGCTACTGTGAGCACGCTACAACGTACCTAAGGAATGCATGGCGCCTAGACGCAAAGACATGTCCTCTGTATTCATCTCAAATCCGACCGTAAATCGGTCGATGCAGTCTCCTCGCCAGGTCCAGTCGCGCCCAGAGGTCACTTTTCCCTCCCGATGTTCCTCCCACGTGTGCCGAGTTGGCTTCCACGCGGAAGGGCGGGCACAAGTGACGATCGCTCGCCCATCTCCCGCACGTTGGCGGCCTGTGATGGGTGCCACTGGTGGCTTCGAAGCCCGGGAGCTACCCGCCATGCGTGGCCAGCTTCGCTATGTCACACAAGCGTGTCACCAGCCAGTTCCTTTGTTAGAAGGTTGGTCAATCAACGAGAGTTTGCATAACTTTAGCGTTCTTCGTCTTCATTACGTATGTACATACAGAAAGCCTCCTTGCCCACCTTCCCAGTCCCAATGCTGCTTTCAGTACGAATGCTAATAAACGTTCGCAAGAACTTGATTGGTATATGACGTTAGACCCAGAAACCCCGACCGGTGGGTTGCCCGCAGAATATCACGACTGGGTGATGTTCAACCCCAGAGCTGCAAGAGCACTGCCCACATCTAGCGTAACGTGCAACGGGTTGCTTTTGATGGCTGCCTCGTAGTATTCGAGGTGCTGTCCGTTGCTGACACTTGAATTACCCAGAACGTCGATAGGCAGCAGCCCATCGGTGAACTTCTTGGTAACCAAGCCAATCACAAGTGATTGATTCACAGTCGATCGCATGGGCACGATGTTGCTGCCAGGCTTGAGAACGAGGTCCGGAATTACAGCCTGTCCAATGGGTGTCCCTTGGACGGAGAGATCCATGGTGACGTTACCCAAATCAAGAGTCAATACTGACTGGTTCGGTATAGACACGGTGCCATTCATGTTCGATCCGTCGGCCTCTGGTGTGAGCAAGATCTGGAACTCCGTGATGTTGAAGCCTGCCAGTCTGTTGAGACCTAACAGCAATCTTGTTAGTAAATGTAAGACAGTAGGCAACACAAGGCATTACGAACCTTTCATCGTTGCTACCTTGTTGTAGTCTACATCGATTTTCGACAGGCCCTTCTGGTGTAGCCCTGTCCGGCCACGAACGGCGATCCGAAACTCATCGCTACCGATCACTAATGCAGTGTATGCCATGAACTGGTCCTTGTTGGTGACATTTAGAGTCTGGTCTACGACTATCGTAGTCGCATGTCCGACTTTTGTCTTTGGGATTGTGACATATCCAAATGGCGTGATGCTAGGCTCGGTGGATTCGAGGAAGAGGGCGGCATCAAAGGCATCGAGTGTTGGGTGGAAGCTGCTATCGCTGCGAGCAACAGTGACAAGCTTCAGATGAACAGACGACGGCGTGGGATCGGTAACGATTTGTTGTTGTATTTCGAGGGTCGATGCGTTTACATCGTGCTGGGCTGTCTTCGGTATGGCGACGTAGACGCTGGCAGTATTGATCAGCGCCAAATGAATACTGGACAACTCTAGGTCGATATGAACTTACACTGGTAGCACTATGATGAGAACAACCACAACAAGGACTAGACAATCACACCACCACCACTTTCTGCAGTGACTTCTGGCTCTGGGTACGGCACCGGGCCTCTTCCCCGGTGGGAAGAGTGCTGCTCCAACACCTCGCTTTCTCGGAAATTCCTCCTGGTCCAAAGAGCCCGTGGGAGCAACTCGCTCAGTGGTTTCCCTCTTGATATCGTCGTCTTCCATGTCGGGCAATGAGCGAAGAAGCGCGCAATTCGGGGATGGTCACGACAACGGCGAGGGCGAGGGCGACGGCGAATAAAAAATAGGACTCGAGTGGGAGCATATATTGCTACCTATAGCTGCTTGACAAGAATAACATGTGCGAGCGCCGCCAGGATTGAGAGCACAGAAAGGGCACAAAGGCGCACATGCTAGATGACATTAGAGGAAACACGACCGCCCTGGAGAAGGGGGTCGTCTGTACCAGCGCGCCTCCACCGAGGGCTGATCAGTGGACGAGACCAAAACAGAGAGGTGGAGAACGGGGTACGGGGGTTGGACGCTGGGGATATTGGGTGGCAAGGCTTGTAGTCGAAAGTTGACCAATCGCAGCCTATGAAAGGATACTCAAAAAGGAAGTTGGCCGAGCGACCAATCTACCCCAGCGACGGGAGGAAACGAACGATCCTGGCATGACCGAGGCAGGCGTTAGAAAAGGACTGGATATCCATCAAGCACATGCTTCAAAGCCAGAGCAAGTTGAGCTGTGCGCTAAATTACAAGTGATTGAATCGGTAACGCAGTCCAGCAACGGTGCGCTATCTTTCTAGCGGCCGTCGTGAGGGAGCTTGCTAGGATGAGAAAAGAGCTATACTAGGGAATATTGCATGCGAGGCTGTCTGCGCACTTACACCTTGAGCAAGACACCAGACGTCCAAAGGCATGTCGCCACGAACCAGTTGCCAGCGTGAACAAGAAGCTTCTCAGTAGCCTGGAAGACCCAGTACCAGCAGACCTGCACGAGTTGCTGCCGAGAGATGCGGTGAGGAGGCCGGGCAAGACGTAAGAGACTCTGGGCCGGCAGCGGCCAAAGTGCTCGATACGGCCAAGCGGCGGGGGACACGATCGTAATGCGGGAGGTGTCTCTGGGGTCTCTGGAGTCCGGGGTATGTATAGATGAGGCTTGGTCTGCCACCGGCGGCGTCAGCACTTTCTAGAGTTATGTCTTCCTAAGATGCCCAACGGACCCCCTCGGCATCCGTATTCGAAAGCTGTGGCCGACTCGGTAGATGTGAGCCTTGATACCAGGTCGGAGGCCAGCACCGAGGACAACACCTGGCCGCTTGAGATCGACAACTGATATGCGCTCGCAGCGCGGTGTATCTAAGAAGAATGACATGTGACTGCTATCTGCAGATAATCATGCCATGCTATGCCATGCTTCCTAGAGAGGCAGATAGGAGCAGTTCGGCAAGTCGTCTTTCCGACGCGGCGGCGTATTTGATGGTCGAAAGAGCAAGCGACGACCACGTCCTAGAGGAAGTACCGTGTCGTGTGATGCGATACGAGCTGGTCCATATTTGCGGGGAAATCGTGCACACCCCTTCCTGTCCATCCGTGCCTATGAGGAGGGTCTAGAAAACCAATACGGTAAGCCGTTAAGATTGTCAAAATTCGGTACAAGGTGCAAGGAATTAAGGGGGCTGGTAGCCCTGGGAGGCCCGTTAAGCGCCTAGGAGCCCCAGCCTCCTCATGGCTAGTATATAGCCATGGCACCGCCCATAGATAGTTCTATATGCAATTAATTATATCACTTATGTACTACCTATGTCACGTGACTAATTTTAATAGGTTATAAGCCCGGAAGTGCAACTAGAGCTAAGTTACCTCTAATCTAGCTAAAAGGCTTCTACTTCTAACGCAAAATTTTAATAGAAGGGCACTATTAACGGCCTTACAGCCGCTTCTACTGCGCAGCCTACTATTAGTTTATACTAGCGCCATTACTACTAGCGCCTAGTGGCTGGCCTAGAGAGGTCTAGTTACCTCTAGCCCTATTTTTAAAGCCTAAAATTAGGGGCTAGAAATAAAAGGGGCGGGTAGATAGTAGGCCTTGGAGGCGGAATACTACTATAGTAGAGGCTAGCTAAGGGGCTAGCTAATAGGGCTAGAGAAGGCTAGGTATTATTTACGTGGCTAGCGCCTCTTTTAGTATGCTAGCTACCGGCCTAACCTTATACTCGCCCAACCTTATTAAAATACTAACCTTCTTTTTTTTACTAACCTCTTATAATATAGGCTTCTAAACTAGCTACCTACTTACCTAGCCCCTTCTAATTTAAAAGGCTAATTTAGAGAGTAGATAAGTATACTAGCCCTACTACTATATCTTCTTCTTCTCTATTATTACTATTACTTTAGTCCCTTTAACTAAGACCCCTTTAATAAGCTTACCTTCTATACTTTCTTAATCTTTACTATTTTTCTTATCTTATCTAAGACTTTAAGAATTTAGGCTTACTCTTACTCTTTATAGAACTACTCTAAAATATACTCTTTAAGCCTCTTAATAAACTATTACTAACTATAATATCTAGCTATATAACTAAGAACTTAGAACTATTAGAAGCTAGTAACTTTAAGCTTTTTAGCCTTAAAGTTAATACTCTACTAGGCTCTCTCTATTTAAACTCTTCTACTAGATATTATATAGATACTAATATTTTAGAAACTAATAAGGGTTCTATTACTTCTTAATGCTGTAAACCTCTTAAGTAAAAGAGAGCTACTATATCTATCCCTCTATCTAAGTCTTTTAAACCCTATTAACGGCTTTAAAAATAGGCTTATTTTACCCCTTCTAATTCTAATTCTAATTCTCTTCCTAAAACTTGTCTACGTTATTAACTACCTCCGCTATTAATCTTATTAGATAGCTTATTCTTATTTTTATTCTTCTTTAATCTCTTATTCTATATAGTATTATCTCTATTATATATAGTATTACTATTATTACTAATACACCTGTTACTCTTATCTCTACCTCTACCTCTATCTTTATCTCCGCTATAGTCCTAAAGAGTCTTTCTATTACTATTCTAAGACTTCTATTAAGAATATCTAGAATAGAAGAGAAAGGCGCTAGCAGCCTTAAGCGTATATAATGCCTTAAGTTATCCTTTAACTAGATCTAGTAGAATGTAGAAATCTAGAACTATATTATAAGAAATAGGCTTAAAGAGCCCCTTACTTATTAAAAGGCCGCGCTAGTTAATAGTAAAATAATAGACTTAAACGCTATTAAAAAGCGGCGCTAGTAAAATAACTAGGCGGATAAGAATAAGTAGGTATGCGGTATTATTACTAACTAACTTAGGTAGAACCCTAAAAATACTATTAAGAAATGCAAGATAGTAAACTAAATAATAATAGCCCTCTAGAAGGAATTTTAACTAACTAGAGCTACTATCTTTAATAAGTTTAAAAGAGAGTATAAGAAATTAAGCTTAGCTAAGTTTAATAATATTACTAAATACGCTAACTAGATGCGTAAAGCCCGTAAAAACCTTATATTACTTAGTAATAATAGAAAGGTTTCTAAACCTTTCTTTATTAATAAGTATCTAAGAGGTCTAGAGCCTAACTAGGTCTTATAGGTAGAAGCCTATAGTACTAAGCACCCTATTATAGTAACTACTAAGCTAGTAAATAAGAATATAGAAGATAGCCCTAGCACTATAGTTAAGGAGGCTGTTAATTTTACTAAAGTTTATAAGGTAGTAGAGAAATAGAAGTAGGCTCGCCTAAATAATTTAGCGTTAAAGAAAGGCTTTACCTTTCTAGAAGCTAGCTCTAATAAAATAATAATTTAGGTTAACCTCTATAGCTATTATAATAAGACTTACTATATAGCTACTATATACTAGAAGCTCTATCTAGAGCTTAAGAAGGAATTTAAAAAGAAATAGAATAGAAAGAGAAAGGTAGAAGAAAAGGGGGGTAGTAGGCCGTCTAAGAAGAAGTAGAAAAAGAGTAGAAAAGAAGAAAATACTACTAAAGAAAGTAGTAGTACTATACTTCTTACGCGTTTAATATAATCTTTACTAATTTACTATATAGGCCTAATAGCTATTACTACTAGTATAGTAGATATCTTTTTTATAAAGGTATATATTACTAATACTAGGTATAGCTAAACCTACTCTATATAATAGAGCAACTTTATAGAGCTCTAAAAGTATAGTAGGCTACCTATTAATAGAATTAGGGGATTCTAGGTATACTCTAGAAGTATTAGTACCTTAAACCTCTACTATAATATTAATAGAGTAGAAGTAAGCCTTTAGCTTACTAATATACTCTTCTACTCTAATATAGGCGCTAATTTAATTTCTATCTCTAAGCTAATAGATAAGTAAGCTCTATAGAATTTTAGCCTAAATAGTAGTACTCTTACTACTATAGATACTACTTTTAACTTTCTCTACTAGTATAGTTTCTATATTCTTAATATTTAACGCTAGACGCTATCTACTTTTACTCTTACCGCCTTTACGCTCTCTAACCCTAATCTTATTATTTAGTATAAGTAGATAGCCTATTTAGGTAAAGATAGCCTTAAGAAGCTATCTAAGATAACTATTAGAATAGATAAGAACCCCCTAGAGTATCTATATAAGGACTGCGTTCTTAAAAGAATAAAGGGAGGGCCTTATAATTACCTAATTTAAAGAGGTAAGGCTTCTTTAGAGCTAATCTATATAGATATCTATAGATTATTTCTATACCTAGAATACTATAAGAAAAGGTATTAGATAACCTTTCTTAATAATTTTATATAGATTATAGAAGTATACTCTATTATTAAGAAATTAGACTTCTTTAAAGCCTTCTATAATTTCCTAGAAAGGTATAAAACCGCGGAACGCTGTATATAATAGATTAGACTTAACTAGTTAAAAGAGAACTAGAATAGTAGCTTCTACTAATACTATATAAATTATAGAATTATTATTAAGCCTACTAGGCGTAATTAGTACTAGTAAAATAGTAAGGCTAAGATTCTAAATAATATTCTTATAAATAAACTTAACTCTATAATATAGTCTAGTAATTTAGAATAGAAGTACTAGCTATATATTCTTATATCTATTATTAAGATTTATAACTAGTTTCTAAGTACTATTATTAGCATAACCCTATATAAGAAATAGATAGAAGATAAGCTAAATATTAGCTATTTCTATATATTAGAGTGCGAGTACTATATACTAGTGCCGCTAAAGCGCTATAAAAAGTTCCTAGATAACCGGGTAGAAATCTACTAGCTAGTTAGGTATAAGAGAGCTTATATTTACCTTCTTATTAACCCCTAAGGTATCTTAATTTAGTCTAGTAATATAGTATTTCTAGAAGATAGGCCCTATATAGAAAAAACTCTTAATAACTTTAAAATAGTTCTAGATATAATAGGTGCTACTCTACTAGCTAAAGAAAATAGGCTAGTAAAGAGACCCCGCATGTTAGCTTCTAAGAAAGCTTCTAGCCCTAGAAGTAGAAAAGATAGTAATAATAAGAATAATAATTCTTTCTTAAACTTAGAGCCTATAGCGCATAGAAGGCGCCTAGAACTACTAGTAGAGATACTACTATTACTAAGTATTAAGCTATAGAATAATAAGCCTAGTATACTATCTATAGATACGGACTCTAATAAAGAAGCCTCTCTAGAAACCCTTATACTAGATAAAGATAAAGGTAATAAAAATATTTATCTAGTAGACTTAGAAGCTCTTAAATACTATATACTAGTACTTTAGGTATTTAAATAGGCTAATAAAGGTATATACTATAATACCTTTATACTATAGTATAGCCTACTATTTAGTCTACTTAGAACTGCCTTATAGAGTATAGTAGCACTAATAGAACCTTATAGCTACTAAAAAGCTTATTAAAATATATAAGCCTAGAAATAGTAGTATAAGGCTATAAAAGTAGAAATAGACTTACTAGAAAGTAATAAGATATAGAGTTTAGTAAGCTAACCTATATATAAAAAGGTACTAGATAGTAAATAGATATATAAAATTAAGCGTAGTACTAGTAGTAAAATCCTCTACTATAAAGCCTAATAGGTAGTCTAAGGTTTCTACTAGAAAGAGGAAGTTAACTATAATAAGATATTTACCTCTATAGTAAAACCTATAAGCTATAAGGCGCTCTTTATAATAGTAGCTGCCTTAAATCTAGAGATTAAGTAAATAGATATTAAAACGGCTTTTCTATATAGTAATATTAATAAGAAAATCTATATTATTTAACTAGAAGGTCTAGAAACTAGAAAGTAGATCTACTAACTTAAGAAGGCCTTATACGGGCTAAAGCAATTACCTTAGATCTAGTACTAGATACTATCTAGCTTTCTTAAGATGCTAGACTTTTACCTCTTAGACTCTAAGTATAGAATCTTTACTAAAGGAAATATATATATTACTATATATATTAATAACCTCTTAATTACTAGCCCCTTAAGTATAGAGATTACCTAGCTAAAAGCTAAGCTTAATAAGCGCTTTAAGATAACTAACTTAGGCCTATACTACTTCTACCTAGGAATAGAAGTAAGAAGAGACTAGTAGCGGCGCACTCTTACTCTAAATTAGAAGGCGTACCTTTAAGGGGTACTAGAGTAATTTAGGCTATATAATTTAAAGCTAAATACTACTCTAATATAGATAGAGAAGTTTAAAGCCTATAAAGATAGCTACTAGGCTAGTAAAGCTAATAGAAAATAGTATACTAGTATAATTAGGTTACTTATATATACTATACTTAGAATGCGCCTAAATATTACCTTTATAGTATCTATCTATAGCTAGTATATAGTAAACCTAGCTCTAGCCTATACTATAGCTATTAAGCGTATTATAAGGTACCTAAAGAGCACTATTAATTATAAGCTAGTATACTAAGAACGCCTTAAGCCTTTATAAGGCTATACTAACGCTAACTAGGCTAGTAATATAGAAACCCGGCGCTCTATAGTAGGCTATATATTTAATATTAGTAGCAGCGCCTTAAGCTAGTTATTAAAATAGTAACCTACTATTATACTCTTTTTATATAAAGCTAAATATATAGAGAAGATGCAGGCAACTAAGAAAGCTATCTAGCTATAATAACTGCTTAAAGAGCTAATAGAAAATAGTAAAGAACCTAAAGCTATAGTTATCTTTAGTAATAACTAAGGGGCTATTATATTAGTAAAGAATTCTTAATTTTATACTAGGACTAAGTATATTAACATCTAGTATTACTTTATAAGAAAGAAGTAACTTAATAGCTTAGTTAACCTATAATTTATTCTAACTACTAAGTAGATAGCTAATAGGCTTATAAAGGTACTATCTAAGGTTATATTTAAGGCTTTTAGAAGCGCACTTAGTCTATAAAAAGCCGCTAGCTAGATGTATTATATAATAGATTATATAATCTAGCTACCTACCTACCCCTTACTACTAGCTACCTACCTATCTCTACGTACTAGCCGCCTACCAGCCTCGCAAGCCTCTCTAGCCTCGCCAGCCTCGCCAGCCTTGCCAGCCGCCTCCAAGTCTCGCCAGCCACCGACCTGCCAGCCAGCTAGCCAGCCGCCAGCCAGCCGCTAGGCTAGCCGCCAGGCTAGCTACCTTTCTACCGGCCACCTACTATTATTACTAGCCGCTCCCTAGGCTACTGCCTATATTAATAGGCTACCCTAGATATTTAGAAGGCTATTATATAGCCTAAATTTACTAGACTTCTAGCTAGAACCTCTATTTTCTACTAAAATATCTCCTCTATCTTAAGTAAACTTATTCTCTTTTAAGCCCTATAACTTTATACCTAAGTATACTAGTACTAAAATTTCTTTTAATTCTAAAAGCTCTAATTATAAATATTTAGGCTACCTAATTATAAAGTAGTATAGTAAAGAGAAGGTAAGAAATCTATACCTAAAATAGATAAAGTATACTAACTCTAAAATATTACTACCTTTAATAACCTATAACTCTAGCTCTAGTACTACTAGCGCTAAAATTCTTTCTAATATTAATACTACTAACTCTAATATATATACTAATAAAATCTTATCTAATTCTACTAATATTAAACTAAGCTATTTACTCTTAAACTTAGTTACTTTCTAGAACCTAATAAACTTACCCTCTTTAAGTATCTATAACTCTACTAGTATTACCTATAGTACTAAAAGAATTATAGTTTCTAAAATTCTAAACTTTAAAGATTTAGATTCTAGTATTATAGAAAATTCTATTAATATTAGACTAAGTAATTTACTCCTAAATATTATTCTTTAACTATATAAATCTTAGTTTAAATTACCTAAACTAGAGCCTGCTAGTAGGTATAAAAGCCTATAGAGATAAGCCTTTAATAATCTACTTACCTAGGTCCTTATTAAAGCCTCTCCTAATAATATAGCCTAGGTAGATAAGGTCTATTCTATTCTACTTAAGAATATTTCTAGTAACTCTTAGCTCTCTCTAGTAGAATTTATAGAGTTCTTATAATATATTAAAGTAGAATATAGTTTCTTTTTTATCTTTTCTAATATTATTTTCTTTAAGAATAGAATTATTAAAACTTTCTAGGTTAAAGAAGCTATTAGAGAAGTAATAGCCCTAGAAGAAGACTCTAGAGAGGCTAAAGCTACCTACTAAAAAAGGGTAACCTTTAGAAGCTTCTAGAAAAGTAACTACTAGTAAAAAAAGGTTTAGCTTAGATACTTTAGCGCTTCTATAAACTTCTAGGTTAGTATAAGAGCTAGTAAGTAGAAGAATATAGTATAGTACTACTAGAGAATAGTAGTAATTACTACTATAAACTATATTAGTAAGGTTATAGTTATTTATAACTATAATCTAGAGCCTATCTATATAGATAATAGGTAAGTTAAAAGGTAGAGAAAAGTTCTAAAGAGAGTCTAGCGCTTTTTCTATAATATAGTAAATAAAGAAAGGGTAATAGTAGCTATATAGTATAGTAGTAGCTAGGTCTTCTCTAGATAAAAGAAATATATCTAGAATACTCTCTACTAGATAGTAGCTATAGCTAATATACCTAATAGGGTATATACTATAGAAGATTAAAAGAAATTAGCTCTTTTTAGTTTTATTTAGCTTACTAAATAGATTCTTCTAGATATCTCTTAAGGTTTCTCTTAATATCTTAAGGTTTCTCTTAATATCTCTTAAGGTTTCTTTTAATATCTCTTTTTAAATAACTTACTATATAGGTTTCTCTTTATATCTTCTTATAAAGGTCTATAGCTTCTTATAAAGGTCTATAGCTTCTTATAAAAGTTAATAGTTTCTCTTTTATTTTTAGCGCTCTTTTCTTTATAATTACCTAGCACTCTTTCTCTTTTTTTCTAATAAGGTTTTAGAGGGTTTTACTAAGGCTAGAGCCTAAAGTATAGGCTATATTTAGGCTATATATAGGCGCTACTATTCTATTATACCTTTAATTAAGAGGGAGTATTAAAATTTAGTATAAGGTATAAGAAATTAAGGGGGCTAGTAGCCCTAGAAGGCCTGTTAAGCGCCTAGGAGCCCCAGCCTCCTTATAGCTAGTATATAGCTATGGCACCGCCTATAGATAGTTCTATATGCAATTAATTATATTACTCACGTACTACCTACGTCACGTAACCAATTTCAACAAAGATCAAGGTCGCTGGGCTTCCCGGGTCGAGGGCGGTTTATTGACTCACCTCACGGTCGGGAGCTGGTGAGAGCTAGCAATATTAGCAAGTGGTAATGTATTTTGACCTCTAGTTGAAGGTGAAAGGGTTCTGGGGATGCGCTGAGAGATATTTCGGCTAATCATCGGCGGGTCATGTGCAACCTTAGCCAGAACTTGACTGTTTAGGGCTTGATCACTCTGCAGCTTCCAGCACAAGCAAAAGCGATTCTTCGACCAAGAATGGCGGGCTCCGAGGATGAAGATGACTACATGTCTATGGCCATCGCCGAGCCTACACAACCGCTCGCGGAAACCTCCATCCAACGGGTCGCCCGCAAAAAGCGCGAGGTTCGTTCTCATCCACCACATCTGCTCCAGCCGATTCTAACACTTCCTCACCAGGCTGCGCTCAAAGCTCAAGTCAAATCGAAGGCGGAGAAAGCTGCAGATGAAGTAGCCGCACGAGAGGCAGCTCTCGCCACACCCCTGCTCGACACCTCCAACAAGGGATTCAAAATGATGGCTAAATTGGGGTTCAAACATGGTGACACCTTAGGCGCTGACAAAGGCGGCCGCGCGGAGCCTATCCAGGTGGTGCTGAAGGAAGATAGAGGCGGCATCGGGCTCGATACAGAGAAAAAAAGGAAGTTCCGCGAGCAGGTGAACCACGAAGCAAAGCGCGTCAAAGCGGACGAAGTGGAATATCGCGAGCGCGTCAGACTGGAGAGAGAAGAAATCAAACGCGAAGGTCAAATCTGGAACGCTCAAAGGGTTGCGGAGGAGCTTACTTCAAAGGCAAAGGAAGCCAGTG
Source organism: Lophium mytilinum (assembly GCA_010093605.1). Lineage (NCBI taxonomy): Eukaryota > Fungi > Ascomycota > Dothideomycetes > Mytilinidiales > Mytilinidiaceae > Lophium > Lophium mytilinum. Next base: position 769,316 of record MU004185.1, on the reverse strand, counting down.
GTCCACTACTAGAACCCAAGGTCACAATGCCCACGCCTAAAACTGCCGGCCAGCCCTTGTCGAGCATAAATGTGCTTTGGCGTGGCTTGGTACGGCAAAGGCTGGAGAGTGATGGGGAGAAGCGAATGCGCCACAGTTTAAAATCTGTGCGCTCGCGTCTTCCGACTTACGAAGACCCAGATCTAGATCGAGAAGACTTGCTTGCGCTTGGCCGAGACGAGAAGGCAGGTGTGTTTGAGGAAGAGGTCGAAGAAGAATTTGAGGGGGAAGACCCTGAACTTGACGACTTCAATGCTCTGCCGTCCGAACAACGACTGGAGCGACTAGTCATTTACCTGCGGCAAGAGCATCACTACTGCTTCTGGTGTAAGTATCAGTACTCTGACGAGGAGGCAATGGGCGACTGCCCCGGGATCACGGAAGACGACCACGACTGAACCAGATATCCTATGAACCCTACGATTGATCTGGTAGCTTGCATGACTGAGGTGCATATACCATTCGAAGTTTGGATCCCTAAGGCCGTGATCACATGCATCTCCAAAGCGAGAGCAGACCACAGCGGAAGCCATCCGATAATGCAAGGACGAGAACTCAAAACTCCGTGTTTCAAATCCATATCATGGGTAGCATTGGCAAGCAATTAAACCTTGGCATTTGTTTCTACCACACATTGCATTGCTCTGTACATATGAAATCATGAGACAAGATGACGTTCAGCACTGAGTCGAGATTCGAGTATATCGATCACAGTACTTTACACAAGCGCCCTGAGCGTGCATATAATTCGATGTGACGCACGGGCACTCGTCGCAAGCTTCTTAGACTGCACAAGTGAAACCTACAGTTGCGCCAACAATGCCACACTTCCTAGTTATCTCACCTCCAAGTGGCCACCACAAATACATCAAGAATGGAAGATAAGAAGTGCTACTTGTATGCGCCGCCACATCTGCAACCTGGACACGCCCCAAAGCGTCGCCGACTTGTCAACACAGGCCGACCAAGGACGTGGGAACTTCGCGAGCATGCCTTCCACGAAGCATGGGCTCAGCAGGAACATCAGATACAGGTATGAATCTCAACCTAGCTAGGGTAGCCTTGCTGATAATTTCAGGATGCCATCGAGGATGCAGATCGCTCTACCCTGGAGAAGATTGCAGCTTTTGTGTCTGGTGTTGTTCCTGGCCCTCGACCTGACCGGCCACCTATCCCGACTGGACTCGTCATTACTGGCCCAAGCATTGCGTCTCATGGACCCTTCTTTCGTCGCATGAGCGATAAGATTATTGCCGATACCAACAGTATCTTTGTTCCTTTGAACTCGGCAGAATGTCCAAATTTAAAAACGCTTTTGAAGACTTTAATCAGGAAGGCAACCTCTGGACTACCCACTGACGAAGACGAGGATGAGCTACTACATAGTGGTGCTCACAAGACAGGGTCGAAGCCGCTTGACTATGATCTCTGCCTTCTACTAGACTGGTATTCCAGGACGCCTGTTGACAAGATTACTATTGCGATTCAGGACAGCGAGGGTTTTGACGACAGCATAATCGTTGAAACGATTGAGCTGTTAAGGTAGTATCTCCCCGGCGAATAAGCTACATTCTAGCTAACGCGCATAGTTCATGGTCCGATCGCTTGCCATTTGTGCTGCTCTTCGGGATCGCAACATCTGCGGATAGATTTCAGGACAGACTGACTGGGGCTGCAATCCTTTTATTAGAAGGGGAGCAGTTCGTCGTAGAACAGGCCGAGGACAGCCTCGAAAAGATCTTCCGAGCCACTGTTGAAGGGCCCCAAGTGTCCCTTCGCGTTGGACCCAACCTTTGCAGGCTTCTTCTCGAGCGACACAGCGATCATTCCCAGAGCACGCAAGATTTCTATGACGCCTTAAAGGTATGTATGCTATCACATACCCACGAGAAAGCTAATAGAAGGTAGTACGCATATATGTGTCATTTCTATGCAAACCCTATGAGTGTCTTCCTGAATGGCTCGCTTGCGTTTGATCAGATAAACCACGGTACATTTGAGGCTCTAAGAACTCTCCCGTCTTTCCGCAAGTATGACTGTGTCCCACATCACCAGTCTTTCCAGAGTACTGACTCATAATATAGCCATGTCGAGGCCTTGCTCGAAGACGGGTCCACCCGCGAAATACACAGCCTCTTGGATTCAGATCAATTTCTATTTGCGAATATCAAACAACATCTAGAATTAGGTCAAACAGCGCTTTCTAGACTCGTGTCAGCCATCGCAACTGTTGTCGTCCTCAGAAACGCTGTCTGGAAAACGCAGCAAGTCCGGTACTCCTCGCTTTACATTCGATCAGCTTCCGGAGACCTTTACGGGTCACCGCTGACCCGTGAGACCCTTTTGATGGTCAGGAAAGCATCCTCAGATACATTTTCTCATGTGCTAGCAAGCTTAGCATCTTCGGGGCATAGTGGGCTACCAATGGACATTGGGTCATATCAACAAGCACTTGCCGACCTGACGGAGCATAGTACTACTACATCAGAACCCCTCAAAAGCCACTACGATATACAAAGCAATACCCTTAGGACCACCCTAGTGGCTCAAAAGGTAGATCTAAGCAAGCACAAGTCTACACTTTCCAAGCAAGATGCCGCCTATTCAGATCTGGTTGGACGCTTTCACGATGAGCTGGAAGCGTATCTGACAGAAGCGCTCATTGACCCGCACAGTCTATACTTGTCCGAAATCCTCTTATACGACCTCAAATCGCCACATAACGAGGTTTTCGCACCCAAGCCTCGATTTGCGATAGAACGCGCTCTATCATCACCGCACGACTATCTCAATTGTACTTGCTGTGCAGAGTCAAAGGCCGAGGAAGGAGTATGCTCGCAATTTCATTCATCTTGCATTGCCTTTAGCTAACGAGAGATGCAGCATCAACTATCAGTTAGCCAGCCACCAAGCGCTATCTTGTATCAACTGTACCTTGAGTCGGGCGCGATGTTGAATGTCAACGATTTGTGGCTTGCCTTCAACGCCATCACTGGGAACGAAGACAGTCAAGCGGAAGACGTAACCACGTAAGATCCATATCCTATCACCCAGCTGCAGCTGTTCTCCACCCGAATCAGACTGATACTTTTTATAGATCCCTCTTCCAGAGATCATTGGCCGAGTTCAAATATTTTGGCCTCGTGAAACCAAGCAGAAAGAAGGTTGACCACGTTTCCAAGATGATGTGGAAGGGGTTGTGATCGAGATATCCGCAGTGGGTATTGTATGCGGTCAGCCTTCCTTGGCAGTGCCCTTCGGAGCTACATCGCACACAGTACCGCAGCTACGACAGGTTCTTGCTTCCATGTCGGCCTTGAATTTGTTAACGGCATCCTTGAGCTGCGTTCCTAAGTCGGTGCAGTGGAAGGCGGCTTCATGGACTTTCTCGCCGCAATTCTGGCAATACCAACGCAGTCGATCTATTGAGCTCTCAGGCCGATGTTGCTCCAGGACTATTCCCACTGTGTTGGCGAAGCGGACGGGGTTGTGAGGAGTGTTTGGTGGGAGAAGGAACATCTCTCCTTCTCGTATGTGTATGTCCCTGAACTTCCCATCGTCGACCGTCTTCAGTAACATGTCGCCTTTGTACTGGAAGAACCATTCAGCGGTCTCATTTATGTGATAGTCCGTGCGTTCATTGGGGCCGCCAACGATCTGAGTTCAGTGACGAGTAAGTCTTGGCCTAAGTCAGGGGGACGGACTGAGCGTACCATCACAGTCACATCGTCATTATACACACAATAGTTGTTGATAGGCGGCTTGAGCAAATGAGAATTGTCCTCAAGCCTTTTACGTTGCATTCAATCAGTAAGAACAGGAAATGACATACTAAGAAGCTGCATGCTTACCATTTCGGCAAATTCAACGGGCTTGAAAGAGCGCCTCGGGCGGCTGTCAAGGCAAACTTGCGGTAGCGTGTTGCGAAGACTGACCTGCGAGTGGTGACGGGCCGATGCGTAAGACGCAAAGCAGAGCGTCCTAGGGCTTGCATGGTGAGCAAGATGCAAGGCTACTATGCTGTGTACCCCTAAGCAAGATAGTAAATACAGTCGATCCGATTATTCCTGTGAAGTTTTGATCACTTTGTAGAGGGTTCCCGGAGATGTCAGACACGACGTCGAGCTGCGGTACAGTTCCGTGGACAGCCGAAAGCGAATCTGACATAGCGCTTGGCGGCGATCGGAGCAGGGATCGGGTCCCTTGCGACGCTACTGAGACGTCCCGCAACGGTTGACAGTCCCACCTAAGAGCTCACCATTCTACTCCTCTCGCACCTTCGACAATCATCCCCAACACCTCCAGACTAACAGCAGCAAATACGCAGCTACCGACGTACTCCACTCATGATGGACCACTCACACATGGACCATGGTGATATGGACCATGGCAACAGCCACCGTTGCAACATGAACGTTCGTTAGGACTTGCTCATTGAATGAAGCGTTGCTAACTTGCTTAGATGCTGTTCACCTGGGACACCCAGGACCTGTGTATTGTCTTCCGGCAATGGCATGTCTCTGGCACTTTTTCTCTGCTCTGGTCCTTGCTCGCCATCGTCCTTCTTACTGCAGGCTACGAAGCCGTCCGCGAGGTTTCCCGCCGTTACGAAGCATACTCGAACACTCCAAGACGCGTGGATGAAGCTACAAGTGAGTGGATTTATTCATTGGTGCAGACAAAGAGTCGGTGTAGCTGTGGTTGAGTCGTAGCACGATGACTGCGTTACGTCGTCCGTTCACCGAACAAGGCTGAAAGGATGGTTTGAAGGTCCTAGCGTCAACGAATCGAGCTCATTACTTTGGTCAGGGAGGTCTGTGCAAGCCGTTGAAAGGAGGAACAAGATGGTAAATGCCGCTTTTTACGCTCTTCAAGTATTTTATTCCTTCTTCATCATGTAAGTGATCTTTTTGCACCTCGCAAGTGATCAAATGGATTGATTTGGTCAACAGGCTCTTATTCATGACCTACAACGGGTGGGTTATGCTTGCTGTGGCCGTAGGAGCCTTCATTGGATATATGACGTTCGGTAATTCGTCTGCGACAAAATCCGTTGCATGCCACTAAGTAACAGCTTGACTCCCCCGTTGGTGGTATCGAGGAAGGAAGAGGCTTGGTACTATTTGCGATGAGAGGTCATGGATTTCGGTATCGTTACGCTAGGTTAGCAGGAGTGTCTGACCCGTGGGACTTTGATTGAAAGCATAGCGTCATGTGTATTTTATGTGGTGTTGATATTGTTAAACATTTGCTACTCAATGTACAACCCTTTAAAATAAAACACTGCAGGCCCAATAAATAATAGAACCAGCTTAAATATCACCCCATTTTCTCTTCCTATTTCTCCACCCTTCAACTCGATCTTAGCTCCCAGACGTGGTAAATTTGTTCTACCAATCTGAAACGTCAAATCTTATTTACAACACCAAAAAAAGTGAACAGATGCTAGCCATGTGCCAGAACAACTGGCCCGCCTACCGATGCGCCCACCACCTGCTTAGTGCTCTTTAAGGTAAAAAGTACCCAGATATCAACATCTTAGGTAGTCTTATGTGTTAGGACCTTTATAACAAGGCATTATCCTTTCTATAAGTAGATTTAAGTTTCCTTTATAGATATATAGTGCATAAGGAATATAGTATAGTAATTAAAGTATAGAATAATATGAATACTGCGTTAAACTTTAGTAATTATACTTTGCATTAATTATAAAAAGTTATTCTTAGCGGTGTAAGAACTAAATCTTAGGGGAAGAAGGGAGGATGTAGAGAGAAGTGGGGAGAAACGGGTAGTAATTAAGGGTATCTTGATAATAATGTTACTTTAGGGGACAAGTAATTACATCCCCTTATAGATAGATATATATTCTATTAGCATCTACTAAAAGGTAGAGTTATTCTACCTCCATCTAATACTTTATTAAATAGTATAGCTACTATATATATAATATACACTCTAGGGCTAGTAAGATAATAAAGCTCTTAGTATAAAACTCTTATTTAAGTAAGGGATAGACTAAAGCTAGGATTTTATATCTTAAGAGGCCTATAGTCTAATATAATAGTATAAAGGTAGTATACTAGATTAGTATACTTAAGTAGTATACTATTTAATAGGACACTTAACACCCTATCTTTAAAAGGTCAAAAGACATAGACGTTTATAGTTTCTAGACCTATATATACTTCTCTCTTAGTATAGTATAATATATATACTAGACTTAAGATTATTATAGAGTAGGCACTAATAGTAGTACTAGCCTAATTTAGAAAGCATACTTTATACTTAACAACTTGGAAGCTATTAATAAAGAAAACAGATCCTAAGAGTTAAGTAAGAAAGTTATTACTAGATATTAATCTATTTCATATATACTATATACTATAAAACTCCTACTACTACTACCCCTTATATATTTCTTATCTACTTACTAGGCATATCCTCTATATAGAAAAGTGGGTAGAGAGATAGATATAGGAATAAATAGATGGATGGATGGATGGATGGATAGATGGATAGATAGATAGATAGATAGATAGATAGATAGATAGATAGATAGATAGACAGATGGATAGATAGATAGATAGATAGATAGATAGATATATAGGATTTATATTGCTTGAGTTGTATTCTATACTAACAGCAACGGAGTTGTATATTTACGCCATTTAATGCATTGTAAAACGCTTCTCTAACATTCTTATAATATTATCTAATACTTATTGTATTATGTTTAAATGCTTATAGTTTTGTTCTATCTAATAGCTTTCAATGTAAGGTTTATAATAGCATAAGCGTTATATCCTTACGCATAATAGGCTTAAAAGCCTTTAAACGGGACGAAACCGTGGGCGTTTGAACGTGATACAACAAACATTAGATAACGTTATAAGAACGGTAGAGAAACGTTTTATAGTGCATAGAATGCTGTATATATACTCTGCTGCTAATGATGTAGAATGAGACTTAAGTAGTATAATTCCTATCTATCTATCTATCTATCTATCTATCTATCTATCTATCTATCTATCTATTCTTACATTAACTCTATACCTTTAACATTTAAGCCTATTATACATAAGGATGTAACGCTTATACTATTATAATGCTTATGAGCATGTTACATTAAAAGTATGTTTTACTAGTGTAGCTCTAGTTTATCTACTATACTACTATCATGTAAAGACTCAGTTCTTTATAATAAGCAATATCTCTATTAGATCTATTGTCTAATTAGCTATTATAGCATATTATTAAAAGAAAGGTAGAAAAGCGTTTTATAGTATATTAAGAGGAACACTAAAACCATGATTTGACCCATATTATTTTACGGGGGTTTCTTTCTATCTTATTCAAACCGCAAGGCCTGTATGAGAGTGAGAATCACGTTTATTACTGGTGCAACAACGTTGCGTTGTGGCTAGAGATTGTCTTTAAAGATGTTGTCCTTAACGCCGCTAGAATGGAAGAGTTTTTATAGGAGCCTTAGTAAAGCTCTTGCACAACTAATAATAATAAAATAGAGGGGTAGTTTCAAAAACTTTTTAATATTCTAATACCTAGGTAGCTATTCTAACCTACGGCTATACTAGCGCTTATACTTATTAGTAGGAGCGATAGGACTAATCTATTAAAATAAAAGGACACCTCTATACTAGTATAGTTGCACTTATATCTCTTAATAGATAAATGAATGAACGCTACCGCGAATATTTAAGTAAACGCTAGGACTAAGGACTAGGGAGCTAATAGGCGTAAGAGCAAGGATATTATTAGTTTAGTTAGTAGGCACAAGGGAATTATTAATAGCCGCGCGGCGTTAAGTTATTAGAGGTGATAACCTCTACCTGCAAGATATAGTTGGTCTATTATTGCGAGAGCGTTATACGCCATATAAAGGGGCTCTACCCAATACTGTATTCTCTGAGATTATATAAAAGCCACGCTTGCCAGCGCTATCTTAACCTTACTCGTTGAGCAAATCATGTCACGCCTATCGGCGTGTGATAGCTCGATTTCCCGATACACTATACGCTTATAGGCTTAGCGGTGCCAAGCGTGGCTTTTGTATATTCTCAGAGAATATGGTAGTAGAAGGGTAGACGCCGCAGGGCGTAGTATATGATAGTAGTAATAGTTAGCTCCAGGCCTCTATAGACACCTGGTAGACTCGTGGTGGACAGCAGCTAGCTGCCTGGGCGATGGCAAGTATGCGTATATACTTCCTTTTTAACCACTCGTGCACAGCTGAATAAGCTACAGCTTATACAGCACCTCTATATGCTAAGGCTAATAGGAAGTCTGCAGCTTTAGCCTTGCCATTTTGCCAGTCGGCCGGCCGGTAACTGTTACACAGGGAGAAGGATTAATACCTTGCTGGTGACACTGTTTATATGGCCTAAAAGGATAGATGCGCGTGTTGGTCTACTATTATATATATATAAGTAATCACTTGTAATATAGACTTATAGAGCAAATCAGCAGTATACAGGTTATTGTAGGAAGGGCAGCCTAGGGGGCCCTAGCAGGCGGGCAATCTAGCTAGTAGACCTATGTTATATAAAGAGTAGATACAAATATACGCTGGCTACACCAGCTATTCGCGCCGGATTCCAATCAACCCAACCCAACCCGGACCTAGGAGGATAACCACAACCCAATCCAGATTGATCTAGGAGGACGCATCACAATGGCCTATTCTGTGGCAGGCCTGATAGACCTACCTACCATGCGTCCCCAACAGCTAAATAATGCTCCAAGAGAGAGCGCTCGGCTCCATACACTATAGAGGATGAGGGTTTCATCCAATAGCTATTCGGTAGCAAGCAATTTCCCCTTGTAACTAGCCTAGATAGGACAGCTGTATAGCCGCTAACGGGAGCTGCACTAGCTTAATAGAATTTAATAATAATAATACATTAAGCCTACCACTCCTATTATTAACCCGCCCTACTAGCCCTTCTACTTATTAGCACTCTTATTTAACAATAGCCTACCTATAAAATTATACAGAAGCTATAAATCGTATACCTCCTTCTCTTAAAGCAGAGTAATGTTATTACTATCTACTAAGTCTTGCCTAATAGCTGCATAGTACCCATAAACTATCTAGCCTTTCTATTTCCTATAGCCTTCCTGTTTCCTATAGCCTATATAGCCACCCACTACTCTTTAACTCTACTTAACGTCCTAGATAAAGAGCCTATGTGTGCATTATTTACACGCGGGCCCTTACACTAATCCTATACTAGCTTAACATCTGGATTTTACGTAGCCTAAACCTAGAAGGATAAGAACTGTATCTAGATAGTTCTAATACATGCATCTTAGTAGCTTATCCTGTAGTAGTCCTTATAGACCTACTACATGTCCACTATAGCTATAGTAAAAAGAGAAGGGCGCCTATTACTGAGTATAATAGAGGATAAGGGTTTTACCTAAATACTGCCCAGCAGGAAACAGGTTTCCCTTATAAATTAGCCTAGATAGAACAGCTACATAGACCCTAATAGGAGCTACCCCTCCTATTTAAAGGTCTAATAAGTATAAGAATAGATAGACAGATTAATAGGTAGATAGATAGATCAATGGATAGATAGATAGATAGATAGATAGATAGATAGATAGATAGGAATTGTAGGGCGTAAGTTCTATTCTATATTAATAGCAACGGAGCAAATATATACGCTATTTTATGCATTGTAAAACGCTTCTGTAATATCCTTGTAATGATATCTAACGTTTATTGTATCACGTTCAAACGCTTACAGTTTTGTTCTATTTGAACGCTTTAAGCTTATTACGTGTAAGGCTATAACGCTTATGCTATTATTAAACTTACAATATAAGAGATATTAGATAACGTTAGAAAAACGTTAGAGAAGCGTTTTACCGTGCATTATATAGTGTAGACATACAACTCTATCACTGTTAGTATATAATAGAACTTAAGTAATATAATTCCTATCTATCTATCTATCTATCTATCTATCTATCTATCTATCTATCTATTCTTACACCGACTCTATACATTTAATAGTAAGTGTGCTATTTCTAGCTCAGATATTTACACTATACAATCAAGTTTAAGCGCATTTCTGGAGCGTTTACTTATAATTTAATTCTATATATCTACTTCTATAACTTGGATGCTTCTGTTATACACCTGGGTTAGCATCCTACTATAAGCTTTTGCAACAGTCCCTGAAAGCGAGTAAGATACGCCGTCAGGCCTGCACCACCATGCTATCCCTAAATTATTTATTACGCAAACACCGCATTTCCTTTCACGCACTCTCATTTTCACAACGCCTGGTATTTGCAAGACCTCGGCTATCCAAAAGTACTGGGGTATAATTATCTTCGCTCCACCTAACAAGCGTCTTACACGTTTCTTCGAGAAGTAGGAGTGGTCGTGTTGCTCGCATGCGCGAGGAGATATTTGCAGCATGTCAGCGTATACTTGCAGGCTTTTGTCCACGACTCCTCCTGTTGGAAGGTTAATTTGATGCTAGTGTCGTGAATTTTGTCTTTGTGAATCTCGTAAGGCATTCTTAACCCATGACCTGCATTTGCGGGTCCTTGTGTAGGAGGCTGTTCGACAAAGTCGCCCAGCTGACGCAAGCATTCTAAAAACGCAATCATGGCGGCGTCTATCCGTCGATGCAAGAAAAAGCCTAAGCCCATCTCTCCAGTAGAGTATAGATCTAGTTTTGTGACCTTTGGTTTGACCGGATGTGATGGGTCATTTCCAGAAGGGGATTGGGGGTATTCCAATTTTTCAATTTGAGAAGAGGATCCCCTGGGGACTATTCGATAGCCCTTGAAAGAAAAGCCCAGCCGTTCAGCCACAGTGGCAAGAAGCAGGCAAGTCTGACCCCAGGCGGCGTTGATCTCAGCCCATTCAACTAGCGGATTCGATAATCTACCGAGACGCAGCCCGTTGATGGTGCCAAAGAACCCATCGTGGCCGATGCAAAAGGTATCGTTGTAGACGTTCGTCCGCTGTAGGCGCTGCAACTGCTTGGCATCATGGTCGTAGCGAGTGTTGAGCCTGTCCCGTTCGTCTTGGAAAGCAGACAGAGTTCCTGCAAACGAGTTGCGTTCATGCCAGAAGCCCTGCTCTATCTGATCCAGCTCTCGTGCTTCTATGTCCAAGGCGGTAATTTGGCTGTCTAGCAGAGCTTTCTCTCGCTCGAGGCTTTCAAGCTTTGCAAAGCTAGATGCCTCCTGCTTCCGTGCAAGTTCCAAAGCTTCTAGACCTTGTTGACGTTCTTCATCGGATGGAACGTCGGTGTTTGCCCGCCGCAAATACTCCACATACGCGTCTCGCTCCTTTATAGCGCCGGCAAGGTTCTTTTGTAGTCCTTCTACTAACAGGTCGGTGCATTCAACGCAGATAGGATGGTCAATGTCGGAGTGGGCAGAAAGTATTTCGTACAGCCGGTCGGTGGTCTCGATCTCGGCGGCAATCCTTGGGCCCGGTGAAGGTGCGTTTGGATCGCGCGAGGCCTCATCTACTCCGTTTTCCCATGTAATATTGGGCTTCTGAACGACTTGGGATTCGGTGAGCATGACGAATGACATGGCGGGGTTATCTTTCATGCCCATCTTGCTTGGGGAGACCGATGCATTCTTAGCAAAGCGGCCTGGTGGGATCGCTCGTTTAAAGGTAGGTGCTCGTGCATCATGCACAGCGCTCTGGTAGTCTTCCCGGCGCTGCTCTGGGAATGCGAGGCGTGTTTGACGAAGGGGGACCGTCGTGGAGGCCGGATGAGGCGCTGGAACGATGGGGTCTATCGGGGTCAGTTACAGGACCTCGAGGATTAGGGAGGAGAAGAGCGACCTGTCAAGAGCTTAAAAGCGGCGGGGTTGAGCTCCTCAACAGATGCATCCAGTCGAACAGGCGTTCTGCATTTCTGGCAATACATTGCAGCGGAGGGGAATGTGCAGCGAGAAGGCTTCCTACAGCGCTTGAAGCATGGGGGCGGGTGGAAAGCGACAGTTCTAAGCTATGCAGATGATCTGTGCTAGCTTGGAGTGTGGTGAAGGCAGCTGTCGTGCAGGTGAATCAGTTCGTCGTCACGGGCCGCGAGGGGCATCGGCAAGCCGAGTGAACTTGGAACGCACGGCCTGGCACTTTATCTGGCGGCTTGGCTCCTCCGAAAGACAAACGCGCTCCACGCTCGTGTCAACTACACCAGCGCGACACACCACGACCACCCCCACCAACACACTCCACCGACACACTCCACCATGGAACGCCCGCCAAAACGGCCCCGGATCGCTATTATAGAAGAGCCGGACTCTTCTTCCGATCTCTATCGTGACCGCGCGCGCAACGACAATCGGCTCAAAGGCGCCTTTGAGAATATATTTCTGAAGTACACAAAGGATTTCACCAACGTCGGCGACGAGATCGACTTACAGACTGGCGAAATAGTTGTGAATAATGGTCACATTTCGCGGATGAGGAATGAGCAGGACGTGGGGGAGGGTGAGGCTGGTGCCATCCTGAGAGCCTTTGCAGACGACATGGTTGGTACCATCAGCGACAGCGATGACACCGAGGGATCGGAGAGTGGCGAGGTTGTAGCTTTGGTAGGTTCCGATTATTCTCTTGCCTCTCGCGCCCAAGTATGCTTTGCGCAAGCTCTGACTTCGATATTAGGGACTTGATCAAGGCGTAGAGATGGAGGACACTGCGACCTGCGACGACACCATTGTAAAGGCCACACAGCCCACTGCCACCGGCGAAAGCACTGCTCACAGTCGGATGCAGCGGCCGTCGCAAGTCGAACATACAACTCCCCTGGGACGACAGCCGACTGAAGCTGCTGCGATCGAGGCATTAGGACGAGGCATTGGAATGCAGATTGCGCAATTCATTGCCCAATGGCAGTCTAGTCCACCTGTCTTGAGTTCTCTCTGGAGTGCTCCGCCGTTGCCTCAACATACACCACTTAGCCGTGATGTGTCTCAGCCGCTCCCCCGTTCTCTGCCACCTCGACCCGTCTCGCCGCAAACCGGGAGTATTTGGGCGGTCCCAGACCCAACTGCAGGAGTGCGCCTGGTCCGGCCAGTCTCTCGACGCTTTGCAACAGAGCGACGCTCTCTTCCTAGAGACAATGCATCGCCTCACGTGGACAGTCATGGAGAAGACCCAGAATACGCTAGTGACGAGGAAGATGATGAGGAAGAGGGCAACAAGCATAACTTCCCAACTTACCTAGACAGATCTCGCCAATACTCTGCGAACACATCTGCTAAGAGGGCTTACAAAGGCCGGAAGTCTCGCTATCAGTTCTCCGATGAAGACAATATACTACTACTGGAGCTCAAGGAGGACCACCAATTCCCATGGGCGACAATTTGCTCATACTGGCCAGACCGCCCTCCATGGATTGTCCAGCACCATTACCACAAGCACTTAAAGAACCAGAGTCCAGGCTCCGCAGAGTCAATCAGGATACCGCCCGATCAGGGCGAAGAACAGTTGGCCGAGCCCGCATTTGGCAGAGAGAGATCCATTTCGAGAGATTCAGAGTCCGCTCAAGATTTAATTCCCCAGATGACTCGGGACTTCAGTGTCCCTAGCTCGCCACTTCAAACTCGTCAGCGCCCGTTCCGGAAACCACAATCGCAACGAACTGCAGCTTTACCACCGGACGCGACGGTCGATCGTAATTCTCCCGACCTGGAGGACTGGAACCTTGGCGCACCAGCAGCTCCAGATGTTGCACACATGCTGTCTGACCAACTAGATGCATCGAGCGAGAGCGATTCGCCAGAAGTTCCGGTTCCACAGGACTCGATAGAATCGCATTCTTCTCCTGAGGTCTCGCAACACACGGAGCCCGTGACAGTTCAAAGGACCCCCTCTGCCCGTAAACAAATTATGGGAAGTACCGGTAGGAAATCGATCAGCGGAAGACATTCAGGGCTATCATCTGGCAAATCCAAGGCTAGATCCTCGCTGGAAAAACACAATCCGCAGTTGATGGCGGCGACACCACGGGCTGCGAAAACGCCGATCGTGAAACAGGAATCAGATGACGAGCTTGATTGGTCGTCTGCTTCAAATCTTGTTAGCATCAGCAATATTATGGCTTCACCGAAGACGTCTAGCCATCGACAACACTCGAGTGGGCGCTCTGGATCGAGACCAAAGTACCGTCGAGTTTCGGGTGTGAGAGCTCCGGCCAAGTCTCAACACACACCGAGTCGAAGTTCCGGACTGAAACGCGCAATCGACATGTACGAGGACGACGACGATTCTCTGGACGAGTTGACCCTGGTATAGCTGTATGATCTAATCGTGCCGATAGGGAAGGAAGGGTTGTTGTGTATAGCGGTATTTCATTAACATCGACTAAAGCGCCTCAAGCGACGCAATACCTAGAGCATCGAATTTGAGAAAGACATCCTTGACCTAATCTTGATGGCCGTGGTAGTTTTTCCCGTGACCCAAACTTTTCTGACCTACGCCTAAGCAAGAGTGTGAGAAAATATATACACGAAACAAAGCAAGCACTTATTATAGCACCTATCAAACCTTCAACATAATGCCATCCGTTTGCCCTCTCTACAACGGTCGTCCGCCGATGAAATCACTCCATGGGCGCACTTCACTGGGGATTCCGTCTTTGAGTGGCAGCTTCTCGCTCATACATTGAGCGAAGAGGACCGCAGTCTGGGTGTTTGTTAGCAAGCAGGCTGGAAGAACAAGCAGGTATACTCACTTTAGGTTCCATGAACAAAGGCACACCAAAATCGACTGCGTTCCTGCGCATCACATAGTCCTCGTCTACGAGAGAGGCACCACGTGTTTTGGCCAGGTTGAACACTCCACGGACATCATACTTCGCGAACACTTCTCGGAGAGCCCTCTTATCTTCAACGGGGAACTCAATAACTTCCACCTTGACACTTCCGTCATTGGAGGATTGCTCTAGGTGTTGCTTTACCTCTTGATTTGCGGCGTACAGTTTGTAGCCGAGGGGGTTGAGGTAGTCTACAATCTTGGCAAGCTCCATTCTAGTAGTGTCGCCTCCAAACAATAAACCTTCTCCAGGTTGTGGGAGGCGGAAGTTCATGGTGGATTGCATTGCAGCCCAGTATGCCTCGACGAGATTTGTTCCGAAGCAGGCCATCTCTCCTGTGCTAGCCATTTCAACACCAAGATAAGGGTCTGCGCCTGCAAGGCGGGTCCAAGAGAATTGCGGCACTTTCGTTGCCAGATAATCCCTTTTCACTGCCATGAGATCTACTGGCTCTGGAACTTCCCTTCCAACGAGAGCCTTTGTGGCAACGTCGATGAAATTTGTGCCGAGAACCTTGCTGACGAATGGAAACGACCTCGAAGCGCGCAGATTGCATTCGATGACCTTCAGCTTCGGTTCTCCGCCTTCGGGGTCTGCTGCTTTGATGATTTGCATATTGAATGGTCCGGTAATGCTCCATGCTTTGGCCACTTTGTCGGCGATCTCCTTGACCCTCTCAAGGGTACGCTTGCTCAGGTTTACGGGAGGTAAGACGAGTGTTGCGTCACCGGAGTGCACACCCGCGTTCTCCACGTGCTCGCTCACGGCGTGTATTAGTACTTTTCCGATCGACGCGACTGCATCAACGTCAATCTCTTCAGCGCCTTCGATGTACTGAGTGATCACTACGGGATGGTCGGGAGAGACTTCGCTCGCGGCCAACAACTTGTCCTTCAGCTCATCTTCGGACCGGATCACCGTCATGGCAGCTCCAGACAGAACGTAGCTTGGGCGAACAAGCACAGGGTATCCAACGGAATTGGCAAAAGCCTGCGCCTCTTCGTATGAGGTCAGCTCTTTCCAAGCGGGTTGGTCGACGCCTATCGAATCGAGGATCTGCGAGAACTTGTGGCGATCTTCGGCTTTGTCGATATCGTTCGGATCAGTTCCGAGGACTTTAGCCTTCCCAGTCTCTTGCAGTTTCAGGGCAATGTTCTGGGGCAGTTGACCACCGACAGACACAACGACGCCGCTAGCTGATTCGAGCTCGTAGATGTCCATAACTCTTTCGTAGCTAAGTTCTTCGAAATACAATTTGTCCGCGATATCAAAATCTAAAATGTAAATTAGATAAATTTTTAGTAATTGAGTAAAAATCGTTATACCTGTGCTGACGGTTTCGGGATTGAACTTTTGGTCTCAAGTTAGCGATTGACACAATGTGATACAAAAAAAAATGTCGCAGGTCGTCCAACGTCCGGGGGTCCAAAAAGGGCTTTTGCGCACAGCGGCTTGCCGCCGTCAGGAGGCCTTCGGCGGGCTGAGCGGGATGGGAAATGCTGGGGTTGGCGATGCTGGAAAAGTCGTCGGGCCACCTCAGACGGCGGCGGGAAGGTGTGCTGAGTGAGTATGATGGAAGTCCAAAATGGGTCCAAAAAGAGCTTTCTTCATTACCCCCCTATCCGAGCGCAGGGCTCGGGAGGGCGGCCGCCACGTTTGCTTTGTGGCGTGCGGTCGGGAGGTGGCGGTTCAAATTCTGCTGGTTCGCAAAGGCCTTGTTGCAGGGTCCGCATTTGAACGGCGTGTCTTCGGTCTCCTGCAGCTTCCGGGAATGCATAGCAGACGCCAGGTGAATGTCCAGTGAATTCTTGGTGCCATATGAGAGGTCGCATGGTACACAATGGAAGGTAAGTGCAGCACGAGCCTCCTCGATGCGCCTTGCTTGAACTGCTGCGTCATGTCCTGGGTTCTCAGCTCTCCATCTGGCTTTCCTCTCGACGTTGTAACCTATGTAATCATCGTAGTTGGTCTCCATCTGCTTGAAGTGCCAATTGGTAGCATTTTCAGCTTTGATCAGAAGGCGTTTTTCCTCTTTCACAACGGCGAGGGCCTCGAGTTCTTCGGCAGATAGGTCGAAATCGCCTCGGATGCCCTCGTTCAAGGAGCAGTGAGAGCACAATCCGTCGTAGGCTAATGTGGTACGATCCCAAAGGCACATATGCCCCATCCCATAATCACCCTTGGTGGCCTTCATGGTCCAGAACATGTAGGTGAAAGTAGCTTCAAGAGCGACAAAAAGAAGGCGATAGGTAGGTACCAATGCGGGGGGCGGTATGGGAATCCAGCAGAGAAGTCCTTTATGGACCATTTCGAACCCTTCGTCTAGGGAAGACTGAACGAATTTGGGGATACAAAGGCCATCGTCGTATTGTTGAAGCCGGCCGCGGACGCCTCCTGACGTTGAGGTGCCGGAACCGATGTACACGCGGGGGCGAGAAAGTCCTTTTTCAAGTACAATGACATAGATAGCCCAGCGAGAGGAGAAGTTTGTTGGTAAAGTCTTGAAGAAGTGAGGTGCAGGTGAGGTGGTAGACATGAGGACCTCAAAGAGACCAGCTGCAAAGACAATAGAAGCTCCAGAAGCGACCGACTCGAGTTCATAGAGAGTCGGGAAGAACTGAGCAAAGAGGAGATGCTTCTGATAGAAAGGAGTATCGTCCAGGCAGCACCAGAGAGCCACAATGAACAGCGACCAGTGCCATTGGGCTTGAGTAGCACCGCAAGACTCCATAGTGAGGAGCTGGAGGAGTTCCGTTCAAACTGGTTAGAGGCCAACTGACAGCGACGGCTGAGGATTGGAAAGGACTTTTCGAAGATGCCCTATCCGCCGAGGCTCGCTTCAAACCAGTTACAAGGAAGATGAAGGGACTCGATTCAGACCAAATGTGAGTGAGAAGGCGGATTTGGCAGAACAAGTGGGCAGAGTGTGAGGGTTGAGAGAGGCCATCTTGTTGAGAATCCTGACGTGAGGGTGTCCTCCCAGGAGGAAGGTGGGAGTCTGGAAGGAAGGCGCGCCCATCCCAGGGTAAGACCGTCCAGACTCCCACCTGTGGTGCCACTGTTTGAGGTGGCCCAGTCCATTATCAGGAATCTGAATGAGACAGAAGGTGTTCGCTTTGGGCGACTTGAAAAGTTGTTGAAGCCAGTCAAGCGGTGGCAGACAGATGTGCAAACGAGACAGTGAGGTCGCATGAACCTCCAGTCCATATGTCTGTCTGCCACCGCTTGAGGTGCCTCAGTCCATTCTCAGAAAAATGACCGAGACCAAAGGTGTTCGCTTTGAAAGACTCGGAAAGTCGTTGAGGTCCCTCAGGTGGTGGCAAACATATGTGCACCCGAGATCCAGTCCTGGGTGAGTGTGTCGAGTTTTTGGCGTCCAGAATGGCGGCACGAACTTCCAGGAGACATGAGAAAAACAAAAATCAAACTTACATTAATCACAACAGTCTTCTTGCCGAGCTTTGCCAGTGAGGTAGCAGCATTTACAGCGCACCAATCGAACTCCACGGAACTTCCGATGCGGTAAACTCCACTCCCAAGAACAAGCGTTCCATGGTCGTCGAAGGTCACGTCGTGAGACGAGGCATTGTATGTCGTGTATAGGTAGTTAGTGTCTGCAGGAAATTCAGCGGCTAGAGTATCAATCTTTTTGACCCAAGGCTTGATGCCAAAACCCTTCCGACGCGCTCGAACTTCGTCTTCGGTTGTATTGACGGCCTTGGCGATTTGTCGGTCGGAAAATCCAAGCTTCTTCGCCTTCAGAATGACCTCCTTCTTCAGGCCATACAAGCTGCCTATGTCTTCGAGTTCGTGTGTACAATCCACAATGTTCTGCAGCTTGTAGAGGAACCACTTGTCTATCTTCGTAAGGTCATGAACCCGGTCCACGGTGTAGCCTTCGTGCATCAAAGCCTGGCCGACGGCCAACCACCTGCGATCAGTAGGATTCTTCAATGAGTCGTCCAAGTTCTCGAATTTGTCTCCCTGGAAGCCCAAGAACTTGGGATCAACCTGTCGGCAAGCCTTCTGGAAGGATTCTTCAAATGTTCTTCCAATTGCCATGACTTCTCCCACAGACTTCATGGAACTTCCAATGTCCCTTTTGACATGTTGAAACTTGGCTAGATCCCATCGAGGCATCTTAGTGACGACGTAGTCCAGACTGGGCTCAAAATTTGCCGTGGTGGTCTTGGTAACAGCGTTGGGGAGTTCCGGGAGGGTGTGTCCGAGCCCAATTTTGGCGGCAGTATAGGCGAGAGGATAGCCTGTGGCTTTGGAGGCAAGCGCGGAAGACCTTGATAGACGGGCGTTGACCTCGATGACCCTATAGTCCAGCCCGTCGGGTTGTAGCGCGTACTGTACATTGCACTCGCCAACTACACCAAGATGGCGAACGATCTTGATTGCGGCAGAGCGGAGCATGTGGTACTCTTCGTCGCTGAACGTTTGACTCGGAGAGACGACAATGCTGTCACCGGTATGCACGCCGAGGGGGTCGAAGTTTTCCATGTTGCAGACGGTAATGCAGTTGTCGCTGGCATCACGGACAACTTCATATTCGGCCTCTTTCCATCCTTTCAATGACTTCTCCACCAAGATTTGCGAAGAAAGTGTCAATGACCTTGCAGACAAATTCCTGAGTTCCTCCGCATCGTTCGCAAAGCCAGAACCCAGCCCACCCAGGGCGTATGCCGCACGTACAATAATGGGGTATCCGATTTTCTCTGCGGCGTCCAGTGCTGCGTCCACGGTGCCCACTGCAATGGATTCGGCAATTGGGATGTCGATCTCCCCAAGAGCCTTGGCGAAGAGGTCACGGTCTTCACTCGTTTCCAAGGTTTTGATGCTCGTCCCCAAGACCTTGACACCGTATTTCTCAAAGAGGCCTTTCTTGTTCATGTTGACGCCGAGATTGAGGGCGGTCTGACCACCAAAGCTAAGGAATATGCCGTCTGGCCGCTCCTTCTGGATAACGTACTCGACATACTCGGGCGTGACGGGCAGGTAATAGATTTCGTCGGCGAGAACGTGCGAGGTTTGGATCGTGGCAATGTTGGGGTTGATAAGGACGGAGCGGACACCGGCCTCCTTCAGCGCTTTGAGAGCTTGTGACCCTGGGGACAGTTATAGGGCTATTCCAGAGATCTGGTTGTGTGAGACGTACCTGAATAGTCGAACTCGCCTGCCTGGCCAATGCTGAGACCTCCGCTACCAATCACGAGCACCTTGGAGACGTCAACAAGGTTGCGTGCGCCGAGAATAGCACCGCTGTCGAGGTAAGCTTTGGCATTGGGAGCCTCCTGGGTAGCGTTTGAGGCATTGAAGGCGGCGATTTTGGAGAAAGCTCGCAGCTGTCGGGACGCAGGTGTTGAGTCATAGCTAGCCCTCAGAGCAGTGAATGGAGACGATGCGCTAGAGAAAGCACGGAATGCCGCTGGAGGAGCAGGAGAACGGCATTGGCGAAGAAGAGCTGGCGTGCGGCGTACTAGGCGCCCGCAGACAGCCATTGCAGGCGTGGGAGTCAACGGGGGAGAGCAGAAGCAGAGCGGGCAAGCTTGCGGAGCTCAGCAGAGCCTCACAGGAGGCGGCGCAGAGTCGTCGAGGGCTCGGGGACAAAGTAGAGCAGCTCTAGGCCAGCAGTGTCCAGCAACAGCGAGCAATTGGTATCGTGGAGTGGAGGGGGGATCGCGGGGGGAGCTCAGATTAATTTTTTAGATGGAGGTCGAGGTTCGCCTAGACACGCTATCGCGATAAGCAGCCGTCACGCTAGAAAGAAATAATAGCTCCGACCACGGGCGATGATGCGCGCGGTGAACTCAATGGCAACAGAGAGGCCGGCAGCGAGGTTGGGGAGGATGTTGAGACTGGCGGCGATGGGGGGGAGGGGAGAGTAAAGCACAGGCGGTCCCCTGGGCGGCTTGCTTTGAAGCGTGCAGTGACCGATGAAAATTTCAGTTTTCTTCCGCTGCTGCCAGTGAAACCTTTGCAGGCCCTTTGCATGGGACAATGCCCTCTGAGGCGTGCAGGCGGGGCGGCTACCCATGGATTTTCTCATCACGAGCACGGCATGCACCAATCGTCGGCGACCATCGCGGAGCATGTCCACGGCCCGTCTACGGCTTCTACAGCACTGGCAGTCCACGAATAGGTATGGACCAAATCCTATGTCAACCTTTATACCTTGAGGTACACACTCTCTCCAGACTTGTGCACACTCACCCATCACTGCTCGAGGTCCTCTTGTACCTTACTATAAATTCTGAAGCGATAGTTTGGGGAGCCAGTGGAGACTGCCCTTAACGTCCAACGGAGCCTGACTGCATAGACTACTTACTCCTGCCTACAGACTAGACACACGGCCAATGGTACAAATGTAGTAGCGTAATCCAACAAGTATATTAGTGTATAGTAATTTGCGCCCCAACATGCTTTGCGTGCCCCTGGATATCATCGCTGCAAATGCTTCAAAATGCGTCCTCGTTGGGACATGCCGTCACGTCGTGCCCTTCACTCTCGCAGAGCGCACACCACTTGTCAGGATCCGCCACATTGCTGCCCTTAGCAGGCACCAGGCCCGTTGCCAGCGGACTCGGGAGTGGCGCGGACGGTGCATTACCTGGAGTCTGCGCCTTTTTGGGCGTAAGGGGTGCCGGCTGCACGCCCTCAGACGACATCGACAAGTTTCGCAGGCCGTGGATGACTGCGTCTTTGCCGTTGCGCTTCACACTGTCCGGCGTCCTCACGGCGCCGTCTGCATTGCCTCCCATAGCAGTGCAGTTCAGAATATCGTGTCCGCCTGTCTCGCAGATCTCACACCACAGCACACTTCCGTCCGCCGACGAGTGCGTGTCAGACTCCATCATTGGCTCCAGTAGCTGAGGAGGGTCGTGGCGATGCTGTGGCGCGTCTCGCCAGCTGATGGTCGTGCCTTTGGAGTCACGTCCAGATGAGCGTTTGTCTTGCACAGCAGTGCGCTCCGACGCCACATTGCTGATCACGCTGTCGCGCTGCTCTGATGCCCTCGCCTCATTTCGTAGACGATCAATCTCACGTTCCAGCTCTTCCTCTCTAAATGCCTTCCGCTCCACCAAGCCCTGTAACTCCTCCTTTTCCCGCTCCAAACGCTCTGCCTTTGCCTGAGTCCGTGCGACCTCTTCTGTGTCCTCCATGGGAAGTGCTCCATTGCGCTGCAGCGGCGAACGACCGCGCTCCAGGCCTGGGCTTCCAAGATCTGGTCCAGAGCTAAGGGAGTGGATGATGGCTTTCAACCCCCGAATTTCGTCGTCTCGTTGCTCAACCTCACGCATACCCCCAGGACTTACTGGGCCGTCCATTATCGCGCCCGCCCCCTTCAAAGCCGCAGCTGCTTTCTCTCGCTCACGGCGTAGCTCTGAGCGGCCGCGCTCGACCTCGCCCCTTAAAAACTCTACTTCTCCCCTGGCTTCAGCTTCTCCACGTCGTGCATCTTCCAAGCCCTCTTCGAGCTCCTGCACAAGCTCCTCCAGCTGCTTGAGTTGTCTGGCAACACTCTCAACATCCTCGCCTCTTTCCTGAAGCTCCCTAAGCTCATGCATCAGGTCTTCGACTTTCTTCTCATACACTCGCTCGGTCTCTGTGCTGGCCATTTCTAATGTGTCGATGGTGCTCCGGAAGTCAGCTCTGTGAGCGTCGAATTCTGTTGTTAGCATTGATATTTTCTCATTCTTCTCCCGGAGAGCGGCGCGTAATTGCGCAACATCCTGATCTTCTTGACCGCCCGTGCGTGGCGACTGCATTTGGTCAGATAATTCTGAGGGCAGCAGATTCTGCAGCTCCATGAGGCTGGATTCCATATCTGCCAGGGATGACGCTTGTTCTTTCAACTGTCTGTCGCGTTCTTCGAGCTTCTTAGCGAGCCGCTGGACCTCTTCCTCTGTATGGCCTGATGGGGGCCTTGCCCGAGGGTTGAAACTAGAAACAGAGCTATCGCTTGTGCGCCCCAGTCCGACAGGTGTCGACTCGTTATCTTCATCTATGGTGGCATGCTGCCCGAGGCGAGAGTTGTTTCGAGAATACGGGCGGGAGGGAGGCCCTGGGGTCCGAGGCTTGGGCGAGCCTACTTTATGCGGTGCAGGGCTTGAAGTCAATCTCGGACCTCCGATTTGGCTCCTCGAAAAGGACCCTATGCCCAGAGATGGCGCTCTGCCAGGCGTCGGGGCCAGGCTAGGCTGTTTACGAAAAGGGGATTCCGGCCTAGGAAGAGAGGGCCGGCCTTTTGGTTTGAAGACGGGGCTTGGAGCTCGCGCCCCGGGACCCATGGATTGTGAGAATTTTGGCAGGGACGGCGTGGGACTGTATTTATCTGATGCATCGTTTGTTGAAAGGTTGAAGTTTGTGAAGGCCGGTGTGGTAGGAGTTGGAGGAAACGTGTCTGAGGAGTTCGTGGGCGATGCTCGTCTGGAGGCGCGGTGGTAGGGTAGAAAGATTCCAGACCCGGGGATAGAAGTAGTAAAGTAGCGCGTTCTATGAGCTGTTAGAGACCGCTTTTTGGAATGTGTAGATAGCAAAGACAGAAATGCAAGTCTTACCCGTCCACGTCGCCGTCATTCTTCCCGCGCGATGCAAACTCCCTGCTCAGCTCGACGCCGGCAAAGAGCCCCTTCTTCCCGCGGACGCTGCCGATGAACTTGATGGTTCCATGCATACCCCCAGGCACGTCGACCGTGTCGCCGACCTCGAGATCGTGTCCGTCCGCGCCGCCCATCTTGTTTAAGGGGGTAGTGGGACCACCGTGGCCTCCCGTGAGAGCGTTCAAGCTTGCTTTCCGGGCGATCGCGGTGCTGGCGGCGAGAGAGAGGTTTGGCGACGAGGACGCGACTGCCAGCGAGGGCCGCCCGCCCAAACGTCGAGGGGTGTTAAGAGCCATGTGTCGCGGGTAGTGTTTCTTATTAATCCCAGGCGCCGAGGGGTTTGTAGTGCCATATGTCGCGGGTCGTGTTTGTTGTTAATGTTGAAAAGTCCCAGGTGGGTGCTTGCTGCGGCCCAAGGATTCGGCTGCAGGGCACAGGGGCAGGGGCTCAATAATCAGATGGTCACTGCGCCAACGGCTAGGCCTATTGGTTTGTAGCTGCAATTAAACTGGTGTTCTATTTGCTGTGATTGGAAGAGGTGGGTGTTGTTGTGAATCCTGTGCGTTCTGAGATATGTTTCTATGCACATGAGACCTTGTTTTCTGAGCGTATGGATGCACGAGACTTCTGATCACTCAAAGCTGATGTTGTACGATTTCCTAGAATGGATCGAGGCACTTCAGACAGTGACCGCCTTGGTAGTGCCATTGGTGCAAAGATGAGCCTTCTGTAAGACTAGATGCATCCCTTTAGAGGATAGTGAAATAACGAGACACCTTTATGTACACCCAGCAGAGCTATGGATACTGCTAGATGCATTTGTAAGTAGAGATTATTGCTCTAGGGTGCACGGCTTCGAGCGGGCATTGCGTCAGTAGAATAGCGAGGTGTCTTTGAGAGTCTCATCTACCTAAAGTTGAACGCACCCGTTAGTTGTCACAGGGAATGAATCATTATAGCTGAGGTAACGCTAGAGCACACATCCTATGCCCATGGAACCTAGCTATGAATGGTAAAGTTCTGATAACGACTACCGTATTCTCTGACAATATACAAAAGCCACGCTTGGCAGCGCTATCTTAACCTTACTCGTTGAGCGAATCATGTCACGCCTATCGGGCTGATTTGTGGGCCTGTCGGCGCCCATCGGCGTCTGACAGCTCGATTCCCGATAAACTAAACGCTTATAGGTTTAGAGGAGCCAAGAGTGGCTTCTGTATATTGTCAGAGAATACGGTACCGTATTGACTGAGAGTATACAAACGCCACTCTTGGCACGCTATCTTAACCTTACTCGTTGAGCGTATTAGGTCACCCCTTTCGACCTGATTTGTGGGCCTGTCAGCGCCCGTCGGCGCCAATCGGCGCCTGACAGCTTGATTCCCCGACCAACTATACGCTCATGGGTTTAGGGGATCTACTAGCGCTGCCAAGCCTGGCGTTTGTATACGCTTAGTTAATACGGTATTTCCGGGACTAGTATCATCACGTGACTGTAGCCAGCCTCCACATCAAAATACGAGGCTGCTCAGTACTATGTAACAAATATTGACGAGGATTATCTTGATCTCGGCAATCCCGTTCGTAACGGCATCCGAAACTTCTAAGCGTATCGGCCTAAGACCCGCAAGCACAACGCCTCTGCGCCATCGTCACGGTTCTTCTCCCCACCTCATCGGGATCAAAACAGTGACCAACCTCGGCACGGCTAAGCTGTTCCCAGCTCAGATCTCGCCCCATAAACGCGTCCTCTGCACCCCGGATCTTCCACTATGCCATTGCAGCTGTCGCAACCATGGCCGGTGTCGTTCGTCAACCTATTGATGTTGCCTCGCTAGAACGCTATATCAGCGCAAACGTCCCAGAAATACAGGTTCCCATTGATGTCAAGCAGGTACTGGAATACATGTCCCTCGCACTTTCGTAGAACCTTGCTGACATCGTATTTGCAGTTTGGTTATGGACAGTCGAACCCCACCTACCAGCTAACTGATAAAGCTGGCCGCAAATATGTCATGCGGAAGAAGCCCCCGGGGCTGCTCCTCTCCAAAACGGCACACAAAGTGGAGCGCGAATATCGGATAATACACGCCCTCGAGAACACAGATGTCCCGGTGCCGCGAGCTCTCTGTCTTTGCGAGGATGACAGCGTGGTTGGCACGCCTTTCTACATCATGACGTTTTTGGATGGGAGGATATTCGAAGACCCCGCCATTCCAGGTGTCACGCCCGAGGAACGAACGAAAATGTAGGTTGACGTTCAAGACAGATTCTCGAAAGAGAAGCTAAATCAGCTCCAGGTGGCAATCTGCTACAGTTTCGCTCGCGAAATTCCACAGCGTTCCTCCGAAAAGCGTCGGGTTGGAGAGCTTCGGCAAGCCAAGCGGTTTCTACAACCGGCAGATCGCGACATTCAAGACGATTTCCGACGCCCAAGCTAAGGCTGTAGATGTTGATACGAAGATACCCGTCGGGAAAATTCCGCATCAAGATGCCATCGTCGCGTTCTTTAGTGACCCGAAAACGCAGCCCCAGGACCGTAGTACATTCGTTCATGGCGACTATAAAATAGACAACGTTGTGTTTCACAAGACAGAGCCGCGGGTCATCGGTATCCTAGAGTACGTGTATCACCGCCTGTTAGGTTTTGATATACTGACGTAGTGACGCTTAGCTGGGAAATGTCGACTGTTGGCCACCCTCTGTCTGATTTGGTAAATCTTCTCACTCCATACCTTACAGCCCAATCGGAAAAAGCTCGTAGCGTTGGACGGGGAAGCGAGGACTTCCTGCCGGGGGCCATCGAAGGGCTTCCTACCCGAGACCAAGTTATTGAGTGGTATAGTGAGAGCGCTGGATGGGACCCAAAACCAGAGATGACATGGGGTGATGCTTTTGGAATATATAGAGGCTCGATCATCATGCAAGGTATAGCCGCACGATACGCCATGAGGCAAGCGAGCAGCGAGAAAGCAAAGGATTACGCGGCCCAGATGAAACCGTTTGCAGAGGTCGCATGGGACTTGGTGCAGGAATATAAGAAGGCGCACGAGAGAGCGAGGCTGTAATTTTTGTCTTTTCAAGTATGAAATGTAGATGAGGATTATTCGCCATCATCTTCCAGCCAATGCACTCGTTTCCACTTGAATCTTTGTGGCGCATGACTTTTTGTCTAAAACGCCTGAACTCATGACCAAGAGTTGCCTTTAGCTCTCGTCCTAGTTCGCAGAAAACTGTACTGCTGAGGCGGCACCCGTAGCATGTAGGGTTTAGCAATCCCTCTCTCAATCTGCTTGGTTCGACCATAGAATCGCACGGGTGTTCAGATCACCGTTGTTCCCTATCGTTACCACCAATGCGCTCCAAAGCCTATATCATAATTAGTATCCTATAGCCTATTGGGAACTTTCGGGATGGGGCCTACCTCAAGCATGACAACGGAGTTCCCTCTGATGACCTAGGAAAGACGACTGTTAGCTCCAGTTGAATACGGCCATTATGATCGTTGTGTGCAACATACCACCATACCGATTCTCACTTTCTCCCCGCCCTCCTTCTCCTCCACAGCTTCGTCCAAGACTATGTTGAGGAAGACCTATGCGGACGGGAGTCAGAACTACTCTCGTCTTTTTTCTTTCCGCTCCGACACATCTCGAAAGTATAGGTCACATACATCGTAGCCGCGTAATACTCCTATGACTTTTCGGCTGCCGTTCAGTTGGACGAAGAGACGCTTGTCGAGATACTGCACACTCAGGTTATCATCAACATCTGCAGGATTCTCGATACCCATACGCACTTTCTTTAGCTCCGGCTGAGCTTGAGGCATCTTGCAAAATTGTTTCTGATCAGATGAAGTGTAGTGAAGGTATTGAAATTGCGAAGTCGACGTAGTAGATGTGGTGGAGGTTGACTTTCGCGCGGTCCGAAGAAAACCCGACGCACGAGGCAGAAAGCGATGTGGGCGGTGAGGAAGCACCCATCATTTAGTGCAAGCAACCAGCAACTCCACGGCTTCACTCCCACAACCATGAAGAAATCTTTTGCTGCGCGAAGGATACCACGGAAGATTGCGCAAGATGAGGACGTCGAGGGTGATGGGACTCCTGCAAGCTCGCCCGCTTCTGAGGTAGTGAAACGACCTACTATACCGAGCAAGCCAAAGAAGCGCTCCTCCCTTCGACTTTCATTTGGCCCAGGCGAAAGTGAGGGTGATGATGGCAACGCCGAAGGCAGCCCCTCAGTATTCACTCCAAAGAAGTCAAACCTCAGTCGACTCGCTATCGAAAAGAATGCCGAGCGTAAATCGCTGCCTTCTGGCCTGTCCTCTGAGCTACGCCAAGTATGCCCAGGGATTCTTGAAGACCAACCAAATTATAGTAAAGATTATCTTGCCGAACTGAGGAACTCAACACCTTCTACTCCAAAGCCAGCCGAAAGCTCGTCTAAGGCGATTGACATTGCCTCGAAGTTCGGACCCCTGGCAAGCCTCACAGACGATGGAGAATCTTTCATTCCTACTGAAGCAGAGATACGGGAGAAGAAGGAGCGTCGTGCACGCTTAGCTAAGGAGCAAGGTGATTTCATATCCCTTGACGATGATGGGTTTGAGGACGACCACCTTTCAGATGCATCCGATGTGCCGCGGGAGATCACCTTACGTCCAAAAGAGAAATACTCCGAGTCGCGCCTCGTACGAGAGGACGAAGACATAGCTGAAGGTTTCGACGACTTCGTCGAAGATGGCAGAATATCTCTAGGCCGGAAAGCTGAACGGGAGGCCAAGAAAAAGCGACGTGCAGATATGGCGGACCTAATCGCAATGGCAGAGGGAGGCTCTTCTGATGACGGCTCTGATGACTCGGAGGCGGACCGTAAAGCTGCTTACGACGCTGCGCAAACCCGGGCAGGAACCTATGGAAAGAAAGACCCAGAGATGCTAGACGCAGGACTCAAAACCCCTCCCCGGATCACGCCGTTGCCAGAGCTTGGTGCTGTAGTCGCGCGCTTACAGGCTGCTCTCAAGAGTATGCAGGACATTCAAGCTAGAAAGCTAAAAAGGATGGATAACCTTAGGGCTGAGAAGGTGGACATTGCAGAACGAGAGAACTGGATCCAGGGGCAATTGAAAGAAACTGGGGAACGCTACGAGAAACTGAGAATCGAAGCGGGTATTGGTGCTCCAGCCACGCCTATTAGCGGATCTGAGGGCACCAAGTTGATCGTCGGTAGAGGATTAGAGAGTTTGGGGGCAACACCAATAGCTGCAGCGAGCGACTTGAGTGACGCTTGATGCTAGCTAGATACCTGGAAATGCGACGGAACACACAATGGACTACGAGGCATGATTTCCTGCAACTCTTCGCACACAATATCTCCAGGTGCTCAGCGAATACCCTAGGGACCTCGGATATGGACGAAAGGTGCTTCACTCTCTAAACAGCCGAATATTGGAGGGCTTCAATGTATTATCGGATATCCCAGTACAACGCAAACCTCACGTATTATAAAGTAGAGACATTAAGAATCGACTCAAGATAAGTCTAGCTGATGGGTCTGGTGCATCAACATCTAGATAATAAGGGTAATAACATAATAAAACTGGGAAGAGATCGAAGAGGTATAATGGCTGAGCGGGACCATGAGTAATGGTATAAGATATTATATTCTGACAGCCTCAAGTATAACATTTTCTGTGAAACGGGGGTTTCCCTAGCCGAAAAAAACCGCTCCACGAGCACTGCTTCTGAACTCATTATTTACACTACAATGTACAGTTTTTTACAATGAATGAGCCTAAGAGACTTAGCTTCAGGAAGCTCTGTTCTGGTGATGGTAGTGGAGTTTCCAGGAGGTGGTATTCTCCCACTTCTTCAAGAACATCCGAGATGCTTGGGTTTCTGATGTCCATTTGCCCGAGACCCAAAACGCCAGAGCGACTCCCTTGCACTGCCAGCTAGAAAAAGTAGCTCATGTATTCTCATCAATCTCTGTCCACCGTGCCTGAACCTTCTCGCGCCGCCTCTGAGCCTCTTCCCTGTTCAATCTTGTCCGCTCAAGGCGCTGAGCTCGCAGGCACATGTTGACCTGATGTTTCGCGTCGTTGCACATTCCGATTGCCTTGTAGAGGAAGCCGCGAGCGTGGCATTCGTCGAGGGCGTTCATCACCTCCTCGCAGTCTGAGGCAAGTCAGTCAACGTTGGTCGCCACTGCGGATCATGCGCGCGGGGTCGAGGGGGGGGGGACGAGGAGCCAGACATACTCTTGTTTTGGCTGGTATGCAGATGGGGATGCATGATGCCTGTTTGTGCTCTAGTTGAGCGGCCGAATTGGACAGTCGAAGATTATTCGGTGGGTTGTCGTCAAAGCAAAGCCGCGCGGTGGTCTTCCGCTCTCGAAGATGCCGGTGCACGGACCCTTGCTAAATGTAATGTCACGCAAGTCTAAATTTGAAGTGAAACCACCATCTGCCCAGAGCAACCTCAGAACCCCAAACCTTCAAATCACAACAATAATCCGGGCTTTCGCTATGGCTCAGCCACAGCCGTCGGCAAAGAAGCAACAGGGTGAGTTCTTAGATTTGTATTGCTTGCGTAGAGCGGTTAGGCCATATCTGACCATGACTAGAGCTTCAAGTCCAATACTCAAACTACAAGAACACCCTCCAGCAAATTGCTCAAAAGATTGGCGATGTAGAGCAGGAGACTGAGGAGCACAAGTAAGAATCGACTCAATTTCGTAAACCATGGCCAATGCGATTCTCACACACCGCTTCCTCCCCGCGTAGTGTGCTTTCAGTATCTTGCACATTCCTTCCCTACTTTCTCACCGCTATGTTCTGTCTTGTTTGTGTCATTGGCATACCGCTAATGACGTCATAGACTCGTGCTTGAGACGTTAGAGCCGCTTCCACAAGACCGAAAGTGCTTCCGCATGATAAATGGCGTCTTGGTAGAAAGGACGGTGAAGGACGTGGCCCCTGCCTTGAAGACTAATTCCGAGGGTCTGAAGAAGGTGTTGGATGATCTGCTCAAGCAGTACAAGTCCAAGCAAGACGAGATGGAGAAGTGGAAGGTACTGCATTCACTATTAAAGCCTTGGCGTTCAGCGTAGTTGAGATGGTTCATTTTGATTCGCAGGATGGCTGCTGACAAACTCTACAGAAGAAGAACAATATCCAGGTAGTCCAACAGTAGACGAGCTTTCAGAGACGCTCACACTCGAGGATCTTGATATATGCGCTCTGTCTCTCAGCACACGGAGGCAGCATTCGTTGTGATATTGAGACACGGTCAGCTTAACCGGAGGTTAATGGCAGCTTGGCCATTGCGTTTGAACTGCAAGGAGACTTCTTTCCCCGCCGATAGAGCATTTGGGCGAGCCGTGGTGAGTGAGAGTGCCTAGCAACAAGCTCGTTACCCTCCCATGCCGTTCCAACGCTCATATTCGAGTATGGATGGACCAGGCACATTATCCCAATACTAGGAATCGTCTAAGCTATCTGTACAGGTGCCTTGTCATCGGCCGGATTATTACGAGAGTCTCAACGCCCAAAGCAGGGAGAAAAGAAGTACTTAGCGTAGTTTTAGATAGTGAATGCTCATTAGCCTTGGCACTATATTCATTGATCAAGCAACGTAAATAAGAGCTACCAGGCTGTATCCAGCCCGATAAGATGCCAATGGCTTCACGTAACGTGATTCACGCATATGTCATGCCTAAACGCTGGCGGTAGATAGTGGTGGTAGCCTGCTGCTGTGCTGATACTTCCTCGGTTCCCGTGAACTGCTGCTCGCCATGCACTTACCTTCGCCCAACGCCGCCGGTAGATACCGTGGTCATGCGATGTTCGACAAGGGCCCGACAGCCACGATTCTTATCTGGCATGTCAGTGCATGCAGCAAAACCGGCGGCCATCTGTCGTTGCGCTAGGCCGGACTTGCAGCTGATGCGCTGTCCGTAGGCCAGTAGTGAGCTGGTCATGACAGTCGCCATGGATGTTGGGCAGGGACGCGGCAGACGTGGGTGCGGGTTTGCTGGCGACCACTGAAGGCGTCAGGGAGAGTCCATGTCGTCAGCCAGCGTCTGAGGCCGCGAACTGCTGCGTGTTGGCATGGTCGCGCAGGGGCTCGTCACAAGGCTGAGGTTGGTGGGGCTTGGGGCGCCCGAAGGCTGCAGGCCCAGCGATGCGTTGGCCGTGGATCGACGCCAGATGGACTCGCGCTCTCCGCAGCGGTGGACATGCTTCTCATAGGACATCCAGCGGCGCGGGTGGTGCAGCAGGGCATTGCAGTTGAGTGGATGCCGCAACGTCCATCGCGGAGAGGGCGAGCAGCCGCTGCTGTTGCGTATATCCAGGCTCCATAACGTGCTGCCGGCCAGGATCCCGCTGCTTCGGCTCGTGCTGGCCTCGGGACGGCTCGTGTAGAACGGCTTCTCCGCGTCGTCCACGGGGCGAGAAGGCGACAGCACACTGTTCCCGTGGACGGCGTCAGGCCAGCATGCACTGACAGCTCGAGCTGCATGCGGAGGCCTCCCTGTCTCTAGCCGGGGCGGGGGCCTCAGCGCGGGGGGCAGACGACGCTGGCCATGCTGCGATGCGGCTGAGTTCAGTGAGGTTGGCGATGCGGAGGAGACGTCTCGAGGCCGGATAGGGCTCAGAAATAATCCCCGATCGCAGGCCAATGGGCGAAAAGAACAGCGGAAATGCGAAAAGAGCTCGAAACACGCGTAGGGCGCCGAATCACGAACGAGTGGCAGCGCGGAGCCAGGGGCAGGGCCGGGGTGCGGAGGAGCCGTGACGGAGGCTTGCTGCAGCCCCTTCGCCTCTCGTCGTCCACCGCCAGGGCTCTCTCACTGTGGTCGCTGAGGGGGTTCGCGATGGCACTCCCGAACCGAGCTCTCGACGCAGGAGATGGCAGCGTTCGATGCGACTGAGGGTCCCTCCGAGCGGGCATCGTGCGCCCATCCCATCGCTTTGCCCACCTAGCAACCGTCCCGAGCGCGCGACCAGGCGGGCGCCGTCATCGTCGAAGCACCCGTCGGCCCGTGCTGTGCGGGTTAGTCGGCCGGGCGTGCGTATTGGTGGCCTGGTGTCGTTGTTGCTCGGCCGTTTGGCAGAAGAGCTCCACCACGGTCGATCGCTCTTGCGTCTATCTCGCATCCTCTTCTGCACCTCAACCGCGTTACCCACAATCACGACCACCGCAACCAACCCCACGCCCCGACGCCCACCTTGCGCCCTCGCGCCCTGCCTCACCGTCACCGTCGCCGTCACGTCGCCGTCGCCGTCGCTAACCAGCTCTGTCGCGGTCACTAGCTGTCACTAACCAGCTTCGCCAGCGCTCGCCCCGCCGGTGCCATCGCCGCCTCGTACGGGGCCCTCCTCACTATTCTGCGCGCCCTGCCATTCACGTAGTAACGCGTCACAGGGAACACGGCCGCGGCTGCAGGCTCCCCTTGCGCGCCGTCCGCCTCCTGCAGACTGAAGCTTCTGCAGCGTCCGGCTAGCTGCCTCCGCGACCCCGTCTGCTGCTAGCAGTTACACAGTCTCCAGGTTGCATTTCCGGCCAGCTCAATCCTCCCTCTCGCTGACGTGTATTGCCACGCCTCCCAGCGCCAGCTCACACACCGCGCCCAAGCCGCCTGCAGCTGGCCGAATAAACATGTCGGACACTCCCCCGAAAAAGCTCGACGTGGAACCTGGAGTCCAGTCGGCTGACGATTCGGAACCTCCTATGGACCGTGAACCTCAGGATACACAAGCGCCGGGACTCGGGTACGAATTCGAAGTCAAGGAGCAGGACAGATGGCTGCCCATCGCAAATGGTTGGTCTTTTATGCGCTCTCCCCTCTTCTGATTTGCCCGCTGTTTTCACCACCTGCATGTCGACGAATGCTATGACTGGCGCTGCGAACACGGCACATCCTCCGCAGTCGCGCGTCTCAGTCGTCAAAGCACCGAATCACCAAGCCTCGAGCGCCAGTCTGATCTGCGGTGCCTGAAAAACGGTCGCCCTGCAGCCAGCGCCATGTCCACAACCCCCCCACCGTCTTCCTCCTCGCCGCCACAGCCAGGGGCAACCCCCAGCAGTTCTCATGCATCAGATGCTAACATCCGCAACTTTGCTCCAGTCGCGCGAATCATGAAGATGGCCCTGCCCGAGAACGCGAAGATCGCAAAAGAGGCCAAGGAGTGCATGCAGGAGTGCGTCAGCGAATTCATCTCCTTCATCACCAGCGAAGGTGAGTCTCCGCGCCCATCTGAACCCCCAATGGCAGCTGACATTGCCGCGCCCAGCTTCGGAGAAATGCCAGCAGGAGAAGCGCAAGACGGTCAATGGCGAGGACATCCTGTTCGCCATGACCTCGCTCGGCTTCGAAAACTACGCCGAGGCACTGAAGATATATCTGTCCCGCTATCGCGAAGTAAGCTGCCCACTTTCCTTTCCCCCTCCCCCCATTTCGTTTGTTGCCTCAAACTGGCCAAAGACGAATATCTGAACTATTGGTATTGATTGGTGGCACGAGACCCTCCTCGCAACCCAGAACAAGCCACCCGGTGCCGGTGTCTTCAACGCAGGTGGGGCCGGCGGGGCCAACAGCGCAGGTACAAATGCCTCCTCCGCCTCTGCCTACAGCCAACCGGAGAACTCCCACAACAATGTTCTAAGCGGCGACGCCGAAATGGGAGACCAAGACAGCACTGCGTTCGGGTACACCGTTCACAACGGAAACGGATCCGCCGAGTACTAGACGACGCGCCGCGGGAACAGGAAAGTCAAGACGACAAATCGGGTCAGTACGCCAGGCTTGGCTTTCTGCGGCATCTGGGCCACCGGAAAAGACGGC
Organism: Lophium mytilinum; assembly: GCA_010093605.1. Classification (NCBI taxonomy): domain Eukaryota; kingdom Fungi; phylum Ascomycota; class Dothideomycetes; order Mytilinidiales; family Mytilinidiaceae; genus Lophium; species Lophium mytilinum. Next base: position 734,995 of record MU004185.1, on the reverse strand, counting down.
GCCTGCGTGCAGGATCGGTAGGAGGCTGCAGGCAACTTCAAGAGATCATTCGACGGCCTGGCTGGGCAGGGGAGGAGATGGCCTGTCATCAAACTGTATGATTCATTGGTTGAGGGTACGATTGGTGTGTGTCGACTTTGAGGGTATTGTAGAGACTTCGCCCGTGTGCGCAATCCCGGGTCCTCTGCTCAAAATTAGTCAATGGTGGCGTTTACCTTTTTAATGTGCCGGAGGAAGGGACTTTGGTAGGCCGTGGCTGCGGCTGGGAATGGTGTTTAGGAAATGCTGCGGCACACCGTTTTGCTTTCTCCGTATTAGACATCTTGATTGCTCACGCAAAATGCTTGCATACATTACACTCGTCAGCCAAATGCGCCCAGCTAACGTTGAGCGTTGTGCAAACAATTTTGGCTGGATAGCTCAGTATAAATCGCGGATCTTGGATCAGTTTCCGATTAACGGGATTGAAATTGGAAAAGGGGGAGTATTCATTTCATGTCTATCTGCAATAAAGGGCGTGGACGCTTTTTAATTCACCGGCCCTTTCTCCGGGCTATTAATTCACTGAGCGGGATATTGTCTTCCTCATCATAGAACTCCGCATCCTCGTCTACGCCGAAATCACGTAGCCTCTCGCCCTCTGAGTTTTTCCATCCTTCCTCTCCGCTATCGCTCGCTTGTTCGTCGCTAGCTCCATCATAATGAACTTCTGACGGTTCTTGAAGTGCCTCCAGGCGCTTTACATAGGGCTTTCGACGTTGCACCTGGTCTTCTTCTGGACCCTGCCAGCGCAGCATGTCAGCTTCTTGTCGCACTTTGAAGGCTTTCTTGCTCTCTTCGGCGGAATAGTCAGGCCCGTCTTGGGTGAATCCAGATCCATACCGCGGTGCAGGTATTGACTTGCGCTGGAGCCGATCTGGGTCAGGCGGAGGCCAGGACATGGAAGGATCTAGAAAACTTGGTTAGTCTAATTGCACTGACGCTGAGAACTGATAGATTGAACCTTCAAATCCGTTTTCTTCGAAAGTCAGTCCGCTCTCGATTGACGGAGAAGCCGAAAGGGGCCAGAACCAAGCGAGTATCTAGTGATGTGTTAACTTCTGTGTCTTTTGGTAGATCCTGCGAATTGCCTTACGTTGCCTGTCCCCATACCCTGTTTGGCATTCGCCCAGATACCTATGTCATACGGGAATTCCTGTCTCTTTATTCTGACTCTAACCCCATCCGGTCCATCCAAGAAGCCCCCGAAGTGTCGCGCACGTCGAACCAGAGTACTGTGTCGCTCGATTTCCCATCCTTCGATGGTGGTAGTGTTCACCGTCAGACACCAGATATTCCGGATCAGTAAGATCGTTAATACAAACAAGGTTAACGAGTTGGTACTTATCAACAAGAAAAGATGGATATATTGCACGATTGTGGGACCGAGGTACTGCTCGGAGAATTAGCATTGCCGTCTGAAGATTACACAGCATAGGGGTCGTACACTCGGGAGATCTTTGTTACCCCATACAACAGCACATCTGATATACAGAAAGTATTCGAGGTAAGACATTGCCACGACTGCGTAGAAGAGGAAACGTATGAAATGTGGGAATGTGACATGCGAAACACAGTTTGCCGTCCATGGGCAGTGGTGGTCCATTTTGGGTATGCATCTATAGAACGGACAGGATTAAAAAACCATTCTCTCCGGAGGTCCGTAAACATGGAGATGGTACCTTTTGCAAACTTTGCAGTGATGCGCTCTCGGGGGCTTTACCGCTTCGCACCTCCGACACCACCGCTGTCTACTCTTGGAAGCATGACTCTGAGAGATGGTTGCAATATTGTCCTCGTGCTGTACCACTCGGGGTATTTGACCCGCATCGGTCCGGACGGATCGAATATAACTAAGCAGCAAGCAGAAGACGAGAACGTTGAAAGTGACGACTTGTTTGCCTTCCAGGGGATGTGGCTCAAGATACAAAAGAAGTATTTGGGAAGAGTATGCAAGAAACGTGATCAGAGCAAGTACCCCTGGTACAGCGAGAGAAGCCACAGGCGGGAGCTGCATGGCTGTAGTAATGATCGAGCCTTCAAATAAACAAAATCCTAGGAGAAAGTATCACGGGGATAGAGGCTTGGCGTGAGCGAAATCCTTCGGGCTGAGTTGCCGTCCACTAAGCCGAGACTTCTAGTCACACGATACCCTTGAGCATACCCGCTGTCGAATGTCGGTTTGGAAGGTTAAGCACTGTACGAGATGGTGGAGCGGACTTTCGGGTCTTGTTGAAGGTGAGAGGTAGTCGTCGTATTTAGACCGAGAGCAGAATAGAACAGGGGAACGCACGGCCTTCGGTTTCTATCAACATCACTCATCATCTTCAGAAGACAACAAACCATTAGACAGTCGACCTCATCTCCAGACCCGTTTAACGAGATGGACCAATGGTCATAGTGTTTCAGAGTCCTGGACAATCCGCTCAACCCATCAGCCATGGCTGTTTCTGGGGCTTTGCTGGTTTCAATCATTCCAGCCTTAATTCTCGTCCACCTCTACTATGCGCCATACACCAAGGTTGAGGAGTCGTTCAATATCCAAGCGACCCATGATATCTTGACGCATGGCATACCAAGTCAAGACTATTCACGCACTCTAGCAATTCATTTCGATCATGTATCATTTCCTGGATCTGTTCCCAGGACGTTCGTTGGAGCTCTCTTGTTAGCAGGCCTGTCCAGGCCTTGGATAGCATTTCTGAGCCACTCTTATCAGGTTCAACTCCTTGGTGAGCCTCCTTTGTCATAGATTTGTGACCGTTAACCTAATCTTTACCAGTCCGCTCTATTCTTGGCTTGCTCAATGCAACGTCGTTGATCCTGCTTGGAGTAGCAGTACAAAAGGCATTCGGGAGACCTGCGCGGATCTGGTTCACCTTATTGCAAGCGAGCCAGTTCCACGTCATTTACTATGCGTCTCGCACTTTACCAAACATGTTTGCTTTTGCATTGAGTGCGTACCTACCAACTCTTTCTTAATATTTCATATTGACATTATATCATCAGGCACATTGGCGCTAAGAAGCCTCCTCTTAGCCGGCTCATATCCCGAAACAAACAGATCAGCTTCTAAACACCACCGGCTATCTCTGTACCTGCTAACAGTTGCTGGTGTTATATTCCGCTCCGAGCTTGCCATCCTCCTTGCGTGCATAACTCTCTACCTTCTTTCCTGGGGTAAAATATCCATTACGGGTACAATTCTCCCAGCAGGTATAGGCGGCGTAGCTATTGGCCTCTTGAGTACTGTCTCAATCGACTCATTCTTCTGGCAAACTTTCCCTCTCTGGCCCGAATGGACCGGCTTCTACTACAATACGATCCAAGGCCATTCCGCCGATTGGGGAACATCACCTTGGCACTTCTACTTTCTGAACGCTCTTCCCCGCCTACTTATTAATCCCATGACCTACATCATACTCATCCCGCTAGCGATATTCAACCGTACCTCTCGGCAGCGTAGTCTCGACATAACCATACCATCAGCAGGATTTGTCGCTCTGTACAGTTTTCTTCCTCATAAAGAGTGGCGATTCATCATATACATCATTCCTGGGTTGACAGCTGTTGCCGCTGCTGGTGCTTCCTGGATATGGACTCGGAGGGCCAAGACAACGGTCTATCGCCTCCTGAGTCTTGGTCTTGTGACTTCCATCCTAACCACCTTCATTATCTCTACTGTGTTACTTGCTGTATCAAGCCTGAACTATCCGGGTGGCGCTGCCCTCACAAAATTCCACGAAATAGCTGGTCACGGGAGCAATGGATCGTGGGTACACCTCGACAACTTGGCCTGCCAGACAGGAGTTACGCGATTCTTAGAGAGACACGACAGCTCTCAATCTATCCGCAGCAGCAATCTTTGGAATCCGGTGGAGCATCCGCGTGGGAAGTGGCTCTACGACAAAACGGAAGACCCTTCCCTGCTTCTCGATCCAGCCTTTTGGTGCAAGTTTGACTATGTACTAGCCGAGAGACCAGAGAAAGTAATCGGAAAATGGCGGATTCTCGCCGTGCAATACGGATTTTCTGGGGTCCGAATTCTTCGTCCGGGGCAGCCAAGATTTCATCATGCCCCAGAAACAGTGCAAGAGCTTCAATTGGAGGAAGGGTCGAATAGCTCTGCTAAGAGCAGTCAACCCAAATATGCGCTTCTGGATATGTTGAGAGAGAAGGTAACAAGAGGGTGGTGGATCATGGTTAAGATGGAACCTAAGATTAGGATCCTCGAGAACTTGGATCGTTGCTAGAGGTCACTACTTTCAAGCAAAGAGGCGTTCTGTTATCTTCATATAATACGCTCTTATAAATCTTCAAAATTCACCACGGCGGAGCAAGTCACGTGGCGAGATCTTGGCGACCCCGCCAACTCAGGAATCTGCCCCGCCGTGTTTTAAACATCCTCACCTCACACACAGCTTAAGAGTCTACATTACATATAACACCGCACCATGGCAGAAGTCGCAGCATCAAGTTCGTCCGAGTCACATGCCAAACAAGTCACGTATTGCGGCGGTAAGCAGCTCGCCCCAGATCATACTCCGTAATCCAATGAAGCTCATTCTTTCAGTATGCAGCCTGCCACCAGAAGTAGGTAGGCACCCGGTGTTCGATGCATATGGTCCCCCTTTCTGATCAAGTCTTCCTGCAGTATTGCGAGTTCGGCGGAACCGTCAAAAAGTGCGAGGAATGGCTCGAGACACACCACCCGGAGATGCATGAGCGACTATACTCACAAGGTACCGCTCTACTTTCTTCCCCGAGTATTTGATGTCTTTCTTGACCGCTTTGCTGACGTATGACTCGCTTCTACAGATGCCATCAACGCCAACATGTCCTCCTTAACCCTCGAAGCCCAGAAGCGTGCCGACAAAGACGCCCAAAAGAAAGCCGCCAAAGCAGTCGCCGCCGAAGCCCGAGCTCAGGAGGTCAAAGCCACGTCCAAAGTCCTCATCAAACGCATCGAACGAAACAAGCGAAAATACGTTACCGCGGTGCAGGGCCTCGAAGCACATGGATTGGAACTGAAGAAGGTAGCGAAGGATTTTGGCAAGAAGTTCGCGACTGGGTCCAGTGTGACCAAGCTTCCAGGCGGCGGCGAGGAGATAACCGTCCAAGGTGACTTGAGTGACGATATCTACGATTACGTTGTGGAGACGTACAAGGACATACCCGAGGACAATATCGATTGTATCGAGGACAAAAAGAAGAAGAGTGCCGGATGATAGCGCTGCTACATCATTTGGAGAGAATTAGATGCGGATTAGCGGAGACAGTGCTGACTGTTACAAAATGAGATGTCATCGGATAGACAGCGTACAATGATACCATGTTACGATACACCAACGTCTTCGCCTGACCGGGCTACACGACCAAGCATCTACTACGTGTAGAGCCCCTGCGTAGTCTTCGACAGGCTGGATCGCACAATCAACATTCGTCAAAGGTTGCAACCAACTTCAAATGTGAAATGAACGGCAGTATCTAGAATCCACTGTCTAATCGATACACTATTATTGCTATGACTGAATAGGACGAAGCATGAGATAACAAACATCTGCTACCATTGACCGACAAAAGAAACGCCTTCCGCTGCAAATGCTACAAGAATCGGATTCGCTCGAACTACCAAAATCGCTGATGCTGAAACGTAGTAAGCGGTCCAATGCAAGATGTGATAGTGTTGTACATACGACCCAGACCATAATGCAAATATGCACGCTAACGATGCTATGTCATCAATCATGAAGAACAAAAGGAAATGAGTAAAAGAGTGACTGCAAAGAAAGTTCAAGAGAAGGGACAGTATCAGCATCACGACTTCTGGTCCCTATCACCCTTGTGCCCCTCCCCCAACTTCGGCTCCTCTCCTCTCCCCGTCGAAACCCTTCTCAAAGACTCCGGTCTTTCACTCTTGGCAGGATTCGATTTCAAAGAAGGCGTATAAGCCCTATCAGAAGGCGGACTTCCAGCCAGAGGCGAATCAGGATACAGGCCCTTGATTGCCGCGCTCCGGCTTTCTGTCCGCCAGTTCTTGCCGCCGGGTATTTCCATACTGGATCGATTGCTGATGGTATACCCGCTCCCTCGCCGAGAACTAGTACCCTCTTTTGGGCTGTCTAGAACAATGCCACGTGATGAGGTCGGTCGGGAACTTCGTCGACTTAGAGTTGGGGGTCGAGATTCATGTTGTTTCAGTCCGTCGATTTCGTCGGTGGCAGGGAAGAGGGGAGATGGCGGTGTGCCTGCTCTGGATCTCGGGGGTGTCGGGTAATCGGGCTCATCTTGAAGTGGAGGTAGAGGCGGTGCATTGACACTCTTTGGGGATTCAGCAACAGCCTCATCCTGGGGTGCAGGTGGAGGCGGAGGTGGAGGCGGAGTCGTCGGAGGAGGTGGTGCATTTTCACTTTTTGCAGATTTGAGCGAAGCTGACGGAGATTTTGGAGAGGCGCTTCCTGCATCTGTACCGTGCTTTTTCGAGTCGCGAGATTTGATACTACCCACGTCACTGGTGCGTAGCGGTTCCAACGTTCGACGATAATTCGATGTCACGGTGGACTTCGCATCTGAAGCCTCGCTCTGCGGCACTGGCGGTGGGGGGTTCCTGGGAGGAGGTATCGTAGGAGGAGGGAAGTCGCTAACCGAAGACGACGTGGTACTAGGGGCTTGGGGGAGTCCTGCCTGACGAAGCTCCTGCTCTCTCAATACCACTGGAAAGGCGTCGTCGTAAAGCGCAAGACCATGACTGTAGATGCAACCTTTGTCTTCCTTCTCTTGGTCTGTCAAGCGGAAGCTGTCGTGAATTGCTTCTCGCTGGATGACGGGGAATAATCGAAGGAGCATCTTTGGAGATTCTTGGAAGCCTGAAATGACAGAGTTTTCTATGGCTGGCATGGTTGCGGAGTCGAAGGTGTACGCTGGCCATGAACCCTCGATGTCCCCTCCACTCCCTTCTGCGCTTTGGTCGTCTACCGCTGGCATTTTGGCAACGATCATTTCTCGCTCGAGGCGCGCAAGCCGCCAAGTCTCTGCTGCCAGTTTGACGATGCGTCTGACGGCATGTCTAATTTGCTCTTCTTCCACTGGCGCTGTGAAGTGCTTGATGGCGTTAACGACCTCCTCGACGACGGAGCCAGCCGCAGAGTTAATGCGCTGCTTTGCACCGCTACTAGTGAACGCAGCAACGAGGGTATTTTGCCTCCAGACTGCTTCCTTTCGAGTACTTTTCCCGCGAAGGTGACTGCTCATTGAAGTGAACAGACCGTCTGCCTTGTCGTAGCGGCGTCCCAAGCTAAAGAGGAAGGGTGTAAATACGCGGAAGGTGATTAAATTGGAGACGGTGTGCGCAATATAGGCGGTACGCAGCTGACGGGAGGCTTCAGAGTCTCCAAGGAAGGACGGAAGTCCGGGAGGAATAGTAGCTAGGACGTCCGCAGGAGGAACGACGGGTAGGTGTGCGAAATGAGATTTGGAAAGATCCAGTATTTGTTTCGAGAGTTGGCTGAATGAATCTAGGCTGATGAGAGACAAGAATGGTCAGCATTTGTCATAGGAAGATATACACTGCGGAAGCATTCGAACTACAATGGATTGGTGGTGCTAACCGATACGGGACATGACCCCCAACAGTACAGTCGGTAGAAGAAAACTGGGCACGTTCTTAGATGTGATTCCGCCACACGCGAAAGCTGTGTAGCTTGCAAAATACCCCTTATTGTTGACTTGCTCAGAACCATAGCGTTCATCTCCGATGACTTCCAAGGGCGACAAGGGAAAACTTACTAGAATGCGTCTCCCTTACTTTTGATGTCCGAGATGCCTCCGTAACTCTCGGCCAGCTTCTCCAACCTTGCCTTCTCTGCCTCCAAATTTGCCGCGACACTCTTGATGACATCAAGATCTTGCTCATGCGCAGCTTTCTCGTCGGTCAGCTGCTTCTGGATCTCGGTTGCCTCCTTGACACGTCCCTCTAGTTCTTCGATGCGCTTTTCGTGCTCTGCTTTGTCGGTCTCGAACTTGGCTCTCTCTACATCCAAGACTTGCTGAAGATCATGCAACTCCTTCAAAGACGTTTCCTTTTGCTCGTCCAGGCGTTGCTGCAGGTCCGCCGTGTCCTTCGAGGACTTCTCTTTCTCCTCGTCCAGACGCTGCTGAAATCCTTCCATTTCCTTGACAGCCTGCGCCTTCTCATCATCCAGACGTTGCTGGAATTCTTCCATTTCCTTAACAGCCTGCGCCTTCTCATCATCCAAGCTCTTCTGAAGCTGATCTATTCCCTTTGCAAGCTCCTCGTTCACGGCCTTCTCTTTATCTGTCAGCTCCTTTTCGATGTCTACACTCTTCTGAAGTTCATCCTTCTCCTTTGCAAACTGCTGCTTCTCTTCATCTAAAGTTTTTTGAAGTTCATCTTTCTCCCTTGCAAATTGCTGCTTCTCTGCATCCAAGGTCTTCTGCAGCTCGTCCCTCTCTATCAAGAGCTGCTCCGCTTTTGCCTGCTCCTCTTCTAGCTTTTTTGTCGCATCTGCTTGCCTTTCAGTCCACGCTTTTTCCGCCTCTTCTTTCTCCTTCGTGTGCTGAGCTGCTAGGGCTGTAGTCTCTTCCTCCCATTGCTTTTGGCGGGTCTCAATTTCCTCGCCATGTTCCTTGATAAGAGTCTCACGCTCTGCAATCCAAGATTCCCGACCCTCTTGCTCTTTCTGTAGAGCGTCTTCAAGGTCCTTCTGGATAGCAGTCAACTTGGCCTCAATCTCTTTCCTGACATTCTCGAACTCTGACTCAATCGCTAGCTTTTGGCTCTCGAACTCGGCGACCATTTCGCTTTTTTGCTTCGTAAAGTTTTCCTCTGCCTCGACCCTTTTAGCCTCAGCCGCACGCTCCTGTTCATTCAGGCTTTTATCGAATTGAACGGCCAGCGCAATCTGCTCTTCTCTGCAGGGCTCGTGAGGTTTCGATTTCCAGCTCTCAAACTCTTCTAGCAGACGCTTTTCCATGTCCACTTTCGACGATTCCAATGCTACGCGGTCGGCTTCAAGAGCAGCCTTCGCTTTTTCGACTTCAGCTTTGTTTCGCTCGAACCCAGCAATCCGATCCCTGAATTCCCTCAGATTTTCGTCCTGGTTTCCGAGCTCCAATCTGTGTTTCGTCCTATCTGAGTCCCGTTTCTCCTTCTCTGCGTCGAGCTCCTTAGTCAGATGGTCGATATGGTCATCTTTGCGCTTGATAGTTTCGGCTTGCTGCATTTCGGCTCTTCGATTGAGTTCTTCGCGCAATCCGAGTTGACCGTGTGTCTCTTTGTAACGAGTCAGTAACAAGTGAAGGTCGGGAATTGCAGACGATATCCGAGAAAATAGGTCTCCGGATTCATCCTCGATTGCTGAGTTGCCATCCAGGCCTGAACCTTGGTAATGCTCAAGACTGTTGCTTCCTCTTGATGCGACCGAGTCATGACGTAGCATTGGTGGAGGGCTGTTTGAAAAGGGATCGAAGGGAGAACTGAAGCTTCCATAATGGTTGTGGTAAGGACTCGGAGAGGGATGCTGCGGCTGCATGGGGTACGGAGTGCCGTTGGCGTAGCCGTTTTGTGGGGACATCGGGTGATAGTAAGGCGGGGCGCTAGGAGGTGTATGAGAGAAATATCTCGGCTGGTAATTTGATGTCGGAGGTGTGGAGTACTGTTCCGAAGGAACTCTGCTTGCAAATTGGTGTTGAAATTGAGGCTGGGAAGGCAGCCGAGATAGACCGGAGGGGCGAGCCTGGAAGTCTAAAGGCCTCTCCCTCGTTGGCTCGATCGAGTGGCGCGGCTCGTCGCGGCGTGCGATCTCAGATTGCTTGCGCCGAGGTGGTTCTCGAGTTGCACTGGGAGGTGGAGATGGTGCGCGTGGTTTCGGTTCCTCTGTTTTATCCGGTACCTCTTCGCTCTCGTCGGTGGCGGGTGTCTCTTCCGCTGCCACGGGGTCCTCAGGCGTTGCTACGCTGTTCTTTACGATCGGTGCTTCGGGTGCTTCGGGTGCTTCAGGGGCTTCAGGGGCTTCGGGTGCTTCGGGTACTTCAGGGGCTTCAGGTGCTTCGGATGCTTCAGGCGCGTCAGGTGCTTCAGGTATCTTAGGTGTCGAGACTACGTCACTACTTGGAGGAACAGTAGATTGTTCGGGGGCTTCTAGAGTCACCGGTTGCTCGTGGGTGGTGTCTTTCGGTATCGTAGACTCTTCGACAGTTTTCGTAGAGTCGTCGTCGGTCTTTGTAGACTCTTCGACGGCTGTTGTATAGGTGTCGTCCGTTTTTGTAGAGTCGTCGTCCAGTTTTGTAGGGTCGTCGTCTGGTTTTGTAGCGTCGTCGTACGTGTTCGTAGACTCTTCGATCGCCTTTTCAGAGTTATCAACCGTGTCTGTAGAGTCGTCGGCTTCTTTCGACTCTTCGGTGGGCGGGGCCCCAGTCTCTTCCTGGCACACCGAGGCCTCTGGTGACGGTTCGGAAGGATTTCGAACAGGGACTGGATCTTGCTTAGCAAGACTCGGTGAGGGCACAGACGGTGCTGGTGTAGGGGTAGATGGAACGGAAGGGGGCGAAGAAGGAAGTTCTTCCGAGAGATCTGGTAATTTCGAAGACAGCGTCGGGCTAGGGGGTGGGGACGTCCATTTAGATTGCTGCGAAGCGTTTTTGGGCCCTTTGCCCTTACCCTTCTTTGCTTTCGCCATGTTTGCTAAACTTCAGTGCCCAATCCGTTGCAGGTGTCGGAAGCTTGGGAGGACAAAGCGATGGTTATGTCAAGTGTTTGTCCTCGGGACGAGTAGTATATATTAGATGTGAGACGAGTAGTGGTGCAAGATTCCGACCAAGCAAAGTCACAGACACAAGCACTTGAAGGAAGAAAATTGGTTTGACAGAAGATATGAGGCTACAGCCCTGCGCTCAGAAGACGCTGCGACTGGCCCAGATGTCCCAATGGCATGATGCCAGGGAGTTGAAGGATGGAGCCATAGAGCTAGACATGCATGTTGGTCATGTGTTTCAATGCCAACGGGCGGAGTAATGAGGCAAAACAGTCCGGAAAGACGAAGCAATGATGAGACTGAGATAGGCGACTGGCGCTAACTGCCACAAACAGGGTCGACCAGCTAATGGGAGGTGGCACGGAAAGACTAAAACGGACTTGATTGCAGGTAATACGGAGGCCTTACCAAACGGCAAACAGGTGGCAACGGTCATCGCGTGGCCGAGCAGCTAGAGGGAAGTCAAAAATCAGAGTTGGACGCGTGGAGTCGCTCGGTTGGTGGTCGAGAGCGCGGCTCGAGCAGCCCGGGAACCGCAGCTCATGCTGGAGGAGCCACGCATGCAGCCCCTAGCAGCACGGTCGCCGGCGCGCTGGCATGCCAAGAGCGAGCACTTTGGAAGTGAGGATGTTGCGAGAGACTCGTGATGGGCCTGTTGCTGCTGTTGGAGCACCGCTTGAGGCGGTTGAGCGCGGACCTTCGGTACCTCTATGACGCGCGTAGCGTGATGATCATTGAAGGGCAGGCGGTACTGGATATACATGTCCAGCTGTTGCACGAGGCCGTGAAGGGCGGAAGTGAGGGGGGTGGGGCCACGAAGGAGTGGTGCTGGCACGGCACGTTAGAGGAGGCGGCTCCCAGCGGGCCGGACGCCACTAGAAGACCCGGCGCAATGGACGTCCAAGCGCGAATCCAACCAGCCGATTGCAAGGTTGCAATTCACGCGCCCTCCAGCCTCACCTGCACGCCAAGCCGTGACGCCGTGAAGTCGTGAAGCCGTGAAGCCGCTCTTCCGCCCACGCAGATCGGCCGGCTCAACGATGCCCCCCTGCACGAACCCGAATTCGAATCCACGGCGGCAGCATGCCGCGAGCGGCCAGGAGACAGCCAATCGTCTTGTCCGACGAGGATGGATCCGATGTCCCTCTCTCTCCGCAACGGCCCTCTAAGGGACCTGTGACGGAGACCCGAGCTACGAAGAGCAACTCGCGAAGCACACAGTCACTCCGCACCTCGTCGGGCCGACTGCCCTCATCATCGCTGTCGACACCGGCTACCACCCAGGAAGCCTCCTCTGCAAGACCGTTGCGGCCCTCGCAGCCCAAGAAATCGCCTTCCAAGTCTCCTGCCAAACCGAAACCAATACACAAACCTATATCGTCCTTCTTCAGCGCCATTCCGCAACGCCAACAGAGCATACCGCCTCCAAATTTGGGCAAGAGTGCTGCTCTGCCTGCAGATGAAGATGAAGACTTTATTCAGGACTCCTCGGACGAAGGACCTGTCAGAATCTCTGATATCAAGACCGAATCAGTAACAGCTTTAGCTCTACGGAAACGCGCACGGAACACGTTGGGAGAGGGATTGAGTGGAGATGGCGAAGGCACTCCAGCCGGCAGCCAGAAGTTCCTGAAAACACAGAAGGGGACCCGTGGAGCTGCCCCATTGCCTCTGCCTCCGATTCTCGAGGTGGCCGATCAGAGGCCATGGACGGAGCGATACGAACCTATGAATCTTGACGAATTAGCGGTCCATAAGCGAAAGGTGTTGGACGTTCGCAAGTGGCTGCATGATGTCTTCGAAGGCAGAGAGCGCAAGAGACTTCTGCTCCTTAAAGGGCCTGCAGGAAGCGGCAAGACTACCACAATGTCCCTCCTTGCCGATGATCTCGGATTTATGGCACACGAATGGAAGAATCCCGCAAATACTGCCTTCGGAGCCGGGGCCGTTTCCATGACAGCACAGTTCGAAGACTTCATCGGTCGGACCGGGAAGTTTGGGAGCCTGCAGTTTCAAGACACGGTACAACCGCAAGCGAAGCCAGAACCAGCCATGAAAAAAGGACGAGAAAAGGAGGTCATTATCGTCGAGGAATTTCCGAATACATTCACCCCTTCGTCTGCAAGTGTGCAGGCCTTTCGATCATCTATCCAACAGTTCCTGGCCGTGAATACCCCTTCAATGGGAGCATTCCTTGCTAGACAAAAAGACCTTAATCATCCTGTAACTCCAATGATTCTGATAATCTCTGAGACGCTTCTCTCTACTAACACGGCTGCCGCTGATAGCTTCACTGCGCATCGTCTACTTGGACCTGAAATATTGAACCATCCAGCCGTAACAACCATAGAATTCAACCCAATTGCTCCGACACTTATGGCGAAGGCTCTGGAGCTTGTTGTGAAGAAAGAAGCACGGAAGACGGGTAGACGGAAAACTGCCGGACCTCAAGTAATCCAACGGCTGTCAGAGGTTGGTGATATCCGGAGCGCGGTGTCCTCGCTCGAATTTCTCTGCGTTCGCGGGGACGATCAAGACGGATGGGGTGCAAAAGTCGCTTTCACGAAGCCAAAGAAGAGTGGACGGGATACCACGCTCACAAAGATGGAGCAAGAATCGCTCGAAATAATCACTCAGCGTGAGAGCACTCTTGGCATCTTTCATGCTGTTGGCAAAGTTGTCCACAACAAGCGGGACGCACCCAACACCACCAGCGAGCCCATTCCTCAACCACCAAATTACTTTCCGGAGCTTCGGAGGCCGAAGCTGTCGCAGGTCCACGTAGACGAGTTGATAGATGACCTCGGGACGGATATTCAGACGTTCATTGCAGCTTTGCACGAGAACTACCTGCTATCGTGCGATGGCGGTAGCCCTGAAGATACCATGGACTCCATCAACGGATGCATCGACGCTCTCTCGGACGCAGACCTGCTTTCACCCGACAGATTCGGATCTGGTGCGGCCGCGAGGCTTACGTTCCAAGGAACGACCGCGGACAACCTGCGCCAGGACGAGCTCAGTTTCCAGGTCAGTGTTCGCGGCCTGCTCTTCAGCCTACCATCTCCAGTCAAACGGATCACACCGCCTCCTGGAACAGCAAGCAGTAAAGGGAAAACGGGTAGTAGAACTAGTGCCTTCTCCATGTTCTACCCTACGTCTCTCCGGATCTGGCGACAAAGAGAGGAGATCGAGGGCTTGCTTGATATGTGGATTGGCCGAGCTCAGAGTGGTCAGCTATTCGCTCCCCTCCTTGAGCAGGTCAAGAAAAGAGACAGTAAGGTTGGCGGTGTCGAGTCCTGGAGAAGGAACGGATCGGTATCACGTAGCACTGAAACCCGATCAGATCAGCCATCGAGAACTAAGACAGAGGAAGAGCCAAGCTCCGTACTTCTTGGAAGCGGCAGCTCGGCTAAGCATGAGATGCTGCTCGAACGTCTACCCTACATTGCGCTCGTTATGCGGAACCGGATATCAGCGACCAAGTCGGGTAGCTTGAGAGAGGTTGAGAAAGTGACCGCGTTTCATGGCATCGGTGGGTCCAGCGAGGAAGCTCTAGATGACGACGACGGGAACACGGATGTTGAGCAATGGAGTACTGATCCTCCGACTGCCCAAGGGAGGAAATCGCGAAGACCTGGTCAGGGTACTATTGTGAAGAACGAGTCCATGATACCTACGTCAGCCGTAGAAAGCGATGTTGCGAAGCTAGTGCTCAGTGACGACGATATTGAGGACGATTAAGACGAAACATGCAATTCGGTGATTTCAAGACTATTGGTATCTGGCCATAATATTTGAAAAGAGGAAAGTCGTGGCAGCGACCTGAGAGGAACAGTCTACTTTAATGGCTAGGCTCATACGAACCACGAGTTCGAACAGCACCACACGAAGTCACTGAGTCATACGAGTTTTGTATATCAAAATCCGGGAGCCCACCTTGCCAAAGAAGGCTAGGGATAATGTATCCTTCAAGCTTGCAGAAGGGCAGCTCGAGTATGTGACGCCGTCAAGCTTACGTTTCAGTACACCAAAACGGTAGTAATTTAAAAGTAGATACGACCTTGAAACGCCCTAGAAACCTTGAAGTGATATGCTGGACAATTACACTGTCTAGCGACGTTTAACTTGGACCTCGGCGTGGAACGTTTTGCCACCGTCTCAACCTCATTGAAGCACCCTCTGTGTATGTCTGCATATACTATAATTTAAAGACCTAATTCTAACTGTGTCGACAGCTCCTTCTGGTTGCGTACCTAGTCTTTCAGGCCTTTTGACACCCACTACATATCCAAATTCTAATATCAGTCGGAGCAAATTTGACCTGCCCTGCCTGCTGTGTAAAGTTCGTCGGGGGCATTCTTTAGGTGAAATGAACCAAGTTAACCAACAGTGAATGAATCCCGTGATCGTCAGTCCCAGTGAGTTTTTGTTCGGTGCAGTTGGAGTGCACATTCCAGTCACAGAGTTATTCACATATTTGAAGCAAGATTTGAACATCACAAGACGATATACAGCTAGGTAAAAGATACCATAATGTTCAATTGCGCGATAGAGTATGAATAGGAGGGTATCAGCAACAGAAATCTACGTAAGCAAAACCAAACGCCCCCAAACCGAGTCGCGCATGAATTCAAATGTCTAAAATCAAGGGGTGTCTGTTTTGTATGCACCACCGTGTCCGCCGTTGGCGGGCGTTTCCGTCGGGTGCAGTAAATCATCCACCCATTCCTCGACGTCCTCGATCTTGTCGTGCACCCACTCCCACCAGGGTTCCTTGGTGGGAGTGGCCACTGGCGTGCTGGGAGGGGCGGGTGGAGGAGTTGTAGGTAGGCCTACAGAGGGCATTACCGGGGTCGCTGGTGCGTCCTGAGCGTCCGAGGCTGAAGGAGTGGCTTGGAGAACAGGAGTTTCGGGGACACCAGACGTTACGCCGACGGGTGCTACTGTGTAAGAGGTAGAGACGCTCTTTACCGGCACGGAACTCGGAGAGATGGCACTGCTTGCAGGAGATCCCACTGGATCAGCCGGGGTCTCGTCCTCAGGTGTACCGTGGTCTGAATGCAGGCCCGCGGGTTTAAGTGGCAGGCGCATGGTTCCATTGTTTGGCTTCGGCTCGATGCCGATGGAATCACAGACGATGTTGTAGAGCTCGATGTTTTCTAAGTATTCATTAATATTTTCCTCTAAAGTTGGCATTAGAGCTGGACTTACGGAAAGGCTCGAGACGGCTGTTGGGCTTATGTGGGAACGCTGGCCCCCTGGCAACGAAGATAGCTCTCATGAGAGGATGCTCGTGATCGTAGCCGTGAAGTCCTCGAGGGTGATACACGTCTCCGTTTAGCTTCCCCTGTTCGACATCAAACTCGTCCTTCGTGACAATAGCCCAACCGGTCTTGGGCACTATCCACAATGGCGCGATACGCTCGTTCTGTGAGAAGTGGTATCGTTCTGGCATGTCCTTATCACGGAGGTATACCTCAATGTTGGGGTTCGTCTTCGCCTTCTCTTGGAGTTGTATGTGAAGACGGTCTAGGTCTTCTGGTTTCTTTGGACGTAAGCCGTAGAGAGGCCATCCATCGATATGCTCGAGTTCCTCAGGGTCTACCAAATCTTCGAGCTGAATCAGCCGTTCAACGTCCGTTGTCGCCATTCCGTGGTCAGAAACGACAATCACGTTCACGATTTCCGTAAGATTGCGCTGCTGAAGGCCTTGGAGGATCTGCTCCAGCATATCATCGACATTCATGATAGTCTGACGGATTTCCGTGCTGTTCGGGCCATACTGGTGGCCATCTCCGTCTACATCTGGCACATATGCCGCGATGAGCTGGGGCCGCGGCAGGTCTACTTTCGCTGCAGGACTGTCTGGTCCAGGCAAGTCCAAGAAATCAAATATCCTGTCCGTCTTTCGAGACAGCACTTCAGAGCCATTGTACTTGTCCACATGGGCTGGCTCAATGTCACCGATATGGGCTTCGGAGCCAGGCCACATATGTATGGCGGTCCGCACTCCTTGCTTCTCTGCAGTGAGCCATACTGGTTCTCCTCCCCACCAGAATGACTGCAAGCTCTTGTCTGGATCTGTGTAGTAGAACTCTTTTTGGAGATCGACGTCCCAAAAGGTATTTCCCACGATGCCATGAGCCTCCGGATATAGCCCCGTAACCATTGTGTAATGATTTGGGAAAGTAACGCTCGGGAAAGACGGCGTCATGTACTTCGGGGAGATGCCTCCTTGGACGAACTTGGTCAAAGTAGGGGTGAGACCACGGTATAGGAAGTCGGCCCGGAAGCCGTCGAGGGAAATGAGGATAGTGGTAGGAGCGAAGTTATGGGTACCATTCGAAAGGAGGCTGGCGGTGTACTTAACGCTGGAGCGTTTAGATGCTCTGTAAGCAACGAAGAGGATTATGAGAAAGAGAACGATGATAGAAGAGTGTATGAGGACTCGTCTCCAAATGCGGGTTCGACGCTCCTATTTGTTCCATTAGCCCTGAATGCACCTAAGAGGTCTGGTAACTTACCTTCTTATGGGCGAGTACGGCTTCAAGTCGCTGTTGGTCTGATTGCGATGAGTTTCTCGAGGACAACTCCGAATCTGACCGGCCAACGCCTTCCTCCATCTCATACATCAGTTCGCTGGACTCTCCATTACGAGCTCCCTTGCGTTCTCGTCTTGCCTGCCTCTTGAGCCGCTTCCGTTCCAGTCCTCCAATCTTTACAGCATCCCCAGTACTCTTGCCAGAGCGGAACAGCGCAGGAAACTTTCCTTTGCTCCCCTCGCGGCTCAGCAGTGTTTCCCGCTCCTCTTCCTCTTCAAGTATACCCCGGTCATGCGCGGCCATGTCCGCAGAGGGTCGACCATCATCGTAGTGGTCCTCGTCTCCTGAAAAGAAGTCGGGGTCGGGGGTGAGCCGCGCATCGTCAGGGGACTCGTCGCGCTGAGCCCGCAGCTTCGAATACTCGGGAGTAGACATATGGAGATCAGGCCAGCAAGGCGATCATAACTTTACTGGAGGGGAAGTTGGTAGGTGTTCCTTCAGCTACCGCGAACCTATCTTTGGGAACGAGCGGCAGGGGGTGGTGGGAGTGGTGGCAGGGCTGAAACTAGTGGAACTAGACCGAGCTCTGCAAGGGGTTCAATATATTTATTTATGTGGCTAGCGTGCTTTGACAACAATTTTAGCCGTGAATGAAGTAGGCCGATTTACTACTTCAATGGTGTAATGGTTGTGTCAGTCCCTCAAGCAGGTGAATTGCACATATTTAAGGAGTGATCAAAGATGCTGTCGAACTTGGTAGTTAATCTAACTGACAAGGTCTAGATCGACTTATAAGACTACATTGAAAGAAGTATGTGTTGACCATAGTAAGATTGTCAGGGCATCTGAACAACCACAAGGTTATCAGCGTCGATCCACTGTAAGTTAGCTTTGGCTGCTCTTCCTCCACTGTACAGCCAGAGAAATAAATATGTATGCTCTACCAGCTCTCCCCAGCAATACAAGCGCACCATTCCAAGCTCATCGTCTTCTAACGATCCGTCTTCCAATGCCGGAGCCTCTCGATGCATTGTTACACCCCAACCGAAATCGCCCTTTTGGATGCATTTCGCCAAACTCGACCAGAATCGATATTGAATCTGTCGTGGCCAGCTAGCAGTCTCAATTCTCCAGAATCCTCGCTCATCCATTTCAAGGCGCCTAATAGTCTTCTTGGGTTTGTATCGTCCAATATTTCCTTCGTTAGACTTCATACTATCCAATAGTGGGGTGCTCTGAGACGGCCAGGTGGCGGGCTTCGTTGTAGACACTTCTGCAGACGGAGGAAAGATTTCGAAGGGTAAGGACCTGAATGTATAGGTCTCGTTCGACGTGCTTATATCCAAGCTGTGTATCCCGCGGTTCGAGTAATCCTCGATAGACCGACGAATTAAAGCCGGACTCCTTACGCTTGGCACATCTTGTGGTTTCGGTTTAGGGCTTGGAGCCTCTCTTGGACGTGACCGACTCACGCCCATGCCGATGCTGATTTGGATCTCTCGCACTGGGCTCGAGCTGTCCTCTGAAGCGGAGATGGACACATAGCGTAAGACTTCGTCCTCACCGATCGATGTTCGAAAGTTGACCTGCTTCGTGCCATCTGTACCCACGTGATTGATATCGGCCGATGTACTGCCAGGTCCATGGCGTTCTATATCTCGTTGATTGCGTTCTGGTGATGGTGAGCCACGTCGACATAAAGCAGGAGGGCTGTCCGGGCTTTTCGATATCAAAGGATTGAGATCCCCAGGTTCGGATGACGAGTATGGGGCAATGAGTTGAGTTTCGAAAGCCGAAAAGGCTGTCCGAGTGCTGTGGAGAGTCCAATCCACATTACCCTCTCTTGGGTTCAATGTGCCGACAGCTTTGAGACTCATGGCTGGGTCGGTGATAGAGCCTTCCATGCCAATTCGGGAGTGATTATTCTCGTATAAAGGCTGGCCGCAGCCTTCGAATGAGAGGATCCCGGTGGAAAAGCTACCATAAGATTCGGTAAGATATCGCTCAGGTAGCGTCTTTTTCTTCTCAGAGCTTCCAGTAGGCCGAGACGGTGGGGTGTGGTACGTCTGTTCCTCGGTATCTAATTGACACTCCAGAGAGATTTCACCTGACTTGACAATTCCCAAAGAACGTGCTTCAGATTCACTGCCTAGCTCTTTTGTTGGGTTGTGAGGCTCAAACGCGAGATACGCGAGAGCCTCAGCCCGGTATTGGTCATCTTGCTTCCGAGTTGTTGGAGCTGAAATGTGAGCTAATATCTCGACGGTTTTGATCATCTTTGACGCCAGACAAAGGAGATGATCCGGAAGAAGCCATAATCTGTAGTTGACTGACTGGCAGGACTGAACACAAAGCAAAAGTAGAATAGGCGCCAATGTGAGGAGTAGACAAAGAGATTGCGATGCACTCCCAATTGTCAAGAACGTAGTGAAGAAGTTTGGGAGGCAAGAAGAGCTCCCGTGCGGGGCAGTCCCGACATCTCGAGTCACGTGGCCGTTTCCGCCGCCGCACTTCGACAAAATGAAAGGCGATAAAATCGTCTCGCGCCGGCACCCTTTCTCAACACCAACCACCTCCACTATGGCTCCCGCGTCTCTTCTGGACCTGGTGTCCGCATTGCCCACCACCGATGGCTGGGGCCCACCAGTTGCGAGCGAGACCATGCTCGACGGCGTTCCTTACGCGCCATACTCCAAGGCAGACAAACTCGGCCGCATGGCCGACTGGACTGAGGGCAAAGACAGAGAACGAGGAGGACGGCAGCAATACGGCAACCGGAACTACAGGGGTGCGTTGCTTTCGACAAAAAGCGTCCAAAAAGCGGATGCTAACTAATTCTGGTGTGCAGATCAGCAAGTGTACGGCGCAAACCCTCAGAATAACCCTTTCGCCATCGCAGCCGCCGAGGAGGAGGCTACTTTCTCCGTAGTAGACAACAGCAAGACCTCAGCTAGGGGCCGAGGCTTTGGGAGAGGAGGTGGAACTGTGTTCCGTGGTCGTGGCCAGCGGGGTGGACAGCAACAACGGGGTGGTAGAGGTACTTTCCAGCGCGTTGGTGGCGGGCGTGGAGGCCAAGGATACGACAATCGTGGTGGACGCGGTGGCCGGGGAGGTCGTCGGTTTGGCTGGAGAGACGACAAACCGCAGCGCAACCGGGACGCTTCGGTGGCTGTCAAGCCCGACTGGACCGTTATCGAGGAGATCGACTTTGCACGACTCACCAAACTCAACCTCGATACCGGCGAAGCAGAAGACCTCGACAGCTACGGCTTCCTCTACCATTACGACCGCGCCTACGACAAGCAGCCAGGTGCGAAGACGTCCGAGAGGAGACTCAATGTTCTCGAACGAGCGGCATACAATGTTACCACATCAAGCGATCCTATCATCCAAGAGCTGGCCGAAAAGGACGAGGGTACCATTTTCGCGACAGACAACATCTTGTCTATGCTCATGTGCGCCACCAAGTCCGTTTATTCGTGGGATCTGGTCTTCACACGGAGGGGCAACAAAGTGTTCATCGACAAGAGGGACAATGCTAGCCTGGATATGGTCACGGTCAACGAGAATGCCACCGATGCTCCTCTAGAAATATCAGAGGGCAACAAAGACTCTATCAACAGTCCTGGCGCGTTGATGATGGAGGCTACCCACATCAATAACGTATTCCCCCTCCAGGTGGTCCTCGAATCCGAGAGCTCCAAGCTCAGCATGGCGCATGACCATCCTTTCTACAACGAAGAGGTTGAGTCAGATCCACCCGCCTCGAAAGCCTACAGATACCGGAGGTTTGACCTATCGCTCGAGAAGGACGAGGAACCACTCTATCTGGTGATACGGACTGAGCTCGACGCGGTTGTGAAGAACAACATCAACGGCGAAGATCAGTTCTTGACTATCAAGGCTCTAAACGAATTCGACAACAAGGCTCAAGGTAGTGGAGGCGCTCTTGATTGGCGTACCAAGTTGGCTAGTCAACGAGGTGCCGTTCTTGCTACTGAGATGAAGAACAACAGCTGTAAGTTGGCACGATGGGCCGTACAGAGCATCCTCGCCAAGGCAGATACCATGAAGCTTGGGTAAGTTTTCCTTTCACGAGCAGTCCTGTCATAACGATCAGATTTTCTAACTGCCCTTTTAGTTTTGTTTCCCGAACAAATCCCAAAAACAACAACGACCACGTTGTTCTCGGTGTGCTCACGAGCAAGCCGCGGGACTTCATTAACCAGATGGCATTAAACCTTAACAACGGCTGGGGTATTGTCCGCACAATTGCCGACATGTGCCTGAAGATGGATGAAGGCAAGTATGTGTTAGTTAAGGACCCTAACAAGTCGGTGTTGCGACTGTACTCGGTACCGGAGAACACGTTCGAAGAGGATTTGGAGGAGCGAGAGACGATTCAGGAGGATGAGGGCGAAGAGTAGTTCTCTGTTCTGAGATGTGTCTCAAATGACTATCTTGAACCCAAGGCTTGCATGGGATTCTAAAATACAAGATTCTCCCTAATTCTTAGGATTGCACCCAATAGATCCTGCAATTTTAGAAGCAGTAATTAAGTCCACAAACTTAAAACTCCAATTTGACAGGTTGTGGCTACAGCGATCAGCCCAGCTAGCCCAGCAAGAATTTCAAGCCGGACTGAAGCTCTGCAACGAGGAGGGGAACACTATCTATCGTTACTGGTGAAACCTTGCTTTATAGCAGGATCCGAAGAACAATCATGTCTGTACGAAAGCATCGCTCAAAGTGGACTCTCAACCTGCCTCTTCGGGTAAAGGGAAGAGGCGTCTGCGCCCTGGCGCCCACATCAATTCGCCACACTGTTAGATCGCCGCAAAATATAATTTCAAGACAGTAATGACTACATATTCATATCTTCCGGAGATGCTCAGTCGCGGCTGCGACAATAACTAGGTGCTCCTGAAGCTTTATATCTGTGTTACCGTCATTCTGCACATTCATTACAAACGCCTGTGATATCTATTCGTCATGGAGAAGACAGACACAACCCACTGGCTTACCAAGTACGCTTGCAATTATTATGCATGGGAAACATCTGTCTTGGATGGTCAGCCTATCTTCAAACGGCGAATTGGGCTGGTTGAATCATCATTCGACACCGATGGCTCTGACTATGAAGGAAGAGCCGACGTCAGTTCTTAGTCCACTTCCTGTTTGTTCCTTGTACTTACAGCACCGACTAGGTCAATGCTCTCTTGACCCTTGAAGTTCGGAATGACTTGGATGTCAAAGAGTTCCGGAAACGGCTTCTGTATGCCTATGCTTCGTTGCGCCTCCAGCATGTGCTTCTCATGGCGCGGGTGCTTAGAACCACAGGGACCGAACAAAGGGACTTCGCTGTAAACATTCCCAAGAAGACTCAAGATGTACTCGACGAGACTTCGAAAGCACTGGTGTTTGTTGATGACGCTTATCAGAAAGTTGAAGATGATGAGTTCGTTCGACATAGCCTGAATACGGGACGACTGATTGATCCGGATACCTCGCTGTCTAAACTCTACTGTCTTCCACTCAAGCCTCTATCCAACGGCAATTTTAGTCTTCGATTAATGTTAGTAGCTGCCCACGAAATCACAGATGGAGTCTCCATGTACCATTGGATGTCCCACTTGATCCGAATTCTCAACGCACCTATGGGCGATCTAGAGAGGGATCTCGGTTTCTTCCAATCGTCCGAAAATATTTCTTCGCGTCTGCCTCCATCTCAAGAAGATTTGTACCCTCCTGTTGCTGGCAGCCTGGCTAGGCAGCGATGGTTTTGGGCTATAATGCGAATTCTACGACACGTCAAGCGCACCTTGCCTCCAACATTTGTTAACCCTCTGCGCCGTTCTGAAGCGCGTACTGCGGCAGCAGCACTACCCAAAGTGTTTGATAAGGTCTTCGACTACTCACCAGAGCGTATACCACCACTCAACTCGTTCCAGTGCCTCGCAAACCTAAGCCCAGGAGCATCGAAGCGGTTCATCCAGCTAGTCCGTGAGACCAAGGCCAGTATAGGAGCTGGATGCTTTGCCCTGGTAGCCCTCGCTATGATGGAAATTGAAGAGTCGCGCAATCCTGACATTCCCCTGACCGAGCGGCGTCCTTTCGTGGCGTCGTTTCCTCTCAGTCCAAGGGCCTTCTTCAACTACACAGTGCCCTCCGACTCTTGCATGCTTGCATTTAGTGGCGGGCTCGTGCTTCCGTTCTTATCTTCGGATCTAGATGTAGAAAGGCGGTTCAAATTTGCGGTACGCCAGGCTCACCGGCAATTAAGCATCTATCAAAAACGCCTCCGCAAATCAGAAGTAGTTTCCCCATACAGCCCAGCACGGCTGATAGCAGAAAATTATTTGATGACACTTGAACGGCAAGAAGAGAAGCTTCCTCTACACCGTAAAACAGGCATGGCAGACCCGCAGGGGGGGTATCCCGCCAACATCAAGCTATTCGGAGCTACCTGTGGCGTCAGCTCAGTCGGTCCTATCGCGCATTTGCTCAAGCCCGGCGTCTACACCGTTGGAGGATCTGAGAGCGGGAAAGAATTTGCAGCAGACTTTAGAGACGTGAGAGTGGGCGTGAGAGCGAGGGACAACGAGTTTCTCATCGGGAGTTTGACGGATGCTAATGGAGTGTGTTTTGCTGCTTCTTATGATGGAAACGCCATTGATGAGAGCGCAGCAAGAACTTGGAAGAAAAAAATGGAGTATTTATTGGAATCAGGGACGAAACCAAGATTGTAAGGGCGAGAGCGCGTGGGAGTTACTGCATTGATCTAAAGGAGGCTTTCAAGAGGCGAGACTGCAGTGCTCGTTTCAGCGACTTGGAGTATGATGGTAAACTTACAGGGAACTCAAAGCTCTAAAATTTGTAGTTTGGGATACCTTTGAGTAGTCAATGAGAAGCTGGTGACGTTCGTACAGCTGACATCAATGCAGTGTAACAGCTCCGCCTCCACCTGTCAGGCCAATTAATTGCATTATCCCAAAGGTCACACCGCAGCTGGATACCTTTACCAAAACAACCAATGACAACCATAACCGTACTTTCATTTCTTTTCGAGGCTAGATACTGTCACCTGAATGGCTCGTTCGGGTTGAAGTCACACAATCTCCTCAGGTGACACATCCAGATCGGCTAGCGCTTCCCTCCACATCAATTCAAAGTCATCATCAGACTCACTCTTGGCTCTTCCAGAGAACATCTCTTACCCTCCATACAATTTCAGCAAGCCTTCAATTTCGACAAGTGACTGTTTTTTGCAAGTAGAAGATCATGTTGCCAAGATGCCTGACTTCGATGAAAGCACTAACCACCAAGAAGTGTGGTTGTCTTGGTGGTGTCATAAAATGGCTGAAGCAAATACCTCTGCAATACGCAAGTACATATAGCTTGTTAGCAGGTTCTGTGTATCCTAGAGCTATGTCCTGCAGACTCATCAGCGAAGAACTCGATCGCGGATTCGATGTATGAGTAGGAACTATCCGTAACATTTAGAGCAGGAGCATTGCTTTGTTGCCTGCTACACGGACTCGTTGACTTCAGGGACAGATTCCCTTCCTGCTGACCATCAAGAACCCCTATCCTACGCCTATACCGCGACCTTGCCTTCCATCACAAGGCAGCTAGTCTTACAGCCGCAAACGGTCAATAAAGGCCACTCGCAACCATCTCAGCTCCTACCACGCCTTATCTAACGGCAGCGCAGATATATAGCACTGAGCTATTCGACGTGTTCGCAGTGTGAGACATCCGAAACTACTCCACCACATCTGCTTCGGGGTACCCCAGAAACCATGGCAGTTACCTTGCTCCCATCCCAGATCGGGGGATCCGACGACGAGACCCCACCCCCAGTCACAGGAGGCCCAGTTCGTCTTTGTGTTTACGATGTCTCGCTTTTCTTCAAGAACTTCCGTTCTATCCCCGGTGTATTCCTGCCATGGTCGAGTAGCAAATCGGACGAAATGTCTCCCCAATCCCCTTCCAACCTCATTTGCCTGGTGTTGCAGTTCCTTCTTCTCGTTCTAGAATCCGTCTACATGATTTCCTTACCACTGTTTGTGGTGTTCCCCGTAGGATCATTTATACTCTACGTTTCTACTGTTCTCCTCTTGGTCCATAGTATCAGCTGGATTCTGAATGGCACCTCGACCTCGGTAAAGTCCAACGTCAACATCGGTCCCGACGCTCGACATGAAGATGAGTGTTGGATCTTTCTGAATGGCGTTGCCACTGGGTATGTACTCCACAAGCTCAATCCTAGGATGACGAATGGATACTGAGAAA
The DNA here is from genome assembly GCA_010093605.1 of Lophium mytilinum. NCBI lineage: Eukaryota > Fungi > Ascomycota > Dothideomycetes > Mytilinidiales > Mytilinidiaceae > Lophium > Lophium mytilinum. The sequence goes on along the minus strand of MU004185.1, from coordinate 709,344 downwards.
AGGAACGTCAGACACCTTTGGCTGCAAAGCAATGTGGATCGTCTTGCTTTAACCTTTCGTCGGCCGATAATTGGGGTCCTCAACCGTACATATGGCATTCTTTTCGACTTGATCCAGTGCGTCATCGAAAGGGACTTTTGCTACTCGACAGACGATATCCGGCGCTCGTATGCTCTGATCAAGGAGAAATTGCTAGATGCAAGATTTAAGAAAGTCGTTCTTATCCTTCATAGTCAAGGTGGAATCGAAGGAGCAATGATTCTGGACTGGCTGCTCGCAGAAGGTATGTAACGGTGAACTTACTTTCCATATTCTAACATTGACGAGGGATCAGTGTAGAACACCATAACTGACAGTCTCCTAGTCCCACAAGACATCCTCCAACAACTCGAAATATACACCTTCGGCAACGCATCCAACCATTTCAACAATCCGCACCGGAGCTATTCGTCCATGCACAATGCCGAACTACGCAAAGGTTCCAACCCAGGAGACAAAGCCGTGCGCCACATCGAGCATTATGCCAACAGCGGCGACTTCGTAGCCTGTTGGGGCGTCCTGAGCTTCCGTAACATGAGAAACAGGTACATGGGCCATGTGCTCACGCGTAACGGTTCCGGGCACTTGCTCAACCAGCACTACCTTAGCGCGATGTTCCCCTTAGGACCAGATTCGCGTGTTCTGGAGGATAGCGATTTCATGAACTCGGAGGTAGAGATCGTGGGAGCTGGAATGTCGACAGCAAGGGAAGGGGCAGAGTCGACTGTCCGTGCTGGTAGTGATGAGGCCGTGGCGGTTGTGGAGGACGTCAACAGTCCTATTTTGCCTATCAAGATCGCGTCTTCGGAGTCACAATTCGATCCTGGTCGTATGTTGCACCCGGCAAGGGTCAAGGACATCAGTCGGCTATGGCTGTATCGCAATGGGATGTCCCCATCTGACTGAGCTGGCTGTTATCGTCTAGCTTCTTTCTTCGTTCCCTTCATCCCTTTACCTCTACCCGCGAGACAGAATCGAACTTTCATCAAACTCGTTAAGTATTCGTAAATAAGACTGTATTATTAGATGTGAGATGACACTGCTGGGAAATTGACCCGAGACGCGAAATGTGAACGTCAACGTGATTTTCAAAATTGTGGCGGGAATCTATTGAAAGGGGATAGCTATGGCACAGGTTTATTTAACAGTGAGCTGAATTGAAAAAGGAGATGTTTTGATGGCGATTATGCCTTGGTAGCCACGATCCCTAGTTTCTGTTAGTGTGTAGATTCAGGGAAGAGGATGTCTGTACGTACTCTCAATATCAGCAACGCTCTGGTTAAGGATCTGCTTGAGAGTATTGGGGTTCTCAAGCTCCTTCTCGATCTTGGCAATGATAGCCTCGGCAAGCTCCTTCTGCTGCCTCTGCTTGACCTGACCCTCATACCTCACCCAGGAATCCAAGACAGTCTTGGCCTCGGCGGCAAGAGCGGTCTTCTGCTCCAGCTCGTATGCCTTAGCCTCGAGTTGAGCGGTTTCCTGCCACTCCATTAGCATCATCGGCCCGACGGATGAATCTGGTTTGCCCGGGTACTTGACATGCGTACCTTGGAAACCTCGAACAGAGTCTTGGTGATGTCAATGACACCCCCAAGGTCCTGAACACTCTCAATTCGCGCCTTGACAGCCGAAGTATGGTCCTCCCGCGCGGCGTTCAAAATGCCCTTGATCTTGGCGGTTTGGCCCTCAGCCCACTCCTTGTACATAGGCCCTCCGTAATGACCGACAGCCCAGAAAATGGTCAACAAGCTCAGCATGACGATGGACTCCTCGTTGACGACGTAGATCTCGTTGCTGATGGCAGCAATCGAGACACCGGCACCGGCAGAGAGGATGGCGGCCTTGGAGATCAGGCTGTTTCCCGGGAGCGAGTCTAAGATTGACTGCGCCTTCTTCTTTGGGTCCTCGACGGGCACGTTGGATGCATAGCGGGCAGAGGTGAGCTGCGCGGTGATGGACGGGATGGCGCGAATGGGGAGGGAAGGGCGGAGGCGGGCGGTGGCTATAACGGGTCAGCAAGGAGGCCAATGGCAGCTGCAATGGGCTGAGAAGGTGTATACTGACCAACCGCGCTCCTTGCAAGTCGTGAAGCCATTGCTGAGGATGAGAGTGGAGAGGTATCGAGGATGGCGGCTTGAGTGAGGAGCTTTCGGATGTTCAAGATTGAGCGGCCTTGGCGTTCTCGTCCACTTAGGTAAGCAGCCCAATACTCAACCCAAATCACTGGAGCAAACTCCAACTTGCGACAGTTGCACGTTCATCCTCCATACACCCCTCTAGAATTGTAGCACAACACCAGGTGCCCTCGAATAATATACGACCACCATCTCTGGCAGATATTTGGCTTCACCCTGCTTAGAAGCTTCTGGAGTGGCTTTGACGGCTTCATTTGCCATCGACACTGCCGACCACGCCATATTACTGGATTTCAGTATTCCTTGCACAGTCACCCTCTGAGATCTCTTCTCTGACTGTGCGGTTCCTGCCGGGCGAATTCACTAGGCCTGGTGTTGTCCGCCCTCCGTATTTAAGCGCCCAGTGCTGGAGGCGCCTGCCTACATCTTTCCTATCTCTTTGTTTCTACCACTATCCACACCGGTCTTTCTACAAACCACCCCACCCCCGCCCAATACGAGAACATATAACCGTAGACCACCACTACCTTATTCAGAGCAAACAGCGAGGATATCATGACGGATACCGCTGAGCTAGAAGCCCAGATTGCGGCTCTTGCAGGTGAATAGTGTACTCTGTCGCTTCTGCTATACGGACCTAATATACTCCTCCCTAGGTCGCATCAATCTTCACAAGCAAGGTCAGCCACAGAGTCCGCCCCGGCCTGCGCCCGGTATGGACTTTATACACTCACCTGCCTCACCGAAGGACGCCATATTGACTAGCGGTGAAGGATATGGACGAGGACGCGGGCGTGGACGCGGCACACCAACATGGGCCCCTCAGCGTGGTTATCCGTACGCTTATCCCCGAGGACGAGTTGCTAAATTTCCCTACTCAACGCATCGGAACCGCACCCTCGTCCTTAACGGCAACCCAGCCACTCCTCCCAACGGCGAGGCACACCAGATGGACGTAGTGGATTCGAACACTTGGGTCGCCAAGACTGACAGACACATGCAACTGATCAATACCTCGGTGTACGACCAGATTAGCAAAGAACGTGCCCGGTCGATGGCAGACACCACGGCGTCAAAGCAGAGCGACCAAGATGCTCGAGAAAAGGCCAAGTTGAGCAATTACTTTGCAACCGCGTCTCGCCACTCCTCCCACGGTGCAACACGAAAGTCTACGGACATCTACAACATCTCGATCGGTGCTACTCAATTCCAGGTCGTTGATGGGGGCAGTAAACTACTGCGACTCTCGCGTGAGTGGAAACACGCCTACAAAGGCCTGGCAAGAATAACAAAACTTGATATAGGGGACCCCACTGAGATAACGCCCAAGCGACACACCATCGCTGGAGTCATGTTTGTCCGGAGCAAGAACGGAAACATGTATCGTTCTGGCCTGGTCAAAGGGAAAAAGTATGGTGTGCTACTCCAAAACATATCAGAACTGCTGACAATTTTCTGTAGGAGACGTGAAGCCCCAAAAGTCGATGAGCTCTGCCCGCGTTTCACACCAACTGGTAACCCCTTTCCTCCCCTGCCTGCATCCCCATCGCTCGCCGTCGTCTATACATATCTTTCTTTCCCACTCTGGAGGACCACTAACTTTCGACCCACAGGATCGTGTGCGAGAGGTCCAAGCTGCCGGTTCGTACATGACTTTGACAAGCTTGCGATTTGCAAGGATTTCTTGATGAAGGGCAAATGCGCTTTGGGCGACGGCTGTGAGCTTTCTCACATTCCTACCCCCCATCGCGTTCCAGCATGTCTTCACTTCGTCCGCGGCAACTGCACGAACGCCAACTGCCGCTATGCCCACGTTCGCATCAACCCTACTGCGCCAGTTTGCCGCGCTTTTGGTCGCCTCGGATACTGCGACAAAGGCGTCGACTGCCCGGACCGTCATATGTTTGAGTGCCCTGACTATGCTAACAAGGGAATGTGCCGGAATGCGAAGTGTCGTCTTCCCCATGTCGATCGTGCAAGCCAACTCCGCAGTAAGGCAGCTGCAGCGGGAAGCCTGCCGGTCTCGGACGATGATGACTCCCAAGACATTTCCAGCGATGAGGAGGTCTTTGGGGACAGCGACGACTTTGACTCTGAGGGAATCGATGATGATTCCGACATTATTGGTCTCGGGCTTTCTCAGCAGCAGGACTACGTGCGAATCTGAAAGTAACAGTAAGTTAGGGTATGCTCCCAGGACTCCTTGAGTCCTGAAGCTCTATGAGCATTATGCCGGCGTTCGGATTATGGTAGAGCTTGCCATTGATACCCATTTTATGGCATTGCTAGGGTTACAGCATCATCAGATCTATTTGCGATCTCTGTTTCTGCAAGAGCATGGAATTATTATGACAGTCTGGTTTTGGGCCTTCAAAATGGTTGATGGCCTCTACGAGGATCATCAGAAAGATTGTAGTACTAGGTCTAAATAGAAATGAATCATTATACCTTGATAACATGTTACTACGTGACACTTCGCATAATAAGTGAGCTACGGTAGCCTGTGAAGAACAGTGGTCACACATCTACTTGTGACCGGGTACCTGGAGCGGACTCCTTAGAAGTCTGACCCGAAGTTTGAGGCTGAGCACTGCAGGTCGTTCTTGGCCGCACGTCAACGGTGCCTTTAAACCACAAGCTTCGCCTGCGCGTATCCTTCTCAATGATCATACGCCTCTCATCACGAAGTCTCCGAAGATATCGAACTACTCTTAGGATCAGGTAGCGTACAATCGCATTGTCAAGTCTGTACGACAGCCCCCGCGCAGCTCTCCCTACCTTCAGCTCTTACGCGCCGCCCTGCCCCTCGCCCCAATTAGTCCTCACGATCGAACATGTCGCTCAAAAATCTCTTAAAAAAGAAAGACAAGATAAAGGATGAGGGCACCGCGCCGGCCGCCAGTCCCACTCTGTCCCCGAACGTACCAGAGTTCACCTTCATGCGCACGACCACAACCACCCAAGAGGAGATTGCGCCCCCAATCTTCCCCGGCGACGCGCCTCCCCAGCAAACCCCAGAGGCCCACCGGGACCATAAACGGCTCAGCGGCCGCTTTCGCAGACACTCGAACGCGGCGCAGAATCAGAGTCTAGATGAGGGCAAGAAGGGCGACCGCCGGCTCTCTGAGCGGCTGCACCTTTCGCGCGAGCGCAGCTCGAGCTCGGTAAATGTGCCGGAGGACCTGCCGACCATTGATAATACGGTGGCGAAGACGGCGGAGGACGAGGCGAACTGGGAGAAGCGCGCGACGCTGCTGGCGAAGGGGAATTCGGTCAGTAGGCACAGCAGTGAGGCGGCGCTGGGGGAGGGAGGGAGAGGGCCACCGCAGGGGAAGAGGAGTAGGAGTGTGAGCGTTAGTGATGCGGGTGGTGATGTAAGTTTGGGGCTGTCTAATTGAGGTGGAGATGTGCTAATAGGTTTGCTAGGTGAACATCCAGGAGGCTATCAGGTTGCATGAAGCTGGTGGTAAGGCAACGACGCGTTTTCTCGCAAACTTTGGGATCGTACCTAACGGTGCTTGCAGAATATGATCAGTCAACTGTGATGTTTGGGAAATTGGCGGATCCCAATGGCGCAAACAACGCGCTGAGCCAGGTCCTCTATGGGCTCGCCCTAAGGTCAGTTCGATCGAGCGAAGCAACGCTCAAACAGCTTGCTATGGCTGTAGTGGCAAACGTTTTCAGTTGGTTACAGTTCACTGACACGATGTGTAGACATGCTTGGGGCTGCACAAAGAACGAGGAGCTTGCCGTCACGTACCTCTCATACGCCGCGTCCAACAGTGCCGACGTGGAGTCACTCGCTCTAGCAGCAGGCATGAAGAAAGGGGGTGCTGCAAAAGGAGAGCTCACGCTCGCTATATTCGAGCTGGGTAATTGTTTCCGCAATGGCTGGGGGGCGAAGAAAGACCCTGTGGCCGCAAAGCAGTACTACGAGACGGCAGCGAACCTCGGAGACACGGACGCGATGAATGAAGTAGCTTGGTGCTATTTGGAAGGTTTCGGATGCAAAAAAGACAAGGTCAGTCGCCCTGTTACAGTATATTCCCCCCCAAGTCTGGTGCTGGAGTCCCCTTTTGGCCCCTCAACGACAACCAGCTCCGTGACCGGTGTCAGTTGCTGCAGTCTCATCACACACACTCGAGCTCGAGACCAGAATCATACAGCCTCATTCGTTGGGCAGCATTTTGAACTAGGCTGACTTGCGTCTCCACGCCTCACAGTTCAAAGCCGCGCAATTCCTGCGCCTCGCCGAGTCCAAGGGCAGTAAGATCGTAGGCAACACCTGGTAAGCAAGACGTCTCTCCTATCTACTAGTCTCTTTGTCTCTCTCCACACCTCCGTCATGCCCGTCCCTGCGCTGGCCGTCCCTGACAGCGCGCATCGCGTCGAGCTCCCTCGCGCAACGCGTGAGGTCGGCCGGCCCGCGTCACGTTGTCGCCGCGGGCCGGACAGACGATGCCGAGAGAGCATCCGGGCACAGCGTGACGGCATGCTGTTCCTGCTTCCTCGACAGGCTAGGGCTCGGATGTTTCAGCGGCGCGCATTGCCCGTGAATCGAGTGGCTCTGCGTTGTCGATTCGCTTAGCCGAGAGGGAGGGGAACGGCCCTCGCCGCATGCCTTTTCACGCACCAGAGCCCTCTTCCAATGCACACCCTCTTCGCCCCCAGCCCCCACCCATATTCCCCGCCAACTATATCACGAGAGCCCAGCGCCGTATCCTGCTTTCGACTGGCGCGCATACACGTGGCACCTCGCTGTTGGCATGCCCTCCAGCCGTTTTGGCTCGCACCCTCCACACTTGCCTGATTGCCCTCGTCCGCTAGAGCTGGACCGGCCTCCCCTGCGCGCCATCGTCTATTTTTTTATTCACACTTTTCTTGCCTCGTTCTGTTTACGGCCTGTTCTGGCAGCCCGCTCGATGCGGGTGTGCCGCTAGAGGGTTTCCCTTCATCATCGATTGCGAGCTTGTTGTGTGCTGATGCTGACGCTTCCTTCTTCTCCCGCCATAGGATCTGGAAAGACAAGTACAACCCTAAGCCATAAAGGTTAGAGGGGGCCTACGTATCCCGCGGGATATCTCATCTCACGGACGGAGTAGCATCTCTCCAGCTAGCCAGCCAGCCAGCCGGGAAAGCCGCTCGAATCATGCTCTAGATACCTCATTCAGCAATCTATCATTCTTACTCACTAAACACCCTAGGCGTACCTGGGTATTGTACCGTCCTTGGCACGAGTGAGTTGGAAAAGAACGAATGTGGCTTGCCTACTTGCTTGTGTGCTTCCCCCCCTCCTTCCCCTCTTTGGAAAAGGCTTTCAATATCCATTATGGTGGCGTGTGCGCCTGCTGAGGCCTCTATTCGAGATCGCGCATCGCACCCGATCCACCGCATCGGTCATCTGGACCAAAGCAGATGGGGGGTGCCCTGATTTCCCTCTCTTGGAAGGGGGTCGAGTGGGTGGGTGGGTGCGGTGGTCGATTCGATTCGATTGCTGAGCTTACATTCTGCCAACCTCTGCGTCCCATCTGTCTCACTACCCACCACCTACATGACCAGCCTTGCTGCATGCACTGCACGTCCTCCTCTCCATGTGTGGACGGATGAGGGCCTGGAGTACGTCCGAGATCAGATGGGGGGGCAATGATGAGGCATGGGGGATGTGTTCAGGGCTTTGCCTGCTTGCTTTGCTTGCTTCTGCCGCGGTGCAGTCTTGCTGCGGGGTGCAGGACCCAGCTCGCATCTAATCTGGCTGTTGTTCGTGAGCTGGCGACACACACACCCGCCCACGAGCGCCACGCTCTGCCCGGATCCACGCCTAGGCTGCCGAGCCGGTTGCAGGGTGGGTGAAAAATGATCTGTTGCTGCGTGCGTGCGTGCATGCACGCCCGGATCCTTCCACTTGGGAGCCCGGGTGCAGACAAAGTGCAGTGCCGGGTGCAGTGACAGCATTTCAGACGAATATTTGCCGGCGTCGCAGCGGCGCACGTGGAGAGGAGCGTTTGGGTTGCCAGCACTTCGGCATCCTTTACTGTTCTTTTATCCTTGCCAGGGGAGTCACTTGTTGTAGTCAGTTTGCGCAGATTTCGATAGATTGATGCGAGAATGTCACTTCGATGGTGGACGGTAGATTGATTTGATTTGATTTGATTCGAGAGAGGGAGATACTTCCGAGCAAGCTCAGCTTTGCTCAGCCCATTCCTGCGTTTTCCAAGAAACCGCCACACCACGCACACCCCGCAACGGAAAGTGTTGGTTCGGAAAGACGGGCTACATACAAAATAATCATGGGGTGATGTGTGCCACCCCCAAACGCTCAGCCAGCTCGTGGCATGTCGCATGCACTCCAGGAGCCAATTAAGTAAATGTCGTCTGTGGTCTTAAGGAAAACAGGGACCAATGATGACGATGACGATAAGGAGCAATGGAGGAATGATAATGATAACCGCTAAAAATAGCTGGCTCCGAGGTTCCAGAGTAGCTGCGTACTGTGTGTGTCCTCTGAAACAACAGTACAGTGTATGTTCCTCATGATCGGCATTAAAACATAGACAGTTTCGTGGGTAGTCTTTCGTGTGTAGTCATCTCGTCTTGCTTCTTCTTGATAATCGTTGCAGTGGGGGGGTGTTGTATGTGATGTGTATGTTCAGCCAGTAGTTTGGTTCCCGCAGCGTCGTGCTGAGAGTGAAAAAGCGGGCGCTTGAATACCCAAAAAGGCCCCTTCCTCCAGCTGTGCCCATGTACAATTCGTGACGCTGATAGTAATAATATGAAAGGTCCAAGACAAATAGGTCGCAAGACATGATATCCATCCAAATCGTAGTTCTTTCCCAAAAGACATGTGGTCTCGTAACAGCAAAAATCCTTCTCAAGAAATATACCAAATGACACGCTCGCTCTGCTCTGCAATAAATGACAATAAAATGACACACAAAGACAATCCCAAATCGCTCGCTTGCTTGCTTCCTTCCAGGTTCATACAAAATCCCGACCTATATGGCAAAATAAGATAAAAATGTCCAAGTTTGAAGATAGAAGGTGACAAATGAGAATCTGCGCTGTGATTGTTGTGATCTCCATCAATCAGAATTCGCGTAGTCTCAGTCTCAGTCCCAGCCGCCCAAGATGCTCGATAAACGGTATGATTTCCCGCGGTTCCCATGAATCGTAGGTTCGTTGAAAACAGTGAGAAAAATCAGAAGTAGCCGGCCCATTTTTTCCGTGAGTCGAGGAAAAAACACAAGAAGAAGGGCCTGGGCTAGGCGGTGGTAGGCGTCGTCGGTACGTTGACGGCGATCGGTGTATGGACTGAAGAATTGACGGATACCTTCCAAATGCAAATTTGTCCCTAGTAATGCCGGTAAAGGCCCAAGAAGTGAAGTAATTCATGCAAAAATCCAGAATATGCAAGTAGATTCAAAAGGGAATAAATGGCGTGGTCGTCCGTCATCCAACTCAAGGGTAGGAAGGACAGTGATCGTGGATGTGGAGCATTCAGCCGGAAACCTCGACCTTGCGAATGCCATCTTCACTTGTCGTTGTTGCACGGTCGCTCTCCTCGACCATGCGCTTGAACTCGTGCACAACCTCGCTTGGGATTCGCTCCCATAGAAGGCTTCGTGTGTAGACCTCGGCTGCAGTCTCGCCTTTGCTCTCCTCACGCATGGCGGCAAGAGTTTCGGCAAGATTGCGACGGTGGTGCGAAGGCTGTGATCCGGGTGACAAGGGGTCGCTGATGTCGTCGCTGTGCACGCTGTATCCTCGCCGGGTGAACTCTGCCGAAGTGAGGCTGTTGTACTGAGACGGCGTGATGGAGAATAGTTGCTCGTTCTCCTGGTCCTTGGTAGGGGCGGCGAGATGGGCGTGTAATTGGTCGAGGTGAGAAGAGGCACCGTGCGAGAGGCTGGCGAACTCAGCTCCAGACAGGGTACGCTTGTTCCAGTTGGCGCCGGATGGTCCAGGCTCAAGAGCTTCGATTCGGTTGGCAATGAGGTTGTGGTGCTGGGCAGGCGAAGGTGCGACACCGGCGTCCTTGAAAATGCTGTCGAGAACGGTGGCTGATGCGGCGCGGACGTCGTCGGGCATGCGAGGAAGAGGCGGAGCAGTAGAACCGGAAGACTTGCTGGCAACAAAGGCGCCGCAGAGGAGGAGCATGAGGAGGAGACCTGAAGCAACGGGCTTGTCCTCTGCATCCTTCTTGCGGGGCGCGACGACGAGGGAGTGCTCCTGCTGTGGGTTCTCTGTTGCCGATGGCGTCGACTCGTCCATGCATCCGAAATCGGGAACGAAGATGTAGTTGTCCCAGTCGTTCGCACCCATGTTGAGGTTGTCCATATCGGAGGCGAAGTCAGTGAAGGTAGAGCTTGGTGCAACGGACATGGCAGTGCTGGCGCTCTCTAGTCGTTCGGTGAGGACGTTGACCTTCTTGCGGAGGTCGCCAGTCTCGACAGTGTGGGATCGGACGAGCTCCTCCTTATCCCACTGCAGCTGATCGATGATATTCCTCATCTCATTGTGCTCGTGGTGAGTCTGCTCCTTCTCCCGTAGCATTCCCTCCATCTGCAGACGTAGGCTGGTGATCTCATCCTCGAGGCAGCCCACCCGCTCGGTCCAAAGCTTCTTCTCCTCCTCGAGCTCTTCGGTGTGCTTCTTCTTTCGTTGCCGGGAATCAAGACTATGTAAAGGTTAGCAGAGGGACATTACAAAACCAATTGGCACGCTGGACCGAAAGACCAAAGCCAAAGAACCAAAATCCAAAGGAGAGGACGTACGCGGCCTGTCTGTTCCTGAGTAGGCGTTTCTGCTGCTTGAGCTCCTTGATCTCCTCGTCGTTGGAGGAGTTCTGGATCAGCAGGTCGATGTTGAGCAGGCTCCGCTCCGGCGGGATGTCGAAGCGGGCGTTCTTCTTCCGGATGCCGTCCCGCCGCGGCGAGTAGGAGCGGGGCGGAGAGTTGGCTCGCATGCGCTTGGGGCCCGGCCGCGAATCCAGCTCCTGCTGGGCGAGGGCCATCCACTCGTTGTTGCTGTGCGGCGACAGCGGCGTCTCGGGAGCAGCGGGGAACACGGCACTCGGCTGCACGTTGCTCTGGAGGGGCAGTCCACCAAACGTCGACGGCATGTGGGAGCCGACCGGGATGAAGGCGGACGGCGGCGGGGCATCGTAGTCGGCCTGGCCAAACGCGTGCAGCGGCTTCGTCGCCGTGGGTGTCCGGGAGCCAGAATTGTCGTTGATCGGCCACGCCGCGGGCTGTTGGCCGTAGGTAGCTGCTTGGGTGGGCGGTAGGCGGGTAAAGGGGTTGTTGTTCTGCTCGAAGAAGGGATTGCTGTTGTTAGAGGTCTGCTGGCGGTCGACAAAGGGGCCTGAGGCCGGGAAGTCCTCCCACAGCGACGTCTCGGGCGAGAACATGCCCTGGTGCGAATTCGTCGGCGACATGATGCTGGGGGTGTCGAGAATGGTAGAGTCGAGCGTGACGTTGTCGTCGTAGGAGAATGTGCTGGGCTTCCGGTCGACGGAGAGCGTGGACGAGGGCCTGTGGAAGTCCATGTGGTGTTGGAAGTCCATGGCCGGTGGCTGGGGGAGGCGTGGGTTTTGTGCGAAATACCGGTGTAGCGGCAGTAATGGCGGTGTGGATGGCTCGATTTGGCAATGCAAGCTGGTGGAGGGCGTTGGGGCGGGGAGCACAGCGTCAATCTGGCTCTCGTGGGGTCGGGGCGTGGTGTTGTATTAATTCTCTGCGTGCGTTAGGGAGCACGACGATGGTGGGGAAATGGTGGCAGCGGGAGGGAGCTGGGCGGTGCGGATAGATATGATTACGGGCTGGGGGGGGTGAGCGTGACAGCGAGGGCCGTGCTGGTTCCGCTGCAAAGTGAAGGGCTCGGCTGTGCGGGCACGCCTGGCACGGCTTCACTTGGGGCATCCCACGACCTCCCCACCCACCGAAAATGCTCGCCCTGCCATTCGGCGCCCCAAAAGCGACATCGGGTCGCTGGGCATGGAGCCGCTCATAGCCAGTCAATTGCTGCGCTTGCCGGGCTACTGCTGCAGCCAGCCATACCCCAGCGCCAGCTTGTTTGCGACACTTCCCGCCGGACCAGCCTACCACTGCCACCCTACGAGCGAGCGACTGCCCCAGTGCCCTGCTGCGCGCTCAGATGTCCAGATAGTCCACTGCCAGCCGGAGCCGCCAACGCCGCAAAACGCGATGCCATGAGCCCGCGCCGTTTGCCGTCCTCTCGTCCACATGGCCCGCGGGCCCCGTTGCCGCCAGTGTTGAGCGCCCAGAGAGCGGGCAGGACGGGGGCAGGAAGCGGGAGCGTGGTGCGACTTCGTGCAGAAGTCCAGTGGACGGGGCCGGCCCGCGGGCGTCCATCGCTGCGGTGATTCGCTTGGGTATCCTGGCGGGCCGGCCCAGGTCGCGAAAACTCTGAACCCGCCATGGAGGAGCGCGTTGATACCGAAGCAGCGCATCGCTCATCTCTACCTCTCTTCGCCCTGCGCTTTGGCTCCAAGGTGCTGCTGCGACTGCTCAACACCACTCGCAACTTCGGAGCGCCATTTCCTGGCGGCCGCGTGGTTTCATCGGCCCTCTTCGAGAATCAGGCGACATGGCGAGTTGCCCGCAAGGTCAACCCTCTCTCCCTCATCCTCCGCCATGGCTGTGTCATCTGTCCAACTTTTGCGCGAGTCATCTCACCGCTCCACTCGCTGGTAGTGGCCTCGTCCAGAGACACCCTCCGACCTCCCTTTCTGTGCCATGGCGAGTTATCGTGAAGTGTTGCTCAGTGCTCTGCTCTGTGCGTCGTAACGTCGCACGCCCAAGCTCCGAGGCAAACCTACAGCCACTTTAAAGCCCCTTCGTTCTATTGCGCGGGGACATGCACTCCAGCTGCTCGCCTGCCGGAACATGGCAAGGCTGCGCTGTTGCTGATGAATCTTGACTTGCTGTGCTCGTGCCCACCCCGATCCGATCTCTCCTCGAGGCCGCGTCTCACCCACGGCTGCTTGGCCTGGCAGCTTCAAGCTGGCGGGACCACATTGAAGCTCCCTCTGCTCTCCAATTGCAGGTGGCCGGCACCAGGCATTGCTTCCTGTTTGTGGACAGCTCCCGCATCGTGCTACCCTTATCGCGACGAATAAGACAATTCTGCCATAAGCGCACCGTGATGATTCGTGTGACGACACCGACGCCGCGAGCACTACACCGGAATCGCGACGTGCATCAGTCACGCCGCGACGGCCCGGTCGCGGACGGGGAGGGCTCTTGCAGCTACCGGCAGCCGTAGCTAAGAGGTCGCTCGCCTTTGCGTCTGGAACCACCGTTGGGCTGATCATGCCCGAGATGGCTTCGCCTGTTCAGGCCTTTGCCAGAGGACTGGGAGTGACAGCTTCTCCAGATCCAGTCGTCGGCTCCAGACGCTCCACCACCGCGTGCCCCGAGACATTGGCGTTTTACCGGCCGCGTTGAAGCAATGAGCGTTTGCTCTAAGCCTCAGCAGCAATATTGAATTGCAGCCTCGAGGTTATGGAGGCCCAATGGACGAGGCTACTGCTGCCCATCTGAAATTGGTCATGCGAATTGAAGGAAAGGCAAGGCTGCAGCTGCGAGTGGCTCTCCGTCCCTTCCAAGGCATTGGTTAGGCCGCCCATCTGCGGGACGACGAACCTGCGTCGCTTTCGTGCCAACCTTCTGTATCTTGCTGCGTGAACGGCCACTCATATGCCATCAAGTGGGCCCGACTTGATCTACTTGGCATTGGAAAATTCTAGATATCATGCAGGCGTGTCCACGTCGTCGCTCTTTGTATGAGTCAATCCTCTTCTCTCAATTGCACCCATTGCAGAGGTAGCACGATCCGTAGCCTTGATTTCTTGGATAACAGCGGAGCTATGCAAGCTCCTACGTGGAAACGGCGTGAAATCCGACTGGTACGCTTGACGAAACAGTAGCTGGTGCTCGTGCACGGTGAATTGGCCCTTTGTTCTATCCAATTGGCTTCCATCCCCCTTTTGCGCCCTCCGTTGGACCCAATCATTCCTGCGAGAAGACGAATGACGGTGGACCTTTCGCAGATAGCCTAGCTTGTGCCTCGGAAGGATGATGCAGGTAAATTCTGGTCATGTGCTTCGTCATCGAGCATTAGACAATCTCTGCGATTTTTCGGATGCATGTTTACGATCTGCGAGTCTCCGCTGTTTCGAAAGCAGCTTTGAGGCGGCAGTGTTGACAATTAGTGAAGAGATTAGCATGCTCCGAGGGCTTGGTTTGGCAGTGCGCCTACCGGGACTGCTCCCTCGTCTTTTACCAGGAAGTTGACTTTTGATCAGCGCCTTGATCCCAGGACCGATCTAGCCGACTCTCGGAGGGATTCTTACATCTGTTGATCCACTCTTTAGGCAGTGTGGCAATGCTTCTGAAACATGACGTTCGTATATTAATAGCGTTTTGAATACGCCGTGTGGCGGTGAAGAATTAGCCGGCCGTCCACCCGTGCCAAGCCTGGCTTCAGGATTTAGGACGGCGGAGTCATTGAGTGATAGCCGACATATACTCGAACCGTGCGACATATGACAATCAGAAGACAGGCTTGCAGCGTTCTAAACAAATGACGAAATGGGAGCTTGGTAGAGTCGGGGCAGGCAGGGTAGATGCTCCTTTGGATAATGAGTAGCGGTGGGGAGAACAGAAACAGCAAGATGTATGAATATAGAAAGTTGCGGTGTGTTGCGGTGAGACGCTTTGAGTCAATAAAACGACAAATTTTGTGAATTCAGGTTTTGACCGCTTGTTGAATCAGTGATAGAGGAAACAGACTTTAGACCAACACATATTGAGGGGTTTGAATTAGTACATGTAGTTCCGAGCTTTCTCGTGCCCTCAAGTTTATCGACATGCTACGAGAAGCAGGTGAGACTTCTGCGAACGTGAGATGCTCCTTAAGAGCGCCAGCTCCAGCAAAGAGGATGCTTTGGGTGGTGTAGCTGGTACGGCCTACCTGCGCGATTGTTGACCGATTCCCAATGCCATTCCAAGACGCTCATACTCCCTGTTGATCCTCCCTTGCCCAGAGCTTGACAGTGCGATCGTGACCGCTACTGCAAATCCACCTCCCATCGTTAGTGACGTCTGCGCTGAGAACATTCCCCGAATGCCCACTCAGGGTCTTGCACAGAGCCCAATCTCCCTCGGAAAAGATCTTGATGTTCTTGTCGAATCCACAGGAAATGAAGAAGGTCCCTGCTTTCTTCGGGATGAAGTCTCCATTCTCATCTTTCGGAAGCTTCTTGCCACTCGTCGCCGAGTCTGTTCCTTTGAACCACTTTAGGTCTGTGACTCCGCCTACGTTGGCGCCGATAGAAGTCGTCTCTCGCATGGCACGAATATCCCAGCATTTAGCGAAGCCATCACCAGAGCCTGAAAGCACGCGGTAGCCGTCTACGCTCCAATCCAAAGCATAAATTGGCTTAATGTGGCTCTCCATGACATACACAACGCGGCCTGTACGAAGATCCCAAATTCGTCCGATGCTATCGAGTCCAGCGCTGGCTAGTAGGGATCCATCGGCATTGAAGCTGACGGTATAGACGTCCTTGGAATGACCTTCTTGAATTAGTAGTTCTGTTGACGTTTCAACGTCCCACAGGCGCCAGGTTGTGTCCTCGGAAGCGGACGCGAGATATCGACCGGATGGATGGAACTCGACCCTGCAAACTCTTCCATTGTGGCCAGACAGCGTAGATAAAGGGGCAGTCTGATCGAGCGACCAGAGTTGCACGTTCCCACCGCCGCCTCCTGAGGCGAAGTTCACGGACGAAGAGGAAACGTTGCTTGCGGAAAGGGTCGCTCCAGGTGACCACGCTACCCCTGTAACGCGATCGGTATGGCCACGGTAGACCTGCTTGGTCTCGAGGTTCGGCACGTCGAGTAGTTTGATGCCTCCAGTCCAGTTGCCGGCCGCAATGTACTCGCCGTTCGGGGAGAACCGTGCGATACCCACAGGCCGGTCGGCGGCGACTTGCGACCCGTACAGCTCGAACCCCTGCAATCGTTCCTTGATGATTTTGCGGTATTTGACGTGAGTTCGGAGAACAATTGACGCTTCGTCTCGCTGAAATGCGACTCGCTCCTTCGCGCGAGGTAGCGAGTATCGTGCCATGTCTCTCCGTGCATCAAGAAGCTGTGGGACACCCTGCGTGTAGAACTCTTCCTGCTCATCGCCTGATTGATCGTCGGCATCTCCCATCTGAATCTCGGCATAGCCATCTTCGCCCGCTTCCGCCTGAAGTGTCAGGATCTCCCGCAATCGGTCTCGTCTGTCGCCCGGTCCTTCTCCAAAGAGCGTGATCGGTTCGCCGAGACGACGCAGGCTAGCTTTGACGTGTGCATCGGCGGTTGGTACAGCTATCGCAGCTGCTCGACGTTTGTGTTCGAATTGTGAAAGGATGGCAGATGCCTTCTCGCCTGCGCCAGCTGTGCCGGTCGGTAGGGTATACTCGCGATCAGCCGCTGTAGCATCGTCAGTGACCATTCCTCGAAGAAGGGAAGGCCGAATTGAGATTCGAATACTCACGGAGATCGGCTAAGTCAATGCCTCCCATATCTGAATCCTGTACCCATCCTACCATCAGCTTGAGTTTGCGCGCTTCATGTGCAGTTCACATGCGGATATCTGAAATCTAGAGCATTTGCTCTACACACGGTTGTGAATACCGAATTACAGCGGACAAACTCGAAGAATCTGCGCTTACCTCGACTTCCGCCTCCTCTACATAGGCTTGTCTCGATGGATGCATCATCTTCGCGGCTTTCTGGCTGAAGCGCAACCAGCGCGGGGAGGAACGGTCTCGTAAGGTGGTCGCGACGTGGTAGAGGTGAGGAAGGTGAGGTTGAAGAGTGTTTTCCAAGAAATGACTTAAGTAGCTCTAATGTGAATGGTGAAGCTTAGGTCGATATCATGTGTTGGGATTGAGATCAGATGCAGAGTGAACTCTGGACGCTAGTGTTCTGCTGCAGCAGAGCCTCCGCCGCCAAGCAATGAAATCATCTCGCCAAATCTTTCTCATATCGCAGATCTATCTAGACGACTCTCTTCCACATTGTCCACCCTCACGATGCCGAACTCCTCCCCCCGCTTCCTCCAGGCCACCGACGCCTAATCTGCGCCCCTGGCTTTGGCGACGGCCATGGGCTTCGCCGCTCCCGGCGCATTGGGACTCTCCGAAAGTCTTGCATATCGCGCCAGCTCACGATTAGCACGCTCCCCCGGCCTCCTCCTCCTCTGCCTCTCGACCTCCTCTCTCCTCGCCGCCGCGTCCGCTACACGCGCCTACAATCCTCACGTCTGGGGTACTTCGCCCGCACCAACTTGCCCGGCAAACCGCCCCTTCAGCTCCACCTGCCATGCCTCAAACACTGCGCCTACCTACACCTACCGCATCGCCGCCTCCTACTCCGCAAAAGGGCACCGCCTTGCCCCCGACACGAACCTCTTCACCCAGAAGCCCTTCGAAGCCCACAAGAGCGCCCTTACCGACCTGAAAGAATGCAAGCGCCAGACCGACGCCTCTCGCCCGCGGCCGCGGAGCGGGCAAGACGCCTTCTTCGTGAGCCAAGTCGGCGCAACGTCCTCGACCGTCTTCGGCGTCGCGGACGGCGTGGGCGGGTGGGCGGAATCCGGGGTCGACCCGGCCGACTTCGCCCACGGGCTCTGCGACTACATGGCGTGCGCAGCGCGGATGCACCCGGCGGCGGCGGCGAAGCCGGGCCCGCTGCGACCCAGGGATCTGCTGCAAGTGGGCTTCGACGAGGTCATGGCGGACAAGAGCATTCTGGGCGGGGGCAGCACGGCGAGTGTTGCGCTGGGCGCGGCGGACGGTTCTGTGGAGGTTGCGAATCTGGGGGATTCAGGCTTCATGCATCTGAGCTTGCATGCGGTCAAGCATGTTTCGCGCCCGCAGACCCACGCGTTCAATACTCCGTATCAGCTGTCGAAGACGCCGGAGCGCATGTTGGTGCAGATGTCGGTGTTTGGATCCAGCCCGCTGGCTGACTTGCCGAAGGATGCGAATGTAACGTCCCATCGTGTCCGCCATGGCGACGTCCTCATCTTCGCAACGGATGGCGTGTGGGATAATCTGAGCTCACAGGACGCTCTCGGGGTCGTCAGCAAGTGCATGTTGGAGCTCGGAGCGTGGGTCGAAAAGGGGGACCAGGAGTTAGGCGTCAGCGAAGACCTTGCGGCGCTGACGCAAGCAGATAAGGCGTCGCAGAAAGCGAATGCCAAATCCCTCCAGGCGAAGCTCGCTCTCGCTATCACCAAGGAGGCAAAGGAGACGAGCCTGAACACCAGGCGAGACGGTCCCTTTGCGAAGGAGGTGCAGAAGTATTACCCTGAGGAGAAATGGCATGGCGGGAAGCCAGATGATATCGCAGCCGTAGTGGCTGTTGTGGTGGAGAACAGCACGGCGTAGACCCCTGTTTCTGTTTCTGTTTGTATAAAGAGCTTTTTGTATCAATTCGCGAAGCATGAGCCGGTTGGCGTTGGATTTTCTATTTTCAGGAGGCCGTTATCTTTCTCGTCACACTCGTATATACAACACATCATAGAAGGACCAAAGGCGTAGGAATCAAATCTTTTCGAATTTTATAACAGCTCAATATATACCTTGGGACACATGGAAGAAGACGATGACCTGAGACGGCGTAGGGAGCTTGAATACATCAACCCAGGACCCTATTATCCCCCTTTTTCAACATGTCATGTCCAGCACGCTGCAAATCAGGCCAGGGTCTTAGCTGTCGTTTCGAGGCATCGAAACGTATAAACGGGAACCAGTCCGTGTGATTCAAACTCGATTTTGACTCATTATTGCACGACATCCTACATCAGACCGCCAATGAGTGTCGAGTATACACCTTCCTGCCATGGCTTGAAGGTCTCCAATATATAATTTAATATCCAAGCCCAACGAAGTGTCTTAACATCGCACATTAAATAACACTTTGGTTGCGTGCACATCGACACCTCTATAAGATCTCTTTCATAGGGTAGATAGTAGTAGATTGACAAGCCTGTGTGATTTGGGCACAACTTTCGTTTGTGAATTTGTGTAGCCCTGAATTAGACCATAGGATCAGACTGACTTATAGTGTATCGGGATGTATGAAGGGGAGCCAGTGCATATTTGGCATAGTATTGTCGTGCCTTCGAAGTCAGGCTACTCTACTCGAATAGAGTACAACTGTAATGATGGGAGTCGGTATCACTCCCATTTCAGTAGGTGAGATCAACCTGTCTAAGGTGTACACGAGTTCATCAGGCACCGTATGTCACTCTCAATGAACGCTCCCAATGACCAATCTGTAATCCAACGCCTCTGGATTCATAAAAGTACATAAGTACATCGACAACTTCCACCAATAGATACACTCTGTACCTGGCAGGCCCTCCCTCGAAGCACTTCCTTCCACCCAACATGGTGAATAAAACCCTCTCGAAGACATTAACACGCCAACCTGTCCCTTTCTCCTCCCCTAACGAGACCAGGTCCGCAGCCAGCACCAGTGCTGGGAGTATGTTTTACAGAAACAAATTGCCCTTGTGACATCAAACTCCAGTGATGTCAAAAGAAGCACCAGACATATAGACAAAGGAAAATGCTGTGCAGCGGCTGCCCAAATACACGCAACAAAACGTGCGTGTGTGGTGGCATAGCCCAAAGTGAGGATATAAGTAAGAACGAAAAGAGAAGTGCGACAGAATCCCGAAATGGGGGGTGGAATCCTCCTC
Source organism: Lophium mytilinum (assembly GCA_010093605.1). Classification (NCBI taxonomy): domain Eukaryota; kingdom Fungi; phylum Ascomycota; class Dothideomycetes; order Mytilinidiales; family Mytilinidiaceae; genus Lophium; species Lophium mytilinum. The sequence continues at coordinate 689,383 of MU004185.1, read as the reverse complement.
ATACCAATACGCCGTGCCTGTCCGAGGATATGCAATAAGACCCGCAATGCACAAACACCCAGGTACGCCGTCGCCAATGACAATGCTTCTGCAAACTTGCAGTATGCACATTTTTTAAGAGAAAAGGGGGTTCGATCTATGTGGCGAAGCTCTTCTTTCGGCCAAAGATAGTTCGCGTCCGTGATTTGTCGCGGGGCTTCTTCTCTGACGTGTCTTTCTTCGTCGAGCGGCCTGATCGTGTGGACCTCGCATCTGAGGACGCGTCGTCCATGTATTTATCTTTGTAGATCCTGTTTGAAATTAGTACATTGTAGATGTGTAACAGTGCCGAAATAAACTCACCAGCTGTTCCCAGCCATGCTCACTCCCTTCGCTTCAGCCATTCGGTAGAACTTCGCCGCTTTCTTCATATCCTTCTTGCATCCTACTCCCTGTGCATAACAGAAACCAGCCTCGGTAAGGGCATCTGGGTCTCCCCAGTTTCCAGCAATTTCATAGCACCGCAATGCCAGAGTTTTATCTTGCTGAATGCCCCAGCCATTCGCATACGATTGAGCGAGCTCGTAGATGGAATAAGCGAATTGGGCTTTGTGGGTCTTGCGTTCCATGATATCCGAGGGTTTGCCTTGCTTCGTCTGGTCCTCATCCTCGGCTACCTCGAGCTGGGCGATGTCGACAGCACGGCGTAGCCAGGACACACCTTCGGCTTCGTTCTTGCGCATGCCCCATCCATGGCGGCAGGCGAGGGCGTAAAGGAGCATGCCAGTCGGGAGGCCAGCCTTTGCAGCAAGACGAAGGTGGTAGGTTGACTCTTTCAAAGACCCAGCTTCATGGCATGCAATGCCGCGGTCAAGATGCTGTTCAGCAGTGACCTCGCCAGAACCGGCAGGACGGGCTGGTCGGATTGTGCTGTTGCTGGACGTGAGCGAAGGCGCGCCGTGACGTTCTGCTGATGAAGTTCGAGACACTGCAGCTGGCGGTGCAGGTTGACTTCTAGGTCTGTCCATGGAGTGAGGCGGTGATGGTGGTGAAGGTGGCCGTGTCCGCGATGTAGGTGGGTTGTTAGGGCCTTTGCCGTTTTGAGGTTGGTCCCATTGGATCTGTTTGTTCAAGAAATCAGCTGCGTTGATTGACTCTCGCTGAGGTTCTCGCCCACGGGGTAGATCAAATCGGGAATAGGTATAAGCCGGTACCGGGTGATTTTGCGAGTCTGACGATCTGCGGAAGTCTTCGCTGGTCATGCTCACAGGGGTGTGCACGACGTCGTTCGAATAATTCGTGAGGGGACTATCATTGGCATACTGCCTTGAACTGTCAAACGAAGGCCTCATCATGGCGCTCTCGTCTGACGTTTGTCGAGAGGGCCCTTCAAATGAAGGTCGGATGTCAAAAGAAGGCCGGCTAGCACTGCTAAGTGGCCGAGAAAAGTTGAAAGCAGGGCGAGGTAGTTGTGTACCCCCAACGGAATATTCGGACGATAAAGAAGGCGACCGAGGAATAGATTGATTGATGAATGGGGATCCTGGAGAATAAGGGTGTGAAAAAGAAGAATTTGTAGACATCTGTCGCCGAGGAAGTGAGTCGTATGAGCCTCCTAGGGACATACCCTCGACTTCATCAGAGCTGTCGCCAGGGACCGAGCGGATGCTAGGTGAGACGCGAGGTGACCTCGATGGTGCCGGAGACCGTGGTGGCTGGAGAGCATTTGGTCCATAGCCCCGTGCGGCCACGGAATCGATAGCCAGTGTGCTCTGCTTGAGAGGCTGTTTGGAAGTAAACGGGTACGTTGCATTTTGGCCGAGATGCGAACCGGGAGTCACTGGAGTAGCTTCTTGGACGGGCCCTATACGGGGCTCAGCTGGCATTGGCGAATGTGTCCTAGGTATGCCGAAGTAGTCCTGGCTGTCAGGCACAGGCTGCTCCGCCTCGTCCACCTTTGATAGATTATTCCGAAAGGGGAAGGTCTTCTCATAAGGCGCATCATCCGACTGAATCTGGGGATAGAAAGACTTGTGCTTGTTGTCTGGCCGCGTTTCGCGTGCACTCTGGGGCGTGTGCTCTTCTTGGAACTCGAGCTCATCTGGTTCGTCCTGAAATGGGAGCGATTGAGAATTGGCAGACTCCCCCGAAATGGATCGAAAGAAGTCGGGGCGGTTTCCAAATTCGTTGGCGATGGTGAGCGGGGGCAGCCTGCTAATCCGACGTCCAACGCTGTTCTTCCTCTCGAACTCCTGGGCGAGCAATCTGCCCCGTAGCGCTAGAGCATCAAGTGGTGAAAGGGCGGGTGGTCTTGACGTTTTATTAGTATTACTACATCTTATTAGAGGGGCTTAACTCACACTCCACCCGACGTCGGAGAGGGCAGATCATTAAGGACGAAGTCGGGGTTGCGCGACCGCGAGTCCGACTGCGATTGCGCATTGTGGTTGGGCTGGAAGTCCAAATTGTACGGGCGATCCGGGCGATTGACCATGTTGAAGGCAGATTACTAGGAGGGTGGAGGGTGAAAGGTGAGCGGTGATGTCGATGTATTATGGGCGGGTAGCTGGTTGGTAGTCGCGTGCCGTCATGCGGGCGCAGTCGAGGCAGCGGCTAAGGTGCAGAGGAGGGTGAGGAATTAAGAGGGGGAGTCGAGCGCATAGAAGGTAGTCTCAGGGTGGGTGGCTGTGGCAGGTGGTGGCGACGGCAGCGTTCAGGGTTCATGCGCAGTGGTGATTGTCGCAGTGAAGGAATGGCAAGCCGGCGGTGACGAGGCGGCGGTATGCACGGCTGGTGGACACGTAGCGACAGTGAGGACGGTATGGAAGAAGTTCTCGCACGCAGTGGCAGTGGCAGTCCAGGAGAGAGCGAGGGACATGGAGGGCGTGGTCGTCTCAAGGTCAGGAGAAGCCGTTGAGTTTGGAATACGGGGTCGGGCCAAGAGCACGGGTTTCAGCTATGAACCACGGCACCGCACCAATCACGAGCGCCCGGGGACGGCCTGGCGATGCATCTGGCCGGCTCATCTTACGCTTTCTCCACCTGTCAGGGCCTCGCAGTCCATCGTGAACGCAGCCTGGCTTTGGTGTTGTTTTTGGCTGCTGATCATCGCTGCGAGTGATTTCAATTGCGACCGCCTCTCCACAGAACCGCCAAATTGCGCCTCTTGGCACCGCGCTGACTGTTTCTTATGAGAAATCAACCCACGGGCCGTGAGTATACGAGATTCAGGATGCGGATGCGGATGCAGAGCTAGCACCTTCAGTTCCAAAATAGCAATCCATAGCCTCTTACTCAACACCACTCTGTTGCGTCACTGTCCTGCACTCTGGCAGCCATCACGAAGTTATCTAGTCTGTTTGGGTAGTGGCATTGGTTTCCATGGTAGAACGCATCACGCTTCACACGACTGCGGCTCGCTAGAGAAGAGCTTGTTTCCATACATAGTACAGAGCACGGTTGACGGGAGATTCCTCGAACAGTCCATCGCTCACACTGCATCGATCCACTTCCAATTCGCCATTAGTCCCCTCGAAAATACAGAGCTTCGACGGCCCAGGAAAACATACCCGCTGTCTGCCGTGCTCTCATCGTACAGGAGTGGAATCAACGCCATAGCGCCTAAGCACCGCACCCATTACCTCACACAACCGACTCGACCTTCTCCCACGACTGCGTGCTGTCCTCCAATTGCAGCTCGGCGACCTCGTCCAGTGATACGCGCCGTATCCCCAGCATCCATCCCACCAGCCCTGCCGGAACCCACTTGCCCACCACGTCGTACGCCACGCTGCCTCGTCCGACCCTCCACACCTTCCGAGGATGCTTCTGCGTCAACGCGTCGAAAATGGCATTGTGCAGCTCCCGCAGCGCACTTCCTGATGCCGCGCTGCCATGCTCATTGAACAGCCCTTTGCTCCCCGCAATCCGGCTTTGCGTCACATAGTTGTGCGCGTAATGTGCCCTCGCCGATGCCGGCCAGGTGTAAGTCTTGGGTCCGCCGATGGACTGCAGATGTTGCTTGCCGCCCACGCTTCCGTAGTCGAATGTGCCCAGCTTGAACTGGCATACATCGATCCCTAAAGTGCCTAGTTCTCCCCTAAGGGACGTTGTGAACCCCTCAAGCGCCCCCACCACGGCGCTCTCAACCCCGTGGAAGGGTGGTCTCAACGACGAGACGATACTCGGCGTGAGGACAAGCACTCGCGCTTTAAACTCGCAGATAGTAGGTAGGAACGCTTGTGTAGTTGCAATCGTGCTCAGCACCTTCGCATTAAGCGCATCTGACCAGAGCTCCGGGGACACTGTCTCGATCGGACCTGAGGGGTATATGAGGTCTGGGACGAGGATAAGACCGTTGAAATGAAGGTTGTGCGGGGAGGCTCCTGAGAAGGCGACATGTGGACTCAGTAGCAGATTGTTAAATCGCTCGATTGCTTCCTGCGCGCTTAACGTCTACACTGTGGATTAGCTTCGTAGTCAGAGGAGCCAGTAGTGTACCTACATCAACGATATCAAGATTAAGCGGCCTGATATCTACCCGCGCCTCGCTTTGCACTGTCTGCTCCTCCTCGACACTATTCACGACCACATACACAATAAATCCTCGCCGTTCTAGATCTAGCGATATCGACTTGGTGATAGGTGAGCTCGGTGGTCCGGCAATCACTGCGTCTGTCAGCCTCCATCATAATGCGCAATATAAGCAGACTTCATACCGACGACTTCCCGCCTTGCGCCGTTGCTGGCCCTCCTCGCCCTCCGTTTCCGGCTGTATGTCTTCTTCTTCCTATAAAGCAAGAAGGACCCAGTTCCAATGAATGCAACAAGCGCTGCGGTCACCGCTCGGTTCTGTGACACCCAGTCCTGCACACGCTCGAGGTATCCGGGTGGTAATCTGGAGAGGGCGCGTGGTGGGGGCGGGGGTGGTCGGACGGCCTGTGGAAGCCAGTCCGCATCTTCGAGTTGCTTTCTTATGCTGCCTGCTACCCAGGCAATGTGTTGGTTTGTATAGTCGGCGACGCCATTGCCAATCTTCTCGGCACCGTAGAAAATCTAGAGATGTTAATCAAAGCGTCTTTGGGGATACGCGGGGGTGTGCTCACGCTATCAAGGAAGTGCTGGTCGTCGGCCGTCATGGCTGTCGACTTTGAGAGAGCAAATGATCAATAAGTGCGGAGCTAGATGGCTACGTGGAACAAAAGAGGAGACGTTGGAGATGACGGTTCAAGATGATCATCATGGCGGGAGTGTCGTGTTATCGCCGAGCACGTGACCGATATGGAGCTGTCCGCGTTCATTGGTGGTGGCAATGCTCCTCGACTCAGCCTCGCCGTCAGCGACTACATATGGGAGCCTCCCACCACGGATACCTGCATAGGGTCGAATCCAACAAGTAGCAAAGCGCTCTCGAGTACTGTGGCTCTAAGTTTGCAGCAAACCATTTCTCTCTCAATACCCAGCTTTCTCATCAGCCTTGTGAATGCAGCTTACGTGGCCGAGTTTGCCTTCGCGGACGTAACCTCTTCCATAATCCTCTTCTATGTCTTTCCATGATATCGCGCCCTCGAGTGTTTTTTCCGCTAAAATATTCGCTCTCATCTATCTTTCTTGTCAAGACCCAGCTGCAGCCCATCAACATCAACTAAGAGGCTGGTGCTAAGATCGACCGCCGTGCAAGCGACTTCATACCCACTTTCTTAACAAGCCTGTGAAACACCATGAGCCGCACAGGCGGATCTGCAAATATGCGGGAGATCGACTCCCACTTCGATGCTTACGAGCATATGAAGCATCTCCCGCGTGAGCAAGAGGCTCTGGTCATGCTTCGCAAGGCTGCCTCGGCAGCTAAGCCTATGATGAGGAAGCGCGGTTGGAAAGTAGGAACACTGGCTGAGTTTCTACCAGACCAAGAAAACCTGTTGGGTAAGATCCATGTCTTTAATTACATCAACTGTCAGTCTAATCATTTTCTAGGACTTAACGTCAATAAGACTGAGAGAATCCTGATTCGGCTCCGCTACCACTATGATTCCCGACAGTTCCTCCCACTGGAGCAAGTCATAGATACACTCCTACACGAGTAAGACCCCGATATACTAACACGTGCTGACTACTAATATTTATAGGCTTTCACATATCATATGGGGTCCGCATGATCAGAACTTCCAAAACTGCTGGAATGAGCTTCGCGAGGAGCATCAGTCGCTGCTCGCCAAGGGCTACACCGGCGAGGGCTTCTTAGGGCAAGGCAAGAAATTGGGCGGGAAGCGTGTCCCCTTGACCGAAATGCGGCGACAAGCCCGCGCTGCCGCCGAAAAGCGACGCTCGATCAGCGCAATCACTGCTGGATCTGGGAGGAAGCTCGGCGGCTCACCTGTTACCCCTGGCGTTGATATGCGGAGGGTCATTGCAGACGCCGCAGCTCGGCGAAACTCAATCACTGAAGGCTGTGCCTCTGGTAGCAAAGAGGCAGGCAAACTGTCAACAGATGCATCAAAGATTGGCTTCCGGACAAAGGCGGAAGAAGATGATGCAAACGATCGTGCTATTGCACAAGCTCTACGGGAGCTTATGGAGGAAGAAGAGATGACGAGGCTAGACGAACTCTATGCACCAAGCGGAGCCGGTGGCCTAGCATGGGACCGCGAAAACGGCCTTTCATTCGACGACAACTCGCAACCTCAGTCACCAGGTTTGAGCTGGAATAAAGAGAAGGGCTTAATTCTAGACCACCCAAAGCCACCCAACCGCAATAGCCGTCCAGTATCACGACTCCTCACGGAGAACCCTGGCCCCTTTCGAACACCATCCTCTTCAACAACCTCCTCAGCCAATCGCGCCAGCCGACCCCCCTCTCGCCTCATCTCCGAAGACGATGAACAACGACGCCGCTCGAAAGCCCTCCCCAGCATTCCCGCCTTCGAGCAACCCCTCGAGCCTGTCCCATCCAGCGACCCGGACAAGTGGGCATGTCCGCAATGCACACTACTAAACCCCCTCGACTTCCTTAGTTGCGAAATTTGTGGGCTGGAGCAGCCGCCTCAGCCGATACCCAGGAGCAAGCGATACGGACCCGCGCAGCGTCCCCCACTGCCGAAAGCTCCGCCAGCTGCTAGCATGCGGGGTCCTGGTGCTACTCCTTTTGAGCCGGCGAAGGGGCGGCTCGGCTGGAATTGTTTGAACTGCGGAACGTTTATGGAGAATCAGTGGTGGACGTGCTCGTTGTGCGGGACTATGAAGGCGGAGTCATGAGGGCGAAGTGGAGTTTACGAAGTCATGAAAGAGAGAACTCGGGGGCAATATATCTTCATCAGGGCAGCCGGCGTAAGCAGTTTCTTGGATATTTTAGGGATTGGTGGTCCGCCGGGTGGTAATAAACAACGGCATGCCAGGGTTGAATCGATGCTGGCCCTTTCTGCTTGCGCGTTCTTTGCTATTGCTCGCTAGCCGCTTGATTTCACCGAGTCCTGCGATGTCAAATGCATGACCCTTCAAACCGGACCTTGGACATAGGGTAATTCTCACACTGTTGAGATTAAACGGGAGCCAGTCCGTGCGATTTCGACCTGATTTCGGCATGTTATTGGAGCAAGATTGTGATTCAGACCTCACGTTGAGAAGTAAGAGTGGGAGCTAGGATATAATTCAAGACGCAAGGACCTAATCCCCCATTCTATCAGCTTTTGGGCCTTCCGCTTCCAGGTCCTCCCAGCTCGTTGCCTTAGCACTTTCTTGCGTGCTACTGTTTGAGGGGCTTCAGCGCATTACCAGAAACTAAGATGGGGTATGAAAGTCTAGATAACGCAACATGGAGCCATCTATATAGCTCTAATCAACCTATGCCTCCGTTACTTAGGGCAGACCTGCACATAATGAGGAGTCCGAAGAAGGCTTCAAGAGCTAGTGCATAGACTCATGTCCGGGCACCATCTAATAATCCATCATATCCCCCGCCATGCTCCGCTGGTACTTCTCCACAACTTCATGGCACCTAACCATAACGCCCGCCGCCAGCATCCTTACCTTCTCATCCTCTTCCGCACCCGCCCCCAGTCTCTCAAACACCCCCCTCACCCACTCCTGCGTCTCCAGCAGCTCCTTCGCCTGCTCTCGCGCCAACCGCTGCTTATCTTCATTCGTCTCGAGTAGCGTGAGCAGGGCAAACAACAGCGCCGCTAATATCAGCGGATCCTGCATGGCCGCGCCTCTCACACTCAAAAGCAGGTCCCACAGTTCTGAAGTCATTTGCGGTAGGCTTAGCGTATTTGGACCGCTCGCATTGAGTAAGATGGCGAGGGTCTGTAGAAAGGGTGGGAGAAGATGTGGCGAGGTGTAGAGATTGTCTGGGTCAGACGCCTGCATATGCGTCCACCAACGGCCAGTGAGCGGGAAGAAGAAGTTCTGCGCAACGATAGCGGCAAGAGCGTTCGGAATAGGCTTCTTGCGCTTTGCTTCGACAGCCATACGAGAAGAGAATGTTCGGACTTTCAGGGCGTTGGGGCCGGTAAGACTGTCGGCGGCTGAGGCTGCCATGGGCGATAACATGAGATGTTCCATTTTGTTGGATAGTGCGGCTACCGGTATTGCCTCGGCGGCGTAAAGCTTGTGGAGTCTTGGAGGGAGGGTTTTGGAGGGGAAGGAGGGCGTATGGGTGGTGAATTCTGTGGAGTTGTTCTCGAGTCCTGCTAGTTCTCGTGCACCGAGCCCCATGGTGGTGAGCATGGCAATTCGTTGAGTGAGGGAATAGTCTCCAGAGAAGAAAGAACGTGCAAACCATTGACCCATTTGTGCTGGTTGAGCGAGCAACGTAGCTATTAGAGCCTGCTGCCGCATCTCTGAGAAATTCTCCAATTCAAATGGATCATTCAGTCCCACAAGAGTACTGGCTAGTTGTTCGATGTGGTCGGTCACTTCTTTGCCGAAGTTTGCCTTCTTGCGAATTAAGCTAGCAGCAGTAGAAAGTGCTAATTGATGCCGATCGTAGTCCTCGTTTTCTTTCAGGCCAGCTATAAGATCGCGGATGTACACAGGGGCGGTAGGCTTGTTTCTTTGGACCATTGTGGGGTCATCGTCCTCATCCTCTGGATCCGAATCTGGCTTTCCATAGGGAATAAGATCATCGTCTTCCGACGAGTCCAATATCTCGACGATTCTTGGGCCAACGGTCTGACCAGAGTCAAGGGCCGTTCGCTTAGAACTTACCTTAGGAGCTGTAGCTTCTGATTGCTGTTGAGTTTTCTTTGATCTCTGTTTTGGTTTGTTCTGGGTTTCTAACCGCTTTTTCTCTGGAGAGATCAGGTCGCTGGGATTGCCTAGTGGGTCTTGGACGTGGGTAAGCTGTTTATGCCACTTGAGATCTACTGCTTCGATGTTGTCAAGCTCGAATTTCATCCTCTTTTCTGGCGCATCTACGATTTCAGATATCACAGTACCGACTATGATTCCTAAGAAGCGAGCTCTAGGCGAAGACGCCCCAATTCGGTTCGACATCCCATTCCGATGGATACTGGAATTCGACAAGGCAGCTAATGAATTCGGCTGAGATCTATGCACGTGTCCGCATGCGAGTAAGAGAGTCTGGGCAAGCGCTAGATCTTGTAAGGCTGGGATCGTGGGATGGTTACGAGTCCACTTACCTTCTTGGTGTAATATTGGGGTATGCCTAATGTACATCTGGTCGCCAAACGAAGCGAGACTTCGCTCCATGACAGATTGAAGTCTACCTAGAAAGTAATAAGTATACTATCTAATTTTACGCTGACCTGAGCGTACCAGTTTCAGAGGAAAGAGCAGCTATCACGCTTCTGCGGACCGCTAGATGCATATCAACAGCTCCGCTAACAGCGCCTGTCAGCAAGGAGACTAGGTAGTCAGCTAGAAGATCATTGCCCTTGATCAAGTTGTGGATTAGGCCGGCAACTTCTGAAACAATGCGAGATGGCTTCAATGCGGCCTCGTCCTGTGTATTAGGGAGAGGGTTTAGATAATCTTTAGAGAGGCAAAGTATAGTCGAGTTCATGAATTGGCGTTGCTGATAAGGTGCAAGACTCTGGAGTATATCCTGAAATTTGGAACTGGAGACGGGATTGGACAGCTCTGAGAGCAGAGGACTGATCAAGCGATCTAGAATTGTTAGATGGTACTGATGTAGGTAACGACAGTACACTTGCCTGTATGCCCAAGCGTCAACGCTTTACCGAAGAGAGTAGATATTCCTGCTGCTTCGTTCTCATTGGAAGCGTTCATGCTGGTAATCATTCTCACGATGTTGCGACCCAGCCAAGTCGCATATTCGCTTCCTTGGGCAAGCCACGCATCCTTTCGACCTGTCCTTGAATATTCCGACGTGTCTTCTGCTTCAGCCGCAATGGCTAGTATCTTGCCAGACGCTGTCTGTGACACGAACTCTTTCCAAATAAGGGTTTTCCGAACAGTGCTGGGCGCAAGTAGACTGATATCAGCCCAAATTTGCCAAGATATCTCATCACCCCCTAGCATGCGAGAGAGAACATCTAGAAGGTCCTCGATATGTTGAGATGAAGTTTTGATCCTCTCGGCAGGTTTGCTTTGCTTAGCGTCGGCGATGAGAAGTTTGAGTCGGGCAATGACTGCGCCAATCCCGCTCGCACTTTGGAGGCATCGAACGATCTGATTGCGGCAAAGAGAATCTTTCGCGCTATCGTTGAAGTGCCGCCAGTAATCTAGGATAGTGACGCTAACTATGATGTGGATTATTTGAGCAGATAAAGGCCCTGGTGATAGAATTGAAAAAGACTTTTTGCTGTGAACAGTAGAAGACAAGTAGCTCAAGGCTTTTCGGACCGTTTCGTAGTCTGGCTGAGCCTTAAGGGCTTCTAAAATGCCCTCCGGAGTCTCGATTAAAGCGAAACTGCCTTTCTGTTGTTGTTGTTTGCTTGACCCTGGGACAAACAGCGCGTCTTTTATCGTGGAGGTAGTGCGTACAGCCTTGAGAGAGTCGTCCATCTCTCATTTTCTATGAGTCGGACGGGTTGACAGGCCGTTACGGATGAAGAGAGGTCAGGTACGTTCTGTGATCCTCATCTGTGATGAGTTTCTTCTGCTGGGGGGACAAATGATAGCTGAATACTGAAAGGTGCAAGCTTAATAAGGTGGCGCTACGCCTTACGCACGGGCCTCCTTCACTAGGCGACATCGACCCGTATAAATGGGTGCCTGTCCTTGATCACTTCAACTTCACGCAAGCCGTCGTCCTGTTACCACTACTACAGCATGGCAGCAGACCCCGCCCACATGAATGGGGCTGACCCCCAGAGACTAAGATGGTAAATAAGGATCCTATTGGCTTGTTTTCAGCTGCTGATTCCAGTCCGCAGGAAGTATCTCGACAAGATTCTGAGCCGGCCGGGACCCTTCACAGATCCAGACTGGGAGCCTGGTGAAGCAGTCATTGAAGGCTTGTCAAGAGCAAAGATATTGTATGGACGCAAATTTGCCCTGACGGTAAATTTCTGCTAACGTTCTTAGGGTCATGTGCGTCAAAACCGACTAATTGAGGTCCCTTCCAAGCTAACCTCGTGCAGCGGCGCAGGCGGTTTAGGATGCGAGATTCTGAAGAACCTTGCTCTCTCTGGTTTCAAAGACATTCACGTGATTGATATGGGTACGATTTGATGCCCAGCGGCTCAGTTCAAGGCTGATCTCGGTTCCAGATACCATCGACGTTTCGAATCTGAATCGACAGTTTCTCTTTCGTCACGCCGATGTAGGCAAATACAAAGCTGATGTCGCTGCGCGTTTCGTTGAGAAGCGGGTAAAGGGCGTCAAGATCACGCCATACTGCGGCAAAATCCAGGACAAGGACGATGACTATTACATGCAGTTCGCAATGGTCGTGTGTGGACTCGATAGCATTGAAGCCCGTCGTTGGATCAATGCCACCCTCGTTGGGTTGTTCAACGAAGAGGACCCGGACAGCTTGAAGCCTCTGATTGACGGTGGAACGGAGGGTAATTTAACGACACTCAACAATTATTTCGTCTAGAGTTCTAACACTCTATAGGCTTCAAGGGCCAGGCAAGGGTTGTATTCCCTACGATGACATCTTGCATAGAATGCCAACTTGATATGCATGCACCACGAGCAGCGGTGCCCCTTTGCACGCTAGCAACTATTCCCCGACAGCCTCAGCATTGCATTGAATGGGCTCACATCATTGCCTGGGAAGAAGAGCGCAAGGGTAAGAGAAATTCAAATCATTGCTTCTTTGTTGTGCTCATGCTATTCTAGACATCACCCTCGACACAGATGATCCAGAACATATTACCTGGCTCTTCCAAAAGGCCTTGAAGCGAGCCCAAGAGTTCAACATCTCTGGAGTCACGTACTCTATGACCCAGGGAGTCGTGAAGAACATCATACCGGCCATAGCATCCACGAACGCTATTGTTGCTGCGAGTTGCTGCAACGAGGCATTCAAACTGGCTACTAACAGCAACCCTTTCTTGGGTATTCCCGAGACCGACAACTACATGATGTATACCGGGGACGAGAGCGTCTACACTTACACCTTCCAGCACATGAAGAAGCCAGATTGCCCTGTTTGTGGCAATCTCGCCAAGAATCTTGAAGTAGACTCGAAATCTACGCTCCAGGAGTTCATCGATAGTTTAGCAGAGAGGCCGGAAGCGTGAGTTGACCCGAGTCAATAGGCCTTTCAGTTGCTGACGACAAAATAGACAACTCAAGAAGCCCACCATTCGAACAGAGGCGAAGTCTCTGTACTATCAATCACCTCCAGCGCTTGAAGAGCAGACAAGACCCAATCTATCCAAGACTCTCAGCGAGCTAGTATCAGACGGTGAAGAAGTTGCTATACAAGACCCGGCATTCCAGATTGCTTTCAAGTTCAAACTCGTCTTCAAGAAATGATCACGTTTCTTACCGAGGAGGTAAGCTCGTGAGCGTCTACTCCGGCGAATGGAATGCTTGAAGATATGGCGTAAGGGGCACATTGAGCTCTTCGTGCGACTGCCCAGGTAGAACATCGTGCATACTAGGGCTAGCTACTCATCTTAAATGGTCTTAAAGGGTCAGAAAATGGTGATTATGGGATTGGTTTGACCTGATCAAGCTAGTAGCCCCTATTACACATATCGAAGAGTATATGAGTGTCCCCGTGCAATCTACATGTTTCTCTAATACGTGTGGATGAGGAGGTAGGCGCATCAAAGATGATAGCAATTTTTAAGCACCTCTATCTACAAATCCAGGGCTATGAAACAGCTCGAAGGTGATTCTCTATATTCCATGAAGTCGGCTTAGACTTCTGATTTAATGGAAAGCCTTCAATCATCCAAATCTGACTCAGGCGACTCTAATTTACGAGGTTTATTTTATGGTGACACTGGTTAGACAATAATTTTAGGTGAAGCTGTCTGCCAGCAAGCAGTCTCTGGATTCGAATGATTTGCTCCCCTGAAAATCAGAGCCGCGTTCATGTGATCGTGAATTGATAGACGTCGAAGTAAAACGCCCACGTAAGCGGCAACGTAACCGAATAACAGGTCCCCTTAACAGGGTTCTCGGCGATCACAAGAAGTTCACCTACGCCTCCACGCCTCCATCCCCATCACATGCGACAATAATTGCGAACAGCTTGCAAAAGATGCTGTGGCAGCTTCTCCACCTCCTCCCGCCAGTATCATGACAGCCTACGACGACTATGGCTTCCCTGTAGGCGCACAAAACCAGTATCCTCCACCTCCGAGCTTCGCCGCACGCATTCTACACCAGCTCCACGCATTCGCTATTCAGTACATCATACCATGGCTTTCAGAAAAGTACCAACAATGGAGAACTGGGCGTTGGACTATCCGTAGTGTCTTGACGCTAGTAAAGGGGATAGCACTCGTCTGGTTCGTGGTTCTCTACTGGGGGGAACGATCAGTCTTTACAAGCAGCATCGCCAACTGCCAATGGGACAATTGGGAGAAATGGGTTCGTGTTCTCCTTAGCTTGCTACTGCCAGATCCACTCCGCCCTCTATATATCAAGACACTGACTGTACGTGAAGCCCCAGGATGCATCGCCGCATAGACTCGTTTTCGTAGCGGACCCTCAGTTAGTAGATCCGCATACCTACCCCGGACGACCCTGGCCATTGTCGGCACTTACCGTTAAGTTCACGGATGCGTATATTCGTCGAACATTCTCCCGTATACAAATGGACCTATACCCTGACACCGTATTCTTTCTGGGAGATCTCTTTGATGGTGGACGCGAGTGGTCTACCCGATCAACGGTCAGTCCAGAAGCGCAATGGAGGAAATACGGCGACAGCTTTTGGCTTCGGGAATACAATCGATTTGGTCGTATATTCTTTGACCATTGGGGCGATGGAGGGATGACACCAAGGCCTGGCCAACCAGGGCGCAAAATCATCAGCAGCTTGCCCGGTAACCATGACTTGGGCTTTGGGAAAGGCATTCAGATGTCAGTGCGCAAGAGATTCAATGCGTATTTCGGAGATGGCAACCGGATTGACATCATTGGGAATCATACATTCGTGTCTGTGGACACTGTCTCGTTCAGCGCCCTAGGACAGGAGGACCCGCATTCAGTGGAAGACTTATGGAGGCCTACCATGGACTTTTTGGATAACGCGAAAGCTAACAAGAGACGAGCGATGTTACGGGAGCTTCGAACCCAACAAGGCCTTCAGCCAAACTTACCTTTCAAACACACAATATTCGGCACGGAGGAACTTGCAAAGGCTGAATTACCGCGTTTCGAGGACGCCCTTTCCGATTTTCCAACGATACTACTTAGCCATGTTCCACTTTATCGTGATAAGGGAACTCCCTGCGGGCCAATGAGGGAACATTGGCCGCCTTCACCACCACCCAAGGGACAAAAGGAGACTTTGGAAATAGACGAGCGAAACGCGATTGCAGTACGGGGAGGCTACCAGTACCAAAATGTCGTGGCCAAAGAACTCACCAAGACCATCACTGAGAAGATTGAGAATATCGGGTATGCGTTTTCAGGGGATGACCACGACTACTGTGAGGTTGTGCATCGTGGATATTCGTCCGCTGGTGGTGGCATCCGAGAAATTACCGTCAAGTCTATATCCTGGGCGATGGGTGTTCGAAAGCCGGGCGTTGTTATGCTGAGTTTGTGGAATCCCATTGACAGCCACGGCAACAACATAGCTACCAGCAAGGACGACGGGTTCGATGCTGGAGCTCCTACCGTACAGAGCCATCTATGTCTTTTGCCTGACCAGCTCAGCTTGTTCATCCGTTACGCCAACCTCTTCGGGCTCACAGTGTTCCTCCTAGCTGTCCGGGCTATGCTTGTTGTAGCTGGACGGGTTTCGTCGAACCTAATTCACGTCGACGGCCCCGTCCTTCCAACCTCAGAATACACATCTTCGGCGGAAACGGAGAAGGCTGAGATCTACTCTCGCCAATCGGGCTCTTCCGACGGTTCTTCGTCTAAGTCCTCTGCTTCGGCAAATCAAAGAAAATTGTCCATTCGAACCTCGAATGCACGAACTCGCAGCGCGAGTCCCGCAAGTGGTTACGGCCTTCCTGCTACAGACTCGAAGTATACATACCCCTTGGTTCAGCATGCGGGTTATTTCCCGCAAACAGAAGAGTCACCAGAGCCCAGTGTAAATACTAGTGCGAGACGGAGACCTAAGAAGCTGAAGGGATTTTCACTTTTCACCGCGGAGTTAAAATGGAGCATCGTCAGGGTGGGAAGCATTGTATTTGTCTGGTATCTCTGGTTAATATGGAATTGGTAGTGGCAATAGAGCATTGTCTGATTGCAGTACAACTATGTATAGAATAGTAAAGCTCTTATCAGCAGCACTCTCGCTTTCGACTTGATAGTGCAATCGAAGGACACGAATCCTTTCTTACTAAGAATGTGTAGTTATACAGGCTGTTTCCCCAAATACGAGTATGCTAATTCGTCCCATGGTTGGGTCTAAGCACGTGCCGACTGTCATCTCGAACTCGAGACATTGCGCACACGAACAACCCCGCCACCCACTACTCACCATGCCACCACTAGATGATGACGATGCTCTACTTGCCCGTCTGAACGCGCTCAAGAGAACACATGTAGAAGTATCGAGCTCGCCCTCTATAGCTTCGCCCTCTGCCTCGACACCACCTCTCAAAGATGAGGACGACCTCGCCGCCCGCTTCCGAAGGCTAGGCGGCACGAACGCCAGCCCTGGAATCACAGCTCCAACCATAGCTCCGGGTGCAGCTACTTACCTTGAAGGGGTAGCCGAAGGTCTCGGACGAGATTCGAAACATAACGATGAAGACGAGAGGAGCTTGGAAGAGCTACTGAAAGAGCTGGGATCTGGGTCACAATGGGATATAGGCGGGAAAGACCAGGGCGACTTAGGAAAACTAGTACAGGAGGCACGAAGGATATTGCCAGAGCTTAATCAGACTCGTGAGCATGCTCGAGGGAATGGAGAGAGCCGTGGTGGAGATGCGGAAGTAAAGGATGAGCAGGTGCCTCACGAGGGAAAGAACGGCGAAGATGATGAAGTCGAAGATGCCATGGATGAAACGGAGGCAGATGAATATATTGCACAAATACTCGCAGATTTGGCGCTCAGGAAGAAATATGGTGGTGGGGAGGATCAGGACGATGCTTCGAATAATGGTGGAGAGCATGAGCATCCTGACTCGAAGGCCGCAAATCCAGAAAAGACAAGCGACGATGACAATAAGAATCCTAAAGAAGCTACATCCCCATCTAGATCTAGTGGAGGCGACTTGGAACTACCGGCTGCTCCATCTACTCAGCCGATCTCCCCTGCTCAAAATGCAGACGAGGACGACGATTTCACGCGCGCAAAGACGATGGAAGATGCCCTCACGGCGCGAATGAATGCGTTGTCTCTCCCCTCTGCACCTTCTTTCCATCCCTCGAAGAAACCAATCAAGGTCACAAAGTCGATACCTTTCAAGGATGAAGAAATCGAAACATGGTGCGTCATCTGTAACGATGATGCTACTGTGAGGTGTAGAGGATGCGATGGAGACCTCTATTGTAGGAAGTGTTGGGCTGAAGGCCACATAGGTGAGAGTGCCGGTTACGAAGAGAAGATGCATAAGTGGGTGAAATATGAGAAGAAGAAAGCTTCTAGGTGAAGAACCAATCAGATGCCACGGACAATCTACCCATCATCTCGGGCCTCGTCAAATAGCGACGGCTAAGGGTTAGATCTAACAGTGCTATCATTCAACGAATCTTCCCCCCGTTCTGCTGTCTAGCACGGCGTCTTCGACCAAGAGACACTTCGACGTTACCCCCCTTAACAAGGATCCAAAGCATATGTTGCTTAGAGTTCGGGACCCAGATGTCGCTGCAGGAGTAGTGAGTCTCAGCCATTAAGTTTCATTGTGATCTCGCTAACACACGTTATCAGTGATTATTGTCGCCTCTGAGCACCGGACATCTATGGTCTACAGGAGGAGTCATGGGCTCTTCGTATGGCTATCCATGGCAAGTTCAATGGACAAATTTAGTGAGCTTCGAATCAATGGCGGGTGGGATTATCAGATTTTCGAATCTCTGCTCGGGCGCTCAAAGGAGAAAGCACTCATCTTCAGCACCTTTACAGCCCACGAAGACCTCCTGCGTTGAGTAGTTTTGGCCGCCCTACGAGACTGGAAAGCTTGCCACTGGTTTGCATCTACCACGAGTGCAATAGCATTGGTCATCTAAAGCGAACATGACTACATGGATACTTCTACGATGATCGTGTTCAATTGCTCGATCGTTTGCAGGAGTGAGCTGACTTCACCGCATGACGAAAGGGGAAAGCCACACGATCTGTCTAACGTCACTGCTGTGAACAGGTCTACTTAATAGAGCTTTCTCAAGCACTACGTGGTCGATATCGCGAGACTTCAACAGCACCAGCGTACCCTGCCAAGCAGAAGCCTACTAAACGGGAAATCTTAGGATATCATGAGTAGGACTGACGTATTCGCTCCACGAGTGAACTTCACCTCCGACTTCCTGCTCATGCCCGAATATTCAGGCGATTCAGCGTGGAACCTTATCAAACAGCACGACAGCGTTACCGCTAACTCCGCTGGCTTTACGAAAGACGAAATGCCACCGCTGGTCACGATGATATTCACAGAAAAGTATTTCGCCGACGATGGCGATGTCATGGGCTTTGGTTGGAAGTACGATAAGGACGGTAACGTCGTGGACAAGTGTTGGTACTGGAAACTTGACCACGACGAGGGGCCAGGATTCAAAAAAGAGGATGGGATTTGGAATGTCGTCACGAAGGATGATGAAAAGGAGGTGGAGATAGATGGTGCACCGAAACCTATGAAAGAGGTATGGAAGATCTGGCGTGGGGCGCTTGACGCGTACTACAGCGAGTCGGGGTATGAAGTTATGACGGTTTGAGATGGCTCATGTGGCCGTGGGAGGTGAGTCAAGTGCGCGAGCGGCAAGCATTGTGGGTGGATTACGTTTGTCAAAGAAGTGGTTAGAGGATTGCTGTTCGATAGAGTGTCCTGTTTAAAAGTCTTGGGGGGTGCTACGTACTTTCAGTCTTATCATCCGATCCAGCTATGTCTAACCAGGAAGTATCTGATCCGCAATCTCTCATAAGTTCGAGAAAAGAGTACAAGAATCCATCAAAGTCAAAGAAATTTCAAGGAGTATGGGCTGGGCGATCGCGAATCGCGCAGACCCCAAGGAAATCTTCCACAACCCCACTTTTGAGAAAGAGGACATGCCCGAGAAAGTTATGGCAGTTTACGCACATGACTTTTTCGACGATGGGAGTCACGCGATTGGACTCTGCTGAAGTGATGACGACGATGATCCCTTTGGAGAATTGAGATGGTGTCGCAGAGTGCTTCCACTGCGAGAGGATACGGATAGATTTAGTCAGTGGGAATGGGATGAAGAAGGAAAGGCTACAGGCCAGACAGATGCGGCGGAAGAGGAGTGGCGGGAGTGGTATAGTATGAATTTGAAATGGTTCGAGGAGAACCCGGCTTACGATTGAATGGCCGGTAACCACCATGGAATCAACGCGGGAAGGGTTCTTGATGTTCCTGTGGACGGTGCTATTAAAGTGTAGTGTACACATAAGAGAGCATGTTTTGTACTCCATTGCGTAAGTAGGACGTATGCTCTGATAATCTCTTCCGTTTCCCTTTGCGTAGGTATGTGGTGATGTAAAAAGGCACTCAATCTGCGTATCCGAGTGCCCTTCAATCGAGTGTCTTTGTGGTGCTGTTGATTACCTTTGTAACTGATTAGTGCTTCTCGACTGGCTCCAGTGAATTGAATTGTCTAGAATGTTGTGAATATCGACTGCAAACCAGCTCTAAAATTCCGCCTTTTGTGTTTCGACCAGGAATTAAACCTCAATGCATGAGATCGTTCATTAAGGCCCTATTTAGATCTGGTTTTCGCGTTTGAAATAGTGAGAGAAAGGTAGCTTGATAGAATTGGTAGCGATGAATCAAAGACAGAATAGAAACGCAACGAAAAGAAAGGCTGGTCCAGAAATATCCTACGAGTATTGGTGGGATATCTTCCAACCCTTGATCTCCCCGTATAGCAGTTGCTTGGCCAGATGAACGCCTTAACGTGTAAAGGACAACTCCATGTAACAGCGACGGACAAGTCGTCCTTAACGTAGCGTGCAGATAAATCCTTGGCGGCGTGATCTCGTGTTTGTATTTCGCGTCTTTGACGCGTTTCTTTTAGCCTTGAATGCTCCCCGAAACGTGCACACCATGGCTCTTCAGGCTCAAAGTCCTACAAAACACAACCAAATGCTCGGACGCTTCATAAAACACCCTAAATCGACAAACTTCGATGACGACGACAGCCGACCACTGAAGCGACAGCGACTGCAGCGGCTAGACACCGACGACGTCTCGGAGACCGCCTCTGCTCCACCATCGCCCAAGCTTGGAGCCCGGAACCATGGCGATGATGGAATCGATGATGAAGATGGAGAAAAGCCTTTGTCCAATCCCCACAAGACGGATCTGGAGAGCGCCCTGCCACCTATTAGTACCGATGAGGAGGCTATCGAGGAATACGAAGCGTTCAAAGCCTCTCAAGATCAGGAGGCTGCGAATGCGGAAGGACGGCTGAGCACTCGGACATGGATCCGTGGCAAGAGCTCAATATACGTGGATGCCTTCAATCTGGCCCTAGAAACTGTCCTAGACGAGGAGAGCCATCTGTTTGATGAAGCTGAGATGACAGTCTTTGAGAGATGGCGAGATTTAGACTATGAAGCCCAATATTTGTAGGTCGATATGTCATGCTAGGTCACACAGGAGCTCCACCTAGCATCCGTAGCTTACATAGTCTCAGATACGTCCGATTGTTTCTCCGAAAGACAGCTAGTTGGCATCGCATCAACTCGCTAGGCTATCATAGTGATATTTCCGACCTTGATACCTCCATACTATCTTTACAACAAAGTAGAGCACTACCATCCTCCTCCTCCCAAGTACAAGCCAATCCAGGCGAGTTGGAACCACCAGCAGGGACTACACTTGGTGATGAGTTCACATTTGCGGATAGATCTGAGGATGAGATCAAGACGCTGGAAGAAGCGTCATCTCTCCTGAAGTTAGATGAGCTGAAAGCTCTCGCAAAAGATGCAAAGGTGCAAGGGAAGAATAAAGGCGAATTGCTTAGAGCACTACGCCGGACAAGCCAGAAACAAGCAGGGCTAGGATGGGTGGGCTTGAAGCGCTCCGACACGGATTCTTCGAGACGCTCATCCGCATCCGGGATGGATAGTGAAGCAGCTGAACTTGATGCAGAAGACGACAACAGCTCGGAAGCTAATCGAGACACTCACTTTACTCGCAAGATACTTCAAGAGACTGGACCATGTATTCGATTGACATTGGCACCATTGAAACTATTCGAGAGGGTCCACCTAGTCTTCTACCGGTCTACGGAATGGACTGAAAAGTCCTTGACGACCATCATACTGGCTAAGATTGCGCGGCGCAACTTCCCAGAGTTCATTGTGTCACGCTCAGCAAATATATTCTCGTCACGTGCGAGTCTATTGGAGTTTGAAGCTTCCATACGAACCCAATTTCGAATTGATAACATCCTCGAATTTAACGGCAGACCTACGGATTCAGGGCTCCAAGAAATTCTAGATGTCTTCCAAGAAGTGTATCCGCGCTGGCAAGCCTTACTGAAAGAAGAGCAGCGAAAAGAGGACCGTGTCTACCAAAGCGGCGAGGGCGCCTATCTACGTAGACTGTCACCAGCATGGGTCTATACTCGCATTGTGCACAAAGCTGCATACGTCGTTGGGAAGCTCAAGCAACACAAGCGCGAGCACGAGCTTCTTTCCGAGCTTCTCGCTCAACGGTTGTTCCATGCCTCACGTAGAGGCGCATGGTATCAACGAAAAGCCTTGCTAGAGGAACACTACATGGCCTCCCTAACACCCGCCGATGGTCGCAGCGACGACGCACAAAAGAAGCACTGGAAACGTGTCGCTCTTCAAACGTGCGAAGACGGACTACAAGACAACATGGTCCACATAATCCACCACTACGACCTCCAAAAGCGCGTTACAAAACTCGAGAAAGCCATCAAGATCGCCAAACGCGCCCAACACGACTTCTCCCACGTCCGCCTCGCGGCCGCAGTCGAAGTGAACGTCGAAGGCATCCGAATCGAGAAAGAGGACCTCCCATCACTCAGACGGAGAACTAGCTCACCACACCCAAACAGCACCAGCAAAAGAGGCGCCAAGACTATCTGGCTCGACCCGCTCGAAGACAACGGCGAGTGCTCTGTCGAAGCAATGTGCCTCTCACATTACCGCTCGCAAGGTTGGAAGGGGTATCACAGCGAAGGCGGCATTGTGCGGACGCTGTTTGGATACCTCTTCTTCGATGTGCTCTTCACGTATGTTCCGAACGTATTCCAGACCCCTTACCAGACATGTCCTTTGGATCTCCACACCGACGCCTTCTTCCCAAGCCGCATCTCCGAAATAAACCGCCGTCTCGCTTCAATTGGCAACGGCGACGCAGAAAGTCTGCTCAGAAACGTATGGGACGAGCACCACGAGCGTAAAACCTGCGTCGTGGGGCTAGACTGGTCCTACGAGCTCGACGACTTGATCGAGATTGTGCAGTGCTTTGACGGTGGTGCACTAGCTACAGTATGTAAAGTTATGGCGCAGGAGTACGGACAGAGGGGCGGTGGAGTGCCTGACCTATTTCTGTGGCATTTAGAGAAGAAAGAGGTGATGTTTGCGGAGGTCAAGAGTGAGAATGATCGGTTGAGCGACACGCAGAGGCTTTGGATTCATGTGTTGACGGGCGCGGGGGTCAGGGTTGAGCTGTGCCATGCTGTTGCGAAGGAGGTGAGAGTTGTAGCGTCTTAGGTGTATGAATCTCGAATCGAGTAGGGGTCTTCATCCTTCTATACTCGGTGTGCCCCTTGTACACACAAAGTGCTCAAAAACATCGTCAGCAGCAGGCCCCCTCGTCGTAGATAGAGTAGCAGAGGCGAGAAGGATGTAACACCAGCAGCGTTCCGTCCTACTCCATAGCCAAAGCAATATCACCATCGATATCAGCAAAAACAAATACGACCATCAAGCCACCAATCCATCCTTTCCTTGCTGCCCCATCACGGCCGCCTTCCTGCCTTCCCTCCTTGATCACCCAACCCAAAACACATTCCCCCCTCTCCATCCTCACAATCCACCCCTTCCCTCTCCCAAACACCAAAAATCAAAACCTCAACCCAACCAGCAAAAGATAAATTTTTGACATCAGTGAGGTTCGAACTCACGCGGGTTGCCCCAGTAGTGTATCCACATAGTGACGTGACTTAAAACTACCGCCTTAGACCACTCGGCCATGATGCCTATTGAATTCAAGTCTTTCGAAAATAACAGTACATATCACCTTACAAACCCAGCCGTTCCAAGCGCTTTCCAGGCCATCGTGATTACACGACTTATTAGGGGAGTTTCAGTGCTGGAGCGAGGGTCCAAGTGGCAAAACTTCACGATTGGCCCCAAGATCCCCCCCACCGCTGTTGGTTCCATTGGCAAGGGCCGGGGCAATGGCGCAAATCTCACAAAAGCGCACCTCATCGTCCTCGCCCTCCTCGCCCCATTCCTACAGGAGCCAGAAACTGTGGAACCCCCTCCCGAATAGCAAGTAAGCTTCGCCAACCTGTCTCACTCAAAGTTCAGCTATCGTGCGATGCTTTATTGGGCCGGCTTGGCTTGGCTTGGCTGGTTAGGTAGTCGTCATCATACCATGCTATTACTGTATCTAGATCTTCACGCAAGGGTGGAGCTAGCGGCGTCGAGATATTCAAGTGGGCAAGTGCAGTGCGAGTGCCCAGCTTGCTGTATTTCTCGGGATTGTTTCGATTACGCTCGCGGGATTGCGCGTCGCGTTCCTCCAGCCAGCCAGCCAGCCCCTCCTCTAGGTAGAATGCTGCAGCAAGGTGGCGGTGGGAATTCCGCCAGCTGCTCCCGAGCCCCTTGCTACACAGCTTCCCTCAGATCTCGCGAGAAGGGCTGGCGATAATAGAGTCTGGAACTGGTTCCTCTGAAAGTCTACTTTCTGTGGTCGAAAGCGGTCACTCTCCCGGTCGCGACGCTTCTGGGGCGAAAGCTTAAGCGATTTTAGTGGGTTGGCCAACGCTGGGCTAGATGTTAGGTCCCGCGGCCGAATTGCGGGTACCTGACGACCGGTTCCAGAGTTTGCTTTTTGAGGACGACGCTGGACGCGTAATGCAGCGAGGTTGCGTGGATTGTTTGCAACTATCACGCGAGACATGTTTCACAGGCCGAGTAAGGTAAGAGGCAATCAAGTCATGTCAGGATGGCAGAAGAAGAGGAGAGTGGGTATTGAAGCCGCGGTAATTGTGCAGCTCAAATGGGGATCATTTGTGTGTATCGTCTATGTGTACATGACTAGCATGGGGCATTATCGTGTTTTGAGAAGTGCAATCCACAAATCGCATGACCGCGACCGTGATCGGGGGGTGTGAAGAAAGGAATTATCCCATGCAATAGCCTGTGCACGAAGCCTTCTTCAAGATGAACAGAAAGAAAAATGCAAGCCAATAACACCAATACCGTTCCGTCCGTGTTGTCTTGTCAGTCGAGTTGGTCTTCCCTCCTCCAAATGCATCGAATCATTCGCCCGCAAAACATAACAGTCTCCCTTCTCCATCAGAACTACCAAATGATTGCCATCGAGTCAGAAGATGCTGTGGGACTAAGATGCCGCTGTGCTGTTGTATGCCGGTGAATAGGTCGTCGAAAGGAAGGAGAAGTCGCGTCGATGGAGCGAGACGAGGCGTCTAAGCCAGGACGAAGCCAGCCATGGCGAGAGCCGCGAAGCTGAGAGAGCCAAGGGCGCTGCCGAAGGAGTTGATGGCGGCGCCAGTGCCGGTGGGAGTAGCGGCGGTGCCGGTAGCGGACACTGGGGTGCCAGTGGCAGCAACGGTGGTCGGGGAGGCAGTCGGGGACACAGTCGAGAGCAGAGTGCTGCCGGTGCCAACGCTCGGGGAGACAATGGGGGCGGTCGAGTTGCCGGCCGGGTAGGAAGGCACTGGCACGACCGGGACGACGCTGGAGACGGGGACAACGGTGACGGGGGCAGCGCTGGACGGGGTCACAACCGGGTAGGATGTAGCGACGACGGGAGCTGAGGTAGCAGCAGCTGGGATCGAGGTCGGGACCTGGAGCTGTCCATCAGAGATCTGAGTCACGCCCTGAGCAGAGACGGAGACGGCGGCCGCGACGGCGATAGCGACGGAGGAGAAACGCATGTTGACGAGTGTGTGAGGTTTGGAGTGATGGATTGATTGGGGTGGTGGAGCGATGGAATTAATGTGATGAAGCTGGTGGGTAGAGGCCTAAGCTTGGTGGATAGAGCTGTGAGAGTTGAACGAGGGACTCTGAGCGAAGGTGTTGTGTGTGTGAGGTGAGGAGGCAGGAAGTTGGCAGCAGGGCGCTGGTTTTATTTACAGGCGAGATCGACAGGCCCTGGGGCGTTTCAGGCTGGCAGGCGCTAACGACGCCGGCCCCACCCCTGCAGCCCGGCTTCCTTGGTTTTAGCCGCTTCTGCCCCCGTCCACATCCCTGCCCCGAAGCCTCGTCCACGCCGAGACACAGCGCCCTGCAGCGGCATGCGGACACGCCTCCGCTGCCGAAGCCGTCGAAACCCTCGCCCAAAAGCTTCGCCGGACCGCAATTCTCTGCAGAGACTGCCCTCGAGACCAATTGCGAACCACGGAACAACCACTCACCGGGACAGCAGGCGGTCGCAGGCGCTGGCGGGCCAACAACAAGCCTCGCGCAACGTTGGACCACGCTGCGTCACCGCACAGGCCCCTTTACTGCACGCCCCTATCGACTCGCAAAAAGTTGGCGTGGCGAGATAACTACCCGGCTGCAATCCATGGTCGTGGCGAGCCTGAGAGGCGCCCAGCCGTCCTCGCGCAAGCCACCAGCAGGAGAGAACGTCCTGCAACCACTCCCCCAAGCGGAGCCTCCCCGCGCTGTGCTTCTGGCCGCTCTCACCCACTCCTTTCTGTGCATTGTCGCGTCTTGACCAGTCTTCGCTGGTTCTGTTGCTATTCAGAGCACTACTATGTACAAACTACGAAGACCGTTACGCGATCGAAGCAAATGATTGCGACGACTCCTCCACATGACAGTCAGTGCACGGCAATCGCAATTCGGGGCCCCAGCACATGCAAATGAAGTGAAAGCCATGACACCGCCAAACGCTTGTTGGATGCTTGCTAGGTATTCATAGCCCGTGCACTGTGCCACAGGCAGGAGAGAGGCAGGAACAGCATCGCACAGCATGGCCCATCCAACCACCCTGTGCGCGTTTGCATCGACCTGCAGCCGGTCCGCAATTTGCCGCCCATCACTCTGAGACCAGAAGCGCCCCTGAATCTGAATCCCGTACACGGCTCCGTTTCGCCAGATACGCCCAGTTGTACGCCATTGGCCCCGTCGTGCACTGTTTACATGCCCATGCAGTGCGTTCGCTCGTCGATGAACCTAAACATTCAATTGTTGCCATGGCCGGATGAAACCCGGCTCGGCCAGCTATTTACCGCGCCACGTCAATATCGAACTTCTCGTTGCTCGTGTTGTCGCTTTCCGACGTCTGCTTCTCCTTCGGCCGCAGCATCGGCGTCATGTTAGGCGAGTTCGTTGCCGTCCGGCTGAAGTAGTTGTGCACCTCGTGCGGGTACTCATCATCCTCATCCTCGTCGTCCTCGACCTTGACGCCCTCATTACCTTTGCGCGCCTGCCGTGCCTCCCACTCAGCTCGTAGCTCCTCCACCTTTTGCTGGTAGTCCAGCGCTGCGTCGTAGTGCTTGCCCACGCCGCGGATGCGCTCCCAGAGCGACAGATGCTTCGGGTGGATCGCGATGCCGTGGTAGTCTTCTTCGCGACCTGCGCGGATGTACGACCAGCGTCGCTCTTGCTCCTTGAGGTCCAGGCCGGTCGTGTCGGGTAGGAAGAGCCAGGTGAGCAGAGCGCCAGCGAGTCCGAACCACGGCACAACGTAGAACTTCTGCTTCGTTGTGATGTAGTTGTAGAGAACCGCCGCTGTCAATGCGCCAAGCTTCCCCACAGCCGCTGAGAAGCCGTGAGCTGTCGCGCGAATTGGCGTTGGAAATACTTCTGCGGCCACTAGGAATGTCACCGAGTTGGGGCCGAACTGGTTGAAGAACGATGAAAGAAAGTACATGGCCTGGAAAGCATGGATGTGGTCTGGCGACGTGAAGAAATCGTAGTTGAAGGCCGGGACAACGAATAGGATGAAGTCGGCCAAGAATCCAACGATCATCATCCATTTCCTGCCGTCTGTTTTGATCCTATTAGTTTCACCTTGAGTTTAACGTCATTGCTAAACTTACAGAGCTTGTTGTCGATGAAGAAAGAGGCCATGTAATAGCCCACCAAGCTGACACCAACATTGACTAGGTTGTACAGCCATCCTTCCATGACCGAGTGGTTGTTCGGCGTCAGGACAGCAATGAACTGGTTCTGGAACAGCTTGTTGCCGTAGAAGAATATGTCGTTGGCAAACCATGCGCCAGCTGTAGCAAGGAGGCGAGGGCCAAAGTAAGTGAGAGTCATCTTGAGTGATTGAGTGTCATATCCGGTGACCTTCTGCTTCTTCTTGGCCAAGAAGAGCTGTTTGCTTGCCGACCTCATCTTGTAGTAACGGAAGTACACTAGCCAGAGTGTTCCCACTGCTGGGATAGCGAAGCTGATACGGTATGTCCACTGTGCAGCGACCTGGATGCGACTTAGTAAGGCTTTGAGCTGGTGGAGTAAGGGAAAGTACCTTTGAGTAAGGAGGGTTCCCACTGCCATGATGGAATATGAGTAGAAGAAGGATCAAGATAACTTGGTTGGTGAATTGACCCCAGCCTTGCATCAAGAAGGCGCTGGTGACTTTCCGGCCGCGGTGAAGACGGTCATCCTTGGTCGAGACTTTACCAGAGCCAACAGCGTTCTCCATGCCAGACGTAGCAGTCATCGGATATTCGCCTCCTACGCCGATGCCGTAAAAGAATAGAGACCAGACATAGCAGATGACCCATCCGTTCTGGTCCACACCCCAGGCAGCCGTGAGCATGATCAGACCGACAAACATGATGACAGCATCCTGGATGAGACCCCAGCGGCGTCCCAACCAGTCTCCGATGACACCGACGAGAATTTGGCCTTTTGATGGTTAGACGCATGTTGGAAACGAAGCAAGCAGGCTAACTTACCAACAATGATACCAATTATCTCAAGGTAGTCGATGGCTTCAGTCCAGGTTTTGTTGCAGGTATCGAAAGTCTTCCAGCAGGAGGGGAATGCGGCTTGGAGTAACGGCCTGACATTTCCGATGGAGAACAAGACATATCTAGTCGGAGGTTAGTGACCGCATACGTTTAGCTATAGTGGTTCCATACCCCTCAAGAAGGAGACCAGCTCCAGGGACCACCATGTTCCGGAGATAGTATCCCAATGGGCTTAGCGGATCGTTTTTGAACATAGTCCCGATTGATCGCAATTCCTTCTTCGACTCCTGGCTGTCGACGTGGGTAACGAACTTCAGGCGCTGCCCCATAGGAAGGTCAGCCCAGTAGGTGCCATTCTCGGTGTAGATGTCGTCGGGATGAAGGAGATTGTGGAGAGCTCCAGCCTCGTTCGGGTTTATGGCTGAGACGTCCTGGGTAGCGACATGATGGCGTTCCATGTTGGGGCCATGAGGGGCGGCTGCACCATAGTCGCGTAGTGACGATGTCATTGTTGAATTGGCGTGTGGTGTATGTGAAGGGTGACGATTCCCGCCAATTGCTTCGCCCAAAGCTCAAGCTTTATGTGTGGAAGCTTGTCAGTGCTTGGGTGCTTGGCTCCGTGGGATCAGTGCCACACACACAAAACGACGTGATCAATGACGTGAAGTGAGATAATCTTTCTAAGGTCCTGACCCACCAAAGGAAGCAGTAGGCGTGTTTCCGGAAAGCACGTTCTTGGGCCCGGGTTGTGAGTGGTCAGATGTTGAGAGACGCGGGCTGTAGGCAGGGACTGCACTGGTCCGTCTTTGCCGGACGAGGCTTGCAGACGTCGAAATCCGAGTGCTCAAGGGTGAATACTGGCGACTAACGGGCAGGCGTGTGTCTTTGGTTCGACTGTATGCCGCGGGAGGTGGAATTGGTGGCGCGAGGTATGAAATAGAAAGCGCCTGGAGGGCACTCGTGGTGGGGAGGCTCACTGCTCGGTGGGGAGAGGGGAGTCCAGCTGAGCTTTAAAAAGCAAAATATCAAACAAGAGGGCTTGTCAAGTGTGGAGCTACGTGTCGATTTGGCAACACGCAAGTAGGGAAACGTGGATAGAGGGGAGGCTTAACCAGAGTTGAGAGGCCAAGCTGCTGAAGTGCAAAATGCGTACAGAGCCGGGAATAGCTGGGGCTTGAGAATAAATAAGAGGAGGAAAGGTAGTAAGCGTGTCTAGCTAGCCACGGTGCCCCAAGTATGTACCCCTCCGCAGCTGGCGTCGAAATCTCTGAGAGGTGGAGCGACGACCGGCAGGCCAGTTTACGCAACGGGAAAGCCAAGGCGGCGCCCCATCAGCATCGTCATTTTCCCCACGACGCCGCTGGCGTTGATCCGGGAGCTTGTCACGGCCCAGGACGCCTCTTTGCACACCAAGGAACCCGAATCTGGGGTTTTCAGCGCCACAGCGATCGAATTAGGTGCTCAATTCCATCGACGAAGCTCGTGGTGAGGCCGTGAAGACGGGCAACTGAGCAGTGGCGATGGCCGCACGTGGTGGGTGAAGTTGGAGATGCTGGCGAGCATGAAGTCGGGAGCAGCCAATGAGACGCAACAAAGCCTCAACGTGTGTTTTTGGTT
Organism: Lophium mytilinum; assembly: GCA_010093605.1. Lineage (NCBI taxonomy): Eukaryota > Fungi > Ascomycota > Dothideomycetes > Mytilinidiales > Mytilinidiaceae > Lophium > Lophium mytilinum. Next base: position 659,926 of record MU004185.1, on the reverse strand, counting down.
GGTATGCAACCCCGGAGGAAGCTCAGACTCTACCCGTAGCGCCGAAGGGTCACCTCGGTTCGTAATGCAGGGTTTTCGAGCCTCGCGGTGCCGATCACCTTTTCGTAGCCCATCTCCTCTCGGGCCTCGCCAGACGCAGCAGCATCGTGTGTTGCAGTGCGACGTGATATTCTCGTTGCGTCGCGGGACTGACGCATTGGCTGCTCTGCCGTGATGCCAAAAACTGCTCCTCGACTTCCGCTCCACGTCATATCCTCCGGCGATAGGAATAAAAATCACCTGGCGTCCAGAGTGGCCTATTGCCCCGCGGTCCCATCCGCTGCAGCCACAGACATGGAGTCCTCTTACGGGCAGTTGCTCGCGTGCCATCTTCTAGATCTGATCCGACTGCCGGCCGTAAGAGTGGGCATGGTCCCCTCCCAGCGAACCTTTAACGACTCGGCACATAAGCTCCATGCCTGACTTAGCCCGAAATACCTATCAACACTCCTTCATAGCGGATTGAAGCGGGTTAACCGCCCATCAAGACACCTGACCGCTTCTTTCGACCTCGCTTTGTCATATATGCGTGCACCCTAGAATATCGTTACGCTTTTGAGGCATACCGTACATCCGTATGTGTTATCATAGGCTACACCCGTCTGAGGTGGCTCAGCAGGTTGACAGGTTGCTCAAAATCGCTAATCCCCGTCTCGTCCCTAATCCTGATCCTGTGTTGGGGCACCACAGACGTTGGAAAGACAATTCACGTAAGTCTGGCCATGTACTGTACCTATATGTCTGTGGCTGTCGTTACTACGGTAATCAAATAGTACACGGTGCTTTTAATGCCTGGCTTTAGAGGTATATCTCATTCTAGAGTTATTCCGACCAGTTATATCCCAACCCATTCTTAATCGAGACATGTGCTCTTTCTAAAATTCTGTGCTCTTAATTAGCACTGCTTGAGGTTCCCTGGAGTATTATTAGGTATGGTAAAGCAATAGCTTTCGTAAACCTCATAGCCTCACAGGCCACCCCAGACGGTGATGTACAAACATCACGACACGGTTTATCAGCCTTATCATAACATTTTTCTTTTCTTTGTTTCTTTCTCTCTCTCATTTTGCATCAGCGTACCCTCATTTGACTTGCCTCAACACCTTTTCAGAAATAGCAGGCTTCGGAATATCATCTACCAACGTGGCAAGTGCTACTCGTCCAGTGGTAATCCTGGCTTCCGGCACAGCCGAACACTGTTTCCTCTAGTCATCATGTGTTTGCTAGGCAATCTGACGGCTGCCAACACCACGCCAATACTCCGTAAGCTTCTCGGCCTTCGCAACCATCCTATGGTCGACAATGGGCTTGCAGTCCTTATTCCAGGAACAAGATGTCTACCTGCAGCAGATGCTCCGCGAGTTTCCTAGAGCCCTCACCATCCTGCTCATGCCACTCTTTCTCATATATTTCTCCATCTTTGCTTTCGTGAAGAAGCAGTATCCTATCTCTAAACTCCTCGCTGCCGGCGCCATCCTCACTCTCTGGTGCAGTCCACATGCCGCCCCAGTAAACTGCGGAGCTGCGCGCGCTCTCCTCAATTTCCCAAGTAAAATCACCTCATACAGCTTGAGAACAAAGTTGATAACAAGATACAGTCGCAATCGGTACCATGAAGCTACTAGACGTTCTCATCCGCCGCGACAACCTCCCCGAGTACACCGCTGGCCCTCGGCCCTCCGACTGGATATTCGCCTTGATCCTCCTAACCGAACTCCGCTACGAATCGTTCACACCTAACTACGTGCGCCTACCCAAGCACATCAAGCCGTTCTCCGAGCCTATCCAACTATGCATCCATGCAGCAGCATTCGCGGTGCTCCAAGCACTCCCGCAGGTGCCTCCAGTCCTGGCCTACGAAATCCTGCTCTCGCTCTACATCATCTTCACCTCGATGCAGCTTCTCTTCCGCTACAAGAACTCGCCGCCTCTCTTCGCTCCTCTGTATCTAATCGACAGTTTCGCCGGCTTCTGGGCGGAGACATGGCATAACTGCTTCACAGCCCCCTGCATGACGCTAGCGTACACGCCCATCTATCAGCTCGTCCTCGCATCACGCCTCCCTAAACCAGTCGCTAGAGTCGCGGGGGTCCTGGCAACCTTTTCCTTCATGGCCATCTTCCACATGTGGACATTAGCGCCGTTGTTGTCACAGGAAGGCGTCAAACGAATAGGGTTGTTTTTCGTTGTCAACGGCGTCGTCACCGTCGTCGAGGTGGCTGTTTGGGGGAAGAAGAGGCACTGGGTTCGCGCGGCGCTGTCGTGGATTGGGGAGTTGGTTATTGCTAGCTGGGTTGTTATGGCGGTTCCGTTTACGGAGGGCTTGATGAACTTGGACTGGCGGGGGATTTGCAGACCTAGAGAATACATGTGATCAGGCACCTGATTATTGTGTGCTTGGGGGAATTTGAACGGTGCTTCTTTAGTGCAATGCCTCGTCATAGAGCTATGGACGCTTGACTGCCGCTGCTTGAAGTCCCTTCCTTGGTCATGAGTGTGCCATATCGGGCACGAGACTGTACTCTAAAGAATTACACTGTGCGCAGGCCATCTTTGCAACACCATGAGCCAAGACACGAAGACACATAACAAGCCTGAAGGCGCTGGCGGGATCTAAACGTTCGTTCATCCAACCCAAACCTCCCAAAAAGAGAGCAAAAAATAAAAAAAGAATCCCCCGCACAACCCCAACACCACCCGGCCTCGAACCCAAGAGCAAAAGGAAAGGGTTCCGAAGAACATGTCAGTTTCCACTGCGTAATATGTTTAAATATAAGATATATAGCGATATCGACTGAGCAACTTTCCTGGAGGAGCCAAGGAATTATATGGCTTATATAGTTGATAGGAAAGTAGAACGTGAGAAAAGCGATATTGTGATGGGGGAGGAGGGGGCAAGGGTTATTGGACAAGCTGGGTGGTGTGGGGGGGACGCGTTGGGTTTCCGTGGTTCGGCGTGAGGCTACGTTGTCCCTTTGATTCTTGGCGGCTCACAGTGTCTTTTTGTGATTTTTGAGGTCTGTTCTGTGGGAACAACTTGAAAGCTTGCTGGGACACCTCAGGCAGCGGCTAACGGAGGTTTGAAATTGGGGATTGTAGACTGTCGTCTCAGAAATCTCTTCTTACGCTGAAGCAACAGAAGTAGTGGCCGCATAGTGTACACCAGGGGGTGCTGCACCCCCGCCGTGCTGATTGGTTCGAACCCGCTGCATATCGACCCCATTCTTGAATACCTCTACAACTCGACCTACAGTTTCGTTGCTCTCTCAAAACTAAACAGGCTCCTGCCCTCCTTTTCGGTATCCTTTCTCACCCAGCCGCTTCGCCCGATTTGCTCTTCCGACTGATTGGACAATTCTTTCAACGTCTTTGCATCTGCGTCGATCGCTAGGAATCGGTGGCTATTGGATTCTAATCGGCCTACGATATACCCTCTCTTGAGGCTGCCGTCACGGTTGTACTCCACCGTGTATGTCTGACACATCTTTCGTCAGCACTCGACCCTTGTTGATATGAATTGAAAGGGATCGGATTACCTCAATCGTCGCCTCTCCCTCCGGATGCTCTTCGATAGGCGGAACGGGAAGATCGGATAGCAGTTCAGGCAGCGGGTTCTTGCCAGGATACGCACTGCCATTCTTCCTCGGTTGTGAAGACAGGCAAACCACGTGCTGGTAGCCGAGGACACCACCGTTGGCGAGGACAAGGCCATTTTTCTTGTCGCCTCTGCGGAGTTGCCTTACCATTTCGGTCAGAGCCTAGCGAGGTTAGAATATGTTACTGTGCAGGTGAAGTTGCGTCCGGAGGAACATACATGCATTGAATAGTTGTTCCCTTCAGATATCGTTAGTCTAAGCCCTGTTGTCTATGGGGATACGCTTACCTGCACCACCGAAAGATGTCAGTCCTCCAAGGAGAGTGATAGGTTTGGCAGGGTTCTTGATGTCCAGCCCGAGATGATCACAAGCTATTTTGGGGACGATCGGGAAACACGAATAGAAGTCATATAAGTCAATGTCGTCTTTCGTAAGACCGGAGACCTGAAGGCTGGCATCTATCGATCTCGAAATGCAGGGGCTGGAGTGGAAGTTTGGACGTTCCCAGACTGAAAAAGAGTCGATGTCAGCGTTTTTGGCCTTCAATTATGTATAGGAAGTTCTTACAGTTATCAACATCTTTAGTACCCGCGCCTCCTAGGGGATATATCCATCGGCTTTCGGGAATGCCGAGTTCTCTTGCGTAATCAGTAGAAGTCAATATACAAGCTCCGGCTAGATTGATGGTGTTGAAAGCATTCATTAGGAGTGGATCTGCGGTACGCGTTAGCGGATGTCTTTCTTGGAATGCGTTGACCATACATGGAAAACAAATCATTCGATTCTTCTTTGTTACAGTAGTAATCGCCTCTGGAGAGTCGGCGGTCTTTCCGTAGTTCCAAGCGACAGGATTATGCTCGGCTACTTTAGCAAACTCAGAATACAAATGACCTGACTCTTCGTTGTTTTGCTGAATGGACTGTCCACGATGTGCTCGAAACGCATTCTCATACATTGGATAGACCTGAATGGGTACACCGACGGAGTGAATAGAGCCAAGACCTTAGGCATGTGAGCAAGCAACATCGAGAACGCACGTCTGGGCATGCGTACTTGGTGGAAGAAGACTAGTGTTGGATGCAGTAAAAACAGAATCAACATTCTCTGCGGATTTGGTCCAGCCAGGGGGTGGCATCTTTTTGGCGACAGCGCAAGCAGTGACTATAATGTTAGGAAGATGATGTTAGCACGTGATTCACTGAATATTTGATGCTTGGAAGAACATACGTGAAGCTAAAGCCTCCCCGCCGGTGACTACTGCTACCTTCGCCTCGCCGACAGAGATGCGGCGAGCAGCTTCGTCAAATATCTTTGCTGGTTGATTTCCTCCATGTGGGCTGACTTGCTTGTAACGTGGACTCACACCTAAGTCTTTCGCTATGAGACCTGCGAGGTCTGGGTATGGCCAAGTCCAAGTCTCTACAACAGCGATGCTGTCGATGCTGGACTGAAGAGTAGATGAAGCTGTGGATGAAAGATTGGTGTCCTTGATGGCTCGACGAATGGCCTCGAGCATAAGCTTGGCAGGCTCAATAGCATCTTCCACCTTCTGAGACCTGTTCTTGAAGTCGCCCACGCCAATCACCACTGGAGTCGCCATAATGATCTTGCTCGAGGTGAGTGGAAGGGATGACACAAAGACCGAAATTATTCAAATTTACATGTACCTCGGGTTCCTGTAAGTTATAGACAGTAATTTGATGTCATGCTGCCTGGTCATGCCTTTCTTAGTCAAGAGGGGAGGAAAGCTGCAACCGAGGTCAGACGAACCGAGTTCAATACGGTCAGCATCGATAGTATACAGGTGTAACATTCGAACATCACAAGAAATTGCTATGAATGTACTGAATGAATTATTGAAGCTACCGAGAATCTTGCGACTGCTTGGTGTTCCATGGCGTATGAATACACCTATTGGAGAAAGTGAAGCGTGAGTTCTCTAGCACATTAGTAACAGAGTAACAGAGCCACGGACATGCGACAACATTGGCAGGACGAAACACTGAGTTACTCTTCCCTGACTCGAACTCGGTAACAGTGCGATAATAGCGCGAGAATAGTGAATAGTGAACAGTAGTTTGAGGCGGCTAGCCCCGTCGTGATGCTGTGGCGCGGGTTGTTTACGCTCGGCGGTTCATGGGGCAACCACGACACCAAAACGTCCGCAAGTCCCCATCGCGCTCCGACCGCGACCTCAAACTTTGCTTCCGCAGCATCGATACACCGCCGCCCCGCGCCCTACATGTATGGACAGCTACTAACACAGGAGACATTCGTTACTCTGCTCTTGCACCGTACATAACATTTAAAACAATGGCGACCGCTTCGCCCACCCCCCTCGGCGCTTATAACCGCATGCGACAGCCCTCGACTCGACCCTTTTCGCGACGAGACTCGCCGCTCTCCGTGCTTGGACAATCCCATGGCTTCTCTGCCGACGCGCCCATGATGCAGAACATCAACATTGGCGACAGCTCTGACGACGAGGTGCCCCAGCCTATGAAGCTGAGCGCTCTGACAACCGCCCTTCTCGCGCAGAACGAGATCAACTCGCCCGAGAAGCAGACACGGAGGCCGAAGCTGCGCATATCTCGAAATGGCTCAGGATCAGAATCAAATACGCCGGTCCAAAATACTATCACGCCAGCGCCGTCATTGCGTATCAAGAGAGTTCAAGTGCGCGGAGCACCTATGAGGAAAATACGGCGGACGCCCCAGGGAGACGATGACCACCCACCGTCGCAGGACCAGGAAAATCTCCCGCCATCAGTGATCAGGCAAGAGTCAAAGGCAGAGCCTATAATGATGAAGGTCGAGAGCATCCAGCGACCAACTGGGCAGCCCTTAGCTCAGCGCGAGGAGAAGCCAATGCCATTATCCCAGGTCAGCGTCAACACACCCCGGAGACCAGCGCCGCCGCCCCCACCGCCCAAGATGTCTGTATTGGAAACTGCAACAGCGGCAGCGGGGGCGGCGACTACGAAAACCCGCGAGCGACGGAAACGCGGCCACATGACTGTGAATGGAAAGCAATACTCGCATATGGGGAAGCTTGGGAAGGGTGGAAGTTCGGAAGTCTATCGAGTTATGGCGGAAAACACGAAGATGTTTGCATTGAAGAGAGTAAAATTAGAAGACGCCGACGAATGCGCTGTCCGCGGCTACAAAGGCGAAATCGATCTACTACGGAAACTGGATGATGTTGAAAGGGTTGTACGATTGTTTGATTGGGAAGTGGACGATAACAGGCAGATTCTCAGCGTCGTAAGTTGAGCCAGACTTTTGAAGTGATACATATTTGCTAACGCAAGCGATAGCTCATGGAAATTGGCGAATCCGATCTTGCGCGCGTCCTACATATGAAGCTCGACCCCGAAGACGCAAAGCTCGACCTGTGTTTCACGCGGTACTATTGGAAAGAGATGCTCGAATGTGTGGCCGCGGTGCACGAGTATGATATAGTGCATTCGGATCTCAAGCCAGCCAACTTCCTATTATGCTCAGGGCGCCTAAAGTTAATCGATTTCGGTATCGCAAACGCAATTGATATTGACAACACCGTCAATGTCCACCGGGACAGCCATGTGGGAACACCCAACTACATGTCGCCCGAATCTCTGGAAGACACCAACGCAGGAATGCGAGCACAGCCTGGTGCTAGCTTGGGAAAGATGATGAAGCTAGGGAAGCCAAGTGATGTGTGGAGTCTCGGCTGCATATTGTATCAGATGGTGTACGGACGGCCTCCATTTGCACATATCCCGAATCAGATCCACCGCGTCATGGCCATTGTAAATCCCTCGGTCAACATTGAATACCCTCCGACGGGTGTTGGCGGTGTCAAGGTGCCTGCCGGCCTACGATCAACGTTGCGGCATTGCCTCCAGCGAGACTCATCCCGTCGACCTTCAATAGCTTCTCTCCTGAATGAACGAGACCCGTTCCTGTACCCCGACGCTGGCGAAGACCTACGAATCCCGCAAGAGCTGCTCGGCCAGATCATCCAACGCGTAGCGGACAGGTTTAGAGATCCAAAGAAGGGACCACCAACCGATGAGGAAATAAGACAGTATCCCGCGAGTTTTTACGCGAAGATAAGAGACTTGCTGGAGGTTGGATAGGTGCTCGTCTCGTCAGTTGGTTAATACTTTTTGAAGAATCATGCTTATACGAGTTCCTTTATTCTTCCTTTCTTGAGCATTCTTCGCGGCATCGAGCGTTGGAGCTTGCGGTTTTAGTTCAAAGCGGGGGCGTTTTGGCTTGTGGAGTTTTGAATCTTGTCGTCCCTTTCTGGTTGGATATCCCAGCCTTGGCTATTGGGGGCTCCTTCTCGTATCGAATACTTTCTAAAACTTCACGGGAGCTTTCCCTCCCTACTCGGTGGGGTGTTGGATTACACTCCTCTGTACATATTACTTCTCCTGTTCTCCAAAGAGCTTTTTGGGCTAGTGTGAGGCTGAATGCTATCCTGACTCTAGATCCTATCATTTTCCCGTTGTCTATTAGTTTGCCGTAAAATGTGGTAAAACTCCTGGATCGAAGTGCTGATTAGGAAATTCATAGACCTCGCGTGCTTATTCGGACCTTGCATACTCTACGATAGGTAGGTCAACGCAACATAGAGCCATAGCCTGTCCTAACATGGGTAAGAGCAACGCATCGAACCGCTTGAAGATGGGTTGGTAGACGCCGCGTGAACGAGTCTACGCTGTATGGATTTCTGATGGAGTTGCAACGCGGAAGCCCTTTTCCTGCAAGTTTGTGAGAAATAGTAACGAATCGAACCGGGTGAAGCCCATTTTGGTAAGCATCGAGTGAATTTTATAGACACGCTTTGCCTATAGAGAACGTGCGCCCTCTGAGTGTACTAACATGAGTAAAAGTAACGGATTGAACCGCGTAATGATTATTCTAGTAGACGTTAGGTGAGAGGCGAAGGTACACCGGGTATCCCAACGGTGGGGGTCTTTCCCGTCCATAAATGTGAGCAAGTATGACGAATCTGACCGCGCGAGACTTACTTTGATAGATCTTGGGCGAGGGGAGGTGGACACGCTGGGTAGCTAGACAACGTTGAACCTTGCTGTCCACAACGGTCTTCATGCTCTGGATGTTAGCTCAAGTCCAAGTCTAGTTTCAGATCAAAAAGGTTCTTTACATAGAAGGCGGCGTGTATCGAGCCTCACAACACGTGAAAATACCAAAAACGCAACCCCAGACCTCATCGGGTTGCCGACTGACACGTTCCTGCTATGTTGGGAGCGCTTCCTGTGTCCCTTTGGGTGAGAAAAGGCGCATCTGATTTCCTCTCCTGATTCGAGGTGTGGAACAATAACATGCTCAAACCGAGTGCGGATCGCACGGACTGGCTCCCGTTTGTACATCATAATGTATTGTAATTTGACCTAATTCTGTAGCTTGATTTGGAGTGTCATGACTTTGAGATGATGAAAGAGAGGCAAAATCGAACGCAAGGCACGGACGAAAAGTCGAGGGCGCTACCTTGGCAAAGCGGACTAGAGGGAGGTGAGAATGATAGAATGAGACCTACCCAGGAGTGGTGCGAAGGGCATTCCGCGTGGGAACAAAGAGTACATAGCCTGGTGAGAAGTTGACACGACAAAGCGTACATTCTGATATACTTTGGCGAGCAATATGGTACAATTCTTGCGTATGACGCATATGATACACTTCAATGCTTCTGCTACTCCGACTCTCGCTGAGCCAAGAGCAGAGCCCGTTTACAACAGATTTTATACACCAGTCTATCCTTCATACTCGTCTTAGGTATCGATAGATATCTTTAGCCCATCGTCTTCAAGAAATTGCCTTCCTTGATAGTACCGCGTCGCTTCACGCGCATCGCCTTCTGTAGCTCCTTGCGCACAGCCGCAGCCTGGATCGCACCCTGCACAGTGCCATTGCCAGCCGGCAAATCAATCGATTGCTCATATATCGGGATCTTAGGCGCGAGAGCGTCAGGGTCGCGTAGTTCCTGCTTGCGCAGACGTTTTGCAGCGAGTCGACGTTGTTTCTTTGATTTAGCTATCGCATGCAATTAGCACTCTTACTTCTCTAAAGCTCGTACCTTGGAAGCAACTGATTTCTAATCCCGGATTCCAAAAGAATTGTTGTAGCATTCGTGGATTGCAGATAGTGAGGAGAGATAAAAACATACAGAACAAATCTCCCTCGCCCGCCCCATCGCCCTTCGTCTCCTCCTTCTTCAGAATATCCCATAACCAGCTCGGATACTCCGAGTCTTCTAATGCTACTGGATCCTGCGCGTTTTTGAGAAAGTTTAGGCCTTTGAGCGGCGTCCCCGCTGGCACGGAGGAGAGGGTGACGACGGATGCGGTGGGCGCTGGTTTGGTGGGTGTGCCTTCAGCGGCTGGAGAGGGCGTTAGGGGGGTGCTGAAAGGCTGTGCGGCAGAGGTTGAGGTCGCGGCGGGTGGAGGAGCGGATTGGGGTTGTGTAGGTTGTGTTTGCTGTGAGCTGGTGGTGGAGAAGGAGAGGTGAGGTATGCGGAGTAGCGGCGCGGGATTGAGCGTGCTAGTCGAAGGACTGATAATTGAAGAGCGATGAGAGGGTCTTAGGCGCGAAGAGGCCCGCAGGCATCGTTGGCAAATCATTGTTGGATATATTGGATGGATTCATGGGATACATGCTGTGGAGGACTTTTGGAGATCGAGATGGAATATGGTTTCTCCGATATCCGGCACGTGATCTACAATAGCCTCGTTCACTTTCACCCTTCTCGTTTGCAAGCATTACACTCTTCATTACTAACCTGTAGGCTCGCAATGCTGTCATCCAAGGAACCAGTAGTGATCTCTCTGTGCCTCAACGATGTTGCATGTAAGACATATAACATCTTTCGTAAGCATCAATAGGGAGTCCGAACTCTGGTAGCAGCCCATGATGAAAGCACTACTCGGAAATTTGGGCGGCCTTGGCGTTTCGTCAGGTCCACTCTACTTCCCCATGAGGACGAATCATTCGTATAGGCGATGATCATCTATATGCGGCGGAATCGACCCGCACTCGCACAGACAGCTTCAAGTATTGGCACTCGGCATTTGTAAGGCCATGCTCGAGTATCAGTGTCGGAGTAGGGGGTACACCGGATGGCCTAACGTATATAGATTACCACATCCTCGACTACCTCAAGTAAGTCGGATCCAATCACCTGCATCTCATCAACTTTTTTATCTATGCGTTCTCTTTCCACATTAGGCTTCCTCATTGGCAGCTTAGCAGTGTCTGGAGGCTACTGCACTGCCGACATTGAAACCAGATCTCTAGATCAGATCCACGAAGCTGCGAAAGCAGAAGGCGGCGTCGTGAACCTTTGGGCTGGTGGAGATGAAAAGGATCAACAGAACGGCCTGAAAGAGGCCTTCGAAACCCGCTTTCCAGGAATGACATTAAACGTCACCGTAGACTTGTCCAAGTACCACGATGGCAGGATCGATGAGCAGCTCGCAGCAAATAATCTCTACGTCGACGCCACTTTCCTTCAATCTCTTCACGATTTCCCCAGATGGAAGTCCGAAAACGCGCTGCTGAACTACCAACCTTTGGAATTCAAGAACATATTCGATCAATTTAAGGACAGCGAAGGCGCGTACTACGGCGTGTTTATCTTCTCCTGGTCCAACATCTGGAATACTGGCAAAGTTGACGCTGCTAGCGCGCCGAAGGAATATACAGACTACCTGAAGCCTGTGTTCAAGGATAAGCTGGCGCTCACTTACCCAAATGACGATGACGCTGTTGCGTTCCAGTTTGATCTGATGTGAGTGCAGAACCGCCGACCGCTCGATTGTCATAGTCTGCTGACCAAGTCATCAGCATCAAGCAGTATGGCTGGCAATGGTTCGACGACTTGATAGCGCAAAACCCTCGCTGGGTACGCGGAACAGCCACTCCTGCTACACTCATCAGTAGCTCGAACGGTTCCTACGCCGCAACCTTCACCTCTGGAATCGGCCTTACCTCCTCTGGAAGCCTCAACGTATCGTTTCCCACGCAGGGGCAGTTTGTCAGCTGGCCACAGACTGGCGCTATCTTCGCCGACGCACCGCACCCTGAAGGCGCGAAGCTGCTGACCAACTTCGTGCTTAGCGACGAATATCAGAAAGCGTCAGGCTGGAGCGTACGCCGCGACCTTCCTGGACCCAGCGGCTACCCTACTATTTTCGATATGCCAGGTACCAACGTCACTGCTTTCAGGGATTTTATGCTGGATCGAGCTGCTGTGGAGAGGTTACGGTTCCGGTTTGAGGACAAAATTGGGACTGCGCAAGGGCTTAGCCCGCTCGTTGACGATTTGTAGCTTTTTGGAGTATTGCCTTCAATCGTGTATAATATTTGGCCATAAGTTTGGGCACACAAATATGACTATTTGATTGCCTCTTTTGCAAGCTGGATGACACTTTCAGGGGCAGCCCTACTGCGAGGATACCTCTTAGTCAATAGGAACCCCAGATTATACTGTCTAAATCTTTATATGACGACTACATTGTGGTCACCCTACCGGGCACCCCCAGCAGTGGCAAACGAGTGTGTGCAGATTTGTAGCCGGTCTCTGTATTTTCCTTCTTTTCTCTCATACGATAGTGATAACGTATCTATCCTTCGGATGTTCGGAATTCGATATAATCTCAGCGCATGCTGCCTCAGCTGTCGCTGTCCCATGTTCCTCCAACACCTGCAAAAAAAGATCGTAGTACTCGTTGAACCCTCTTTCAGTAGCTGCGCCTGTCACTCTGTCCTTGTAAAAGTCGAACGTGCCGATTCTGGAGAATTCGCCCTTCCTAACACCTGTACCTCGAAGCGCAACGCCCTGAATCACAAGCTCATCAATTATTACTTCGCCGTGGGGGGCCATCCCCGAGCCGGTCTTACCACCTAAGAGAGGCACGATATAGATCGGTTTCTTATTCTCGCTGTCGATGTCGTCTAAACAATCCATCTGGATGGGGAACTGTTGTTCTTCATTGCTGGCGCGTAACACAACGATAGCGCCGGTTTCCCCTTCGGAATTGCTAGCTGGCATTGAAGGGACCAAAAATCCGGTGGCTACAGCAGAGCATGCAAGACGGATCACTCCACTAGAGACTTGGCCGAACGGATCGTGCCCGTACAAAGTCGTGCTGGCATCCAAAACATGAGCGTACTTGTCCTCCATGATGCCTTCCTGCACATATCTCCATGTCACTTTTCCATCGATAGAAGCCCAGGACCATGACGGTGCTCGCCATGGTAGTCGCTTCCAATTGGTTTTGGGTTTCCACCTGCGCCAGCATAGCTGTTCCAGAATCTGACGTCTCCATAGCCCCGCAAGGTACTGATCTCCCGTCTCGTTGAACCCAAGTCTTGCGACTCCAGAAAGAGCCGGTAGTTTATCCTTTTCAAATGTCAAATTGGCTGCAGAGTAGAGCATTACAACCTGACGCCAGAGCGATTCAAACTTTCCCCTCCCACGCACAAGTGGAGAGACGAGATGTCTTGGAAAACCATCTGGCAAATACTCGGATGCAATGGTCGTCCTGCATTCCCAGAAGGCACCTCGATCGCCGAAGTGGATCGTTCGAGGCGGTAGCATTTTCTCTTGTAGCGCCCACGCCCTGGATCCCAAATGAGTTTTACTGGTTGAAAGGTCATAGACTTCTGAGCTGCGGAAGTCCTGCACTCTTTCTCGTCCCCCATCGATGATCCGAGCTCGGAGGCCGCCGCTGAAGTCGGGTGGCTTCATAAAACAACCTTGGCTGCTGTCGACCGCAGATGACGCGGCTATGTTGATGGTCGATCCACCATATACGGAGCTCATCAGGGCGCTCTCCTTCAGCCAATCTTCTTCCGAATCTTGGATGATGCAGAGCGAGTCAATCCAGCAATGATCTAGTCCCAAGCTACGCGTGATTTTGATAGCATCCTTGAAGGTAGGTGGGAGCCTGTCCACCGGTATCACCTTCATGAATGCGTCTAGATCCTTTGACGTGAGCTTTATGACATCATGGGATCCCCAACTGTGTGACAGTGTTGAATAACGCGGCCTTGTTTGGTATGCCGAGGTCAATATCAGCCGCGGCGAGTCGCCAGCTATTGAGACCAGTCTGGACGGCAGTATGCCGTCATCCTTGCTTGTACAGAGTTCATGGCCTTCCGAGCAAGTTGACAGCCAGTTGCCCACGGTGTCAAGCACATCTGGCAGCTCATCGTAACAATCGGCTAAATATGTCAGTAATAGATTTATACTATACTGATGGAAAGTGACGCACCTGATGCTGGAAGGAAAGATGACTGGAATTTCACTGCCGCAGCTATTCCAGAATTACAAGAAGTGCAGATCTTGCCTGGTAGATTGAGCCACAAGAGCTGGAGTGGATTCGTTCCCCAGTTCTGGACGGACAGAAAAGACACGGCACTGTCATTGAGATGGTATAGTCGGGTTTCAATCTTGCGAAAAGTATCAAGCAATTTGCTGTCTTTCAGTTGTTGCAGTAGGAATGTGCAGAACTTGCATCCAGCGCGTGTCGAGCCTTCCAGTTCAAAAGTGCTACATGGACGAGCAACGCCGTGGTCCCATCCTTCCTGGTCTAGATCCGGCTTCGAGTCGTGTTCTCTAGTCGACGAACCACCTAATGTCGGCCAATTGTTGAACAGATCTTGACATTTAGCGCAGAACCCTTTCGTGACAGGGCTTTTGGGTGCTGAGTCGCGTATGTGCTGTTCGACGAAGTTCGCGTCTAAGTCGTCGGAGTTAACAGCTTGGATGAGTTTAGAGTTCTTTGTGAGTTTATTTGCGTCCGCCGCTGTATATTCGTTGAACCATTCCGTAAAGTCCTTCTCTTCTGAGCTGACCATTTGCGCGGCGGGCTGAGGGTTGTCAGTTCCGAATTCACGAGTGGGTGACTTGTGATAACTACTCTTGTTCATCGGCTTTGGGCTTCCAGGCTTCCAATTTTCGGAAGAGGGAAATCTTCTAAACTGGAAACTTTTAATTTCTGGGCACTGTTCTCGTATTGTCGTGAATGCTAAGAGCAAAAGATTATCCTGCTGCTGGTACGTAGGTAGTTCCATCGGCGCTTACTATGTAAGTTTCGCCGAGCCCTGTCTGCCTCTCGGTAAGACGAAACGCTTTGAAACGTACATCTGGTAAGATTTCGCAGATCTGCTAAATGCATGTTTGAATCACATCCTGAAGAGTCGGAATTCCGGGAATACCGAATCGAAAAGCGTCCACGTCACGTCACAAGCGTCAGAACCATTTGTTTCCTGAACTTCCGTCATTCTGTCTAGAGCAAGCTACATAACCAGCGTGCTCACGTAGCGCTCCACCAACTCGTCTGCATAGTAACTCGGGACCAACATACACCGTCAAGTAGGTGTGCAATCAGTAGCGTCATCAATGAGTGAACAGGAGCCAAACAGCTCCCCAAAACCGGCTCCACGGAGAAACCTCGATATTGTACCTTCAAACTCCGCCTGCCCCCGAGCCGGACCAAAAGAAAAAAGGGAGTATCGAAAGTGAGTGTGACGAAAGCAAAGGGGGTGTATGTAAATATAAATATGCACAAGAAGGTTCTGCTGGCGTATTCGGCAAAATCTGGGCCGAATATCTGCCAGTCCATCCAAGGATCCAGTCCTGTCGAGAGTTTGCATCATGCTTTAGATCCAGGCCGTTGGCGCAGCAAGGAATCGGGTTTCAAACAAGCTGTTGAAGAGCGGTTGAATCTCGCTCAAGTAGTCTGTAGCACGGAAGCTGGCGAGGCCGAGTTTGGCCATGACGGCCATGTCTTCGTCCATCTCAGCGTCCCGGGCGACACCGCCGAACTCTTCGACGACTTCGTTGAGTTGCTCTAGCTCTTTTCCGAACGGGTGCTCATCAGGGGTGTTCTTGAACATGTCTACTGACATCCGTTGTTCGCGCAAGGATCGACTCGAGTCTCTGGCGTGGATGCTGCTCGGTGGCTTCATGTTTTGCAGCGATCGCTTGTTGGCAATCCGCTCGTGGGCACGCTTGCTGTGAGAAAGCGCCCGTTGCGGGATTGGTGGGCTTGACAGAGTTGCAGTAGCAGCAGGCATGGAATCCATAGACTCGGACTTGCGAATCACCTTGCCAGAAGATATGGACTCGCGTGTGGGGTTTGTTGGCGGGAAGTAACAAGACAGGTGGTTTGGCTCTGGTGAAGTTGGCGACGAACCCACGGAAGACGCATCGGTGAGTGTTTCGCGGGAATGATTCGACGAAGAGCGAGATCTAGTTGTCGACGTAGTGTGATCAGAGTCGTCGCCGGACAAGTGTGTCGAAGTCGAACCGTTCGAGGCATGTCGCATGGTCGCGATGTCCGGCGCGTTGTAGGATAGCATGTTCGTCGTTGAGATTAAAGCGACTGGCATAGAGATCTTCTTCCTGTCGATGTGTTGGCCAGGGTTTCTTGCGCTCGCTGAGCGAGTCGGCACTGCCGGAGGAGCATCTGAGCGGCGCATGCGCTTTGTCATAGCACGGGCGAGAGACATGGTGACGATGTTCGAAAGCCGTGAGTTTGTTTGACTAGAGACCTGGGCAATATCCGGGAGAAAGGACCGGCGGGGAAGGATCGTGTTCTGCCGAGCGAAAGGAATGCGGGGACGACGAAGATGAGGGCGATCTGATCAAGACCGACTTAACCCGGTGCGACGTGATTCCCTTGGCTACAGGTGACTGTGTCTTGTGGGCGTTGTTTGCGTAAGGGCGAGGGCAACTTGATCAAGACGAATTTATCCCGGTGCGATGCTGGCGATGTGCGCGCGTGATGAAGTCCGTAGGTACTGGGGTTGGGTGGTAAAATGGGACGCTGGCTAGCAGCGATGAAAGGAGAGTATTTGAAAGATCGAAAAGGCCAGCTATCGTAAGGATTGAACAGCCTGGCGGCGAGGGAGTGTGTGGTGGTACGAATTGCTCAAAAGACCGTGGGAGGAGGAGGGTATGGTTCTTGAAGAGGAAGAAGGGGATGGCAAAACCCAGTCGAGCTAGTGACCCGCTGCGTCGCCTAGAGTGGAGGACAAGAGCACAAAGCGGGCCACGTCCAGCTCAAAGCGCCCTTTAGTTCGCCTCCTACGCCGTGAGCACACCCAATCACCGCCCCACGGCGGCAGTGCCGAGCGTACCAGGGCACGCCAGCACGTTACAGACGGCCCGGGGGCCCTGTCCTGTCCCCTGCCGGTGGTGCAGCAAACACTGCGCTGTTTCGACTTGAGCGAAACAGCCTGTTCACGGCCACCGTCACCAGTCGACGCGCCATGCTGCAAAGCCTCAGGTCCGCCCTCAAGCACGTGGAGCGCCCAGTGTTGGGGTGGAATGGGAGAGAGGCGGCGTGGGCGATGGGAACCATGGCTGAAGACCACCGGACAGCTATCATTCGCACTCCATGCACAGCAGTATGGACCTGGAAGACTGCATCCATGGACGGCCCTCCGTCCGTCTTTCCACGCTGCGTCACCAGCACCTCAGACTTATTTGGCTCCAATGTGTTTCTTACCACTCGTGGATTGGCTGATCTGACTCTCACGGCATGCTGGGTGCTGGGCGAGATTCCATCACAGTTTCTCGGTACGAGGGCTGTTTCGAAACGCTCTGCAGCAGTCCCTACTTTTAGCCGCCGTGCTACCGAACATGCGTCGAAGTAGCCCTGGAAATCGAACAGCGTCAAAGCCTATCTTGAGAACTGCCGGCTGCCGTCTGACCTACCAGCCCATGCCATCTGCATGCGCTTTGCAACCTAAGCGCCTCTTGACTTCGCCTCTGTAGAAGATGATTAGTTATAACTCATGCTAAAAAGCTGCTATCTTGGTATGTGTACAAGTGCACCAGCCTCGGCGGCACCAGTGGCGGAGCTGGTGATAGGTTACGATTCATCAATATCCAACACCATCATTCACCGGCGGAGCAAGGCAGACAGTCTGGGTCCAAGTTGTCCATGAGACGCAGCACGCGGCTGGAGTTTCTGATTTACTTTTGGTCGCTATTCGCAACGGCGAGGGTATTGTAGCCTAACTGATACAAAGAAGTGAGACGAGGTCGACTGAAAGGCAGCGCCTGCTCTTTGACAACGAGCTTGCAAGTCTCGAAGTACTCATTCTTCCATTGATTCCCATCCCTCTGCTCCTGCTTCCTCTCCACTAGCCTCTTCGTCTTCGCCCTCTTCCGAATCCGAATCAGTCTCCTCTTCCTGAAGTCCAACCAGTCGCTCCTTTACTTCTCCGTTTGCCGGAGCAATCTTGGTTGCGAATGCAGCCCGGACAGCCGCGTTGGTCGAAGTATCCCAAATTTGCACCGAGCCTTTGCTTCCAGCCACAGCAAGCCTGAAACCTACCTCCTTATCGGGTCCAAAAGTTGTTGAGAAGACTTTGCCAACGTCCAAGTTGCGTGAAACCACCATAGAAGGTCCACTGGCTTGAATGTTCCACAGCTTGACTGTTTTGTCCGTGGATCCAGTAGCTAAGAAACCCGGTATGATCGGGTTGATATCAAATGATGATATCGATTCGTCGTGTGCCTGCAATGTCCAGATTGGCTTGCTTTTAGATGGCTGTGTTGGAGCTAGTCTGGCGTCGTGGTAATGTATAACACCGTTTTCAGTGGAAACCTATATGCATGTCAGCATGATTAGATCAAATGAGCAAGTAGCTTTCATACATAGAAGAAGTTCGGATCATGAGGATCCCACCTAACGGTCTCAACATCGCTTTCGACCCCCCATCGTGGTGCTTTTGCGTCTGGAGCTCGCATATCCGCTGCTACTACCGTCCTGTCGTAACTGCCACTCAATAGAACCGTAGATTCTTTCGGATGCCATGCTAACGAGCAGACCTTGTCAGTATGATATGAGTATGACTTTGCGCATTTCGCAGTGTTAAGATCCCATAGCTTCACCGTCTTATCTGCTGAGGCCGAAGCTAGCAGATTGCGATGGTGTCGGTTCGCAGCTAGTGATAGCACGGCGTCTACGTGGTAGTCATCATTGACCTTCTTCGACTTCTTCTTCCGCTTCTTTTTCGGGTTGTCAGCCTTGTTCCCGTCTTGAGCGCCCTGTCCAAGAACCGCATTGGGGTACATGCAATCGACTGTGTCAAGATCCCACAGTTCGATGTCTGGGTCCATGGTGCCGATAGCAACGGTATTTCCCTGCCCATCTTTACTGCCATCGGGCTTACCGACTGGTAGATTTACCCACTCTACAGCTAGCGGGATTGCTGGGAGCATTATGTCGTGGTGAACGTATAAATTATCTGCCTCGTCCTCATACACGTAGACCTCCAAATGAGCCACCTCGTCTTCTATCCTCGCGGCTAGAACAAGATTGTCTGTCGCAAGGATTTGCAAGTCTTCTCGGTCGTCATCTTCGTCATCATCCTGGCCTGGCATCGTGATGTACGGATCCTCGTCGTTTGATTCGTGATACACCAAGGATTTCAGATTTCCAGCATTGCCAAACATAGCCATTGTGTCCATGCCGCCTTCTTGATTCTTATCATCATCGTCGTCGTAGTGCTCGAGGTCGTACTCTTTGAGGTCGTCATCTTCCACCCTGCAACGATAAAATTAGAAAGGCCAAAATAGATACCGTGAGAGGAACATACTCGTGCGACTTGGATTCTTTTGTTGAACCTGTAGACTTTGGGGGCTTAGAACTTGTGTCACCTTTCTCCGTGCCCTCGTTCTCAGCTTTTTGGGCTTCTTCAAGGTCCTCTCTTGCGTCTTCTATCTGTAATTCGGCGAGCTTTGCTATCCGCTCGTATTCTTCCTCGTCGAACACAAATTTATTCGGAAAGGGCGCCGCGAATCCACGGGGCACCCAGGTAGTAGCTGTTATCATAGACATGTTGAAAGGTGTCTCCACTGTGGAGGGGTGTGCTGCGATGATGAATTATCCCGCCAAAAAATAATTTGAGGCGCGCTTCTTGCCCCACTATTTATTCCATCCATTTGCTTGGCAACGATCGAGGCAACTTCACCGCCGCATAGACACCACAACATTGGACTTTTCTAAACATCTGTACCCACTGGAACCATCATGGGTCGCGAGGATAGCCCCAAGAGGCGAAGGCTCGACTCCGACCACTTCTCAGTACGCCCGCGACCATGGACCTCGAAGACTGACAGACATCGAGACTCTGCCGCATCCTCACGCGCGCATACTCCAAGGATTTCCAGCAGCGCTTCCACGCCTCACCAAAAGACCTTTGAAGGCAGCGAGCCCATGATAGATGAAGAGGATACGGCGGCTCTGGATCGGGATTGGTATGGAGGAGAAGAGAACGGGCATACCTTCGGGGACGATACCCATAACCCTTTCGGAGCGGCTGACAACACATGGCTGGAGCAACAGCGGGAAGCCGCCATGGCCGACAAGAAAAAGAATCACCGGATGACCGCCCGGTCGGTACAGAAACAGAAGGATGTGGATGCGTGGGAGACAAATCGCATGCTCACGTCTGGAGTTGCTCAACGCCGAGACTTTGACGCCGACTTCGACGACGATGAAGAGGCTACTCGTGTTCATCTCTTAGTACACGATCTCAAACCACCCTTTTTGGATGGACGGAAGGTCTTCACGAAGCAGCTAGACCCAATCTCTGCGGTGAGAGACCCGCAGAGTGATATGGCAGTTTTCAGCCGGAAGGGCAGCAAAGTCGTCAAGGAAAAGAGACAGCAAAAGGAACGGCAGAAGCAAGCTCAAGAAGCTACCAATGTGGCCGGTACTGCTTTGGGAAATGTCATGGGCATCAAAGAAGACGAGGGCGATAGCGCCGCGCCGATACCAGGGGAAGATGAGAAGAATGGGGGGAGCAAATTCGCGTCTCATTTGAAGCAGAACGAAGGCCAGAGTAACTTCAGCAGAAGCAAAACTCTTCGAGAACAACGCGAATATCTTCCAGCCTTCGCGGTTCGAGAAGAACTCCTTCGAGTCATCCGTGACAATCAAGTCATCATTGTAGTGGGCCAGACAGGGTCCGGGAAAACAACTCAACTCACTCAGTTTCTCTACGAAGATGGTTATTCTAAACTTGGGATGATAGGGTGCACACAACCCCGCCGTGTTGCTGCGATGAGTGTTGCTAAGCGTGTCAGTGAAGAGATGGAAGTTAGACTGGGCGGTCTCGTGGGGTACGCTATTCGATTTGAGGACTGCACCAGCAAGGAGACTGCCATCAAATACATGACAGATGGTGTGCTTCTTCGAGAATCGCTGGTGGAAGCCGATTTAGACAAATACTCGTGCATCATCATGGACGAAGCTCACGAGAGGGCTTTGAACACCGACGTGCTTATGGGACTGATCAAGAAAGTCCTTGCTCGTCGAAGAGATCTTAAGCTCATCGTCACATCGGCGACTATGAACGCTGAACGATTTTCAAGATTTTATGGAGGAGCACCCGAGTTCTTCATACCAGGACGGACCTTTCCTGTCGACATACAATTCTCACGTTCCCCATGCGAAGACTACGTTGATAGCGCAGTCAAGCAAGTACTTGCGATTCACGTATCACAAGGCGCTGGAGACATTCTTGTTTTCATGACTGGTCAGGAAGATATCGAGATTACCTGTGAGCTGGTCGCGGAGCGGTTGAAGCTCTTGAACGACCCCCCGAAACTCAGTATCCTTCCCATATACAGTCAAATGCCGGCAGACCTGCAGGCGAAGATTTTCGAACGTGCGGCTCCCGGCGTACGAAAAGTCATCGTAGCCACCAATATCGCCGAGACGAGTTTGACGGTTGATGGCATCATGTACGTTGTGGATGCAGGGTTTTCGAAGCTCAAAGTCTATAATCCTCGCATGGGAATGGACACTCTACAGATCACCCCGATATCACAGGCAAATGCTTCCCAAAGAGCTGGACGAGCTGGTAGAACTGGACCCGGGAAATGTTTCCATCTATATACGGAAAGGGCGTTCCGAGACGAATTTTATATTCAAACGATACCCGAGATTCAAAGGACTAATCTCGCCAATACTGTCCTTCTTCTCAAGTCACTCGGTGTGAAGGACCTACTCGACTTCGACTTTATGGATCCCCCACCGCAAGATACCATCACAACTTCGCTGTTTGATTTATGGGCTCTCGGTGCTCTCGATAATATAGGCGAACTTACGCCTTTAGGAAAGACCATGACCGCCTTTCCCATGGATCCATCATTGGCCAAACTCATCATCACATCGGAGGATTACGGATGTAGCGAGGAAATGCTTACCATAGTATCAATGCTATCGGTACCAAGCGTCTTCTATCGCCCCAAAGAACGACAAGAGGAGTCTGACGCAGCGCGGGAAAAGTTTTTCGTTCCAGAATCTGATCATCTAACCCTCCTTCATGTCTACACCCAATGGAAGATAAATGGCTATTCCGACGGCTGGTGCATTAAGCACTTCCTTCATCCGAAGGCTCTCCGCCGAGCGAAAGAGATTCGGGACCAACTCCAGGATATCATGAAGATGCATAAGATGCAGTTCACAAGCTGCGGAACAGACTGGGATGTCATTAGAAAATGCATCTGCTCCGGCTACTACCACCAGGCCGCAAAGGTGAAGGGCATCGGTGAATACATCAACTTACGCACGAGTGTAACGATCCAGCTACATCCTACTAGCGCCCTATATGGACTCGGCTACCTACCCGACTACGTGATATATCACGAGCTCATTTTGACCTCCAAGGAGTACATGTCCTGCGTTACATCTGTTGATCCTCATTGGTTAGCAGACTTGGGTGCTGTCTTTTACTCGGTCAAAGAGAAGGGCTACTCGGCTCGTGATAAGAAGGTCACGGAGATGGAATTCAACCGCAAGGCCGAGTTGGAAGCCCAATTTGCTGAAGACAAGGAACGAGAAGCGCAGCGGCTGGCGAAGGAGGAGATGGGGCCAGCTGTTAAGAGGCCGGTGACATCTGCGGTACGAAGAATCACCACGCAGGGCACTGTGAAGCGGCCAATGACTCCGAGGATGGGTCGTGGTTTCTGAGTAGTTTATAGGATATCGTCCATCTTCGGATCAATACTTAATTGAATATCGTACCACATCAGAACTGAGGTGGTGAGAGCCTACTGTGAGCTTGATCTGACCAAACTCTGATGCTTGAGATGTCTCAGCGCTTTTCAGGGGGAATAAAGGCACAAGCTGCCCAAATTGGCTGGACCCTGTCAAGGGTTTCTATTCATTTCGGCCAGAAAGTGACACTGATCTACAAACGCCCATAATCTGCCACCGCGCAATGAGGCACCGCTCAGCTAAACGTGAAAACATCCTATGATGAAATTTATCTTTCAAGTTCCTGAGTAGTTAGATTACACGTGACTTCGGCTTCTTGACGTACGGCGGCCAACGCTTCACCTCTCCAAAGATGCCCCACGCAGCAAAGTACCATCTCTATCCACCTCCGGCCGCTACAAACCGCTACACTGGCTATCGAGACACCTCTTCAGACTGTTGATCGCGAGATTTTACCACCAAATCGTCTTGCTGCTCATGGCAATGACGCAGGCGAGAGCCAACCCTCCTATGCAAGATCCACAAATCCTCGCAGACTTCTAAAGCCCCTACCTACGGCGCCGCCCAGTCCTCCGAAACCTGCTCGAAGATATGCGATACATCCACTGGGTACGTCTTTAGGCAGGGGGGCTGTCGCGACGTCGTCACAAAGTCGAGTCTGGGAAGATACTTGGCTGTATAGTTGCGAACACCAACTGCGCCTGAGGGATACTATGGACTCGATCATTTGGATAAAGCTGGGTCTTGTGAGAATCAAGTATATGGAAATGGCGGTGGGCGAGTGGAGAATCAACGGATCTCGAGACTTGCATGATGGATACCGCAGCTTTGGTCTCGAACTGCAGGACTGGGCCGTCGACCTATGGCATTCTTCATGCTGTCCGAGTCCCTAAACAAATAGATTTGCTGTTCAGATGCTGCTAACAGTTGTAGTGCATAAGCTGATAAACGCGCTTCGTGAATGAAAAGTAAGGCGCATGTAATTGCATAATTCTGTTCCTAACGGCTGCTTTCGCTTCTTCAGAATCTGGGAACATGATCTGTCTATCTGCTCTGGGCGGGTTACCAGAGCGGCTGGTTCTTTCTCTTGTATCTAGGTATACTCGCTTTCGAGCGTATTTCTTCAATCTCTAAATAATGTTTACCTTCAAGTCTTCCTCTCATATTCTGTTTGTCTCTCAAACAGTAAAAACAACATCAGAAGTATCTGCCAACTTTTCCAGGTTGTTGCCATTGTTGATGTTGCCGCCATCATTTAGAGCGATATCAATTTTCTCCTTTGATACAAGTTCAGAGTTTCCATTGCAACAAACAACAGTGTCTCCATAAACATTTCGATTGACATCCAATTCATCCAAAAAGCGTTGCACGTTGCGATACCACCTGAATCCATCTCTATTCTGCTTAGAAAGCTGAACACGTCCACGAACAGATAAGGCCCGCCTCTTATGCGCATACGATCGAGTTTGGATCCAGCGCTTTTGAATGCCTATTGCGGCAACCAAAAGGGTGAGCCAAGTTTGACCTTCTTATATTTAGAAAGACTATAGACAAAGCTAACCATCATCACTCAGGTCAGGCACTGGCATCCGCTCTTGCACGCAGTTTCGCAAATTTCCGAACACTGGGCGCGACAACGTGAAATACTTGTCCCATAGCGCGATTCCCCCCCGCTTTGACAACGCGACTATCAATATAATGCTCGTTACGGTCTTCTTCGTCCCATGAACGCTTTTGCGCTACCCGCAGAGACAGTCTCCATTTCCGAAGGCTGGAGGTGTAGATCACTCCGCCGGCGCAAGATCAGTACGTGCCATGCAATCGCCACCTACCTCTTCTGGTGATATTGGACGGGATCTTTCTATTACACATCGTGCCCAAGCTGCTCCGGAGTGTTGTCAGGTGCAGGCCGACAAACACGTCGAATACGCACTGCTTGCCGGCATGCGCTCACCAGTTAGCCTTCCTGGGTGTGAAGCGGAAGTCCAGGGATACATGCGAGTTTCTCAGGTACTTGCTGTACACTCTCTCAAAGCTTGTCTATACTCGCCTAGCACTGCTTGAGATTCTCCATCATGTCACTAAAATTCGTAAAGCGATAGGTCTGGCCGACTCGATGGCTGTCCGGGCCACCTCAAACTGTGCTGGACTACGACTTTGTTTTCAAACAGCCGCCGTATATACAACCAGTTCGAAATACGGGGTATGAATCGTTACTATACAATCTCCGGGCTGTCGCTTGCAAGATCATTCACCTGTGAGCGGTCGGGTGTCGGCTTCCGCCTTCGGCCGTCGCAAACCTTGGAGCCAAACAATGAGAGGCAACTTTCAGGAGCGGTCAAAGCTGCGCGCTAGCCGAATCCATCACAACAACACGAAACGGCCGGCCTTCGCACACCCCGCACTCTGAAAGCAATTGCAATCCTGGGAGACGGCTTAGATACGGTCTGTGAGTCTCCTGCGACTTTCGCGAAACTTCCGCGACCATTATTGAGCACGTGTTGACCGATCTGCAGGCGGTTTGGGCTGGCCTTGGCACGTGGCGGCCCCAACACCAACTTCGGTTCTCAGATTTGAACAGCTTCCTCCACCAAACTCACTCTCCCACACCACCTTCCCGAATCCATCAACAACATCCGCTACCATCGACGCCATCGTCAACACCATCATTTGCAACCTGCTCCCGTGCCACAGCACGCTCTCACCACTGTTTTCGCGACCCGGAGCCAACGCTACGCGTCATTCTGCCCGTGCTACCCCAGGCGCGACTCCATACAATGGCAGACTCATCCACCCCAGCCGCACCAACAGAGGCGCTCGCGGTGAACGCGGAGCCGACGCGTTCAGCTGAGCCCTCGACGGCCTCTGCTCCTACGGAAGCTGTCGCCGCGGAAGGCGACGACGTCACTAAGTCCGCCGAGCCCGCTGCTGGTAAGTGAGGCTCTATCGACCACGATAAGCTGCTCGCTGACGAACTTCCTTCTAGCAGGAGACAAGCCCACACCCGTCCCGACCGCGCCTACCACATCTGAGGAGCTCACTGCTACCGCTGCAAACATTGAGAACACGGATGACAATGGTGAGCCTACAATAGAATAAAGAGCAGTGATGAGCTGCTCCTAGTTCGGAGAAGGTGCACGTTACTCGGATGCTAACATTGGCTTTGTAGGCTCTGAAGCCCCGACTGCGGCTGCCACCAATGGCACACCAGCCTCTGTCAAGAAGGGCGGCCCTAGGAGGAAGTCTGGCGCAGGCGTTCCCGAACATAGCAAGAAGAAGGCTTTGAGTCGCAAGAAGTCTACCGTGACACTGCGCCTCGACGTGGAGCCTGGTCAATACTGGTTTGTTGCCATGCGAGGCTTCCCTCCTTGGCCGGTCATCGTGTGCGACGAGGAGATGCTCCCCGAGAGCCTTCTCAGCAAGCGTCCTGTAAGCGCGAAGCGATTGGACGGCACATATCGCGAAGATTTCCAAGTAGGTGCTAAGAATGCCAAAGATAGGCGGTATCCTATCATGTTCATGGGAACTAACGAATTGTGAGTTCCCCCGTCTCCCCTGTTCTGCGATTGTTACCTGGCAGAGCGCTCTCTGAATTCTCTGTAAGCTAACGCACTTGATGTACAGCTCGTGGCAAGTCAACACAGACCTTCAGCCTATTGACATGGACGGCCTGAAGAAGGAAGTCGAGGATGACAACCAGGGCAAGAAGACGAAGGCTTTGTGGGAGGCCTACAAGGTCGCCGCAGAAGAGCACGATCTGCCTTGGTTCAAGCATATGCTGGCGGAACACGAAAAGGCTACCTTAGCCGAATCCGCAGCATTCGAGGAACAAGCCGAGAAAGCTGTGGCCATCAAGAAGGAGAAGAAAGAAAAGGGTGGACGACGCAAGAGCGCTCCTGTTGTCGACGAAGATGTTGAGATGGAGGACGGAGTAGACGGGGAAGCAGCTCCAAAAAAGGCGAAGGCCACCAAGAAGCGCAAGAAGGACGCGGACAGTGACGCGGAGGGCGAAAAGGTGAAAACCCCTCTGAAACCTGGTTTTTTCATTGCTAATGTTGTTTCCAGCCGGCCAAAACCCCAAAGACCAAATTGAAGCTCACTAACAAGACCCCGAAAGATGAATCTGCTGTGAAGCCCAAGAAAATCCCCAAGCCAAAGAAGGCTAAGGCCAAGGCTGAGAGCGAAGATGAGGAAGATTCCGCAAAGGCGGAAGAGAAGCCAATGACGGAGGAAGAACGCAAGGAGAAGCGTTCGAAGGGTGGTTCGTTTTGACGTTCAACTGGAAGTAAGACCGCGCTGACTTTTTACCAGTACTCTATCTTCGACACCGACTCCAGAAGGGTTTCCTGACTCGCGATCAGACCCCTAAGGAAGAGGAGATGGCTACCATGTCTGACTACTTCAAGCAGCTCGAGAACTATACCGACCTTGAAGGTGAAATCATCAAGAACACCAAGATTCACAAAGTTCTGAAGGCCATAATCAAGCTAGATTCGATCCCTAAGGAAGAAGAGTTCAAGTTCAAGTCGCGTTCCGCCGATCTTCTCACTGGATGGACCTCCGTACTATCTTCTGATATGGAAACCCCAGTGGTAGCTCCCGCAGCTCCCTTGCCAGCCACGACAAACGGCGTGAATGGAGAGAAGGCCGAGTCGAAGCCCGAAGAGCCGGTCGCCCCTGAAGCCCCTGCACTAGCAGCACCAGCTAAGACACCTGCTGAAGTTGAATCCACGAAGAAAGCCGATGTTGATGGTGATGTGCCGATGGCGGATGCCAAAGCCGAGGCACCGGCCACTGAAGAACCTGCGGCTTCTACTGAGGCGGTTATCGAGCCAACCGCGGCTACTTGAGGAGCGCAACTAGATCTATTCCATCTTAGGAGCAGGCTAATTAGTCTTGTCCAGCGCTTAGAGTACAGGCACCTGGTACAATGAACTAATTTGCACTACCTTGCAATTCAGCTACTTTTGGCTTCTATACGGGAGCAGCGCGCGAAAAATCAGGCTAGTCTGGGTGCCGATGCTTTCTGACACTGCTACTCTCAGTGGCTTTCACTTTTTGGACGAAGAAAATCCCTAACGAGTAGTTGAGGGGCCTCTCTTTTCTTTCTGCACGGCTACAAGCGAAACTGTACATATGCTTGATCTTGGCTTCATTGGGTGGGACACGGGGGGAGGAGGCTCTTTTTATCGGATCGGGGATCGGAAATGGTGGGCGGCAGAAGCGATGAGGCAATGGTCTTTCATTACTTTAGGGTCTTGCATATCAATCAAGCTGCCTGCAATGATGCTAGTTCCGAACGTCTGTGCCGTGAGGGCGAGGATTGAGATTAGAGGCTCTCAGCGCAGCTCGCATGTAGGCTGTCGTCTCGACGGACAACTTGAAACCGAAGTGATTCTAAAAGCGGTAATACTATCATTTCCAGTGTCTGGATCACTGCACACATGGTAGTGGAACAACTCTCTTCGTGACTAATTTGGACAAGAATGTCGTCACATGCCTCGTAGGCGTGGGGTCGCAGTTGATATTGTGAAACATCCCTGGAACAGATGTCAACTCTGGTAATGTAGTACAAAGTCTACTCTCTAGGCGAGAAGCTGCTTCTAGGACGGAAATAGGGCCTGTTGGATTCGTGAAAATATGTAGCATTGCGTAAATTTAGCACTTCGTGCGGAGCCGCTGCGTTCAGTCTATCACCGCCGGGGGCGGAGCGATCCTTGGCGCGGCTTTCCAATAGGTGCCTGCTTCACGCGCCTCAGCCCTTTTGCGACAGCTGTCCACATCATCGACCTGTTGCTCCTCCATCCTTCCCTCCCCACCTATGCATCATGCGATTCCTTAAGGGCATACTGCTGCCCGCCCTATTGGTGGCGATCGGACCGGCGTCCGCAAAAGACAAGAAAGGCCCCGAACTAGAGACCAAGGCCTTCGAAACCCGAACCCAGAATCTATTCTACTTTGACGACTCGGAGATTGTGCTGGTCACGGAGCCTTTGAAGGGGACAATATGGCGATCAGAAGATGCTGGGAAAGAGTGGAATCCGGTGAAGGACATACCCGATAACAAGGCTCTGGGTGTTCTCAAGAACCCTTTTGATAATAAGGTGGCGATTGTGTTTGGCGGCGACTCAACACATTGGATTACCTACGACCAGGGCGAATCGTGGACCGCTTTTGATACAGACGGGGCTATAGCGTTGGGAGGCTCCCCCGTGAGCTTTCACGCAAAGGATAGCAAGAAGATCCTCTTCCATGGAGGTGACGAATGCTCGGATTTCTTATGCCTAGGGAAGGTGAGCATTACTTCTCAGCTTTAAGATTTTTGTGTAGTCATCGTTGCTAATATCCATGACATTAGACTTGGTACACCGAGGATGGCTTCAAAACCACCAAGCTCCTCCGCGGCGATCGCAAGATGTGTATATGGGCCAAGAGTACAGATCTCTTCCTAGCAAATGACGAAGGCAAGCACGACGACCGCGTTCTATGTATTGTCAAGGGCAAATACTCCAGGCTGGTGAAGGATTTCAAGATGGTCATCTCTGACAAGTGAGTTGGACATTTGAGCAATCATGCTCGCGGACAACCCTGCAAACTCCTATGAACAATGCTGACCAGAACAGCTTCTTCGATGACGAAGAGGAACCCGTCATGTCGGCTGGCCGCACCGTGTCTGGGATATCCAACATGGCTGCGGTCAAGGGGTACATTGTTGCAGCTGCTAAGGCACCGGGCAGCGCCGAACTTGCTCTCTATGTCACGGACGATACAATCACTTGGCACCGAGCGGAGTTCGGTGACCACAAGGTCGAAGAGGACGCATACACAATCCTCGAGTCTACGAATTATAGCGTCCAGGTCGATGTCAATACCAACAAGTGGGCCTCTGTCGGGGCTCTCTTTACCAGCAACTCTAATGGTACCTACTTCACCAAAAATATCGACCATACGAATCGTGACCGTGAGGGATACGTCGATTTCGAAAAGATCTCCAATATTCAGGGAATTGTCCTGGTGAACGTGGTTAAGAACTGGGAAGAGGTAGAGAAATCCTGGGCCGTGAAGAAGATTGCTTCTCAGATAAGTTTCGACGATGGTAGAACTTTTGAGAATCTCAAAGTCGATGACAAGGACCTACATCTGCACTCGGTCACCAATCTGCGCAACAGTGGAAGAGTTTTCTCCAGCCCTGCGCCAGGAATTGTCATGGGTGTGGGCAATACCGGCGAATATTTGAAACCGTATGGAGAAGGGGATCTCTATGTGTCGGATGACGCTGGACTTACTTGGAAATTGGCCCTAAAGGAGGCGCATAAGTACGAATTTGGCGATGCCGGATCGGTTCTTGTTGCTGTCTTCGACGAAGGCGAAACCGATAAGATCTATTACTCACTAAAGCACGGTCGACCGGACACCTGGGAGAAATTCGATATGGGATTTAAGTTCAAGGCTTTCGAGCTGACCACGATACCGGACTCGACAAGCTTGCAGTTTATTCTCACTGGGATAAGGCGCGGGAAGGATAACGATGCTGAGCACTTCATTTCTTCCCTGGACTTCTCAGCGCTCCATGAAGGAAAGTGTAAGAAGAACGATTTCATCAATTGGAATGCGCGAGTAGATGACGATGGCAAGCCGATTTGCGTCATGGGCCAAGAACAAAGTTTCCGTCGACGGAAATGGGATGCCGATTGTTTCGTGGACGAAGAGTTCAAGGACCCGGTACCCGTGTTCAAAAAATGCGAGTGCACGGAGAGAGACTTCGAGTGCGACTTCAACTTCGTCCCTGAATGGGACGGCGACAAGAAGAAATGTGTCCCCTCAGGTGCCTTGACCGCTCCGGAAGGAGAGTGCGAAGGCGACCAAAAGACCTATACAGGTAGCTCCGGGTGGCGATTGATACCCGGAAACATGTGCGAAGGCGGTGTGAAGAAAGACAAGCCAGAGGAGCGACAATGCTCCGACACCAAGGTTCCGCCATCAAGTGGTGACATAACACAGAAAATAACCCAATTCAAGGGCCAAGGTTTCCGCGAACACTTCTATTTGGAGCGAGGGGGCGTCGCTCATGAGAAAGACGAGACCATCGTAGCGCTGACAAGCGAACGGGAGGCGTGGGTTACTCATGACCATGGCAAGAGCTGGAAGAAGTTGGTCGATGATGACATTGTGGCTATCTACCCGCATCAATACAACAACGACTACGTGTACCTAATCACGGCCACTAATAAGGTATATTACTCTGAAGACAGAGCGCTAGAGAAGGTCATGAAGCATTTCGACGCGCCTACTGCACCGAATACACAGATGCTACAGATTATGGGCTTCCATCCACAGCAAGAAGACTGGCTTATCTGGATCGGTGCCGAGGACTGCAAAGCTGGGCAAGATGGATGCCACTCCACTGCGTCCGTATCCACGAAGAACGGTCAAGAGTGGAAGGCGTTGACTACTTTTGTCAAGAAGTGCCAGTTCATGTGGCGAGAAGATGGCCGACAAGTTAACGAGAAACTCGTCTTCTGCGAGCAATACGCCAAGGAAAACCCAGACGAACCATTGCAGCTCGTAGCTAGTGAAGACTGGTTTGAGCATAAGGACATTCGATTCAACGATGTTGTCGAGTTCGCGACAATGTCGGAGTTCATCATTGTGGCGTCAAAGACGGAGGACCGCAAGTCGTTGAAGCTGGATGCTAGTCTCGACGGGAAAGTGTTCGCCGATGCGAAGTTCCCTCCGAAGTTCAACGTCGACCATCAACAAGCGTACACGGTCTTAGATAGCTCTACGCACTCGATCTTCCTTCATGTCACTGTCAATCCAGCGAGAGAGCAAGAATATGGCACGATTATCAAGAGCAACAGCAACGGCACATCCTATGTTCTAAGCATTAACGATGTCAACAGAAACACGGCTGGCTACGTTGACTTTGAGAAGATGCAAGGCATAGAAGGAGTTGCTCTTGTCAACGTTATTGCTAATCGCGAGGCCGTGGACGGCGGTGCGAAAAAGCAGATGAAAAGCAAGATCACACACAATGACGGCGCCGACTGGGCTTTCCTCGCTCCCCCCGCAAAAGACTCAGATGGCAAGAAATACGACTGCTCCGGCGATCTTAGCAAATGCTCCCTTCATCTACATGGATATACGGAACGCGGAGACCCACGGGAGACGTTCTCTTCACCAACTGCCGTCGGCTTGATGATGGGTGTAGGAAACGTGGGCGAAACTTTAAGTCTGTATGATGAAGGCAGCACTTTCTTGACTCGTGACGCTGGGATTAACTGGATTGAGATAAAGAAGGGCCCATATATGTACGAATTTGGCGACCAAGGCTCTGTGATCGTCATCGTTCGTAAAAACGAAGACACAGATCACGTGTACTACTCGGTTGACGAGGGTAGGACACCCTTCCAACTACACAGGTTTAGCGATCACGCAGTCAGGATCGATTCCATCACGACGGTTCCTAGCGACACATCTCTCAACTTTTTACTATGGGGCAAGGACAAGAAAGGGCCCATCACGGTCAACCTCGACTTTTCTGGTAAATTCGACCGGATTTGCGACCTCGACGAAGAAAACCCCGAAGCTGGCGACTACGATATTTGGATCCCCGGACATCCTTCGCAAGAAAATAACTGTCTGTTCGGCCATGTGGCGGAGTATCACAGGAAGAAGGAAACCTCCACTGATTGCCTCAACGGGAAGAAGATTGATCATCTGCACAATATTGCTAGGAACTGCAGCTGCACCAGGAGAGACTTTGAGTGGTAAGTAACCTTTTCACATGGGAGATGTGAACTTGCAAAGCTAACGCACATCTAGTGACTACAATTTTGAGCGCCAACCTAGTGGCGAATGCACACTCATTCAGGGCCTTTCCGTGCCCGACCCCATCCAGGCGTGCAAAGACAATCCCAAATTGAGGGAATACTGGGCTGTGACAGGCTACCGCCGAATTCCTCTATCCACCTGTCAAGACGGCAAAGAAATGGACCACACGAGTCAAGTCCTCCCTTGCCCTGGCTGGGAAGGCGAGTATGAGAAGAAGCACGGCATCTCTGGCTTCGGCCTCTTCTTGGCTATCGTTCTCCCCATCCTCGCGGCGGCAGGCGTCGGCTACTGGGTCTGGGCCAACTGGGATGGCAAATTCGGCCGGATTAGGCTAGGCGACGGGGCACCCAGTTTCGACAGCAATAGTCCTTGGATCAGCTGGCCCGTGGCCGCCATTTCAGCGCTCGTGGCCGTGGTGGTCGCAATTCCGATGGTGATCGGGTCGGCGTGGCGCGCTGTGTCGAGCCGGATGGGCGGAGGATACGGGGGCAGGACATTCACATCACGAAGCTCTTTTGCGCGCGGTGGAGACTATGCAGTGGTGGATCCGGACGAGGGCGAGTTGCTGGGCGAGGATAGCGATGAGGAAGTGTAAGCTTTGGACATTGATCAGGCTAGGGGATGATTATAGATGGGTGTGATTATGGGAGCGCGCTCGGACTGGGATTTTGCATTGCGTATTGCCTCCCTATGTTGTACTGTACCGTACCTTGGAAATTGTACATTTTTTCTTGCTATCACTATCTGTGTATGAGAGGTGCTCGGAGATTTGGAGTTTGTGAGACAGGGATCGGGAGTTTGTGTTGATACAGTGCGCGAGAGAATGTATAATGCGTGCACGACATGTGCTCGACGCAGATGATGGGATGTTGCGTGATGAGGTGACACTGCGGAGCTTGGTTGTTTAGATAGACAGAGCTTGATGTTGTAGTACATATATGAACTGTTCTGTAGAGTAGGAAATAATACGTGCTTGATGTATTCAGGTATGCAGCAGGCTCCAGCAGAGCTGGCTTGACAGCAAACTCTACTTCTCGTAGGAACTGTGCGCAAAGCGATGGATCACTAAGAAATCCACGTCAAACGTTAAACAGACTCCACAACCACACTTCTCACAATGCATGACTACAGCTTACTATCGTACCTACCTCTATATCCAATCGTGAAGTCCTCCCCCCTCGACTAACGCACCTCCACGACTCGACTGCGTTCGAGGCTCCCATCCAGCGCCATCCCTCTGCAACCTACTGCATCGGTGCACCGATCCCGCCCGCCCCCCATTCAGGCAAGCAGCGCCGGATGCAACGAAACACGGCACCGATCCGCACCACGGCTCGCGTTCGAAACATGCGCTGCGCACACGAGGACGGTCCCGAGGTCAGTCCTCTCAATCTCCCCCTAGGGCGCCCTCCCACAGTCATGTGTCTCTCCGCCGTCCGCGAATCCACGTGAGCCGGCCGTATCGTTGGCCACGGAGGGCCGTCCCGTCGCCAGCGGAGATCGCGATTCCAAAAGCCAGGACTGGCTTGCGAGCCCTCTGTCGACGTCGGCATTGCGAAGCGTGCGCGCGCCGCCCCCTGGATTTTACAGAGTCTTCATGCGCAAGGGCAGGTCGGCGCGGGACTGGCTGGCTGGGCGCGCGTTTCCACGGCGGTGGGCCGGTTTCAGGAGCGGTGGGCCAATCGAGGCGGCGGGCCCTGAGGCTTGCATGACGCCTGGGAGATGTCGAAACTGCCCGGCGGGTGGCTTTGTTTGGGCTGGCCTATGGGAGGGCGAGGGGGAGGTGTTTTAGGCTTTTTGGGAGGAGTGCCGGGTGTGAAAACTCTTGAGTGGGACGGGGGTAGGGGTCTGTGGTTTATGGGGTATTAGGGTCTCGTATTTGAGTGCTGGCGGGCGGGAGGAACCGCGGCTTCCTGGGCATCGAGATTGAAGACAGAGCTTCATTGTGAGTGTGTGTACACATAGTTACCGTGGTATGAAGGCCCCCAGCAGGCTCTCAGAGACTGGTTTGCGGCGAAGGCATATCATCTTAATGGTCATAATCACTCGCTGGACCAGCAAGAAATGTTCATGCAGACGAGCCGCGCTGAGTACGGTGTAAGATTCCGGATATGGTGATGGTTGCAAGGTGCAGAAACTGCCTACTGCACCCGTGGACGGCTCTGCTCGCCAGGCACGCGGCCTTCACCAGCGAACGGGCGCCAGCGCACATTGGGCCGGCCAAGGTGTTTCAGTTGCGAGAAGTCGTCGTGCTGCTTTGGTGTTTACCGCCTCGCCAATGTGCGTAGGTACATGAGCACCGTCGGCCCCGGCCTCTCCAACGACGGCCTCATCGCTCTTGCTGCCAGCTGCGGAGTCACAGTCTTTTTTTTCCTTTCCATCCACCCTCTTTTACATTAAGCCTTCGACAGCGCCCTGTGCCCTGTCTTCCCTTCGTTCTCCATACCCCATTCTTCTCTTCACTTCACTCACTTCAATCCGGCATCTTTTGCCCTGCGTGCTGGCACGTTTGACGACTTGACAAACCCTCTTTACACTTGAAACGGAGATTGTTCAACCTCGCTCACTCGCTGCGTCGGAGTAAGTACCAAACACCTCCTCCACTCAGTCTGTCAATGCCTTGTCTGCTCGCCGCCTGTTTGCCAATGCTGCCCCAATCTGGAACAATATCTTTGTTTCCTCCACAATGCCTTGTCCCTTGACTATATCTAGCAATGTGCGCCTCGCACATAGGTTGCTGTCACTGTACAATCTGTCATTGTCACCTTCACTACACGCTCCATAAATACTCTCTTCTCGTACCTTCACTCATTCAGGCCTCCGCTGACCTTTGCAACAGCTATTTCGACATCCCTTCACTAGTGCAATGCATCAGGCCCTTGCGCTCAACTTTCATTCAAATCACGTGCTCCAGAGGAGTCTACCAACCTTCAACCTTTCCTTCAACATGGCAACTTTATTCAGGATCACCGCTCTTCTTGCGACCTTGGCTTCTACTGTCATCGCCGCGCCTACTCCCGGAGTTGGGGCCGGTTTCATATCAAACGTCACTCCCGGCGCTCACCAAACCGGTGGCGACGAGTATGTCGTTATCTTCAACAACTCCCAAGCAACTACTCCTCATGTCGCTGAAGTGCTCTCTCGCATCCAGCTAAATGTCGAGCACTCCGACGTCCGATGGACATTCAACAACTCTGCCTTCCGTGGTTTCGCCGCCAACATGAAATCTCATTGCATCGACGCCCTCAACGCCATGGAGGACGTTGCTCATGTCGAGAAGGCCATCGAGATCTCTTCCTACGACACCCGATCGGGCGCTACCTGGGGCACTCAGCGCATTTCAAGCTCGTCGGCAGTGCAGGGCTCCGCAACTGACCTTGACTTCACCTACAACTTTGAGGGAGCCGACGGAACCCAGGGACAAGGTGTCGATATCTACGTCGTAGACACAGGCGTCCGCGTTACCCATGGCGTCTTTGGAGGTCGTGCTACCCAAGGGTTCTCAGCCGACAAATCCGATAACACTGATGGTGATGGCCACGGTACACATACTGCAGGCACAGCCGCAGGGGCTGTATTTGGCGTAGCTTCCGGCGCGAATATCATTGCAGTCAAGGTTCTCAACGATCAGGGCACTGGCCCGCTCTCTGACAGCGTCGCGGGTATTGACTGGGTTGTTGACCAGCACAACCAGCGCAAGACTCAACCCGGTTTCGTTGGCAGCATCATGAGCATGTCGTGGGGTGTCGGAAGCGTCTCCTCGTCAGTTGACTCCGTCATCAAGGCGGCCAGTGCTGCTGGAATCCACATTAGCGTAGCAGCCGGCAACTCAGGCGCCGACGCCTGCGACTCCAGCCCTTCGGACAATGGTGGGCCGAACAGCGCTGTCGTTTCCGTGGGCAGCATCGACATCGACGATGGCATCTCTACCTTCTCCAACACCGGCAAGTGCACCGATATCTATGCTCCCGGCAAGGACGTTATCTCTGCGTGGAACACCGCCGACAACGTTATCAACACTCTCAGCGGCACCAGCATGGCTTGCCCCCACGTCACCGGCGTCATGGCTTATATGATGGCCCGGGATGCTAAGCTCGCAGCCGACCC
Organism: Lophium mytilinum; assembly: GCA_010093605.1. Lineage (NCBI taxonomy): Eukaryota > Fungi > Ascomycota > Dothideomycetes > Mytilinidiales > Mytilinidiaceae > Lophium > Lophium mytilinum. The sequence goes on along the minus strand of MU004185.1, from coordinate 623,310 downwards.
AGCAGCCCTCAAATCTGCCCTCCTCTCTGCAGGTTTGAAGGGGGCTCTCGCCGGAAACACTCAAGCAGGTGATCAGAAGATCCTTGTGTCCAACGGCGAAACTGGCACTGTGAAGAAGTCCAAGCGGACCGTTACCAGCAACATCGCAACCTGGGCCAAGGAGCTCGTAAAGACCACCGAGATCAAGAGGGGGAACCTGAAATTCGCACTCAAGAGCAGGAAAGCGTCGCTACGTTACTGAAGTCGCGACCGTCTGAGGTGGCTCAGCTAGTTTCCTAAACTCGCTCCTTCCACCCTGCGCTACTCCCTACTCCAACGCACTCCCCTACTGAGGTGAGAGTTCTTGTCCCTGCTTCGTAGACCTAGGAATACCCATGTTTTTGTTCTTTTCTTCAATTCTTGTATGTTTGGCAGGCCATAATGCCTTAGTGGCTCTAATTTGTCCGGTATGGCGGTCCGCGGACTTTTGTGAAGTGGATGGTAATGAGGAAAAAATGTGGTTGAAAAGTGTCCAGGGAAGGCAGTTCCCGGCACATGGCTCAAGATGCCAAATGAAATCTGAATCATTGAAAGTTCAAAATTTTGTACACGTATGCAATACTGTGAAGTGCTCCGATTGATTGTGTGAAATTCTGTCAAAAACTAACTCTTTGCACTGGTATAGTACTGTTTGAAGCGCGTCAATATGGGCTTAGGGTCCTAGCTAATGGTGGACTGAGTACACTCGTCTACCATTGTTAAGATTGATCCGATATTTCCAGAAGGAATACAAATTAAAACGAATGAATTGTGTCAACCGATCTTTTGCTCAAGTAAAGTTTATACTGTGTTTTGGGGCTATGGTATACTTCTAGAGGCCTTCCAGAGGGCACATAAACTTTTAGTTAAACGATCTTGTGGCCACACACTGTATTTCAGGCGTGGATACCTATCCAGGACGAGCGGGGAGTTCCTGAAGGGTGAGGTTGAAGGGAAGGCGAAGATGTGCTGAGAGTTCGCTAGCGTGCTGAGATCTACGCCGTAGGTTTCATCTGGTGGAGGACACCTGTGCCTGTTGGAGGAAGCTCTCCGTGACGCGGCTTGAGAGCAACCCACGATCCTTCAACACCACTTCTTTCCTTCTCAATCATGGCCACCTCGCCAGTGGACCCGCTCCTGAAGCAGCTCACCGGCCCTAATACCCGGAGCTTGCTCAGAGTTATAATTCTGCTCACAATTGCTGCTGCGGCAGTGTCGAGTCGGCTCTTCAGCGTTATTCGGTTCGAGAGCATTATCCACGAATGTTAGTCCCTGGAGTGTCTCGACTCGAAACTATGAACAAAGATCAATTGACTGACTGTTGTGTATAGTCGATCCCTGGTTCAATTTCCGAGCGACGAAATATCTTGTCCAGAATGGATTCTACAGCTTTTGGGATTGGTTTGACGACCGTAAGCCCCCTCCTTTGATCTCGACAGCCTCAACATCCCATTGTAAAGGAGAACATATTCTGATCTGGATCACTCCCTAGGAACATGGCATCCGCTTGGTCGAGTTACAGGAGGCACTCTCTACCCTGGCTTGATGGTGACCAGCGGCATCATCTACCACGTCCTCCGCTTCCTTACCTTCCCCGTCGACATTCGGAACATTTGCGTCCTGCTTGCGCCAGGCTTTTCAGGCCTGACGGCGTTTGCTACATACCTCTTGACTAATGAGATGGTCACTTCGCCCTCCGCTGGTCTCCTCGCCGCAGCTTTCATGGGCATCACACCAGGCTATATCTCCCGTTCGGTGGCTGGTAGTTACGACAACGAGGCCATCGCCATTTTCTTGCTGGTGTTCACCTTCTTCCTCTGGATTAAGGCTGTTAAGCTCGGCTCGGTCTTCTGGGGCGCGTTGACCGCGCTATTCTACGGATATATGGTCTCGGCGTGGGGTGGATATGTGTTCATTACGAACTTGCTGCCTCTCCATGCCTTCGTTCTGATCTGCATGGGACGGTATAGCCCGAGGCTCTATGTGAGCTACACCTCCTGGTATGCGCTTGGGACGCTTGCGAGCATGCAGATTCCCTTCGTGGGATTCCTGCCGATCCGGAGTAGCGAGCACATGTCCGCACTTGGTATATGTTCCTGATCGTAACAAATTTGAGCGTAGTCTAACTTGCATAGGTGTCTTCGGTCTTCTCCAAATCGTGGGATTCGTCGAATTCGTGCGCAACCAGCTCCCGAGCAGGCAATTCCAGACTCTCCTCCGAGCGCTCGTCCTTGTAATCTTCGCGGTGTCGTTCGGAGGCCTCGTCCTGCTTACTGTTTCTGGAGTTATTGCTCCTTGGACCGGACGATTCTACTCTCTTTGGGATACTGGCTACGCCAAGATCCATATTCCCATTATTGCCTCCGTTTCCGAGCATCAGCCAACCGCGTGGCCGGCCTTCTTCTTCGACCTGAGCATGATGATCTGGCTTTTCCCGGCCGGTGTCTACATGTGCTTCCGCAAGTTGACCGACGAGCAAGTCTTCATCGTTATATACGCAGTGCTTGCCAGCTACTTCGCAGGTGTTATGGTCCGGTTGATGTTGACCCTCACGCCAATCGTTTGCGTTGCTTCCGCAATTGCATTTTCCCAGATTCTAGACACTTATATGAGCATCGACAGTCCGACGCCAGAGGTTCAAGCAAATGGAACACCTGCTTCAGCAAGCGTAGCAGCAGCTTCAGCTATGCTACCCGACGGGCTCCGCTCTACCAGGAACCCGATCGTCGGGATCTACTCGTATACGTCGAAGCTTACGGTCGTCGCAGCTTCTACTGTTTACCTGATGCTCTTTGTGATGCACTGCACCTGGGTCACTTCAAACGCCTATTCGTCTCCTTCGGTCGTTCTGGCCAGTAGACTTCCCGACGGGAGCCAGCACATCATCGATGACTACCGAGAGGCCTACTACTGGCTCCGCCAGAACACCCCCGAGAATGCTAAGATTATGAGCTGGTGGGATTACGGCTATCAGATTGGTGGAATGGCAGACCGCCCAACGTTGGTCGACAACAACACGTGGAACAACACGCACATTGCCACCGTTGGTAAGGCGATGAGCTCCAGAGAAGAGGTCAGCTACCCTATCATGCGCCAGCATGAGGTCGACTATGTGCTCGTCGTGTTTGGTGGTCTTCTTGGGTACTCTGGTGATGATATCAACAAGTTTCTGTGGATGGTTAGGATTGCGGAGGGCATCTGGCCAGATGAAGTCAAGGAGCGCAACTTTTTCACGGCAAGAGGCGAATACCGGGTTGACGACGAGGCTACGCCAACCATGAAGAACAGCTTGATGTAAGTCTTTTTATTCTATTATATGTGGCATCTACTCACTGTCACATCAGGTACAAGATGTCCTACTACAACTATAACGCGCTGTTCCCCGCTGGACAGGCACAGGACCGTGTCCGAAACACGCGGCTGCCCGCAGAAGGGCCTCAGCTCACTACCATCGAAGAGGCGTTTACCAGCGAGAACTGGATCATCCGAATTTACAAGGTCAAGGACCTTGATAACTTTGGTCGTGATCATGGGAGCGCTGTTGCCTTTGACAAGGGTAATAAGAAGAAGAGGGCGCATAAAAGGAAAGGCGCGAGGACATTGAGAGTAGAGTAAGATAGTCATTTATATGGGTGGGTATGCTTACCGTTGAGGATTTTGGGAATTGTATCAACAAGCGTCACAGGCATGTGGGGGCGTTTGGAAGAATAAAATGAATAGGTCTCTACAAAGGCGGCTGAGATCAAGATCCTGTGGTTGTACGTGAGTAGCCAATGTTGCGGGACTGGCGGCAATTGTGCCTTTTTGGTATGATACCTTACAAGTACCGTTAGATGCCATCGTCTGAGGTGGCTTGGTGAGTTTGTAGGTCGTTCAACATGTTTCACTTGCGTCCTATCATATTTCCAACTGAAACATTGGACCTCCAAACGTGACAACGAAGTGTACGCACAATCAATTCCTGGTGCTGTAGACCTGGTAGATGCGATGCAAGATGGGGAGATAGCAGCTGGATTCAGTCGGGATTTCCCTGTTGTCGCGTCTCAAGCTTTCTTCGATGTGATGGATCGCTAAATTCATATCTCGGTGAAGCGGTTGAGCATGTAGACTTGCCCCATCCAACCATTGAATCACCACACCCGACCTTATCAGCGTCATTGCCTCTTCTCCTCTCAGGTCCTTATCAGTCCTGCATTTTCGTCGTTGCTTTCGTTGGCGCGTGACCAGACTGCCCGTGCGACTTCCTCTTTTCCACGGTCCTCCTACCTGCCCGCGACCTCCGGACTTCTCTCCTCCGACACTGCATCACCACATTGTTCTTTCTTGCCCTTGCTATCCTGTCCAAGCTCCTGCTCCTGCCATCGTCTATATCTCCTCTCTTCGAGAACGGGCGCGAGTCCGGAGTGCACCATGGCAGACCAAGCTTACAACAACGCCTTGAATGCCTACTATGCAGCCTACGCCGCCAACACCGGGCAGCAGCAGCAGTACTACTATCCCGCGTAAGTTTCGTCCATGCATGATCTAGACGCGCGCAGCTAACAGCTGTCGCAGAGTCCAAACGGCTCCCCAAGCAGCTCCAACGCCTCTGTCGCAGCGGGTTGATTCGGCGGGTAACCCAATGCCTCAAGACAACAGCAACAGACAGGTAGCGACGGTGACGACGGCGGTCAATATGCAGCCTGCGCAAAACAGCCAGGTGGTTCCGCAGAGCAGCCAGTCAGTATACTACATGATTCCTGGTTCTGATTTTGCACCGGCACATCCCCCTGCCCCTGATCCATATACCCAGTTAGTCTATCCAAAAAACTCGCATCGCTTCAAAAGCTTTGGTTTATTCGACGCACTCGCGATGTCATTGATTGACGAAAGAAAATTGCGCAGGACCAAGAATCGCGCCAGCTCGACACCAACTTATGTAACTCTCCCTCGATCTTACCCTCCACCGACGCCTCAATACCAAGCCGGATACCCGTATCAGCAGCAACCGGCCCCCCAGACCAAATTGGCTGTAGGCCCGTCGGCGCGATATGAGGGATATGTATATCAGAATGAAGCGTCACCATCGCCATCGCGGTCGTCGTCCGCTACGCAGCCACCAGCGGAGAGAACACACGAATACGAGTACTTCCATTACCGTGAGCAGCAGCCGCCTCCTAAACCAGTACCTCCTCCCGCTCCTCAACCGCCTCCGACCCACGTCATGCACTGCCATGTCTGTATCAAATGCAACCAGCCGCGCTCTAGGAAGTTCCACCACCACTTCCCGGTTATTCCAGGCCAGCCCACGATCCAAGGCACCTGCGCGAAGTGCGACAAGAAAGAACGTGGAAGACCCCGTCGTGTCATCCGCCGAAAGAGCATCATGCGCCGCAAATCTCCAGAAGAGCGTGCCATCCGGATCGAGATCACAAGCCCTGATCGTGAGCGCGGAAGGGCTAGAGGTAGATCAAGCAGCTCAGAGAGGATCGTTGTTCGGCGAACACGCTCCTTGAGTCGCGATGCGCCTCGTGCTCGAGGGCACAGCCGGACGAGGATCACACTTCGCACCTCTTCCACCTCGCCAAGTCCAGTCCGAGAGGTGCGGACGCGGGTAATCCACCGCAGCTCGTCAACCTACAGTTCGCCAGAACGGGAAGTCATCAAGACGAAGACAGTCCGCGAGAGCGTTCACCGTGCGCTGGATGCATATCGATCGCAGTCTCCTTTCGGACATCGCCCGCATACCCGGTCTCCTGAGATCGAAGTCACACATTTCTTAACACGTGAATCGCGCGCAGATGCAGAGCGGCGTATAGCATCTCATCCCGAGGCGTTCAGCTACGGTCATCGCTCGCCATCTCCGTCTCCGCCTCCAGTCCTTCGACGACGTGACAGATCCAGGGTGAGGGGCATACTGCGTTCGTTAAGTCGTACGCGCTCTCCTCCACGCCAGCAGGAGTCGCGTATGAGCAAAGCGAGCATGATGGTGGAAGTAGGGGGCCCTCGGGTCCAATTCGCTCCACCACCGCCGTCCCCGCGACCACGTTCCGTCACGGAGAGCAGTGCCGAATTCTGGCGAGGCCGATCACGGGAGAGGCTGTATGGAGGGGACGCACACTTCAGCAGGGACGAGACGCCGCCGGGTAAGTCCCAATGTACTGTTATCTGACACTGGTCGGGCTGCTTCGATATTTTTATAGAAATCGAACAACGCTAAACTGATTGTTCACAGGCACACGCCTCCAAGACTACAACTACTACCAACCTCCCCCTTCTCGCAGCCCCGTTCCCCGCCCGACTCCTTTCAGTCCCCCGCCGGCGGATCCTGTCAACCGACTAGAACTCGAACTTGAGCGTACTCGCATCTCGGAGGACCAAGGCTTCTACCGCGGTGGGCCAGGAGTTCGCTATATCGTGCCCATCCGCTCGCCGACACCACAGCCGCCACCGCCGCCGCCTGCGCCCCCTGCTCCGCCACCTACCAAACCGCCGTGGGAGGACGGCACTGACTCTGGAACTAGTGAGAATGGGACTGTGGAGTTCGTCGATGTGAAGGAGGTTTGGGGACGTGATGACGATGGGAAGATGGCGAGGTTTTTGGAGGAGACGAGGACGGTTAGAGTGCCGGATAGGAAGGGGGCGGAGAGTGTGATGCAGTATAGAGATGTGTAGGTGGTGTCGGGTGCGAGTGGCGGTGGGGAGATTGGAACGTGTAATAGGGTGCGAGTGCGGATTGGGTTTGGTGCTTGCGTGATCCGGGGAGGAGGGCTCTTAGGCGGGTAGGTAATGGCAGGTATCTTTAGTTTTGGTATATAGATTGCAATGGGAAAGGATCGGCTTTTCCTAAATCAAGTAAGTGAAGCCTTTATGTGGTCTGGTCTGTTCCTCTTGTGACCACTATCACACAGCACGTTCATAGTCTAGTTGTAGAGCAAAGTCCCAAGCAAAGACAGCTACCATTCATCTACCTAAGTACTAACGGAATCCCCTCATGAAAACGCAGTGACCAATCCCAGCTCTCAACCTATCGACTCCTCCCATCATTACACCTCACGTCTCCATCATCCTTCCTCCCGTCTCAGTCCACCACGGGAGCAGTGCTTCACTCCTCCATAGCGTCTTCTCCATGGACCTTCCTGACGTGCTCGTCGCGCTTGTCCTTGCGAGGGAAGGGTCCACGTCTTCTGCCCTGGAGATCTCTCCCACGAGTGAAGCTGCGAGCACAGGTTGGGATGGGGCACCACCACTCTTCATCTTTGATGTGAACGTTCTTCACGTGACGTTCCATGTCTGGGAGACGGGTGAAGATCCTCGGGCAGGGTTCGTGCCAAGCACATGACCACTGAGGTGGCGTATCGGTGTCGGTCGCGGGAGCTATTGGGGGTGCTCCGCCACTGCGGGAAATTAGTAAAAAAAAAAAAACCTACCGAGCCTCCAAATGACCGCCACCAGCCTGAATAGGCAGTGGCTGATCATTCAGAGCAAGGTTTGGTTGGCCGCAAGCAGCCGAGAGGTCCTGGTGCATGAATGTCTCATGCTGGAGAGCAAAGGGCGACGAATCGATGGTGCCCTGCAAGCCAGGGTCCGCGTCGATGAAGATGCCTTGTGCGAAGGCTGAGTCGGCAAAAGGATCCTGAGTTGGCATGAAGGAACTTCCCCCGGTGAAGGGCTGCATGAGAGCCTCGTCCGGATTGGGAAAGGGCGACCAATCAGCGATCTGGTTGGCATTGGCGTCCATGTCGGCTTGGAGGAACGTCGGGTCCTGAGTGGTGAAGGAGGCAGGTGCAGCGCTGAAGGCGTTGGAGTACTGCATGATGTCGGCGTCGGTCAGGAGAAAGGGCGACGAATCGAAGGTTCCGTCCAGGCTGAGGTCCATGTCGAAGCCGGCGAGGTCGGCATGGGAGGAAGCCGTCGTGGGCATCGTGTCGTCGTAACCTTCGAACTGATTGGTGTAAGATTGGCTGGGGTCCATGGTGTCTCGTCGGACGTGTCTGATTTTGGTGAGCGGGAGTGATGGGGGATAGCCTTTCTTTATGGATTTTGGGCTGCAGAGTTTCAATACGGTGTAACAGATTTACCCACCACGCTTTTCCTTCGTTCCTTTGAGCTTAATCTCTATGTGGTAGAGATCTATAAAATCATAAAAGCATCAAGCTTACAAGACGGATCAGCTTGATTGCAGAGAAGAACGAAGAACGAGAAGATAGTAGGGTAATCGTGAAAATAGTAGCATTTATGGGTATATAAATATCATCCAAAGACATCTTAAACCATCAAACCTCATGCCGAAGGACGTCAAGGTAGTTCATTTTCATTCGACGCCAAAACATTCCACCTCGCCCGTTTTTCAATTCCCATGAGCAAAAATGTCCAAATCGATGTCGTTTTCTATTGAATTTGCAGCGACAGCCTTGCGGGAACAGGCTACACAGAATTCATGACTACAGGTCATACAGCTGTTATATAGCTTGCTGGAATATGGTCCCTGCCTGCAATTGCACTGCGGAGAGCGAGGTTAGCAATGAATTTCTAAAAGTTGCACGAGGTGTAGGGTACTTACGCAGTAGCGAACAACTTCTATTCTCCTTTTCGAGAGTTTCGCGGAGGACGAAGACGAGATGGGTTCGGCGCTCAAATGTCGTTTGCGAGGATTAGAGGAGCCCGCTGGTGGCTCGTCAATCAAGATCGGAGATGTGTTAGACCCGTCCGCTGGGCTATGGGTTTGACTATCCGTCGCCTGGCTGGCTGACGGACTGTCGTCGTCCTGGCAATCTTCCCCGCCGACGTCATCCTCGTGATCAAAGTTGTCCCTGTCCATCTCCTTCGTCACTTCTCCTTTTGTCTTCCTCGCCTCTAGACACAGCCAGTTGTTGATGTCCATCTTGTCTCGGAAGTGCTCGTCGATGTGATTGAACCGTTCGTCCCAAGCGGCAGATCGCTTGTTATTCAACGGGATGATCTTTTGACAGAATCCACACCAGAATTGGCCCTGGCCGTTGCGACCGATGCGACATGTCTTGACTTCGCAGGCAGCTTCCTCGCCGGTCACGGCGTGTTTTCCCTTGAGATGATCTTCAAACACCTCACGGCGGTAGAAGAGCTCAGCGCAGCAGGACTGCTCTTTGAATTGTTGACAGCGCCATGTCTCGAGTTGGAAATGCTGAGAGTTTTCATGGCGCTTCCAATCGCTCTTGGAACCGAAGCTTCTCTTGCATTTCGGAAAAGTGCATCCGTATGGTCGTGTATGTCGCTTCATGTGTTTCCTAGATTTAATCAGTGATGGGAAGCGACGAAAAGGAGTGGAGACGCATGCTTACTTGAGATCACATCTACGAGGCAGAATCTTGTGGCACTGCGGGCAAGCTTCGTTACTGCCAGAAAACGGCTTTTGTCTTTGACCAACCAAGTGTTTATTACCCTTGTCACGCTTGATGGCGTCTGCCAAAGCTCGAAGGCCCTTTACTAGCTCGGCTTTCGTCATCATTTCGAGGCTACCTTCTGCTGAGTCATCTGATGATGAAGATCGATCGTTATCAGAGAGGCTACTATTGGAATCATTCATAGAGCGGGGAGAATCCGTTTTGTCTAAACCAGTGGCACGGTTGAGGAGACGCCAGACCGCTTTGTCCAGGGCTTTTCCTTCGGTATGCTCCGGAATCCTCGCTGCAATGAATTTTGAGACCTGGCCAAGAACAGCTCTCTTTTGCTGCTCCGCCTTAGTTTGAGGCTCTCCAGATAGGGCAGTGGGCCGCTGAGGAAGGTTGTTTGCGGATGAGCTGCCTGATGCATTACATGCAACGTCAGCCAACACTCCTAGGTTGGTGCTTGTCGGACTACCTCCCCAAGAGATAGGGGTGTTTTCTTCCATTTGATTAGACTTGCCATGGTCAGATTGCCTATAACCGGGGGATATTTCTCGTTCGGGATGTTGGGAAGATGAGGTGAAGTACTCATGATTGGCGGGTGCGTGATGATCGTCAATTTCGAAGTCTTGATTAACATCTAGATTATCCCAGTTTTGGCGAGTTTGATCAGATGTAAGGCTTGAACCTCCGGGAGTAGTGTATGTCGGCATTGGGAAGCTTTCGAAGCCAATGCCGGCAAGCGTGGTATCCATAGGTGCTACTGACAAGGGCTGAGGGGTTGGAGAGTCCGAGCGTTGCCGCTCGCGCCATAAGGATCTGAAAGAGTTAGTCGTCGATTTCATATCAGCCTTAGTTTCAGCTTACCGTCTGATCAAATCCTCCACGTCCTCATCCTTATGCATCCGATGTATGTGCTGCTTGAAGTTGTCCAACCGCGGCCAGATCTTCCCCTTGTTTCTACAATGCTCAGACGCACACTGGTATGACTTCGTGGTAGTGCCAGTGCTGATGTTGTGTACACTTTTCTTGTGCCGGTTCAGATCGTTGATTGTCGTGAATCCTCTCGAGCCCCTTCGACAGTTCCTGACGGTGCATTTATGCGGTTTTGCATGCTTAAGATGATGCTTTCTGTGTGACGTATCAGCATCGGCTAGCAAAGACATGTGTGATGCTCCTACTTCATCTCGGACGGACACTTGGCTACTTCGCCGCACTCTGAACACGTAAGGGCTTTGAGATTCAGATTCCTGGCTTTGCTAGGCTTAGTACGATCCGCTTTCTCAGCACGGGGATTATTGATAAGAGGAATGGATCCGGGCGCAATATTAAACGTGGTGAAACGGAAGTCGACACCTGCTGGAACATCTTGATTGTACTCTGCGGGCTCCATGCTTGCAATGGATTGCGTCGCAGGTTGTGAAAGAGTGCCATAGCCAGAGTCCCCAGCTACACCAGTTCCAGTACTCTCAAGCTCTGATCCAGGATGGTCACGGTAACTGTTGAACTGTAGATTAGGAACTAGGTTGGAGGACATATCTCTCCCATCCTTCGGGCCAGGAACGCGACCTCGGAGAACCTTCTCAGAATTCCATGGGCCGGCATCTTCGCCGTAGAAACGAGCTATTGGATCAGGAGCCTGGTGTAAGTTTGACATGGACATTCTATTGTGCGATCGGGCAACACTGATGAGTCCATTATCCAGGCTAGGGTCTATAGGATTGATGTTCTCATTATGGCGGACAGGACGGCTAGCTTGGCTGTAGTTATTCTCAGACCTGGATGTTGAGGGAGTCCTCCTTCTTGGTTGCAAGTGCTCTATGCTAGAGGAAGGGCGAAGGCCCAAGTGGCCGGGAGCCCCAACGCTTTGCCTCCATTGTGGATGCAAAGAATTTGCTGAAGAGGGCGTCGGGGCATGGAAGTACTTATCTCGTCAATAAAAGAAGCCTGATATAATAGGGCCTTGGGTGCCTACATCATTTGGTGGAAAATGAAACTGTGGTAGACGCTCTTGTTGCGACATGTCCGACCTAGTCTGGGACATGTTAGCCCTCAACGTCACAGGGGCGCAACACGACTCATTGATGTTTGCACAGTAGGCACATGGAGTTGAGAAATACACAACCGCAGCCGACGAGCGGTCAAGGAGATGCTCAACAGAGACAAACACAAAGTAGAACGGAAGAAAGCGACCTACGGAAAAGAGCGCCTGCAGCCTTGGGCCTAATGAGAAGCCTTGGATAGGCGCGGAGAGGTCAACAGGTCGAAGTCAACGGCGGTGCGTCAAGGAGGGTGCATTAGTACTCCGGCGTCCACACCGCTTGGAGGCTGACACGAGTGAAGGGCTTTCTTGAGAGGAACGTAGCGCGAGCACCAGGCTCAGCGCAAGTGGGAATAATTGGCTGCACAGGGCGGCCGGTGTGGGAAAGTCGTAGAGATGTCGAGGAGGACAGCGGCGGTGGTCGGATGCGGAACTGATGGGTGTAGAGAGTGCGCAGCAGACTTCAGTGGGGGCTCAGGGCTCGGGCGAGCATATCGAGTGAGGCTCCCTAGCTCATGGTGCGAGGATAAAAGGCGGCCTCCGCGCTGTTGATGCAGAAGAAAAAAAGGCAACCGATTTGCCTTGTTGCTGCCTGCGTGGGCGGCCTCTCTCCAGCTTGGGTGACCGGCCGCCATCCTTGGCAGAACATTGGTGTGTCCCTCTAAAGGTGGCTGAGTCGACGCCCTGCTCGCCCTATGATTGCCCTCTTAAACCCAAAATCCCGCCCGCATTCTGTGCATCGTCGCCGATCGTGGCACGAATCCGAGATCTGCATGTCCGCGGCTGTGTGCGTACTCCCCGTCGACCTGCCAGAGCCACGGCGCTTGTTTGCGGTCTGTATCTCTGGGAAACACCCCGCGCCCTCGTTCCGGCTGTGGCATGGTGCATTGGTGTAGCACCATGCACAATCGAGTCGGACCGCAGTGTCTGCCGCATGCCACCAGCTTCAAGCTCGAAAGAGGACCTAGTTCGTGAGCTGTAAATGCCGCATGGCACCTAGTGTCCACCTGCCGAAAGACCAATCGTTTGAAACATGAGATTACTATTCTGATTGGTAAATGTTGGCCTGAGAGAGGGAGGTATCGCGTTCCACGCCCTGTCTCCAGAAACCCCAGGAAGAACCCAAACGCCTATTAGATCCATGTGAAAACATACAACAGAACGCTCATAAAGGACATAATCGCTCCGTTGTCCTCTAACCCCGATGCAATGAGAACAAGAAATCGGTCTATGATTGGTACATTCCGCTATCATGACATTAAGACATAAGAATCGTTTCCCATCAAGAAATATAAGCCACCACTTGTTCCACCAACTAGCCAAAATGCTTTCCAAGAAGATCGGTGAATATCATTGCCCCTGGTAGGGATAGTTCTGCTGTTGCTGTTGCATATACTGAGGAATCTGTTGATACCCTGCCGACGAGTATGGAACACCACTGCTCTGGTCGTACCCAAGATGGGCGTTTCCATTCAGACCAGCCTGAGGCGCTGCAACAATGCTCTGTGGCTCGTTTGTAAAGTATGCTGACGGTATTTCATTGGAGTATGGCGTTGTGTCAACTGGAGAGGAGAACACCTGCGGTTGTCCATACGTCGCCGAAACCGGAGTGATTGGAGCATACTGGCCAGCACCATTCTGCATGTTCCCTCGGTATGCTTGATTCGATGACTGTGCTCCATTGCCCTGAGGACTGCGCTGCCTGGTGTCAAGTAGCCCTGGGTATGAGCGGACAGCAAAGCTCTGCGGTTGGTCAATGGGAAAGCTGAAGGATGGATTCTGTTGCTGTTGTTGGCCACGATACGGAAACTGTGGCGGCGGATACGAGTGCATGGCCGGAGCCGTGAGGCTAGATTGGGAAACCTCTGACGAGTACTGCGCGTACGTTGCTGGGTCAAATCCAGCACCAAGATGAGGCATAGTGGAGCCCGGATTGTACCTGGACGGATTGTCGTTGGGTGATTTGATTGGTGTAGCAAGCTGGTTCCTAGAATGCTCGGGCATCTCCACGACCGGGCTGATGATAGTGTCTGCGTTGAGCTGCTTCTGTTCCACAAGAGGGAGAATCGGCATGCTAATTTGCTCCATGTGCTTCGCCAGATGCACTGTCAACTTCTTCCAACTGTTGAGGATGTTACCGCAGAATCTGCAAGGCTCGTCCTTAGGCTGTTTCGTTGTGTCCTGACGACACTTCTCTACTAGAGCCCAGACATCGTCCGAAGGGTCCTTTGAAGTCTGACTTCCGCCAGGAAAGCCGCCTGACCAGGCATTGTCCGGATGTGCAGATGTATCCCGCGCACTAGTATTTCCCGACCGGCCTGTGCGTGCTCGTGGCTCAGCAATCTTGTGCTCACGAACAAGATGCTGCACAAAGTTGTCTTTGCGGTAGCAGGTGTGGTTACAATCGGCCACAGAGCATGTCCAGTTTTCGAGTTGGCGATGTCGCTCGTTCTCGTGTCTGACCCAGTCCGCTTTGCGCTTGAACGACTTGGGCTCACCGCAGTTGGGGAAAGTACAAGTGAATGGCTGAACATCTTCATGGACATGTTTTGTCCAGTCGGATGGCTTGTAGAACTTCTTAACCTTGAAGCATAGGGGGCATTCAAACTCTGCTGGCAGCCTCTTGACAGGAGGCAATGGAACACCCTGAGGGAACTGTGCAGAAACGACGGTTCCTTCTGGCGCGGCCTCGCCATCATCGTCCGATGCCCCAGGGGCTGTGATTTGAAACCCAATAAAAGGTGCATCGGAGTCCTTGTTGCCCGCCCGAGGAGGTAGCAATTTCGAGTCCCCACCGAGAGCTACACAGAACTCCTTCGTAGACGCACACTTCTTATTCTTCACGGCATTTAGATGCTTCACTCGAAACTCTAGGAGCCGCTTGTATCGCCTCATCTGCTCTTGTGTGATTCTTTCGACCATGTAATCCACTAGCCTTGGGTTGAGTTGTCTTGCATGGGTCTTGAAACCTTCGTACGTGGGTATTATGGGATCGGAACGGACTTTGAGATCCATAATGACCGCTTCTGATGATAGACCTTCGTCGTCCATGTTGTTTTCGTCCTCGTCACCACCAGGGCTTGGAAGGGGAGAATTTTTGGTTGCTTCGGCGTCCGCTAATGGAGATGCAAGGGTCAGCATCGGTGGGCCACCGTGTTGTGTCATGAGTTCTGCAAGGCCAGGTGATTTTCCCAAATCACTCCTACTCCTGCTTCGTCTGATGGCGTTCTTGGCATGCGCCCACGGACCTGACGTTGCAGACAGATTACCAGAGCCTGGAGGACCAACATCCCTAGTGTTTTGAGCTACACTGGTGTCAAGCCTCGGTGACTTGGGACGGCCCCAGCTTCCTATCCTCTTGGGCTTCTCTAGTAATGGTTGAGGCTCCTTCACTTTAGGTATGGCAGAGTCTGGTGCTTGTGGTGGTGCTATTGGGTGGCTCCCTTTCCGCTTCAATACGTTGTTACTAACCGTGCGCTTTGGAAGAATATTATCTAAGAAGCTTGGTCGCCTGTCTCTACTCTTGTCCTTTGGTTTCGCTTGGTTTACGTCCGAGGTAATGAGCTTCGATACACCCCCAGCAGCATATAGACTGCCCAGATCAGACTCACTCACGCGGCGTGAGCCAATAGTAGCTGCAAGCGATGCCGACTCGATGTCCTTTGCTCGTTGATGGAACCGCATCATAGCCGCATTTGAGGTAGGAGGCTGATAGCGATCACCCGAGGCTTCCGGTTGGAAAGGAACATCATTCCAGGGCCGAGTGCCTACCGGCGCTTCTGGAGCGACTTCGTTCTGTGTGATAGACGGGAAGTATGATGTTTCCACTTCCACTCCAGCCACTTCTATTTGGGCAGGTGGAGATTCCGGCTCGTAGTCTTCTTCATCTTCCTCTTCGTCTTCGTCCATTTCGCTCCGCTCATCAACGTATACTCCCGGTCCCGGGATTCCAGAGTCATCAAATACAGTCCGCACACCAAGGCCTAGAGAAGACCCAAGAGTCTGACGTACGCTGGCATCGTTATGGCTCTTGGCTCGGCGTCTGTTGGTGGTGTGCTTTCTTCGGATTGCTAGGGCATCATTGTCGATATCTCCAGCTTCGCTCCCAACCTCGCTCTTTGTCAGCCAGTCTTGAACCTCGGCCTTCTTTTCTGCTATGAGGCGTTGCTCGGCTACTTCCTCAATGGTTGGTACGTAGATATCTTTCATGGCATCCCGATCGGCAGGACTTAGTCCAGCCTGACCGGAACTGTTGTCCGCAAGCCAAGAACCATCTTCCCTTCTTTCAGCGGCAACTGATACGTTCCTGACAGGCGGTGGCTCTTCCTCCATATCATCATCAGAGGAGTCGTCTACCGGGTATGGCGACAGGTGCGTGCCAGATCTTCGACTCCCATGACTTCTCTTGCTCATGGTCCGACTAATGTCGGACCTGGCGGGAGATTCCCCACGACTGTAATTCTCCACGCGAACAATGGGGCTTGTGAGATGTGGCGCTCGTGGCTGAGGGTTTGCAAGGGACACTCCACCTGCACCAGGTCCACCCGGGCTGTTGGTAAGCGCCGGGCTGTGCTGTTGTTGGTGGGGGTTTGATCGAGCACTGGAAGACATGGCAGGCGAAGGGGTAGATTGTGGCTGAAACTCGTTCCCGGTGAGCCTGATAGCAGCTACGGTGAGATTGTTCGCGCTCTCATCACCAATCACCGGGCTCGAATTGCTGGTCAAGCTTGGCGACAAAAGATGTGAGTCGGACCTCGCAGAAGATAGAGACGGCTGACCCTGATTGAAGCCTCGCATCGAGTTGGCATCTACTCCAAGCATAGAGCTACTGCCATGGTAGGACCCAGCGTAGGGGCTGCCTTGGTTGGTCTCGCTGATATGGAGCAGTGACCCGAGCTGAGTTTCCAAGAGTGGATTTTCTAGAAGCGGATCTCCGAAACCTGGCGTGGTGTATTGGCTGTAATCTTGATAGATGGAATCACTGAGATATCCATCAGGGCTGACGTGGTCGTGCAACGAGTTCACGGACGGCGAGAGGCTATGGGGCGCAGAGTTTCCAGCTAAATGCTGCATTTGGTGCTGGACATACTGATTCGGCTGATGTGCGTAGGATTGATTGATGACATCCGGGTGGAGCGAGTCATAGGATGAGCCAGTGTTGGGGGTGAAGACGGAATTCTCTGTGGATTCAGTTGAATGCAAGGCGCCCATGGTGGTGTAGTTCATTATTACGGGCTCCGCAGAAAAGGCGAACGAGCCGTCATCATTCGGTAGATAGTGATTCCCCGAAGGTGATGAAGACAGGAAACGGTTCTCATCCTGGCGGCGGGGCATATTGCCTTGGCCGTTGGTGTACGAGGGGGATCTTGACTCCATCGCGGGCATCATTGGTCCCAGAATGCCCACGCGGGATAGCCCAATTTACAAATGGAGAACGAGTGATTCTCTGCGCACCGAGGGTCCCTGGAGCTAGTCCCGAGGTGCGAATGGTAGATGGTGGGTGGCAACGTGACTGAGGATGTGGGTTATCGTGGCATGGAGTGCTGCCTAGCCGCCTGAGATTTCGACGGGCGGTTCGACGCGCGGAAGCAAGAAGTGGTTGCAAGAGATATTGAGGGTGAAGGAGAAGCGCGAGAAAAGGCAGAGAAGACGAAGACTATTGCACGCCCAAGAGTTGCGGCAACAGTGGACAATGCTGCCGCTATGAACGACGGTCTGCGGGTGCGCCTTGTGCCAGGGATGCCCACGATGCGCTAAGCCTCAAAAAGCAGCCTTGAGCTGATCCAGGAACGTCGCGACCACACGAGCAGCACCGGTCGTCGAGGGCGATGTTTCGAGCGTGTGCCGGGTCTCAGAATCCGCCAGCAAGTAGTTCCAGGCGGAACGCAGCGATGATGTCGCGACCGCAGCAACCTGGGACTATTCTGCACTCGCACCGGTCAGGCTGACACGGCGGGTTTGCGACAGTCGTGATGCCAAGAAGGGAAGGGGTTGAACGGCAGCTTTTGGCCCTCGTCTTTTAACTGGTGACAGGCTTGTCTGCACCCGGGACGAGGTCGCAGAAAGGCCTGGGGAAGAGCAGCGGACTCCACTCCTGCCAGCACTACCCAGCCTCCTAGTCGTTGTCGAGGCAGATTTCCGACTGCTTTGGTTCGCCTCAGCCACGCTTGGTCTCGTGTCTGGGGAGGCTTAGACGGCAGCACCACCACAAAACCAGCCTGGCACCACTCGCCTGCATGATTGCTGGTCTCGAGCGGCTTCGTCTGTACCATCTCAGTTACGAACTGGCTGCACTGTTCTGGCCATATACAAAGACTTGGATATCATGGGTCTTGACCTCGCAGCCATTCCCGTGCATCCTTGCAAAAGATGTATGTATGAGATGCAGTCTGGTAGAAGTAGCGCTATCAAATCCCGCACGGATACCCCACGAGACAGATAGATAGATAGACGGATAGATCGTTACAGAGTCGAGTCTTGACTGGGGACACAGCCAGCATAGAGATCGCTGGAGTTGTGTCTCTGACCGGTTCTCATGCATCTCGACATGACAATCGAGCGCAATGTCAACAGCCGAATCCAATGCTGCTCAGCCCCAAGTGCCTGGCCTTGAGCACGATCCTTCTAGAAGCACATTCGTTCATTCTCGAGTCTGCAGATAGCCAAGACTACGGTGATAGTCCCGCATTCCTTCGACAGCCACGACGTCGCTCCCGCTAGTCCCATGACGCACAGTCTAGAGAGAGCCGAGAACAAGCTGCCAGAAGCTTTTTGGCTTCCCGCTAGGCATTCTTTCCCAATTCCATCTCGGAAGCTAGCGATATGCATATCAGCACCCAAAATTAGATGAAAACTCCACCATGTCAGGGCATGCTCTTAGTGCTTCTTCTTAAGGACTGTTGTGCTGCCATTGCTGTCTGTATGCGCGTCATTCTCATGCTGACTTTACAAACAGCCACGCAACCACAGTCCGAGTTGAGGTGAAGTTTGAGGCTGTGTAGCGGGCCAATAACGGGGTGTCTTCGCCATAGAGACGTTAGTAATCCCGCCTTTAGGCTCTGTTTCAGAACAGACTCCGCGCACGTATCGCAGAAACAAGCGAACAGAAATCTTGGTATAATTGATAGCATATTTAAGGTGTATTCATGCCTCAATAAAGGTCGCCGAGCGATGTTGTGTATCTCGGTTTTGAGGCTCAAGAGTGCCTGCTTCAGCGACTTGTAATCCTGCGAGTGCTAAGACGAAAGGGTATTATGGATAAAAGTCCTTTTGCCGATGATTCCTCAAGTCCTCTTCCATTGTCCTGGATGGGCCCACAGAAAGAGCTAGTGCGAGCGGCATGATGACACTTTACTCTAATTCAGACTTGACTAGTGTCGCATCGATTGATATTGACTGAGACGACGTTAAATGATGGTCGTACCAAACACCGTTGAGATAGGCACGGGGATTGAGGGCCTTTGGTGCCACAGCGATGTCCCAGAACAGGACACTTCAAAGTCCGGATTTCTTTTCCATTTATGCTTCGGCTCCCGTAGTAGAGTAGAAATTGATGTTAATTGCGGTATGTCTTAGTTCGGTTCCTGGAGACTAATGTGAATCAGTACATCTCCGAAGGTATTTCCCGAAATGCACCGAAGCCGAAAGCCGCGAACCCAGATTTTCTTCTCGTTCCTTTTGTACTATGGTCATGGAAGAGCTCTTGTTGTCACTTCGTACAAGCCGAATTAGAGACAGCAGTAAAGACGAGGTGGTGAGCAATGAAAGCAGCGAGCCTAAGCTTTTCCGTGTGGAGTTGAAACAACATGGCGGCAAGCGGACGCGGGAAAGCGGGACATCCTGGCTCCCCAGATCTATCGGCCAGAAGGAGGCTAAGAACGGCAGCCATAAGCAACCTCTAGCAGAACTCGATTATTTGCTGTCGATATGCATCCTCACTCCTCTCACCACAGCTTCTCTTCCTATTTTTCTTCTCCTCCTTGGCCCTCCCCGTGTCGTCGCATCAATACGCACGCGCTGTGACCCGCATCTGGCTCGCATGTGACAGCATCGTCACTCAGCTGCCACGCCCACGTCCCGCAATTCAGGCGGCCAACCTGTGGGACGAGGACCCAAACCTACCACGGAACCAGGGCGACAGCAGCTAACATAATAACACCTGTGCATAAGTACATTTTTTGAACCGCCACTTCGTCTTTCCTCCACCATAATCCGCCCATCGCCAAAGTCCCGAAAATGATCCAACACCTCTCACCCCCGGCTCCCCGAGACCTCCTCCCCCCTCTCCTCGCCTGCCTACCCACCGCATTCGCCTCAAGCAAGCCTCCGCCAGCTCTGCTACCTCTCCTTTCCCCGATCCTTCGGCAGCGAGTACAGCTCCTCTCCTCCAACTCCTGGCTCACCCTCCTCTGCTGGGACGCACAAGTCGCCTCCAAACTCCCCGGCATCGTCGAAGAAATACAGCTAGAACCCCACCCTGTGTCCGGAGAAGTCGAGCTCAGAGACCCAGAAGCCATCCTGTACCGGCGGTTAGACCCCGAAACCCTGCACGCCCGCCTTGTCCTCGAAGAATTCAAGCTCCTCCCCACATACCTCTGGTGCACAGGCGACGACAAAGGCTGGCGGCTCGCCGAGCTTCGGGGCACAGAAGACGGCGAGGACGGCGCACGATGGTTTGAGAGCATAGCAGAGGCGAACGAGGACGCTGGGCCCAGCTTCACGCGGAAAGCGCCGCAGGCTAACGGCACCACGAACGGGAACCAAACCGCACCGGCATCCGCCCAAGCGCAGAGCAATGATGCAGAAGACGACGACGATGACTACTGGGCCTCCTACGACCGCACGCCCGGCGGGGTGACACCGGCCCAAAAGCGCTCGCCGGCCCCTCCCCCGGCCAGTTCCCGCGTCCAGCTGCCCTCGCAATCGGAGCTCGCAGAACTAGAGTATTTCGCCCGCTATGCTGCGGAAGTGCAGCCGGCGCTCGATGCGCATGACCCGGATGAAGAGGGACTCATAGCAGGAGAATCGACACTGAAAGGCGGAGAACTTTCAGGCGCAGGGAAGCTCCCTCCTCGCGAACCTGAGAAGGAGCCGCTCGAGACGACGAATCTAGGACCGGGGGGCTACGACTCCTCGTTCCCGCCGCCGTACACAGCGAACGGCATTGCGGTCGAGCATGCCGGTCATGAGAACCCGTCGGATGAGGGCAGCGCGCTTAATCACCCGCGGCCGGCGTCGGCGGGGTCGTCGAGCTCGGTAGAACGACTAGAGCGAGAGGCAGAAGCGAGTAGTCAGGCGGAGATGGCGATTAAGCAGCATATCAGCACGGACATGAAGTCCTTATTCCGACTTGCGCGGGCAGCGGGAATCGAGCGAGAAGAGTTCGAGCGGATAATCAAGCGGGAGTTGGAGGTGCTGCCGTTGCTTGAGAGGGATGAGTAGGTCTGGGGCTCATGAGAGCCGGACGTTGGAGATATATAAGGGGATGAGGTAGGCAAAAGTCCTAATTTGGGAGAAACGGTAGGCATTCTGGGCGTTCTCAGGGAATCACGGCGTGGGCATTGAATGGCGCTTGACCTCATCATGTAGCGTTTGTGGATATGAAAAATCATAGTCTACCTCAGCTACGTTTTATGCGAACAGAATCCATTTGAAACCATTTTATCCCCCTACTTGTGGTATGCGATGCCCCTGAAGTCACTTGTGTACCCAATCTTGCTACAAGCAACATCCCTCCAACATAAAACCTATGAGTAACGATACTTGGTAGTTTCAACTAGACATTTCACACGAGCCGACGTCACTTCACGAACGAGGGCACAAGGAGGTAGCGCCTATAGTAGGATATGTATACTCCGATGATAAATTACAGAATCTTAAGAAACACCGCTACCCAGCTCCGCCGAAGTATCTGCAAGCACGCTGCCTGACCTGAAGGAAGAACAAAAGCCGTAACACATGACTGCAGAAAGGGCAAGACGGTGTAGTATGTAAAAGCGAAACACGCTCAACCCTACTATTACGATATATAGGGGGGCGAAGTGCTATAGAGATAGTCTTAAAGTGTTAGGAGTAAGTGACTCGGACGTCACAGGAGAAAAGAAGCGATATAGAGGTAGCATGAATATGTACGTTAGGCTTAGTACTGGTCAAGTAAGCGTAGAGTAGTCACGTAGTAAAGAAAGTTAAGAAAACTGAAGACGGCATTGGGGTAAGTCGTCCCGAGCAGCCTAGATTGTCAGTACTGTAAGTGACTTCATGGAGCCCTCTAGCTAGTGATGTGACATATGAAGGGGAATGTAAAAGTTGACCATTACTGATTAGACGGAGGATCGGGAGGGTAAGAAGGGTAGAGGGGAGTAATGGGAGTAATGGGAGTAATGGGAGTAATGGGAGTAATGGGAGTAATGGGAGTAATGGGAGTAATGGGAGTAATGGGAGTAATGGGAGTAATGGGAGTAATGGGAGTAATGGGAGTAATGGGAGTAATGGGAGTAATGGGCAGCAAAGAGGGTCAGAGAAGGGCGTTGCTGATTACATCTAGGAGTAGAAGAACCGGGTATTTTCGATACGTTGAATAACAGGTCGTCTAAGCCCTCGGGTGAATTGGTCGGCCGTAATCGTCCACCCGTGAACAAGAATGTTCCAACTTCCGCTTTTATTGACAGAAACGCTTTTTGTCAAAAATAGCAGGAAAGCTACTAGAACCAACCAAATGGGTCTTCTCTCGGCGAGACCACTCAGTCAACAAAGTCCCCAAACTCCTCTCAAAGGACTTCCAGCACATGAAAGACTGCCCATCTATCCCTTCCTCTTCCTTCCGCTGCCCCCCGCCTTCGTCTTGGCCCCCGTAGCCCCCGCAACCCCTGTAACTCCAGCCACCCTCAGCATATCCTCCACACTCACACCTCCAGTCTCCTCGGCCGCGCTCCCTCTTCCAATCTCCTCAACAATGTTTTGCGGATCAGCCGCGCCAATGCCTGGCACATTCGAAGCGAGCCATTGCTGGAAAGGCTTGGCCACGAAGTAACCGTCTGACGTGAACCAGCGGGAGAAGGGGGCGGAGATGTCGCGAGTGTCCGTCTTGCCGGAAGGGTCGGTGAAGGTAACAGTGAGGTAGTAGGTTGGGTCGTATTTCTTAGAGGTGGAGAGAATGCCGACCTGGGATTGTTAGTTTTGGTACTTGTGGTCGTATATTCCGGGATATGTCTCTTGGACAGATAGTTCGGAGTGGTATAAGAGAAATTATATTGCTCACCTTCCCCGTCGTCCTCTCCCCTTCAAAGATAGACCCCTTCTCCACCATCCACATCCAATACGAGAACGCAGCATTCAGTGCAAAGTACACCGCCACTGCGGGTCCGGTGTACGGTTTCGAAGCTTCCCAGCCATGCTTCCAGTCGAAGTAGAAGAGGCCGCCGGCGAGGATGACAGCGGTGTAGCCGAGGGCGAGGCGTACGTCTATTAGCCTGTGCGATCGCTGGAATTTGATGGAGGTGAGGTAATTGGGGAGAGCGTCGTCGGTGGTGTTCTTGAGGTCTGGAATTAGGTTAGCTTGGAGGGGGTTTGGGGGAAGAGCTCTGGGGATCTACGAACCGGCTAAAGATTGCACTGCGATTTTGGTTGTGGCTGACATTGCGGGCTAGAGACTCTGGAATCCGGGGATGCAATTGTGAGTTGTGATTGCTGTATGAGAAGCTCAGAGCTTCCTCGACGGGGCGTTGTTAGAGGTGAAAGGTGGTCTCAAATAATCGCAAGTCGCTTGATCCTTGTCATGCATCTCGCTGATGGAAAGAGGGTCCGTTCGACCTGTCAACCTCCGCACACATCATCACTTTCGAGCTGCCTTTCGCGTTGACATTGGAGTGAGGCAAGCGGCATCGCTTCTACATATCCAACATGGGACAACCAGTGGTGCAGACGATCCATAGGGATCCTGCGCTTTTGTGAGTAGACGTCGGAACGCGGCATTGGATGGAATTTCGCTGAATGTCTGTACAGTTATTGGATACTACTGCCCATCACGGTGGTTATGGTACGCTCGTCGCCATAGTGTCCAGACGCATATACTGATTCATGAAAGGTCTTAACGGGTCTCCTCCGCCACTACTTCATGACCCTTCTCCAAACTGCGCCGAAGAAGCAAACCCTCCCGCAAATTCGCCAGCAACGCTCCCTCGTTCGCGGTATCAACCTCCGCACAAACGCCAATGTGCTCTCGCCATCGTCCTGGCAGGCTAGAAAGGCCTATATGGTGTCGGCGTATCAAGAGGGGAAATTCCTAGCGGACCCGGACTCGAGGGGCAAACCTAGACCAAACCCCATGTCGGACCCAGCCATGATGGAGGGCATGATGGGCATGATGAAGGGGAATATGGCCATGATGGTGCCGCAGACGCTGATTATGGGGTGGATCAATGCGTTCTTCTCGGGATTCGTTATAAGTACGTACTCTCTAAGTTCATTCTTTCGTCCCTGTGAGCTAGTCATTGCGGAAGCGAACATTCTACATGCGAGCTGGTTCTGGCGAGACACGGCTGGCAAGAGACGGCTGGCCGAGTGGCATGACTTCTTCATGAACGCGTGCTGATTCGGGAACCAATAGTGAAGCTGCCGTTCCCATTGACGCCACAGTTCAAATCGATGCTGCAGTCCGGCGTCGGCACGCGTGATCTGGACGTACGGTGGGTGTCCAGCTTGTCTTGGTATTTCCTGACTCTGTTTGGCCTGCAGCCCGTATACAACTTCATTCTCGGGAGCAATAACGGTAAGCCAGCCCGGCCGCAGCGGCAGCCACCGATCCGCCTAGTGAGGCAGCGCTGACGATCTGCCGATGTAGCTGCAAGCCAAGTCACGCAACAGATGGGTCAGGTCAATCCGGGCGCGGGGATGATGGGTCCAGAGCAAGACCCAGACAAGCTCTTCCTGAGTGAAGCAGAGAATCTGGAAGTCATTGAGCATCAATGGATCCTAGAAGGGGTCGAGGACCGGCTCCTAGCGAAAATGGCTGTATAGGGAGCAAGGGCTGCGGGGTCTCGAAGGGGGTTCAGCATCACGTCTTCAGCAATGAATCGGGGACATGGAACGTCCAGAACGGAGTGCAAGCGACGTGCCACAAACAGAGGCCGTGCAAGCCGTAGTCAAGCGTTCATCCCACGTCGATGGACAAAGCATGTCAGGGTGTCAGGAAATGCAGCCACAGAGGTGCCTGGAGGAGGCGTCGGCCGCGATAGCCAAATACTATGACAGATCTTTGACAGGCCGGTGCAATCCAGGGCTGTGGCTCGCTCGCGATGGCTGTTCCGTGATCAAGGATGTGGGTGAGCGTGCTGGGAGTGTGGCCGCCAGCTCGGGGCGAGCATCAGCATTCCTGCCGGAGAGCCGCACGCAAACGAAGACGTGTTTTATAGCCGCGCTCTGGCTGTGGACGCCCGCTGCACTCCTCACGGCTTTCGGCTGCAGGGGCCGTAGCGCCCCGTGGTGTTGATGCCGGGTGGCTTTGACGCCATCCAATACGGGCTCATTGTGCGGCACAGCATCGAAGCACCGCCCCCAACTCGACGCCGACTAGCCCAGCAGCATCGCGACGACTGCCAGTGGAACGCCGTCGATGGCCTCATCAGGCGTCACGGCGTGAATGAGCGTGGCCGCACGCGCCGGGCGTGTTACAAGGCGTCTTCTGGCGCTCTCCGCAATGTCTCACGTCGTCTGCTACGCCCACGGCTCGTCGACGTGCCGATTCAACCTCTCTGCACTCCCGCGTTCTCCCTTCTGGCTTGCGGCCAGGCCGCCGTGCAGAAAACGCCCTCTTGGGGTCGTTGGGCCAGCTTCAACCCCCGATCATCCAGCCAACAGGGACGAGCCATCCAGGCCTCGTCAAGTCGTCGCCTGAATTGGGCGTATGTTCGCCTTCCTTGCCAAGTCTTCCTGCAGCGGACCCCTTCTCCTCCAATGAAGGGCGCAATCAACCCTCCTCGGTCTCCTTCAGCTCCTAAATCCGTAGCTTGACATAGTATTCGTTCAAATCGGGCATCCATGGTGGCGCGTTTCTGGGCAACCCTTCCGCTCTGCATCGCGGCTTCGGGACCGTCTCCTTCAGCCCACTCCCACCACTGCGTAAATATAGATGCCCTCATGCGCGGAGATTGATGGGTCTATCTGGTCAACTGTGAGTCCCACCTCTTCTTCACGTATCACGATCGCCTCTCCATGCTTTTAGCCCCCAAAGGCCCAGATATGTCAGTGGCGGCGGGGGAGAGGGGACGACAAGCGTCCAGCCCGCGCATCCAGCATCGACGTCCCAGATGCGAACCACAGAACGGCCCTGACCCCAGAGTCGGCTCGCAGCTCTGGGCCCATCCGCATCATGGTAATGATCTGCTCGGCCTGGCGTGTTTCTTTCTTTTTGCCGACCCTGCCAGGGACTGCGTGGTACCTCTCCCCATGACCATACCCCTCCGCCGCGAGTGGCTTGCATTTGGCGCAGACCCCCTGTGCCCCCGTCTGTGAGTGTCGAGGCGCTTGTGCCTTCACCGGTGAGAAGCATGCAGGGGCCGGGTAGTTTCTTGGGTCTGAAGTAGCGTTGCGTTTGCGGCCTAGTGCGGCTCTGCTCTCAGGTGAATGGTTGAAGCACCATAAATGCTCTAACTAACGCGACCTGCCCGCGATGCACACTACCAGCAAGCTCGAAGGCGGTGCAGTTCGCCATAGAATTTCAGCGGGTTCGCCCAACAAGCAGCCTTCGCGTCACTGCTTCGCCCCCTACCCGTTTCACTCACTGCTATCAGACTCGTTATCACTATTTCGCGTCCCTATCTACACCCTACTCGTAATTGTTTAAATCCTGGCTGCTTGCACTCTCTCTCTAGTCCCGCAGCTACTGTACGTTACTTCAAGCAAATTACATGATCATCCATCACTCATGCCAAGCAAAGACCTCCACTCCTGGTCTACCCCATCGTCTACTTCTGCTCCCAGGACCTGCCTAGTCGGTCTCACGCTTCCGGGTTGAGATCCACCATCAGCACTACGTGATCTTTACTCTTTTAGCGCCGTGTAATTTCAGACTTAGAACATAAAATGGAGGCACACTTCCTTTTCAACGACCTCCCACAGATCCAAGTCGCAGAAGACGGTCCTTTGAATTCTGACTGCTCGTGGACATCTTATACGAACGAGCCCAACAACATGGATTACTCTCGCCAATTCGGGGCCAAACTGGTCAATGTCTTTGGAACACAACTTCCACTCGACGAACAGAACACGCAGGACATGTCGAACATGCAGCGCTATTTCAATGGAACGTTGCCTTTTGCTCCCGAATATCTCCACACAGACCTCAGCAAACATTGTGGAGGCTCAATGCACAACCAATACCTCGAGCACAATAGATCCTTAGAGCCACAGTCGCCGTGGCCTACTCCAGAGGAGCACCGCCGACAATGCTCTCCAGATGACACCATCTTTTCCGCTTCAAGCGGCAGTTGGAGTGTCAGTCCGCGGGACGAATTGCAGCCGTCGAACATATTCGCCCGGTACTCCATGTCAGGCCAGGTGGGCTACCCAGCCCACGGCATGTCGTACCCAGAGCAGCAGAATGCCAATGCGTCCTTTGCGGACCTACCTATGGGAGGCGGTTCAGGCATTGCCCTTCGAGAGATCCAATACGCCCCCGACGAAGAACCGGAGCAGTCTGTCGAGGAGTCAGATTTGAAGATCGAGTTCGCATACGAGCAGGAGACAATGGGCCACAAGATGGACGTCGACCACTGTGATGACTCTGGACTGGGAGAGTCCATGAGAGATGCCGAATCGGTTCAACCCGCCACTCGTGATGAGGATGGGTCCGACTCCGAGTACAAGCCCACTGTTTCGTCACCGACCTCAAAGAGGCGCAGGCGTCGCACTTCGCAGTCAAGCAGCGGCTCGAGCACAAAGCACACTCACAAACGTAGCGTCGGCATACGAGTAGTATCCACACCGCCCGGCGTCTCCAACGCACGTGTCGTCAAGAAGGGTCGTTCTTCCATCTCTTCGCCAACCAGCGCCAATGCCAACGCGTCAAGCAACAGCGGAAACAACAGCGCTGTTCGACCCTTTCCCTGCCCGCTGGCACCATACTCCTGTTCCTCTACCTTCGCGTCCAAGAATGAGTGGAAGCGACACGTCGGCACGCAGCACATTCGCCTTGGATTTTGGCGTTGCGACCTTTGCCCTACTACTGTGGATAGCACCAACAGTTCTACAGTCTACTACAACGACTTCAATCGCAAAGACCTCTTCACACAGCATCTGCGAAGGATGCACGCCGCGCCAGTTCACGCCGTCCCCCGAAACAACCAACGCGAGTATCCGGTCACTGAAGACAATCTCCCTGAACATCAAAAGCGGTGCTACACGCATCTACGGTCTCCACCTCCACGATCATCATGCTTGTTCTGCGACCGGAAGTTCCTTGAATCTGGTGGATGGGAAGAGCGCATGGAACACGTCGGCCGCCACCTAGAAAAGGATCGCAAGGCGGGTGGGGCGCCGACAGATTTCAAAGATTGGCAGCACGACAAAGAACTCGAGCAGTGGCTCATTGTCGAGGGCCTCATTGAGGTTGACCGGAATGGAGGATGGAAGCTAGGCGATGGGAAGCCCAAGCGCGGAGCTGATGAAGATGACGACGAAGACGAAGACGCTCAACACGATGGCGAGGATGAGGCATGAAGAATTCAATAACAAATCGAATTGGTCTCTTTGGGTAAAACTGGTGGAGTTACGACATAACGGCTACGGATACGATTTTTTGATACCCTCTCACTGGCGTCTGCGCGAAGTTTCAGCTGCTCGACTCGCCGTCACTGTACATCTCCTTTGTCTTCTGGGTTCACGAAAGTTCAAAACTAAAAAAGACTTTCCCCTATGTACGCATTTTTGGGACCTCTATTATCATAACTGGACTATTTCGGAGTATCCTGCTATTCCGCACTACCAAAATGAAATCACATTGCTTCCAACGTAACTCATACTCTCTCCTGCAGCCTGATAGCATGATTAGAACTAGCTCCTATCCAGTTTTCCAAGAATATGCTCCAAAAACACCTGCGCAGATACTGTAGCCTCCTAACCAGCCATCAGTTTCCAGGTTCCGACCTCAAGTTGTCCTGCGATATCAGCACAGCCCCATCTCCCCCAGCCACCACGACGCACTCGCCAATATCACTAATCTGCCACACCTCGACCGTACCTAGGTAGACATCAAGGCTGCATCCTCAGCCCCAATGCGAACCCTAAACGGGACCCACACTCCGGTGCTCAACTACACGGCCTCCCTACACCTGCAGCGAACCCAAACAACAAAGTCTCCCCCACTATCTTAGGCCCCCAACGATGCAGCCGTCACAAAGACGTGACTGACTCAATCTTCGGCCGAAGCAAGGTGCACGGCACCAGTCACCTGGTCGACTGTCCCCCACGTTCAGCCAGTACCGACGGCAGCACCGCCTGCAGGCGTGTGTGGAGGCCAGGACGTATGGTTCAAGGTACCATCATCCTGGATCCCAGCGGAAGCACGATGGATGCAGACTCGCTACGAAGCTTTGTGCCTGTCCTCCGGGTTTCCTGATGTGGAACTGCAGAGGATGGGCGCCGGGGGGATCAGCGGCGCGTCCGAGGTTGCGAATAAAGCCTTTGACCATCTCGGCAATCCTTCGCCAGGGTTGCAGGACGCGGAGGAAGAGCTTGTGTGGTGGAGACGGCTGTCAGGTAAAACTAGAGCGAAAGCCGCCCGGGATCCCGACCGCGAGTGGAGCCGAACCGGCAGAGAGATGGGTTAGCGGAGGCTCGTGCCAGACTAGGGTGGGTTTAGCCTCCTTTACGCCCCGTTTTGCAGAGAACGATCACAGAAGCTTTTAGCGCCTTCGCCTGCAGCTTCCATTCACCATCCGTGCACCGTTGGCGATGCTTCGCCCCACCTAATCGACGATGACGACGGCCTGGTGGGATGAGCGCGCCCTGTCTGTTGCGCATCGAAATAAGTGTCGCTTTTGTGGCAAGGGCTAAGCCCGTGCACTTGGGCGATTACAACAAACAATAAGACTCCCACATGCTCCTGCACCACCAAACCTCAACCATTTCAACTCATTTCTGAGTATCTAGATAGGCTGGAGGCTGTTCTTGAGGCTGTGGGCCAAATGACAAAGTATTAATTGCTTCATCTGCGGCGTTGGTGTTGGTGTTCGGGCCCGTGCCACAAAAGCGACACTTATTTCGATGCGCAACAGCCTGTCAGACTGGGGCTATTTGATGTGTTCCACCATGTTGGTTCTGCTGGGCCTCAATCAGATGGGTGGGTTTCCCCCTTTCTCGCGCAGCTTATCCACCACATTTCTCTATCTCAACACACACGCACCACGCTGGCCTCAGTGCTTTCTGCCTCCTAATCACTATCCCTTGCACGCCTCTTCTAACCCCGTTCCCGCCTATCCAACCATCGTGCACCTCTCCCCCTCCGCCCTCACGCCCTCCTGCCACGCAACCACGCATATGCCCGTCTCATCTCCTGCTCAGTCAACGTCAATCCATGTGTTAGCCGCGCATCCCATCCCACACGACGCACGCGTGCCTGAGGCTGTAACCCCAGCCACCTGCACGTCTGATCTTTTCTGGCTTGGCATCGTACGTCCCCCGCGCCGGTAGACCCAAGACGCAGACGCCCTCTGCTAGGCATCCGTGCGGCTGATACATGCATGCACGCATATGCGCCCAGGACTGGGGCATCGCCTTCTTCCAGGGTTGCGCGATAGGACAGGTCACAAATGCTCGAGACGCAGAGTCGTGCTCTTAGCCGAAAGCGCCCCGGCGTTGCGAATGCGCCTTTGAGGGATCGTCAATGCAGAAGTTAAG
Organism: Lophium mytilinum; assembly: GCA_010093605.1. Lineage (NCBI taxonomy): Eukaryota > Fungi > Ascomycota > Dothideomycetes > Mytilinidiales > Mytilinidiaceae > Lophium > Lophium mytilinum. The sequence goes on along the minus strand of MU004185.1, from coordinate 593,016 downwards.
GCACGGCGTCGGGGCTTGAGGGAATTGATGTGGTGGTGCGTGTGGCACCGGAGTGGGACGGGGAGCTGCAGGTAAGCACAGGTGGCTGAGCTTGGCAAGGTGGTGATCATGGAGGAGATGGACTGGGGATACGAGGCCGCGATCGAAGGGCATCTTCGTATGTACTATTCGCGTCGTGTGATTGGCTCGATTCTGGGGTTCCGCCTTGTGATGCTCTCACGAGAGGTGAAAGCAGCATTCGAGTAAGTTCATACTCCTACTAAACTGGACAGAGTATATCAAAAGCTATCTTCCATATGGCACCATTACCAAGGACCCGCTGCCTCTTTCTAGGCAAAGATAGGTAAGACCCTCCCTCCCCATACCCACTTCTAAAGCCACACCATGTCGTCACAACAAGCGCAACTCACAGGCCGCCGCCTCGCCAAAGCTTGAGCGGATTCCCAGCCATCAGAAACCCGCCTGCGCTCAGGCCTCGGGAAGGATTCATGTTTCAGGCCCTTGTCCCATGTCCTCCGCCGTTCTAGAAGAAAGAGCACAGGGCATGGAACCTAGCGGATGACCACGCATCACCAGCCCTTCACCCTCTTCCGACCTTCTTCTTCAGCATATACTTTCCACCCGCATCATCATTCGTGCGCGAACGGCGTGTTGGAAATCTGACAACCTAAACTGTATGCCTTGTTGGTGGTGCTCCGTGCTACGGACGCAGACGCAAGCCGTAGGTTTAACGCCGTCCGAAGCCTCATTCAAGCAAGGACCACCGTTACTCACTCACTTCACCCCACCGCATTCCATCTCTCCTTCTGTCCTTCTCTGCGTCTCTGCATCTGCGAATCATCACGCGCGCTTTCTCGCCGTTGCTTCTGCGTGCCACTACGCAAGCCCCGCGTTTCTAACTGCGAAGGGTGGCACGCAGCTCCGCAAGTCCTTTCCTAGACACCGCATCGCATGCCTACCCCACGCTGCAGTGCGTCGCGCCACGGCGGCACTGTAGCCGCCTCACTTCTTACGTTTAACAGCTTGCCTCGTGGTGTGGAGCATGAATGAGAGTTGTTGAGTACAATTATGATTTAGTGTGGTTGACAACGCATCGATTTTGAGAAGGCAAGAAGGCAACTACGCCAGGCAATCAGGCGTCGAAGACGGTGCCAGTGCGTGCATATTCCGAAATCTGCCGCGCATGTTTTAGCAGGTTTAGACGAGCGCATGGATATGGAGGCTATCATGACGACGCGAGAAGTTCGGAGTACTTCGTACCTTTGTGGAACGAATGGCACGCGGCTTGGTCGTTACTGGCTGTGATTGATGCGCCAAAAGCGCGGTCTTTTCCCGACAAATTTTGGACATTGGCGAGGCATAAATCGAGGTTATAGAAAAGCGATAGGCACTAATGAGTCTCAATATAGGCTTCTGGTGATGGGCTTTGGATATCACGAGGCAGACAGGGTTGGATGGGCGCATGCAGAGTAGAAACAAGGCACAGTAGGTAGGCGAAGCCAGTCGTCTTAGTAAAGCAACAAGGCAGAAACACTAGAACCATCAAGTTGCGTTGCTTTCAGTGGAAAATCTGCCGAACCGTCAAAGAAGGCCCTCTTTCGAAGTTCTAGTACCTTTTATCAAAGTGTTATGCAATCGAGGGTAGAGAAGCTCTGATTCTAGTCCTAGCAGTGACACCACTGGTTTCGCCTACCTCGTTCTGTGGAAGTCTGATAAAAGGAAGCGGTGCAAAGATGAATAGCGCAGGCTCTTCTCGCATCCTGTGCGAGGTGGTTGAGGTTCAGAGCATTAAAGGATGGCGGCGGGATCGCCAGTCTGCCCACGGGCTGTATCGGATGCGAGGGTACCTTTCGGGACTGCAAGCTGCGAAAGAGGTCTGACTGGCCCAAATAACATTTGCAGGGCTAGGAACCCTTTCTTACACATCGATTACAAGATATGCTAAGCACAGGACGCAAGAAAGGGCTGTGTATGTGCGTGGCAGTGCATTGTCAGGCCTTGGCACACGTGCGAGCAACGAAGCTACAGCAAATCCTCGATCGACTCTGCTCGCTCCCAAGGTTGGAGTCGATCACTCGGCTTTCCTCATCGACTTGCCCGGCATGGAGGCCGTGGCCGCGGTCTCAAGTATCGTCCAACTTGTCAGTTTCAGTGGTATATGCCTATCTAAAACTGCCGAAATATATCGGTCGCGAACCGGCATACTTGATACAAATGCCGACATCGAGCTCGTTACCAACCACCTCATTCTTCTAAAAGATGAGGTCGAAGCTTCGGCTACATCTGCAGGCGATGCTTCTCTCATCGACCTGTGTACTGCAGTGGCTACGACGTCGTCTGAACTGCTTGGTGTCTTGGAAACATTGAAAGTTCAGGCCGGAAAGACGAAATGGAAGAGTTTGAGAAAAGGAATTAGGAGTGTATGGAGCAAAGAGAAGGTATTGGACCTGGAACACAGGCTTGCTTTTCTTCGGGATCAGCTGAGTTTTCATTGTGTTGATCAACTGCGGTAAGCTTCCTTGCTTGCATCTTTGACTATTCTCTAACCCCAACCAGACAAAAGTTGATCGGATTCGAATCGGAGATCAAAGGCTTTCTCGAGAAGAGCGACCTCCATGCGAAGCACATTTTCGATGCCATCCTCAACGATCGCGATCTCTTTACCACGGCGCTACAAGAACAACAGCTTGGGAGCAAAAGCGAATTTGAAGATACCCGAGCTCTGATCAAGGATAGCCATCATGTCACTCGAGCACAAGCGCGACATGCCATTACGGACGAAAGCTATATCAACCGCAAGGAACACGCCATCACGAGACAGGAGGTACAAACGCAAACACAAACCATTATGGCCGAGAACAGTGATCTACATGATAATGCCACGAAAGCATTGCACTCGTGCAAGGCGGGGATCATTGGGACGGTCCAGCTCAATTGCCAAGTCAGCCAAGCGGAGCACAAGCAGACGCAGAGCCAGATTGCAGAACTGAAAGAAGCATTGGATGTGTTGACGGCGCAGATCAAGATTCGAGAGGAGGAGTTGAAGCAACTCCTCAGTGCCTACAGCTGTACTAGGAATAAGAAGAAGAAGAAAGAGCTTGGTGAACGAAGCAATGCAGCGACTGCTGCATTACTCGCACTTGAGACAATATATAGATCCCTTCAGGCAAGGCTATACTTCCATACTCGGTCATGATTGAATACTAATCGCATAGCAGGCTGTACTTGCTAGTTTGAAAGCTGGCGCAATAGACATATTCGACATGGCTAGATCCAAGGATGTTTGGAATATCACCGACTATGCTCGTAGGATGTCCATAGCGTCGAAGATCAAGTACGCTTCATGGCAAGACCTCAGAGACGATGGAACGGAATTGCGAATGATTCCTATCAGACCTCCGAACTCTATTGAGATACAAGAGATGAAACTATGGCGGCCAAGTACGCTGAAACAATAGCGGGTAAGTGCGATGAAACAACCTAGCTTGCTCAAGGAACCCAGCCTACAAGAGGAAGACGATGCGGTTTTGATTACTCCTCTATCTCTTACGTCAAGAATCCCAGAAGTACCTCTTACACAAAAACTCGCAAATAAATTCTAACCTAGCCTACAAGATGATGGTTTGGATTACTTCTCTATCTTTACGTCAACATTCCCAGGAGTATCTTACGCCAATACTCGCAAATAAATTCAAACCCAGCCTACAAGCGGAAGATGATGTGGTTTTGTTTCTTATATCTCTTACACCAAGAATCCCAGATAAATTCCAAGACGATGCTCTTAGAGGAGGACTATCGTCTGCGCATGATTTTCTAGATTTAAAAGCCCTGTTGAATGCTCAAGTATATAGTGCTATTCAGAAGGGATCTCGATAACCACTTTTCCGACATGCTTCTGCATTTTCAAGAACCTGAAAGCTTCCTCGGCCTCCTCAAATGTGAACCTTTTATCAATAAGATCCTCAAAGCGCATCCGGCTCGCACTTACGATCTGATTCAAAGCCTCAAACTCCAAACGAGAGCCGACATTGATTCCTCTATTGGCGTAAGGAGTCAGCAAAAGCCCCTTTTCAATATCGCCGGATGGAACCACATACCGAAGCGTAACAGTCTTATCAATCAACGCCGATACCAGTCCGTCGAGATCTCTCGTATCCTGCTTCCCCAAATACCCAACCTGGCTCACGATACCCCTTTTCGCCGTCGCCGCTATACTCTGCAGCAGCGAGCTTGTCCCGCCATTCTCAATCACGATATCAACCCCCTTCACACCATTCAACCGCACAGCCTCATCCTCCCATTTCGGAGTCGTGTTGTAGTTAATCGTCTCCACCAAATCCGCATACTTCCCCGCAATCTGCCTCACCTTCTCCAACTTCGCATCCGAGCTCGACGTGATGATAACCCGGCATCCCGCAGCCAGCGCAAGCCTCAGCACCAGAAGACTAACGCCGCCAGTACCTAGTCAAACCCAACCAAATCAGCTTCTTTCAGGTGTTCTCCTTTACCTCTTTTCAAACCTCAAACTAAACTCACTCACCCTGAATCAGCACCACCTTCCCCGCCCCCACCTCCCCATTAACAGCCAACGCACTCCAAGCCGTCACACCCGCACACGGCAACACACTCGCCTCTGCAAACGTCAGCTCCCCAGGGATCCCGACCACCTTCTCCTCATCGAAAACTACATGCGTCGCCAACACCCCCTCCACCTCCCCACCCAACCACTCCCGCTCCTGCTCCTTCCCGGTCACGCTCTTCTGGTCCAAAATCGGGGCCACACGGTCGCCGACGCTGAAGCGCGTGACGGCCGACCCGGTGGCGATGACGATGCCGGCGGCGTCGGAGCATGGGATGCCGGTCGCGAGGGTGTCCCAGGGGTTCGTGCCGCGCAGGATGTTAATGTCGCGGTAGTTGAGGGAGATGGCGTGGAGGCGGAGGAGAAGGGCGTGGGGAGGGAGTGAGGGGGTAGTGGTAGTGGTGGTATCTCCAAGGCCGGGGAGGGGTTCGGTGGTTAGGGTGAGGGTGTTGGGCTTGGAGGCGTCGCGCCGGTAGACGCGGCGGTGTGTAGCTGGGGGGGAGGACATGGTCAGGCGGGGAGAGAATGCTTAGTAGATTTGAGATGTTCTGTTCTTGAGGGGCTTGTTTTATAGTTGTGGTGGGTATGAGGTTGTGCACGTGATAGGGATGGTTTGTCAGACATGAGGTGGATCAGCAGAGGGCTAAGACTCGATGGAGTGGTGGAATCCCTATTGCGTGATTGATGGTGGGGTGTCTGGATTGAGATTCGAAGGCTATTGAGCAAATCGAATCATGATATTCGACCTAGGCGGGTTGAGGTAAGATAAGCGTGTGGTGTAGAGAGAAAGGCGCGGAGGTTGGGGAAGCTGGCACTTGATTGGTCAGTTCTAGGGCATCGGTTCACTTATGCTGCTTTGCAATCGCTTGAAGTGCTTTCATGGGCTTTCGGCGATCTAAAGGAGATTCGGACGTTTTCTTTTGATAACACCAAACCCTTATATGGCTGCCCCAGATTTAAAACCAGAAGTCATTTTCTTGAGCGTGAGGCGGCTTCCTATGTGGTATTGTCGGTCTGACAGTGCTTCTAAAAGTGAAGGATTTCCATGCCGTTCGAAATTTTCCAGTGATGATTCACAACAGTTTGAAAGCAGCAAGACATGTGCTCTAAAACCTACGACATAAAGTACTGTTGGGCTCATAGGCTACACTCACTCACAGCACATTCCATGCACTGATCTAGTCGCATATTGAATCCATAGGGTATCATTCCTTAGTGTAGCAGGCAGACAACTAAAGAAAAGAAGCCACCCACTATATAATCCTACTCGGATCCTTAGCAGCCTCCATGGCTCAATGCATTCATCTGAAGCCCCCTCCATGCCCAAGCCTCATACGGAAGCTCCACATCCCTCTCGCCATTGAGATAAGACAACACAGCCAACTCACCCCTTAGCCCCCTGTTCACCTGATCCAGTAATCAGTCACGTATGCTCAAATCCGTGCGCAGTTGACTAATGCCGAGCACGCTTTGCAGGCCTAGAAGCCTCGCTCTTGGGCTGAGCAGTCCGACGGGTGCTGCGCATAGCCATCGCAGGCGGTGGAGAAGAGTTACGAGCGCGCTTTGGCTGTTTGCGAGCTGTGGGAGCCTTAGGAGCTACGGGGGCACCGATTTCGGCGGCGTTGTGGACGCGATTGCGGGTACGGTGAGAAACGGGCTCCTCGTTTACCACGGCTGAGCTTGAAGTCGCAATCATGCGTGGAGCACCGCCGCGAGGGGCGGTAGGTAGATCGTTAGCCGGAAGAGGTTGGGCCTGGATCGGCGCCGCGGGTGCTTCAGTGGCCGGAGTGAGGTTCGCAGCTGGCTGGTCAGCCGCGGGACGCAGAGTTTGGGACGGATGGAGAGACGTAACCGCGGTCGTACGCGGGCGCCAGCCAGGAGGAGCGCGCCAGCCAGGAGGTGGTGTAATCCAGCCAGGAGGACGGCGCCAGCCAGGAGGAGGTAGAACGCCTGACGTAGACGGGTCTTCGTGACGAGGCTGGCCACTTCCACTGGAGTGACCGCGCCAATGCGAATAATCTCTGGAACCCAATGGAACTGCTGGCTGCGCGGGAGAAGAATCATCACTCGATTCGCCCTCGTATGTCGTATCACTCCCCGAGGGGAAAGAGCGATGAAGCCTGTCAAGCGCGATAGCATCGATCATGGCTTGACGCTCAGCCTGGGTCATGTGCAGAGGCTGATTTTGATATGCAGCTGCAGAGGAGGGACGAGGAGGCGATCCAATGACGATGACATCGCGGGGGTGCGGTCCTTGACGCGGGAGACCACGATCAGGTCCCTCATCTGGACGGCGGCGAATAGGGACCTCGAAGAAACGACGAATTTCTCCTTCACGGTGGTCAGTAGTTGTGTTGTGTCGCTGGGAGCCCGTTCCTTGGTTTGCTGTATCCTCATCAAGGCTGATAGGGTTTCCGACGGAGCCGGGTTGCTGCTCGGGGTGGGCATCCCAACGGCTGGGCAGCGCTCTAGGTTCGTTGGATCGTATATCATCATTGCCACCGAAGACTTGGCGAATCCTGAACCTGAGACTATGAGCAGGACCGCGCGACTCGCCGTCTCGGGCAGTCGACGCTTGCTGATCGTCGTCCTGGCTAGGAAAACGAACACTGGGTCGAGGGAGTGGCACATCGACTTCGGACTGAGCGGCCAGGGCATCGTGCGCGTGGTTATAGTGATGGAGATGCAGGTGGAGATTAGGGAATGCCGCAAGGTCTCGAGGTGGGGCATCTGAGGACCAGTTTTGCGCTGGGATCATGCCCCTACGTCGCATCCGCACGTCGTTCGCAACCAGAGCGATGTAGCGATCAATCTCGCTCAAGGACTGGGGCCGGTCCCAAAATCCCGGTGGAGCGACCACTCCGCGCGGGTGTTTGAAAAGTGTAGCACGACACATGGGGCAGCTCGACTTGCCCTGATCAAACCATTTAGAGAGGCACTTCAGGTGGTTATTCACACGTTAGCGAGGTTCTATGAAGAAGGCGAAGTGGGTAGGAAAAGATGCTGATCCTCTGGTGTTGGTTGTCCTTGAGTGTTGCATCGCTTATGAGGCACCATTTGCGCTCGAATGGGTGCTTGAAGCGACTACAATATGTGCTCAAACGCGACTGAAGTGGGTGTTCAAACACGACTAATGTCGTATTTTAACACAGTCCCAAGAACAATGACAACAGAGAACTCGGATATGTGCATTATGACCTTACGTACGTCTGCGCCAAAGATATGACCACATTGCTGAATCTGGATAGCATGCCGCTGGTGCTTGCCCTGAGGAGCCTGATAATCTTCGAAGCATATGGGGCATGAATCGATCCCGTTGAGTTCGCTCTTCTTGGTCACGCCGTCACGGAGGAAGTCCTCCTTGCTTGAAGGTAGTACTTTCGTGGACGTCTTGGGGTGCGGGTCCTCCATGGCTCTGTAGAAACTTTAAATCTATGTTAGCAATAGCGCGAGATGAGGATCTTGGTTGATGTACCTGTCCGCAGAAGAGGCGATATTCCTCTTGCAGGCGGTATTCCGTGAAGATCTTGAAGTTAACTTGTCGGGAGCAAGTGCAAGTGTGGTTGAGTAGAAGCGAGGTTTAATGCGCCAGCTTAGCCCCGCTTTTTGTTGGCGTGACGACGTGTCGTTGAGTGAAGTGAATCTGCTGAATGTTTGCCGCATGAATGGTTCCTAGAATTCCCGACGGGGTAAATGCTGTCTAGTGCTGTGAAAGACGCTCTTCGAAGTGAGGTAACCATCGAGACCACGAGAGGGTGAGATAATTGATTCCTTGTGGTGGCCTGAATTGATATCTCGAAAATATGCCAGATGATAGGTGGGATGAAGGTCACAATAATAGACATGTGACATAAACCTTGGCATTCTAAGGTCCCCTACCTACAGGTGCGCAGTGGGCTCTATGAACCTTTCACCACTGGAGGTGCATCAATATAACATGTTCACTACAACCAGTAATGAGACTAATCTCATCATCTACGAGCCCTCTATGAGTAAGACTCTGTTCACATACTTATCCACCTCGCCATCCACGTCTGGGTGATTTCCTTGGCCTCATCCACAAGCCCCATATCTAGAAGCAACTGGCTTGTTCCTCTGACAGCGCTTTCAAGGGCGCTAAAGATCCAAGCGTGGGTGAAGCTGGTATGCTCGCCGATGAAAACAGTGTGCTTCTCGGTGTGGAAGTAAGCGGGCAAGTACAGCTCTTGCTGGCCTAGCAATGGCTCGCTATGTTTCATTAGGCAGATATCAACGTAAGATTGTTTCGCACTTACCACCATGAGCCGGCCTGAAACTCATTATTTTGCCAGCACATACGATCATAAGCTCCGGTGAATTGCTCTTGAGCGACCAACCCGTGTGTTTCAATCATGGCCCTTTGAGTTAAGGCCACATGCTCCGTCTCGGTCATGCTGCCTAGAGTCCGCGCAGGGGTCCCAGATTCATATGAGGCTAGGATAACGCCTGGGCCCGTGGAGTTAATCTTATAGCTTGGATAGCAAACACTCCCGATGCCAGGGATGTTTGTTTCTCCACATCCACCAATTATTGGGTGTTCAAGGTGTTCCCAGAAGCGAGTCTTATAATGGAGCGCGATCTTGCAAGTATGCTCGTAGTTGAGTGTATTGATAGCCCGTGAGAGGAGCGATGTGTAAGATGGGAGCCGCCACAAGCGAACCTGGGAGAAAGGAACGGCGACAATCGTGTAGTCGAAGTCCATTGACTTTGTTTCAAGATCAAAAGGATTTCCCGGACGCCATTTGACGGTCATCTTCTCCGTTTCCTCATTCCATTCCATTTCTTGAACTTTCGTCTGGAAGATTGTCCGGTTTAGAACAGACGGGCCGAATGCCGTTGGAAGACGACTCAGGCCTTGATCAATTGTCCTCCACTCTGTAGCAGCGAAATATACTGCGTCATACTCCCAAGACGGGGCATAATCTGAAGTCGAGTCGACCTGATCAGTAATGTTCAGGTCCGTCTTGAGAGCATATCGAAGGTAAGCAGATTCTGAATAGTTGAAGTTCCCTGCCTCGACTGCCGCTTTGTGCGCTTGGAAAACATTCGTGGCAATGGCGCGGAGTTTGTCTTCGTCCAGCCCGAGCCAATCATCGTACGCAGCTTCGGCCTCCTCTACAGCAGTTGCATTTGAATATGTAACCGTGACGTTGTCTGCCAAAGACGGGTTCGCTGCAATCTCTGCAGCCCCGGGAATGGTCCCATCTGGCCGCCTTTTAGATGTCGATACGGGTGCGTTTTGGCTCTTTTGTATCCATGGAATGAAATTCACCGTCAAGTCGGAACCGTTTCCGTTGATCTGGTTCAAGGTTGCTGCAAGCTGGAACACCATGCGATGATCCAGGATCTGTATGGTCTCGTTCGTGTCTGGATCCGTCATACTGACAGGAAATCTCATAGGCCCCATCTCCTGATACTGGTATTGATCTGGCCTTGTGGCATTAAGGTAACTGGTGTGAACGCGTCCGCCGATGCGACTTGAGGCCTCTAGTATTTTCCAATCGTGAATACCGACCGAGTCTAGCAGATGCTTTTCACAGGTATTAGCTAAGCATCTGGGCATCTGAACGGTAGACTCACAGAGGTCATCAGACCAGACATACCACCCCCGAGAATGCCAATCGTTTTAGACTTAGCAGAGGCAACAAACACCTCATCGGGTTCCTTCTCTTGTAGATGAGCAACGCCATCAAACCACGGTCCCATTGCATCTGCGATATCCGCGAAGGCAACATGTCGCTTTTCTTTCCGCTTCTTTACAACTATTGGTCTCGACTTTCCCACAAGCTTGCTTTCCATAAATGCATGAAGACACCCATGATCCGGGATGTCGTCTCGAGGCAACCACACGAACTTGGTAGGACGGCTGTGTTCCCACCCAATGTGGCGTTTTGCTAGCGGATGGTTCCCGATGTGCGTATTTCCTAGGGAATGATGCGACTCCTCTGGCCGGGACATATCACAAGAGCCATAATGAATTGAAAGGTGGCCATCTACTGGGGCGGTGTAGCTGATCTTCACATTATGCATACCGTTGACTTCCACTTCAAAGGGACCTTCGAATTCAATAGAAAGCTGAGGAACAGAAATAGGTGAACCCAATTGCATTAGCGCACATAGAAGCAAGCTTGAAGCTAGAAATCTCCTTGGTGAAGGCGCCATGATGAGTACCGATAAAAAGTTTAAAACTAAAGAAAGACTGGCGAGAATTCTACCAGAGTTCTTATACTACTACACATGCTTACTTCCCCCAGGTATTGTAAGCCCTAGAAAGCGATTACAGGCATGCCTGACAAACCTAGAGAAGAGCCTGCATACATACCTAGTCAAGATATGTAGTAAAAGTAGGATGATCGACAAGCGTAAGATAAAGAAATACGAGATATGTTCCGAGCGTCCCGCAAGAGACAGTCGTGGGGCGTCAGATCGGTGAGTTGGTGATGCACGACTAAAATTGGTACAACTCCTAGATAAATATTACTTGTTTAGTAGATTGCTGAATTGCGTCCTCATCCGAGCATGAACCTTTCAGTAAATCATCATTGACGCATTGCTATCCTCAAAAGCGACTTCTAGGGTGGTGTGTTCCAGGAGCGGCTCTCAATCATCCGATAGCTCTGTAGTTCTAATCCTTCCAAGGTTCGTGACGACGCCTAGGCTGAGAGGCTCTCGCCATGGGTCGAGATACTGGAGCCCATCGGCTGATATTGGCCGCTGGTGCCTGGATGGAAGTCAGATATGTGTGATTGTCGGCAGTCATAAAGGTGCAGCGATTATGCAGGCCGACGGAGGCCAGAGACGAAAGGGAAGGTCGTCAGATGCGGAGCAGTTTGCGGGGAGGTAAAGGCCCCTGTCTTGGCAAATATCCAATCTAGCCTACCTAGGTATGGAGCTACTTCGGGATCTTTTCACATTTTTGAGGCTCGCCGAAAACGCGCCCTTCAGACTGACAGCGCGCATTTGTGCCCTTCTCCTCTGAGCCGATAGACCCCCATTCTATACGTCTTTAGTCACTATCTGATGGCCGCGGCTGCCCAACACACTCAGCATATCGCGCCATCGCTGCGTCGTTCAAGTCCCTCCTGAGTCTGGAAACTCAACCGTCAGCTCTCAATGCTCCGGGCTGTACCCCGCCAACCAATTCGTCTAGCCTCCCTCCCTTCCTACGTTCTACCGAAGAGCGCTCTCGATACTCCCCGGCTACCCTTGTGGGGCTCTATACAATGGGAGAAATTCGTTCCAGCCGCCCGGGCAGCGTCCGCTGTCAAACATGTCCAGGCCGATGATAAGATCAGTGCAAGACAGGCAAATCGGGCGCGAAGCCGTCGAGAAGAGCAAGTCAAGATTCGGATGCAGGGGAAGCTGAATACCAATCCGTGGCTCAAAAAGCTCAATAGGTCTCTGTTGGCTGCAAGCAAAAACCTAGACGATGTTGAAAACGGACGCGCTCTGTGGAAAGCATATAGCTTCGCGAAACAGATCCATCCGAGCTTACTGCAGTGTATACCAGATCGAGCTTGGGACCTGCTATGGGAAACACAATCCGCCATATTACCGACCAACCTAAACTCTATAGAGCATCAGAAACAACTAGTGCAAGATATGAAGTCAATCGGCAGACCTCCGACGGTTGCTCAGAACATCGCCGAACTCGAGGCGACATTCATTACTGGAAAGCACGAGGCTGCAATACAAAGATGGGAAGAGGAATACAATGATTGGACTGCAAAATCTGTTCATGGCTACAAGCCAGAATTTCTGGATCTAGGCGTCCGGATGTATGCGATTACAGATAACGCGCAACGCGCCCGCGAGGTCATGGAAGAGCTATATCAGGCATACCCAGGATCAGACCCACGACTCATGATAGGAGTCATCCGTGCACACACACGAAGTCAACATGGCCCGGATTACACTTGGTCTCTGTACGTTCGATTGAAGGACCGACTGGGGCCAGCAATGACATTTGAAGATTACGACACATGCTTTGTTGGTTTTCTGGAAGGCGGCCGTGTTGACCTCGCTGTCGCCGTCTTCAAAGACATGGTCTCATTTGGCTGCTTGGCAGGGTCGTTCATACGTTCGCATGTCCAGCGAACGTTGAAGCGGTCAAATGCGATGTTGAATCTCAGCAAGAGTCTCGAAGAAGCTAGCATGGTCGCTCTTTCCGCGATATCAGTCCTGCCGCGAGCATATCACAATCACATATTTCGACGGTGGATGATGCTGACTGTTGCCAAGAATTCACCGGAATCAGCTGTTCAGATACTCGAGTTGATGTTTGAGCGCGGTCTTAACCCTGGAACCTTGCACTTTAACCTGGTCATTGGCGCATTGTTACGCTCAGGAACAGTGACAAATAGTGAGAAGGCAGCATTAATGGGATGGAAAATGGTTGAAGAAGCCCTCAAAACGTCCTCTTTACAATATCCAGAGTTTCAACAAGCCTACAGAATGCAACACAAACCAATTGCTAAGCAACTTGAGGATCTCGACGGACCGCTCGTACCATTCTTCCTGGCCAGGCCTATCCCGATGGCAGACATGATGACCTTTGCACATCTCATTCGGCATCATACCAGGAACTGGGAATGGAACCATATTGAATATCTACAGACAGCTCTCGTCCGACTTGAACAACCTCCAGTTGCTCCCCTTTTGAATTCTTTGATGATGGTTGACCTGCGGCGATCTAAGTATCAGGAAGTCTGGGATAGATTCGACTCTATGACGCATCCTCCGCTTGGGTTCCCGCGTGTTGTTCCCAACGGTGGAACCTATCGAGTCTTATGGAAGACGCTGAGATTTGCTCTCGACGATCACCATACCTGGGCTTTCGAATCGCTTCCACAACCTCGACAGCTAATGGCTATGATGATCGAGTGGTGGACAGGGCTCGTAGGATGGCATCAAACCGAGAACTACTTACGAGGTCTTACGGGACCAAATCGCGAAATAAGCGGCCTGATCCAGCATTGTTTCAGCTACACCAAGGATCTCGCGGGGGCTTTGGTTGCTTTACACGCCCTAAAAGCCCGACTTGGTATATTCCCAACCAACCAGACGGCCGAGATTTTGGTTAAGCAGATGGCCTGGATCGATCTCCGCAGTGAAACCAAACAAGTCCGGTTAAGCTACAAAACGTCTGGGGTTTTCACACGCAACATAGACAAGATTTCACGAGTTTACCAAGTGCTCCTCCGCAGACGATTACAACGGTTGGAGAACACCGGCGTCAATTTGACCGACATGACGAAACAAGAAAGAGGAGAACTAGATTTGAACCTGTTATCGGAGTTTGTCCGTGTGGTTATGGTCCGACAGTACAGCGCTATAGAAGTGGAGAGCATGATCGATGAGGCTAAGAAAGAGATGGGCGTGCCGAATATCTCTACAGGCGATCTGAACAGTTTCGAAGTTTCATGAAGAGGGCTGATATAAAGAAAATGAATTTTCTCGGCTGTTAAAGTATTGTTGCGACGCAACCTTTCACAAGTGAGGCCGCATGCGTACAGGGCCGACGGATGATGGATATCCCACCCTAGGATTGTCGAAACAATCACGACAACAGCCTCTGCTTCCGCATACTCTTCGCTCTGAGGAAAAATCCGAGCTGCAGGAACCGAAGACGCCTCGTACGTCTCGAACTGATGGCCTCATTTGGATTCGAAAACCTCAAGGGTGGAGGAGTCGCTATCCCTGACGACGCTGCCTCCTATCATGGAGACAGGAATCTCGCATCTATGTGGAGGAAGGATTTTTACTTCCAAAGAAAGACGTTGTCATTGGGGTGTTGGAAGATAAGGTATAAGGCTGCATACCAAGCGCTTTGTAGAGTGCCGCTACTTCCCTCAGCCCTTCTGTAGGCGAGATGTAACATCACGACTGCTTTCTCGAGCTCAGGCGTTTGGGACCACATCAGCATAGCGTGGGCGGATTGGATCTAGCATTCTCTGGCGTACACTTGCTATACCAAGATATCATAACGGCATTTAATTATTCATACTGATACAAGTTGCTCCAACGCCTGCGACATTTTGACTGATCAACGATCCCAATCCCATCCCATTGCCCATATCCATCGTCATGACCTAAATGTGGCCAAGAGTATTCCACGCAACCGTTTATAGTCCAAGCGGGTTGTTCGCCGACCCCTTCGTTGTACTCCCACTGCCTTTTTTCGCCTGGTTCGATAACCTCACGCTCTCCTTGTTGCGTCCCACGCCGAGAGGGTTGTTGGCGGTTCCTGATCGGGGTCCTGACGCACCAGTGGCATCTTTGATGCCGTTGCCGTAATCGCGAACTGAATCGCCCCAGGTACGGGATGTGTTCGTTATGCTGTTTCCGGCACTTGTTAACGTAAATGTGGAAAGCGAGGGTTGCACAGAAAAACTCACCTTGAGCCAGCCCCTCGGCCTGCGCCTGCGACTCCAGTGCCTACTGCTCCTACAACACCGCCTGCAAAGTTGCCTACGCCTGCTGTCGCCGTGTTCATGGTGCGCGTGAGCCAGCTGTCGTTTGGTGCCATTTTGGATATTCTTTTATATGGGAGATGCGAAAGTTTATGGAGTGTAGTTTGGTCTGTACGATATCACGCTCTTCCTAGATGGGATCTTGATTTATATCTTGGCCAAGCCTTGAGGCGGATGCAAGGTGTGGCTGATGATGTCAGAGTACAAGGTTGGGGCACTTCAGGGATCATCCCGTTACTGCTTTTTGAATTATAGAGGAACATTTAGGACTACTTGATGGCAGCCAGTCTGCGGCTATTCTTTTTCCTCATTTACGTTCTAAGTACCTGTAATTTTGAGCTGATAGAAAATCCTCTTCATGAATGGTCTCACAAGTGGAGGACCGCACTAGTATATATGCGGCCTAGCTCTGCCGCACAGACCATATTGCAGAGTAATCGGGCCGTTACTTGCCGCTTTTCTAACGACCCTTGAAAGTGGATCTCAGACCTCAACTTCAGGGAAACTTCAGGAACCAGCTATCTCACAGTTCCTATATCCACCACAACGCTCATAATTGCACCCACAATATCGAAAACTAACCCTCGAAGTCTTCTGCTTACTTTGGTTTAACAAGAATGTCTCTTGGGGAAACAAATATGGTCTCATGGTGAGGGAAAGATCCGTGTCCCAACATCTTCCCTAGTGGAAGGGTTCTCGAACACTGTTGGAGGGTAAAACTTGAAAGAAGCTATGAAGTGAATCCAGGTGCTGGCCACTTGTAGCCTGCAGTCGAACTCGTCTCTTTACACCTGCTGGTAGGTCGCGTTCTTTACTTCTTCAACTTCCTAGCGACACTACACCCCACCACGCTTTCAACGGCGGGGCCCTCCACTATGGCGGGTAACAGGAAGGAGAGGACCCCTAGTACGGGGGGAACCAAGAAGAGGCGTCCTACCCTCATCAAAATGATATCGGACGTGGCAAAATCGATTCGCTCACACAAAAACAGATCGTCAGACGACGACCCATTCCCCTACGATCACTCACCAACGTATGTCCCAGCCGACCTAGGCTTGAACTCGCCACCTATCCTCTCGCCAGAGTTTTCGTACAGCGCACCTTCCACCCCTTACCCGGGCGATCCAGGTCCTTTCCCGCCGTTCCCAAGTTACCAGAGCCGACCATCGACGTCAGCTTCCCAAAAGAAGGGCAAGAATAAGACAGGAAATAGGGAGAAGAAAAGCGTTTCCGACCCGCTTACTCCTGTTACCTCGTTTCTGCTCCACCCTGCGCCTCAAAGACCCTCCCATTACCTGCAGGGCGACTCCTCGCGCATTCTCAATATCAAAGCTGGACACAAACCGAACGGGCTCGATATGACAATGGCTACCTCACAATTGCAGCTGCCGGTTGCGGCTGGCACGAAGTTGAAGCAAATAGAGCAGGCAAAGGAAATGCAAACGCTCGTGGAGGAGAGAGCTCGCCGAGCTGGCGGGGAGGCTCCCCCATACGAATTCCTCGAATTGATCGGAAAGGGGTCGTTCGGTCGTGTATTCAAGAGGTCCGTAGACAGATCTTCTCTCTGGTCGCCAGCGGCGACCATGATTTCCAATTAATGCTAAACCACATGACAGCAAGAGCCGTAAAACAAACGAGCTTGTTGCTGTAAAGATTCTAGATGTGGACAATCCTGATTACATTGGAGACAACACACTCGACGAAACGCTCAAGGAGATCAGCGTGCTCCAACAGCTGAGTATTAGCAATGCGAAGCACTACGTCAACATAATCATGGAAGCCCTACCAGTGCATAACGAGCTGTGGATCGTCAGCGAGTATTGCCCGGGAGGCAGTGTGTACACGTTGATGAAGCCGACGCTGATGACTCGTGCTCCTGGCCTCGAAGAGAAATACGTAATAGCGATTGCTCGCGAACTCGCCTCTGCTCTCAAGTTCGTCCACGAAGCAGGCGTTCTTCACCGAGATCTAAAATGTTTGTTTCCAGCGCAACTCGAAATGATCTTTCAACCAAGGCTAACATATGTACGAAAGGTGGCAATATCTTGATATCTGAACAAGGAAGACTGCAGCTGTGCGATTTCGGAGTATCTAATGTGCTTGAACCTCAGATCGCCAAGCGCTCTACAATTGTCGGGACTCCAAATTGGATGGCTCCGGAGCTCCAGAGAGAATGGGTCAAAGACATAGATCGAAATAACCCATTCCAACCCCAACCCATTCTTTACGGATCCGAGATTGATGTGTGGGCTTATGGTTGCACCATCTTCGAGATGGTCACTGGCGCACCGCCTTTCCATCGGCTGCCGCCGGAGAGGCTACCCGAACAGGCACCACCAAGGATAGAAGGCGAGAGATACTCAGAGGGTATATGCCAACTTGTCGCCTACGTGCTCGAAGGCCGGCCCGAAGACAGACCCACTGCGGATCAAATACTCGAGCATCCCTACCTTGCCGATACATCACAAACCAATCCGACCAGCATGTTGAAGGAACTCATCGAACGTTACATCAGATGGGAGCAGGGAGGCGGTGTTCGCGCATCCCTATTCAACATGTACGGCGCGCAGGCTCCGGATCCTCTTGAGCCTCATGACGAGGACGAGGACGAGGATGATTGGAATTTCAGTACCACAGATGAATTCGAGCGCAGATACTCTCGTTATTCGTTTTCTGACCCATTTGGTACTGGTTCGGGACAACAAACTATCACCGGGTACGAGCTACCAAAGCCAGACCCCGACGACCGGTTTGGACAGCTCCTCCTACGGCACCAGGAACAGGCAGCGGAACGTGGAAAGAAGAGGCTAGACCGTATCTTTGACCCAAATTTAACACCGTACAGAAACAGCATCACCTCTGAACGACCTCCTTCGGATCTCATTCTTCGCGGCTTCAACCCCGGAAGTCCAAGAGACACTGTCATCGACCTCAGCTTTGCGACACCCACCGCTAATGATGGACCGACTATTGACCTGGGAGAGATAGCAACGCTAAAAGCTAGGGGGCGAACGATTAGGGAGCTCGATGAAGAAGAAGAAGAAGAGCGGTACGATTATTATAATCAGGATCAAACAGCACGACGAGCAACACAGGATTGGAAATTTCCCATGGCTCAAGAAGAGATTACCGCGCGACGAACAACGAAAGAGTGGAAATTTCCCATGGCTCAGGAAGCGGCCATAAACCGTAACACTCTCGATTGGACGTTCCCGGCTGCGGAACCTGAAGAGGAACCCGAGCAAGTCAAGAACAACTCAGGTCCGCGTCGACGGTTGACAAAAGACTTGACACTTCCTATCCCCACGGCTCCTTTCAAAGATAATCGTCAGACCCGTGATTTTGTCTTCCCGCCTAGAGAGCCAGACGCTCAAGTCAGCAGCACGTCTGACCAAGGACCTACCCTTCAACCGTCTCCCACTATTGGAGCTAGCTTTCGACCACAGCTACGCCATGTTGCAACGGAACCAATCGGCGCTGCGTTTGAAGATTTCCAGCTAAGCTCAGCTCCCGAGTCACCATCACGGATGTCAATGATTGACCTTGATATGGCCTACATAGCAGAAGCCCAACGACCTTCGACCGCGAACTCCACGACTGAAACAGATGCAAATCACGAAAATCCGTTCAATCTAGAAGATCAGGTCAAGCGCACTTCGACCAACAACCGGGCGTCCTTTCATCGCCCAACTCAATCCGAGCCTATGCAGCAGGTCTTGGGTCTTTTGACACCTAGTGACGACGACCCTGACCATGGCTACGGCTCGGACCAAGATCAGTCATCGTACCGCGGAAGTCTTCACACACGAGGCGTGTCCGTCTCCCAGCACGATATGAAACCCGCCCCCAGCAATATCCGGCAACGCCCACATCAATATCACCATCAGCCATCGGCCTGGGATACATGGAACCACAATGCAGCTTATGACTCGGAGTATTCAACTTCTAGTCCACCACCATCCTACAACACGGATCTTTCTGCAGACGACGACGAATCGTTAGACGAGCTATGGGACCAAATTGAAGCGTTGACAACTGGCGACCTCAGCCAATGGCCTCCACGCCGCCCCCGCTGCTCGCCCAGCCAGGACAACGATCTCGCCAACCTTCCATCCGACTTGGACGACTTTCCTCACGCATCATCTGAGACAATCCTGGACTCTCTCACCCAACCAGACATGGCTTCTGCGCCGCCGCGAACCGGCCTACGGGCCCCTCCCGGCCCTGGTGGCAGACTGACAGTGAACTTTCCTATTCCCCGAGGCCCAGATCCGGAAACTCTAGCCAGCGATACGGACCCCGACTTGATGGCCAAGGAGATTCGTAGATCGACATGGGAAATGTACAATGCGCTCTACGTGACCCATCAAGCCTTTTCAGCCGTCAAACGAGGCGGCATGGGTGGCGGCGATGATGCCGGATTCAGTAGTTCCAGCGGAGACGGAGGTGACGAGGACGAGGATGAAGATGGAGGGGAGGGCGGTACTGTCAGGTTGGCGAGTACGGCGACCAGGTAAGGTTTCTCTTCTTTTTCTGTGGCGTTGATGGACGGTTCCCGGCTGGCTGTGACTGTGGCTGTCGCAGCTCCAAGACAGAATATGACTTGGAAAAGGACATGGGATTATGCGGTGTCTTGGGAGCCTTCTTACGGGCATTCTTCACGGGCATTGGGTGTATATTACAATTGACGGCTGCTTCATATGGATGCAGTGACTTGTTAAAAGTCTGCGCATGCTCTTCTGCAACTGCATGCGGTGCTTCGACGGAGACAGAGATCTGGATTGAAAATTCACACATGCAGACTGCCAGAAGCTGCTCCGCTGCTTGTGGTGCTTCCACTTCTTGAACGTCTTGACATATTTAAATTGATAGACTACTTACATAACCTACGTAGCAACTCTTCCCACGTCCCTTGACATAGGCAACTGGTAGCATTTGCGGTCGCCTCTAAGGGGGAAAAGCAGCCCCCTAGCCAATCAACATTCAAGCCAGTCCACCTGCATTTCTGCATTAGCCGAGAAAGGGAGGTTGGCCAGATTCGGCTCCCTTCGCCGCATTGCTCTTCCCACGGCTCGAGCTCAACCTCACCTAACCGGCCCGGCTCCTCACTCACTCCAGGCCAGGCAGCAGCGATTCCGCCAGTTTCCACGACATTCCATACACTACTCACTAGCGCCTTGGCGCACTTTCGCCCACGTATATCAAGGCCCTCCCCCTCCGCACATTCCTGAAAATTATACTTACCTTGTTGGGGTGGCCGAGCTCATGAATCCGGTCCACCTGGCAGATTGTCCTGCATTGCACAAAGCGGCGACGAGCTGTCATGAATCTCCTTCGGGGGCTTCACCGGCGTAATTTTTGCTGGTCCGTTACATTGTCTTTCGACGACTTTTCATTGATTTGCTCGCCTTGTGCGGGTGGTTGAAGAAGAGTTTTCTCGCTTCGGCGAGATGGGGGTGTGCGGTATGGTGGACCGCCATGGCGACTTAGTTTATGGAGGGAGGATGTTGTCGCGACTGTTGGCTCTATGGCAAAGGTTGGATTGAGGTAGGCCATCCATCTACCAATCTACAGACCTCGAACTGTCTGAAGATGCTGTACCGTGGTCTCTGCCATTGTGCCGTCCATCACATACTCTTGCTATGTACGACCAATAGAACCCGTGGCCTTTCTCATTAGCTTTACGCGTCCTCGCTCACTTCACGCTCCCATGACTATCGCGTTACCTCAATAGTCCCGCCTTACAAGCTTGCGGTCACTCGCACTCGCGACACGCCATCACGATCGATCCCCCATCCATTTCCTCCGACAGTCCCAACGATCGGGCTATTCCTCCCGCGGGACAATGGTTCCCCGCCACTGCTCTTCTTCGTGAGTCTGGCTACGGCGAAGAAGGAAGCTCTTCCGAAGAAGATGTAAAGTGTGCTTATGTAGGAAGAGTACTTGTAGAAAGACTGCAGACTCGGGAGATTGTAAGCTCCAAAGCGACCGTCATGTTTGAAGGCTTTGAGCGCGCTACAGTGGATGCAGAAGGCCAGTGGACAGTAACAAGGATTCGTATCACATAGGCATGACATCGAGAGGCCGCGAGCAAGGAAGAAGTATCCTAATCCGTCAACTCGGACATCCGCCTAGTCTGAGGCTTACCACACCAACGGCTACACGGAGACACACATCTGGGAGTAACAAAACCTAGTATGTTCAACGAAAGGAGATAGACATGGAGGAGGAGGCTGACGAGGATGATAAGGATGAAGACGAAAGCGAAGGCCTCTCAGAGGAGGAGGAAGACGACTCATTTGCGCTCGGAAGTGCTTAAGACTAGATTTCGGCATGATGTCGTTTTTGTAGCAGCATTTTACGGGAGGATTGCTTGTTGCTTGTCTTTCACGAGCACAATCAAAGTCGTTAGACGCAGACCCTAATTCATGTGCTAGTGACCTTCATTGAATATAATATTATGACGTCACACCATTCGGACCATACCTACAGCTCACTATATGTGTGCCGGGTCCCGACAGTGTTTCAGGATCTCCTTATAGGGGTGGCCTAAATCTCACCATAGGATGGCTGTAAGCAACCCAAGATAGGGCCCCCGCACCACTCTCTTTCAACGATACTCCTCCACTCCATTACATTTCATCTTTCTCCTCGCCACTATTTCGAAGAGCATCATGGCTGACCTAAATATTCCTCCCCTTCCCTCCGCACCACCAGTGATGATCAGCGGGCGAATCCTCGTCCAACCCCCACTCTCCCGCAGAGGCACCGGTCCAGGCCTCATACTCATAGTAGACCAAGAAGAACTCCAAACAACACTACTTCCCGAGAACACCAAAACTCTTGATCCCCCGCCGCTCAAAAAATGGGCAGAAGAAGGCTTTGCAGTAGCTCAAGTACTGATCCACGGGCCGCATCCTGAACAGCTTATTAGCAATGCAATTAAATGGCTGAAGAGTGACAGGTTCCATGGATTGGAACCTGAAGCAGGATGGGGAGTGATATGTAAGTTCAACAGTGACTTGTTATAGTCTACGTACATTCTTTAGTTACTGTTTAAGGCGACCCGGTAACTTCATGAAGAGTGCCAAATTGAGAACTTCCATCTCGTTTAGTCTCGTGAACCCGAGTTGAAAGAATCTCAAAAAGGCATGCGTAAGCATATCTACGACGAAGCAGTGCCCCAGGCCCTCCGTATCGACCTCGAAGCTAACATCCTCAAAGCCTACGGAGTAGACCCCATACCCCTCGTCCATGCCCTCGACGAAGAAACGCAACACGCAATCAAGGCCATAGTAGCCTACGACCCCCCAATCTCCACCCCCAATTTCACCCCCCCAACACTCGCCCACTACAGCGCCAGCAAATCCTCAACCATCAACCCAACCACCACCACAAAACATCACATCTACCCCTCCGCCGACCCCCACTTCATCCTCCCCTCCCACCCAGACCACCACCCCTCCTCCGCCGCCCTCTCCCACACCCGCACCCTCGCCTTCCTCAAACCCCTCCTGCACGGCCCCTACTTCGACCTCGAAGCCATCTGGGACGAGCACATGCGCTACGAGTTCGGCGCGCGCTCCGTCGAGCAAACCATGGCGACCATGGTCGACGAGCCGTACGTGAACCACATCCCCACGCTGACGGGGGGCGTGGGGCGGGCGAGCCTAACCGCCTTCTACCGGCACCATTTCATTTTCAGTAACCCGGATGATGTGAAACTCGAGCTGGTGAGTCGCACCGTGGGGATCGATAGGGTGATTGATGAGTTTGTGCTTGTTTGCACGCATGATAGGGTTGTGGATTGGCTGTGAGTAGAATCCATGCGGCGATAGGAGAGTAAGGCGGGCAGATGAGCTGACGCTTTTGGATAGATTGCCGGGTGTGCCGCCGACTGGGAGGCTGCTTAATGTGCCTATGACGAGTGTCGTGAATATTCGCGGGGATCGGTTGTATCATGAGCATATTGCGTGGGACCAAGCTACGGTGTTGGTCCAGCTCGGCCTGCTACCAGAATATCTTCCGTTCCCGTACCCGATTGACGGAAGGACGGCGGGGGCTGGGATGAGGTTCGAAGTAAAAGTGCCGGCTGGAGGGCATGAAGTGGCGAAGAAGTTGATGGATGAGAGTGCTGTTCAGTCGAATGGGATGTTCGAGAACGGGGTTAGGGAAGTGTCGGATACATCAATGTTGCGAGACTAGGAAAAGATCATCACACAGCAATGAGAAGGGGTGATTTTAATGTCAAAGAAGATTCATAACTAAGTTGAGAGCCCAGCCTACTCTACATTCAGTAGCGCCAGAAAAGAGCAACCTATCATTGCAAAACCAGAAGGAGAAGGCAGCCTCCATCAGAAGCAGCCTCATACGGTATCCTTAAGACAGCATCGCAAAATATAACATCAGGAAATAGAAGTGAAAAGAAAAGAGCCAGGGAAGGGGACCATGCAAGAGCCAAATCTTAGACTCGACGCATCCAATGCAAAGCCCATCTGTCCAGCCATGTGTCCTAGAAACGCCAGATTAGAGGAAAGAGTGACATGTGCTTTTTCGATAAAGAGTTCATGCTGATGTACCACGCTTGGCAATCACACTTCTCCCATAGTCTCATCGCTGTCGACGGTACCGTTCACGTTGCTTGGGCTGCCTTCTGTTTCCTTCCTGAAGATGTCTTTGCGAGCATCAACGTCCTCGCGCGACACGTCCTTCATCCATGTGGTGTTCATCAAGAGTCTCTCGGAAGCGGATTCGTTCCTGCTAGCCGTCTTGCGGGACATCTCTGCGTCGCCTTCTCGAAACCCAGACCTGACAGCATCGGTCTGGACGAGGAAATCCACACCCTCGTAAGGGCCACTGGAGTTCAGGTACTTCATAGTGTAAGCCCTATCAGGCATAATCTTGAACGCCTTCTTCTCTTCGCTCCGAACGCTATCGACTCGGTCTCCGGGCTCGTCAATATCGAGGCTGGCTTTGCCAATGGATCGCTTTAGGTACGGAAGGTGGACTTTGTCGTGGGCGACATTCTCCGTAGGCTCTGATGAGGTGAATGAGGCGATGTAGTAGCGCCACGCCTTGATCTTATCAAGGGTGCTGACAGTATACGTGTCGTCGTCCTTCTTGAGAATGTTCACAGAGGCGACCTGTTTTGTGGTATCCTGGAATGCAGTGTTAGTTTTCCTCATTCTCAAATGCATCCGAACGCTAGTTGTACTTACGTAGTTGATCTTGTACACGTCGCCGTCTTTGATGTTCTTTTCCACTGCCCTTCGATAACTAATCTCGTCTCGGTGGGTGGTCTCGCGGAAAGGACGATCTTTCTTGAACGCCTGGTAGACTTCTCCAGTCTTGTCCTTGCTTTCGCTGGGGAAAATACCTCCTGCAAACCGGACCAAGGCACTAAGCAACCTCTCGATCGAATACAGTTGCCATCCACTTTGGAGGTAATAACGGCGCAAGGTCTCCTCGACTACGCCCGCGTCGATATCATTCTTGATTTGGTCCTCAAAGATGGCCAACATCTGTTCGTAGTAGTTGGCGGTATCTGATGTATCTCCAAAGAAATCCTCAGGATATTTGTCGATCATCTTGAGCTCCGTTGCTGGCTTATATTGCTTGGCCCGTGCGACAGTCTCCCTGACCTTCGGTTCGGTCTGTTTGAGGGCCGAGAGACGCTCGTACAGAATGACAAACATCCGGAAGAAACAGTAAATGGTCAGATTGCAATACATGTTGTAAGCTTCTCGGATGTAAGGCTCATCCGGCTTCAGGTCATCGCTGGCGCCTTCTTCATCTCCAGTCGCGTATGTTGCCCATCGGTGAGCGCCGGAGGCGTCCTTGGTAGCGGAAGCGGAACTAGTAGCGATTGTGGTATACTCTTCTTCAGCAGCAGAAGCGTGGTCGGGAGTACTATCGCGGCTCTCAGACGCAGCACTATCATCCTTGTCCTTACGAGCCGACTTGCCGCGGCCACGATCTAGAACGCCACGGAGAAGATTCTGTTTCTTCGACTTGTGGCCTTTCTGAGATGAGCCGTCATCAGCGCTCATAGTGTCTTCTTCGCCAGATTCATTCCTAGGTGAACCATTGGTAGAGGTGTGAATGCCTTGCTCGAAGCGAGTCGGATCGATACCGAAGAAGAGAGGGACAAATTCCTTGATGAACTTCGTGATGCTGCTCGAGTCGGATGATGAGTGAGAGGTATGCTCGACGTAGCAGATGATAAGACGAGCAGTGTCGAACAGAACTTCTTCATCCTTGAATGAGTAGGCAAATTGGAACGGCGTGGTCTTGACCTCGTTGAACTCGAGTTGGCGGCGCTGTTCCTCGTACTTGACTTGGATCTCATTCTGTAAGGTCTTGAGTTGGAATTGGCGCTTGTCGGCCTGTTTGGCGCCTAGGCTTTGATGATCGAGCGACTTCCAGAATATCTTCTGGGTCTGTTCACGCCAAACCTTCTCCCACTCTCGCTGAGCGGCCTTCCATTCTTCCAGCTTCTGCTTCAGTCGGCTCAAAAGAACTGGAATGACATTGTAGGGTTGAGCAAACAGCTCAATGATGACCTGATTTCCCTTATCGCGGCCATAGATCTTTCGAATGACCCTCTTGTAAATGGTCTCACTCTGCCCACCCAGGCCGGGAGGCAGGACAAAGGTCAATCGCTCATCGGCGGAGCTCTGGAGGAGCTGTGTCGCGATAGGTTCGAGCTGTTGGATAGTCCTGATGCAGGCTTCAATGTTGAAGTCATAATCGTGGCGCTCTTCTTCGATGCGATGAAGCCCCTCTTCGTATTGGTTCTTGCGATGAGCGACGAAGCCTGAGTCTTCAGAAGCCCAAGTTGGGTGAGAGGCCCATTCGTCGTTGAGGACGGCTTGGCAGAGCTGATCGCGACCACTGCAGACTCGTTCGCGCTCCTAGAGATTCATGTCAGTAGATGGTCTGATCTCAATACAACTAGAATACTTACCCGCTTCGGTAGAAGGCGGTAGCTTGGGCCTAGACCACGGCAGTTCGACAGAGACACCCTAGACGTCACAGTCTTCGCCTTGGTCTTGATCGTAATCCTCTCCTCCTCGATGCTCAAGAATTGTCTGAACCATTCGAGCAAGTCTGGATTACCGCCAATGAAGCTCTGCGCACGTGTATAGAGCAGATTCTTGTCGATCAGGTCCTGAGAGAAGAGGTTGCAGAGCTTGAGGAACTCGTTCATCGTGTTCTTGTTGCCGATAAATTTCTTGGCTCGGTCGAAGAAGGCCAGCTCTTCGCCGGTAGCGACTGTTGTCGTGACGGGTTTGATAGGCTCGGGAAGGGCTGGTGTTAAGGTTGGAGACACTGCGGGGCCGTCGGGGATCATGGGCTGCTTTGCGGTATGGGCGGTCTTTGCGCGCTTT
Source organism: Lophium mytilinum (assembly GCA_010093605.1). Taxonomy (NCBI): domain Eukaryota; kingdom Fungi; phylum Ascomycota; class Dothideomycetes; order Mytilinidiales; family Mytilinidiaceae; genus Lophium; species Lophium mytilinum. The sequence continues at coordinate 566,557 of MU004185.1, read as the reverse complement.
GTAGTGGATGTGTTAGCTGCATGGTCTAACCGTGGAAGGCTCGTAGTCGAAGCCCGCCGTTTTCCACCCCCGGACAAGCCAAGAGGTGGGATCGGGAGTGCGTTGACTGCATTGGGAAGAGGGGTGAAGCGTTCTGCGGACTCCTTGATGGGATCGTCCATGTTGCAGAGATGGGAATGAGTGTATGGATGAAGATGATGAGTATGATGAGGTGCAGGAATTTGGGAAGCTGGTTTGCGCCGGAGGATGAGGTGTGTTGTAGATGTAGTGGTTGAAAAAAGAAGAGGGTATTGTACGACGTGGAGGTGAGGAAGAAGCCAGCGCACGGGCCATGACCGGCCACCTGCTATTGGCTGCGGGAGGAGAACAATAGGCTTTTTACACGACACAATAAGAGCTATTGTTCACATACCTTTGCGATGTTTGCTTGGCCGTAGCCAGCTCTGGCGCCTCCGCTTCCTTGCTCGGGAGCAACGGAATTAGCTATACCGGCGGATCGTCCATCTCCAGCGGGCCTTTCGCCACGCTTGCGCTTGTTCTCTCTGTTCGCCGTTGGAGTCGGGGCAAAATTGCCCATAGGCGGAAGCCTCGAAGCATCTGCGCGAGGTGTCTGGTGCGAGTGCGTAGGGCCTGCCTGGTATCCTGGCTCGCCTCTAACGTTGCTGAGCATAACGGCATCTTCAGCGTGGCGTGCGGCGGCCTGCTGCTGAGCTGCTCGGTGTTGCGCTGCAGATTCAGGAAGAAACTGTTTGAAGTCTTCCAGTAGGTCCGGCGCAGAGTTGAAGAGGCTCGTGACCTGAGCGTATACGTCTTGGATAGGTTTGGATTCCCGCTGATACGTCTGCAGAATCTCTAGGAACTGTTTGTAGATGTCTGGCTGCGTAGCAAACCGGTTCTGCGTGGTCATTTGCGTTAGCTTGAGAGAATTCCGTACGGGAAGGAGCGCCTATGTTGAACTCACCTTGATCTTATTAACATAACTTATGGCGTGGTTGAACTCCACTGGAACTCGCTTCTCCCCCCCTGGCCCCACACTGACCGACTGTGCGACTTGACTGGCTCCGTTTATGCCTTGAATAGGGAGCGGTATAGCCGATTCACCGCTAGGAGACAACAAGGACCGACCTGTGGCTGCTGCTGACACGGCACTTTGAAGTTGCGAAACTCCCCGCTGCTCTTGCTGATGAGCCATGGCCGCAGCAGTAGATGCGGCGTCTTGGTGGTTGCGCTGAGCAATAGCCTCCGGTGAAAGAGGCGCCTGAGCATGCTGACCTTGACCACCGAAAAGTGAATGACCAAGATTTCGGTTGTTCGGGCTGAACATGGCTTCCTGCGGCTCTTGTACCCGGGCTTGCTGCCAATTGCTGCTTGCACCACGAGACGCCGAGTCGTAGTAAGGGCTTTCCCCAGGATTGTTCCCGTTCCCGTTCACAGCTGCACTGCGAGGGGCCGAGAGCGGGCGCGGCACTGGCATCGATGATACCGTGGTCCCCATAGGGGTGGTGACCCTGATCGCGTTGGGATCGCCGCCGGTGCCACATTCAATCTTATATCCGGGAGGAAGAAATGTGTTGAACCCTTGGATCAAATTTGGGTTGCCGGCAAATAGAGTTGACACTCGCTCGATAACGCCAGGTGTATCAATTCTATCAGAATGAGCAATGTTCATCAAAGAGGAGAAGTGAGAAACTTACGCTCCACTCTTGAAGTCTTTCATGATGTCGAGGAACTTATTATAAACGTCGGGATGATCTGCAAACTGGACCTTGACTTGGTCGAGATAGCTGAGCGCATCCTGTTGCGAAAAGTCAATAAGCTTTCATACGGAAATGCCATCGCATTTCGAGCAGACTTACATTGAGAATTGGCTGTTGTCCCTGCACCATTCCCAGCTGCCCAGGCATGCCAGGACCCCCAAAAGGCATGAGCATTGAACTCTGGGCTTGTGGTTGAACAGCGGGCTGCATTCGCGGAGTAGCATCACCCTGCTGAACAGCACCACCCCCGAAAACGTTTCCTGGCCCGTTTTGCGCACCGATGGACGCCGAGAGTACGTTAGTCCCGCCCAAGGTTGCGGAGTTTCCGAGCAGTCCATTTGGTCCATGTATAGTCCGCACTGCTGGAGCTACAGCTACAGGCTGATGGATCTGCATCGTTTCTGAGTGGTTTTGTATGGCAGCTTCATGCTGTTGCTGTCTTTCTCGTATTTCGCGCTCTCTTTGTTCAGCTTCACGCCTCGCGGCCTCTTCTTGCGCCTCTATCATCTCCCGTTCCCTGTTGTCTCGGTCTCGCATCTCCCTTTCGCGATCCAGATTTGCCTGATTCTGGGCATGCAAATGCGGTTGTTGCAAGGTCTGCGATATGCCTGGCAACGAGTATCCAGGTCCTTGCAAGGCATTCTGATGAGGAGGAGGCCCAGAAGCCGATTCTTGATTCGATGATGGTGGCCGTTGCGCGCTCTGGCCAGGGGAAGACTGCGTAGCTTGAGTCAAGCCGGCAATAGCAGGAAGATTGTGCGGCGAAGGCTGATTTGAGGAGTAGAACGGGGCTATAGTACGCAGAGCATTAGCATACTGTGACGCGGGCGGAATGCAATCTTGTATCGCAAAAGTCAAGAGAGGGGGTATACCTGTTGGTGGGGGTAGGACTGGTCCATTGCTCTGGGACGCCGAAGCTTGCGGGACTTGTTGCTGGTTTGCATTGCTAGAGCTGTGGCGAAGAGAGTCAGCATGGTAACGGTCAAACCAGAGGCTGAGGGTATGAGATAAAGTAGCTGTGTCCATGATGACGCAGTACAGGGCGATAGAGGGCGAGAGGGATTGTTCAAAAGGCTTACCCAAATCCTCCTAGAGCTCTCGGAGTGGGTCCCTGAGCTGCATCAGCTGTTTGCTGTCCACTTCCAGCTCCCGGCGCTTGTGCCGGTAGCCACCCGTCGCGAGGTGAGGGATTCATTGTGCGGCCGCGGTGGTTGGTGTCAGGACGCGCGAGGGGACGAAAACATCTATATGTCTTGTATCGACGAGTATGGAGGAAGCTTCTCAGCTCATCAAGGTCTCGAGAAGAGTGAGCGACCGGGTCGCGGAAGGTCGGATGGAATTAGACAGCTCCTAAACACCGGGACGGGGGCTGGCAGCTCGAGCCGTGAAGGTGTCGGACGTGAACGCGCTGGCGTCTGGACAGAAACGTAACAATAGCTTCGCGCAGCGGTCGCGCGATCGTAGCCGGGAGGGAGGAGAGGGTGAATGTTCTGGTGATGCGCAACGGCCGTGGTGTTGAAGAGGTGGGCGAGAGGAGGCGCTCTGGCTCTGATCGAATTCCGCGATTCTGCTTTCTGCCACCGCCCGCGGACCCCAGTCCGGTGAAGGGCGATCGATTGGCCGGATCCTGTCCCTTTAGAGGTTGCATGATTCTTTACTTCAATCACAAGGTACTTTACCATCACATGACAGACTAGGACTTAAGTCTACGAGACCTTGCTTGATAATGCACAGGGCGCTTCAATGGGAGAAGGCCATCCTCAAAAGCATTCGAAAATCGATCCAAATCGAGCTAGCCGTGAAACTCAAACAGAAATAAGCTAGCAATAAAGACATAACACCTGTGAGGACCATTTGACACTGTATTGAGGTGTAGGGCATGTCATCAATCTAACTAATTACTTTGTGGCCATTGAGGTGCCAACGCCGTGACAACACCAGGACAAACGGAATCCCCTTACAGGGGTAGCTCCATGGCTTCTAGTAGAATACTCAGAAACTAGTTAGACTACGCCTTTGCCAAGCACTGGTTGGCGACCTTCAACGAATTGCCCGGTCTTTCGGGATTGGGGATATATCAGAGCATATTACGCAGTAAGGAAAGTCTAGAAAATCCACTGAAACGACTCCGTGACCTCGAATGAAACCGACGCCCTAGCATTCAAGTTAGCATATCTCATCCCGGACTTGTCACAAAGACCACATCAACGTACTTGATATCTGCTGACGACGCCCCAATCAGTACATGAAACGTCCCTTCCTCAGCAATCCATGCTCCAGCCTGGCCCAGAGAAGTGTCATAGTACCCAACAGAATACTTATCTAGCTTCAGATCCACCGTCTTCGTCCCACCGGGCTCCAGGAATACCTTCGCAAAAGCCTGCAGCTCCTTTTCCGGTCTTGGAAGGTTGGACTTCGGGTCTCTGACATACCCCTGCACGATTTCACGCGCAGCCACTTGACCACTGTTAGTGATTGGAATCGAGACAACGAGAGTGTCTGACTCCGCGAGCACTTTCGCGTTGATCGTCGGCGCACCATAGTCGAAAGTGGTGTATGAAAGCCCGTGACCAAAAGGGAACAGGGGCTCAATCTTCGACTTCTCGTAATGCCGGTAGCCGATGTAGATACCTTCGCCATACACTGTTTCCAGGTTCTCGCACGGCCAATTGTGGTATGCCGGGTTGTCCTCGAGCCTCTTTGGGAAAGTGGTCGGGAGCTTCCCACTGGGGCTTTGGATGCCAAAGAGCACATCCGCTAAGGCGTTGCCGGCTTCTTGTCCTTGGTACCAGGCTTGCAGTATAGCGGGAACCTTGTCGGCCCAGGGCATCGTAACCGGGGTTCCCGACTGGTTGACCACGATGGTCTTCGGGTTTGCCTTCAGTACGGCTTCGATAAGTCTGTCCTGGCTGCCGTCTTTCGGGAGATCCATGGTTTGTCGGTCATAGCCTTCGGACTCCCACTCTGCATCCAGCCCTACAACAACAATAGCAACGTCGGCATCGCGAGCCGCCTTCACTGCCTCGTCTTCAAGGTCAACCTGCTCTTCCTCTCTATATCCGATACGACATCCACCATATTCGTGTGACTTTCCCTCGATCGACATCTTCGCCAGCGGCCGGACTTCATTCGTGCTTTCAATGAGGATCTGAACAGGGACCCCTTCTTCTAGAAAAATTGACTTGACGACGTCTTTGCAAGCTGAGAACATGGCTTCGCCCTCCTCTGTCCAATTCCAGACGTCAATGAACAGCTCACCGTCCAAGAGCATTCGCCCTGGGCCAACGCTAGAAAAGCTGAACTCGTGGAAGCCACTTGTTACCGGAGTGAGTATAGTCTTTACCTTGAAAGAGAAAGCTGGGAGCACCTTTTTAGGCGCTGAGTCCCACATCCATAGGTCGGTCCCCGGTCGATTCTGTATCTCCGCTGGCTCGCCTTTGAATCTATCACCATAGTAGAACTCAACCGTAACGCCGGGTTCTCCGGATGAGGTACGACAGTAGTCGTTTGCGAGTGGTAGCCATTTCCTACTATCGCACCCTTGAGCAAAGACGAGCTTGGCTTCTGTCCCTGAGCTAATGCCGTCAAATGGCGTCGTTAGATAGTAAGGATTAAGAGTCGCACTTCCGCCACCTCCTGCAATAGCTCGCTTCGCATTCGGGCCAATGATAGCAATCCTCTTAGCTCCTTTGATGGGAAGAATATTATTGTCGTTTTTCAACAGGGTCAGCCCTTCGACACCCGCTTGGCGAATCAGCTGACGAGTTTCCGGCGTGTCCCTGGATCGTTCCGGTGATTCCGGCGGCCCGTCTAAGCCCTTGGTCCTGTCCACAAGATAGAGGACATTCCCAGCTGCTAGCTCGATGTCGCTGCGCGATAGCTCACCCGCCTCTACGGCTTGTAAGACTTTTGAGATTTCTCGATATTTGGCTGGCCCGGGCATCTCGATGTCGCAGCCCGCACTGATTGCTGGAGCCGTGGCATATGTCCCTGTCCAGTCTGACATGACTAGTCTGTAGATATGTCAGCCTTCTGTTTTGTGAAAGGTCTCCTGTGTTTCCCCAATCGCTAGGCCTCTTCTTTTCCGCTCGCTCTCATGCCGATTTCATGAGTTCAACAGGCAAAAGACTTACCCGTCATACTGCCACTCCCCTCGCAGAATATCTTTAATAGTATGCTCGTTCTCATCAGCATGGACCCCATTAACCAGGTTATACGAGCTCATTAAGGCCCATGGTGAGCTTTCTCGCACCGCAATCTCGAACGGTTTGAGATAGATCTCCCTCAAAGGCCTCTCCGCTATTACAGCATCGTAAGCTTTGCGCTCAGTTTCTTGTTCATTTCCAACAAAATGCTTGATAGTCGCCGCCACGCCCTTCTTCTGAAGCCCATGGATGTAAGAAGCGGCCAGCTTTCCGCAGAGGTACGGATCTTCGGAGAAAGATTCGAAATTCCTTCCTCCTAGTGGGGACCGATGCATGCAGACCGTGGGAGCAAGGAGAACGTCTGCACCTCGAGCTTTGGTTTCATCGGCGAGGTGGCTTCCGATCTCTTCAATCAGGTCTACGTTCCATGTTGCAGCCATTGAAACACCGCAAGGGAACAAAGCAGCCTGGGAGTGATTAGCATCTTTGATGTCCTAAACCACACTAGTCGCAACTTACAGGGGTGCCATCTTTGAAGAACTCTCCTCTAGCCCCGTTTGGTCCGTCTGTGGTCTTGATGGAGGGGATTCCCCTTTCTGGGAAAGCTTTGGTTCTCCAGAAGTCTGCGCCGGCGAGAAGAGAAATCTTGGGATATCAGCCTAGCGTCTTGAGAAAGCTTATGGAGAATCTGGGAAATGAAATAAAATATGATGTACAGGTACAGGTTGGGAAGTTTTGGATGGGAAGGTAATTTCACTATTTAGACAATCTCCAGACTTGTCGAGAGTACCCTGAATGAGCCGTGAAGAATCTGAAGAAGAGCCACATAAGAGACTGAAACCATTACAATGGCAAATCATAGCATCTCTGGAGAGTAGTTTGATAGGATGTGACATGTTTGAAAGGTGCCGAAGCACAACATACTTGTTCCTCCAAAGACAAGGTCTTTGCCAACTCCCTCGCCCTATCATCAGGTTTCTCAGTACCAAACACCTTCTTCCCAGCCATATCGCTTATATAAGCAGAGCACTTCGGGATGAGCGGTGAAAAAGGTAGATCCAGTTCTGGCACGAGAAACGCACCATCAGAATGAAGCGTGGCGTGCTTTATATCGACGCTTTCTCTCCCAGGGTCCTCTCGCCCAAAACTTGCAAGGTATGTATCGCCCATGGCAAGGTATAGATGGCTAAATCAGGCAATCGGAGTATCTGGCCTCGATCCGTGTCTTGCCACGCCAGACAAGCGGGCCGCCTCGGAGGCGCAGAAAGAAATCGTTAAGGCGGAGAATAAGGTGTTTGTAATCAGTAAGTACCGGAACCATGCAACGCTATTCATGAGTTCGCGCCAGAAGAAGATACGGCCGCAAGGTAACAGTAGTAAGCGATATACAGATGGTAGGTCTAAGGTTACCTGGTCATCGCTACTGGTTGGGACAATGGTGCGGCGAGATACAAGAGGCTGGGTATCGATTTAGCTAGCTGCCTGCTACCGTGGGACCTCCGTCAATCTAGATCTAAGAAGCGTAGATGTATAGAGTAAGTCAACCGGTGTGCCGGCGCTCGAATTGCAACGAGGTCTGTCCCGAGGGCCATCAAGCACATGGTATCATGGGAAGATAGCATGAATCACAGCGTGCTGACTGTGGGACGCAGCAATCTAGCTGATTTTATCGTCGTATACTGAGGATTCTGACGCCGTAGTGGGCGTTGATTCGGCCGGAACTTGAGCAGCATGCGGACGATGGCGTTCTGGTAAGGTACCGGAGGCACAAAGTCCGAGGTTAGTCGCAAAAAGTCATGATACGGGCGCCAGTCACTCTCGCTGAAAGGATGGACGCGGGGGTCAGTCCAGTGGTCTCATGGAATCCTGTCGGATAATTGGGAGGTCGTGCAAGGTCCACAGCTGGAGTTGCGGCCCTGTGTACCGAGCTAGCGCAGGGCAAATGCCAACGTGACCTGGACGTGATTGATAATATATTCGGAGCAGACTCGACATGGGGAAAATCTGTGCATATATTATCGACCAAGTGATGGATTAGCGCCATAATCCCGGCTGTCCAGCAAATTTATCAACATTCAGCTCACCCGCTGCTCAATTCTAGATAAAGCTGATTATAACAACTTTACTTCTAAATATCTCAACTAAATCTTGTGCCGCACCGCCACATCTTTAAGTGTCCATTTTCAACTTATCCCTTTTTCCAAGTATATCGCATGTTTATCTGTAGCAGAGTTACTAGCCATGAAATCAATGTCTCGTTGGGATGGTACATAATGGAGCAATCACGAGGCGACATACTTAACCTGTGACTAGCAGAAACAACTATGTGAATTCGACGATCTATCCGTACCTGTTGCGCCATACGCTAACGATTCTCCCATGTAAAGTGAGGCCCGTCGCCGTCCTTCCAGTAGAAGATAACCAATATCGAAACGCTATCTGATAGCAAACCACTAAGCCGAGCCGCGATACGATTTTCCTTACCGTGGCGCCGGCCTCGCTACGTCAAATGCATGTATCGACATCCCAAAACCCATAGATGAAGAGTACAAATCGGCAAGGACTCTGAGGTACCGCTGTATGCGGCAATTTACCTCAACCATGGCGCATTCACCATTCCTCTTCCTGAGCAGGACGGCGACCCTGCATAGCGGCCTGCCTTGCCCTCAATGCCTCTGCCAAGCCTCCCGCAATACTTCCACCACTGTCTCTGGCTCCTGTGTCGCTACTGCTCGCTCCGCTCCCGGAGTAGCCGCTATCCCGTGGAGCTGGAGTCGGCAAGGCTTTCTTTGCGGCCGGACGTTTTGCAGGCGGGGCAGGTGGAGTTGGCTTGCCTCTGATACCTCCATTGCTCGATACACCATTCGCGGCAGGCGGCGCAGGCGCAGCGCGGGGTGCAACGGGCGGTGGGGGAGGCGGAGCTGGCTTGCTCGCATATTCTTCGAGGTATGCGGACGGGGCCCATCCTGATACTGATTTGTCCATCCGACTTGCTAACCACCAACCTGTTCATTTCTGTCAGTGGCATAATATGGGGACTTATGAGCAGGAATACGCACCATTGTCCGCCTTCTGGGTAACCAAGATGATCTCATCTTTCCTCAAGCTGAGCTCGCCTTCGGATTGTCCAGCGAACTCATACACAGCTCGGTACGTTGGTTCCTTAGGAGTTGGGGCGGCCGCAGGAGGCGGTGGTGGTGGTGGGGGAGGAAGACGCGCCGATGCAGTTGATGCCGTTGATGTATTGCGATTATGCGCAGCTCCATTCGACAACGCTGCTACCGGTTGGGGTACTGGTCTTGGCTGCGCTGCAGCTTGTGGCTGCGTTGCAGCTTGCGTCTGCCTTGGAGCTGGACGATTGGCAAGCTTGGAAGGCCCTCCCTTAGGACCACCAGGCCGTAAGAGCTTACCGCTCGTAATTGGCTTGCCCGCCACCTGTTTGCCCCTGGGGGTGGGCTTTGACACGGAATTCGGTGGCTCTCCTTGCGCAGTGTGTATAGCTCCACTCTTGTATAGGTCGTCTCTGGGTATGGCAGGATCTTTGACGGCCTTGACCACGACAAGCTTCCCAGGTTTCTTGTTGAATTCAATGCTGCCAATCGTTAGCCCTATTCATCGTCTTATAGTCCATTCACTTACGTAGGCCCGACCCTAATGTCCACTGAGCCACGGGTTGTCGTCTTCAGATGGGTGAAGAACTCGGTCTTGAAGATACAGTTGATCAGGGGGTCCGGCTCTTGAGGTGATCCAACGCCAAGAGCAAACCAATCATCCTTCAAATTCGAGGCACTGACGTATTTGATCGCTCCTAAGCCGATGACCCTCTCCGCTTGTATCGACAGTTGCCGGTTGACCATGACTTGTTTGACAATATATACGCTTTTCTTGGTAAGGATTAGTATCCGTGGTTCCGGCTTACTTGATCGGCCGAGCTTGGATACAAGTAGCTCAGCCCTGCACGAGAAGAGGACCTCTTCGCTTCCACTGATATTGGCGCCGTTCCTTATCACTTCTCCCGGGCCACCTCTATTGCCAATGCCCAGATAGTCGCCTAGGAATCGGCGGTATCCGACTAGACTGTATCGCCTCCTCTCTTTGCGTCCAGCCAGGATTTTATGGCCCTGATCTCGGAATTGGATGAACTCAAGACCACCGTTGACCCTCCTCCAGAAGCGTTGGATCCGAGTAGCACACTCGATTCTGTAGCGAAGGTAATTCCTCCATGCTCGTTGAATCCTGATAGCCATATTGTGCCAGTAACGGTCCCGCATGGTTTCTAATGCGAACAATGTTTCCGGAGTCTTGATGAAGACTTTGGTGACACCCATCTGAAATTCTTCGGCAGGGATACTAGTATCCTTGAGAATCTGCTTGGTGCCAGTCTGGTAATCGCCGGTCCATGTGTACTCGCCCGCATAACCCGTCTTCGGAGATAGTAGGAAGAATCGTTCGACGAATTTCTCAAAGGTTTGTCTAGATGCGAACCCTGCTCGCCGGATCCTAACATTTTCCTGCAGGCCAAGGTACTTAATTTGATGGAGGACGTTAGGCGAGTTATATTCCGAGGCTGACTTGTTTTCATTAGGCTTGATTGTTCGAATATACGACGGTGAGGCTTTCATCAAGGTCGCCACGAGATCATTTGCAGATAGCTTGATTTTGTCGCCGGCAGTTGGAGGTCGTCGTTTGTTGTCTTGGTCGACTTGATGCGGGAATAGCACGTGGACGAAGCTGTTGGAGCTCTGGCCAACCAAGTTGAGTAGATCTTTCAGGAGCTGGTCCTTGTTCTTATCAGTCATACCATCGACGGCGTAAGCCACATCACCTGCGTAATGCTTGATGATAAACTGCCCTTGTCGGGGCTGGAAGTTTGGGTTGTCGGACAGGGCGTTCAGCCTCTGCACAAAGGTTTGGTCGGCAGCTGTAGGATCAGCATGTGCAGTCGCACAGGCGTCGTTCAGCGCCGAGAAGACTCCCGGTGGACGTCTCTCTTCAATCAAGTCGCAAACAACCTTGTTGTCGAAATATTTGATAGGTGTCCATTTGATCTGTTCCCGAGCGTACTCTTCTTGCTCCGTTCGTAGAGTCAATTGAATGAAGATTTGCTGAAGCTTTTCGTTAACATAGTTAATGCAGAGCTGCTCAAAGCTGTTCCGCTCGAAAATCTCGAAGCCGTAGATATCGAGGATACCAACAGAATTCGCCATGACGCCTCGAGCTTTGAGAGACGCGTTAACTCTCTCAACGATCCAATCGAACAGGTTGAAATAAATGGCTTTGGATAGCGCATCTCGTACGGCTGTTGCTTGAGCGGGATTGAGGGGGACTTCATAGACAGATCCTCTCCGTCCACCTCGGCTGGTCTCGACTATTCGCAGTGTGAGAGCTTTGTTGACGTGTGCCGCCTCCACTTCGAGGAGGTAGGCGACAAAATCGACAACAGAACTATCAGCAATTGCTGCGTTACCGGAGTCGTCCTCTACGAAGGAGACATTGCCAAGCCAAAGTATGGCAGCCAGCATTCGGAAGATATTGTCCTGTTCTGCCTGTGATAAACCAATTATCTTCATGGCATCCAGCGTCTCCTTGAATTCCGCGTGATCGTCGATTCCTTGGACATCGTAACACTTCGATTTACTTGTGTATATGTAGGATTGTGGCTGCTGCACACCGAAAATTTCTGTAGATCAGATTTAGCTTTCTGTATGAGCAAGGAATAATTGTATAATACCTCGGTGGTTTGCCGAAGCGGCTTTTGTAAACTGGTAAAAAATGTGGAAATTCCGCTCGTTCACAATCTGACCCACTACCCTCGTCTTTTCTAACAAGTAGTTATTGATGTTTGCTCCAACTGGTTCGCCCTGCGAGTTGAATTGGATCTCCAGATATTTTCCGAACCGTGAGGAGTTATTGTTCCTCAAAGTCTTCGCGTTTCCAAACGACTCAAGCAAAGGATTCGTGGCCAGCACCATATCCTTGATCTCCTGAATAGAAGAATTGCTGCCTCCGGAGACGTTCGCAATGTACTGCATTATCCGCTTCGCCGCCTCAGTTTTCCCCGCGCCAGACTCTCCTGATATAATGATACACTGGTTTTCCTTGTATCCCTTCATGTTGTAGTAGGATGCCTCGGCGATGGCGAAGACGTGGGGAGGCATCTGAAGCTGTTAGCAGAATTACAAAAGAGTCATGGCCTTTTTCTGAATACCTCCAGCCTGTTCTTGCCCCTGTAGCTATCGAGGACAGCATCGGTGTAGATACCCACTATTTAATGTCAGCATAGCAAAAGAATGCGGTTTTGATAGTGTCACATACGATCTCGGAAAGGGTTGACCGAGACCAGCACATGGCCAATATAAGTCTACCACAACGTCAACGAAGCTCGTGGGCGCAACTCCCGTGCGCTGCCTGATGCGGGGGTGGACGTACGTAGATTTCCGCATTTTCGAACCTCTTTTTCAAGTTGTCATTTATAGCTTCGTTCGAAATCTTGCTGATCAGGGTAAGATCTGACACCCCGACTTCCTTCTTCTTCGTGCTCTCAAAGACGGCCTTCTTTGCGAATTGGGCTTTGGGGCCAGCGTTGGACTGTTTCGAGCTGCTGGCATCCTTCTTGCGCCCGGCTCTCTTGGAAACCGCCTAGAGAAGATTCAGGATCAGTTCTTGAAGCATAAGAGTGGATGCTGCCGTGGGGCGGACTACGGTACCATAGTTGGGGCTCAACAGGCAGTGTCTCCAACCCAAAGCGCGTGGTGGGTTCCTTGGGTTCTGTACTGTAGAGGATCGCGGGGGGAGGGCGGCGATAGAGGGGCGCTCTTGGAAATGGGATTCTGTGTTATGAGGAGGGGCGAAGTGAGGGCGCAAAAGTCTTTTCCTAGACGTTGCGAGCGGAAGTCGTCGCAAGCAATCGGAGGATGGCGGGCGTGTTAAGTTCGTCACGAATGCTAAAGCCACTGAGAGCACAGCCACGATTATGATTGCCTTCGACATCAGCGACGCGCAACCCTTTGCAAAGTCCGCTTTTCACGCTGCAACGTTGATTCCACATCATTGATAGCTCATGAGAAGATTACGAGAAGCCCTCTTTTCACTTTGATGCAATATCAAGGAGCACGATCAATATTCCACCAATGCTCACAGCTATTGATAGAAGCGATATTTATGAGTTGGATCAGAAGTCCATGAGGACAATTTATCGAGAAAGTGTACATCTCATCGCTACGTTAACGGACCCCTCTCAAAATATGGAGGTCCCATCAAAGCCCATTCACTACTCCAATATGAATATTCAAGGCCCTTGGACTCCATCGCTGAGAAGAGCATCAGAAACTTCAAAAATGCAGTCATGCTTAGTTTTCATCGCCACCATAACGCCCAACCGTTACCCAGTCTTGCTTCTTGTTATCCTCGAGTTGCGGTCCAGTCCATGACAGCTTGTCCAAGTCTGTCACGCAACCAATGCCACCACCCGCAATCCATTGGTCCATAAGCGCCACGACGAATTCGAGTTTCTTTCCCAAGAGGTTCGCCTCAGTGATCTTCCTGTAGGACATGTGTACGCTTCCCGTTCCGTGGAGGAGATTATGGATCGAACATTGCAAAATCTCGCGGTTGCGTATGTACTTGAATGGGACCTGGCCATATTCGGCGAGGTGCTCTGTGGCGTCGAGAGTGAGGCAATGGAACTGGCAGTATTCGCCATCAGCCGAGAAGACGAGTTTTGTGTGATCGGGAAAATTGAACTAAAGTAATGTTAGATTGAGCAAGCACTTGGCGGAAGAAAAGGTGAATGCATACCTGGAACGATCCATCTCCAAACCCCCAGACGCCGACGTTGCCGAGCCGCTGGTAAAACCTCACGAACGAGGTCTGCATTGAGCTCGATGGCATCGACGGCCGCCCCTCAGTGATTCCAAGTTGCTGGCACATGTACTTTCCGAACTTCATCCAAATCGTGTTGGTAGTCCTTCGGCGATCCTTCTCAACTGGAGCAACTCGTACCCCTTTGGCGCCGCAATCAGTGTAGTACTCCAACGGTATCTTTTCTACCGACTTCATGTCCTTCGCAACATGGCCCAAGCAAGCATACCCGTCCCGAGCGACAACATGCGTTACTGGATGCTTCGGTGTTGCATTCAAGAGGCAGCCAATGCTACCCTCCTCAAGCACATATCCCACCCCATGCTTCCGGGAGTAGTCCACCCATTTCGACACGAAAGGGAGATGCGGTGGATTTGAACGAGCGGGTGCCTTTGACCGGTTTGTCAAGGCTCTTGCGACACTGTCACGGAACTTGGAGACTCGGACAAGGACCGTAGCCGGATCGGTGAAAGGAATCATCCGGCTTTCGGTCTCAGGGGTTGTCAAGTCAATTATCTGAGCCAGCTGTGCCTGGACTTGAGGTCGTCGCTTCTCCTCGTTCACGGAAGCTTGCGGCTTCGGATACGCTCTGACCGGGACCTCCTCCTGTGGCCCCTCGTTCGCCTTCGCCGTCTCTCTTGTAGACTTCGTCCGCTGGACCGCTCGAGGATATCGAATGGAACGTACAGGCGCTGTGCCAGCGGTGACACGGTCCGGGTTCGAGATTTTGCGCATTGTGCGCATTCGAGTTGGCTTTTCGGCCAGTCTTCTCACGGGCTCCGGCTCTTCAGGCTCCACATTCTCTTTCGATGTTGGTACCTCCTCAGCCCTTACGCCACGGCTCTCTCGCGCCCGATCATTCCCTGTCGTTTCTAACAACGCTATGCCTTCCGAAGAAGACTCCTTCTCTTCCGCAATTTCACTCAAGCCGACAACCGATGATTTCGCTGGCCAAGGCGCCCGTTCTGGAAAAGGTAGGTAAACAACACCATTGGTAAACGGCATGTTCGGCTGTTTCTGGAGGTCGATTTCTTTCTGGCAGTCTTTGGCGACCGACCTGATTTTCCGACCACCGAAAACTGTGAATGCTTTTCCTGGCTCGTATTCTCCGACCCCTGATGCTTTGCATAACGTGTGCCACTCTTCGGTATACCCTCGTCGAACGGTCGCAGGCGATGGAGGGCGGACTGCTGGCCATCTGGGGACGACAGAAGTGCATTTGCTGTTAAGTTCCAACGGTATGTAATTCATCTTGAAAAAGTCGTGGCTGACGATCTTATCCGGGGTTGGCCTATCGTTCTCGGGGACAAGTAATGATGAAACGACTTCGCGCAACTCGGCAGAGATGTCGTTCGGAAACTTCGATAGATCAGGCCACTTGTAGTCTCCATCTTTCAGCTTCTTGTAAATGTCCTCCCTCTTGGCGGCGTGGAACGGTGCCCTCCCTACAGCAAGAGTATACCTGCGAATGTTAGCGCCTGTAACTTCGCAGAAGTAAACTTCACTCACATCATGATACCAATGGCCCATATGTCTACTTTCTCGTTGTGTCCATGTCCTTGTCGTTCGAGCACTTCCGGAGCAAGGTAGTTGGGTGTCCCGCACATCGTCATACGACGAATAGCCTGCATGTCGTGATTCGAGACAAGAAGTGCGGCCAGCCCAAAGTCTCCAACCTTGACATTCATATCCTTATCTAGGAATAGGTTTCCGGTCTTCAAGTCCCGGTGGACGATGTTCCGATGGTGTAAGTACTTGATAGCGCCGCAGGTCTGTATCATGAATCGACGAATTTCTGGCATCGTAAAGTACTTCCGCTTCTTGATAGCATCGGCGAGAGAGCCATTCTCACAGAGCTCGAGGACCACGTAGGTGTTCAGTTCGAAGGAAAAGGCGCGGTAGAACTCGACGATGTTGGGATGTAGGAGCTTCGAGTGGATTTGCAGTTCAGTCACAAACTGTACTAATTAGCTTGGAGCCCTCGCTTTGACAACACGACAAGCTGTATAATGGGCAGTCTTACCTTTTGTGCCAGTTTGGGAGGCTCCATCTTTGACTTCACAATCTTTAACGCGATAACGTTCCCAGTCCGATTGCCCTTCTCGAGCAGCTCCGCGTGGTGGCAGATGGCAAAGCCACCCTTTCCGAGCTGGCGTCCCGTGGCATACTCCAATCCGGACGGATCACTTACCACCGCAGGCGGCGCATCTGCGTGGACAGACATGGGGAGGACGGGGTTGTGGTGGTGGTCCTGGCGAGGTGGGTTGGAGATTTGGGAGCACGAAGCGACCTTGAACAACAAACATAGAAATGGTTGCCGGGCAAATCAGGAAGCTGCGGCCCGTGCGCCCTTATGACCCTGCACGAGGCAGCATCACCTCCATTCACCGTTACGACCTCAGCAGTTGGTAACAGCTTCATTTGCATCCAAACTAAGATATGGCCTACTCGTCGTAATGGCTGCTCGCTCGTTTCGACTCCCGCCCCTCAATGCCCGATTTTGACGACGCCCTCTCCCTTCTCACATCTGACCGACTACCTGTAAACTACCATGTCTTTGACACTTAAGATCGGTTCGCTGTTCGTGAGGACGCTGGCTAAGCCTGTGGCTGTGAGACTTCATGTCGCATTCCATCCTCAGGTTGTATGCTAATTGCATCACAACAGAACGCCATTAAGCGCAATGCCCACGAACACGAACGCTTCCGAAAAGTATGTGTCCGCTTCGCCCAAGGCCTTCATCGGATAGACATGCACATGCGCCTGGGGCTCCTCCAAGACCCTGCAGTTATAGATCGCCAGATTGCTAGGGAGGTCGCGGAAGCTGAAGCGAGGAGGAAAAAGTTGCAGGCACCAACGGTGAAAACAGAGGCCGAAACCAAAGCGGACGAAGCTCTCACAGCCAAGGAGAGGGAGGCAATAAAAGAGAAGGCGAAGCAAGCACATAAGCCGAGGATCCGGCCACTTACGGAGGCCAAAGCTATTGAAACGGGTGCCAATTTTGTCTCTGAGGCATTCGTCTTCAGTGTAGCAATCAGTGTCATACTATTCGAGAGGTGGTGGTCAAGCCGGAAGGAGAAAGGTCGTCGCAATGAGGTGCAAGAGGAGCTTGATGCTATGAAAGCTGAGATGACGACTCTTCGCAACCAGATGCAGGAAGTCGCAGCGACGCACACCCCAGAGCCTACGTCAAGCAAACTACTGGGTTTTTTCAAGGCCAAGCCTGAAAATGGGGCAACGGACGGAAAGACAACATCATTCTCCAAGGCAGATTCCAAGCCTCTACAACATGAGATTGAGGCAATAAAGGCTGAAATCACCACGCTTCGCACGCAACTGGATGAGGTAGAGACACACATACAGCAGCACACACCCAAGCTGCTTGAGTTCTGGACTACCAGGCCAGAAAGCCACGCGGAGACAACTGTAGATGCGAAGACGACAGAACAGCCTTCAAGCACCGAAGCCAGGCCTCTCACGGAGCCAACTACGAACCCAAACCAAACATAATGTTCAGCCACATAATCTTGTATACTATCGAGCAGCCCCCTTCTCTGGATACACAACCTTGCGTAAAAGCAGCCACGAATTGTATTCTCCTCTCTTGATACCCATCGGCCATTTCGCTCATCAGCGTCACGTATACTTCATGTTCAGAGCTTCAACGTTCCAAAAGTAGATATGTATCATACAATATTTGTACCCTCACCTCTCCCAGCTGCTCCTCGGCTCTCCGATCAGTATTTCCGACGTTGTCTGGACGGTGTTCAAATTGGCGTTTGCTTTTAAGGCGGATGACTCCACTTTCTTGAGACCACATCAGGGGCCTATTTAGGCAGATGGACGTGTTGCGCGTCGCAGGCTAGAGCGACTGCTGTGCTAAAATAGAAGATCGTACAGGCGCTCCCGTCGAGAGGGCTGTAAAAGAAGAACAAATTCCTCAACACGAGGTAAAATACGTAAATTCCATGTGCCGATATTGTAGTTTCTGAGATGTGGTTGAAGTGCGGCATCTCACCTGTCCAGGAAACCTTCTTACAACGTCACCCCAACATCCACTCATTGACCTCACATCCCTCTCAACCTCAACGGCTCCGACCGCCATCTCACTTCTAACCTCTACATACCATCTCGAACCCATCGTCAAAATGAACAGCCAACCCCCTCCACCCACCCCACAACGCCGCACCATCGCAGGCCCTCAAGCTCAACCTCAATCTCGCCCCAAAGCCACCGCCTCCACCTCGTCCCAACTCCTCAAACCACCCACCCACCAACAGCACCCCTCACGCCCTCCCCCACCACCCCGCCACATCCCCGCCGACCGCCGCCCAGGCCCTACCGCCCACACCAACCCAGCTGACCCCTTCGCGCCAAACCATCCCCAGCAACCCAGAATCACTATCCAGGATCTGCTGCCTTACTGCACAACCCGAGGTGTGCTGAGCGAACAGGATATCACGAATCTAGCGGAGGTGGCGGGGAGTCTGCGGGAGTTGGTGGCGAAGGCGTTGCAGGGGGGGGTGGATTCGATGGGAGGGGATGTGCTGGAGGGGGCGATGGGGGCGGAGGTGGGGAGGGGGGTGAGGGAGTTTTGGGGGGAGGAGTGGGTTGTTGAATGAGTGGAATGGGGGAGGGGGAGCGCAATGATGGAGGTAGAAGGCAAGGTGGAGGCAGGGGAGGACGATTTTCTGGCAAGTCGGATTGAGATGAGACGGATATGTTCAACGATATCAAGGCTCTATCAAAGAGTCTCTGAGATTCTTTGATGAAGGAGTAAACATTACACATCCGAAAGATGGGAGAACCGAAAATCGTCGAAAGCAGCGAGCTGCTTCAAGCTTTGCAGATCTAGTTTATAACTGGTACTATGCCTAAAAACGCTAGGATCAAAGTGCTAAAGGACGCCCCCATGTCACTTGTCTGCTTCGTTCAGAGCCTCCCTCTGCTCTATCCATTCCTCCTCGTTTTGAAATGTGTGTGTGAGAACGTCCATTGGCGGGTATAGCATGACTGGCCCTTCGAAGGTAATTGCGTAGCCTATGGGCACAACTTGTCCTGAGACGGTTGGATCTGGGCCTCGAAGAGGAAGTATGCAGCTCACTGACCCCGTCTTTGTGAAGATCGGGGCGCCTTTTCCAGAAGAAGTGAGTCTAAGAACTCTAATAGATAGCGCGTTGTGGGGTATTATCTAGCAGAGTATATGAGTCAGCCTTGCCTAGTGCGTTGTGCTGAGTATAACACACCCGCTCCATGCGGAGAATGTTCAGCTGGTCTTCTAGCTTTGGATCCGCGCATAGATATAAGCCATCTTGTATTTTGCGCCATTCTGTCGTGGTGTTGACCCACTGGCCGAACGCTTCTATCAGTATCGTGGCTGTGGACGATAACTCGGTTTGCTTGAGGTGGTTTTGCCCTGCCATGCGAATGATAATGGAATGAGATTGCAAGATCGCTGTATTCGCGTGGCTTTCGAGCTGGTAGTACTATAATGTGGGCTGCATCGTGAAGGCTCTGAAAGTGGCGAAGATGTCTGTTACTTTGCTGTGCCGCACTCATACAGCTGTGGGCGTAAAACAGCATGGCTTACGAATGTTCGATGCTCATATCACTATATTACCTTCCCAATCGATTTTCTATGTCGTATAGAAGCCTAACTACGCCCTCATCGTTAGTGCTGGAAGCCTTTCTTGTGCAAAGAAACATTAGTGATGCTAAGTTTATCAGTTATCCACCTCAGCCGCAATCCAGCGTCTGGGAACTGCTGTGACGGATTGAGACGCGCCCAGAGCCGCGAACTGCCCATTCTAATATTGCGAATGCCGTTTGTGTATGAACTGTCGGAATCATGGAGGTGTCCGGAATGGCAGGTTGTCCGAGCACGGGCCGGTTTAGAGAAGGGCTTCCGAGTTCTACACCGAGAGTTGTCCGTAGCTTTCTGCTCTCTCTTGCGCGAATTACTGGTTCTGCGGAATGTGCTGCTCGAGAGGATCATTGCAGAGTGATGGCGGTCGTGAGTCTTGTAAGTGATTCTGTAAGTGTGTATTGTGGGGAGCTCGTCGTGGACGGAGACGGCTAGGAAACTCGCGGCGAAAGTTTCCTTTCGTGTCTTCGGTGGACATTCCCCCGCTGCGTGCAGAAGAGGGAGAGTTGTCATAGAGTTAATTGTAAATCAGAAGAGATCCAGAAGGTATGCAAGCGACTGTTCCATGGTGAATTGTTTTGCGCGGAATAAAAAGACAATACGGAGAAATCTGGGGAGGCTCTCGAGCTTGTCCATGGCGGGGAGCGTACTTTCACATGAAAAACAGGGGAACTGGCCCTTCCCCAGATTTCGGGCTTCTCAGCGGCCAGTCGGCGTCGATGGGCGATGGAGCGGCGAGGTGCACCAAGCTGACTCCACATCACGCGCTGCTGGGCCAGCCTTCACATGCGCAAGTGCATTTTCCCTTGGTTAGATTCGGCGCGCGAGGGTCAGCGAGCTTTGAGATTTAAAGGCTGAGCCATCGCACGAGACTCGCCCTTGACATTAAACCCGCTGTGATTTGCTGCACCTGCTCCACGGCACGCCCGCATCGAGTTTAGTCTGCCTCTTAACGGCCGAGGCAATTACTGTCTTCTACACCTGCACTTCTACATAACCCACCCAGCTCCCTCTCCGCCACCGAGGTCTTACGCTTCACCACTGCTCTCCAGTCCTCTACACCTCTCTCACATCCTTTATTCCTCCCTCTATACCCATTCCTCCGCAAACATGCCTGAGAGAGTCATTGTTGTTGGTGCCGGCTGTAAGTGACGACATGCCCTCGGATACGCTGCGGGATTGCTGCGGTAACTGACCCTCATTCACAGTGTCCGGTCTGAGCGCTGCTCACACCATCTATCTATCCGGCGGCAATGTCGTGCTCCTCGATAAAAACAGTAAGCTCTTTGACACATCCAGATCCTTGCCGTGCCGCGGGATTGACAGCTGCCAGACTTCATGGGCGGCAACTCGACAAAGGCTACCTCGGGTATCAATGGTGCCCTCACAAGGACGCAGGTCGACCACAAGATCCAGGATAGCGTCAAGCAGTTCTACGACGACACGCTAAAGTCGGCGCGAGACAAGGCCCGCCCGGATCTGATCAAGGTGCTTACCTACAAATCCGCCGCGGCCGTCGAGTGGCTACAGGATGTCTTCAACCTCGATTTGACTCTGGTTTCGCGGTTAGGGTATGTTTTAGCCTCTCTTCAACTACTGAAATCATCTTGAGCATGTGCTAATCTGAGTTTCAGAGGACACTCCTTCCCGCGGACACATCGTGGCCACGATGCCAAGTTCCCTGGTATGGCTATCACATACGCTCTCATGCAACGGTTTGAGGAGCTAGCCGATGCCGAGCCAGACCGTGTCCAGCTCATCAAGAAGGCTAAGGTGACCAAGGTCAACAAGGATGGTAACAAGGCGACTGGCGTGACATACCTCTTCAACGGAAAGGAGACCGTTGTGGATGGCCCTGTAATCTTGGCTACTGGTGGATACGCTGCCGATTTTACGGAAGACTCGCTGCTGAAGAAGCATCGCCCGGATACCTATGGCCTGTCGACCACCAACGGTGCACACGCCACTGGTGATGGACACAAGATGCTGATGAACATTGGCGCGAACGGCATTGATATGGATAAAGTTCAGGTGCATCCCACTGGTCTAGTAGACCCCAAGGACCCAACAGCAAAGACGAAATTCTTGGCTGCTGAAGGTGAGAACGTCTGAGATTTCCTAGAAGACATACCACTAATATCAAACAGCTCTGCGTGGTGAAGGAGGTATCCTCCTCAACTCCAAGGGTGTACGCTTCTGCGACGACCTCGGTCACCGTGATTACGTCTCAGGCAAGATGTGGGAAGAGAAGGAGAAGGGTTTATGGCCCATCCGACTTGTTCTTAACTCCAAAGCCTCCAACATCCTCGACTTCCACACTCGTCACTACTCCGGCCGTGGTCTAATGAAGAAGATGACCGGCAAGGAGTTGGCAAAGTTGATCGGCTGCGGCGATGCCGCTCTGGAGGCCAGCTTTGATGACTACAACGCCATCGCCGATGGCAAGAAGAAGGACGAGTGGAATAAGAAATACTTCCACAACCTTCCCTTCAACATCGACGACACCTTTCACGTTGCTGAGATGGAGCCCGTACTACATTTCACCATGGGCGGCATTGAGATCAACGACCAAGCGCAGTGCCTAAACTCCGAGGGCAAGCCTTTCGACGGCCTCTACGTGTGTGGTGAGCTGGCTGGTGGCGTCCACGGCGCTAACCGTCTCGGTGGCTCCTCCCTTCTCGGCTGCGTCGTCTACGGACGAGTAGCCGGCGAGTCCGCCTCCAAATACCTCTTCCAGAACCTCCTCAAGAGCGGTGGTGGCTCCGCCGCCTCTCGTCTCGGCCAAATATCCCTCCACATCGACCCCAACACCCCCGGCAAGGTCTCCGTAGAATGGGGCAATGGCTCCGGTTCATCCTCCTCCTCCACCATCGCAGAACAATCGCAGACATCGGCCGGTCCCGTCCTAAAAGAGGGCGCCGACTCCGCCGACCCGGGCAAGGTCTCCTCAACCGCCAACGTCAAGGACTTCAAGATCCCCGACAAGGAATTTTCGCTTGAGGAAGTCGCCAAGCACAACAAGAAAGAGGATCTATGGATCGCAGTCAAGGGCATCGTGCTCGACGTGACAAACTGGGTCGACGAGCACCCCGGCGGCCCCCAGGCGCTGTTCTCGCACATGGGCAAGGACGCGTCGGAGGAGTTTGAGATGCTGCACGACGATGAAGTGATCCCGAAGTACGCGCCTGACATCGTGATCGGACGGGTCAAGGGGCAGAAGGTCACGTTGGAGTATTAGAGCCGAGTGTGAGCCGTTGAGCCTTTTTTGATACGTGTAATTGTAGTATTTGAGGGCATTTTCGTTTGAGCTATGGAGTTTTATCTTCGAAAATTACCTAAGCTTGCGAATAGATCTGACATACATGTTCATAAAATCTGCGAGGTGTTTGTGATGATGTGAGATTTGAGCCGAAAAGTACCGAGGGTCCATGTAGGAGTATGGGGATGCTCACGTGATTAGACCCAATATGGTGAATTCGATGTATGTTGCCTTCTTGTAGCGGAGAGATTACGATAGTTGTATATTCTGCTTGGCCAGAGTCCCAGGACAGACTCCAAGATCAACCGCGTGAGCTTTTAGATTGGGTGAATTGATTTTTAGTCTAGGTACATCGATCTTGACTTCTTCAACGAAATTTCTACCCGAGCTGCTTTATAACCGGTGACTTGTTCGCATTCTGACATCTTGACTACTTGTAGCAAGTACTTGCCACATGATCAAGCCAGATTCGGTGAATTCGTCTTACTTCCACGTCTTGGAAACGATAACTTCGCTTATAACGCCACGTGATTTAGAAGATATCGGTGAACTGGTCATATCTCGACTCCCAGCGCTAGAACACCTTCTTTGCCATGTGATCGCGTAGAAATTCGGTGAATTGGTTGTGCTCTAACATCTCAACCTCTACAGCTTCGCTAGAAACACCACGTGATTGAGGAAAAAACAGTGAATTGGTTCTAAGGCGACACCTTTACCTTCGAACCTTGAAGCTCCGTTTATGCACGTGATTGCGTTTCGGTGAATTGGTCGTACTCGAAATCTTTACCTTTACGTCCGCTGAGGTACCACGGGATTGCGTGGGATTTGGTGAATTGGTTATGCCTCGACATCTATCCTCGCCTTTACATCCTATTCAGGAATAGTGAGCCACGTGAATAAGCAGAATTCGGTGAATGGTTTATGCTTTGACACTCGACATCTCGTCCTGAGCACCCCGCTCAAGCAGAGGACCCCTAGCGTCACAAACATTCCCCAGATCAATCGCTAAGCCAATGCGGATTTCCAGGCAGTGGATATCTGGCACGAATCCTCACCCTTTGGCCAGAGCCTGTAAATCTGATCTCGAGCAAAGGCTTGCTGGGCTCCAGCCCACGCGGAGGGTACGCAGAGGTTACAAGAAGCACCCGTAGTAACTACCAAACTCCGTTACCCCTCAAGCACCCAAGACTTTCCTGTTCCGGGCTCCGGGGCTGGAAAAGCGTGGAGGGTAGAGTGAATGGTAAACAGTCCTAAATAGATGTTTAGCGCTGTTATAGATATATTCTCTGGATAGTCCTATTGGCTGGATCTGTCTCAGGTGAGTTTGAGATGGTGGGGGTGTCTCAAGCTGTTTACTGGGGTACGCGGAGGCCACGCTTTGGGTACAACAAGCAACAGTGGTGACTGGTTGCTTCGTTGCTATAGGTGGTCTATATGCACCACGCGTGGACGCTTTGTGGACAAGAAGCAACAAAAGGAACAACATGCTGTAGAAGAAATGTCCATAGATTATAGATCATGATATAGAGATTGACCAAGTCGCTCCAAATATAGAAAAACATTCGATGTAGAAATGTGCTTCAAGTAGCTAGGAACTTCCTAGACAGTTTGGCTAAAGACAGAATAACTGTTTGTAAATGTACATATTCTACACTTAGCTTAACGATGTGATACCTACTGCACAGTGGCCTGCAACGGCGCTTTCACGCCCATAAAGCCTGATAGCTTGTCCAAGAACATATCCCTATCCTTCGTCGTAAAAGAGGCATTCGTCTGCGCGCCCCTCAACGCCGTCCCCATCCACAATTCTTCCTTCTTACTTCCCTTCGCCAGTCCCAGTGCGCTGATCTCATATTTTCCCCCTGCTACCCGTTGCTTCTCCTCCGCCAGCGCTCTCTTCTCCTTCTTCGTCAACCGAATCCATGGCTTCTCCTCCACCTCTTCCCCAAAGATAAGCTTCCGCCCAGTCTCAACTAATCCATTGATAGCCTGACTTTCAGCGGAGTATATCGGCTCGTACGGCTTCGGGTCCCACGCTGCGCGCTGCAGCCGCAGGAGATGTAGCACGTCGCCATCCGTGAGATGATCAGCCACGTCAATCAACTCCGGCTCCGGCCGTTTGCGCCCTTTCTGACCATCACGGTCCTTCCGATCCCTCTTCTCGCGCCTTGGCCGTCCGCCTCCTTCCCTTCCTTCGCGAGGAGCCCGGGGAGCACGAGGCGCAAACCCGCCGGGGCCCGTTGGGGGCCCGTCACGGTATTGCTGGTTTGGGTCTGCGACTCTCCGGATGAGCAGCTTCGGGGGTCCAGCAGACGGTGCCCCAGTAGGAGAGGCAAGTGTTCCATCAGGAAGTCTGGCCGGAGGTGTCCGTCGCTGAAGGAGCTGCGCCGGGGGCGGACCAGAAGGTTTCTGGCCGCTCCTGAAGACGCCTGCGCGTAGTCCGCCGATGGGGGCCATGGTGGACTTTCGGGGGAGGTTGTTGAGTTGGGCAAAGGCGCTGCTGGAGCGAGCGGCGCGGGAGTCGCGTTGAGGAGTTGGAGGAGATGCTATATGCATATAAGCTAGGTCTTAGAAAAGAACAAGGCCTGGAACTGCCGTATGATAGGAGAGGTTAGAAATGCAGTAGGAATAGTTACCTGGTGCTGCCGGGTCTTTTTCTTCGCACGTCGAGGAGGTGATGTGGAAAGCCCGGCGGGAGGCATTGGCAATGCTCGATATGTCGTGAGATAACGGCCGCCCTATTAGGCCCGCCGACGGGCGGACGTGCCGCTGATACATGGTGATGGTGGTATGTATGCAATGGGGCGCCGGGATGGGATGGGAGGTCGACTTTTCGGTGGTGATGTCGACTGCCAAGACCAAGTTAAAGCTCGGGCACCGTCAAAGTGATCGGCACGTCGCGACTTGAACACCTTCAACATCCATACACAAGTCCAAGACGGTAAACAGAACCTAATCCTAAGGTTACCGAGTTCACTATTGATATCGCCCAGCTCACCACCACATATTCCAAAAACGCGCCCCACTTCCGCACTTAACATATCAACAACATACCGCAATCATGCTCCGCCGTCCTGCAACTCTGATCACCTTGACCGCCGATGACATTGCCAAATACGAACAGGACCGGCAGCGCCGACAGTGGGAACAAACCCAGAGCCAGGCCTCCCAGATCTCGTTCACTTCTGGAAACGGCAGAGAGAAAGACCCGAACGACGAGCTGAAGCCGCTGCCGCAGGAGAAGGGCAGAATCGCGAGAACACGGGACGAGAGAATCATGGGGAGCAGGAACTGAAACCGAAGATCTCCACGATGACGATCTGGATGATTTGCTTTACAATTGGGATCTAAAAAGGTCGACGAAAGGGTCCTCTGAGATGTTGGCGTGCAACTGGCTGGAGTTCTGAATCGCATGCAACGATATACGACATAGACGTTCACTGATTGAAGCTCAATGGACATCGGCGGCGACTAGTCTCAACAGAGTCTCTTGCCGGACATGGCATCTACTGACTGGAGTGTTAGATAGAGCCACTCAGATTGGGCTTAGGGAACACGACCACGGGACGATGTCTCCACAATCCAACTTGCGCCATCGGGATAGCCACGCTGGGCAGAGTAACTGGTGCCAGATTCAGCAAGCTTTCTGTCTCGTTTGGCTTAGTGGTCGTGTGTACACTCGTCTCCCACTGCTTGGAGTGCTTCAATAAATTTCTATATAGCTCAAAGCTAGGAGTTGCCATCTCGTTTATATCTTTAAAACTGCCTTGAAGCACCACAAACAGCAGCAAACACACGTACGAAAGGGAAAATGCTTGCTGAGTGTGCCACCTTTTTCTTACCCAGGGTGATAGGCAGCAGTGGCTAGTAATATATCTCATCACTAGGAGCTCCTCTCAAGGTACTTCATTTAAAACATACCAAAAACGAGACCATTTGTAACGTTTTTCTTGCTTTTAGCTTCAGCATTTCTATTCGAGCAGTGCAGTGCAGCCTACGACAAGCGCACGTTTAGGGCCGCGGAACCACCATCATGGCTCCTTAGGCTGAGGAGTACGGTGATCTTGGATTCCGAAGAATGCATTATCCACATTCCGAGGCACGTAATAAAACACCAACGCCCTGGAATGCGCCGGTATGACCACCGCAAGGGCAGTCCGATATATACCCGCCAGCCTTCTGCTCATCGATAGCTTTAGCTCTGATCATCTCTAATCTCCGCTGCGATGCGAACGCAATTTACATTGAAACTTGTGTTTCTTTCTATTCCATTTCCGTTCTCGACTGCAAAATATGTGCTAGACCACGCCTACACGCCTTCCAACTTCTTCAATGAGTTCAATCATTTCACAGTATGCTATACCCTCCCTTGTCAATCTACTCCAAATTTAGATCTAACAGTTGAGAAGGGAGATGATCCAACGAGCGGATTCGTAAATTATGTAGACCAGCCCACAGCCTTCTCTTCAGGCTTTATGAAGGATCAAGCGAACAGCATCTATATCGGGGTTGATTCTGACACCATTTACCCTATCAATGCTCGTGGACGACCGAGTGTGCGGCTCGAGAGCAAAGCAACATACACTCACGGCCTATTCGTTCTAGATCTCAACCACTTGCCCGTGGGATGTGGTGTCTGGCCCGCATGGTACAATCCTACCCCCCTTTCAATCATAATCATATCCAAACCTAACGACCACTCAGGTGGACAGTCGGAAAAGACTGGCCCAACAACGGCGAAATCGGTACACCCTCACCACCACCTATTTTCGCCAAACACAGCTACTATACTAACAAAATCATGATCCAGACATCCTCGAAGGCGTCAACCTCATGACCGCCAACAAACCCTCCGCCCACACCTCCGCCGGCTGCACCATCACCGGCTCCAACCAAACCGCCACCCTCTCCCAACCCGACTGCTCCCCCGCCGCCCCCGGCAACATCGGCTGCGGCTCCGCAATGGTCGAGCCAAACTCCTACGGCGCGGGCTTCAACGCCGCAGGCGGCGGTATCTACGCCATGGAGTGGACCTCCGCTGCCATACGCATCTGGTTCTGGCCGCATGGCTCCGTGCCCCCGTCCCTCTACACGCCGAATCCGAAACCGGATGAGTTCGGCATCCCGGGTGCGAGCTTTGCGGGGCCGGGGTGTGATATCGATGAGCACTTTAAGCAGCATCAGATCGTGTTCGATACGACGTTTTGCGGAGCGTATGGCGGGAACACGTTTGAAGCGAACGGGTGCCCGATGAGCGTGCCAGGGGATGGGTTGGGGAGTTGTGTGGCGTATGTTGCGGGCCATCCGGAGGAGATGAAGGAGGCGTTTTGGGATATCAACTCGTTGCATGTGTTCAAGGCTGTGGCGGAT
Organism: Lophium mytilinum; assembly: GCA_010093605.1. Classification (NCBI taxonomy): domain Eukaryota; kingdom Fungi; phylum Ascomycota; class Dothideomycetes; order Mytilinidiales; family Mytilinidiaceae; genus Lophium; species Lophium mytilinum. The sequence continues at coordinate 538,522 of MU004185.1, read as the reverse complement.
GATGTGGTGGTGGTGTCGACGCCTGAAGCTCCTACGTCGGTTGAGGTCCCTGTGGCACCGTGGGAGGTCCCTGAGATTCCGGTGTCCACGAGTGTGGAGATCATCCTGCCGACGACGACGCTGGAAGTGCCGGATACGACGACGTCGCCGTTTGTGCAGGCGTCGATTTTGCCGCCGCCGTGGTTTCCGGATGAGCCGCCGGTTTTTGGGGTGCCGCCGTTTAAGGAGGCGCCGATTGTACCGCCGCCTGAGGGGTATAATGGGGTTAAGGGGTTTTATGTGAACTATGGCGGTAAGGAATTCTACTCGGACTACTACGGACAACATGGCGTGGACAGTGGGGTCGAGGACTGGGGTCGATTGAGTGCGGAAAGACCTGAGATCTCAGAAATTGCCGAGACAAATGAAGAAGATGGAGACGGAGGTGAAGACGAGGCTGTTAGGGACAACGACGACAACGACAATGAAGAGACAACCGAGGTTACTGAAGAAGAAGAAAAGGATGAACAGGAAGAAGAAGAGAAAGAGAACGGATTTGAGACAGAGTCGCGAGAAGAAGTTCCGGACGAAGATCAGGATGAAGATCAGGACGAAGAGCAGGAGCCTTTGCGCAGGCTCAAACAGACGTAAGGCAGTGAAACGGAGTCACTTCAGGATGTGGGCACCATGAGAATATTACGATCGGAACCTTTACTACCAACTACCATGTTGATTAACGTGAGCTTTGTAAGTTGGTTGAGAAGAACAGTGCGGTCTCTCACGGGACTTATATGAGTACCGAGTTGACAAGGAGCAAACCGCCATCAAGTCACACGATAACCACGTTCCTCTCTCTTGTAAATGAGGTATATAATCCTCGCACTGGCCCCCGGCTTCTTCCAGAGAAGTAGGATTGAATAGGAGATTGATGTCATGCAAAAACTGCCAAGCCAGCGTCTTATGTGGCGTCAAAAGTTCGCAGTCACCGTCGTCTATGTGGGAGACGCAGTGGAGTTTTCCACCCGTTTATACGCAACATGAAGCGGCCGAAGCCCGCATGGTGCAAGAACCCAAGAAGAAAGTGGATAATGGGTGCAGCACTGCTTGCACGATGCCGACCACCATGACCTTCTCCTGCTACTCGCCTCCTCCTTTCACGTATGCGTAAGAATATCTAAAATCACCGCCCCCTGGAATTAACCTACTTTCAGCAGCCAACAACAGCTTCAAATGATACTGCTACCCATCATCAACCCCTGCAGTGGCAGTGGGCGCACCCACTAGTCCACCCACCACTCTATTCATCCAATCCCGACCGATTTTGAACTCCCACCCACACCCACTCCATACGTTCATTTTGCATCGGTTTTTTAACTCCCACCACTCTACCATGCATCATCTCTGTGATCCGTGTTGCACCCACAACCTCTCCACCCCTCCCATGTCCTTTCTGTAGCAACGTTTTGACACGATCCCGCCACTGGACATAGCCTCCTCGTAAGTCTGTCGATTTTGATCCCAAGCCCAGAACATGAGAGAACTCTGCAGAAAGAAGTTTCTGGGTTCTGGGAATAAGTTTATATATCTGAGCGAGGAAGGGAACACGTGCTTAGCCATGTGACACTCGTGATGGCTAGGGTGAGAAGCACGTGCGTGATAGGCATCGGGTGAGGCCGGGGGAGGTCGAGATATGTGTTTAGTTGTTGGAGCGAAAGAGGAGGGGATTCGGAGCAGACTCTGAGAACGGTTAGAAGTTGCGAGCTGAACGTGATAGTTAAGGTGATGGTTGGTGTGATATTAGCGAGGCCTTAGGATGAAGGAGAGGTGGGTTGTTGGATGTACAGGAAGCGACATTCTAGGCGGAGCGGAATATGATATTGTACTGACGAAGTATGTGGGATAGAAAAGTGGAGTTTGTGATGCACAGAGGAAACAAGGACATCAATCTACATGTAGAAACTTCCTTGCTTTGCGACGGTTGCAGAATTCTATTACAGAAACGAACTCGTTCTATTTCATGATCTGTAAGTCTATGCCAGACGACGCTTTTCCCTTCGTACGCTATCTATCGGGAAAGTAAAACAGCAATATATCGACATGTCTCTTCCGAGACAACGACGAAAACTGCGCCGCATTCAGAGCCCCTGACCGTTAGCCATGGGGAGGATTAGTCTACCTTTAAGAGCTGCGGTTCCGAAACAGGAGTTGTACCACCGTAGCACCAACCCGCCCAGCTTTATTGACATGCAAGCCCTACGACACCTCATTCGACGTGCTGAAGCTTCAGCTCCTCCGCACTGACGTCGGCTTTCCGCTTCTTCGAACTGCCCTTCTTGCCCTTCAACACCTCTGTGAAGACCTGCTCGAGCTTCGAGACCGCCTCTTCGCCGATCTGGTAGTGTATCACAAGCCGGGCCCCGTTCAGCTTGAGCCCATACTTATCCCCGAGCGTAACAAACTTATCCTCGACGACCCCATTCGCCGCAAAGTCCAGCCAGACCATGTTCGTGTCGACCGGATACAGCGTCTTCCCGCCGAGGTCCTGCCAGATCTTCTCCACCCGCTTCGCCGTGACGTGGCTCTGCTTGAGCTTCCCGCCCAGGAACGTCTCCTCCACCGCAACCCTAGCCGGCGCCGCCACAACGCCCGCCTGCCGAAGCCCGCCCCCGAGCGTCTTCCGCACCCACCGCGCCTTCTTGATGAACGTCTCGCTACCCGCGATGATGCTCCCAATCGGCGCGCCCAAGCCCTTGCTGAAGCACAAACTCACGCTGTCCACCTCTGCGCAGAACTCCTTCAGCGAGCCCGCACCCGCCGCAACGGCTTCCCATAGCCGGGCGCCGTCCATGTGCACGATGATATCTCTTTCGCGCGCCCACTTGCTGATGCGGCGTAGCTCGGCGAGCGGCATGATAGTCCCGTTCAGGGTGTTCTCGACCTCAACGATCTTGGTCGGGCACGAGTGGATGTTGTCGCCCAGCACGGCGTTCGCCTCGACCTCTTCCAGCGTGATGTATTTCTTGTTCGCGGGCACGATGGTCTGCACCATTGCGCCGCTCGTGCTGGCCACGCCGCCGGCTTCGTACTGGATGATATGGCAGCGCTGATCGCAGAGAATGGCATTGGGAGGCGCGCCGAGGTGGGCGCGGATGGCGACCTGGTTCCCCATGGAGCCGGAGAGTACGAGGAGGGCGGCGGGCTTGCCCGTGAGCTCGGCGATGAAGGCCTCGAGCGAGTTGGTGGTTGGGTCTTCGGTGAAAACATCGTCGAGGAGAGTTGTCTGCGCTATTGCTTGGAGCATGGAGCTCGTGGGAGTGGTCACGACATCGCTACGTAGATCGAACGCAGAGGGGCCAGGCGAGGACCAGGCATTGTGGGTGGGTCGGCCGTTGGAGCCATTGGAGACGTTGGAGACGGCTCGGGCGCCATTGGAGGCGACTTTGGAGTACTTGGTCATGCTGAAGGGCGGCAATAGCGAGGCGTTCTTCGGGCGAGTTCTTGCGGTGAAGAATCGTGCTCGGGCAGCTCTTATAGGCAGAGTAGTGGGGCTACGGGGAGTGAAGTGGGAGGCGGCGCGAACTGCTGGGAGCATATGTGAATAATACAGGAGTTGGCCAGGTGGAGTTCCACGTACTGGCTGGCCTGCAGCAGAAGATAAGTAGGCTGGACGCCATGGTCACGGACAAAGGCGCCAGGAGCATATGTCGGGTGCTATTGACGCTGCTTGTGGAGACGAAAATGAGAGCATCCAGGCTAGGCCTGAACAGGGAGCTCGTGCATCATCAATGGTGGGGGAGTCTGCACGAGCGAGACAGCCCGCTCCCTCGCCGACGAGGCCCATGGGAGGCGAGAAGGCCGACATGCTGCGCGCAGCTTGGGACTGAAGTTGAAGTTGAAGTTGTTCGCGTTACCCGGTCGTTGTAGAACTCTTTTACCGGGAACCTGCGTCTAGGGACGCGCTTCTCCCATTCGGGACTCTTTGTGAATGGTTTCACCTGAGAAGCTTTGGGATATCAATTCGCCGTATTGAGCCTCAAAGAATTGCCAGATTATTTTGCAGAACGCCACCCGAATTGAATCTGGTGACGCGGCATCGCTGCGAATACGCAAGGTAGAACACGCCCTTTGCGTGACAGAACGTGGATTCTTGCATTGAACAGGGTAAAGAGCGCGATCCTAGTCACGGACGGGATATGGTAGCATATTCTTTCGTCATTGGTTCCGTACTGCTATAGCCAACAGGAGGGCAGTGTCGTTGAACTGCAGAAGCATAAAAGGCGATAGGCCGACGTCTTGGGATTGCTGGTGTCGTGCATAAAGGCGAACCGAGTAGCAGGCGTCTGTTTGCATGAGCCGTCGGAGCTTCGAGTGGGCGATGGAGTGAAGAAGTTGAGGGATGGAAGGAATTCCAGGCTTATATTCCTCAGTACTGCCGTCAGTAAGTTAGACATGTCCTTGGAATGCAGATGCAAATCGCATCAATGTTCATTCGAAGCCAGACATCCCAGGCCCTCAATTGGCTCTAAATCGGGAAAGTTCTCAGAGGGAAAGCGAAACCGAGAGTTTGAGACCCTGACAGCTCCCAAAAGGCTCACTACAAATCATGAACCCAAACATAACTTGCTGACACAGGAGCTTTCTACTATCCTAAATTATATATCCACGTCACCGTTTCACTATTTCGTAGATCGCTGAATAAATTATCATTAGAAGCGTCTTCTTACGGCATGTTTGAGCCTGCGGGATCGACCCTCATTTCTCCGACCCTTTGGCCCTTTGGTAGTAGTGAACAGCATTAGGCGCCTTCGCGCAGTTCGAGGTAGATCCTGTTGCATCCGTCGGCACAGAATGGCTGTCTTGAGGCCTACCCTTGACCTACGCCGAGTTAGTCGAGGACTTGAAGCAACAGCAGTCAACGCCACCTAAACTTACATGCGAGTAATACCAAATCTCGCCGAGAACGGTAGCGCCGTTGTCAAGCGAACCTTTCCCTGCATCCGTGGTGTTGTAACGCGGTCCAGTGCAGCTGACATACGGGATGCCACCGGAGCGCTTCGCCAATGTGCCCTGGATGTCAGACAGCGAGTAAGCAGTCACGTTCGTGGGCCGAATGCCATCCTGTGCGAGCCATTGGAACGTGGGGTACTTCTGGAAGAACTTGATGGTGGTTTCGAAGAAGTCGACAACTTCCTCGTGCTCCTTGTACTGAGGGCCGTAGCAAGGGACGTCGAAAGTGGAGTAGCAAGTTGCGTGTTTGGAGAACTCGTGGCCCCAGAAGTCCTGATTCGGGCTGCCTGATGACACCCAGTACCTGATACGCGGTAAGTGACCGTTCATGTATTATCGATAGAATTCGTTGCTCACTTGTTCATCCAGGCTAAAAGATCGAATTTCCCGAAGGCCTCAACGAACGTGCTAATACCCGGACCTTTGTAAGGAGGAACTACGGTGCCTACATTCTGTTAGCGAATAATCACCCAAATGAGCGTCTGTCTTAGTGCCGTACCATTGGGAAGAGCATTCGTGGTGTTTGGAGAAGGATTAGGATCATATTGCCGATTCAGGTCACAGTATTGCGTGTATGAACCATTGCAGAAGTCCGGCCACAATCCATGGACCGTCCATGAGTTCTTGGGCAAGACCTGGCCTTCTGACTCGAAACCAGTGTACGAGCTCCAAATCTGGGTCTGTAACAATAGCCCCCCAAACGTCTCTACGCAGCAAGTGTCCACTTCAGAAGGGATTGCGCCGGGCGAGCATGATAATAATGGCTTGCCTATGATCTAGTTAGAGTACTCTACAGGTTCGTAATTGTGAGTACATACTGAAGAGACAAGTGTGGTTGAGATTGCTCTCGCCATAAAGTGAAGCAATGGCAGGAGCCAGAAGCAGCGCACCCGAGAAAACGAATTGAGACCTCATGTTTGCGACAATCGGGAAACAAAGAGATGAGAATTGGACGATATTTGAATTCCGGCTCGAGAATAAGCTTAAGTTCCCACCTACCTTATGAAGTCACTAGGATCTGAAGCTCCTTACCTCGTTGGGGAGGTGGATACCAAAGCGCCCGACTGGAGGCGACTTGCGATGAATGACCCGGGTTCCCGGCAAAGGTACCTGCAGCTACCCTCGTGGTGTTATCTATTGGTTATTTGGAGAGATACACTGCGTGTGCCACGGCAATCTACGAGATGAACATTTGGGTCCGTGTTCGAGACGTGCTGCAATGACGGGCTGGGAGTTTTCGAAGGGGAGTTCGTCCGCTGCATACAAGGTAGACCATGTTGGCTATCTCGTTCGAGATTGACATGAATCAGAGTGTTCATCATAAGGGCAGCGATTATGGCTGTAGAGTATCACTGTGAAGCTGAAGTCTGTAGATTTTATAAGCTTCGGAAACGCCGAGGCCATCCCATACGAGTTGTAGATACTAGCTTTAGCAGGTGGAAGACGAAAACCTCCTAACTCGACTCGCTATCTACCCGCATCGAACCAATGTTTCACCCTCCACATTTGCGCTCATCAAAATCATCACGTGGTAGCGCGTGACGTTCGTTCTTTTCCCGATCCCCACTCTTTGTTTCACAAAAAACAAGACAGCAACAAGCTACAAAGCGCAACCACCACAGAATGGCTCCCTTACCACAGTCTCCCCTACCTATGAACCCAACCCAAAACCCTCCCCTCCCCGAAGTCGCCGCCGCCCTCGCTCCCTACATCCACACTCGAGCCGAAACCCTCCGCATCCGTCGTCTGCTCTCTGCACACCTCGCCGCCTCACTCACATACGAGAACGATGGAGACAGTGCAGATGGCGAGACCCCCATCACGCATCTCACCCTCGCGGCCCCGCCATCCACACTCGTCGTCAAGCGCACACCAAAAGAGCTACAAGGCGGAGGGGACGCTCGTGTGCGTGCTGCATACCTCTCCGCGCTCCAATCGCACGCTGCGGCGAAGAAGCGGTATCAGGCCCTCCGGGATGAGATCGAAGAGCTGAGGGAAAGTCGGGCTGTGGATAGCGCGTCGAGGGATGTCACTCGTGGGGACGGGGCGGCGGAGGAGTATATCCAGCTGGTCAAGTTGAGGCGGAAGGTGGAGAGAGCGAGGGTGGTGGATAAGGCGGTTGAGAAAGTATGGGATGCGCGGCTTGCAGAGGGTGGGGCTGGAGGGATTGGGAAAAGGAGGACAGGCGTTCGAGAGGTGGTGGAGGAGATTGTGGGGAAGCAGCCGGATATGCCCAGTGTGAAGTTGGAGGGGATCGGGGAGGAGAGTGGGAAGGCGATGGTGGAGGAGATGGTGTGGAGAGTCAAAAGAGGGGTTGTCAGCGCAAAGGCGGACATGGACGCGACAGAGGAGAGGAAGATAAAGGCTAAGAGCGGTATTGAGGGGGATGAGGTTGGGGTGAGATTGCAGGTTCGAGGGCTGAGGGCTGCAAAAGCCGAGCTTGTGCGATGGCTAGAGGACGAGCTGGGGAAACTGCAGGAGGAGAGTGTCTTGGAGGACGCCTCTCCAGTCAAGAAGAGAGCAGCGCACGCGGGGGATGGCGACGGGGAGGGGAGGCCGCCCCTTGAAGAGATCGAAGAGCGGTATAGGGAGTACGTCGCAGTCAGGGCAGAGCTGGTCAAGACAATGGATGCTGTCAAAGGCCAGGAGCACTCCAACATCACGACAATAGCGCCACCAAAGGACGTGGAAACCTCGAGTCCCGACACAAACGCAGAAAGCGTCAAGGTGGTAGACATATTACCATTCATGCCGTCTCTGCTCCAAACGGCACGCGAAGAGCGGGCTTTGCTTCAACAAGGCACGTATCTTCGGCACCAATTGGCTCTTACTTCGGAGGAATCACTCCGGACGATTGGGAGGCTAGCGGATGAGAGTCATCTTGTTACGCCGGGTGCGAGCAGCGCCTTAGCATGGGCAAGTGCCGCGAAAGACGTCTCTGTGAGCACGAGACAGTATCTACAGGGGAATCTGGAGGAAGGGGAGCAGAAAGTCATCAGCGCCGAAGAGACTCTAGGCGAGGTACAGGCGCGCAGGGAGAACTTTGAAAGACTCAAAGGAGCGTTTTAAGCAATGTAACTGTGCATTCGAGTCTCAATATCGACATCGCGCTTTGGTTAGAAAGACTTCGATCGCGATCCAAGATTCAGTAATGGGGTGTCACCAATGCTGTGACGGCTTGATGAGTAGGCACGATAGAATGGTGAATTGCTTGTCCAATTGGGGTAGCTATAGGGGGATCAAGGTTGTCCGAAGCTCGCCCTAGAGGATACCCAGTAGCTAGAACTGTCTTAGGGAACAAAAGGGGAGAATAAAAAGGTGAAGCTATTACTTCAAACACATTGTGCCAATCTTTCGCGCCCAAGGAATGTCCTAATCTGTGACTCCGTAGTCAGAACCACACAAAGCTCTGACTGAACCTGTGCAGATAGCGCTGGGTGAATTGAGTGCCTGACCATATAGCAAGAGATGTGGTATAGTGAATGCACGTGATTGGGCAGCTTGCAGAGGGGCACGCGGGGCACAAATGAGTGACATTCTGAATTCGCACAAGCCGCATCAGGTGTATACAAATGTATACGCATACTAAACATACTCCAATCCAATTGCAGAATATATGCACGATGCGCTGTTCGCATTGAACTGGTTATGGGGTATCTGAAAGGTTATTGAAACCGCTGGAGCCCAGCAGTGACCCCAGATTTCACCTACGTAGGCAGGGCGCAGCGTGCCTGGATGAGTCAGCATAGTGGGGCCGCCCAGCCGCGCCTAAAGCTACCTGGCGCTGCCTGCACAAGACTTTCACCGACAATAAGAACAATAAGAAGCGCGGCTGGGGATTCTTATTGTTCTGCGGCTTCAATAGCCCTTCCTCTGGCCGACCACTTTCCTTCCTCCAACACACTCCTTCACATACCTTACCCACCATACAACCCACAACCCACAATCCACACCAATCTCTCACACTCAAACCACTACCTTCCGCAACACTACCATACTCAGCCATGACTATCCCAGGAGGGAAGCGCTCCGCCGATGGCTTCTCCCACCACGGAGCACGAAGCCGGCGATCGAAGACAGACCGCGAGGGCGATGTGGTCATGGAAGGAGGCATCTCTAGGCCTGGAGACCGCGGCGGAAGAGGAGGACGTGGAAGAGGAGGCCGTGGACGTGGAGGCGGCATCAACACGGAGCGTCTCCAGCGCGATATCCTCAAGCATGTAGGCGACGGCGCCCGCCCTGCTTCGATGCGAAACATCACCCCAGATCGACAGAGCTCTCTCGTAGAGTTGCAGGTCACCGGCTGGGTCAATAGCAAGGCCTCGTCCAACGAGGACCGCGGCGTCTCCAGCCTCATTACCTTTCTCGAGCGACATGCCACCAAGAGGAGCGCCATCTTCAGGCAACGCGGTGGAAAAGCTGCCACCGGCTCTCGCATCAATAGGTCTCGCGTCGAGGGCGACATCCTCCACATCTTCGTTCCGCAGCAAGAATACGAAGCCTACTCGCGACTGAACAACTTCGTCTTCGCCGGAAAGCCCATCATAGTCACCTGCGAGAACCCACCGCGGTCAAGGTCCCCACACAACAGCGCCACCTCCCCGGAACCCCCCAACGAAGTACAGCAGTTGATTCAAGACTTCCTCTCCCGTCGCTTCGATCCCTCCTCGAATCTCCTGCGGCTCAACGCTCTCGGCACGGACGAGAAACTTCAGGAAATCGGCATGTTCAAGACCGAGGAGACTCAGGGCAAGTTCTTCCTAGCCACGATGAAAGTCTGCAGCGCACAGTTCCAGACAGCAGAGGAAAAGCGCGAGACCATCCAGAGCGTGTCCCTTGCCGATAACAGTCTTCTCAATCTTTCAATCGTCACCTCGCTCGCGCAAACCTTTCCCGACTTGAAGAACCTCGACCTGTCCGGTAACAAGATCGAAAACACATCTGCCCTCATTGCCTGGAGGCACAAATTCCGACTTCTCGAACAGCTTCTTCTCAACAACAACCCCATCGAAAAGCTGCAGCCCGGCTGGGAGGTCGAGGTGATGAAGTGGTTCCCTAAGCTTCGAGTTCTCAACGGCATCGAAGTCCGCACCGATGCACAACTCGCACAGATGGATGAACCCAAGGCTATCCCATGGGTCATGAAGCCAGACTTCAACGATGAGAATGATATCGTACAGAACCTTTTGCTTGAGTTTTTCCCAGCCTACGACAGCGATCGTGCTGCGCTTGCCAACAAGTACTACGATAAAGATTGCAGCTTCTCCATCAACATCAACACCCACGCACTGCGCGATAAAGATGTACAAGATCCAATGCAGAAGCAAGCTTGGGATCCATATATTCGGTTCAGCAGGAATCTCAAGCATCTCAACAACCCCAACGTCCGCACCATTCGCAAGGTCACCGGACCCGAAGAGATTGCCAAGATCTGGACCCAACTCCCAGCCACTCGTCACCCGGCCTTGACTAGCGACTTTCACAAGTGGGTTATCGAGTGCCACGCCCAACAAGGTGTTCGCGACCCAACCAATACCTACCCGCAAGGACTCCTTGGATTCGTGGTGACAATTCACGGGGAATATGAGGAGCCGATCTCTGCACGCCAGGATAGGACGATGCGCCGAAGCTTCGACCGCACCTTCATCGTGGGTCCAGGAGGACCAACTGGAGTCAGAATCCAGAGCGACATTCTCACGGTCCGAGCTTATGGAGGATTTTCGGCATTCAGAGCTCAGGTTGCGAAGCAGGAAGAGCTCCAACTCAATCAACAGTTGGGCCTACCAGGTGTTGCATTGGCCATGGCACCGGCACCAGCACCTATTGCACCAGTGATGGAGCGAGATCAGATGGTATTGGAGGTTGCCAAAGTCACCGGATTGACCGCGGCGGCGGCCACGCAGTGCCTGGAGCAAAGCAACTGGGACCTACATACCGCCTTAGTTACCTTCGAGACCTACAAGGCAGCCCTCCCCGCGGACGCATTCGCATGAAGAATATGCATCGAAGAACAGGCTCGACAGACATGGCGTCCTTGATTGATATCATTGTATGGCCTCAAAGGTTTGCGAACGAAGAACACGAAGTACCTTAACGAGCGATCACAATTTGTTACTTGGAGTACCAGGCTGCATAGGAACGGATACCCCAATGGATTGGGCTGGTTGGAATGGGGACACCGGGCATCGGGCATCGGGCATGTCCACATGATTCTTTCTTGTTACTAGCATACAAAGTCCTCTGTATTAAGAGGCCCCTCTACTCAGAGGCAATCGGCACAAAAGCCATAGTTATCTTCTCACATCCAATCGTTTCTGATCTTCTTTGAATGATGTGATAATAGTGATGACCGCCAGGATATCAACGTCCACGACTCGATCAGATTGACCTCGGCGCAGGGACATCGACCCCTCCATAGGTACCGCCTGTGCTCTTTGCCCTTCAACTTGATCGCCAGCTGCACCGCCATGGCTTACACTATGAACTATCATGGCCACTCTCACGCCAGCTTCTGCGGTAATAGCTTCCTTGATGTTACACAAGAATAGAAGGTCTGATCAAGCTATAGCAAGCAATTGCGCGTCTGCGCGCCTACCGACCACCACCTACACAATGGAACAACCTCCCACTATCGCGGAGAGCAGCAGTCCTAATCCTGCTCTTCGCTGACCGAGCTGGCGACCTCAGAGTCGTCCTCACCATGCGCGCAGGCACGCTGAGAACATGTACACCTCCTCCATCAAATGCCTTTCCAAGCTCTTTACTAATCCCCCCACCAGACGCCGGACAAGCCGCCCTCCCAGGAGGTATTACTCCCTCCTCCCCTTACAGACCTCGCCAGTCTTCTAACTGAAGGATCCCCAGGCAAATCCGACACCCTCACCGAAACGCCCTTCGCCACCGCCCGCCGCGAAGCCTACGAAGAAATCGGCCTCCCCCTCCACGACGCCCACCTCCCCTCCCCTTTCCGCGTCGAGCACCTCTGCCAGCTCCCCTCGAACCTCGCGCGAACAGAGCTCGGCGTGCGGCCCTGCGTCGCGTTCCTCTCCACCTCCTCCCCCTCTAACGCGGCGTCATCCCCCAACCCATCCGCCGAAAGCGCCCTCATCCCGCGCCTCGACCCCAAAGAAGTCGCCGCCGTCTTCACCGCCCCCTTCCACAACTTCCTCCGCGAAAAGGACGAGGCCGCGGACAACCTAGCCCACTCGAGCGCGAGCGCGGGCGACTTCCCCGGCGCCGAGGCGGCCGGCTTCAAGGCCGAGTGGTACCGCGGCGTGTGGACCGACTGGCACGAGAGCCGATGGCGGATGCACAACTTCTACGTGCCCGTCGGCGCGGCGGGCAATAGTAGCCAGACGGTTGTGCGGCCGCGGAAGAAGGCGCGGCCGAAGATCACGCATCCGACGGCCCCTGGCGAGGAAGAGGAGGATGCGTTGGATCGGCAGACGCGGTTCAGGGTGTTTGGGATGACGGCGCGGATTTTGGTGGATGCGGCGAGGGTCGCGTATGGGGAGGAGCCTGAGTTTGAGCATAATGCACATCATGGGGATGAGGATATGATTGCGAGGTTGCTGAAGACGGGGCGGTTGGCCATGGAGAAGAGGCGGGGGGATGAGTTGACCAGGGCGGATTTTGAGAAGGCGGCGGCGGCGAAGTTGTAGTTTGAATGTGGGGAAGGTATTGAAAGGGGTTATAGGCTTGCTTTAGAGATTAGAGGGAGTAAACTCATCTAAGCTTCGTTAACCAGTCACTTCGTTCTTCTTTTCTTCACAGTTGTTGCTTTGGCGACGAGAGTAGGACAACAAACCTAGAACAGTGGTGTGATTATCTTCACAGATCAAGACCACGTAAGAAGCAGATCCATTTCTTCAAGCGACCATTTGCATTTGTTTTCAGAGTTCACGACATCATACAAATCAATTCGTTGTCAGATGTGACCAGAGGCCATTTTTCATTCGAGGTTGCAAAGCCATACTATACTAATCTGTTCTCCGGAGTACATAAAAGTCCGTTCCGATACTTCACAGAAAAGTTGCCGAGTTACCATGAACGAAGGCAGAAACGACTGATCGGACTTTGAGCGTCGCCTTCAGTTGGACCACTGACTGGGCAGGGGCTGGCCGATTCGTCTAGCAGTCCTTGAAGCCGCAGTCGTTCTTGCACTCCTCAAAGTCGTCAGTAAATCATCTTCGACGAGTCTGACGAGAGTATACTCACTCGATGGTTCAAGTCTGGGTTCAGGCAGACGATATGCTTGCATGCTTCTTGGCATCCAGGATCATCTGGGCAAGGCTGCGGATGCATGTCAGACCATGCTATACTCTAGAGGTCACTAGAAGAGATGCAGACGAAGACTTACCTTGATGCAATTGAGATACTGAGCCTCGCACCCAATGCACGGAGGCGGGGGAACGGGGAGTGGAGCGACATCTGGAGCGACATCCGGAGAGACGGGTTCGTTCTTGACGGCAGAATGCGTCCACACGTCCTGGGGCATAGCAAGGGCGGCACGGATCGTGAGCTTGTTCGTTTCTTCGAGTGGAGCGACATCCGGAGAGACAGGTTCGTCCTTGGCGGTAGAATGCGTCCACACGTCCTCTGCCATAGGAAGAGCGGCACGGATTGTGAGCTTGTTCATTTCTTCCTGTTCAGGCTCTTTGCTTTCCGTGTCGTCCTTGGCGGCAGAAGGCGTCCACACGTCCTGGGCCATAGGAAGAGCGGCACGCTTTAAGAGAGCGGATGGAGTCGCAGGGACGTCGTCGATAGCGGGTTCATGCTTGGAGCATTCATAGCCACAATAGTCGTGGCACAGTGGATTGCTGCACATTAGGCCCATGCAATAGTGGACACACGCATCGGTGAACTTGCAACTGTGAAGGCACTGGTCGTAAAATACGTCGCAGTCATCACAGCTACTTGCTGTCTGTGGTGGAGTATCTGAGACGACGGGGCTGTTTTCCTCGCGCTTTGAGAGAGCGGATGGAGTTGCAGGGACGCCGTCAATGGCGGATTTGTGTATGGGGCAGATGTTCCAGCCACAGGAGTCGCGGCACTCTTGATTGCCACAGAGCATGACGTTGCAATGGTGGATGCACTGATCGGTCATTGGTGAACAATGCTGAAGGCAATTGGCGTATTCTTTGGCGCACCAATTGCAGTCCATTTCTGTCGGCGGTGGAGTATCCGGAACCACGGAGCTGTTGTCCTCGCGCGTCGAGAGGCTGGGATCGACGTGCCCGGTATGGATGCAGGGGAAGTTCTGGCAACGGAAGCACTGGAGGCGCGTTAGCTGTGCTTCGATGGAAGGAGTTCGGTATAGTAGTTGCCTACCTCAGGAGAGCTGCAGATGTTGGAGTCGCAGGCTTTGCGGCAGGCCACATCATCGTGGCATAGCTATACATCTTGTCAGAGTCTACTGCCGTGCGGTCAATGCATCGTTACTTACCTCGATGCACTCATCATATGTTGCGTAGCACCCTTGGCAAGGAGACGAGTCGCGCTGATGAAGCTCGCTCTCTTGGGGAGTACAGCAAAAGGCACAATCTTGACACTGTAGAGATATGTGAGCAAGATCATTTTTCCTAGAAGATATGCCTCGTCTTACCTTGGAGTTGTTGCATATTTCGTCGTTGCATGATTGGAAGCACGACACATCTTTGCACTAGACAACAGTCTCATTAGCCACGGAACCGGCGAGTTCAGCTGAGGAACACTCACCGCGAAGCATTGGCTGCCGTATTCTCCAGCGCATTGCACACAACGTTGAGACTTGGTCTGGTCACGCTGGTCGAGTTCGGACAGGATTTCCGCAGGCGTAGTGAGCTGGTGGTCGTCGGCGTTGGGTCCGTTGAGTACGCCTGGTCGGGCGATGGCCAGAGTAACCAGGGCCGCCACAGCGGTGAGGATGAACTTCATGACGGCTGCAAATGTATGTGGGTTTGCTGTGTTGTTTTGAAGCAGTTCAGAGGTTGTTGGATGGTGAAAAGGAAGAAGAGGAGCGAAATGGGAGAAGATGAGGGGAAGGAAAGAAGAGGAAGGCGCCACGGTGCGGTAGATAGAAGGAGAGGACGTCCAGAGTAGCCTCATTAGCACTAGCCGACCGCGAACACTAGATGACGACCTCGAAAGCCGTTCAGTAGGCTCAACTCTCAAACAAATGCTTTCGCTCCATCTCGAGTGCTCCAGTTTCCTCAATGTTTATTCGTCACGTGACCCGGAGAGAACTGGTGCGGCAAGCACATCTAAGAAGATGCACTGACGATAGTGACTTGGAGGGAAGGATTCCTGACTTGAAAGATTCGCTGTAGGACTAGAAATGGAACGGGACTAATGAATGTCACTGTACTTGCTACCTCGACTTCCGGTCACCGCTTTGCAGCCTTTCACTATGCCGGAAAAGGCTGCGTAAGCGTGATCCTACCTGCTCTAATGTCTCTCCTCGCTACTGATTTCGGATCTACTCTTACAGGCAGAGATAGCTCTTTTGATAGTTCAGCGATCGCAAATTGATCTTAGGCATCTCAAGGTAGCAACGCGCTTCACTACTTTGGCCTATGAGGCCTCATGGTAGCGCAGAGCTTATGAGCTACTAGATATTATTTCCGGACTAAACAGACACTCTTGCGGCACTTAGTAGTCCACAGACGTGTTGGATATTACCCCTTCGATTTCGTCGAAAGAGGAGATGTTTTGGGCTAAGAACGAAGGCACTATCACGAAGGCAATCTACCTGCTCGTTGTGAGCCCCAGCTAGCAGCTCTGGGCTATCGCAAGACCTTTCACAGCCTAAATCAATCTGCAAAAGGTAATGTTTGGATGAAAGGTTGGGGTGAGGTCTTGACGGATGGCTTGGCTTCTTCGCGCTACGCCGGATTCGGGCTCGCCCCAAATCCAACCTCTCGAGCTCCATCGTCAACTGCCCGCCATTGGCATCCACAACACCACACACAGCCGCCATGCTCTCGTTGCGGAGATCCGCCCTCACCTCTGCCCGGATTGCGCGGGCCCCCGTGGCCCGGCTACGACGTAGTGCCCACCATGACGCTCATCACGACGCCCATCACGGCCCCGTAAACGAGTCGTTCGGAGTATGCCTCTCTCTGCGTCTTGCACCTTTCCGACTTTGGTCTTGGGGGCATTGCGCTATTCACTTGACCAATTCCAATGCTAATACACGATGTTCTGTAGCCCAAGTTCTATATCGGCATTGCCGCCATACCCGCGCTACTCGGACTTTACTATGCATCCCGCTCCAGCGACGACGATCGGCCCCTCCTCTACCGGTATATCGACTCTTACTCAGAGTACAAAACTCTTTGGGCTGAGCGGAACGACATACACACCAAGGCGCTGGAACGAGCCGGTGCAGATCGGAACCTGTTCATTCATTCCAAGGGCCAGCAGACCGTCGACTTGAAGTTCCCTGAGTACGTCCCTACTTTATGCAATTAGGAGATGAGAGCAGGATGTAGGAGGCAGGAAGTGTAATTGGCACAGGAAGAAGCCGTGGGAGGCTCCTGACAGAAAACAGTCGCTAATTCGGCATACTCAACAGGCAATTCAACTTCGGATCCCCATACAACGTCCCCGCCGGCAGCAGCGTGAACCTAGACAAGCTGATCGCTAAATACGAGAAGGAGAACTATGGGGCGCAGGAAGCCAAGCTACAAGCATTGAAGGATGGCAGTCTACCGGCGGAGCGGGAAGAGAAGTAGGAAGCAGAGGCCACGGCTGTGCGCGGGTCTTGAGTCTGTACATATTTCGCCTTACAACAACTACCGTCCACAATGGATACGGTTTCATTTGTCAATGTTCAAAATTTAGGTTACTGTTCAGTAATTGCACCTTCTGATGCTGCGTACTTACCGGCTAGCACTCCGAAAAAGATCGCGAAGATCGCAGACTCTGTTTGATACTTGAATACCTGAAGTACTACATCGAGACTTGCAAGCTACTTGGGCAGAGTGCGGCGTCCTGCATCTCCATACTGGAGAAGAATGGGTTGGCGCTCAACTCATCAATATCTAAGTTGCGAGAGGTCTCCCTCAGACAGAAAATTATTGTTAGGAAAATTAGAAGAAAGGACCCAAATACTTCAACGAATTGACTGCTGCCAGCGTTTCCAGGCAACCTGCACAAGATATGACGCAAGGTTCGGACTGTGTAAAAGTGGTGAGCACGTGACGGAACCCGAGATGCGTGATTTAAGAACGATGATAAATGAAGTGATGATTGTAATGTACATTAATAGAAGCCCCGAACTCTTTCTTAGGGACGATGAACATCCTGCTCACAGCCTCACAATAAGGTCTACTTTTAGAGTCAAGTGGCCTAGATGTTCTACAAGTCCGCCTTGCCAGAAATATCACCTGCATTTATCGCTCAACTCTTCCCTCATCATCGTCCCGTGAAGGGTTGCAACCCAAACACAGCCTCCCCGCCACAATTTCGGGCATTCGGTGATCATGCTTGGAATGGAAGAGTATATCACAAAGGTCGAAGTATTTCATCCTCTGACTCACATAACAACTCCGCTGCAACAAGACTACCACTTCGATGTCCGAGCAGTGGGCGATGGAAGCACTTACGCAGCCACACTAGTTCTACGGATGACTGTTCATGCTTCTGGAAGCAGTCTGCCGACGACCTTGGCCCCAAAATGCGCTCTCTAGCTGGTTGTGCCGCGTCTCCAAGATCCTCTCGTGCCGTCTCTGCATAGCACGCCTGTGAGCAGCCGCGTAACAGCAGTCGCCTACCACCACCCTAGACTGGAATCGTATAGCAACCACCCCGGCTCACTTTGCTTCGTAGGCTCTTCTTGGCACGGCAATCGACCAATGAAGACCATTCGCTCTATCCATGTCGAGCAAGGCAGAAATGCGGGCATACGAAGTCCCGTAGCTGCTCATGCATGAGATGAATGGGCATCTAGGCACGCGAACCCAGAACAAGCAATCCCACCAAGCAATGACAAGGCCGGTAGGGCTGGCCTCGTGTTGCTCGCGTTCTATACCGTCTGCATAATGACTCCGAGGGCCGGAAATGCGCGTAGGGCGAACTCAAGCCTATCCATTTTCACCCAAGCTGCGTTTGCTCTCTTACGCGGACATATAAAATGCCTGAGGGTAGGCTCCTGAGGCCGCATCATCACTCATAACATCTTCAGCCCTCACCTGCCTGATCAATTCCTGATTTGCCAGGCGCCGCCTACACTACTTGGAATCCTGCATGCTGTATTTTCTTGGCCCACAAGGCCACAAGGACACCACGTACACCATCATCACCAAATAGCATTACACCGCATCGACGTGGATACATCCTAGATACCCAAGCCAACATACCCCTGACCAAAGGACCTACAAAAAGCGTCCCTCCCATACGTCTTGGAAAGTATCAGCCGAGATCAGCTTCTCGCAACCAAAGTTATCTCCGAAACAGCCATTTCGACATCAGACACCTCGCATCAAAATGTCATCCAGTGGGTCTAGTACAATTTTTCACTCAGGACTAGTAAAGCCCAACCCTAACCTGTCTCAAGCCTCAAACGCACCGCAAACACAATCGCCTTCTGAGAGCAAACCCAACCAGCTAGGAGCAGAGGCGAGACATTCATTCGAATCTGAGGACTCAATTGCTCTCCAGAAAGCAAGGTAACTACACCCATCCCATCTACTCAACCGTTCAACTATGCTCAATGCTCACCTCCTCCTTCCAGAGCATCATCCTCCTCCCCAAAAGAGAAATCTAGCATCATGTCCGCCCTCGACAAAGCACGACGCAAGCTCTCGTCCTCGAGCAGTAGCAAAGGCCATGAACTTCCCTCGTCTGAAGCTGAGTTCGAGCGCCTGAAGGAAAAGGAAAAGGAGAAGGAGCGGCGTAAATCCGAGTATGAGCGGCTGGGACTGAATGATAAAGTCAAGTTCGGGCAGGGCGGGATGCAGATGGGCAATTAGGGAGGGAAGAGAAAACCCTTCTCTAGCCATTTGCCTGCCATTCGTTTTTCTATTCATTATAACTAGACTCCAGCTCTTGCTTCTATGTTCCTGTCTCGGATCACGACATTGATTCCTGTCATCAATCTCTTCACATTCAGGCGCGTTACTCATTCGTTTCCCCTTTCATTTCCCGCTCGTGCTAGAGCTTTTGTTTCTCCTGCTCTCGCTTCATACAAAGAGACTTTTTCCATCCGTAATTCTGGTAGCTCGATTGGCAAGGGAGCATTGGGTGAACGATAGTGTGCTCGGTTATTATCGCTAATGCGTTGAGGCGCTCACCTCCGCATAAATCTAATGCCATACCTCATGGACCTCTACTTCTCCTTGCACAGACTAAAAGTCTAGATCCCACAAACACAAATCTTGGAGCGCCTCCTCGGCCCCCCTGCTCCCTGCCACACCATACGTTATGTCGCTCTACAACACCAGTCTCTGCTAGCCCGTAAGGCATAGCTCAAACAAGCCAAGCTTCAGCTGCAACACATCGAGTAGATTCCAATACACCGTTCCGTCAAGCGGTGAGTTTCTAGACCTGCACTCCTTCGCCTCAGAGCTCCCGGTATCGTCACTAGTACACTGGAACATTATCACGAACCTATCAAACCAATAAACACCCCTTTGACGACGACGTGTTGGTAGATCGCTCGTAGAGTATTAGCCGAGACGAACCTTGCAAAATCCCCAGACCGCCCCCTTTTGCAGTCAGACCGCTAAGAACAGGGTTTAGCAGGGGTGGGGTGGCGGTCTGAGGTTGTCGGAACAACAAGTCAAAGCTCGAGGCTTAGGGAATGCGTAGGTGATCTTAAGCTGCTATTTATGCGTATTTTAAGGTGCGTTCACGCTTTTGCAGGACGCTTTTGTGGAGGTCATTCACCAAAATAACCCGATCGGGTAGCGTCTCAACCCACCACAGACCCAGCCCGGCTCTCAACACCTTCTCAATCACATATAGCGCTCTATGTCGCCATTAATAGCCTACCTACCTAACAGCCCGTCCGTTCGGCGCAATCCCAGGTTCCAATCCAAGAAAATCCATCCTCAACTACACGGGCACGACAACCCAGTATCCACATCTGCACAAGCACGACAAGCCGGGGTGCTGGTAAGCTGGCGGCCATTCGGCTCTCTGTGAAAGCATCGCGAGACGTTGTTTGCATGAAAGCATTGCGAGACTCTCTCCGCAGGATAGCATCGTGAGTCATACGCTGCTGTTTCCTGGTGTCCCACTATCCGCGAATCTGGCCCGAAGTCCTTAGACTGAAGCACCCCTTTGAGCTCTTGATTCAGCGGACGTGGCAGATGGTGGAAGGTCTCTTCCAAGACTTCGCGAGACACTGGGTCCATGTTGTAGTCTAGGCTCGCCAGCCAGGGCTCGATTCCGTGGAGGGTGTCGGCTGGGAATAGACCAGGCGGTCTCAACCTTTGGAGAGCCCTCAGACTGATCGGTTTCCCATGGAATCGCTGCTCAGCCGGGGGTCGCATCATGAATCCCTTGCGCCCTGGGCGTCTTATCCCGAACTCGCCACGGAGGGGGTGATCGAGGCGCGGCACCAAATCCAGCTCCAGCAGCCGGCTGTGGTCCCAGAACACAGCCCCCATCCACCTCGGAATGCTCCATTTATCTTCGTCTCTGAACGTAATCCAGCCGGCGTTCGGTTGGGTTGCTGACTCCTCATATCCCATAGGCACGACCCGCTCAGCAGCGTTGTGCCCTGCCGACTCGTCAAGAGAGGCCTGGTGCATGGCAAGCTCGTGAGAGCGCTTGTCGAGGTGCATGAGAAGTGTTTCTCGTGGTGGTCTTGTGATAGGATTGGATGCAACCATCGCCATTCGACGTTCCTCGGTTGCTTCCAAAACGGCCCTCAGGTAAGGAAGCCCAACCTCAATCAGACAATGGATATACACCGGTAGATCGATTAGGTGTTCAACCGAAGCTGGCGTTCGAAATATGCCTAATCCGAGATGCTCCAGTCGATAATCGTTGCCATGGCTATCCGTTCCGTCGATGTCTGCAGCTTGTGCCTGGTGGAACTTGCGGACCACGGCGTCCTCTAAGCTATCAACAATCTCAATAAAGTTGACTTCGATGTAGTAGTAGATGCAGCGGACCTCTTCTACCTCCCATGCAGCCATGCGATTAAGGAATGTGGAAGCTTCGAAGACTGTTGGCGAGGTAGTCGTGGACCAATTGTATGGGAATAGCCGTCGCCATGCTTCGAATCTGAGGAACGCGCGTTGGATGCGGGTACGCTCGCACTCTGAGATCTCTCTCGAATCTAGCGTCTTGCTTGAGCATTTCATGGCTTCTTTGGCTTTGCCTAGGGTATATCGAGCGTAGTCCGCCACGAAGAAGTCCATCATTGGAGCTAGCCGACAGAGAAGAATGGAAGTCGACAGTTCTGGAAGGGTTTTGTGGTGGATCTTCCTGGATCTGTGGTCTTCGAGAAAGGTTGCAAAACGCTCTTGCTGTATCTGACGCTGTTTTTGGGTCGCTTGCACCTCTTTTAGTCTCCCTTGTGCTCCTCTCTGGTATCGATTCGGTTCTGTAATGATTTTGTAGCCACGCTCCTTGAGATCCTCGGCGGCAGTCCAGTGGTAAGGAAGCTTCTTCATGTCAGTAACATAGGTACTAGATATCTTCGATGTATTGAACGCGAGGCGGGCTTCTGCAAATACTTCCGGTGAGAACGACCTCCGAGCCATGGTCCCGAGAGCGATTGACTTGTGACGCGTAAAGATTCGGTAGTAGGAAGGACAGGCTCGAATAATGGAATAGAGGTCTTTCACTGACGAGGTTTCTAGCAGTGCCATCAGGGCTAAATCCACCGGGAGAGATTCCAATGTCGCCATGTTAGATACCGGTAGAAATGACATGTTCCAGAAAACATCGTCCCTAAGGTTGTCTCTATCCCGACTTTGTATACCGCCTTTCGACTAGGCAGCAGCTTTTAACCTCCTAATTTTGTGTCACCAGCAATTTCAATCAGACCGGCATCCCTTGCATATTCAACAATTTCGGAATCATCTTCTTAAACTCAACCATACCTGAGCTTCTGCACCGAAGAATAGAGATGATCTTCGGATGAGAGGGTGTAGGTATTCCTTCTCCACCAGGGTGAACCCTTTTAGCTAGCCAGAAGCGGCTCCGAACCTGGACATATAGAGAGATGATGCGCAGTTTCGGAGGATGCCCCGACAAAGCCCGGTAGGCACTGCGCTGCCGCTGCAGAAGATACTCTCATAAATGTCAAGAGATCAGATCGAGATGCACCATGTCAGTCCATTATATCGAACATTTCGCTAACTTGTCAAAGCACCTACCTGAAGCGCCGTTCACAATCGAACATACTCCTATATGGTCACATGGCACACCTTCGCGAACTCAGACTTGCTGTTCCCATGCCGCCAAGAGCTGTATCCACAACCGTCCCACGGTTTCAAGTCCCGTCGCTACCACCAAACCACCCACGCTTTGATCTCTGTCCCTACAAAATCCTCAGCATTCCGCACTTTCACCGGTTTACACCTTTTCGCTGCCTCTCCATACGTCTATTCTGCGCCATCTCTTTTCCCCTCTCCCGTAACTCCAGGGTCCTAGTCGACCAACACCCTTATCTGATACCGGCGTTGCTCCTGCCTTAATCAAGCACGCTATGACCGCTTCCGCTTCAACTCCTACCTTCTAAGAGTCCGTGAAGGTGGGATGGGGAAGACTAGAAGCGGCTCGGAAGTCCTGTGAGAGGACTTCGAAACTCAGAGTCGCCCATGGTAAATCGAGGGCTGTACCGGCGGCTCGGTGATTCTGGATTCCAAAGCCCTAGTAGAGTAAGTCGTCCCTCTGGGCAACTGGGTTGGACGCGCCGGTTTAGAACCGGTACAAATGGAACTGTCCGCGGGACAGAAAGCCGAGAACGAGCTGGCGGAGCTGGAACGGATGAAGCGTGAAGTGGCTAGGACGGGATTTGTGAAGCAGTCCGCGAACAGAGCTCGTGAGGAGGGGCTAGCTAGTGTTGGAGTATATAATATCGCTTATTTTCCGGTTCCCCTGATCTTAGGCGGGGCGTTCTTTTATATCTAACCCTTGAGGAGATTCTCTCTGGCAGGGAAGGAAATGGCTAGACACAGGCCGCCAACGCAAACTTAATGGAAAGCGATCGAGTTTGGGCTCTTTTTCCTCTCTCCCATTTTAGAGACGAAAGAGAAGAAGCGAAAAAATTAGTCGATTTTTAGATCGTGTTGGAAAGATGAATCATGCCTGGGAATCAGCACCGAAATATGCAAAACAACAGCATAATGAATATGCCTTCGCGGTAATACCATGGAAATTTGTGAGCTGTCGATGATCCAGATTGGAAATGTGGTCCAGTTCTTGATTACGATCGGTACCATGCAACCACCCACTTTGACTTCTCCTTCTGCTATATAATGCACAACGCAATACTCTTCCCATACCTCACCACCGAAATACCTACAGTCTAGTAATCTGAACACAAATCACGAACATAAATCCCCTCACACAGCGACAATGGCCGCAGGACGCCCCTACTGGATCGCCTACCTAAAATTATTAAACCCCGCCCAGAGGGAAGATTTCGCAGACCGAGTGGAAGTACTCTTTTTCAAGCAAGCTGAGAAACCATGGGGATCAAAAGCATGGCTGGCGGCGTCGAAGAAGCTGCTGTCGATGCATCAGGCGGCGTGGGAGTTGGCTAAGAGGGGCCAGAAAATCGATAGATCAGCCGATATGCAGAACGAGCTGAAAGTCATGCATAAGAAAAAGATGGTACTATCAATGCAGAAACTAGAGAAGCGGATTGAGGAGAGACGGGCCAGGGACCTCCTAGCTGAGATAGAAGAGGAATTGGCGGAGCTGCTAGAAAAAGAAAAGAAACTCGCGGAGGCGACAGAGCAGAAACGCCTTGATTGGAGGAAGTTAACGATGGAGCTGCATCAGATGAGACAAGACAGAGTGGAGAAAATCGCCGAATGGGAGCTTGCGATGGATGAAGCAGCCGACAGCGAAGACGAAGAGGCTGATGAATCTTCTGAGGAGGAACAATCGGAGCTGATAAAAAAGGAAGAGGCTGAGGAGGAGCGGCTTGAGACAGAGGAAATCGACGAACAACAGGCCGAGCAGATCGATAGAGAGATATATGAGATGGAGACGCTCTTAGAGAAAGCAGCTGATAAGGCAGAGGTCGAGCGGGGGAACAGGATTGGACGGTTCAACCTGCGAGATTAAATCTGGAAATAGACAACGTAAATAAGGATTGATCAACGACTGTGGACGATTTATATGGGGACAAAATTAGGGAGATGACGAGTTTGGGGCTGGTACAAATGCTTGAGATGACGGGTCTGTTCCGATAATCTGGTTGCGCTAGAATAGTTGTTCTTTAATGGAGTTAGCATGGCTGAAATTTGGATTATCTCATCAGCACAGGATAAACTAAAGAAATGGCAAAGACAAGACAATGAGCGCTCAGCAGATCATGAGGCCCGAGAAGAATGCAGAGTTAACACAATGAAATTCTAAAACGAGTGCGCCTTTGCTAACCAAGGGCACTAGATCCGTTTCCCAAATCTATGCACTGACCCGATTAGCTTAGCCGGCCGATCCCATTACCCCAGGTTTTATATCCTTACACAGTCCGGTTGCGATTACTGTACAGGTGGTTCCTTTTGCGATTCGCTCTATCCCAAGTTCGTTATGTCGTAAAATATTCAAACATTCCATCCTCTTTCCACACTCGCTCAGTAGTGCAACGCTTGACCAACACTCAACGCTTCTGCTCTTGGTACTTCTTCTGGGTCATCACCCACTTCATCTTGTCCGCAGTCTGCCTCATCTCCTCGATCAAACCGTCTGCAGCAGCTTCTTTGGTCGGGAGGGCGATTCGGAGTCGCCGGGCTTCTGCCACCAACGCTTCCATACCCTGCTCGTGCTCCTTCTTGTAGGCTGCGAGCAAATCTGTCATGCTATTCTCAGACTTGAAAGCTTTCTCGCACTCCTGGGCCAGTTGGTCGCCGACGACAGCCTGCTTCTTGATTTTCTCGGCGTCGTCGGCGCGTTGCTTCTTCAGCGCAACCAGGTCTTTCGCCATTCTTTGCACTTTGCGCTCGTAGCTGTCCTGGATGCGCTTGAAGCCAGACTGGGCAGCTTCTGCATGAGCCTCGGCTTGTTGTTGAAGGGTCACGGCCTTCGCTAGCTCTCGTTGTGTCTCAGAGCGTGTCTCGCCGAGGATTCTGCTCATCTCCGCCTCGCGCTCCTCAGCCGAGATGCGACGTCGTTGCTCGGCTTCTAGTGTAGCCTTGAGCTCCTCGAGCTTCCGGTCTTTGCGCTCTAGCGCTCTCGCGTTGGTATCGGCTAGCACTTGGAGATGTTGGTGTTCTGTCCGGGAGTCCTCGGCCATTGATTTGGCAGCGCCCAACCTCCTCAAGTCCTCTTCCCGCGCCAGCTTCTCGGCCTTTAGGTCTCGTCGTAGGCGGTCATTCTCGGCTTGTAGTTTGTCGATAAATTGCGAGGTTTTGGTATTGTTTGAGTGCGGGTTCGTCTGCCAGGGGGATTTTCCTTGCGACGACGGATCTGGGGAGGTCGCGGTATCGATTCGGATGGGCCCGGAGACGTTTCGCGGCGACGAGTGCATGGCGAGGAA
This sequence comes from Lophium mytilinum, assembly GCA_010093605.1. Classification (NCBI taxonomy): domain Eukaryota; kingdom Fungi; phylum Ascomycota; class Dothideomycetes; order Mytilinidiales; family Mytilinidiaceae; genus Lophium; species Lophium mytilinum. The sequence goes on along the minus strand of MU004185.1, from coordinate 512,886 downwards.
ACCTCCTGGCGGCGGCGATGGACTTGGCGAGTTGTTTAGAGCTTCTTGAGCATTCCACAGCCCGCTCATCACATAGCTCCCCGAGGTGAACAGGTCGAGTTGCGGTGGTATCGATGACAAGGGCGGAGACGCTGAGTCGCGGGTATTGTTAGCATGAGAAGATGTGTGGTGAGATGTCGAAGGATAATGGGTGTCAACGGAGTTCGATGCGGGCTCGAGTGAGGGTGTCGAAGGAAGAGACGGGTAGGGCGGTGGTTTGTTTTGACACGGGCTCTGCCCTAAAATTGGCAGCTTACCGTTAGACTGGGATCGCATGCGCCACTTGAACCCCAGTGGAGACGTTTTCGACACAGGGGCTGAGAACGTCGCGCTCTGTTCGGCAAGCGACTTACCCTTCGGAGTGGTGGGTGCGCTGGCCTGAGACATTTCGATACTGAAAAATGCTGTGCTGTAGAGACTGTGGGTGTTGTAGAGAGGTAGTGAGGAGTATTAAAGGGCGAGGCGGAGAGCAATGCTAAAGGTTGGTTATATGATGGTGCAGCTGTTGGCACTGCGCAATAGGTTGTAGGCCGAGATACAGTTCCGGTGTATCAGCATGTAGAAAGGTGAAGAGTCCGTGGGCACCTAATTGGAAGGATATCTTTGATGTCGGTGAATGTGTCATCTCGATGTCCGTATGCATGCGCAGGCGGTTTACCGGCGTCTTGAGACTATCATGTCGCGGCGCCAGCTCGCACTGTAGTGAGGAAACTCTGATGTTATACGTGTGTCGGCTGCTGCAGGTGTAGAATGGTGAAATAGTGAATGGCTAGATGCAGGGCAAGGTCGTACCTTAATCCGGCGATCTGTCACGTGCTTTCACGCAGCCTTGTGGACGAGGGCTCTGAGGCGCCGTCTGCCTGGCAACGCTAGAGACGCTGAAACTCTTCCCGTCTCCTACCGGTGAATTGGGACCTCCACCTTCGGGCTACAAAGACCCATAGCGTGCAAAGTATCGTGTTATGGAAGCACAGCATAACCGCCTGTTTGAAGAAAAGCAGGAGGGTGTGCACTGCAGCTGAGCGACTGCTGAAACCAATGTGTCTCAGCGATGCCGACATGGACCCTGACGTCAGCTCTTTCTACTCTGTATATGGACTGTTAGGTCTTTGTCTCGTCGATATGCTTCGGTATGCGTTCTTTTCCACCTCTCTGACCGAATGTTCTTATAGATGCTCCCCTGCCGGGTTCAAGATTGTCCCTGCCTGTCAACCTTTCCTCACCGCCACCAACATACAATCCAATGACTTACCTTCCCATTCAAGAGCAAGAGCAAAGACCGTAGCGTCTAGAATGGGTTCAGGCGACATCTATCAGCCTTGGGTGTGCCGGACGCCCGGGCACAGGTTATACAGCGCAGGGCTGAGCACGTCGCCAAGCCACCCCTAATCTACGACAAACATAGCCCGTCCTTGGCTGAACAGTTTCTAGTCATAAAAGCGCTAATCCTTACATCTTGGCATGATGCTTCGTCGCGATATGGTAATATACTCGTATAAAAACAAGCGAGCCCTAGGGCATCTACGGCCGTTGCAGAGGGCTATGAAACCTATATAGGTCCTTCACTCCGGGACTAATGGATGTCATTCCGCTATTTCTTTAACCCAATCTGTTTGTCTCGTCACACATTATATTCCCTCTAAACCAAAGTCGCGAGTTTTGTTTTCTATCAAACCAGCAAACGCATCTATCTAGCTGCAAACATCAGAACAGCCTCCAAAGATCCATCAAACCCGCCAAGCACGCCCAAAACATGTCACTCACAAGCTCCGTCCTCCCCTCCACCGTCGTCTCTAGCGCCCTCCCCTCAAACACGCAAACCTGCTCCCAATATCTCGACAGCATCCCTGACGGCCGCCCCGCATGCGCCATCCTGAACGGAGCAAACGCCACCGCCGCCTTCGACGACCTTACCTTCTGCTGCAAAGGACAACCCGTCGTCGAGTACAGCAGCAACTGCTCCGTGTACTGCCTCGCCCAAGAGCAGACTGTGGGGGAATTGACGGCTTGCATTGGCTTGCAGATGAAATCGGGTGGTATCCTGTGCAATGGGGAAGCCGACGCGATAGGCAACGAGAGCACGAACAACCCGGGAACGACGAGTTCGGGGGTCGGCGTGCCCGGGGCGGTTGTGCACACAGGAGTCTCCAAGGGGGCGGTGGTGCTGTTGGGGTTGTTATTCTTTGGGAGTGGGGTGGGGATGTTTTTGTAGGAGGTCATGGAAGCATGATAGCTTCAGCTGTTTCAGTAGTCTTGTCTTTCAGAGTACTGGTGGGTTTCCTCTGAAGCAGGGCAGAGTAGAAAGTCGTCGCACTCGTTCTGCTCGAGTTTGGCCGCCTGAATATCCCTGGAGCGAGTCAATTCGGCAGTTTGGCCGATGTCGGAAGGAGAGGAGCCCCAATTTCATACCCATTCGTCCCTTTACTAGGAAAAGAGCAAGTTGTGTCACGGTAATATGCTGTATGAACCCGTTCGATGTTCTTACAAAAACGTGCCTTGCCTTACCCTTCTGGTGTACCCTCATCGTCCAATATCTTTGGCCACTTCCGCCCCTTTAAGTAGTTTCACTCGTCTATCTCACACTTCTTACACTTCTTACACTTCTTACACTTCTTACACTTCTTACACTTCTTACACTTCTTACACTTCTCGCATTTCTCGCATATCTCCCATTACTCCCATTACTCCCATTACTCCCATTACTCCCATTACTCCCATTACTCCCATTACTCCCATTACTCCCACTCCGCCATCATCCTCAACCCAGCAACAAAGTCAGCCCAGACAGCCCAGTCACAACCTCCACCACGTCCTTGCTAATCCACGAGACCCCACCACCGGGGACTATGCGGCCCCTACTTCTTCTCGCAATCAGGCCGTACGCTGCGTTGCAATGCCGCTGTATTCTGGCGATGTGCTGCGGGCTTTGCTTCTGCGCTGTGCCTGCTCCTTCTGAATGCGTGACCTGGTCGTTACTTGATGTGATAGGAGATGTGAACATGGACGTGGCTTGAGGTACGGCTTTCGTATTGTTTCTGACGTTGAGGCAGCGAGATGGTAGCAGAGATCAATGATATAGGATGATAAGAGGAGATGATAAGAGAAATTTAAGTTCACAGTAATCTTAATTCTAGCTTGAGGCGTTTCTGACGAAAGTGTATTGCTGTCGGTGTTGTGTGATGTTCATGGCCCCCCATTTGGTCACCGAATTGGACAAGAAAAAACCATTCCTTCTTGAAGAGGACGTTAAATTATACTGGAGAGGCCCTCACGCGCCGACGCAAATGATACAAAATCAATATGAGACGGAGAAGAAAGCTGAATTAGCCAGCTTACATGCGGCCAGCATCTGCAAACAACGAAGGGGGCAACCATAAAGTAGTGATGAGCGGCCAGCGTGCCACCACGAGGGTGAAATTGAGAAGCCCTCTAGCCTACTTAGCTCAATGACTATTGTCCGAACAAGACCTCCCTCCCATCCCATCGTACAACATCACGTGACGATCACATGTCTCCCCATCTCCAACCTCACCTCCTCTCATCTCCACCTCTTTCCCTCCCAACCTAACCTAGTATCATTACCCTGCCCCCCATCACCTCTTGATACTCAAATCTCCCCTATGTAACCACACCACAACCACAACCCTCCCCATCACCACAAATCCCCAACCCCAGCCCAACCCACCCCTTACCGATCCCACCCCCCTGCCCACATCCCAGCCCCCTCGCCATCCCCTGCAAGGCTGCTCTCGGCTTCGCATGCCGCCCCTCTCACGCCGCTCGCGCCCACCTCCCCCGTCAGAACCCAGTCCGTGGAGTGATCGTCGTCCCTTCGCATCCACACACGAGGGTAAAAGCACTCCACAATCCCCTCCCAGCCAGCCATCAAGAGCGGGAAGCGCTGCACGCTGTGTTGGTCGTAACCGCTACGGACATTCCTCCGGCTAGCTAGCCAGCGAGCCAGGCCAGTATGTATGCGGCGTCGATCAATCACCTCGCGGATCAATAGACGGATTTCAGAGACGAATCGCACGGCCGTAGGAGGAAATTCGCCACGTAAATCGGTGTGATGAGGCTTGAGCTACTGCAGGCCCCTGGTTAGCTTGGTATTCACAAATTTTCACAAAATGCCCACTAGTAGGGGGCCCCCTAGTTAGCGGTATACCTAGCGTAAGGCCTGCATGCCCGGAGACCTTAGATAAGGTCTCTAATTAAGGCAGCTTGTGCAGGCCGTATATAGTAAGGCGCCGCTAAGATAAGGCTGCTAGCCTGTTCTATCTTATTATAGCCCTAATAATCTATAGATCCTCTTAAGAATTCTTAACTTTCTTATATTATAATTGCCTATACTATAATTAAGGCCTAAGGCTATATATAAGGCTGTAAAGGAGGCCTAAGACTATATAGAAGGTTAAATATATAATAAGATTTATATTTTTAATACTATTTTTAATAAAAACGGCCGGCCGATAATATAGAGAGAGGAGAGAAAGTAGAAGATATAGAAATATTATAGAAAGCCCTTAACTAAATATTTAAGAGGAGAAAGATCTATACACTGTTTTATTAGTAGTAGAATTGCCCTATTATAATCTATTATTAGCTTCTACCTTAAATTCTTATAATCTCTATATAAACCTTAATTTTTATTATATTATAATATCCTCTTACTAGCCTAATATTTTCTCTCTTTTTAACGCCGCGCTTAGAGTTCTATAGCTATATAGAGTTCTATAGCCGCGCGTAGTTCTATAGCTACGCGCAGTTCTATAATACGCGCTGCTACCCTTCTATCTAATTATTTCTTACTCTAAGCCTTTAGTAATACCTCTATAGCCTCTATAGGCTCCTCTATAGGCTCTAGGGCCTCGCCGCGCGCTCTATAAGATTAACGCGAATAAATAGCTAGAGCTTATTAAGCTGGATAATAATATAGATAACGTTCTATAGACTTAAAAGCACCCTAAGATAGAGAATAAGAACGCCTTAATAGTTCTTCCGCCCTTCTATAATATTATTTCTCTAGAGATATATAAGTAATTAAGGCCGGCTAAATAGCTCTACTTTATTAAGCTACTAAACTAGTACCGCTACTAGGCCCGTAAGCGTTAGCTTAAGGCGTACGTAAAGAGGATAGTAGTAATAATAAATAAGCTTATAGGCTGTATAGAGCGCGGCTATAACTTCTATAATAGATATAATTAGTTAAAGAATAAAATTAATAAGAGAATTACTATCTAAAAGGGCGAGAGAGAGGAGACTAGAATAGTATAGAGAGATAATAAGTACCTATAGTAGCTTAACATCTTTATTATAAAGGCGGTAGATATAAATAAGGTAATTAAAAAGAAGCTCTAAGGCCTGCCTAAGGTATAAACCTATAATAGCTAGCGGCAGGCTATTATTATTAACCTTACGCGCTTAATTAGTATAAAGAAAGGAATTAATAATATTAATGCACTAGAGGAGGCGCCGCGGCCTTAGCGGAGGCCTAGTAGAGAACCTCTACGCCGCGGGGGGTTTATAGCTATATACCGCATGCGTTAAGAGGTTAAAAAGCATTAAATTACTTATATAGATAAGAGAGAGAGGCGCTATGTAGCTAAGGCTAAGGCTTAAATTAAGAGAATAATAGTAGAATAGAGAGAGTTATTTAAGGCCTTTATATAGGGCCTAGTAATTTCTATCTAGGCTATAATAGATTCTACTTAAATAGTAAGTAACTATAAGGAGCTGCAGGCGTCCTACTATACTACTAATTAACTATACTATAAGAGGGCGATTACTAATATAGAAAAGATGTAGAGAGACTCTAAGCGGCCGTCTTATGTTTAAACTAAGGTAACTAAGGGCGCTAAGTATAGTAGAACTCTTAGCGAGGTTGCTAGTAATATAGAACATGCGATTAATAATAATAGAGAAAGAAAGGAGAGTATTATTAATAGAGGAGAGAATAAGAGGGCGTTATTAGCAGAGAAATATAGCCCTATAGAGGTGGCTAGCCTAGCTAGCCTTAATTTAGGGCCTAATACCCCTAGAGACTTCTATTTTTTTAGTTCTACTTCTTATAACTAATATATTTTAGACGCTATTACTTGCAGGTAGAAAGTAAGTAGTGCAAATTATAGCGGTAACTATTAGCTATATTTTCTAGTTGTTTTTAAATAAATTAATAGACTTTTAGTATTAGTTTTATACATATAAAGTAGGTAGACGTAAAATTAATATTATCTATAGAGTTTTAATTTTCCTTACTTATTTTGCGAGCTAGCGGGAGCTAAACCTAAATAAACGCGTCTAATTAGCTAATTTCTCGCGTAATAGGTAGTAGTAACGTTAGTTTACATACTAGTAATAAAATAGAAAGGCTGCATAAAATAGAAAGGCTATATAAGTATAGTAATACTATAATTTAGCCTACTATAACCTTAATTCTATACTTCTATACGCCCTCCTTAACGCCTAGGTACTTCTTAATATTAGGCGTGCCTATATTATACACGTCCGCTATCTAATTACCCTAGAAATAGCTTAAATAATTTATTAGTAGCATAGTAACAATATAATAGCTTCTTATAGGCAATAATTCTATTCTTATTACTAACCTAAATAAACTAAAACTCTAGTATTTTAATACTAAACTAAAGCCGTGCTTAATAGCTATATATAGGCTTGCTATCTCTTTATTATACTAATATTAATTAGGGCGCTAAGCTATATATTCCTTTAGCCTCCCTTTAAAGGTACTAATTATGCCCTATCTATTAATATATACGGAATTACTATAAAGATACTAAACTTCCTCTAGTAGAAGGTTACTATATAGCTCTACTAGCTTTATAGATAGCCTGGACTTCTCTATTATTATAAAGTTGCCGGTACTACCTAGAAATAGCCTAGCAAGAGACTAGATTATGCTGTTAGGAGTAATAACGGACTAGAACTTAAGGTAGTAGTGCTTTTTATACCCGGAGTATATTATCTACTAGATCTAGAGGTTCTTTAGCTATATAATTAGGCGAGTAGTTCTATCTATATAGCTCTAGACTTTACTAATATCTAGATAAGGTTCTGTAGCTATTATATACTCCTCTAGCTTCTTGCGCGTAAGCTGCCGCCTATTCTAGTATAGCCGCTACTACTACTAATTTATAAGAAAGATAATAGTATCTCTAAATATAGTATAAAGCTATAAGTAGCTATATTTAAATACTACTAGTATATTACTAAAGTAGCGTAGTATTAAAAGGCGCTAAAGGAGTATATAGAGTAAGAGAATTAAATAAAAATAACGCCTATAAGTATACTTAATCTTATTAAGCTAGAGAAGTATAGCTAACTGTCTAATTTCCTTACAGTTAAAGCGCATCTTAAAGCGCGCGCGCTTATTAGTAAGCTTATTATTAAACTAGTATATAAAGTTAACCTAATTATATAGTAGTAGATTACATAGTTAAGAAATAAAGCTATCTAGAACCTTATTAACTTCCTCTTTAGCCTCTATCTTATCTATCTTAGCGGCCTTATTATTAGCGAGGGCATGTTCTTCCTTATCTAATAGCTCCGCGAGCTTACTAACGTTAATAGCAGCGGCCGCGGCAGCTGCAATACTACCTAGAAGGGCTATAAGGGTAGTAATGCAAGAATTATAATAATTTTCTATATTTTAATACATTTAAATAATTAAAATTAAATAAGATATAGGTGCTAATAGCTAGTAGATAAAATCCTTACCTTATTATACTAAAACAACGTCTAATCTATATTATTAGAGGCTCTACGCTAATTACCTATAACCTTATAATCTATAATACTAAGCCGGGCAGCCTAAGCCGTATATAGAGGCCTTAAACGGGTGGAAATTAAAATCTAATTTTTATGAAAATCACGCGTTAATGGCGGCTAGGGTAGCCCCCTGTGCCAATTTGTTAGTGTTACCACCAAAATTGGCACACCTCTTACCCCTCCGAGCCTAGCTGACCGCCGTGCAGATACTAGCGTAATTCCGTTGAAATCCGTCTAATAAACACCCAGCACACCAGCGTCCCCATTCCCTGATATCTACTTTATGTATGTACATACGCACCTACAGTATCTGCGCAATTCCAGCGCACGCTCGGGAAAGCGGCAGCCGAGCGCTCTAGAACCTCCTCCCTCGCCGCGGCTGCCCACAACGTATGATGGCTGGCGCGTTGCCAAGGTGCGGGTGGAGTGTTGCAAGGCCGCCTCGAACCCGGTTAGCGATGGGGTTCCGTGGACTTTGCCAGATAGATTCATGATTGTGCATGGGTATAAGTTGCTGGGAAAGCGTTAAAGCGAGAAGGAGGCGGCGCTTCTTGAGTCGGCATCGTGGGGTGCTGTATGTACTTCGGGTACATACATGCGAGCGTTTGACTGACTCTTATGAAGGACTCGCACACGAAGTATAGAGGGGCGAAGGGCGAGCGCTAAGATAAATACTTGCAAACCATAGCTTGGCTAGTGATAGTGAAGATACACAGAGAATTTGACTAGGATATGGATATGTGTTTTCTCATCATCCAGCAGTTGCCGGATACATACAAGCGAGAGGCAAAGCACGAAGATGACCCGCCGCCGCGCTACAGCCGGGAATTAGGAAATACTAGCTCGTTATCAGCGCAGTGCATTCCCCAGAAACCCGCCCGGCGCCTCGTGCGCGCGGAAGGCGGGTGCGGTGCGATAGCGCACCGCTTCCCCCCCTGCGGCAGCGTGGGCATGGCTGACGGTTAGCCTCTAGACCATTGTGCTTCGCACGGACTCCCTAGAGTGCACGGCGAGCGAAGCGGGTATGCGGGGGATGCGGTAATCGAGATCAACGTGAAGGTTACTTTTGACGCGATGACGACGACGGTGCTCCAGGGTGGGTGTTGGATGGGATTATCCATACGTGGGTTTCAAGACGGAGGGTCTATAGAGCCTTAGGCGGGCTACAAACAAAGACGTCAAGCGCGATAATAGTCATGACAGATAGAAAAAGCGTTGAAGGAGAGAAAGTGCAATGCTCGAGTTCCATAACTCTCCATGCCGGGATGCCGAATGAGGAGTACTGTACAAAAGCCCCGGTTCTGTAGTGAGCAGTTCATGATAGGGTCGTTTGTAAAGAAAAACTCCGACTGGACATGCCAGATTTTGGAACATGGAAACATACAAAAACTGAGACGAACATGCTAGACGTGCGTGCGATCTTATATGCTCTTGTGAATCATGCATTCATTCGTGAAATGTTCCCTTCTCTTCCCATGTTCCCAACAGTTGCTCCCAATGTCTACATTCGCCAACCTTGAGTAAGATAATGGCGTGTCGCACCAGAGGGCATACAAAATTGCTGGACATGGCGGCTCCATGATCTTCGCAGTCCGGAACTTTTGTCGAGTTTCCCCGCAGTCTCACTCGACAATGGGCTCTTTGAATTTCGCCAAAACCATAGCCGGTCACCGAAATGAAATATGGCATGTAATATTACTGCAAGCATCCAAACTTCCATAGCTGATACGTCCTCTGCAGCTGTGGGAAGGAGTCGAGATTGTGGTGCAGAATTCATCAGGTCGTGATTCAGTCCGGTGGCCGATGGCCTAGAATTATGTCAGGAATTTGGCGTTGCGGCAAAGCCTTGTAGGCGGACGTCAACTGCTACTGCGATATCAGTGACGTGCATCGAAGCGGCGGCTTGCCCGTTCTCCACCATGGCCGAGATCTAGTCGAGATATCGTCCCCTCTGACGAGCTTCCTATCTCCTCTTATGGCTCTGTGGCTGGTCCATCATCCCCGGATTTCCATAATCCCATCGACGTTTGAGTCCTTCCCCACCAAAGGAACTGGCAACAACATCCTGCCACATGCCCGGCGTGACGTAGGACGCATTAGGCGGCGCCGCGTAACTGACTGGCGGTGGCAATTGGGCCTGAATGTTTGGGACTTGGGCGACATGGGGTGAAACGGCCGGGAGCTGATAGTTTGGTGGATTCGCCTCCTGTGGCGTCCTGGCTTCGTATCCTGTTCCTGGAGGCGGTGGTCTTAGAGGCGGGGACGACTGAGACGAGGTGCTTGGAGGGGGCGTACCAAAGGCTGCATTCCATTGACTGTGAACATTAGCAACGTGATATATAGGCCGAGCATTTTAGGTGTTCAGACTCACTCGAATATCCTGGTCGGGTTCCATTGAACCGGCTCTTGCATTTGGATCTGATTCGAGGTCTGGGGAGTTCGCTGACCAGCGGCCATCATGGCCAAAGACTGAACTACGGGAGAGTCAGTCTTTGGGTCCGAGTCGCTTGCTGAAATCGGCGGAGTGATAGGATGGGCATGGTAATGGACTTGACCTGGTTGCTCCAAAGGTGATTGTGGTCCTGGACCTCGAGGCCGGTATGCGTCATCGGTACTCAAAGGGCTGGAATTACTCTGGGGCGGAGGACTCCCGAATGGAAAACTAGGTTTCAGCGCAAAGGCTTTCGACGTATCCGCTGAAAAGGCTTGTCGAAGCGTGTTGACCTGTTCATGCATCTCGGGCATGGGCCATGAAGGTGTGCAGGTCTCGAGAATTCGCATGTGCCTGACGAAGAATTCCCTTGCATCACCACTAAGCTCCGGGTCCGGAGACGTGATAGCAACCTATGACATTAGAGTGGAAGAAGTGGGACATGGATGTGATGACCTACCAAGTGAAGCATAGTGCATGTGAGCACAGAATATATCGTGAAGCTGATACCTCTCTGCATACAGAGCAGGCCAGGAAGTCCATAGTTCTTTAAAATCGCCTCTTGCAACTTGCACATATCCTTAGCTGCCGAGTAGCAAATGATCATGTGCTGCTTCCATGAGCCGTCAAACGAGTCAGAAAGAATGTGGAGTTGTGGCCTGTGGTGCATTATTACAGAGAGTAAATGATAGCAATGTAGATTGGCCACAAAATGGGACGGAATCCAAGGCGCAGATCCATCGGGGGGATAGGCGATCTGCAAGTCGTGTGGAAGTTCTCTTAGCCAAATAGGGAAATTTTGGTTGTGCTGGACGAACTCGGGATCCAAAGCCCAGTCTTTCCTCTTCTTCCTCAGCCTGCCGTGTGCAACCGTGGTGAATTGGACGTTCTTCACAATTCGAAGGTAATGAGCAAACTGGCGAGATACTTGATACTCAGCATCATCGAGCCCGGGGACGGGCCTAGGAATACTGAAATCCACGGTGTCCACATCGACAGAAAAGTCCGACCTGCCTTTGGCGCTGTCAGTATCCTCCAACCCAAGTTTTTGGACACGGCCACCCACCTTGAGGTCCTCCGACCATAATTTCAAGAACGAAGAGAGTGTTCCACACTCTAGTTTTCGTCAGACAGTCAGGGAGCGAAGAGCCGCAGTGTTTGCCTATTTGATGATTCTCGTAGTGTTCGTTCAGGTCAAGCTCTTTTGCCATTGCGACCATGTTCACGACCGTCATCCACGATCGCCAGAAATATCCGCGCTGTGGGACGGATTCCCTAGCTTTCAAGATGAGGAGCATAGCTTGAATCGTGCTCAGTCTTGGCACGTCTCTGAAGCTCTCCTCATGTTCTACCTAGGTCAGCAAAGGCCAAGTAGGAATAGCCATCTTGGAATCTTACTCGACGCAAGAGCCAGCCACTTGTTCCCCGCTCCAGGCTCCTCTAACATCAGTGAAGCGCAAGCGAAAATTGCTTCGAGCATAAGCGGAGAAATTGATTCCCGAGCAGTTGACCATTGCTGGTAAAAATACGCCCTATTGATGACAGGGCAATAAGGGTGAATGTTTGTGAAGAAATAATCAAAGTAATCCAGGGCCTGTTGCTCCGATGGCATCATTTCTGGTGGGATCCGGACGGTATGATCCAGGCTATTTTGTGGTGGCAGCTGAATTTCGTACTCTTCCAATGCCGGAGCTTCGGCAAGGGACTTCTTTTGGTTCGCAATGTATGGAGCTAAGATTCGTTAGAATACCGGAAAGACTGCGGATGCCACAGTTACCAACTTACCCACGGCGGTGTAGTCAATCTTCAACTCTCCCAGGGCGTCAGTCAGGTTCGAAGTATTATCATTGCGCCACACACCGTCCGAACCAGGAGAATCCATAGGCGGGGCCGGTGGTGCCGAGTATATAGGCTGAGGCTGATAACTGAGATCCTGGCCTACAACTGCTGGTGGAGGCATGTTCGAATACTGCAGGTGCTCTGTCGGCTGATGCTGTTCAATGTACGGCGCAGTTTGATACATTCTCATCCCGTCGGCATATGTTCCGGGGACTGGAGGAGGTAGCCCATTTGCCATTTCAGGTCCCATATGGGACATGACATGCTGTCGCTGGTAGTCATCCTGGCCTACGGGAGAGGTTTCGTATTCGGGACGCTCTAGTTCAAAGGTATGCGATCCGGGCGTGTAGTCTTTATCGTAACTCACAGTCGGCGGCACGCAATTGAGTTTCAGTCGAATGCACGCAGCGCATGGCCATGCGTTGGTAGTGGCCGCGTCGCATTTGATCTTGCGTCTCCGGCAGCCTTCACAGGCTCGCATGACTGTCACATATCAGTACAGAACATGGCGCACTGCAGGCCAGATCAAGATTAGTTACCCTTGAGGCGCTTGTGCCGGTTGTGCTCGTCAACGAAGACATAGTCTACAGGGCCAGGTCAGCGACACAGCAGCGGGACGGCGGCATGTCATCGTACTTCTCTGGTTCTCCCGCGGTGCCAGAGTCGGCGGGGCAAAGGTGAAGCTTTGCATCTGCGCAGTCTGGGGCAGCAACGGGCGCCCGGCGGATTCGCCAGCCATGGTAGTGACGTACGACGTGAGGTCGGAGGAATGACAATGGCTTCTCGGGGCGTTCGTTGTTCTTGGGGTTTGGTGCTGGAGCGCAGCGGTGCGTTATGCCAGACGGGTTAAAGCGATCTGGGGTCGGCGGGCGACAAGACCAATCGATAGCACGCCCGTCTAACGGTAACGGCAATCCGCAAGGCTGGAAAAGCTGGGAATGCGAGGCCGGGGCGCGAGTCTGTCAAGTAGAAAAGCCGTTCGCTCTGAAATTCTCCGCTGTGCTGGGCAGTCTCGGGACGTCGCGCATTGGAGATGAGCAGTGGGGACGTGATATGATGAGCCAGGGTGTCTCCCGGCGGCAGCTGGTGGCTCGTCGCGTACACAGGTGGCGTAAACGTCTCCTGGGGGTGCAATCAGATGCTCGGGCTCTGGACGAGGCCAAAGAGGTGCAGCGTCAGCAAGGCTCTTTGGTGGGAGCAGGAGTCGCAAGAGTCAGGCTTGCAGCTAGTCTGCCAGTAAGCGCACCCGAGCCCGAGCGAAGGCCCTGGGAGGAGCACGGTGGAGAATGCCGTCAGGCAGTGGGGTGTCTTGAGGCGAAGGATGGAATAGCAAATCGAGTAGTCCTTCGTATGCCAGTTTCAACGCAGCTGGGCGGGCGCGAGGGCGACTCGTGGCGACCGTCTCAGCGCTCGGCGGCACAGCAGCAGCCCAGGAAATGCCGGGAGCAGACAGCGATGCGATGGAGGGAGCGGACTAATGGTGCAAGAGGCTCGAGGGGGATGCAGTAGTGGGGAGGGCCTGTCGCAGAGTTGCGCAGACGATGTCAAAGAAAGAGCGCCTCCACCAGGGCCGTGGCGGCTGCGAGCACAGGCACACAGGCGACCTCAAGGGCTCCAGTCGTCTGTGTCGGCGAGCCGTTGGAACAACCTCGCCATCGCGATGTGTGGCCCGAGACGCCAGTCCTGAAGCCTGGGTTTTGGCTGGGATTCCGGGGCCTGCACGCAATATTCGCACCGTCGTCTGCCCGCCTGCCCGCCCACTGGGACCCGCACCTCCAGCTAACCAGGACCGTAAATTGCCCACTCGGTGCCAGACGGCGACGCCCAGGCCGTGACGAATCACCACTGCCGCCAGCCGCCTCGCTGCTATATAATGGGCTGTATACGCACCCCGTGATTTCTTGGTACGAATGCGTCGGCCGAACTGGCCACTTTTCCCCCCCAGAAAGGGGCACGCCATGCTCACACACGGCATCTGCACATCAAGCGCTCGGGACCGGCTCGCTCAGGACGGCAGGTCCTGATGATGAGGGCGTGCGACGGCGTGGGACTCCTCTGCTGCCGGTCCGAAGCGTGTTTGAGGCTGCCAGGCTCACCATCACAAAAAGTGAGAGTCCGGTGGCCAATGCTTTTTAATACAAGAGGTCATTCTTGTACGTCCCATTGCTAGATTTCAATTCAGAAACTTGCAGCACATGTAAAGCCAAGCCGTGCGCTTAAGCCAAGCTAAAATGAAAATTATTCGCCCATTCGGTGCTACTGCAGATGTGAATAGGTATGTATCTTTCTGTCAGTGCGCGACTCTCACTTTTTGTGATGGTGAGCCTGGCTGCGAGGCACCCAGATATCGCGGCCCGCAATTACATCCATACCGCCTGATTGGACTGGCACTTAGTTACCTCCTAAGTGTTTCACTGTCGATCCTTTGGTTGGTACTGTAGATATCGTGGCCTCGACGTTCCATCGACCATCTCTCCGAGGGGTCGACGAAGGGACCGTGATCGGGCTCGAGCAGCCAGCAGAGCACCTATCCCTCCGTGCCGCAAGCATAGTGCCTCGGCGAAACAACTTGGCAGAATTCGCTGCCACGGGCCGTCCACTTCGTCGTTACCACTCCTCCACGCGATCCAACATGCTCTGACCGCGAGTGCAACACCATGGCGCCCTGAATGGCATGAGACGACGAGATGGGCCCAGCAGACATCGTGAGGTGAGCGCCCGCAATGCATAGTCTGACAATATTGCCAATTCCACGCTAGAAGGGTTCTGTGCATGCATACGAGCTCAAGATGCACCCCAAAGCGACAGGGCAAGGATCCTTCCCGTCGTGCTGATGCAATCCGCCCACCAAGCGGCGATGTGACGCTTTTAACTCCGAATGCCGCAGCGGGACATACAAGGCGATGTCCTGAATGGCGAGGTGTGTAGTGAGGTTGCTTCCTGGCTGACCGGACGTGGAACAGCGCCAGGGGCTACTTCCACAGTTGTGAGTGGCTCGCAGGCGTCGTCATCACAGCAAGACGACTGTGAAGACAGCGCGTGCGTGGCGCTGCAGCCCTGTTCGTAGTGCTAGGTGGTACTATATGCGCGCGTAGTGTTACGTGTATAGGGCTGGCGGGTATCAATATATCGAACTTGTGTAGTTTGTGTGTGCCTCACCACATCCAGGCCACATACCAGCTCCAAGATGGAGTCGTAGCGGCGGGAGTCGGCTCGTCCAGTAGCCGGAGAAAGTGCTGTGATTGGTGGGCTTTATTTCTGGCGTTTGTCAGGACTTTGAGAATTGAAGATTGCAGGGCGGGTTCGGCACATGTGATGCGGCAGTCCTCCAGGTCTTCGGCATCGGTTTCCTCCCAGCACCTTGGTTCCCAGCAGCAATCAAGCACCGACCAGGGAGGGGTGTCCGGTTCGGCGACGCCGGTGCCTGAGCGCAGTGCGGGCCCAGGGGCGGGTTCGATGGCCTGCTCGCTTGCTCCCTTCCACGAAACTGGGGACGTCAAATCCGCGAAGAATGGTTCCAGAGAAAAGCCAGCATGGGCACTTCAAACGTGTGTGTTGCCGCCAGCCAGGTTCAGAAATGCGGCCGCTGCCTTGGCGCGCCTATGTTCACGCCGTTGTGCCATTAGGCAGCCCCTAGCTCGTTCACGGCGTAGCTTCTGTTAAAGCCTTCTAGAACAGCTTGATGGCCTCACCCCTCTGCGCGTGGCTTTCCAGGTTGAGGCCTGGAGCTCAGCATCCCGCGTCAGCCGCTGATGTCTGGCGGCCCCCTCTTCCGTGAGACGTGCGTTTGGGCGTCGTGGAGAACATTCCATGCATCGTGACTCTTCCCCCGGTCCAGCATGGATTCTGCTCCTTCTCGGGCACGTTGTGGAGGCCTCGTACGGCGGCTTCACCCGCAGCCCCTTGACCCGCCCTGACATTGACTGACTCTCTCCCACAGAGAGTGAGAGTTCGTGATCAATAAATTGACTATGTTTGGCTTATAGAGCTTTGAATCTGCCTGAAGTTCTCCAACAAGCCACACAGACATATGAACAAAATGTTGAACTGCTTGCACCCGTTTGAGAATAGCTAAAGCCGCCCTGTACAGTATATGAGACTGAAGACGTGATAGGAAATCTAGTGACGAACGGAGGAGCTGGATAGACTCGTAAAATGTAGAATCCAAAGTTGAAGAGAAAGAGAGGCGGTCTAAGACTCCGTGTAACCTACCATTATGCATGCTAAGCCCAGTACTATACTATAGCCACCAGACCCTGTTACCAATGCTCACACCAATAACCATGGAGGCTCCTAATTACCCCACAAACTTTTGATGGCGCCAATCTCGAATATGTCATGGCGCTGACATCAGTAATCCTCACGCTGTCTCACTACCTGCTCAGGCCACAACATGTCGCAGGTGTGGATGCATATTCGAAAGGGGCAGTATACGCGACGACCCAATGAGGTGACGTCTTGCATGCGCACATGCAGGTGGTGTTTTGGAGCTGTGGCGTTGCGGGTGGAGGCGACGATCTTTGCGACGGCTTCAACGTCTTTTTTTCGCCGAAACTCAAACCTCACACCCCAGGATCCAACTACCCTTTCCGGCAGGCACATAACACTCGTCGCCAGCTGAAATCTTACTCAAGCCTGACACCCAACCTCTAATCTTACCACCATGGACCCCGACAAGGACAACGCCAACCCCACCATCCTCAACCCCTCAGACCTCCCCTCGCGGCGCGCCAATGCCTCCCTCAAGAAGCGCGACGACGGCGGCACCGGCCTCTTCGACCACCTCATCCCCGCCTACACCTACCTGAACGATCCCTTCGACGCCCCCGCCTCCGCCAGCGACTCGGATGACGATGTCGTAGAGGACATTGACGAGCAAGAGATTTACGGTACGCCCCGCCACCCCGCCGCCACCACCACCACCACCACCCATACTCACCGCACCTCTGTCTTTTCGCCTCAAACGCGCCTCACTCCCCCTAGAAGACTTTTCCAGAAGGCTTTTCTGCGGCTTGACTAACGCCCCTCCCAGATCTCATCTCCACCATCTCGGACCCCGAGCACCCGCTCTCCCTCGGCTCGCTCGCCGTCGTCAACCTCCCCGACATCCGCATCCTGCCCCCGACGACGCTGAAATCGCCCATCAGCACCGTCGTCGTCGAGATCACGCCCACCATCACGCACTGCTCGCTCGCGACCGTGATTGGGCTGGGCGTGCGGGTGCGCTTGGAGCAGGCGCTACCGCCGCGGTTCCGGGTCGATGTGCGCATCAAGAAGGGCACGCATAGCACGGACGAGGCGGTGAACAAGCAGCTCGGGGATAAGGAGAGGGTGGCTGCGGCGTTGGAGAATGGGACGTTGATGGGGGTGTTGAGGAAGATGTTGGCGACGTGCGAGTAGGTTTTATGACTGGGATGACGTTATGAGTGCATTGGGTGGCGTTTTTATATATCCCTTTAGAGCTTTATGAGGGTTTGATAACAAATCAGTACCTATCAATGGAGAATTATTAGCTTGAGTTCATGTGAATTAGGTGAGTTATGATGGATCAGGCGCATGGTACTGAGGGACTCCCGAAGGTAGCCCTTAATGACGTCGGAATACACATATAGATGAACCTATGGCGTACTCCATGGTTTAACAATCTTATTTTGCTTCCCACCATTATCTCCATCTCATCTCATCTCATCTCATCATCTCTTAACATCAAGTGGATGCTATTATCTAACAGCTTAATATAGTGATCATATCATCATGCATGTGTACATTTGCATCGTCTGCGCGATGCAGCCATCTACAGGGCCGAACCGGAACCGCGGTACCAGCAAGGGGTTCGTAAGGCAAGAGTAAACTCAAATCTCATATCGAAATTGATGTGAACCTCAGTACACACTCAGAGGCTCTTCCTCTTGACGAGGTCATATTCAATACGTCCGAAGGCGAAGAGTATCCTTATGCTAGCCCCGAGTACAAGATGCATCGAAAATAGGTCAAAGCATTATGAAACGACCGTATTTATTAACGAAAGTGTGCTAAAAGTATATACAAGGAAGCATATTCGTATCCGACGTACAAGAAACCATCATCTCATCAAGCACCCCTCATGTCAACAATTCCATCCTTACACATACGAAAAGAGCAGTATCCGCAACTTCGAAAAGGAAAAAAAAGGGCAAACGAAAATATGAACAAGAATCGAAAACATCACCTCACCAACCTTGCCATCCCAGCAGACGTCTACTCCGCCTCCTCATTACGCCAGCCCCTCCGCATCGCCCGCTTCGACAGCGTGCTCAGCGAGCCATCCACGCTCCCAATGAACCCGCTGTTAGCGTACGCCTGACTCGCGTCCCAGATCATGACGCCGCCGAAGCTGCTGTACTGGGCCGAGTACTTGAGCACCGCCGCAAGTTTGTCGGGCGCGATGTAGCCGGCGCCCGCGCCCGTGTTGCCGGGAACGCCAACGAGGACTTTCACGGCCTTGTTCTTGGACGTGTTCTTGGCCCAGGTGTCCCAGGTGTTGAAGTTGTAGTTCCATTGGTCGGTGGCGCCGGCGACGTAGGAACTCACGCCGCAGTAGTTGTTGTAGAATTGGATGAAGATTGCGTCGAAGGAGACGGAGCCGTCGAGCATGGGGCCGTCTGCGGCGTCTGGGATAGAGGTTTAGCATTGAGTTTTCTTCGGATTGGGTTCGAGAGTGGGAGAAGGCAGCTAGAGATGGACGATTGGGTGGACGAGATACGTACCAGGGTAGGGGCATTGAGGAGCAGCAGTGAGTAGGTACTTCTTCCCGGTGGTCGAGTCCATGTTGGAGCGCAGTTGGTTGCCAAAAGCAGGCATATTGCTGACCGTAGCTTCGAAGTCGAAGTCAAAGCCGTCAATCACAGCGGAGCCGAATGGTCGTAAGGCGCTGGAGCCAGACTGCTGCGGGCCGAACATTGCCCAAACCTTGTTGGCCATGGAAACTGCGGCGTCTGACGAGCTGAAGCCGCCCTCGGTGTAGGTGGCTCCTCCAACGGAGAGGAGGATGGTCTTCCCGTAGGTCTGCTGGCAAGCTGTGATGTCCGCCCTAGAAACTAGATGTCAGTATGCAATGGCGATGGTTAAGTTCAAGAACTTACTCAATCTCCGGACACTTGAACAGAGAGGTACCGTCGAATAGAGTGCACTTGTCACCTTGGTTGGCGAAGTTCATGACGGGCTGGCCGCCATTGCCGTTGAATTGGACTAGGAACGACATGACGATCACCTGACTGGCATTTAGTAATTGAGTGATGATGACGACGGTACACATACGTCGACATTGGTATCTGGGATCAAGTCAGCTTCGTCAACCACTTTATTTGCTTCTAGAGGATGGGAGAATTACTTTGGCAGTAGTAGGATAGACGCTGCTGGGCGAGGTCTCCGGAGCCCTGGCCATAGGAGTTCTGGCCTAGCGAAGGAGTCGGTTAGCTTTGAGGTATTGGGACTCTGAGAAGAGTATCCTACCCCAGTAGAGGACGATGTTCTTCTTCGAGCTCGCGTCGAAGCCAGCGGAGGCGAAGTTGAAGCAACCCAAAAGGGCGCCCAGGAAAGCAATCTTCATCAAGAAGAGCATGTTGTTTGAAGGAGTGTAGTTGAAAGAGTGTGGGGTGGTTCCTGTGGTTAGTAAGAGAGCGACTGAACAAGCTGCTTGTCCGGAAAGAAGGAAGCACTGGACTGTAGAGAAAGAAATTGAGAGAGTAGAGAACGGGACTTATATACACATGTACACGTAACGTGTTGGGGGCCGGATAGGGTGAGAAGGAAAGCGCCACCGATGCTGGCGTTCCATGATACTGCAACCTCCAGAGTAGCAGTACGTTCTCCGACACTTTAGAGTGATTCTGCCACATTGACGTGACCTTCGACATTCAGGATGCTCCTAAATTCGGAAAAGCTGTCCACGAGCGGACTCAGATTGCTCGAAACCATGTACTTCGAGGTACCATACCTACAGGTGGGCCGCGCCGTACCGCTGCAAGGGCATCTAGCGATCCCACACAGGCCCTGCCTCGGACATAAGGATGATACTGAGCCCTCGCGGGTTTGGTGTTGGATCTTAGCGGTGCAACGGTGAAGTCGCTATAGGGGGCTATGTCGAGAATACCGAGGAAGTGATCGTCAATCACGCTTCAGCCTTGCTGGATCTGAAGATCGACTACACGGGAGTGCCCTGAGTATCAGCCGGGGTCGAAGGGGCTAGCAACGAGAAGAGAGTAGATAGAAATGCCTATGGTTTTGTTTCGTGTATAGTCTATCAAATGCAAATGCTGAGTTTCAAGGAGGATGGATGCGTATGAAGCTGTCTCGTCGAGCTTGCTACGGGGAAAATGACCGCGAAAGCGCCTTTTTGCGAAAATTCGACAACGGCATGGAGAGAGAGAGGCATCGAGGATAGGAGAGACACGCTATCACGAAGTCATGGGGTCCGAAAGAGGGCGAAAGTGTTTCACGCACAGCAACGAATAAGAATAAAGCCCAGATGCGGACATGTACAAATCCAATAGCAGAGGCCGGTTGCGGTTGGAACACGCCAGGGGTCATGATATAACGAGATAAGAGGGGAAGTTTAAATTAACAGCGCCTCAGAACAGGCGCCAACTATCCTACCTTCCTGAATCGGCCTACTTTAATCCTGGGCAGGCTCATGAAGCTTCACAGATGCTCGTGATCGGCTCACCAACGGCCCATTGGTCGTTTGATCTGGCATTGGTAGACATCGCCCTCCTGGTGTAGGAGCCAAACTCTCAAGGTTTTCTATCACGAGCCAAAGGAAGATGATTTAGAGTCTTGCTAAAGATCATCTGCACTCGAAACGCCTCGTTCCGAGTGGGGTGGGTATCGCCCGACCTGGGTCACAGACATCTTGGATCTAATGTTCGAGAGAGCTTGTAGTGTTGCATCGAGTTGGTCGAGATAAGAGCGTGATGCTATGTTGTAGCGCCGGCTGCTTCAAGGGGTCATGGGCGGCTATGGTACTTTGGAAGTCGTCCGCCTGATAAGGCTCGATTGGAGGTGTGGGATACTATTACCAAACTCATATATACTCGTCGTTATCAGAAGAGGGTAGTCATGTTACTGCAGACTTGAAGCTGTGAGTGAGTGAGGAAGAAAGAAAGGTAGAGGTTGCAGTGTCGGCCGGACTTGGTTGAAGCGCCGAAAAGATCTGCATCTTCTTTCCATCGTCTTTCTCTCTACATCACAAACGACATTATACTCCGCTTGTCAACCCGCACTGTATATCTATCAAGATGATGAGCAAAGAGCATGACATCTTGCGTATGATGACCAGAAGAGCAGCAACAGCTCGATGGCGGACCGTTATATGCGATCCATATTTGAGGGCAGATTCAAGACAAAGGCTTACGGCAACCAAATGTGCTTATGGCACACCTATGATTATTTATATTTGGAATAGCCACGAAACTATCATGTCTTCCGTCATTGTACACTTCACGACGCTTACGGGTTCCATTTCCCTTCATTCATTTCTATCTTAGAGTTACCCCTTCTCTACATCATGATCAAGTCCTAAACGTCTATATATACCACCAATCCACAGTGGATTGCCTTGTCATAGATGTCCATACACTTCCCTACTATCGTTTTTAGGGCTCCTGCGAACTATAGCAACCGGCGGCAGCGGATAAACTTTCAATCTTTGTACACCGTGTTGACACTGTCTAGAGTAGCCTCGCAATTTTACTAGTAGACCAAATTGCCGTAACTCTCTCTTATTTCTCCTTCAGCAGTGGTGAACGAGCATACGGATTTCTATGACGTGTCATCGTAGAAATGAAGCTGCAATCCTGCTTTACCCTACCAAATCTCGTTTCCAGCGAAGCTCTTTCAAGTGCGACGTCTTTAAAGGTATAGGTATGGGTGTTGTGGTAGCTTAATGGCTCCTATTATACCAATGAGTATCTTTCTCCAAAGAGTAGTGCTTCCACTCATATACTTACTCATAAGCTGTCGCCCACAAGCCAGAAACAGACCCTAACGACTAGGATACAAAGCAAAGTCACTAAGAAGGTTACAGCCATCACGAGCCGGTCGCGTCGCTTCCGCGCCTCTTTGCTGGCGTGGAGGAGGGATGTGTGCTCGTTGACGTAGTAGGGGGTATGTAGGCAAGTGCAGCGGACTCTTCGGGAGTTCCTCTCCAGATCGCGAACAAAACCGTAATCTGGCGGCGGGTCGAAATGCAGGTCTTCGTAGTCTGGTGGCGGACCGCTGCGGAAAGTGTCGTCCATCGTGGCTTTTCTGGGATTTTGGAATTTGAGGGAGCTGCAGAGGGGTAGATTTATAGTGGCTTCACATTTGACTGGAACCGTGGATGACCACTGCCGCTCTGACTACCTTAACCATAGGACAGCCATGGCGTACCACGAAAGAGAGACAGTGACAGGCCAGGAGTCTGGGCACACTACTTCGCCACTGCTTGGGGTGCCCCTACATGGTTATAAACCGCTAGCTGCGATGTCAAGTTCCAAGCAGTGCAAATCAGACTGCTATGCAACTCGCCGCCTGTCAGCTGGCTGAGTTACTCTTCTCAGTGTTGTCAAGTGAGAAATTTGGAGCTGAACGGGAATCAGTCCGTGTGCTCAGACTTATGGTCTAATACTAGAAAAGCGGACGATGCTTACTACTTTCTCATCGTGGAAAAGTATGCAAAAGTCTCAAACTACAACCATTTTAAATATAGATTTTTCATTAGCTAGAAGTTCCGAGCCCTCGCGTACAGAAGATCCGCGTACTCTCTATCTATCCTCTCAATACAATTCTCCGAAGTCTCTTCAAAGGCATTTTTGGGTGTCTCGTAGTGCTCATACGAGGGCTTCGGCCTCTCGAACACCATCTAACCCGCATCTCAGCTACGCCTCCCATGCTTCCAACGTCAGCTCTGACCGTCACAACACCAAGCCCTGGATATCGAGACCTTTGAAGGTCAAGTGCTGCTGCTGATTGTACTCGTAATCACAATCGTGTACCCTGAAGCTTGTGCACTACACTATGCCCATTGACATCCTACTCTCCCCGTAACCTCTTGAACCTAGCCTACCGCTCAACTCTCTCCCCACCACGCCTTCCACGCATTCCACCCCCAGGTCCCAGCCGCATCCTCTTCCAGTCCAACCCCCCTGTTCTTTCCCGCCAACTCCCCTTTTCGGATAGGATGACCTCCATACTTCTGATAACACGGCATCGGCGGTTCCTCAAAGCTCACCCTCGCCGATCCAGCACTATCGCTCGCTGCCGTGCTCTCCACAACAGTACCACCCTCCTTTTTCTCGCCCTGTCGCCCCCACCGCTTCTCTCTCACCCATCGTGCCACATACCACCGCAACACTGGTAGCTTGTGATATAGAATATACCCATACGTCCCTAGCTTTCGGAGATGCTTCTGCTTCGGGTCGAGGGGATCGAGACCTAGAAGGTAGTTCATGTAGGGAGCCAGATAGGGACCGGGGCGGGATTCGCGCTTGCGGTTGAGAGAGCAGTACGCGCACTGGCAGGTGAGAGGCGGGGGCGGCGCGTGCTGCATTAAGAGGGTTGAGTTTGGCTGCTGGTGTACGACGGTGGTGTTCCCGAGGGGGGGATCGCGTGTTTGGGGAAGCTCTCTGTCCATGGGGGCGGTTGGGTTTGAGGATCGGGGAACGAGGTTGGTGGAGGGGAGATGAGATGAGGAGAGGGAATGGAAGTGTGTCTGCGTTGCACACAAAATTTCGGGATCCGGGGCTTCCCTTGGATGGATTCTCGGAAACGTGATTCTAGTTAAGCTTTTTGGACAAGAGGTTCCATGGTTGTGCTTTGATGGTAGCGAATGAGAGTTCCCAGATTTGGGATTCACTGTCAATGTATGGCAGATTCCACACGATTCATTGCCTGATTACCAGTAATTAATGTCGCATAAGGTGGCCTGGAAAAATTACAGGTTGCTCAGAATGATCCACTCACATCTGGTCTGGATTCCTGATAACATACTGAAGGACTTCACACAGTAACATCCGAGGGCACAGACTTATCTCCCGGTGTAGCTGTTTGAAAGGAAACCAGAACTTTATTGTTTTAGCATCATCATTGGGCTATCTTCTCCTCTGCCTTCTGGCTTGAGGAAAGATTCATTTTCGTCATGCGTCGTGACCCTTGCCTCTTCCTGGGTATATGTCGACCTGAATCATGCATCCTCCCTGATCGCTGAACATCACGCCCGAACTTCGCTCATAAGCCCATCCAACCGAGAATCTGAAGGTATTCCAGCCCATCCACCCCCTCATCCCGTCTTCTTTTCCTTCGCTGCAGTCGCCTCCCTTCGAGACGCATCCTCCAACAACGCGGTATCAACAATCGAGCTCGGGAGGTGTACGTAGCGAACGACGCTGCCGCGGATGAAGAGGTTCTTGGTTGAAGACTGTCCTGTGTTTAGCAATAATCCCGCATAGCCTCGTCTCACCAGCTCCGTCCAGAAAATTCCAAAACCCCCCAATCGCAGCGCTTTCGAAGGAAGCAGGATATGTGAAAATTCGCGACGCCCGTCCACCTACCAGATGTGGCCATCGTATCTCCTCCACTACTTGAATATTGTCCAGCTTGATGTTCAGGAACTGGTCGACGCTCTTGAGCGTGCCGCGGATGCTGATTTCGTTCTTGAGCTCTACGGTGACTTCATGGTCGATGAGGGTTTTGAAGAAGCTGTATGCGCGTCAGAATTACATTCAGAAATTAAGAGCGGTCGATAGTCGCGTAAGAGGACGCATTGTACAGCAATGCTTCGTGGTGGGGCAGATTGGGAGTTTTGTAGAATGGCGGGGTGGGGACGCATAAAGCCTTGGCACGAGGGGGGTAGATCTGTCCGTACGAACCTAAAGAAAAGCATCTTGAGCGTCGACGTTTGCGTCAAGGAGTGGTGGGTTTTTGGTGTTGTGGTGGAGAGAATAAGGACATGGGTGAGGTCGAATTGGGCGCTTGGACCATGACGGCGGAAGTGTCACGTGAAGTCTATCAAACTAAGTAAATCTTGACTATGCAAAATTGTTATTTCTAAAATGTATCAAGATGCTTATGTATGTTAGTGTTTGTAGTTAGTTGGTTCTTTTGCCAGGGCCTGCGTTTGGGGCGGTCGTGAAGAGAGATGGATTTTATGATCGAAATTAGGTCTTCGTGAAAAGGATAGAACTACACAAACTACATCCCAATCAGCGATGATATTTGTCCAGCAAGCTCAGGGGCTATATTTCGCGCGTAGTTGCTGAAAAAATTGGCTCTTTAGGAGTCAACACGTAATAATAGGTGCTTCGATAAAATTAAATCGATCGAACTATCCTCACTAGCCTTCAAAGTAAGAAACCTTCCACCGCGTTCCGCTTCCTCCCTTGCAACGATACTAAAAATATAAGTTAGAAGAACCACGACCACTGACATACTGGATGAGATCAAATATTCTCGGCGTAAAGTCAATTAACGGATCCATCCCTGGTTGAGGCACTGATGTCCCGAAACACTGATCTGCTGACCTGTCAGGATGGGGGCTGTAGAGCTTAGCAACAGGCTTCGTGGCCCCATTATGGTGGGATTGACTGTGCTACAGGGCTGAATTCAAGAAGAAGCCTCGCTGATGGGGCAAAGTGGGCGAGCATCACAAGTTGGTAGGGCCCCCGTCCGTGATATTTCAGCGCTGGAAAAGGCATGCCACATCTAGACATGAGGAGATGGAAGCTTTAAAAATAATAATACCTGAAGCTCTTCTTCATAGAAGTGGTATGAGTTTAAGTTCCAAGACTGTGGTTAGCTTTGACAAAGCACGCGACGTTCGAAACACTAGGGAATGAATCTCGCCCTACACCGGTCCATCATTCCAGAATCCGAATCCGAATCCGCCCCCGAAAGGCTATGTAGGAGGTAGGCTTTCGTGGCGGACCAAGAGTAAGATATGTAGCTTACTGGATGCAAATTGAACTACTTACTCTAGGATAGGCGGATGGAGGCTCCTTATGTAGAGGTGTCTAATTAGGAACTGCTAGATCGTATAGCGAAGAGATAGATGATGTACTAAAGCGATCCCTAGTGAGTCTATCATCTTGAACTCTAAATTATTTACATGATTATAGAAATAGCATAGTGGGTCCGGACTACGACTTAGCTTAGCATATATCTTCTCCGAATCGCACGGACTGGCTCCACTTCATACATCTCACAACATCGAAATCAACCTTTTTCCGGCGGTCTGATTTGGCGTGTGGCCGATAACGTATGCGAAAAGAGGGCGGGATTAAGCGCTGCGAGTCGGTGAAAATGCCGGGAACCCGAACTCTGACGTGGTTGATTTGATATGATCTTGCTTGAAAGCCTTCTACGACATGTGTCATTCTGGGACCCCCTCCACGTCTGCTGAAATCAGCCCTGACCAGTCTCACATGGCCAGATCTGTAACTCTTTGCACCTAAAGGAGGCAAAACGGCCGCTCAGCCTTGCAGACAAACCAGCTCTAGCACATAGACGTCACAGCAGAAGAGCAAAAAAGTAGGATGGAGCCTTCAATTTCCAAAACATCGACTACAAAAGAGACGAGAGAGCAAGCTCGGCGGTGGTATCAATCTAACTAAACGCAGATTCTCCAAAGTTATCCAATTCATCAACACCACACTAAACACCTCCCAAAAAATATCACGCCTCAGATCCCCCAGCCTCCACCCACCCAGGCATTACGCATCACACATCACGCATAACCGCCCCCTTCAGCATCCATCCATCCCTCACTTCCGCGCCACCGCCGGCTTCCTCGCCCACCCCGTCAAACTCCTCCACCCGGCCCCATCCTTCGCGCCCTCCTCAAGCACCTGCACAACGCCCTCAAGCAGCTTCTCCTCCTCCTTCCCCATCTCCACCTGCAGCTTCAGCATCCACTTCTCCCACGCCCACGCACCCACCGTCCCCGTCAAATTCGCCGCATTCGCCGTCGAGCCCAACACCTCCGCCACCGCAACCTCCACCTCGCCGTCCGGGCCAATACTCTTCTCCGGCGCCTTTGCATCCACACCCACGGGCAGCGTATCGCGCCAGTTCGCGGCCGGCTTGCCCATCGGCAGGATCATCCACGCGCGCTGCACGTCCGCGAAACCCGCCTTGCGGAGCCGCGGCAGGAACGTCTTGGTGGGCTGGGGGTCGTAGCCGCGGGTTTTGAGGTTGAAGCCGAACTCGACGCCCATGGCTTGCGCCTGGCGCCCGGGGCGGATGATGTCCGAGTCGAGCAGGGAGAAGTCGAGGTAGCCGCCGGGCTTGAGGACGCGGAAGCACTCGGCGAGGCAGAGGTCGTACTCGTCGAGCGCGCGGCCGAGGGGCTTGTCGGTCTTGAGCAGCGCGTATAGGCTGCGGGCGGACACGACGTCGAAGGCGCCGGTGGGGAAGGGGAGGGTCCAGAGGTTGGGGACGGGCATTTGCTTGTGGTTGGTAGGGCCTTGGACCGTTGAGGCGGTTAGGTTGTGGCCCGGGGGGAAGACGGTGGTGACGGTTGAGCGGGGGTGGTCGAAGGCGAGTTGCCAGGCCCAGTCGCAGGTTGGTTGGCCGCCGACGTCGAGGATGCGAGGTGATCGGATGTGAGAGAGCGATTTCCACGCTGGTGCGCTGAGTAGCTTACCACCGTTGAGTGTTTTCTGTGCTTGCAGGACCCATGTCACGGGCGACATTTGGTCAAGCGCTTGTCGTTCCATCTGAGCACGTGCGATGCGCTCTTTCAACACTGTCGGGTCTTCGGTGTAGAAAGACGAGACAGGTCGTGGCGGAGATGGCCGCACTGGGTTGGTGAGTTCAAATTTGCCAAGGAGTTGGTCGCGGTGGACTTGAGGCATGCATCTTCTTTGAATGTGCATGGCCTCGGCGCGAGTCTGACGATGGATGAATGCGTCACCCTTCTGTCCGCGGTTTCGAAGGTGCTCAAAACCCTGAACGTAGGTGACGGTCTTCTTTGGCTTATCGT
The DNA here is from genome assembly GCA_010093605.1 of Lophium mytilinum. Taxonomy (NCBI): domain Eukaryota; kingdom Fungi; phylum Ascomycota; class Dothideomycetes; order Mytilinidiales; family Mytilinidiaceae; genus Lophium; species Lophium mytilinum. The sequence continues at coordinate 484,798 of MU004185.1, read as the reverse complement.
CGTCCTCCTCGATTGACTCTTCCACTTCCTCCTCCTGGAATCTCACTGATTTCTTGGGCGACTTGTCTAATGAGTTTCCACGGCTGTGAGCGGGGGTGATAGTCTTGGCTGGCAGGTTCATATCTCGCAGCATCGATAGGAGTTCGTCTTGCTCGGTTAGCCAGTCTGAAGTGCGGTCTTTATTGGCACCTGCCATCTTCTCCAGTTCATCGTGGTACTTTTCATTGTATTGGAACACGGTTTTACTGGGGTTTATTTCCTTGACCTCGACCTCGACCTCCTCTTCGCCATGCAGAGCTGCAGGCTTAGCAGTAGGAGGCCCGTCAGTGCCAGCAACAGTTGATCCAACAAGCGTGACTGATTGTTCGATGATGCTATCACGTGTTGCGTCCCAGGGAACGTTGTAGAATCTTTCCGCAATGGTAGTTGTGGGCATGAGACTTTCTGGGTTGGGGATAGTCCAGGTGTGTCGGGTGGTGGCTTCAAGGGAGGAGAAGAATCCACCAGGTGAGGGAATTGACAGAGCTGACACGGGCTCGCTTCCCCAGTCAGCGTGTTGCTCTGGCGAGTTGAGGCCGTCGACGGAAAGAGACAGCTGTGGACGCATGACCTCCGTCATTTCGCCCTCAGGGATCTCAATCAATTGGGTCACCTCGTGGTGTTCTTCGTGTTCGTCCCGAGTCAGATGGCGTAGATGCTGGAGAGTCTCGAAAGCTTGGGGATGTAGCTGGACTGGAGGTAGCCAGGCGTTGACATCTTCGTCTGAGACGTCGATTCGACCAGCCATTGCCATATCTGGGGTCGATGGGCAACTGAGATGCTCCATCTCTTCTGAGGTCATGCTGCCGTCCAAGGATGGTGTGGCACTGGATGCTGGTACCTGAAGGCTGCGGGCAGCAAGCATGTTAAGAATATTGGCAGAGGGCGACAGGAGTTGAGTAGGTGTCGGTGCAACCGGAGACATGGCACTCTTGAGCTTCTCAATGGTAGGCCAGGCCGACGGTGACGGGATGACGAGAGAGGGATATCGGCTTCGATTCGTCCGTACTGTTGTCTTCTTTACCGAATTCGAACAGATCAAGGGCACTTCGAGTTCAGACTCGTCATCCGAAATGTCGTATAGGTCGTCAAACTCGGATTCGGCAGGGCTTTGCATGTTGCTGCTGTAGGATTGATTGGCTCTCGGGGTGGGAAAGTCTTCTGAGTAGACGGGCGAGAGCATGGCAGCTTGTGGTGAGAAGGCTGAGTCTGCCATAGAGTCGGTGGAATATCTTGGCGCGAAATAGTAACGGGGCACGGCGGAGTCGTCCTCGACTATTGTATTAAGATCGTTGCTCCGAGCCAGCGGAGAACGGGGGAAGTCGGAAGCTGTAAGGCCGGGTTGGTATGTTGCAGAAGAGAGTATGTCTACATTCATATTGTCGGAGGTGAGCTTCGCCTCGTCTATTAAAAGTTCGGATACGTCGAAAACCGGAGTGCTGGGATGGGCGGAGTTGGTGTTGGGGTGCTATAAACAGGGGCTTGAGAATGCAACAGTTATTAACGGGCAATAACCCAGGCGCCGGTCAACGGTCTTAATGATGAATAGGTCGGGAGAGGATGCTTCGATCAACGAAGGCTTTGAGAAGGCGGAGGGAGAGGGAGAGGCACGCGGATGGAACGGGACAGCGAAGAGAATAGCTCAGTAAGAATAACAGGCAACGGGCGCGGCACGGGACAGGCGGGTTTATATCGCAGCTTGCACTGAGAGCCTGCCATTGCTGGTGGCGCACCCGTGGCGAGATGCGAGCGGTTCTACGCCGTGGAAAAGCGGAGGTCAAGCAGCACAGGCGGCTGGACCGGACGGCGGGCGCTTTGGGATGGGCCACGACATTGTGACCGCCGGTTCAGCAGCGCAATTGGACGGGCTGCCAATGAGGGCGACGAGAGGGCTCCTCATGGGCGACGCGCTGGCTGCTTTGGCCATGGGGCGCATCCATCGAGGCGGTTCGCCCGGCGATTGGCATGGAAAAGCAGGCGAAGGAGAGTGGAAGCGCTGGTGAGAAGCCTTGGCCATGTCTATAAACAGCGAGCCAGCGGTTAGAGGATGCACGCCCGTCCAATGAGGCCGCGCCAACGCCATGCTGCAGCTGGCATTAAAGTATCGAGCCTCCAGCAAGAAACAAGGGCGCGCGTGCCCGTTTCGACCCTCTTCACAGCCTCCGCCGCAGTTTCGCATTCAATATATGGACTGTCCATAGCCCGCTGTCGAGTGTTTCGACCCGCCTCGACGATGCCCATTATGAGACAAGCCGGCGAAACGAAGCCGGCAGTGGCAGCGAGTGGCCAGCGGGTGCCAAACGTGGAACGGCAGCGTCGGAAGGCTCGATATGCCAGATCGAGGGTGCTGCAGATGCACTGTATGCAGTGGTGAAGGGTGCGAGTTGGACGCATGTGGTGTTGGCTCCTAGGCCCGAGGAGGAGGTAGCTCCCGAGTCGAGGTCGGCTGCTCCTCAGCCTTGCCAAGTCGGGATGCCGATCTGCAACAGCTCCAGGTTCGGAACGAGCGTGACAGCCCGCCGACGAGGGTGAGGTCATCTTGAAAACACCAAGCCTGCATCGTGAACTCGCCCAATTCAATTTCCTCACCCTCGCCCAGCCGCCGCCTTGCGACCCCTTTTGTGACCCGCCCTGCACCAATTGCACCCCGTATCACCCGCCCGTCACAGCCTCACCCCCACCATGTCTCCCCCCGCCATCATCGCGCCCTCGATCCTCTCCGCCGACTTTGGAGCCCTGGGCAAGGCATGCTCCGACACCATCGCCCAAGGCGCCGATTGGCTTCATGTAGGCGTTCCTGCGTGTCCTGCATGCCATGCCCGCTAACAGCCTCAGGTGGATATCATGGACGGCCACTTCGTGCCGAACATGACCTTTGGCGCCCCCGTAGTAACCAAGATCCGCCCGCACGTTGCCCGCCCTACCAGCGCTTACGGAAAGGGGACCTTTGACTGCCACATGATGATAGCTGAGGTAAGCCTAGGCCGTGGCAATCCCCTTCTGCACTGCCGTCATATTGAAGCTTGTCGGGTCACCTGCATTACCGCCTCATCGCAATGTCGCGAGCGCCTGGGACCCGCCCTCGCTGCTCTACCGATACACTCTCGCTACCCTCACCGCCTCAATATACATGACACGCCTGCTGACTTGCACTAGCCGAAGAGATGGGTTCGAGACTTCAAGGACGCCGGCTGCGACCTCTACTGCTTCCACTACGAAGCCGCCTTCTCCACAGCTGCCGAGTCGCCCTCGGGAACCTCCGACTCGAAAACCTCCCCCAAAGAACTGATCAAGTATATCCATAGCCTCGGAATACAGGCAGGTATCGCCATAAAACCCAGCACATCCGTCGACGTGCTGTGGGACATAATAGAGAACCCAGTGGACAAAGAACGACCCGATGTGAGTGTTACAGATTGAGCATCTTCCGTGACTCACGCGCAGTGGCGAGATGAATGGAGCTCGGCGTCAATGCTGAAGTTGAGGGTTTCGTTCGAAGATGAGGCTTCGGTGGGGCACGCGTGACAGCGTGGGCGCGTCGACGAGGCGGCGCTTAAGATTAGGGGTGTTCGAGACTCACTCATCGTCGGAGAAGACTCCCGAAGTCTCCTCACTGTCGCGTGTCCGTTCTATTGCCACTGGCTCTATTTCGCGGGGTCGCTCTGTCTCTCAGTCCACTCTCACGCTACTTGGCAATCGCTTTTCCAATACAGCAACTAATGTCTTTTAGATGGTTCTGATAATGACTGTTGAGCCGGGCTTCGGTGGCCAATCCTTCATGGCCTCGGAGCTTCCCAAAGTCTCTGCTCTACGCGCCAAGTATCCAGAGCTGCACATCGAAGTCGACGGCGGGCTATCTGAGAAAACGATCCCGCAAGCCGCCGACGCTGGTGCGAACGTAATCGTGGCTGGTAGTGCTGTCTTTGGCGCCAGCGATCCGAGTCAGGTCATCGCTGTGCTGAGGGAGGCAGTAGAGAGCAGGAGGAAGTAGGTAGGCAGGGGATGAATGTAATTACGACTTTGACGTCTAATGGTAAGCACAAAAGGGTGTAGATGACTTGCATATAGCGTTGCTAGAATCAGACCAAGCTCGTGGTCTAAATAAGAACCGAGGATATTCGTCTTAACCTGGGTCTAAGTACCGTATTCGTCGTTCAAGACCTGCTTCATCCAAACTTGAGGGTTCTGACTACTCTCAGAAAGAAAGCATCAGACTAGTTAGGATAGGAACATGTTACAGCACAAGCTTCCATACTATGAAACGAATTGCGGAGATCACAGAGCATCCGATCTCATCTACTTTATCAATCGGAAGTCGTCTAAGTGTGGGAGGGGTTACAATATCTTGCGCACGGATAGTGACAAGTGACCTTTCACATGATCACCACGTTACAACCTCAGCCCTCATATCCTACCTATAAAAACCCCGTCGCTCTTCACTGCTCGTTTCCTTTCTCATGGGTTGGGAGTGTGGTGCAGAAGTGGACGTGCAAAAGTACCATGGAGGTTTGGGAGTTTCAAACCTCCGTTCAGCCTGGACGATGGATTGATTGGGGAGATCAACAAAGGGTCAGAAAATGAGTAATGGGGATTGTTTCTTCGGAGATGGACTTCAAAACTCGGTCACGAAAGGAGACAAGGGCGGAGGCCTTGAGAGAGCCGGACGACTTGACTAAATAGTGATGCTGTGCAGCAGTCTTCCATAAAGCCGGCGTCCACTATAGTCGCAGTCTCCTTATCATCTAAACCACTTGCTTACGTTTTGATATAGCCCGTAGCTATGCTACGCGTCTTCGTATCTCCCTAGTCCTGAACATCATCATCACGCCGCAATCTCGCCCACCTTTCTTCCACATTCCCAGAATACCAGACCATCGGACTTTGATGGAACGATTGTTGATCCGCCCCTCCCCTCCGCTCAACACTCCTCCAGCTCCATTGTACCGCGTTATTGAGGCAGTTCAACCTCTCCCACTCCACCCCGCTCATAATGTCCATTTCTTTGCCTTTTTGACAACACGCGTGAAGGGCGCCAGTGCATTGTTGCAACTTCACCATCAATGAACTTCCTCAGGTGTTTCGAAGAAAAGACTGCAAACCCTTGATTCCTTGAGATCGAGAGTCGACGAAAGATTTTTATACCCCAACCCATCACGCTGATACGTGAGCCACACGACTCCAACAGCGCGCACATGACTCCAACAGCGCGCACATGACACCAACAACGCACACATGACCGCTGAATCAGCCCCCGCGGCGTCGTTTCGCTTGGGGTATATAAGGAGGACTTCTGCGCAGGAAGCGAAGTCGACAGGGAGGAAAGTTCTGAGGAGTTCAACACAATCACACCCCTCTCCTTCATGAGCAAAAGCATATATGGGCTCGACCAATGGCTCGTGGGGCTGGTGGTCGGTGGAGGGAATGGAGGATCAAAAGGAAAGACACAAGAAAGCCATGTGGTGGAGCAAACAGAAGAGCGAAGATCTGGATGGGGGGAAGTGTGGCGGGGATCAAAAGACCTACTACAACTCTTCATGTGGTGGCGCAAAAGACGCAGCAACAACAGCCATGGGTGGAGGTGTGGTGGGATCAAAACGGGAGTCAGTTGCGACTCATGGATCTGGTGGACTCTGTTGGATTAGGACAATCACCACAGCAAGCAATCACGGTAGCAAACTTAGGTCCATTCCTGTATATTAGAGTAGCCTTCCACCTAATATCAGACGCTACGGCCTGCAATCTACAGACTCGGCATCCTGTCGTGCAGCAGTGATGCTGACGGCCACCGCGTCTCTACAGCGATACCTCTTAAGCAGTTCCGACCCTCATACCCACCATCGCCACATAGTGTTAGTGCAGAGCACCACCATCTACTAGCAAACCCCCTCCATTGGCTATTCTGTTGTTTTTTTATTGCACCCAACAACCAACCCCCCATCATAGCCCATACTTGACTGTTTTTACACTCGACATGGGATACATCCATTCTCGATGTTTTTGAGCTTCCGTAGCACAGCCATCCCCTTCCTCCTCCAGATGCCAGACACATCGCCAGAGGTCCCCACACCTTTTATATGTTTGGACCAGATCTGCACGAGCAGCCATGGTCTTCCACCTCTAGAGCTTTTGATCGTCCTAGAGTTCCTTCCTGCTGGGAGGAAGAATGAGGGGAGGGGAGATTTTATAGTCGAAGTAGAAGTTCAGATATGGCGCTAGGCTATAAATGGAGTGATAAGCACGTGATCAGGGCTAAGCGAGAGGCAGCAGTAACGTTTTTGTGTGCCAATTCAACCGTCTGCAGTAACAACGACATACACTTCAAGCTAAGTCACCAGTCTCTATCAAGACACGCGAACTCAGACTCAAACCCAACGAAGCAAAAACTCGTCAAATTCTGCGCTACGCAATAAAAGCAGAACAATGTCTACCCTGGTATCATATCCAAACACCGCCATTCCAGTGCGTGCCAGTCATCCCGCGCGGATGTTTTTCTCTCCTAAAAGGTCAAAATCGCTTCTTCTTCTCCCCCACTTCCACCCATTACCTCCGCTCACCCACCATTACCCACCCCAACCGATGCACCCACCACGGCGCAAACCGCTTAATAGACCGGATGATCCACCCAAATCGGCACATCCCTCGGCTTCTCCACATCCCACACCACGCGATTCTTCTCATCAAACCGCGCCCCCTCATCCGTAATCGGTAGCACCTTAATCGTGTCCCTAATCTCACGCTCGCTAATCCCCATATCGTCCTTCACGATCCACAGAATCGGCGACTCGCTCGTGACAGCCGGGTTCCAGAACGCCTTCTTCTCGACCTCGGCAGACAGAGGAGCGAGCGGGCGGTTGAGCTCCTCGTGCAGCATAGCCCGGCACGCCTCGACGCTCTTCTTCTTCGGCGCGAGTAGGCGGTAGAGTAGGCCGGGTTTGGAGTAACCCCCCGAGGCGTGCGGGGCCATCTGCACCTCGCTGCCCTTCTCGTTGGGGGATTCGCCGCCTTCGGTGTTGTCCTCGGGACGAGCGGGCGTGGCGGTGGGCATGCCGTCGTCGGTTTCGGCGTAGGAGTTGAGGAAGGGGCGGAGGGAGATCTTGAGGAAGACGTGGAAGGCGATGCAGACGGCGAGGAAGACAACCATGATGATTAAGGGGCCGATGGCGGCGTGGCTGGTGGCGACGCTGATGGCGAAGAGGCCGATTAGGCAGATGGTTGAGAGGTACACGCCGGTGCTGAGCTGGTGCAGGGCTTTGGCGTAGGTGGCGCCCTTGGTGTCGATGTTGGTGGAGAAGACGTAGAGGAAGTTGTAGCGGAAGGCGAGGTAAACGAGGGCGAGGCCGACGAATGCGAAGCCCATGACGAGCGGGGCGATGCAGGAGTATGTGATGGCGATGACGCCCACGTTGGTCCACACCGGGTAGGTGGAACCTAGAGCGGGGCCAGCGAGAGTGATGTACTTGGTGTACATCTTGCGGGGATTCTTCATGAAGAAGCGGCCTAAGACGTAGGTCATGACGAAGCCACCTGCGTTGAACAGGGCCTTGGAACTGAAGCTAAGACCAAGCAGAATGAAATAGGAAATGTAGAAGTTGGATGCCAATGGTAGATTGGTCGCGAGCAGGCTGGGGGCTGACCCTGGGTTTGAAATGATCTTAGTAACGACGGAAGTCGCCGCGGAACTGAAGGTGGTGATGAGGAAGACCTGGACGACCTGGAAAGCGAAGTACCAGGATTGGCACTGGAGTTCGACTTGAGACAAGGTCATGGCTCCTCCAAGCTTAGCGGCAACTGTTGAAGATTAGCTCGTGCAGGAGGAAAGGGGTGTCGGAATCCTTACATCTGCAGATAACAGGTACTAGCGACATGAGAACCGCAAGCAGTACGACTGGAAGAAGACCGGTAACAACACCTAGAATCACAGACGGAATATGGTTGATGAACGAGAGGAAATGAACCTTGTCAGTAATGTTGTTGATGTTCGAGATGATACCAACGATGGCAACCGGGATAGCCCAGAAAATAATCATAATCACAATGAAGGCCGTTGCAAGCGCGTGTCGGATGGTCACCATGGCGGACTTCATGCCTAGGTTCTTCCAGATGACTTCTCCGGGAAGGACACCCATCTGGCGACCGATCGGCGAACCTCCTTTGACCTTGTTGAGTTTGTTCTGCGAGGCGCCCCATGCGGCTTGAGCTTCGGTAAGAGTGTTGAACTCGACGAAAACAGCGGGGATATGCTTCTCCTTGCCGTTCCAATGCGAGTCCTGACCAGCCTGGACCTTGGGGATAAGCTCGGTCAAATGAGTCCGTCCGTATTCAATGGTGTCAACCTTCTTGCCAATGAGGAACTTGAGCTTATGGGTTGGGCGATCCTTGGGGTTTAGGTATGGGAAGCCACCCTCTTCGTTGCTCTCGTAGTGCTTCTTGCCCTTCTCAGCCTTGAGGCGGTTGGCGTTGGCGTCCTTGGATAGTCGGATCTCTCCCCCTTCCAGCTTCATAGCAGTATCGTCACGGTCTTCGACAAGCTTGGTCAATTCCTTGCAATCGGTTGGGATCCAGACTTGCCTGGCACCTGGATACCTGGCCCTGATAGCTTGCTCGCTGAGGTCGGCCTGTGGGACGGAAGTGAAGAGAATGGTGCGCGAGGAGATGCGGCTGGCATTCCATGCTGACAGAAGGTAGGCCTTGCGCAGGTTGATGAGGTAGAAGCATTCGCGTGCAATGACTATCATAACCGCACTCATGAAAACAACGCCGACCAATGCATGGGCGTAGAAGCGCGTGGCATGGGTCTTGACGTTAACATTGGAGAAGGACAATTTGTCCAACTGCTTCTTTCCAGCACCACCTAATTGTGTCAGTTTTTGATTTCAGGGGCGGGGCAGTCGCACGAACCGGTGATGTTGACAGGAAACAGAACGGGCCAGGTGATACAGCATCCCACGAAGCAGATGACCACCATAACCTTTGTGAAGCGCAGGAAGAGGTATCCATCGAGCGAGTCGGCATTGAGGACCAGCTCGTCGGGGGTGTTACGGTAGTCCTTGATCCATCCGAAGAGCGACGTCTGGGCCTGGGGAGTCTTTTGGCTGCGGGGGTGTTAGCGAAGCGATGGAAATCTTGTGACGTAGCGCAACACGTACCGATCTTCAAGACTGCCGACGTAGGACCTGGGTGCGTAGAGACGGTGCAGCTTGCGACGGAAAACGAGAAACAGCACGACGAAGACGAGGGCGATCAAGAAGGCCGGGATGAGGGTGGACACGAGCGACGAGGCCGAGTTGGACTTGTTTTGGTTGGCGCCCGAGTTGTCTGCGTTTTTGAGGTCCGCCTGCGCGCGAGTTAGCATGGACTGGGGGCATTGCAGCGGGAGACAGCGTACGCGGACGAAGAGGTTGGACGCCATGGCGGGCAACGTGAATTGAAGATGTGGAGAGAGAGTGCAGCTCTGCTGGGAGGGCAGCAGCAGATGTCGTGGGAAAAAAACAACACGACTTAGGGGAGATTCCAAGGCTTTTGAGCTCCCAAGGGTCAATGCTGGGAAGCGCTGGCCCGCGTCATGAACCAGGCTGCTTCTGGTCTTCGGGGCTGCAAGTGGTGGCCGGCTGCTGGTCAAGCGACTGCGGTGCCCCCGACTCAGGCGGCATCTAGGCCACTTGGGCCTCTCGTGAAATGATCGCCAGCACCGTATGGGCTAGTATCGAGATCCGCTTTATTGCCTATGGAGATCGCCCGCGCTGGCTATTGGGCACACGTCATGACACCTCAATAGCATCATGCAAGAATCTCCCCTTAGCCCTAGACACCAGCCTCACTTCGCCACAACCACGCGCACAGCCGCACCGCCGTCACTTCGGCCTGCTCCCGCATCGTCGTGAATCCGGGGAAGAGCGGTCCAGACTGTTCTCTGACGCGTCGCGATGCTGTACACGGGATGTTCAGCTGGGCTGGCATCGTGAGTGCTGTCCAGACCAGACCGGCTGTGGCAGTGCTCACGATGCAGCTGCACATGCGGCTGGGCGTTGACAATGGACGACTCCAGCATCGCGGGGTGGTGATAGCAGGAGCGCGATGGAGGAAATTGGTGGAGAAGGGGGAGCAGGATCCACACAGACCCTGCCCGTCGCGACGGACGCTCTCCCGAAACTTGGTTCCAGCGAAGATTGCAAGACATGGATGCGGCCGGCATGTGAGACGCGCGAGCCTGCCCAGACCCTGGCCGAGGTCAACAACGAGAGCAGTGCTGGGCAGCATCATCGACCGCCCATGAAAGAAAGGAGAGGCGTACCACGTGGGAGCCACGCGTTTCAGCTCAATACCTATCGACATCACCCTAAACGTTCGACGAGTGGCTTGATACCCACTTGAATGTAGCGTAATATCTCAAATTCTCTTCTAGTGCTGCAGCAAGATGCGTGCTGGTGAGGCTGAAGTCGAGTTAAGGCGAAGCTTTCGAACCGAGATATTTCTTAGCAGCAACACAAACACCTATTCGTATCGCTTATCGCGGCCAATCCGTTCGCGATGCCTTCAAGCATTCTTCAAGCATCCGTCTCACAGAGCAAGGATCCTACCGCTTCGATACGACTCGACTATGCCATTCGGAGACTCCTCCGCAGGTTCACTCTATCGTGAAAAAGCCTATGGTATGCTAGAGACATGTGAAAGAATGCATTGTTCGCGTCTACTTCACGGTAGAGAAAGGGTCTCAGCCAACAGGCCATTTCGGAGTCCCTACGACACTTTTCAACCTCCTCATGCCTTCATGCTAACAAAGGCAGCCTGCAATCGCGGATATGATATACATAACATTAATATCCAGGTATACTGCCGGTCATCTATTCGCTCCTCTATTCTATCATCCTTTGTATCCTTTTCTAACTCGTCAACCTCCCATCTACCTTTTCTTCTCTACTCAAGTATGAAACAACGCTCAAGTATGAAACAAAAACGGATGCGCCAGATACACATTATAGACGTTCAAGATAATCAAAGGCAAGGTGTTATACCACACCATCCCCTTAAAACCAACCCGATACGTCACAGCCCCGACCAGGGCTCCCAACACCGTCAGCGTCCACATCCAGCAACAAATACACAAAATTCGGTACTTGTTGCTCTTATGCGCTTTAGCGTCACCCGTCGGCACCCATATAAGCGTCTTCCCAAAGATCTTATCCTTAATCGCCGTCAAATACGCGTACGACTGGATGACCATGATATGCTGGACATTAAACCCAAAGCTCGCCTTAGCCCAGAAGTGGAACACCACCAGTCCATACACGATCAACGGGATAGCGAACGCGAGGTTGTAGTATTTGAAGTAGATGGGGCGGAACCAGAGAAGCAAGATGCCGGGGATTGGCGAGATGAAGATGGAGAGCGCGACGGCGGAGTAGTACATAAACCCTGCCCACCATCAATCAGCATCACGAAGTCTACTGTTTACGTAAATACGGATTAGTGAACTCTTCTCACCGCACAAATAGCACACTTTCTGAATAAACGTAAGCTTCGACTTCCAGAACTTGGGGTTGCTCAGTAGCGTTGTCGATCCCATGCACCACCGCATCTGCTGCGAGAAAAACGACCGCGGCGTATCCGGGCACACGCCTGTGGCAAGACAAAGGGGGATGTATTTGACCTTCCACCCTCGGTTGACGACGCCGAACCTATTCGGATCAGTCATGACGGCTAACTGCTTTACGATACCGTGGTATTGGTACTGGGTACTCACCCCGTGTGAACGTCCTCGGAGAAACCAATCTCCGCGGTGCCGCCAACTTCCTCCAGCGCCGCACGGCGATGGACGGCGTTGCTGCCGACGCAGATGGACGCGCCCCAGCGGTTGCGGTTGACTTGCACGACGCGGTAGAAGAGTTCTTGTGTAGCTCCTGCGCCTTGCTCGACCCAGGTTTGGGCGCCGCCCACGCGGAAGAACTGCGGTGTTTGGATGATGGCTGTCTTGTCGTCGGCGAGATGCTCTGGGATCAGTTCGCTGAGGAAGTCGGGTCGCGGGCAGAAGTCAGCGTCGTAGATGACGAAGAAGTCGGCGTCCGTCCGCGTGAAATGCCAGCGTAGATTCTCGGCTTTCTTCAGTCGCGGCCGGTCAGTCCGGACGGAGTTGTTGAAGTTGTATCGCTCTGCTAGTTCCTTCACCTCGGCCTTGTTGTCGTCGTCCATCACAGATAGTTTCAGTCGGTTGGAGGGGTAGTCCAGTTTCTGCACATGCTTATACGTATTCTCGAGAATCGAGAGGTCCTCCGAACAGCATGGCAAGTAGATATCCACCGTCGGTGCATTCGCCGCCGTGATGCCATAGCTCAGCAACACCTGCTTGTGGCTCTCGAAATCCCAGTCTCGGCCTACTATACCCACAAAATACGACACCATCAGATACGCCTGCAGGAGGAACACAAAGAGCCCGGACCAGGCGAAGATGTAGTCGCAGACAGTGAACAGCCACATGCCAGCCGACAAACTAAAGAACGCAAAGATGCCGAAGATGTAGAGCGGAATCCGGTTGGTGTGCAAGTAGCAATACTTTTCCTCGTCGGTTGGGCATTCTGGCAGGACCAGTGGCGGGTCGTGTAACGGTGCGTACCGCGCACGAAACCGGCTGTACCACCGCCGGAAGAATCCCACCTTCTCGGCATGTGGGAAAGTTGGCTCCTTTCCTCGTGGTCTTGTTTCTCCTCGTCTTTGGTGTGTTTTGCAGGTGGGGGATGTGATTCAATGTCTTGCTCGTAGTGCTTTTCATTGAATTCTGGCTCGGTGGTCGGGGGAGGAAGAGGTGTGGGTAGCTACTCGCGTGTTAGGAGAAGTACGCTGTGCAGAGATGATTTCAGAAGCTTACTATTAGGTCTGGTGGTACTGCGGAGGTCTCAATATCCTGGCTGTATGTCGATACTGATAGTTGCTGGCTGTGGCTAGAACTTGACGGCTGTTGGACATGGCTAGGTGCGAAGCTGAAGTTGGTCGTAGACTGTCCGTCGAGAATGTATTGCTCACGTTCAAAAGGATTATGGCCCGAGCTTGCAAGCGAGGCCTGTGTCGCAGCTGGCGAAGACACCGTCAAGGTATTGGATGCAGTTGGCGGGCGCGAAGGCTCCGAGCTGGTTTCCACTTGACTTCGGGGATGCATTTCTGGGTCTGTCGTCTCGACGCTCTTCTTAGACTTGAACTTCTTTATCAAACGGTTGCGTTTTCGTGAAGTAGGCATAACAGAACACCTGATTGAGGGTAAAAAGGAAATATTATAGTGGAGCGAATGTGATGGGCAAAGGTTCAACGAAGGAATGAGACCGAATAAAAAGCCAATTCAATGGTATTATCACCTAGGTCAAGGAAGTGGTGTAGAGAAAAAACTTTCGGCTCACGACTTCTGTTAAGAACGGCGCCGAGTAACGTCATTTTCTGTTCAGGCATTTTCCAATCCCGTTGCTCCTAGGTGGGGGTCCGATAGTACATGCGTTGCCGTATCCGACCTCAATGCCAGGACAATGAAGCGGATTTTTCCGCTCAGGGTCAATCGAGCGTACCCAAAAGTAGAGCTGATTTGCCCTAGGATAACCGTCAGGACCCGGATCAGCCTTTTCGTCCTCGCATAGGATTGGTGGAGAACGGTCAACCATTTGCTTGGCAGTTCCGGTGCCTTTATGCCCGGACACACGGCATGGAAACCTCACGACATCTACCACTATGGTAAAGCCTTTGTGAGGCGGTGAAGCTATCGTACAGCACGCTCGAGTAGGTACCAAGGTACTGGACTCGGGTTCCCATTCCATGGCCACGTATTCCACGTCCAAGAGGCTCCCGAGAGACGTTGTGCTGTGTAGATCTCGGTATCTTGCATTACGCTTCTCGATGGAAGACACGATGCCGGAACAAGCCAGACCTGGCACGAAGCAATTTGAATTATCCGACGGAGGGTTTAGCGAAGAGGGTTTAGATAGCCGTAGTGAAAGAGAACGGTCTACCAGGCTAGATGCAAGCCAAGTCAAGATGCTCGAGGTTATTTCGCATGCGACAGCCATGCTTCCGGAGGTGCCATGCAAATTTGTTGAATATTGCCGCAACAGCCACGAGAAAAGATTGAGCCATAACGGCTGTGGCGTTGAAGGTCGGATGGGATCAGGACCGTTTGATAAGATGGCCCTAATATCATAGAGGAAAACGTGGGCCTCGAAGTTGGCGTTGATTCCTACTAACGATGTTTGATGGATGAGACCGCTTGCTTACTATCTTTGGCGCTGTGTGACACCTCTGCGCCGCTGGCCAACGCAGCACCACCTGTAAATTGCATGCTCGGCGACCCATTTGGACCCTGGTGGTTGCTCTCCCGCTTGCCGTTTTGCCGCCCATCTGTCGTGCTCTAGCTAGGTCGTGCTCGTTGTCCGTTCTCGTGCGCATGCTGCACCGTCTCTCCCGCTACCTCTAGTCATGAATGCCAAGCCCAAGAATACTCGTACAGCGATAATTACGTATTCACAGGTGACTCTTGCGTCTATATGCACGATGGCCTCGTTCACAGCATGAACGCTGCTGTTATGGCCAGCAGCACCACAGCAAAGAGTGATGACTGCCTGAGAGCGGATGCAGTCGACTTATTGGAACAGGACTTCGGTGCTGTCGTGATTGAAAGGTATGGCGGAATCCCCGAGGTCAGGTTTATCCCAAAGTGTGAAATAAAGAAAGTAACATTCTCATCAGCGTGGAAAGCCTCACTGCCAAATTCCACGAGGCCCATAAAGACATCAGCCGAGACGAAGTTGTTCTTTCACAGAGCTTGGATAAGCGGTGATATGTCTTCATTGAAATCAGTGACGTTCGAGGGAGCCATCCAAGAAAAGACGTCGTGTCCTCGTGCAGGGTTATGTCCCGTAAAAAGCTTACTATAGATCTTTTAGCACGCGTAACACGATCTGTTCGCAACCGGGGTACAAACAATTGAAGGTTCCCCAGGGTCTGATTGAAAAGCCCAGAGCCGTCTCTGAACCCCAGAGGCTGCGGGTTGCCAAACGATCCCAACCAGAGCATAATCTCAAATGCAGCCTCAGTCTCACTCTGGGCTTTCTTTGGGTCGGCGTCGGCAAACATGTCGATCGCGACATTGGCAATCATGTTGATCTTTGATAAACCGTTGAGGTCGTTGCCAAGGTTCAGCGAAGTGGCTGGTGACATGGACCAGTGAGTCTCAACGAGCAATGAGGAAAGGTTTGACAGTTGGACAGGTAATAAGGGCGTGTTGAACTTGACGCGAGGATAAGAGTGGACATTAGACGGATCGGTTTCCCACTTCCAAGTGGCTTCAAAGGTAGTACCATTGTTGCCAACCTTCTGCAGGAAGTAAAATACGTGTGGAGACCTACTGTCACACACTGCCCACCCGACGGCTCCGGATTCCATGCATTGGATATAACTAGTACCAGTCAACAGACAGCTGTGATACAACAGAGACAGACTTATGTACAGGTAAAGTTACCGGACTCATCGCAGGCATTGTAGGAATCGTACTGGCCGCATAGGAGAACGGTCTCTTTCACCTCTCTCTTGATGAAGTCGCCATGGTTGAAGAGAGACTGCGCATTGACTCCAGCAGGATAGGGCGCAAGGAACACTGCCCCCATTTGCCATAAGAGCGTTTCAGGCCAAGCCATGGAATGGAACAAGTTGAGGACGACCTGAGTTGACAGGATGCTTGGATCGAATCAAAGGCTGTGTCAGCATAAAGCCGGCCTAATCTGCATCTGGAGACAAACGATTAGATTGATAGCGAGAGGGGGCCCGAGGAGCCGTCTGAAGAGGCGTGGGAGTTGGATACCCACGCTATGGTGCTGTTCGCGGTTGTAGCAGCGATACCAGGACGCCGCGGTAGGAATGGGGAGAAAACACCCTCAGGCAACCGGCATAAAGGGACTCAGGACAACGTACGATAATAGCTATTCGTAGCCATGTGGGTTTGGTGTTGCCCAGCGCCACGGCATGCGGCTTGTTGGCCGAGGATTAGCGTTTCTTGGGCTCTCGGGCGTGGGATTCCGGCAAGGCTTGTCGCTTCGCCGGAACGGGACAATTGTGTATCGATGTGCGACGCCGCCCAGGAACCCGCAGCTGGACCTGAGAGCTGCGGCTGCCTCCGTGATGAAAAGACTAGGAAACACTCCCTGGCGTCTGCCTCCTGTTTGTAGATGGATCTGCTTGCTCAAGAGGGTCTCATGAATTTGCGACATAGTTGCCTTCGATGGGCGTATCAAGTGCAATTTATGCAGTCAGTGATGGGTGATTGGACACAATCTTTTCGGGTCAACATCATCGGTGCACTGCTTCGTTGGTAACAGTTCACCCGGGAGTCCGAAGCCGACTCATGTCCGGTACCGGTATCTCGTCTTTGGTACGGATAAGTTGCACAGCGCCTTCGATCCGGCTCAAATGCTGTACCATGCAGGTACTTACACCAAGCCTATTGGCCAGTTCGATTAGTGAGACCCGAGAGGTCTTGGTGAAGCCTCTAAAGCCTTGTTGAATTTTGGCTAGGCGATCTAGCAGTGAACGTGGGCATCTAGCTGTCGTAGTACCTTTATCTCGTCACTTTTGCGCGGTTTTGGTAGAGCTGTGTTGGACACCGTACATAAGCCCGATAGTTGATATCAAACAGCAGATACGGAAGAGATCATTCTTGGTGATACTTACCTGAGTAACCAAAATCACATGCCCATTTATCAACTTTCAAATCCCACCACCAGGACGAATACGTTACGAGAAAGTGCTCTACGCTTCTTGAGCAGTTTTACTATCTTTACGACTGGCCCCAAATTTCTCTGATTTCTGAGTGAGTGCTGAGCACGCAAGTCTAGAGCACCTTGGCATTCCTTCGGTCATGCACAACTGAGAACGAGCTCCTTAGTAGGCCTGGCCGTTCGTTGGTTTAGCGTTGTGGAAGTTCCTACATGATATCAGCCACATTCGTTTGAAGAGTTGAAAAGGCCATAGACACCGCAGTCACTTTCTTACTCGTACTAAGAGGAAGATAATCCCCAGTCGAGCCAATCAAAAACAGCCTCCATCATGGGATCTCGGAGAACTTCTTTTGAGTCTTCCACCCCAAACACTTCAGTAGGGTGCTCTAGAGCATTCACGCCAGAGTCAGAATCCGAACATTGTATCCGGTGTTTCGGTAACTGCGCTACTTCATGTCTTCAAACACGAGTGAAGAACATATGTTGTGTTGGTGCCGGATACGTTCGTATGTCGTTTTCCAATCTCCTTGATCACTTTGCGCTTCACATCGAGCTGAAAGCCCGGGTCCTTGCTTCTAAGAATCCAACTGAGAATTTTGATAGGAGGACCCACAAGTGCAGTCATCGCGTTCCAGAATCCAGATATTCGAGTAACTGTTATGGATCTTGACGAGGCGAGGATGAAGAAATGGAACTCAAAGCATCTTCCAGTAGCTGAACCAGGCCTCATCGATTTTGTTCGTGTATCTCGTGATGGGACGAAAGGAACCGTCGTGAAATTGGCGGACCAAGACGGCACAGAGGTGAAAATTCCACCCCGAATCCTAATCTCTTTTTCTCAACAAACGTTTCGGAATGTGTCGCTGTTGCCGACGTCGTTTTAGTCAGCGTCAATACCCCGACGAAGCTCAGCGGGATTGGGGCTGGTGCAGCTACGAACCTTGTTGCACTGGAAAGCGCTATGATATCTGTCGCGAAAGCTGCGAAGTCTGGAGCTATTATTGTCGAGAAGAGCACCGTACCCTGCGGAACTGCTCGCACGATTAGAGAGATTCTCACACTCTACCGGCCTGGAGTGCCTTTCGAGATTCTCTCAAACCCAGAATTCCTGGCGGAGGGTACGGCTGTCAAAGATCTCTTATACCCCGACCGAAGACCGATTATGGCTCTTCGCAATCTTCAAGTGGGCTTGCTGCTGCTACGGCACTTGAAAAAGTATACGCCAAATGGGTGGAGCCATCCAGGATCGTTACTGTCAACCTCTGGTCATCGGAGCTGTCAAAACTGGTTGCAAATGCCATGCTGGCGCAAAGGATTAGCAGCATCAATGCTGTTAGTGCGATCTGCGACCAGACTGGTGCGGATATCGATGAGATTTCCAAGGCCGTTGGATTAGACCAACGATTAGGAGGCAAATTCCTAAAGGCGGGGCTTGGTTTCGGAGGGTCCTGCTTCAAGAAAGATATCTTGAGCCTGGTGTATCTCTCTCGGTCTCTCCATCTCCCAGAAGTAGCGGACTATTGGATGTCAGTGCTTGCCATTAACGACTTTCAGCGAGATAGATTCGTCAACAAGGTAGTCTCCAAGCTTCATAATGCCCTGATGGGCAAAAAGATCGCCATCCTCGGGTACATCTTCAAGCAGGACACCAATGACTCGAGAGAATCTCCGGCAATCGAAGTCATCAAGACTCTACTAGCTGAACGACCTGCAGAAATTGCAATCTTCGATCCTGGATGCAATGTTGCTGAGGTGAGGCAGAATATCGGCCGGCATGTGGCGCCGTCAGAAGCAAAGCCTCCCAAACCGCTGGGGCCAGTCGAGGCGTATTAGAACTCTACCCAGGCATGCTTCAATGCTAGCGCTGTCCTGATCTTAACGCCATGGGATCAATTCAGATATCCCGCGCTAGCAAAACAACATTCCGTCTTCAGAAAATACAGTAGCGATGGTGGCGTAGAAGACCTAAAGGTCTTTCAAAAGCCCGAGCTCTCTGAGACGGATATTGTGGCACTCGGCGAATTCAAACCATCAAGCACAATGTCTTTAACAGAGATGACTTCTTCGGACCCTCTCAACCGTCTCCACGAGCAAGCATGTCCAAACGGATGCGTTTATTGCGATAGCACGCAGCATAAAAACGGCGAAATAGGTTCGGAGAACGTGGATTGGGCTCTCATAGCTGCAAACATGAGAGAACCGAGATGGGTTATTGATGGCCGAAATATCGTCGACGTGAAGCAGATGGAACTCCTCGGGTTCCGTGTGGAGTCCATGGGCAAAGCAGGAACGCGCTATCGCCAACGTAGGTAATCTGTAAGCTTCCAAGGTCATCCATTCAAGAACTGACGCCTGCTCTAGCTTTTGAAGCATGATTACAGGACGCGACGGAAGACTCGGAAGATTCAACGCTTTCATGTCGTTTGAGGCGTGACACGAAATCGGGATGGCCAGATCATAGGGAGTGCTTTGGATATGAGCAACTAATAGGTAATGCGTAATCTTAACAGACGTCGTCGCTTGTGAATGTTACAGAAGAGGCGTAGAGGTTGGATGACGAAGTCTTGGAGGAGGTGATGCTTCCCCTGTCAATTTCCTTGGCACTGAAGATCTCCCGAGGCCCATTTTTAGGCGCCACGTTCCCTCAATCAGTCGAGGGTGAAAGATCTCCTCCAACGGGCTTTCCTTTCTTTTACATAGTATAGCCCGAGTTCACTAGTAAAAGTTACCCCAACAAGGTAAATATGTTCACAGACTTCCCGAAAGTGGCCGCCACCAGTGGTGTTCACCCTCCTATTCCTCCACCTTCGGTTTCTTTTTTAGAGTGTCAGGAACGAATCTATCTTCAGCTAGCAAGAACAATCTCACTTCAGACACGAGCTTTGTGATCAATAGTGCTGTCCTAGCTTGGCCAACTACTGTAGTTATTCTATTTGACTAATATTAACATCTATAATTTTATTATTAGCTATACTACAATAATTAACTATCAATATAACAATAATAATGCATAAATGTAATTGCTTTAAATTTCAAAATAATATGAAGCAAGCAGCAAAAATAATAGGAACAGGATTAGCGACAACAGGATTAATTGGAGCAGGAGTAGGAATATATGCTATCTTAGGGTTTGCATTTGCAGAAGCTACAGGTTTATTTGCTCTTATAATGGCCTTTTTATTATTATATGTGGCCTAATGTGAAACTTAGTAGAAATGATAATGCAATGCCAAGAGATTTTGTTGTTAAACACCAACAACAAATAAATACAGCAATACCCTATAGAATACGTCCATTTGATACACGTACAGTATTGGATGCTTATAAATCATTCTATAAGTATAATCTATCTGTCGACTTTCTACCAAGGCATCAACCCAATTTCTCCCAGGAATCTTGTTCAATCTGGATTCCGATCCCCGGGAAACGAGTTCCATCCAATAGTTTCTAAATCATCTCATTTACGATTCTATGTCGAAAGCCATAACCATGTTTCCAGGTGCTCGGAATCCGGAATGCAACCATCCGGATGCACATCGTTCCCTAGTTTTAATCGGCAAGGACCCCATAAGAGCTCTCGCCGACCCCATATGGGGTAGGCCGTATGCAAACCCTAGTCATCGGAGCGTCCCCACGATATGGTCCCCGGATGAACGTCTGGGGTCAAACATCTGGGGTAAGAGCGGTTTCTACATAAAGGCTCCAGTACCGCTGTTTGCTTATCCGTTTCATCTCTCAAATTTCTTCGTTTTTCGTCTTGCCCATTATGAGAATCAATCCGACCTCCCAGACACTCTCCCTCGTCATCCGAGCGATTGAGACAACAGTCGCTCCTGACCTCACTAACCCCACTGCCATTGGCGCGATTGAGCTCATCAAACCAGCTCTACATGATCTGCTGAAGCGACAAGGCCCTTCTATACCGCTTCTACGGAAATGCATCGAAGAAGGAGAATCCTTGAACTACGAAATGACGCAGCACCTCGAGGGAACGAAAGCCGGCCAGAAACGCCCTTATTCCACGCTCGGAGACTTCGACACACTTTGCGAGAAGTACGATCAGTTGACCGAAGAGCTAGACGAGCTATGCACCCGACTCACAAAGGTCGCCTCACATGACCCGAAGGCATCAGAATTCATCCGCAAGGCCGCGGAGTGGGAGCTTGATTACTACACCACTCTCCAAAGCATCCAGCCCCAGCCCTTCAAAGGGGAAGCATCCCATCCAGATGACTCGCCCAATCCGCCTTTAACGAAAGAGTTCTTCGAATCATTCCTACAAACCAAGCGCGAAGACCCCAGCCTTAGCGTGACATCCTTCATCTCCAACCCCGGCAGTTTTGGAAAGCAGACCTACTTTGCTACGGTCAGACATGGTTCCGGTAGCACTGAAGACCTGGTAATTCGCAAAGCGGACCCTGCGCCAATAATGCTACACTCGTCTTTCCTATTACCACAAGAGTATGATCTGTTGAAAGCCGTCTCCGCAACTGGCTACCCGGCTCCGACACCCATTGACCTAGCCGAAAACCTGCCGGGTGTTGACGGTACCTTCTTCACCATGAGTAAGATCAGCGGAAAGCTCCCTGGCAGCTTCCTCGGGGGACACGAGGCGAAGATCGACGAAGAAGTGTGGTTTCAGCTAGCAGAGAAGCTAGCGGAGCTACACGCAATACCACTGGAGAAGTTCGAAGAAGTGATCAAGAAATATGACGAAGAGGGCGCGATGGAGGATACCGTGCAATCGCGGTATCACCGCAACCTGCGTGGATGGCGAGATTACGCCTCCAGGATCGAGCATCTCCCGTCTCCGTTTATCACGTATCTTTTCAGCTGGCTGGAACGGAATGTTCCCGCGGACGACCGAAAGCCCGTCCTCACACACGGAGACTTCAACATCCACAATGTGCTCTTCGAGGACGTTAAGCTGACGGGGGTATTGGACTGGGAGTGCTCCGACTTCGGCGCACCGGAGCAGGATCTCGCATACATCCAGCCACATCTCAGCAGGCACATGCCTTGGGAGAAGTTTCTGGACCACTACAAGAAGAGCGGCGGGCAGGAGCTGAATATGCAGTACATGTCATTCACGCTAGCCTACTCGGTACTGAGGACTATGCTGGGTGGTGTGAGAGCGACGAGGAATCTACAGGTGGGGCACAACCGCGATCTGAGGTACATCATGGTGGAACTGGGATTCACGCCGGCGTTTATGGGGATGGGGCTGGCATGTACGGCAGACAAGAAGGAGGATGGCTCGGTGGAAGACGCGTCGAGAAAGGAGACGGAAGTCGAAGAGAAGGCTGCTAAGGCAAACGGCAATGCGGAATTGGAGTCAACTTTGGAGCAGGATTTGAAAGAGACAAATGGCCTGCATGGACACCACTACGTCGCAGACAGGTACCGTACGGCTGAAGATATGCTGGCTAAGGTCAGTGGTGGGAAGACACTCCAGATCTACGGTGACGAAGTGAACGGAAGACAGAAACCCGGACCGCAAGAGAATTGGCAAAATTCCGTTGTGCTAGTTTGGTGGGATGACAAGAGCGCAGTCGGCGGCTTCCATCGGTTGGGCCACGAGCCAAACTTGAAAGATGGAGGGAAAGTCGTCATGTGGAATTACCTCCTGTCTCCGAAGGGCATGTATAAGAGGATGCATCATGTCCCACTCCGGGACGCTGATCTACTACCGAAGAATGGGTTTGGTAGCGGCGATGACACTTGCCGATGCGAGCTCGAGGATGGAGAGCACATCTGGACAGTCGAGGATGAGGATGTTTCCGGGAAGATCACGTGTGTCGATACTGGCCCTGACGTCGACTGCTATCCAAAGAAGGGACAGATCAACTCTTTCACCTCTCATCATTTCGATATTCCGGGCATCGTTCATGGCTCTTTAAAGATCAAAGGCGAGGAATACAAAATAGACGGTCTTGGTGTGCGCGACGCCGGCTGGGGTCCAAGAAACTGGGGTACCGTCTACTCCCATCGTTGGATTGCGGGTACTTGCGGAAAGTCGCTCAGCATCATCGCAGTCTCATGGCATGGTGTTGACGAGAGCATCTCGACATTCGGCTGGGTCGTAAGGAACGGCATCATCACCTACGCCAAGAAGGTCAAAATCCTCGCATACATGGAGGAAGATGCAGCCACCAATCACGGTGGAAGAGTCACCTTCAGTCTAACAACAGGAGAGATCTTGGATGTTGAATGCACGCCTGTGCCGGCGAAGGCTATGGTGTCGTTTCATCAAAACGTGTGCGTCGTGGATAGGATCTGCAACATGACCTGCGGAGGCCTCCGTGGGATGTGCAATTTCGAGACCAGCGCAAATATTCAGATGGGCGTGAGGAGGCCGACCAAGTTTTCCAACGGTATTATTGATAATGGTTTCTTTGAGGATGCTGAGTCGGTATAAGAGGAGGGTTCCAACCCCTGATAGCTAGAGATTACAGAGTATCCCTCGAAATATGAGCGATCTGTGTATTGGGCATGTTCTTCGTTATTTTTGAGCTACCATAGAAGTGATGTGACCTCTTGGGGACTACATGGACTCAAATACCGGAGAACGTAATTGCGAGTAGAGTAGAGGTTCGTAAGCTAAGAAAAAGCTCATCTGCTCAACGATCGCCAGGTAGCTGCATCATTCATCCTCATCCAGACAATCCCACCCAATCCCATCACCTCCGTACATGCCGACTTCGCCGGTTGTGCTATCGAAGGTCATTCTCCTCCCAAGATAGGTCTCTACCTCAGCATATGGATGTCTCTGCCGTAGCTTTGTTCTTATGTTAACATGTGGATCCCTAGTGTGGCTGTTTGTCGGGTCGTGAATTTCAAGCCCATACAATTGCAGATATTTGAGCTCAGGCCACTGCGCCTCTTCCATTAGTACCGGTAGAACGGTTGCGACAAATCGGTGATAGGTAGGTCCGTGGCTATAATATTGCATGAACTCGTTGCTGCCTGTGCTGTCCGTCTCGATATTTTCGATGGCCAGACGATCCTCGAGAGTGAGGTAAACGAGTGTTGCTCTAGCGGCCCGAATAATTGAGACCCAAGCGTCCAGTGTCCGCTGATCTGATGGCATTGAGTAGTACGTTTCGTGGAAGATACGATGGCGGGGTTCGCCGGGTTTACACAGCCAAAGGCGCGTTAGGAAGGTGAACTGAGAGCCTAAGCCCTCGGGCATCCAGCAGAGCGGACGAGGGGCTATTTCCTCCTCTTCGAAATCCTCTTCGTCGTTTAAAGCTTCGAGGTCTTCCTCGGTCATGCCGTCATAGTCCTCTGGCGGTTCTAAAGCCTCGGGTGGAGGGTTCTTCCGTTCATAAGCCAAGGTGCCGCCAATTGGGTTATCCAGCACCGCAAGCTCGAGATCGACGATGCGGGATGGTTGTTGACAGAAGTACTGCACAACTTCGCGTGGTACATAACCTCTGAGTTTGACAGCTCGGAGTTTGGCCAATGGCTGCGCACCGAGGTTGAATGGTTCCACTTCATTGTATGCCGTCCACGCGGCATCCACTTCCAGATACTCCAGGTTCGTAAACAGCGCGAAGATGTTCCAACAATTGCGCGTGACGGAGTCATCCTCGTACGGATCCACGTGCAGGCACAGCCACCGTACTTGAGAAGCGAGGCGGCGCAATCGTTCTGAGCTGTCCTTCGGCATGCTTTCAAACATCATGATAAAGGCCTTCGCGACGTCTGCGTGGTATTTGTCGAGATAGCTGTTAGGCTCCCACTCTGGAAGATGCATATACGGCCGTGACTCGCATCCCGCGTCCGTGTGAGAATGGGGATATGCGTAGTCTGAGTGATACGACGGTCTGTGGAGCTCGATTCTTTTCCAGAGGATTGGTGATAGGATCTGGCGGCATGGCTTGGATACTTGCATTAATTGGAAGAGGTCGCCGTGGCGGAGGTAGCGGGTGACTTCGAGGAAAAGCTCCGTGGGAAGACCATCGATTGGAGTAGTCATGGCTAAGCTTTTGGCCGGTCGAGGACGTGCTAGCTAAGGCCTTCCCGACGGTAGCGTGAAGAAAGCAAAAGCGTAAGAAGCAAAGCGAAAGGGTTGCAGCGGAAATCGGGGTACCGTTTGGCTGGTCGATCACCTGCTGGCTAAGGTCCTCCTAACAACGGTGTGAAACAGGAGAAAGCGTGCAAAGTAAAGGTTATAATATTGCAACGGAGATTGGGCTACCTTCTAGCTGGTCGAATACGCGCGAGCTAAGGCCTTCCTAACGGTGGTGTCGAGCGAGCAAAAGCGTTAAGCAATGCCGAAGCATTTCAACGCCTGAAAGACTTCATCCCTGCAGTACCCAGCCGCCAACCATGCTACTTTAGGAACAACGCCAGGGCACATTCTACATTTAAATAAGACTTCATTCAGAACACTAAACTACATCATGTTTCCAGGCACTTGAGCAAACCTCTCTAGGCCTTGAGGTCTTATGTTTGATCACGACTTGCGTTGCCCGGTGACCTGAAACGCCACGCCGCTATCCTGATTGTACACTGTGACAGGCCATAAGTCTGGGCACACCGGTTCACCACTGCTTGGGGCACCCCTATATACTTTGAGGATTCTAAGGCGATGTCAAGTTTCAAGCCGTGCAGATTAGGCTGTCTCCTGACCAAGCATCTCCTTCGCAATCAGGCCACCCCCTACAGCAGTGTTGCCTTAACAGGACTAAAGCTTCTTTAGTTGAATATGCGACATTAGATGTAATAGTTAACACAATGATAATTAGACTACCTCTTAACACGGTGGTCACCGACTAGTGGGGCTACCCCTTACAGTAGTATCTAGTGTGCAACATTGAAGCTAAGCAGTGACAACCCTGTGTGCCCAGACTTATGACATAGTTCTGTACCCCAAATTGTGACTCTATC
Source organism: Lophium mytilinum (assembly GCA_010093605.1). Lineage (NCBI taxonomy): Eukaryota > Fungi > Ascomycota > Dothideomycetes > Mytilinidiales > Mytilinidiaceae > Lophium > Lophium mytilinum. The sequence goes on along the minus strand of MU004185.1, from coordinate 459,125 downwards.
ATAGGCGTTGCCTCCTCTAACCATCATCTCGCACCTTTAGACTTGCGCTCAATACCATACATATTGATCACTCTCCTCTTCCACTTCGTCTTCTACTTCGTCTTCTACTTCGTCTTCCACTTCCTCTTCTGCTCCCTCTTCCACTTCATCTTCCAAATCTCCCGGTCTCCACTGCCCTTCTGTCTCCAATTCTATTTCCGTTTCTAGTTCGGGTTCACTGACAAATTGAAACGGCGTATTCAAAAGCTCGCCCTGAAACTCAAGCCACCCATCCTCAGAGAGGTCTTCTATTATCCTAATAAAATCCAGCCGAGTCAGGGGGCCGACACCAGAAGATAAGGCCGAGACCAAGGCCCGCCTTTGCTCACCCGTGCGGCCGTCGAACAGCTTCTTCCGACAGTTCGGGCACGTTGGGCTCTCGTCCAGCCAGACTACCAAGCAGTCATGGTGGAAGTAATGTTCACACTGCGTGATCCGCAGAGTGGGGTTTTCAGGGTCCGTGACTGAAGAACATGCATCTTGGCAAATGGTGCATTGTTGGTCTGGGTCAGACGGGGCGATGCGTTTGGTGCCGATTTTGAGGAAGGCCCATTTATGGCGGACGTCACACGTGGTCGTTGAGGTAGTGTTGGAAGACATGTTTGTAGGAATGTTTGCTACGTGGAGGGTTTCTTGAGAGGTAGAGAGGTTTTGTGAACGTGGCGTGTGAGCGTAGTAGTGTAAGTGCTACGGAGGGCGGGTGGTGAGTCGCTGGCACGGTTTCGTGGTGGTTGCTGCGTTTGAGGGTTGTGTATAGTGTGCTAGTAGTAGTATAGTTGCTGAAGTATGAAGAAGATGAAGAAGACGTCGCACATTGCCTTCATATACCAACATTCTGGTGCGCTCTGATGCGCTCTGATGCGCTCTGATGCGCTTTGATTTCCGTCCCGGGGTACCATATTGTCGAGGTCATTACGAACCACGGGAGGTAGTTGTACATCATTCGTAGAGCGGTGGAGGTGCTGTCTCGTACGTACCATGGTTGCCACGGATTTCGCTTCCAGACTTGCGAGGTCATGGTCTCTAGATCACATACATCTGGAGAGTAATTAGGTCAACTCCATTTTTCACATCACGTTGCGATGTTGATCCAGGGGGCTCTCGGGTCGCTTATAGAGCAGACAGATGATGCTGTGTTGCTGTTTGCTCGGTGTCTATAGAGTCTTTACGCTAGCTGAGTTGAAATACGTCGACATATTGCAAGCGGTTAAGTGGCAGTATCAACGACCGAACGCGCCATTGCCAAAATAAATAGATTTCAGCAGCTCTTGGATATTACTACCGGAGTGTTTACAACTTTGTGGTCCTTTTCGAGGACTATTGAGAATTTTCGTTCTTCTTTGAGCTTGAATGCCAGCTAAAGTTCTGTAGTGAAAGAAGTTGATAAGTACCGGCAATGTGAACTCGAAAGCGCTATCGCACTCGATAGCCACAACTGGACCTAGCGGATGACACGTTCCGAGGTTGCGAGTCTGGTGTAACGCCTTTGCCCATTGGACTCGGTAAGAAGGGTATTTGTGCTTTGTCCATGAATTCGCAAATTACGCCTTGAGCTCTTGCATCCGCGGCACCTTTCCCAACATCTATGAGCAGCGCCCGGGCATCTTTCCAAAGCTTGCGCTATCTTGAATAAATTTGCGTCCTGAGCGCCAGTAGTTGGAGGTGGTGGTACCGGTTCTACAGCATCGATGTCCTGGGGAGACTCGACAGGATCCGTTATGAAGTCCGCAGGCAGGCCCACAAAGCCAGTTCTTAGCCTTCCATACCCTGAGCATCTGTATGCATTTGCTATGGTTTGGGGTGTAGCAGCGAGATTTGGCGGTCGTATTGTGAGCTTTGTGTAGGGTGTGAGGAGGGATATAGTATCGAGCTCCTAGAAGTCGCCTTAGCCAACAAGATAAGTCTCACCAGAACCATCAAGAAGTAAGAGAGGGAAGCAATCAGCTGATGAGTTCCCAACCTATTCCAGAGTTAGACAATATGGCTTTTCAGTCCAGTCAGGAATCTATTCAGTATCGAGCGCGTAGACGCGGAGCCACAATTGCCTACTCCTGCAATTGCGTGGAGCACGCCCGGTCCGAACGACAAGACGTATTCCAGACTTGCCAGTCAAGTATATATGTGCAGTGGCAGCATGGCCAGCGGCCTGTTCGTTGCGGAAGCCGATGAATCTTATTCCCAGGTTCATGGCTCGTTCTGCTATATCAGAAACAGGAACTCCTACGAGTCCAAAGTCGACAGTAAATCCGAAGGTCTGAGCAATAATATGAGCATCTGTTATTGTGCTAGGAGATATGGAGGAACGATTTATTGCGCATTTTCGATGCGACTTTCGATGGTGTTTGCAGAACAGATGAGGAGAGAAACTGCCGAGGCCTGCCAAAACGCGACTGTCCAGTGGCGAGACGCGCTACTTCGGTGGCTGAAACTCGTAGACTGACATATATACTTTACACCCCCACGGGCATTGAAACGGGGAGAACCGTAGGTCGACTCTTACATTGGGATTCGCGGAGTCGAATCCAAGGGTGGTTTTATTGCCATCCGCTAGATGCAGACACGCTCATTTCCTGTATATCATCTTCCTCATATCATTCTTTCGGGCTCTTTCACTCCCTTGATACTATTTCCCCGCCATCAAATCCCCCGCTCATGGCGACTTCGAGGCGCCAAAGAAGAAGACTAAGGGCAATCATACTCAAATTGTGGCTTGCATAACCCCAAAGAAGCCGAGTTCTCAAAAATCTGTTCTACAACGGAAAAGGACCATAAACGATGCACCCACAAAGCGAGAACATCCAAGCCAGGCTAAATGCCAACATTCACCCAACCCGCTAACTGTGGCACCATTGCGACGTATCGCAGAGCTATCAAACCATGCGGAGAAGATCGTCGACGCCTACTCGAGGCCAGATAGTTAGCTGTTTTGCAGCAAGCACGCGAAAGGGCCAACCCCGTTTTGTTGCTATTTACCAAGCATACTAATGGAGCTCTAGTTAACGATCATAGGCCATATATCGCCAAATACCTAAAAAGTAAGTTTTCACTTACATTGCATCGCCATAAGTCTATATACACTACTTTGCCGCTTTCTGAAATGCCTCGATTTGGGTTCAAGTATGTGAACTTCTCAAACCCGAAATTGTATCAAGGGTGGATGCCTTCTATAGGCCTGTGTACTCCTTCTTGACAAAGCTAAAGAGCCCCTGAAGAAACATTGGATCAAGTCTTGCGAGTACCAACACGCGACAATCTACCTAAATTCCTTAGCCCGCGGGAAATTTAGACCTTGAATCGGGCTTTGGAGAGTATCTCAGGTAGTTGAGGGTCTTCTTCCCAATTTATTCTATCTTCGCGAGTCACCAAATCCACCGGACCGATGGTATGTCTCCGCCACCCGCAAGACTCGACGCTCCGATACTTATTACACCCAGACGCCGCCCTCGAGGCCTACGATATTGAGGACCACGCGTGTCTTGCCGAAATGCTCCGATCTTACGAAAAATGCTAGCGCCTCCAACCTGGAAGCCTGTATATCCCGTTGGACGAGCGCGAGTGGGATAGAGTGGCAGGATGATGAAGGCAATGTACAGCTCAGGCAGGGCAAGGGAACCTGCAAACGCCTGCTTACAACCGTGTTGGTAAATTGACCTTGACGCCATGCTTGAGCTCTCTGCTCACAGGCAAAACTGAGGGAGTTGAGGGGCCAACCCTGGTGATCCACGCTCGGGAAATATATCGGCACTGTCTGACCGTCGGCACATTTCTCGGGAGTGAGCCGCGTTGAAGCCTGATAATTACGCTCACCTGCAACTGTCGAAGCACCTCAGCGGACCCCCAGGAATCGCAACGAAATGGGACGTGAAAATTCTGAGTAATCTGCAGAGTTTTTGGGTGGGCCTGTTGTCGCACTTCGTGGAAGTCTGAAAGTTTCTGAATTGGTGAGGGGATCCGGAGGTCGGGTCATCCAAGACCGCGACAGTTTCTACTGTCTCGCAAAGCACTTCTGGGACAATACAACTAACTATCATGTTTGAAGCTGAAAATCAAGGTTGATCACATCCCATGCCACTTTCGCTTGAATGAAGCTAGTATGGTACAACGCGAGCCATTTGAGAGCAATGCCTCTTTCGGTTGATCTCTACGAGACTAGCCAATGATCGCTCACCTTAAAAAGCATCAGGTCACGTGCACGCCACGCCTCTACGCTAGGATGTTCTACCCCACAATCGCTCCAGAACTAATCAAGCTACCGCACTGTAGTGCTTTTTCTCACCGCAGACCCCGAGTTATCTCCACAACGTCACTCTTGATCGCGGGGTTGAGGGCTAAGCTGGAGCGGCTAGAAATATCGGCTTCCAAGCAGTATCAAGCAACCGTTGCGATTGGACCAGGCGGATCGGCTTCGCGGAGCTTAGCGTCTATATTTGAGCCTGACACTCCGTGAGAAACAGGCAAAGGACCGATTCAAGACTGAGACGTTTCTTCAAATACCTTAATTCGATTCTGAAGCTGCAGAGAATACACAAACCGCAAATATGTTTCTATCCTTCTTGTTCTCCTGGTACTCCCTCCTGGCGGTTCCAGTTCTTTACTATCTTCTTCCATACCTCCGCAATTGGTCTATCAGAGACATACCAGGCCCTTTCCCTGCGGCATGGACAAACCTCTGGTTGCTCGCTCAATGCCGACAAGGAAAGCGATATCTTGCCGTTGACGCCGCGCATAAGAAGTATGGCAAGCTGGTCCGTATCCAGCCCCATCATATCTCGGTTGCGGATGCGGATGCGATCCCGATCATATACGGGCACGGGAACGGTTTCTTAAAGAGGTACTATACGCTATACGCAGACTGAGGAAGTTCCTGACTTATGATTCAGCGAGTACTATGATGCCTTCGTCTCCATCCACCGCGGGCTCTTCAATACCCGTGATCGAGCTGAGCATACCCGGAAACGCAAGACTGTCGCCCATACCTTCAGCGCCAAGTCGGTTGGCCAGTTTGAGCAGTACATGCACCATAATCTAGAGGACCTTGTCCAGCAATGGGACCGCATGGCAGCGTCGGCGAAAGGCGGGTATGAGAACATGGATGCGTTGAACTGGTTCAACTACCTTGCTTTCGACATCATTGGTGACCTAGCATTTGGCGCTCCTTTTGGGATGCTGAAAGAAGGAAAGGATGTCGCAGAGGTTCGCTTGACGCCTAATTCGCCGCCAACTTTCGCTCCAGCTATCGAAGTGTTGAACCGGCGTGGCGAGGTATCTGGGTATGTCGACTGCCGTTTCTTTGATGAACCTATTTGCTAATTGAACTAGGACTATTGGATGTCTCCCTCAGATTAAGCCCTACGCTAAGAACTTCCCCGATCCGTTCTTTTCGCAAGGCATGAAGGCAATCGAAAATCTAGCTGGTATTGCAACGGCTCGTGTCAATTCCCGTTTGGCTGCTCCTGAAACCGATCGCGTCGATTTACTCGCCCGGCTTATGGAGGGTCGCGATGAAAAAGGTGATAAACTCGGCCGAGAAGAGTTGACTGCTGAAGCCCTCACCCAGCTCATTGCTGGTAGCGATACGACGAGCAACACGAGCTGTGCCCTACTGTACCACTGTCTGAAACACCCAGACGTAGTAAAGAAGCTCCAAGACGAGCTAGATCAGGCTATTCCAGATGTTGATACAGTTCCCTCCTTCGCCATGGTGAAGGATCTACCTTAGTACGTTCCTTCTAGATTTCATGTTTCATCTTACGATTCCATCATTACATTCGGCTAATCGTAGTAAACCAAACACAGTCTTGATGCCGTGATCAAAGAAGCAATGCGTATCCATTCAACTTCGTCCCTCGGCCTTCCTCGCCAGTTGCCCCCCGGGCCGGGCATCACCCTCTGCGGTCACCACTTCCCACAGTTCACCGTTCTTTCTGTACCCGCGTACACAATCCATCACAGCACCGCCATCTGGGGCGCAGACGCAGACGTTTACCGTCCAGACCGCTGGTTCACTGCCACCGATGCGCAAAAAGCAGCATTTATTCCGTTCAGCTACGGCCCGCGGGCCTGTGTGGGCCGCAACGTTGCGGAGATGGAACTGGCCCTTATTGTGTCAACAGTCTTCCGTCGATATGAATTTGAGCTGAGGCAGGGAGACTTGGAGACGCGAGAGGGATTCTTGAGGAAGCCGCTAGGCTTGCAAGTCGGGATGAGGCGACGCGAGGTGTAAGAGTGTTGTTATTAAGGGACTGGCTGATCAAGAAGAAATGATTTTGTATATATTAATCTACTATGTATCATTTCTAGCATCCTTTGACTATACAGACGATCCCTTCTTGCTTAATGTGCAGTCAAATCAGGCAAGGAGTGCCCGGATACAAAGAAATTAAGCGTTTGCCCTATTAGATTTGAAATTGGTCAGTAGAGCAGCAATTCTCATGTTCATTGCCAGTTTTCCGCCTCCAGCATTATAGACTTCTTAGGAAGGTCTATGGTTATCTGCATAAATAGATTCAATTCCGTCAGAGAAGAGACCGCGTTTAAGACAGTTCGGAATATCAATTATGGCCAATTTTGCCTCGCCGACATCACAACACCCAGTGATGGAAATGGACCGGAGCGAACTGGATGAGGCCTTCAATCCACGGGCGGTCCACCAGAAATCGCTGTGGAGCTCCAGGAGCGCCAGGAGCTCCACAATACGGCTGAGGGTTACCTAATATAGCTAGTAGCTATCTAGACGTAGTTTAGTCTAGGTAAGTTTTAAGTAAATCGCTTAAAGATACTTATATCCTACTACTAACCAGTAAAGTTATAGTTAAGTAACGGATAGAAAGGCTATGAGAGGGTATAGAGTAGGCATTTTAGTTAATCTAGAAGGTGATTATTATGTGGTCATCACGTGATTGCCACGTGACTAGATGTTTAAACCAATAAGAAGCGGAGAATCTTAGACCTAGGAAAGCATTGGGGCGCCAGGATCATCCACGATCTTCAATCAACGCGGTGCAAAACAAACCTTTTCTCGGGTACCTCCATCCAGTCCACATCCAAATGGCTCCAGTCCATTTCCATCACTGACAACACCGGCCTTGTCTCTTCGCTCTCTTCGCGCTCGCTGTCGTTCTGCAGCTGCCTCTTCTTCGGTCAGGCGTCGGAGTGTCGCGCCCCCATCGCCGTCTACTTTGACTCTGAGCGACTCTCCTGGTATAGGTGTGGTCTGTTTTCTGTTCCGCTCGCGTTCTGCTTCTTCTTCGGTCAAGCGTCTCAGCGTCACGCGACGCCTACTATTGTCTGTTTCGATTTCGACCATTCCTGGTGGAGTTGCAACTCTTCTCTTGCCACCGTTCCGCTCGTGTTCCGCTACCTCTTTTTCAGTCATGCGCCTCAATGTTACACTACCATCGTTGTCCGTTACCGTTCTTCTATCCCGCATTGGTGGAGACGCAACACTTTGATTAGTCTGTGTTATGGCGCCTTGGTATTCAGAGAGTGCGGTGTCGAGGCGCTTTATGACTTCCAACATGACAGGGTTGAGCATGCTATACGATTTCAGATTGAGGTTGTTACTGCGAGCCAGCACGTCAAGTTTCGCTCTCAAACAGTGAGTTGCAAGTTCCTTGACGCCAGGTTTGTCCTGGAGCTCCTAGGACGGCGTGGAAGCCACAATTTGGATGAGAGCTTGTGCAGATGAGCGGGCTCTGTTCAGCTCCTTTGGAAACTCGTATAATGCGCTGTTCAGCTCCTTGTCCAGCTCGTAAGATCCGTGGCTACCAGAGTGTTGCTGCGGCGGGAAAGGATTATATTCCCTATTTTGCCTCCCTAAGCGAGTTTTCACATCGTCTGGAGAGGATAGGGCGTTCCGTAAGGCTTTCCATGTAACCATGGAACTCGGTTTCAGTCTCTCAACAGTGGCGTGCGGCACAACCCCTCGGTGGAGCCGTTCGCCTTTTTGTCCCCACTCGCCCAGAGATGCCTCCAGGAGCGGGATGTCTGCAAAGATCAAGATTCTTTGATGGTTGTGATAGCACACTGCGTAATTCCTTACGTTGAAATTGGCACGTACTTCATATGGCTGCTGGGGACGAACCGGCACTATGTTTGGCTGCTGGGGACGAACTACCGTATTGAAAAGTGCTTGGACGAGATGGATTTGCTCCCACTCTGCAAGAGAGGTATACCTTGTCCGGCTAAATACTTCAACGAAAAGTTCGTTGCTTATCTGGAGGTCCTCAACCCTTCTAGATTTATGCAAAGCATAGAAGTTGCGCGCCTTTGTTTCTGGATCAGAGTTGCTTAGCAAGACATCCCTTGCGCGGTTTAATCATTGCTCTTTCGAGGCATTTGTCGGCGCGGAGAAAGGGTTCCTGGGGCTAACTGGTGGATAACGATAGGGCTCATAGCTCTCCGCTAGTCTCTGAGGTGCTGCAAATCCAGTTGGCTGTCTCCGCGATCTTCGAGGGTTCCCCAAATCTTCAACTGATTGTTCTACAGCTTGGCTGTTATCAGTGTCAACACAAGCACTATGCGGCCGCTCTCTCGGTTTGAGATTGTTGAATGAGTATGAACCGTATGTGTGCTCCTTGCCAGGTCTGGCAGGATCGGAGGCGGAGGCGGACTGTGATATCGAGGACGATGATATCCAAGTCGGTGTTGTACAAGGCGGCCAGGGCTTCGATATCAAGTTGTTGTCAGTATTGATATATTCCCCGGAGTGCTCCATCACGACGAGTGTCCTATCATGGCTCGCCGTAGTGAACTCGTCACTATTTTCGGGCCGAGGCCGTGCGGTTTGCGGATCCTTGATGCCAATTGCCATACCTGACAGCATACTATCGGGTGCTGCTCTGTCTATGGTGCTCCAGCAAGCGGAAGCTTCATTAAGCCATGTGGAATTCGGCTCGTTAGGGGCCTGCTTCTCCGAAGCGACAGCGAAGATAGATGAATTGGGTAGAGGCTCTGACCTAAAATGTGTTAGTCAGAGAAACTAAAACTCAAGATGAAATTTTTGTTGTATGGAAGTACCTTTCGAATTCTGTCGATGATCTGGGAGATGATGGTCTCAAAGACTCTAACCAAGGGCGTTCTTGGGCTATCGCGGCGGTTGGGCGATCCTTAGGCAGTGGAGCCATCAAGCTTTTGACGAAATCGCAACCCTCTCCGCTGATATCATGTGAAAGCATCATCTCAGCAGGAAACGCGGAGGTTCCCCTGATATATGCTCCCAACGACCTTGTGAACGGCGCCTGGCCCGTAAGAGCACGGAATACGATCTCGCCTAGTGCCCAGATGTCCACAGCTGTCGTATATTCGTCTCCGAATTCAAGTTCATTGGAGTCGAGAAGGCCATTTTGAACCAGTAATTCGGGCGCTAGGAACCCAGGAGTGCCGTTGAACGTTCTCAGGGCAGTAAGACCCTCTTCAGCCCGCTTTGAGATTCCGAAATCTCCAACTTTGACCCACCAGTCGGGGCCTTTTGATTTCACTAAGATATTCTTGCAAGGAGAATTAGGAGTCGGAGTCGGAGTAGAAGATGTTTCCACAAGGAACTTACAGATGGCTTCAGGTCACGGTGGGCGAAACCGTTGTCATGCATGAAGGATAGTCCCTCTAAAATTTGGAAGGTTATCTGCTGAACTTCTTTCTCTGGCAAAGGCGACGACAGATGACTTTGAAGATCCCCGTCTGGAAAATATTCCATAGCAATGAAGACACTATCGTCGTTTTCGTACCATCCTCACGACTTGACAAAGCAGAGTTCATACTATTGGTCTGGGTATTAGCGTTGCTAGATTGTCGTGGTAAGAATGTTGACCTTTTCATGGGAGAATTTGGCAATAGCCTCGAGCTCACGACTGTAATCAATCGCCTTTGAGCCGCGCTGAACCTTCCGGATCTCCTTGACTGCTCGAAACTTAGAATTCGTCTGCTCGGCCATGAGCTTTTCAAGCCACACTGTCCCGAAAGAGCCAGACCCAAGGCTTTCTCCGCGTTCCCATCGCTCCTCTCTTCTCACTTTCCGCTGGCGCGGTGTTTCTCCGGAGACGTAGAAGACATGCTGAGTGTACTTTGAGGAGAATCGAGTCTTCAGCCGGGAATCTCTCACGAGGTCTGAGACAGGTGGCATATTGAGCACGCGGATATCGTTTGATTCGGATATCTGGTTATGCTTTGGAAGCCATTGAAGCTAACACCGATTCGTGCGGATTTGTCGGCCTTATATCGCGAAGGCTGTTGAATGCCCTAAGAACCGATGGAAGGCAGATTGGGGGCATGAAGAATGAGTTATTATGAGACCAAAGCCTTGAACGGTTGAGACGCCAGCGCGTATGGAAGTTGAGGACTCCAGGAATGAAGAAGATCCGACTGGAAGGCTCAAGCGGAACCTAAAGGCTGAGGTCTCGAGGCTGAGGGCGCTTACGGCGGGGTCAGGTGATGAGGCTGCATAAATTATCTAGGATTGTGTAGCCAAGCCACGAATCAGTATGCAGGCTTGCGGGCAGTGCCAAAGTGGCGTTTTGGCGCCTCGGAACCATAAAGCTGTGCTGGTCCCCCAAACGTAGATTCATACCTCTACTGCATCTTTAAGAAACTGTCTCCGGAAAGCGAATTAGCCCTCTCCTCACTTTATACTGAAGGAGAAAAAGGACTATGATAGCATTTGATCTCTCAAGGCATTGATTTCTCAAACTGACATCGACTTTGTTTTCTGACCATCGAGCACGCGCGCAATTCAGCTCGTGCCTAGGTGTACGGCAGGATGGCCGGAGCGGAATTAGCTCTAGGCATAATAGCAACTGTTGACTTGGCCTTTCGGTACGTAGAATACTCTATTCAAATACGTCAGTTTGGGGCCAGATTCGAACAAAACTAATGCAACTCCGATTTCCCTAGATATGGCAAGCTCCTAGTCGACACCTATAAAACATTTAAAGGTGCGGAAGCGGATGTAGAAGAGCGGGTTCTGTCAGTGGAGGCACACTGGTACCGAACGAGGCAGCAAGTGGAGTTCCTCCAAAAGATATGGAGTACTCTGGATGATGAGTTCCAGAATATCCAAATCAGAACACTGCGCATATTGGTTGGCAAGTTAGAAGCGGCGGTTGCACAGATTGAAAGAGTGCAGAAGAAAAAGGACAAGGACGGTGAAACGCAGAACAAGACCGGAATACGAAAACTCAAGTATGTTCTTATCAAAGAGAGCTTGGGCAAAGCAATACAGGAATTTGAATCGTGGCAGAAGGTGTTCAACCCATCCTGGTTCTTGATAATGAAGGTCGCGAGTCCTGTCATTGATCAAGAACTAGAGGACGATAGAACTGAGGTCGGTTCGATGAAGACTGCAAGAGGCTTGAGAGACTCGTTGAAGAAAGAGCCGCAAATTGCGACGAGGATATTCCTCCCCGAAAATGGCCTTGTATTAGCTAATCGAACTCAAATCCCCTTCTCTACGGCTGAATTGATCCAACGAACGCCGACCAGCAAGCTCTCGATCCTCGACTCGGTTGCTGGCGATCCAGATGTCAACATAAACATCCTAAATAAAGATGTCAGAGACCTTGCTCGCAAGCTTTCGCGGGCAGATGCACTTACATTCGGCCTACTTGAATGCAAGGGTGTCGTGAAGGTCGTTGAGCCGACCAAGAAGAAGATCGTGTCTTTCGATTTCGTCTTTAACATCCCCGAGGGAATGCAGAACCCAAAGAGTTTGAGAGCCATTTTGCTGAAAGCAGACCAAGATCTTTCATTGAGCGCGCGCTTCAAGGTTGCTCAGCAACTAGCTACGTCCGTCAGCTTCATTCACACCTACGGATTCGTCCACAAAAGCATTCGCCCCGAAACAGTCTTGATATTCGGAAGCTCCAAATCTACCTTAGCAGCGTCGTTCCTCCTCGGTTTCGAGAGATTTCGGATGGCAGAAGGACGGACAATGCGCTTTGGAGACTGCGTTTGGTACAAGGACATCTACCGACATCCTCGCCGACAGGGCCTGAAGCCCGAAGATGAGTACATTATGCAGCACGACATCTACAGCCTAGGGGTTTGCCTGCTGGAAATCGGATTGTGGGACACATTCGTGGTATACCAAGATGAGGAGACGACCGATCCTGCTCCATCTCGTCTTCTCAGTGTTCTGCAGGATCAAGAGGAAGATGAGGTGAAGAAGGCTACTCTGGTGAAAGACGCGCTTGTAGAGCTTGCCACACAGATGTTGCCTAGTCGAATGGGAGACAAGTACACAGAAATAGTCGTCACATGTTTGACATGCCTAGACGAGACCAATGCAGACTTTGGCGATGATAGTGAGTTCGAGGATGAAGACGGCGTTACAATAGGAGTCAGGTATATTGAGAAGGTACGTGCTCTGCTTATCCTATTTGTTTGATTTTACGAGGTGACCACAATCGTACTGACCCGTCCAGATTCTGCTCCAACTCGAGTGCATATCAATCTGAAGTGCGCACTTAGCGTTGATGTGGTATCGTCATGTGAACCGAATCAACCATAAATATAGAGTAGAACTGATGTCTTGATGGGTAAAACTCTTACCATGCCGTGTCACTACATTGTAGACGCGTACTACGCTGTCCCTATGCTGCGACCTGTATCATCATGCTTAGTTTGGTACCTGGACGCAGAACATGTCAACAGCGTCGTCCATCGCAGATTGGGATAAAATGATGAAACGAAGTATTGTAGACATGGACCAAGCAACAAGCCGTAGTGAATAAGCCCAGCTCCGGATTAAGCCTAGCTCTGATATCCGCAGAGTGGCCTTAACACCCTCTCCCCCACCTTGCTCTTTCTCTCCTTCCTTCACTATGTCCACGATCGCACATGAAGTCTCCGCAACGCAAACTCTAGAAACCGACGCTCTCATCCACGGTCTATCCACCGTAGAAATCCGGGCACTTACCACAAAATGTCTTGAAGCACGTGAAATGGCCTACTGTATGTACCGCCGCATTTACCACCATTCGATAAGCCTACTAACACACCAACCACTAGGCCCGTACTCCCTCTTCCGCGTCGGCGCCGCCATCCTTCTCAAAACATCTTCCACTATCATATCCGGCGCCAATGTCGAGAATGCCTCCTATCCGGTCGGCACCTGCGCCGAGCGCGTAGCTATGGCCACTGCTGTAATCCAGGGCCATCGCCTTGGTAGCTTCAAGGCTGTCGCTGTAGCTACCGATATGGACGCCTTCTGTAGCCCCTGTGGCATGTGCCGGCAGTTTCTGCGAGAGTTCTGCGAGCTTGATATGCCGATATTCATGCACAATGCTAGTGGGGCGTATGAGGTCAAGACAATGGGAGAATTGCTGCCATTGAGCTTTGGACCAGATGCGTTACCGCCAAGGGAAGTGCTAGAGGCGCGGAGGGAAGAGAAACCGAAGACGGCATGAGGATTTGTGAAGGGATCGGTGTTAGATTCATGGCTAGAGGGACTAGAATCTTGGGTGATAAGCGTTGCTCGTGAATTGAAAGCGTTTTCGTTGGGTAATGCTTGATTAGAGGTTGGGTTATGAGTCTGGATACTTCTCTAGACTACGCAAGATTTCACAGTCAATAGAGAGGTCGAGATAGACCCGAGACAAGGGTGCATATGCAGTATCATTCCAATTGTCTCCATATCATTTCTCTTGTCTATCAAGCACCCTATCTCTATATCGGGACAGTCAATGGATTCATAACACTCGCTCCTCCATCAACTACCAAGTTGGCCCCAGTGATGTAACTACTGAAGCCACTAGCCAAGAACCCAGCCACCCTTCCCACCTCTTGCGGAAGACCGGCGCGTTCAAGTCCTACAATAGCCTTCTGCGCTTCAGGACCCTGTAAACTCGCTGGAGGAAGCTGAGAGCTCATACCGCGCATATCGAATCCCTTCAGGTCAACACCAATATCAATCTGGCCAGGCGAGATACAATTGATCCGTATTCCGGTTCCTTTCAGCACCGAAACACCAGCCCGTACAACTCCTAAAGCGGCGTGAGAGGACATCGTGAAGCAAGGACCCCAACATCCGCCGTATGTGCTCGCAACGGAGCCTACCACTACGATACTGCCGTACGCTTGATCCTTAGGTGCAGCATTGGGATAGTTGCCCTTTGGAGTTGTCTTGGCCATTGCCGGAGGTGCGTATTTGAGGGCGAAGAAGGGGGCCATGGAATTAGCTTCGAAGCACTTCCGGAGGTCCGATGGGGAGGTTTCGGCGATAGAAGGAGGGCCGAGAAGGCCAGAGGACGTGACCCATACGTCGAGTCTAATCGCGAAATTAGTCTTGGGTGGTATAGCAGAATTATGTTACATACCGTCCCCAAGAATTCAGAACATCATCGATCAAGCCCAGCGTGTCCTCTTCGCTGGTGATCTTGTATGGATAACCAATAACCTTTGTATTTGGGTATTCTTTGTTCACTTCTGCTGCCAATTGGGCGTATGGTTCATCGGGGGTCGAAGAGCAGGCGTAGATGCAGGCAGCCCCATGTGCTAGTAATTCAGGAGTCAGAACATAGCTTCAAAATTGATAAGCTTTACTAGAATTCTCCTAATCATACCTGCAAGCTCAGCAACGATTGCCTTTCCAACTGGCTGTGTTGCGCCTGTCACGACACATACGAATCCATACTGTACGTCAAAACGATTAGCACAGTTGCTCAGAAGCTCTCTCAAACACTTCTTCATCAAAGACCTTTCGGTCTTGAACCACCAGAAGAAGAACACTTACCAGCTTCCCATCAGCTCTATAGGGCGAGAAGTGATCCGAGTCCACATTCCCTTTTCCTTCAATGGCAATGCCGTCGCCATGTACGTTTTCCATAGTTATCAATCTGGCAGCGCGTTCCTGGCAAACAAAAGCTAACGAAACCAAGAGGAACAGTCATGTTGGAATTCTTTCTTGCGACCTGCAGGTCGCCTACGTGCAGGTGGTACCCTATTTAGCAGCGAGAATGAAATCCACGGGGCGCGCGGAGATGCATGACGCCAAAAGCAAGCAGCTTATCGTTCTTATCGCAAGGCGGGGAGTGCTGTATCGAGGATGGCCCATAAAATCTGGGCTAGCATAGGATCTCCGAGGCTTTCGCAGGGGACACTCAAAAGTTTGCTCAAGCAAGTTGGTCAGAGTCCAAAGGCTGGATAGCCAGGCTTAAAAATACAACCAGCCAAAAAATGCTCCAGGACGATATCTACAACTCCTCTTTGTAAACTTCTTCACTCCCAGCGTTCTCTTCTTCCTTCGTCTCCTCTCGCTCTGCTTCGTCACCATGTTGCTGGCCCTTATTCGAGTTTTGCGAGTAGGAGCCCTCCTCATCCTCGTCTTCTGCCTCAATAATGCCCCTGTACTCTCTTCCTCGCGGTGTATCCACCAGTTCAAGCCTCCATCCCTTTTTGCCTGCTAACTTTTGCAAATTTCTCTTCATCTTCTCAACATCTTTGGGATCATTGATGTTCAGCTTCTTCATCTCCTTTTCGTTCATCGTCTTCCCATCACTGCTAGCAACCGTGCCAATGTAAATGTCCTTGCCACCTCCCGCGACAATCGACTTCTCAATGACCTTTCCTTCAGAGCCAACTAGTCTCTTCGCGCCGACTTCGATGCCACCGATGGTAGGGCGCGGTGGTCTCTCCGGATCTTTTGCCTCTTGTTCTCTAGCTAACGCCATCAATTCCTCGGCAGCGTGAAGATCAGCTGCAATAGTACTCCACGCTGCGATATCTTCGCTAGCAATAACAGGCTGGCATTTGATAGCATTCGGCCGATTATCCTGTGGTGGAAGGAAGGCAACGTCGTTGCAGAGCTTGGGTGTATAGATGACCATCAGGTAGGAACAGGTTGCTATTTCTTTGATCATGCCAATACGGTCGGCAGACCCTTGGTTGCAGTGGAACTGCCAAAAATTAGCCATATAACGTGAGAGAGCGAACAAATATACTCACTTGTACTTCAATCTTGCGCTCTTTGCCAGTGAGATCACACTCCGTCCCACCGCCGAGTCTCTGCACCATGTACCTGGTGCTGCCTTTGGTCTCTAGCTTCGCCAGCTCCATAGATTTCTTCCCGTCATCTGGCTCTGCATCTAACGTCTTTCTAGAGCTTTTGCTCTCGCCACTAGTCTCGTCTACTCCCTTCTTCCCGCCCCTCCCTTTGCCCTTCGCGCCTGGGAACTTCCCTAGAATGAAGCTCTTGACATCCGGATCTTCCACCGGCGGGTAGATAGGGACACCTTTACTCGGTGGCAGAGAATGAAACTGCTTAACCTCATCCTTATAGCAAAAGCTGTAACTCCACCAGCCACTGAGGAAGTAAATGCAGTTCCCCTGCATCCCCTCAAGCAGCTCCCACCCACGGTCCGTCGCGCGCATCAACTCCTTCTCCTCTTCATCCTTGACCTGCTCCGGAGTGGCCGTTGTGTTCTGCTCCGGCGGCTCCACCACGGGTATGCTGCACAAGTAGCGCTGGCCATCTAAGACTACAGCCTCGTACGTTTCCTCGAGTTCCTCGAAATCTTGGTCGCCCTCATTGTGCGAGTTTCCAGTCGGTCGTTGTCCGGTAGATAGTTCCTGGGTCTCTTGTGAATCGGGGGCTGCGGAGGGAGCTGGGCGCGAGGCGGCGTGGGCAAGGCGCGATGATGCGAATTCTTCCGTCACGAAGGAATCGGGGAAGACGACTTCATACTGGAAAGAGGTGAGGGTCAGTCATTGGCGCTATGGGAGTGCGTGGGCAAGCATACCTGCGGGAAAGCCAAGAGGTCGTCAAAGACGCTGAAGGCGTGCGGAGAGGCGAGGACGAGTCTTAGGAACGCGGGGAGCGCCCAGAAGCCCCTCATTGCTATCGCATTGGGTATCTGAGTAATTCAAACGGCAGAGGGTAGTAGAGGTGGCGTGGGTGGAGTGCGCAGCTTGAGGTAGGGTCCTTGGAGACAGATATGTCAAGTCCGCAAGCAAGCTGTCAAGAGCGACCAGGATGAGCCTTCTTGGAATTTACCCCCGAGCTCCAAGTGTCAATATACTGGACTATGAATATCGAAACCCTAGGGATCTGTCCATATACTCTCTAGAAACTTCAAATATGAATTGATGGCAAAGCACTACATTCTTCCGTCCATCCATGAGAAGCTGCTCTCAGTTCACTGCCTATGTTACTAGATGTGTAATCTTGTGTTTTGTATCCACGACATATCAGATTCACTACAAGAGGCCGAGCATGTGGAGAGTGTGATTGATTAGGGGTATCTAAGCCTTCAACGGTCCATAAAACAGCCTCGACCAGCCTCTCAATGTGCCAGCACCACAGGCTTGCCCTTCTCCCAGCCATCCAGACTCTCCTTGATGTTGACCCAATATCTCAGCCGCACCGCCTCACTCTTCGCTAACTCGATGTCGTCTTTCTCAAAAGCGCCCTCGAGCACTTTTGCGCTATTCTTGATCCTGACATCGTTCTCTTCCTTCATCTCTTCCAACTCCGCTTCGTCCTCAGCCTCCTCGATCCGCTCTCGCGCATCTAGAACCTCCATCAACAGCTCTGCATCCTCCACCTTCGCCGTCTCATCCTCATGGATATCAATTCCTCTCAACGAAAGCAGATATTGCGCGCGGAGCAGTGGCGACTGCAGAGTCTTATAAGCCTCATTGATGCGAGCGGAAAGCGCTTGGGCCTTGTTTTTGTGCTCCGCTGGGTGCAGATCAGGATGCGCACGCGCTTGTAGCTGTAGGAATTCCTTGCGTAGTGACGGTAGGTCGACTGCGAAGCGTCCATGTGGTGGCGGGCCGGAAGGTAGGGATTGCGGAAAGAGGTGGTAATGGGTGTGCGACTTTAGAGGCTCTTCTCTTAGGTTGTGCAGGTTCGTCGTGAAGGTCCTTCGTCGTGAGCTCGACTGTGGTATGGAAGTGCGTGAGCTATGAACATTGCGTTGGAGGGCGCAGAGTCCTGCGACTTGGGATGCAGGCCGTGATGCGAGGGAGGAGTCTGACGCGACGGCTGCGCGCAGCCAAGAAAGTGTTGCTGGAGAGATGGATCGCATGGTTTTCTAGAGTCCTAGAGGTTCGTAAAGGCTGTGGTAATAGGAGAGTGGGGAATGAGGGGAGGTTTGAAGAAAATGTGAAGCGCGGACATCGCGGAGACCGATACCGATGTCGCCCCCAAAGTTGAACAGATGAACATGATTACATCATCGGCACGTGATATGTCACATCGATAGAGAAGGTCTGCTATTCGTATTGCCTGACGTCCATATTGAAACATTACCATCAAAAGACCTCATATTTCTACACAGCACCCTGAGCAGCACTATGCGCTTCGAACGGTTACGGAAGTTTATAGCCTTTGGATTCTACCTCGTCGTTATTCACGGCACTTTTTTGCTGAGTGCGTAGAGTACACCCTTAATACCCTCACCTGGTAAAGTGCTGTATCTCTAAAGTGTCTAATACTCGCACTGCCATCTGTGCCATTTTGTCATCCTCTTTTGCCCCAAATTAGTTAGCCTTGATAGCGAGATCACTCAAATGTATTGCCCAGGATGAACATCGCGAAATTCTAATTTAGACTCGAACAGACCGAATGGTATAGTACAGATGGGAATACAAGCCGTGGTATCAAGGATGTGTTCGATAGTAATGAGCCTCAATGGCTAAACCACGGCCCAAATCTACATGTAGCATGAGAAAGACATTAACCCGAAACCCGATGAATTCTTGACGAGGCTATGAATTCCAAACAAGAGTACAGACTTATCGTCAAGAGCCTGTGCATGCTCATCCGAGTACTGCTCGAGATGCCTCACCGTACTTGCGAGTTGTGACCCGACTGGCCCAACACCTCAAACTCTTGACCTAGAAGGTGCCCTCTACCATCCAAACTGGATCACGGACTACGGTTGTTGGCATCCTGGACCCTCTTCTCAAAGTCTCGGAGCAAATCGTCCAGGACTAAAATCTCTTTCTCAACTTCCTTTTTGTACCCAGTTATCGCTGGGTGCATACGCTTGCCCGGGGAAGCTGTCAAATTAGAGTCCTTCTCCCAAGCTTTCTGCAAAGCATTCCGCAGGTAACCTGCGCTGTATCTTGGACTATGTAGTGCGGGATTTGAGAGGTGCTCTTGGTGCGGTAGCCATTCATGGGATTCGGCTTGGAGTTGTCGAATATTTCTCTTAAGGTTCGCTATCAACCAATCGAGCCTGCTGATCTCCATGTAGACGTGACGATGAAGAGCTTCCAACACTCTGAGCTGTCGAGCCTTGGTCTCTTTCATTTCCGTTCCTTCCTGTTCTGTGTAGAACATGTACTCTTTCTTTGCAATCTCGAGCCACAGGTACTCGGCCTCAACAACAAGCGTCTTTTTCAGTTGCTCGAGTGATTGGATACAATCTCGAAGTCCACTTTCCTTCCCTTCCCAAGCATAGTCTATCAAAGTTTCGCCTGATTCGCCGACGAAAAAGGGGCTGATGCCTGGACCAAAGATTTGATCGTGGGCACCCGGAGTGCGTATCATGGGTGGTACGACTGCGTCTAAGCCTTCCGGGTCAACTATCGGCCCCGCATCGTCAGGCGTCGATTCATCACCTGGAAACCGACGGTGCAGCGCAAGTGATTTTTCTATCTTTGCCCTCAATGCCGGCAGCGTTCGCTTTTCCCACGCATCCCTATACTCCTTTCCGAAGTATGCATGGGCTAGAAAGAACCCTGACAACCCCCCGATCGTGGCTAGGCTAACATAACGTCTCCAGCCCGTGATGTTTGCAAAAGGCCGTTTGAAGCTGGCGGCCACGAGTCCAGAAATGACCCCTGTCATAAAGAAGTCATCCGTAGTCGTCTTTCCGTTGAAGTCCAATATCGGAGGCCGGATGGGTTCGATTCCTTCCTTGACTAGAGTGGGCCGGATGCACACTTCATCGTCTAGTATTTCGACAGCCACCAAGAAAGCAAGGGTTGGCAGTGCTAAGGAGCCAACATTCCGAAGATAGTGGCCTGGCAATGCTCTTCGTCGCAGCAGTTGGTATCCGGAAAGAATGCCAGCACCTGCAACACTCAAGGTAGGTACATTACTTGTGGTAGCCCCATTTGCGGGAAGAGGATGCGGTTCCCTTGGTGATATGGGATGCTGTCCTGCGCCTGCTCTGAATTAGCCACGATCTACAGTCTGTTGCCGTACGGAGTGAACTTTTCCGATACCTACCCAGCCGTGCGAAAAGGCGCGTCATCGTAGCAACCGACGCGTGAAGGAACAGTTTGCGCGCTTGCAATGCTAATTGAGAAGGCTACGGCATCGAGGAGCGATTGAGGAGGTCTGGTGGACTAGGGAAGAGACGAGATGCGGGCTTTAGGAGGTGATGTTGAGAACGAATGTTGCACCGCAGCGACCGGGGTTGCTTTGGATATTGGCGACGCGTAAAGTGCTAATCAGGCACAAATCTACCACAAATATCCAATCCGACTAGAGAAACCTAGATTTTTGAATTGAATATCAAAACATAGAAGACTTTGTGTCCAATTTTAGCTATCACAAAGTCTATTTCGAGCCAGCTGCCTTTGCTAATATTGCATAATTCGTTTTTATGTATAAATGCGGGGTGGGCAGTTTACAAGGTCCCGAGTGACATCACAAAGGTCAACACTAACACTAACGTTAACTCCAGCCCTTCGCTCTCCCTTCCAAGTCTACAAATAAAACAACATGAACTACCTAAGGAACATGGTTACTCTTACTCCCTTTGCCCCCGAATCCACCCGTCCTGAGCCAATTGAAGGGCCCGCCTTACCCTGGAACCCCTCGCCCAGCGACACTATCCTTGTGCGCTCGTACCTAGTCCACCTCAAGCTCCCCACCGAGCTCGCCCTCACCATCATTGATTACGCTCAATACTATCCCATTGTGCGCGGTCATAGAGACGAAGAGTTGAAGGTTGTAGCGAGTAACTACAAGGGGAATAGCGCAGCGGCACTCTACGTGGTGTCGGAACCAATCCCAGCAATCGAAAACGGCGAGCGGATCAAGCGTAAGACTGTGAAGTTCAAAGTACGAAGCCGTGATCAAGGTTGGGGTGGAGAGCATGGATGCCCAGGTGAGTCAACATGTAAAATCGTATTTGCGGCCTTGAATTCATATCATAATTCTATCTACCCTTCGTTTTCCCATATATTATATCTCTTTATGTTAGTCCCTACCACGTGAATTTCATCGAGCAAGAACTCTATCCTATTAACTTACTATGCCACTTCAGGCACATACAACGGCTCCTTCACCTGGTTCGAAGCCAGCATCCTACGTCCCTCCGGTAGCGCGAAAGTCACTTTCATCCCTCTCAATATGATCATAAGCCCTCGCCCGACAAGCAGCAGCCTCGAACGCTACCATGTCTCCCTCGCCGCACCCTCAAACACTCCTAACGACCCTGTCTGGCACATTCAGCGCAACATGTGCGCCTCACCACAAGAACGCACTTACGAAGTGGAGTGGCGAGATGGCTCCACTTTTGATCCCTTACCCGGAAGCGGCGACGGCCAAGGATTCTGCGAGACGCTGCAGCCCGGAGACCGGATCGCTATCTGGGCGCGAGCGCTGTATCCAGGATGGGAGAATCATGTGAAGGAGGTCGGCGTGGAGGTCTTGTTGGAGATTGATTAGGAAAGCTAGTAACAAACACGTGGTGCTCAGACTGCTACAATATGCACTCGAAGTACTCTGAAAGAAGTGGATGTTCAGGGAGTCATTTACTAGAAAAGGAAGTCAAGAATTCGGGAACACGGGGAACGGACTACCACTATAGCAAATACCCACGCTGCGCTGCGCCGCAATTAACCTTCCAAGGCCAATTTATTCTATAGCTCACACCGGAAGTCCCTCGGACATTTCCCCTACTCCGTGTGCACACAACATAAACCCGTTCCACGCAACACGAGTCAGCACAGACCGCCCTAAAAGTACCAAAACAGGCTGCTCTGATCAAGTATTACCCTACTCGGGTCTCCGCTACGGGGGTCGCACTAACTCGATCTACCAAATAACGCTTACTAGAGAGTCCCACCAACACTATTTGCGTAACATTAAGCACTCATTACGCGACTACTTCCTCCCGTCTCACCGTCAATCCCTGAAAACCAGTGGGTCCATACCTAGGAAGATTCCAGATCCTCCCCGCTATCCTTCACCGGCACCCCGGTGAGGCCTCCAACCTCGCCGACCAAGCTGGATCGCAGCCGGGATGCAAAGACGGACCATTATGCGATGCGACAATCCGCCAAATAAAACTGGAGCTAAAACCAACCTGAAATACGACTCGCCTATCCGTATCCGAAAGCAGGAAATGGCGCGCAGAGAGTCAGACAAAAAAAAAGCCTGTAGATAACGCACGCACCCAGCCACCAATACAACCATGTGCCAGTACAACCCAATCGTCCAGCAATAATCCCTGCACCACACTATAAAACGAGCGATGCCTTCCTTCAGCCATCGCTAGAAAAACACTCGGAGTACCGCATCCCATTAGCGGCGCAGATCGAGACCGGTGAAACGGAACCCATGTATGGGTGGGTAATCGCCGCACCCCTGGCCACACTTATCGCAATCCGACCTTCATTTCCAGCTACTGTTTCTCGTTAGCAAGCTAACGACAAATCAGCACAATTTCCTTTTTTCGTCTCGGCAAATCGGTGACTCGGTAGATTTGTGCTTAGTGAAAAAGCCAAGGCCCGAGCTTCAGCCGTATTATAGGCTGTTATTACTGCTTCGCGCCTAGCTGCGAAACGCCGCTCGCTGTCTCAGCTGGATTCGGCGTTGAGCTAGGGCTCGATGGGGGAACTAGTAATGCAAAGCCAATAGATCCTCGCTTCTTATGTAAAGCGTTAAGGGTCTATTACATCACGGTTTCAGGGAGAGAAATGTAGTTGACACGTGTGAGGAATGCAAATCGGTTTCATTGTGCTGTTTTAGCGATGCCGACTAATTACGAGTTTGTGTGAGAGTGTTTGCGTATAGCGGTCTAATAACTTCTAGGAGGATGATTGAGAGGGTATCTGGTATAGAAGAAAAAAACATGCAGGATTTCCCTAGGCGTCTAAGCCAGCCAGCAGCTAGACGTATGCTTCGCTGCATGAATGCAAGAATTTGAGATCAGTTGCTCACCCCATAACAAGGGGAATGAACCATAAATGCCATGCCCGCCAAAACGCCTCATCAGTCAACTAACGCCGCTCAAAATGTGCCCGTCTTTGGTTACTCGGAGTGCATACCAAAGGAAAATGTAAGAAGAACTCGCTAAATGTCATGGCTTTGCTCCAATCTGTGGTTTTTGCACCGACTTTTCGAGCACTCACGCCGTCAACTTCACCTCACCCCCCTTCGCGGTGTCTTGATCAGAGAGATACATCCGATCCTGCGTGTTCCCTCTCCTCCGTCGCGTGACCATCGGCTCATTCTCCTTCGCGTATTCAGCGACAGACACGTCACCGCGGTCGACTGCTTTCCGAGGCGAGGAGCGCACGGCGGCTGCTTCGAGGGTGTTGCCGCGGCGGCGTCGGCCCTCAGCTGCTGTGGCTGTAAGAAGCTGGGCGGGCTCAGGTTGGGGAGTTGGAGGGGCGGCAGCTTTAGCAGCACGCTCGGAGGTGGTGAGATAGTCCTGCCTTTGGTTCTCAACACTCATGCGGTCCTTGTCTGCGCTGTCAGGCCCAGGAGTGCGCTGTTGCTCTTGCGACTCCGTTGCTTGTGAGTCCGGGACCCGCTCTACCGTCTGCTCCCGGGTTTGAATTTGCACAGGCGACTTGGACTGCTCGCCCTTCACTGTCTCGCCACGACTCGGCGATCGCGAATCCACTCCGACCTCGCGCATCTCAACATCGCCGTCTCCGCTAGAACCTGCACTAGTCACGGGGCTGACATCGCTGCTCGCGGCTCTACTCTCTCCCTCAATCGTCAGCGTGATCTGTTGCCCCCTCGCCGCCGCAGCGCCCGCGTTCGCCAGGGCCGCAGAGTCAAAAATCTGCTTTGCGTAGTCGTGTCCGCGTCTCGCCTCGTCCAGCCCCTCTGGGAACATCCGCCGCATGATCCTCTGGTGCTTGTGCTGAGACGCAGGACCCGCATCCTCGCCGCCTTCCATCGGGCTCGGTGACTCGTCGCCTGCACCAGTCGAGTAATACAAGCCAGACGTCGGCGTATATTCACGTCCGCTCCCCTTCTGTTCTTCCTTGCGCGCGTGCACCTTGCGGAGGTTGGCGGCCGAGGATTGCGACCGCATATCTGGGCGACCGTCTTTGCGGATGAGGATGCCGTCGGAATTGCGAATGGGCTTCGTACGCGTCTTCTTCGTGTGCGAGTACGGGTCTTGGCCGACGAGATTGATGCCCGGGCCCGGCGTAACACCTTGCATACCCATACTGACGGAACGGCCGCTAGAGCTAGTAGGACGAGAGGTTCTGGCCGCTGAGGCATTGCCGCCGCCGCCAGAGCCCCGTCGTACGATATCACGACCGTGTTTGTGTTCGCCGGGCATGAAGTAGCCGTTTGGGTTGGTTTGCGAGTTGACTCCGCTCCAGTCCTCCTTTTCCCATTCGGGCGTACCCAGCTCGGCGTCCACGACAGCGGGCGCGCTCTTTCGCGGGCGGCCACCCCGGCTGCCAGGACCACCGCCACGGCCTCTCCCTCCACGGGCTGGTCGGTGGTGTTCCATTGGTATGCGCTGCGACTCTGGGCGCCAGCTGTGGTCTGGCGGGCCGTCCTGGGTGTTGTAGGGGATGAAGTTAGAGGACACAATGGAGGCCGCCTCGCTTAAAGACTCACGTGATTGGCTTTGGGACTGCGGAAGCGACTGCGCCTGTGGGAGCGTTCGCGAATCGGTGTCCGAAGTGTCCATGTGGTCGTACTGGATCTGTTGGTGTGGCGACCGGAGCGGTGTTTGGTTCGGCTCGTACGCCATGCGAGGTTCAATCGGTGCCAGCTTCGGGCGTTTGGGCGATCCGATGGGCTGACCCACGATCTCGTGTGGCCCTTCCGGCCCGTTTGGGTGACCGCGCTTCGTGTTGGAATTGACCGATACCCACCCGGTCTGCTGCTTGTCTGCCTCGCCATGTTGGGAGCTGATAGGCGTCATGTGGCTCGGGGCTGGTGTTTGATGAGCTGGAGAGTGATGAGACGGAGTTTGATGAGATGGGGTTTGGTGAGTTGGGCCTTGGTGAGATGGGATTTGATGGGCTGGCCCATGGTGGGATGGAGTCTGATGTGCTGGGCCCTGATGGGATGGCGTCTGATGGGCTGGACTCTGGTGGGCCGGACCTTGCGGGCCTTGATGATACAACTGATTCGATCTTTGCGCCTGGAGATTAGGATGAGTTGGCTGGCTGAGAAGGGGTACGTTGGGCGGTGCGTTATGTGGGAAGCTTGGGAGCTGCTGCATCGAGTTCTTCTGCGGAGCCGAGTTTTGCATTGGGTTCGACATGGTATGCGAGCTCGCAACCGAGCTTGGTACATTACTCGGCAGAACATGAGGCGTGTGGTGAGGCGTATGATGAGGGGTGTGGTGGGACGAACTCGACGAAGGCTCGCGTGGAGACGGGAATGCGTGCGCGTTGGCAGGAGGAATCGCACCACCCTCCATGCGTGAAACTTTACCCTTCAATATCTCAGTCGTCATCCTCAGATGCTCGATATCGCTCGCCTTATCGCGGATTTCCTTGATGTTGTGCGCCATCATCTCAAGTGCTGAGTCCTGCGCCGACATAGGCTGTGACCGGGCATTCATATCTCGAACAATGTTCGACAGCGTGTCGTGCATTCCCCGAAGTGCGTCGTCTACTCGCTTGATTTCAGAGCGCTGGTAGGTCGCCTGAGCCTCAACATGCCGCCGCATACTGTCTTCAAGGGCCTCGAACTGGCGTCGCATGCCCTCTTCCAGGCGATGGAATTGCTGCTGCTGGTTTGACAGGCTTGCCGAGTTCTGGCTGACCTGTGCCTGGACCCGGGACAGGCTCTCAAACTTGACTTCTGAAGCTGGAGGATAGACCCGGCCATTAACCTGGTGGGGCGTCGCGGGAGTGCTGGGAACTACGGGAGGGGTTGGGAAATCGCGTGACCGGTCTGCGAGGGTTGGTTTGGAGTCCCAAGGCGGTGGCCGTGGGAAAGGAATCGACGGAGAGTGTTGATGAGGCGCTGCGGGCTGCTGAACAGGCGGTGCCTGAGTGGCGATGGCGGGCTTCACGGGGGCATGCGATGGCGGCGGCGCTGGCGACTGGGCGTGATTAGGCTCAACACGGCGGACCGGGTGTTGCGATGGAGGGTGGCCCGGCGGTGCTGCTTCGCCCTCCATGGCTGGCAGAAGCGACATTTCCTCTTTCAGATAGACGTGGTGATGGGCGTCAGGGACGGAGGCAAGGCGTGGTTCGACGGGTTCCCAATGGCCGGCTACTTCGCATTTCAATTGGATTTTGGAGAGCTTGAAGAAGTCGCGGTCGCTGCGGGGGTCAGCATATCTTCCAGGAGGATCGAGAAATGCAGTCTGCTAAAGAAACAAAATGACGCAGGCTTCTAGATAGAACAGAAAAACGAAAGAGATCTAGCAGGGGCTACATGAGGAAGAGAGGCGAAGCAAAGACTCAAAGGAGCGAAGGCGCATCCATAGAGCTACACGGAGGAGTGGTGGAGTGAGGCTAAAGGAGTGAAGGCGCTTCCACACATCCATAGAGCATCCAAAGCATCCACCACCTGCGAGGATCCGCACGACATGCAGACCCCGGCTCTATGGCGGTGGAAACAGAGCAAGCCAGAGTTACAGAGACCGAAACAGCTACGTACCGGAATGCGTCTTTGTCTCGCGGGGCGTCAGTGACGAGAAAGCCAAGACTCTCTTCGCAGTTGGGGCAGAGCAGCGGACGGATGTTGCTGGGAGGGTCAGTAACTTTGTACGCTACTTGGGAGCACCGAGGGGGGCGGCGCGAATAGATAAATGCAGCTGGCGTATAGTGTGGAGATTATTTGTCCAAGGTTAAGAAAAGCAGCTAGCGCGCCAAAATTAAATAGCACTTGCGAGGAGCGCTGATTGGGGGGGACTCGGCCGGGATAAGGGAAAATTGCGACCAAAGCTCACCATCCATTTAAAGCCGTGCCAGCCTTCGCAGCCGACGCCCTGTCCCCCTCGAGCAGCCGGCTGCTGTACGACCCCAGCAGCAGCGGCAGATAGTAGTTGCTGGTGACCTGCCGGAAGGCGTTATAGAACTCGCCCACCGGCGCTTCACATTTCTTGCAGAAGCCGGCGGTTGACTCGTCGTCCTGCGAGCTGGAGATACTGCTCCTGCTAGAGGCTGCTGTGGGCCGATCGTTGTCTAGACGGACGCCGCCAGCTGAGGCGTGGTGCTCGTCTTGCACCATCGGCGTGTCACTGATACGAGATCGCTTGCGAGTGGCGGCCATCTGGGGAGGGCGCAAGAAAATTTTAGTGACGGTAACCCCAGTGGCAAGCCCAGGCTCACTAAGAGCAAGTAATCAAAGCAGTCAGTCGCGTGCTGGGGTGCTAAAGCCTGATGCAAATAGAAAAGGCAAAAGGCACGTCCGGGGGTCCTAGTGCTAATTTGGATGGAGAAACGCTGACGCAGCGCAGGCCGCAGATATAACGTCGCTGGCCGCGCCCGGAAGGGTAGGATGTGCGTCAAGTGGCCGCGAGGTGAGCGCTGAGTGGTGAGCAGAAGGGGTGAAGCAGGATGAAACGGACAAACAATGCGCTTGGCTGCTTTCTGCTTGCCTGCTTGGAACTTGGAAAGTGGGATGCTTGGAGAGTTGACAGTTGCTGGGGCCTTTGATAAGTGGAGTGCGTGGAGGATTGGCAGTGCAGTGCTTGGACAGTGGCCTCTCGACGAGAATGGTGAATAGATCGCCGTCCTGGAGCCAAACCGGGGCAATACGCGATGTATGACGAATAGACGGTAATAGGCGCAAGAGGGACGGGTGTAGGAACGAATGTAGCAACGGGCGTAGGGGGTAACAGTAGAAGTGCAGGAAGTCCGAGCTGGTGGATGCTCCGGTCACACAGCTCGCAAAGGATCGCAGATTTAGTAAAAGTTAGAAGACAACGCGAGTGGTTTAAGTTTAGGACAGCCGGCACAGACCCATGGACGCCCTTTACCCAGACCGGGGCTAGCAATAGATGCAATGATATGCAGGCCTGTCATTTTGCCCCCTGGCCGCCATGGGCGCCCAGCTCGCCGTCTATTACGAAGCCTGTACGAAGCGTACAGTAAAGCCTCGGTATAGACTAATAGGCGCCCGAGGCTAGGGTCGTATCACTGTATAGAATGTATCGTCGTATTAACGGTCATGTGCTGCTGCTTGGTAAGCGAGGCTATCCCGAAGCAGCCCCGCTATGGGGCGTTTTGGGTGCTATGGCGCGCTCTCATACAAGATGCAGCTCGGTTAGTATGATATTGTATGAGAGGGGCTTAGTGATACCATATTAAGCAGAGAGGACAGTCCGGCGACACGTATCACTGTATAGAAAGTATCACAGGTATACGCCACTATCACTATATGGAGTTTTACTGTAGCCGGAACTCTGTAAAGGCTTTACAGTTACATCCTGCGAAGTGCCTACTCCGTACGCTCGTAGCGCCGGCCGACTCACGCCCTACTCGCAGTGACTGCCCAAAACAAGCTCATTCAGGCGTCCCAAGGTTGTCTTCCTAGTCTCCATCTATTCGTTCTCTCGTTCCTCGTTCCGTCGTCCAACCTATCATATCCAAAATTAACACCTAGACACTCGCCTGTACAGCGGAGTACACGCTCAATGCCACGCTGAAGTCCAGCTGGAACCGCCTGAGACGAGACCCGCGATCCGAGACTGCTGCCAAGCTGGCAAAGCGCCTAACATCGACAGCAATCCTGAAAGGACTCTGAAAGGGCCTTGGACAATACTGGGGCCCTGGCTCGCGATCCGTACAGCGATAACTAGCTGCCCATCCGACCCCTAGCTACATGCAGTAAAAATTAACTGTGCCACGACGACAGCAAATCAGCAGCCGGCGTTAAAGTCAAATACGGCGACTCACGCCCGTCATCACTCCTGTCAATCCGTCTCGCACGCAGGCATTATTGCCGCGACGTAATAGGGAACTGCTCGCCACCAACACTGTCCTCATTCTCTAACCTCAGCGCCCCACCGCATCCCATCACCGAGCCAGCAAATGGCCGCTCTCGACGCGCTGCCACAGCTGCTGTGCCGTAATCGCTCCGTAGAAGCCAGGAGAATCTTCAGCAGTCCAGCTGGACAGCTCAGGCAAAAGCAACGCCCTCCCTGAGCGCCAGCCAATCGCTTGCGCCAGGCCCGATGCGGAGCGCCTATTGCGGCGTAATCCCCTGCAATAGATTGGCCCGACATCATCAATGCAAGGAGATGCGCCGCAGGGATCTGGCATATAACAGTTTCACAATCTGGAGTCACGGCAATTGCTGCATGCCCGCATCTATTCGTGATTGCATGCCCGCGTTTCACTCGCTGGTCACCTCTCCAAGCGCTGTCCGAGTGAATTGCCTCGAATACAATACAGCTTCTGTACAGAGCGCCTAACCTTCATATGGCCGGCGATCCTCTGTGGCTATATGGGCCTGACGTGCATCTTTGAAACACTGTCGCACATGCGCCCCGAGTTGGTCCCTGTGCCACCGACACACAAATACTCCGTTCACTTCACGACGACGAACCCAATGCCGTCGCGCGCCTGCCAGCACGCCTTGCGCAGCGCCTGTTCTTCCCTATCCGTCCACTTGACGCTGAGCTGGTCCCATTTCTTGATCTGATACTCCTTGCGATATTGCTGCTGCATCGCCTGCAACCGCGCCGTCTCCCGCGGGTCGCCTGTGCCGCTATAGACCATGAATGCTGTGCAAGGTGGCAGTGACTCGAAGATCGCAGCAATATCACCAACCGTTTTGGCGACTGCCTCGTAAAGCGCTGGCCCACTGGCCTCGCCCGCTGCGTCCTTAACGCCTGACGATGACACCATAGCATTATCCCGGAGTTCCGCATTGTCGTCCGTCTTGCTCCTGGTCCACCATCCTCGCTTAGCCTCAAGTTCGCGCAGTCGTCCCCAGACAAAGTCTACACCGCCGGCAGGAGCTTCGTCAAGGTCTTGTCCCTCTATAGCTCTCTTAATCCCTGCCACTACATCAGCATCATTTTCGCAGCCAATCGCCACGCGTGCGAGGGCTCCATAGCCGCGTGATGGATCGCCCCAATCAACTACCGCCCCCGACCTGAACTCTTCGCCATTCGCCTGGAGATGATGCGGTCTCGGAGCCCTGCCCAGCCTCTTAAAGATCGACTCTGTGGTAGCTTCGCTAGTGCCCCATTTCGGTCCTTTCTCGCACTTCTGTCTGACAAGGTCAAGACAAGCACGTGCGTCCTCGTTGCTGTCGTGTCCAGTCTGGCCGTGGTTCTTCTGGATCTCCCGAGAAAGGTACTTCTGCGACAGCCATTTCAGGGATTGCTTGAACGGTGGCCCGCGTGCATGGGGGTAGATGATCGAAGTGTCGACGATAAAGGGATGAGTCATCTTTAGTGCATTCATATCCGAGTTGAGAGAATGACCGACGAGGATAGTACGGGGGGTGATTAGCTCCAAAAGACGCGCCTGTATATCAGATAGACTAGTGGTGACGTTTTGCAGTAGTTCTTGCGTAATTCCAGAATATCTAAGCGGCGTCAGCATCGAGTCAGTCAGCGCGGGGCCTAAAATACTCACGCCGTAAGGTAATCAGTTATTTGTGATGCCGGCTTGACCAATTCGTCCATGATTATAGCTCCATCCCATGAAACCAAGCTGATGCGCGTAAGCTCTGTGCCTTCTTCGGTTCTGCACATCTCGCAGTCCATTGTGATTACATTTCTCCCCGCGGTGATGCTTCCACTTTCAATCTCCTTCTCCGGTACTTCTCCGTCTTCTAATCGCGACACATTTGTGTCGACCCACCCATGATCAGCAGATTGTTTTGCAGCCTTCCTCTTCGCAAGCGCATCCGCCTGCCGTTCTCCAGTTGTAAACCATGCGGGGTGAATGACATACTCGTTTTCTTGCAGTTCTGGGAGACTCGCAACATACTCTGTAATAGCGGTGCGTTCGTTCTTCCAGACCTTATTGTTTTGAGGAATCGGACCCTTGTGCCGCTTGTCTTTCTTCATCAGCTTTTCCTCTGGTGTTAATGGAATGGATGCCGATAGCATGGCTTGCATTGGAGAATGTATGCGCATTGTCTTCTCATCCCCAGGAGTTCTAACGGGCCAGATGTGAGGAAACATAGCCGCGAGTGGCTTCAGTGGTTCTGGAAGTTGTTCAGATTTGAGCTTGACTGGGTAGTAATCATCTGGCGATATGTGAAGTCGCTTCTGCGGCACGTCGGGCTGGTGTTTCCCGGAGCTCTTGCTCCCTGTGCTGTGCTCGGCAGACTCAGACTTGGCACCATCTTCGAAAGATTCAAGTGCTAGTTGGGGAGACTCGAGAGGTATCTTGCCATCAAACATAGCAGCCTCCAAGCCAGGCACCATCAGCACGACAACCTTCTTAACCGCATGATGATGCTGACATGAAATCCATTGAGGGGCAGGTCCATCATCAGCAAGTAGATACAACGCTAAAGTTTGCAAGTCGCTGATCCGTACACGATTCTGAATTCGAGCATGCGACGAGTGGGTTATGGCAGGGTAGGATCCCTTGCTGGACTTCGCCCTCTTCTCCGGGCGTACAGGGCGTCCATTCTTGCCGATTTTTTGCCATCCATCTTCCTCTCCATTTTCTTGGTTGACAGCGTCCGAGTCTGGCGATGTGGCGTTGGATCCCTTGAGCATCGCGACGGTTGCGCCTAAACCGAAGTCGGCGTTGCGCTCCTCGTAGTCCTCAAGGTTGCGCTTGCGACGCTTGCCTTCCTTACCCATACTGAACGTAATTGAGCAGCCGGGCGTTGAGGCGTATGGTTGAAGATGCGGTTGAGAATGTTCACGTTAATAGGTGAAAGGCAGCTTGAGCTCTTGGAAGAAATTAAAGGCCGTGTGGCCTGTGCTCAGCCTTGGCATTTGGACCTCATCGCGAGGCTATGTTCAGGCAACAACATGCTTCGACATTCGCTCAAGCTTCCTTATTAAGCTCACACGCCCGACTGCAAATAACCAGAGTCATATAAGAACTACATCAGATTGGGTTTTGGCTCCGAGCACCTACCCCTACACCAGATAATTGCACGATAAGATGGGAACGGCAGCACAGCACGTCCTCGCTCTTCCAGAGCTTCTATCGACGATACTTCAGCACGTACATGACGATCAGCCACTCCTCAACTGTATGCTTGTGAATAGCCTCTGGGAGTATGAATCAACCACAATCCAATGGACTGAAGTCGGCGAGCTACCACTCGAGAATGTGCATCCTGAACGCCAGCAATATTACGCCGATAAAGTGCGGAAATGCTCAGTCCCGATCGTCGACGTCGAAGACGGCGCCAATACAACGCTATCACTTGTGAAACACAGATCACTTGTCTTCCCAAGACTAAAGTCGGTGAAGGTCATAGGAAACGTCAGTGGATGGCGCCTGAGTGTATGGCGCCTGCCAGTAATCTGCGACGCTAGTTTTGATCCTTTGTTTCCGTCCACTTTGCAAAATATCGAACTTGAGCTTCCCACTATGGACTGTTTCCCACCTCTGCTAGAGTTGATTGCGGTACGAGAAGTCTTTTGTTTATGTCTATTTTAGTCGGTGTTTCTTAGCTTTTGTATCATTGCCTGGTTGACTTTGCTCAACGCTCAGTCTGTCTGTATGCTGCATTTCTAGTCCTATGGAGGAAGCGAAAAGGTCCTCGCCCCGACTCAGCATGATGTAGAGTTTTCTATTCGCTGGCACCGCCACCACGTCTTCCTGTCGACCTTTCAATCTTGGGCGCCCAGCAACCTAGCGAATACTGCTGCGCTCTTCTCTAAGTTGCGAGATCAACAATCATCGAAATTGTGCCACTGACATGTTTATGTAGAAACGTTGCAATCAAGTGACGAAGGTCACAATTGCTCATTGGTCACAGGGGTGGTATCGGTCGCCAGGACCTCTCCGCCTGGATAGTTATCCAGCTCTACTCAGCTCCTTCAACGACCTCTCGTCAATCAAGCATCTTGACATCGCCCGCTTAGGGTATTTCTTCCCATCAGACTATTTACTTCAGGTTTTCCATTATTCACAACTGCAAAGTCTCGGACTGGAAATTCGCTTTGCATCACTCAGCCAATGGAACGCATTCGAAAGCAGGTTGCAGCCTTCACAGTTTGCCAATCTTCGCAGTCTTAACATCTCGAGCTCAATCTGGGTGCTAATAAGGATGTGCCACGTGGTCCCAATACTTACGAGCCTCGAGATGACATGCTGTAATGGAGTAGAAGGAACGCTTCCAGAGCGACAACAAATGGCTGATCTACTTTTCGACGCTATCACGCACTTCTCGGAACTCCGTACTCTCAAAGTGTGTGTAATACCCATACCACCAGAACACTTCTTGCTTGGGGGACATCAATATGGTCCGTATGGTTCCAGACGGAATCGTACACAGTTGCCCATTACCGCCTCTCTATTGGAAAGCATAGCAACGTATCACCCGCATCTTGAGATCCTGCATTTTACACTCGGGAACATAGGAGACATTGAATGGGGAGTCGAGAATCTGCCGAGTTTCACCGATGTGAACCTCGAAGATTCTGATATGGAACAGCTTGCCCGAAAGTTACCTCAACTATCATCATTTGAGTTTTGCACCACGAGAGACTTTAAATCGAAGCTATCTGCTGCGTCTTTAGTTGCACTAGGGACACATTGCCGTGCGCTGACTCACATTTTATTCATGCCCAATGTGGATCTTCGCGCTTTAGACCACCTTAGAGAACGACCGTTATTCCCGAACCTTACCAACTTGGACATTTCCTTCTACGAAACTTTCAGACCCACGGAGGGGACTTCGCCCGCAATCGCCTTCCTTGACTTTCACTGTCCAAAATTGCAAACTATCGGTGGCCACCACATGGCCTTGGTCCGCCGTCCATGGGAGCTCGCAAGCATTTTCACTGATGGTCCCTCATATCTCAATGGATTCAACTTGAGTTACTTCCAATGGGCGGACGGATATGGGAATTGGGCTGGAGGCATGGTGCACGAGCTTCCGTCTCCTTTCTACGAATCAGAGCCTTCGGTCTGGGGAAACGAGCTCTTCGAATCAGACGAGGCGAGCACGGATGAGGATGAGGAATCATGCTCTTGCTCGGGCTCGGAGTGTGGAAGCAACTGCACACTAGGTTGGTATGATTCTAGCTACGAAGATCGGCGGCGGTACTCTTAGTCTGCGAATGGCGTTCTTGGGCCCTGTTGAAATAAACTTTTGGGAGCTGTCAACAACTTCTCACTCATGAAGGGTGCATTACGGGGCAGTCGATAGGGCTTCCCTGCCCTCCGGCCAGGGGTCTGCAAGATCCGGACACTACAGCAACTCTGCAAGACATGATCATTCCTCGTAGACGTAATCTAGGTGAAAGATCCACTTCATTAATTTGCATTTGCGATACTACGGGAGCTCTAGAGGAATTTGAAACCTTTAATAAATTGCTCAGTGTGTTTGAATGCTGGCAAGTCAGAATTTTTCGCCTCAGTTCTTCTCACTTTTCTCAAGCTGAAGCCGCAGCCGTTCACTACTTTGTGATCGAACATATTTTTTTGTCAAAAAGTCTCGTCATCCTATGACAGTCTCAGTAACGACCAGTATAACCTCATCACATTACCAGAGAGCTTGTAAGGAGAGAGATTCAGCTGGCGACCGTCTTGATTTATCTCATTCTTCATCTTGACCTATATTGCTCCAGCCCCTTCCAATGAAGGTTTTCCCCGAGGTCTTTTCCATGCAAAACCATCCAACTGGGTAGTGATGTAACATTGATCAGCCCTTCCATACCCTTGTTTTATATCGACTGCTTCACATCGACTACCGCAGACCTCCAAAAGGTGAGTTCTGCTCCTTACCTCAAACCACGAACCTTCTTTCATAACGCAGCTCGACACTCAAAACTCGAAGCTAACTAGTCATGAGTGTCACATGCTTGACGTGTTTCTGCTCTGTTTAGGACAGACCGCTTTCACCGGTCACTGTGGCTGCAACCTCTCGAACCCGTCGCTTGTGCCCAAAGAAACGACCACGACGACTAGACGTAGTGTCAATGCCGCGTCTAATAAACGCTAATCTCCATAGGTAGATATGTGAATATTTGCAAGACATCGAGGCAATACATGCACGCGGAGGCTTCTGAATTGGCCTTTTGCTCCTTTCCCTTTCCCAATCTCCGAAACTTAGGCCCGTTGCTTCTGTTTTGAAAAGCAACTACGCCGCGTAGGACGCGGCGTCTAAGTGATACATTTCTGAAAGCTTCGCACAGATGAATCAGTGACTGCTTGTAAAAAGTTAAGGCGGTGGGTCTACGCGGAGCATCGTAAAATTGGTCCCGCTCTTCCTTGCTCTTCTACCATTCGTCGAAGCTAAGGCGGTTGGTTTCATGCCTTGAAACAACTACGAGATGCGTTACTATAGTAGGCCACACCGCGTCTATCAAAAGAATTTCTGCACGGTTCGATCTGTAAATGTTTGTAACAAGATTAAGCCAATACGTCCACACGGGTACCCCCAGATTTGTGGCCCACTTCTCCACATCTACTATTCACAGAGATCAAGCTCGTTCCTTTCGTAAATTAAAGTAACTACGAAACGTCCTACCCAGCGGGTACGCCATATCCATGAACAACGATTATACGCGGTTCGATCTGTGAGTATTTGCAACAAATTGAGGGAATGCGTCCCCACCGGCACCCCTAAATCCGCCTCCTAATTCCTCCGCTATCTACTATACTCCGAAATCAAGGCTGTCGCTTTCGCAAAGTAAACTGACCACGAAACGTCCTACCCAGCGCGTACACACATCTACAAGAAACGATTCTCCGCGGTCCGATCGGTGAAGATTTGCAGGAAATGAGCCAATGCGACCACGACGACCACCCCTAATTCGCCTCCCACTTCCTCCACATTCACTGTTCACCGACACCAAGGCCGCCGCTTTCGTAACTTGAGGTAACCACCGAGCGTTCAGCCAGTGCGTACGCCACGTCTACCAAAAACACCCCTTCACACGGTTCGATCGGTAACTCTTTGCAATAAAAGTCCGCAATTCGTCCAGTGAGTGCTCACCAGATAGGCCCCCTCTTCCTTCACCTCCTCCTATTCACTTGTTCTCACTCACCGTTGCTCTTCTCTTTCAAAGCATCTACACACCATCATACGCAGCCTCCAAATCACACCTATCAAAAACCCCTTCACATGGTTGAATCTGTAACTCTTTGCAACAAAAGTGCGCAACGCGTCCAGCAACGGCCTAGCAGATAGGGCGCCCTCTTCGTTCACCTTCACTTACCTACTTCAGCCAGTCTCCTTCCCTCTCGAAGTAACTACACACCGTCCTACGCAGCCTCCCCGCCGCGTCCATCAAAACCCTGCTCACACGGTTAGATCTGTAACTCTTTGCATCAAATCTTCGCAATTCGTCCGGCAACAGCCTAGCATATAGGGCCCCTCATTCTCCTATTCACCTCCTTAAACCCCGTCTCTTTTCCTCTTAAAGCATCTCTACACGTCCCACGCAGCCTCGGCGCCACGTCTACTAAAAACCTCCTCACACGGTTCAATCTGTAACCTTTTGCAAGAAAAAGTCCCCAATGCGTGTCCTCAAACCTCCCCAATCCATGTCCTTAAACCCCACAATGGCCTACCATATCCCTTCTACTATGCCTCCCATCCCAGATTCTCGCATGGTACGTTACATTTCCAATAATAAGGTTAGACGCAGCATGCCCGCCACAGCCACCAAACCCCCTCACACGGTCAAATCCGCACCTTCTTCCCACAAACCCGCACGAAGCGGCCTCTTTCCTACCGTGCGTGGCCAGCTCTATGAGATGAGAGCGTGGTAGCAAAGCAAGGTCGCGTGGGGCGCGTACTGCGCAATTCACGGAACTGCTGGGTAAAGGGGGGAGGGGGGGTTGGGGGGGGGGTAGGCTGGAGGATCCTTGACGCTCTCTTCGCTGAACCAGGACAGGTTCGGTATCGTTTCAACAGCCTCACTTCTCAGCCATCATCAAGATCAGGAGAGTGTGTGGGCTAGCTAGCTCCTATTCATTCACTCACATTGCTCCCCCTAGCCTAGTCTAGTGGCCTGATTCAGCGCGTACTAGGAAACGAGACGCTGGAATGTGCGGCAGATCAAGCTCCACAAGGATGTAGAATCTCACCAGCCTGCTTCACGACATATGCTGCCCTAAACCAGGTCAAGCTTGAATTGTTAGACCACCTAGAGGATTCAAGACTCTGCAACCTCACAATCTCGTGGGACCGACGGGTAGTAGTGCATCAGTACCAAATCCACTATTATAAAGGAATGTAAGCTTATATGTAAAGCAAAGCAAAGCAGGCAGGCGCATCCACAAATGCCGTCCGCGGATGCGTCGGCACGTATTTCTGGTTCTCAGGGATGCTGAACCTAGGCGACGGTTGCATGCAGAAAGAAGCGAGAGAGATAGAGTCAAGGCCGTAATTCTGAGTATCCATGGCCGGGTATCAAAGCCTGCATACCCCCGGTCCCCCCCACCCGTCTCATTCCATGGTTCTCAGCAACCTGCGAATACTGATACTGCGCAGAGACAGCCTAGCTTGCTCCCCAAACACACACACGCTTATCTCTACACGCACGCTTGCCTAATTCCCAAACGCTTCCCTATCCTGATTTCAGAAGACGCCAAAAACGGGAAGAAAGGGCAGCTGTAAAAGCTGGGAGGTCATGAAAAACACATACTTCTACCTGGGCTGCATCACCGCGCGCCCCCCCCTTGCCGAAAGGCGGGCGGCGGAGGAGGATCGGTACCGCCCCCCGAGTTGGTGCTCTATCGTTGCGCGATGATCTCTAATACAAGCCCGTATCAGTGACGGGCGAGATCGAGTTGAAGAGGAAAAGCATTTGCGCACCTGTGAGGAACTCTTCGCTGTGTGTCGAAGAATGAGTTAGTACGGTTTCGCATGATGGGCTTTTGAGGTGGTGATCAAGACAGGGAGACGTACAAACTCAAAGTGATATATCCATCCCGGTCCTCGTCGTACTTCTTGAAAACGTCTGTCATGCGTTTCAAGCTAATACAAGCTTGAACGAACAGGTCGAAGCTGATGGCATTCTCGCCGCGCCGGTCGTATGTGCGGTAGAGGAGCGTGACGAACTGGGGAGAGAGACGGTAGCCAAACGCAATGAGCGCATCGCTGAACTCCTTGAAGGAGATGCTGCCCGAGCGATCCACGTCGAAGCGGTCAAACAAGCTGCGCCAGGCAGAGAGGAATCCCCAGAGACCACTTTTCAACACATTAGCACACGTGCTAGATTATTCCATGGGGTGAGTGCTGTACCAGAACTCGTCAAAGTTTATAGCGCCCGAACGGTCCGTGTCGAACATTCTTCATTCAAGTCAGCGCGCGTCCTCGACGTACAAGGCTCTCAGCGCGGGGACAGCTGCTTGGTATACCTTATCATCATTCGCACAGTATGCGGATCGAATGGAGACCAGTCACCATTCACTAGCGCTGTTCGAAGCTCAGCTTCAGACAATTGCCCGCTTCCTGCCACAGCGTTAACCCTCATATTCTCATTAAAAGCGCTACCAATCACACGATGGTAAGAAGTCGCGTACCATCCTTATCAACCGTCCCAAACAGCTTCCAAAGCCCCTCTCTATCATTTCCGTCCCTTGGAGGGGCAGGTGTCGGAGGAGGCCTGTTTGCAATCGGCGGTCGGTTGTGATAGCCTGCGGGCGGAGGTCCCTGGCCATAACTTTGCGGTGGCGGCGATCCTACGCCGTACGAGTCGTACCTCGAAGGATGCTGGTCGTAACGCGGGCTATGCGTCCGCCCGTCGTTGAAGCCGGTGGGGCGATCGCCGTACCCGGCTTGTGGAGGGGGTCTATCATTATACGCGCCTGGCGGTGGCCTGTCGGCATAGGGGTCCCTACCACCTGCACCTTGGCCGTAGCTGTTACTATGAGGTCGCCCGTAGCGGTCGTCGGGCCGCAGTTGGTGGGAGGGAACAGATGGAGGGGGTTTGCCGTAGTCGGGGCGGGAGTTTGACTTGTTAGGGGGAGGTCGCGAAGAGGCTTGCTGTTGAGCCATCATGGCAGCAGCCTAGGGCTCTGTTAGTCTAGATCGCAGTGGATACATTGAGGGCGAGGTGTGGTGGGGTCGCATCGGGGCTGGAGAGTCTGACCTGCTCGGGCTCAGCATGAGCGGGCAGCGCATCGGGATTGTAGCCCTTGTTATATGCCATTGTGGGAGAGGTATATGGAGAGGGTTGATCTAGGGTTCGTAGAGGAGAGAGGTGGGTTATAGAACAGCAGATGAGGCTCCAGGGCTCCCACAGCCTCGTGCGGCTGACGAGTGATGCCGGTCAGAATCCCGGTTCCACTGCAGTGCTTGTTGGCAGCCAGATGACGGCGGGCTATGTGAGGCGCACAATTAGATTGGCCGTTCAATGCGAGAGGGCGTAGAGGGCTCCTGGTAGTAATAATTGGATGGTAGAGGTAGCAATTTATAGAGGTGGACGATTCACAGTTCCGAGTCCGCGAACGTCAGTGAGGGTCGGGGCGAGGAACGGGGCGAGGGGTCTTTGCCAAGTTGGTGGGGCTTGGGATTCGACCTGTCAGGTGGATTTTGGTAGCAACGCGCTGGGATGGGTCATGCATAGCGGCCTCTATTAATGGAACGGCGAAGGATCTACCGCTTTTGCCGTTTCGAGGTTTCTACATAGAACTGCTGATGGCGTACTGCTCTTTTACTGTATAAGGCTTGGAAGGATCTATTACTCCAAAACCATATCATACCTTTGGCCTCTAGAGTTTAGACTGCAATGTTACCATGGGAGGTCATTTAGGTAGCTCTCATGAGTCAGAGACGAGCCTGAGCACCTCGCATAAGAATCTTTAATTTGGCCAAAATCCCCGGGCAGGGTTGCATATTCTCTGTTTGCCTTCATCAGCTTATCGACTTCAGCCTGCTTCCCGTTTATGCAGTAAAGCATACCTGTGTAAGTAACCTAATATTCACAGCCTCTCAATCACCAAAGTCAAGCACAATTCTCCAGGTCTGTGAGCAAACTTCGCGACATTCAAGTATTTACACCGGATCATGTTCTTATTCTCTGCACCACATCGCATACATACCCCGTAACCTCATTCCGTCGCCCCAAACCACCATCTCCTGGATACCGGGCGGCACAGAAGCCCCAAGAAGCACAGCATAACGACAAAAGCAATGCACCTAGGCTCAGCCCATTCCGAAGAGCGAAAGAAAGAGGACATGACCACGAATCGCGCCGGCCTTGGCAGCGTCCCTCCGCTGAGCGGTGGTCGCAAATCCTAAAGACGAAAAAAAACGATCGTGACCATCCCCAGGGTATCCGAAACCGGCTCCAGGCTCCATAACTGTTCCCAAAAATATGAAGAAATTCAGACAAACAATGCGCTTTAAACAGAAACGAACGTAGGTAAGTAGTACAGCAAGGAAATGGATACCGACAAATATAACAAGCACACCACCCTTTTACCCCCTGTAAGACAACCCCGGAAGAATACAAGAACATAGACACCCCGGTGAGGACGGATGGGACGTAACTTGTAGATTCGTCATTCCCCACATGATGCGGCCTACGTTGCGTATAAGGCCGTTGAAGCTAGACATGACACCGTGACATTTATCCCTTCATTCTTTTCGTAGCCCCCGAGTCCGACTCCTCGGAGGGTTTGCGCTTCCGATCAGTGGGGTCTTCTCTCCCAAAACTAGGCCCATTGGGTACGACAGGCGTTTGAAACGTGAGAGGACTTGGAAGCATATTGTTGGATTCTCTACTAAAGGGGGTCCATGGTGCATAGAAGTTGGAGGGCGAGGGAAGGATTCCTTCGACAAAGTGACTGGGGAGAGCAGATGATGGTGTCTCCATTTCGTTCCTACTCCCGTAGGAATTGTTCTGGCCTGGAGGAGGAGGCCGTGCAAATGGGTTTGGTGGTCCGGTAGCCCCAGCACTCATGAGACTATTTGCGCTTGGCGACGGTGGAGGAAGCAAAACTCCTGATGAGTGTGAATCTACCGTGCTTGTCCTCGCTGGAGTCGCGCCCGTGGTCCCTGATTCTTTGGGCGAAGAATCAGCAGTTGCGCTCCCAGCGTCTGAATGCTCGCTAGGAATCTGCACTGTTAGCTTTGGTCGCTTCGGATCGGTCTGCATGCTGTTCGTCCGCGAAGGAGGACCAAAGTTGGGCACCGAAGATGTCGAGGCAGTTCGCTGAGGTTGATTTGGCGGTAGTTGGGAGCGTGGTTGAGGTGGGGAATGTCCATTCGCTTGTGCCCGAGCCATGGATGCAACGTCGATAGACTGGGACCGTGGCCCCATTTCGAGCTTCACAGGGCCTTCTGGGCGAGGTGCTTCAATATTGTTGCTGTTGCCCCAATGTTGGGCCAGCATTGATCGGCTATCTTCTATGGGAGTGAAAATGCTATGTTGCTTTGCAGCTGATGGGAGTGGTTTTGGCTGGGGTAGGGGAGGGCTTTGAAATTGATTTTGCATGTTGTTTTGCTGGGGCGGAGGTTGGGGCTGGGGAGGAGAAGGATGCGGCATGGACGATTGGGAGCGGTTGTCTTGCGGAAACGCTGGCGGCATTGACTGCCGCCTATGTTCCTGCTGTTGCTGATGGAGGAACTGCTGGACTTGCGGGTATTGGAATTGCGGCGGAGGCCCTGGAGGCCCTGGCGTACCCTTAGCGGGCATTCCTTGAGCGGCCTGAGGGTTGTAAAAAGGCGGGTTTGGCACGAAGGCATAATTGTCAGGTTGGAGAGGGGCTTGCGACTGCTGCTGATGGTGGGGAGGGACGAGATTCGAGCTTTGGCGACGGATGTGTGCTGCGCGAGAGTTGGGTCGGGAGATGCCTGGTGGGGCGGGCGATGAATGACGGTTGTGGAAGGGAATCTGACCGTTCCCGATTGGAGGGGAAGCGCTGGGTGCGTGGTTCCTCATGTGCTGGAACGCGGCTTGGTTGTGGAGATGGGGGTGGGGCATCATATGCTCGGGAGGAGTGTGTGAGTCGCGCGGTGGCGAGCCGCCCATTATCTCGTCCTCTTCGTCCTCATCGTCGCCCTCCTTCTTGCCCATGAAGTCCTCAGGCCCCTTGTGCTCGTGTGCGCCGCCATACTAAAGAAGACGGTTAGCTGTCGCTCCCGGGAAGAACGAGATGGACACTAACGTATTGAAAGCGGCCGATGGTTTCGTTGATGTCGTTAGACGAAAACTCATACAGCTTCTTGTTGTGGCCAAAGATGATAACCGCAACGTCCACTTTGCACAGCACGGAGAGCTCGTGGGCCTTCTTGAAGAGCCCGCCCTTGCGCTTGAGGAACGTGCTGCGCGATGAGACATTAGCCACTGGTCGAAGACGAGGCCTAACGACACTGCTAACCGACGGGAGGAGACTACTCACACAGAACGGTTGCGGTCATCCTTGATGGCCTTGATTTCTATTTTCCTGCGACCCATGCTCTATAAAGGGTGGGCGAGGACCCGGCGCATGAGGTGGCAGGTGAGTCTAGTTAAGGTACTCTGGTGCCGCTGGTGCTAGGTGTCAAGTGGATCTTGGGAGAGGCGCGACTCAGACGGTACCGTGGGAGAGCTGAGGGGCGTAAGGCAACCCGTGGGTGTATAAGTAGGTGTTGCGAAAGCGCGACGTTGATATGCGGCTCTCGCGACGATGTGCCTTGGGTCGGGAGGTCTGGGTTTCTCGAAGGTGTGGGCGTTGGAGACTCTATATTTAGGCACCCTCGGTCCCCTCCCTTGTCGGACAATTTGCGCGCGCAGGCTTGATTGGGCCCCGGCCGCGACATTGCGGGTAATTTGCGACCTTTCTTCGTAGGGTCTAGGACGAACGAGGTC
The DNA here is from genome assembly GCA_010093605.1 of Lophium mytilinum. Lineage (NCBI taxonomy): Eukaryota > Fungi > Ascomycota > Dothideomycetes > Mytilinidiales > Mytilinidiaceae > Lophium > Lophium mytilinum. The sequence continues at coordinate 416,055 of MU004185.1, read as the reverse complement.
TATTTTGGGGTCATTCACTATGCACCAACGCCCATCTGCAACGCTTTTGCCGGGTTCGCGTGCTCGAGAGAGAGATTGCCCCAGCCGTCTCCACCACTCCTCTGCCGCAAGCACTCATCGACGCACTCTGTTCTGTCCGCCGTGAAGGCCTCCCGGCTGCCACACGGCACTGTCAGCAACGGCCTGCAGTCAGGCACCGGCACCGACACCTCCCGCGGCCCTGGGACCCCATACATGCAGCAAGCAGCGATGTGCATCCCTCACATATAGCGAGGCCCGTCGGCCACCCTCTGCAGCAGACAACCAGTGCGGCATGCAGAGCTAAATGCGTCTCCACCGTGGAGAACTCGGTGCTGGGCGCTGTAGACGCGTCGGACTCGCTGTCCTCGCCGGGCTGGCAGTTTGTGCATCGCGAGGCTCCTCGGGAGACGTCGAGGACCGAGACCCATGCCCTGTGGCGGCCCGCACGGCGTAGGGAGGAGCTTGTTGAACGGCGTGCACGGGTCGAGGCAGACCACCAGGCCCAGCGCCAATCGAAGCCTCGGACGACGCCGCGATATCGAAAAGGTCGAGAACGCAAGGCGGTGCGAGCGGAGATTTTTCGTGCATCGTGAAACGCTCTGCTCGATGTCTGTGTACCGCAAGCTTGCTCGCCATGGCTGTCAGGCACTCCGCGTCCATCCGAGCATGACAGCAGCTGATCGTGTGGAGCTCGTGGAGAGCAGCGGCAGAAGCTGTACACAGTACGTACCTACAGTGGGGATGCAGGTCAGAAGCTTGCCTCGCCTCTGGAGTGTCTCCACGTCGTCTCCACGGCCGTCTCCATCGCGGCCATCATGTCCCGAAAAGGTGGATGCAGTGACGCCGAGCAGAGAGTGCAGGTGATGCTGGCTTCGAGAGCTCGATAAGGACGCGCTGAAACGCAGCGGGACTGCGTGCATGCGTGGGTATTGGGTGAGGTTGGAATTGAATCCCGGCTAGCGGAGATGTTCGCGGTTAAGCGCCCCAGCCACTGCCGCTTCCTCATGCACTACGGCCTATGTATAGATTTATGTTTAGCACAACCTGCACCCATCTCACCACCATGCGTCATCCATCCCGCCCTGCACTCCACCGCACTCCATCGTCAGTCGAGCCTCGAGGAAATTGGTCACAGCAAACATGAGAGGCTCCGCCAATGTCCTGCCCCAATTAGCTGAGCCCGTACTCCCAGTGTCACCCATATCGAGGCTGACCTGCGTAGACGACCTCGATCGCATTCGCACCCCTCGTAAGTTGGCATCACACAAGGCCAGGCCAATTACAGCCCTACGCAACGGCTTTTTCACCTATTTCTGATTCCCCCACGCCCGAGACCGTGGATCTGCCCCTCGCGTACCCCTCACTAAGCTTGCTGTTTCTATTCACGGATTCCCCCCGGGAGCCGCATCCCTCGCAGCCCTGCATCTGCATCCGCCTATGCCTTCTGCGGATCGTGTCCCCAGTTCTTCAGCGATTTGGCCGACTTGCTGTCTGGGTTCTGCTTGGCCGTAGACTCTTGCGCGAGGTGCCGCTTGCAGTAGGCCACCACTCGGCGCATATGGTCAATGTCTTCCTGATCGTACCCGTCTGGGTCCTTGTCCGGGTTCTTCTCCAGGATCTTTATGATCTTGCGTCCGCTGTACAGGCAGGAGGGTTAGAACGCGCTGATATGCATAGAAGGGTGATATGTTTAGACACACCTCTCGTGGCCGATGGTTTCGCCCGATCCGTCGTCCTTGCTCCATCCCGCCCCCGCGGATTCATCCTTCCCGAGCCATTCCTTCAGCTCCCCGGCGCTCATGTTTACGAGCTCATTGAACTCGCTGCAGGTATCCTAGGATCAGCGCCAGGATTGTACCGAGGGCCTGGAAGAGGTCTGCGTACCTGATGACTGTGTCGTTATCTTTGACCATTTTCACGACGCTCGAAGAATTTGCAGCAAGTTCGTTTCAGTGGGATAGTTCAATGTCGAAGAATTGGTTCTCTACTTGAAATTGATGTCTGGATGTTAAGAGTGAGGATCAACGACAAGTACGGCGGTTCATTGCGTCGACGTCGTGGGATGTCGAATGCATGATGTCACCATTGACCTCAAAGAGCATTCTTCGTCCAACGCCACTACTGCAGGGCCCCGAGCCGAATGAATTGGACTGGACATGTCTGAGATTTGGTTGATCCCCACGGGGAGTAGGTTTAGGCTTCAGCGCTCGAGCTCGATCGACATAGGGATGAGGTAAGGGTGCTGAATCTTTTTTCAACGCTCCACGACAGGAGTGAGAATGGACTGCTAATTGCTCTAATCATCTTCCTCTGCTGGGGTGATGCTTGTCTGATCTCATTTCTAGAACCACACCACGTTCAGACCGATCCTGCAGGCCAGAACATCGCGATCTTGTAAGCACACTAACAACCTGGCCAGTTTATCAAAAGCATAGAAAGAGTTTCGTACAATGCATATCATTCCCTATAACATCGCTTCCGCAACGGGATGATGGTCCACCATAAGGTAAATGATGTGCTTCCCTTCTATTGTGAAAGTACATGATACTCCGTTACCACCCCTTTTGGCCCCCATCTACATCTGATTTATCTCTCAAATTAACTACCTCTCTTCTTATGTTGATATAAGCACCAACCTCGTTACGACTTCACTGCACTTCATATTGAAGCTACAGTACTTAACCATAAGTCTGGGCACACAGACTCATTACATCTTGGCTCCAACTTGCCCACTTGACACCGCTGTGAGGGGCACCCTGGCTGATGAGCAGCCAATTAGTCAAGAGGTAGTCCAATTTGCACCGCTTGAACCTCGACATCACCCTTGAATTTTCGAAATCCTATAGGGAGACCCCAAACAGTGTCCATCTGATGTGCCCATACTTGTGGCCTGTCACTGTATCCAATATGTATACCTCACGACACACTATATCGAACTCAAGAACGGAGTCAGCTTGCCCACTGTCGCTCATGTTGACGAGCTCATTGAATTCACTGCAGGTCTGCCATTCTCAACGAGCAATGATCTGAGACTGAACATTGCGTGCATCAACCCGCTGACTCAATATATCCTCTCGTTTTTTTTCGAGCTCCATGTTCTGCTCGACTGCCGCACTCTCTTTACGCCGGCCGAGTGCAACCTTTGCATCGATTGCCAACGTCACCGGCCCATAGGCGGAATGCCTGTGGGAACAGTCTAGGCGCTAGTCATGTCGACGAAGAAGGCGGCGGGGGGTGCATTGGCCATTGGCGCCGGTGTGTCGTCTGCAGGTGTGTGTAGAGTGGGTGGAGAGTGTGGGGTGACGGCGGAGGAAGATGAGTCTGTTGCAGTGGCCGGGAATCGAGCTATCGACGTAGAAATCAGCATGCTTACACAAGATGAATTATACAATAGTCTTGCCTGCTTCAAATACTGGTACATGCGCTGCGTGGTTCAAAACCTCTGTTGTACCTCCGCCACTAGGCGACTAAGACATCGCGGAGTATTGCACAGTGGCCGGGAATCGAGCTATCGACGTAGAAATCAGCATGCTTACACAAGATGAATCGTACAATAATCTTGTTTACTTGAAATACTGACACATGCGATGCGTGGTTCAGAACCTTCGTCGTAGGACCCGAGCCCTCATCAGACGCTAAGCATCTCGAGCATTAGAGGGACTCAGATCGGGCACCCACACACATGGCAAGGCGAAGAGGCCTCGTCACAGCTGTTTAATGGTCTGAAAAATCCCATCCAGTTGCCCTGGAGATGTTTCATCGTGTATACATACGTGCAAGAGCGCGGCCTCTGTATGAGAGGACCTCGACACAAACGTAGAGATTAAGATAAAGATTAGTACACTGGCTACCGTTTGACATATGATAGTATACATCGAAGATATACACCACAACCACTCGTACGAGTAAAGGAATAGAAAGAAAGACGTCACCACAACTACGCAAGTTGAGAACAGTAGGATTACACTCATAATAGTGTGTGCTAGATCATGGCTCCCTGAGAAAATCCACAATGTCACGTGACATGTCCAGTCGCTCTGTTTTGGTCCGCGAGAACGCGACTTCCTAAACTGCCTCGACGATGACTGCCGCAACAACAACAGCACCCGCAACCATGGCTTTCAGAGTATCGGGTCCTTTCCCTCGTCTCTCACGCCACCTACATCCACGCTTTTCTCATCAATGGAACGATGGCTCACGACGACTTCGCCCGCCTCTTCAATGTCGGAAACAGCTTCAATCGTACATATGTGAGAGAGCAGCTTCTCTTGCACAGTGATGCTTTCCGAGGCCTCCCAAGCAAAAACCGTAAGCACAAGGTGGACGCGATCTATCGGTACCTCAAGCAAAGGAGGAAGGTAGGTTGTTGACGACCCGTATCACCGTGTACTACTAATGCTCTACGTAGACTCGCTCGTCCTCCCATCTCTTGGGACCGGCTGCAATTCCAGCTTCCTCCACGGCTGCAATTCCAGTCCGTTACTACCCCTTTTGGCCCCCATCTACTGTCCTAGGCCACAAGTCTGGGCACACGGATCTATTACAACTCTGCTCCAACTTGCCCACTCAATAACACTGTGAGGGGTAGCCTGGCCGCTGAGCAGGAAATTAGTCAAAAGGCAGTTTAATCTGTACTGCTTGAACCTCGACATTAACAGTATTATGCCATAAGTCCGGGCACCTGGAATGATTTCTGCCTTGCTCCAACTTTGCTCACTTAACACTATTGTTGGGGGTACCCTGGTTGCTGCACATCCAGATAATCAAGAGAAACTCTAATATAAACTGCTTGAAGCTTGACATCGCCCTCAGGTCCTGGAAACCCTGTGGGGGTACCCCAAGCAGTGGCGTACCAGTGTGCCCAGACTTATGGCCTGTCACTGTACATCTGGTCTATATCTCAACATTAACTACCTCTCTTCTTATGTTAATATAAGCACCAACGTCGTTACAACTTAACTGCACCTCATATTAAAGCCATCCAATATGTACACCTTGCGACACACAACATCGAACTCAAGAAAGAGGTCAGCTTCAAGGTGCCAAGCATGTACACCTGAATCTACCCAATGTCGAACAATCTTGGAGCCACAGGCACAACACGAAGCATCCTCCGGTCATTCCAACTACAAGAACAGGGATGCCGAAGTGGCAAAGCCTAGACTACGGTCCTTTATCAGCGTCGAAGCACGAGACTCCGAACTACACACGCGTCAGACGAACGAGATCCGCAGAGTGATCATTTCCAGTCTCATGTCACGTAACATTTCCCCCTAGAACCCACTCTATCTTCCTACCCCCCTCGGGATCACAGCTACGTTGACGAAGCTGCCGCGCGCTCTCATCCACACCTCGTCACCATCAGACCTTCTAGGCTTTGGTCCACAACTCCCGCCGTGAGCTCTCGAGCCCGAGATCCGAAGTCAGACACCTATCAAAGGACGAGAAAATAGAAAGACGCGACGCCTTGAAGCTTATAACGTTTACCCCTGAACCAGACTCCAGATCTACCGTGGTGGCTTCTACTATATTCGTAAGTCTTAGCCACCACAATTCGTGGATGTAGCTAGAACGCCAAAGCCACCCCGGCGTGCCACTGCTATTGAGCTTCCAGCCTTCTATTAGTGTAAGGGATGGGATTATTACACACGAGGTAGTTATTACGCTTCCGAACATTTCTTGGCAGGTTCACGATTTCACAATATGTGTGAAGCTTAAATCAACGTCATAACTACCTACCACGTGCGAGGTTGTGTCGTGTGGACACCGAACCCCGAATCCGGAGGAGAACCATGGTTCGGACTTTCCTCGAACGAGCATGTGATTTTCACGTGACGGGTTTTGTCTCATGGTATGTATCTCGACGGAATGCTGGCTTTGCAACTCAGCGTGGAGAAAACCTGTACGGGTCTAAAACGGGGGAAAACGATCGACGGATGGATTACATGTTGGGCTTCGTGTGTTAGTGCAAACTTCTATCTATCTCCTTCTTATGGTGTCCGTGGCTGGGATCACCAAACAACGACAACAACGACAATGGATTTGATTGGGATTGTAGACTCTGAATCGATAAAGCTTATCATCTTTAGACTTGATGAACCCCCCTTAAACATAACCTCTTTCACAACTCCAACCAACACACATAACCCCCCAAGCCCCCAATCACCACCCACCCCGATCCTGCTCATCAACATCCACCACGAACAATTATCAACACCAACCACAAAAACCTCTGCCCATCATCACCACCCCAAAGCCCAGCCTAGTCAGTAAAGAAAATCGTCTTCTTCTGTCAAGAACAGCTCGTCCCTGAATTAGATTAGCACCCGTCCGCGCCCGCCGATCAACCGATCTCGGACCTAGTTAGCAGCTGGCTCGGGAGCAGCTTGAGGAGATTCGTTTCGGGTTAGTATGCGCCGGATTAATATACTCTAGAAGACGGAGTGCGCTTACTCAGCAAGGGTAGATGACTTAGCAGCGCTAGGGGGTTTAATCGGGCGGTATAATCGTACTGGTGTGTCATAGGAGGTGCAGGGGCCGTGGATAGATAAGTGGGTTAGGGTGGCGTAGCGAGGCGATGGGTTATAGAGCGGGATTTGAGGGACTGATTGATAGCCTTGGTTCTATAGTGTCCGGGCTGCGATTGATATGGTGTGTAGCTGACGAAAGAGGGATTTGAGAGGTGAGATTTGTGTGTCCAGACTGATGGCCTATAACTGGAACGTTGATTGGATATAAGCATTCAGAGTAGCTGCGAGATATCAAAATCACCGCCTGTGGGATAGGGGCGCATGCCCTTCTATAACTAGAAACTAATGAAATAAACTCTACTACTTAACAGACACCCTATGTTTATCAACAGATTTGAAAACACCGTTGTTTGGCATAGCCTGCGAAGTTTACTGGTGACTCAAACTGGTACAATACTAAGCCACAAGTCTGGGCACACCTAATTGTCACTGCTTGGCTTCAATATTGCTCACTCGACACCACTGTAGGGGGTAGCCTGGCTGCTACGGAGCTATGCAGTCAAGAGGCTGTCTGACCTGCACTGCTTTAAACTCAACATCGCCTTTAGATCCTTAAATTCCTGTAACACATGGATCTGTTACTACTAGGCTCTAATTTTACTCACTCGATACCACTATAGGGGGCACCCTGGCTGGTAAGCAGCTGATTAGTCAAGAGGCAGTCTGTTCCATACTGTTCGAAACTCGACATCGACTAAAGAAAGATATTCTAAATCCCTAGATGGTGCCCCTTGCAGTGGCGAACCAGTGTGCCCAGACTTATGGCCTGTCACTGTAAAGTCCCATCTCACTTTGATTCTAAAAATGGGCAGAGGACCGTCAGACATCAACAAGGAGAGTTGAGAAGAGATGTAATGAGATTCTTGAAAATTGATTGCTTCACATGCTTCGCGGCATTTGCGCCACGTCCTAATCCCTTCAACCTACTCCATTACACTGCGTACTTCCCGTTCAATTATACTTCTGCCATTATGCTGCGATGCAAGCACTCCTTTTCCTCTGCAATGCCACGTTACTCGGAGAACAACGTCTTGGCACGCTACGCTTGATATCTGCACGTTGGTACCATATTAAGTGACGTGGAGACCCGTTCTGACACTTCCAGCCGCCTAATACTTTGTATATCTCCGGTAGAATGCCGGAGTTAGATACGGCTCAGCTCCCGTGACGTGATGAGGCTAGGGACTACCCAATGTCGGCTGAGTTGCCAAATGCCATGGGTAAAAACCTCTTTTTCTGCTCCGGAGATTGGAAAACCCGCAGGGTCGAAAGTGTAGCGCTAGGCTTCCATGGGACCTGTTCTGGAGTGCATGGATTTGACCTCCTGGTTTTCTGGTTCCTCTTTAATATATGCAAAATGCATATCCACTGTCGGGGCTTCATCAGACGTTCCTGCGTTTGCATTGCGCAGCAACAACGCTAATGTCGTCCAGCTTGCCTGTGAAGACACCTCGTCAGTAGCCAAATTTACCAGCGCAAAAGGAAGCCACATACCTCCTTCAATAGACAGTCCTTCATCAACCGCCTTCTCCATATACGGGCTCTCCGCAAACGGGTCTTCAGCTATTACTCTTGCAGCATTGACTAATTCTTGCGCCACAAAGCGCATACCATCTGCGTAGCTCTGTTCTCCCGGCTCTTTCCCATCGCGCTGCTTACTCGAACCCGCCCCATTTTTCCACTTCTCCATGCTATCTAGCACATTTTGTAGCACCTCGTGATCCCATAAATTGTCCACTACGCCGTCCGTCATGGCCAGCACGATGTCGTCTTCCTCGATCTCGACACGATCAAGCACCGCATTATTGACGGGCGTATCTGGGCTGTTAGTTCCTAGCTGTCGCGGACAGTCGAACCAGTGCCACTGCTCCTTAGTCTTGAATATTATCTCCTGGTCGCGTGGTCGTAAGACCAAGATTCGAGAGTCTCCTAATTGCGTGACGTAGAGAATGGGGTGAGCACCGTTTCCACCACTGTCATCAGAGCTTAGCAGCGCACCACTTGCGGTCGTGGTACCATGCCATTCATTCGGCTCGGCCGTGGCTTCTTTTGTTTGCTCGAATGCACGTTGGAGGTAGGAAACGGGATCAGGTGTTGCGTTGCCACCGTACTTTGCGCGCTCCGCTTCGAGAGCCCAGAAATGGAGGATTAGGCGAGACCAGAGGCTATTGAGAGAAGAAACTACGTGTCAGTATGGTGCAAACCAAGCAGCGTGCCTTGAATGCGGTTGAGAGCCCTACGGTGCGTGTCCCTTCTCCCTCGTTGCCCACGCCCCAACACCGTCATTGGCGCCGATGAAGCTGTCACTGACCAGCACGGCATCGTCACCGTTGGTCACACCCCGTATCATCTCCCCATTCACAGTCGGCCTCGTATCCCGGCTCTTATCATGTGTGCTCAGCGGGTCGGAGTAGGATCCAGAGGGGTATGAGAGAAACGGTGGCGGGAAAGGCCTCGAGGGCCTCTTCGCATAGAGGGCGTATCCAGCCTCGAAGTAGAAGGGCGATTTCGAGACAATAAGTGCGCTCTCATCAGGAACCGGGGTCGTGGTGCCGGTTCGGGGCTCCTGGACAGCGCGCGCGACGGAGTAGCATCGAGGAAAGGCGGCGGGGAAGAGGCGGCGGACTGGCAGGCGGTAGAGCACGCCGAGGGATGAAGCTCTCACTCGCAACGGGAGCATGCCAGCGGAACGGGGTTGGGTGCGAAGGCGGCAGGCCTGGGGAGAAAGAGGCGCCTGGAGAGAGGGAGAGGAAAGTGTTGAGGTTGCTCTCGGCCACCAGATATCGCCGCTGGTTGCCGTGATAGACTCCCGCTCACGTAATTCCAGCCATGACGCAGCGGCCGCTAGTAGTTCTGAATGGATTGTTTTGATGCTATATTTCATGCAAGTGGTATTCTTCGCTTCTACAGTGCAAATCAGATCTCTCCAGCGCTGCAGAGTCGTGGAGTTTGCGCAGAATACACCAAGGACACCCAAACGCCGAAGCCATGATGCTCAACCCTCATTCCACGGGTCCCCTCACTCCCCTCATGCAGGTCGGCGCTGGACAAACGTCGCCAGGTCCGATTTGGTCGCAACCCCCAGGACAAACCTCCTGTTGCCATCTGTGACCACTGCAAAGTCTTGCGCTCCGCTGCCGTTGACTCCTCCGTTGAAGAATGCCTCTAGCTCCTCCAGTGGTGTGTCCATCGTGATAACCTTGTAGACTTTGCCTTTGCGCCTGAACTTCAACATCGCCTGCTCCACCGGGTCGTTTTCCTTGACCTTTCCCTCCTTCAGCAACTCCTTTAGCCGCGGGATGCTCAGGTATCCAAGTAGGGCGCGGTTCTCTTGTGACACAACGGTGAGGTGGGTGTAGTCTCGTTCAAAGGCGCTCATCAAGGCGTGTGAGATTGGGTCCGAGGGCTTCACGGATAGCGCCGGAGGAGGATCGAGGTCTTCAATCGTCGCCTATGCATCTATATCAGCATGTTGTCGGTGTAGTGAAATTTTCGTAGTGTAGCCAGAGCTGTCCCACCGTGGAGGAACCTACCCCGCGGTACTTGTCGGCCCATAATGACTGGGAGAGCGCAGCATTGGAGTCTTCACTGCTCGGTTCCGGCGGTATGCTAGCCATGGTCGATAATTGAGTTGAGGTAGGATCTTCGAGAGTGGGCCTGCGTTCTGCAGCCGTCCCGAGACTTTGACAAAGCCCGCGATCACCGGGATCATCCCGCATGCTAGCCGCATTACGCACCGTGCCCATTCACCCAAAGCTCGGGCTCTAGGCTTCACTATCGATAATGAGTCAGGAGAAGTCACTTCTCGCTAAACCGGTTGGACATGATTGTCATCTAAGTTTCAAGAGAAGGTCATTCGAGTATTCAAGTATTCCATAGATTGCTACTTGTGAGACAATATAACTAAATTCGCCAGTATCACCTCCGCCTACTCACCATGTGGGCTGCTCTCGGCCCTCTTCCGCTCGCTGTCGAAGAATGGGCACCATCAACTCTGGAAGAGGGCGGTGAGGGCCAGGTAGCCACGATGACGGCCCAGCGTCTGGGGTGGGCTGGCATAGTTACAGATCGTTCCAACGGATTCTGCCCAGAGGCTCGAAAGTGTATGGAAGGACTTCAAACAGTGACATTTGAGTGTACGCAGATTGATGCCCTAGTACGGTGATAGTACGCGTTGCTGTGCGATCATGCCTATGTGGCTCCGTAAGATTAGCATCCATGCGAAGACAGGAAGTGAAGGAGTGGTAAGGTGGTGCACAAAGTCTGAATCAGAGAGAAGATTATTTTGGCGTCCCCATTGCCAACCAAGCAGGTCACAACGTCTAGACAGCCAATCCAATCACGCAATGTGCAATGCATGAAAGGACGGACCGCCTTCAGGAGAGTTAGTCGAGGCCGGGCTCGGACTAAGGATGATATTTGTCCTCATCATTGCAGACATAAGAAAGAAGGCACGAGATGAGTACTAACCGGAATGGAGTTATGAAGACTCATCGCATCAGCTGGCACGGAACGTGTCTTAGCTGTGAACGTTGCTCGGAGTGAGATGGCCGTTGCCGGTCTGATATTCGAGGTTGTCTTTGACTTCAGTAGTCCAGCTCTATGTTTTGGACTTTGAGATCATCCTCCTCTCTCGCGACGCGTCTTGGCATCTTATCGTCCGTGTCGCTGGGAGAATTGTCTGGAGTTTTGGCGCCGCCACCCTCCCAGGTCATCTCTGGCTCCCAGTTGCGCATCTTGCTAATATCTTCCCAGCCGGGCTCCGGATCAGGCAGACGGTTGTTGGAGCGCTTTCGGGGTGCTAGTGAGGACAAGTCGAGCCTCTTCCGCTTCATGCCCTCTCCATAGGGTGTGAACTCAGCCATGGTCTTTTTCAACCCGTGGTCTGACTCCTCACTGGATGCTGTCGATGCTCCATCGGCTTCCTTGTCTTGTCGAGCCTGTCGCAACTCTTTGATGATCGTTTGGATCTCAGAATGCCGAAAGATGGCAATTTGCTCGTCGGTGAGAGTGCGCTTCACGCCATCAGCGTAGTAGCCCAAGCCATCGTCATCTTCTTCCTCGTATGCCTCAACAGACGTGTCGTCGAGGTGGAAGAAGACTGCAGGTAGTGGGGCAGATGAGAAGTGTTTGGAGTGGAAAGCTCGCAGATCTTCCTGGAGCATGTCAGAGGTGTTACACAATGGAGGAGTGAAGCACTGACCTCTGTGACAGTAGGAAGATCCATTCGTTACTTGCACAGATGAAGAATCTTCATGGAGGAGGTTGGTGGAGGAGAGAAAGTGAGGTGCAGCTCGAGATGCGCTAAGAACAAAGTTAGGCGGCTACTTCCGCGCTAGCACGTGACCCGAGATGACGTATACGGCCTTCTCACTGGCCGAACACACCGTCTGCATCGTGAAAGTCTTCAAGTTGTCAAACACCATGAAGGCCCAGATACTCTTCGGATACCCAGCCGCTGCCATTTGTCTCGCCCTCACAGCCTCCGCAGATTCAAGACCGCTCTCCTCCTTCCTCAAGTCACTCCACATCCGCGGTAATCAGTCTCCGCTCACGAATCTCCCGAACATCGCCATGCCTCCTATAAACGATGACAAGTCCTCGCCGGAGATCTCGGCCGGAATCATTATATCCGACGTGATGGGCAAGACTCAGGATATTGCCATCTTCAGCGGTTTGAGTCGGGATATCGACTCCGTGTCCGACCGGTTAGATGATGCGTCACAGAATGCTACTGTCCTTGCACCCGACAATGGCGCTATGAGGAATCTACCTCGGAAACCTTGGGAGGACCCGAAAGAGTACAGTGCTCTAGGAGATGATGCATACAAAGGTGAGGCGGGCGAGGATCGCGCTCACCGGAATATGCGGAGATTCGTCGAGGCACATATTGTACCGGAGAGTCCATGGAAGGAGCATCACAAAGTCCAGACATTGAATGGGAACACCATTTGGTACGAGAGTACAGGTGGAAAGAAGATGGTATGTGTTGCGCGTCTATTCGCGTTAAATTATAGCTGACATCAACGCAGATTCAACCCGGCAATATCGAAGTTCTCAGCATTGCTGACAAAGTAGGTAACGGCGAGGTATGGATACTGAAGAACGTTGTAAACTATTAGTGTGCTCTGGTTCTTAGCGGCTTGTGGGTGATACTATAAACGTTGGCTTTGTAGCATTGGCGGCGTTCATTGAGGCATTATCAGGTTAAATCTTTAGGCGCGCGTCATTCCTGCAAAGCTTTTAAGAGGAGTTGGGTATGTATGATGAAGATGACTGGACGAAGAGTAAATGGATTTTGAGTCTACCAGAACAGCATGGCGTACAGTGATTCCGCGTGCTGCGTACCCCACCTTTGGAGATGATCTCTCAACTTGCAAGATATCTAGAGTCTGGTGCCCTAAATTCACAAAGATCTCTTCACTAAGTTTTACATTTGCTTTCCAGCTCAAGACATCCAGGACTCTCGCGTTGCAAAGCAGCATTGATAAGCCGCATACGGCCAGACTTGACCAATAGTAGCAAAGCCCCTCGCCAGCCAGCAACCCATCTCACGACCATCAACAGCCATGATTACAGTAGTTGACGGACAAGACCTGCTTATCTGCAACACCTGCGGCACACAGTTCGATGTGTCGTTACAATCCGGCTCGCCTCTCAAGAGCTGTCGCATTTGTGAGGTATGTATTTACTCAAATACTTTCGGTACCTATGCTTCACGCGCTTGACAACCCCACTTTAGGATCCGCGCCAATATGTTCCTCCTGGAGGCCAAGTCTGGACTACTTTGGGACAGCTAAAGGGGAAACATGAGAACTTCCTCGAGCAAGATCCTACAGATGAGAAGATTTTGTTCATAACTACTGAACCAAAGGTCAGTCGTCATCAAACAAACTCCTCGGATAATTTACTCAATCGTCTCTATGTGACTACAGTGCGGTATTGGAGAACGCGCCATACTCCTCCAAACCCCAAACGGCAACGTCCTCTGGGACCTTATCGCCTTCATCGACCAGAAGACCATCGACTTTGTAAGCTCCACTTCCCATTCTCCCACATATTACCACTTTCCTTCTCAAGCAGCCCATCTAACACCCCCAGATCACTTCCAAAGGTGGCCTCTCAGCAATCGTAATCTCCCACCCACACTTCTACACCACCCACCTCGAATGGGCTAAGATCTTCAACTGCCCCGTCTATGTCGCGACCGAAGACAAGCAATGGCTGAACCGCTTTGACCATCTCAAGGCACGCCGCTTTATCAAAGGGCCAATCGAAACGATCGTACCTGGAGTCACGGCCATTAAAGTAGGGGGCCACTTTGATGGAAGTATGGTGCTGCATTGGGAGAAGAAGCTGTTCATTGCAGATTCCATGTACACGGTGCCGGTGCGAAATCCCCTCTCGTTCATATCTCCCATATCATCGACTTAGCCAGTGTTTCATTGGTGGTGGGCTGATGTTCAACCTGAGTAGTCCGCAGGAACGCCTTCTCCTCGCCAGCCTGGGACGTCTAGCTACTCTTTCATGTGGTCTATCCCTAATATGATCCCGCTACCTCCTTCCAAGATCGAGGGTATCTGGAAGGCGCTGCAGCCGTTCGAGTTCGAAGCTACGTATGGTGGGTTCACGGGACAGGACGTTAGAGGCTCTGATGTTAAGAAGAGAGTGCTGGAGAGCATGCAGATTCAGGTGAAGAGCTCTGGGCACCCTGAGCATAGTCTGTTGCTCGAGAAGCTGGAGGGGTAAGTTTGAAGGGTTTGAAGCACTGTCGTCTGTTTTTAAACGGTCTCAGCGTGATGGTTGCGGTCGAGTGGTAGATATAAGTCATCCAGGAGGTGTCTCAGACTTCTCCAGAGTGAAACCTGGCTATGACTCTAACCTTCCCCTCACGTGCTGACATATCTACCACGTGACCTCGAACTTCTCTCATCCAGCTTATCTATAAAACCTTTACCTTTCTCACACCGAACTTAAATTATGGAAGGACAGGAAGCTTGGAGTCGGGTGGAATTTCACAATCGTTCTACAGGGACCATCATGGGCAGTGTGGAGGATTGAAAACCATGGGATTACAGACCTATGACTGGGTGTGTGGACTGGTGGAAGAAAATCCCAAGTCTACTCCGCCCATGCTGGGAAGGAGTTGGCGATTGGAAGAGAGGACTCTGAACGACCTACGAAGACTGGTGGTGGAGTGGTAGAGCAAAATCGCGCGATACTACGAACCATGGCGTGGAGGAGGACGGCAGTGTGTAACTTCCGTAACTTTCATCGATGATGGCCATCAACACCACAAAGAGACCACTCATCTCCAGCGCGGAGGGGAGGCTTCGTCTTCAGGTATGTGCGGTGCTTCTCGTGAGAGAGTCGAGGTGGTGAAGAGCGGAAGAAGAGTCTGAAGATGGAGAACATCATGATCTAATATCTACCACAGCACAGCGGCTCCCCATGGCGTGGAGGGAATCGCGAGGTCGACTCGAACCCTAGAAGCCACCTCTATAGCTCGCCTTCATTCCCATTCCATCACCGCAACACCCCCCTGCCGCTTTTGAGCCCTTCCTCTTCCACATCTTATATATAATTGAAGAAAAAAAAAACGTAAAAAGAAATTCAACCAACACCGGACTCATACTCTAGCTCGCCGAGAGGTTCTAACTAGTAAAATGTTCACCGAGCAGGGCCCTACGCTACTTCCTTGGCGTGTGGAATGTCGCTCTACAGACCCACGCTGGATTCCAACCCAGCCACGGGGGCGACTTACTTCGTCACTGATTGGTGTCCTCATTAGACACTGACCGGTCGAATGCGCTATGGAGGAGGCCAACAAATTTTAGGAAATATATGTTAAAATTGGGTTATATAGATTTAATTCCCCTTAGATTATACTAAGGGAGAGAAGACTATATAGCTATAGTTTTATATACTTTAGTAGAATTATATAGTAAACTAGTTAGCGTCTATACTATTAATAGAACCCTTACTAGTTTTAATACTTCTACTCTAGTAATAGAAGAGATATAAGCTAACTTCTACTAATCTATCTATTTCCTCTAAGTATATTTAATAAAGTAGGTCTATTAGGTAAAGGTTAGTATTCTTCTACTCTAACTAAGACTTTTCCTCTTCTACCTACGCTAGCTTTAGCTTTAAAACCTCTACCTTATTAGTAATAGAGTCTAGGTAGAACTATAGGCTTTCTATAGCTAAGTTAGCTTCTATTAATTAGTTTAGGCGGGTAAACTAGGTCTATATAAGGTTATTAAGAATATCTAGGTTCTTAGTAATAAAGCTAGAGGTAATCTAGAGGTTACTATAAAGAAGTTACTTCTCTCTACCTCTTTTCTTAAATAGATAAAAGCGCGTAATACTATTAGTTCTTATAAAGGTACTATAGATAGTATTTCTATCTCTATAGTAGAAGGGACTATTTCCTTTAAGTATTATAAGCTTATAAGGTTTAATAACCTTATAAGAATAGCTAGTAGTAGTAGTAAGAACTCTATTCTTCTAGGTATAAATGCTAGCAAGTCTAAGTTCTACTAGTTCTTTAACGCCGGGGCTAATAGTAGGTAAGAGGGCCTCTAGAAGTATTTTAGCGCCTCTAATAGTAATAGCTAGGTTATAATTAACTATAGTAAGCTATTAAAAGGTAGATTCTAGCTTAGAAATGCTAACTTTATTTATAGAAATGTCTATAGATTTAGCGGCGGCAGTAATATTTAGGTAAGCATAGTAGGCTATATAAGGCTAGTAGTTATTATCTATAGAGTTATTATTATCCTTCTTACTACTATCCTCTTTTATAGTTTTAGACGCGTCTAAAAAATCTACTATTTTATCTAAAAACTTGTCCAGGACTTCTATAGGCGTTTCCGCAAGCGTTTTAGAGTAAATAGGGGGATAATTACTATAGATTATAGTATTAGAGCTATAGAATAATATAGGGGAGTTAGGGCCTATAGAAAGTTTAGAAGTTTCCTTCTTAACCTTAATAGAAAAGAATTAGAAACCACTTATATTTTTAGCTAGTTAGAAAGAAGAAAAGATGGAATTTATCTAAGAAGATACTAATTTAATTTAGGAGGAATAGCAGTCTTTTATACCTAAAGAAAAGCGGATTTAATAAACTATTTATTATAGAAATGTATTTTTTATTTATACTATATTATTAAACTATAGATAAAAAGGGGTCTAGTTCTCTATATATAGTTAATATATATAAAAGTATTTTTAGATAATTTAAAATTACTATTAGTATAAAGGGACCCGCTTTTATTTTTCTAGTAGACCTACTTAGCCCGCTTATTACTATAGTTATAGCGGATCTAGGTCTCTATAAGTAGGTTTAGTCCTCTATAAATAGTTAATATATATAAATACATTCTAGAATAATTTAGATATTACTATTAGTATAAAGGGACCCGCTTTTATTTCTTTAGTAGACCCGCTTAACCTACTTAGTACTATAGTTATAATAGATTCCGGGTTTCTATATATAGCTAAATATCTAGAACACTTTTTTAAGTAATTCTAGTTGTGCTATTAAGTATAAATAGACCTACTTTTCCTATTTTTATAGATAGGTCCACTTTTAGTACTATAAATATACTAAATCTAGGTTTATTTAGATATTATATACTTATTTTAATTAGTTTTAGCTAATTTATACGTTTCTAATAGTTATTATATTCTCCCCCTCTATCTAGAGCGGTAAATTAAGAAAGAATAGAGTATAGAAGAAGTCTAGTAATCTAGAAAACCTAAAAACCTTATAGAAAAAATAGGAAAGAATTCTTAGATAGAAGCCTTATTAAAACCTATATATATAGAAAAGAGTGCTCCCCCTTTAGTATATGTATTCTTCTAAACTAATTACTTTTTAAAAGAGTAGGAAATAATCTTTTAGTAGTGCTTTTATAAGCCTATTAGCTACTTATTCCTCTATTAGTATAAATTAGAGGTTAATAGTATTATTAGCTTACTTTTTCTATATATAGTAGTGTTAGATAGCTATATACTTAGTCCGGGAGTAAAACTGCGGGTTTCTAGCTAAGGTAATTACTTCTTAGTTATTGCTATATATAATTATTACTAAAGGTAACTTTATAGTTAAGAGCTTCTAAAGAAGACTCTATAGCTATATAGCTTTTTTTATAGCTTATATTTCTTCTATATATTTAGCTTTATATAATAAGAGTATAACTACTAATTATTATTTTAAAGACTAGCTAATAGCTACGCTGCTAATATTAAAGATATATCTAGCTATAGAGCGGCGCGTCTCTTAGTCTTCTACCTAGTTAAAGTTAGTATATTCTATAAGAGGTGCTAATTCCCCTTTATATACTAGGCGGAAGTTAATAGTACCTTATAGGTACTAAAGTACGCGTTTAACTATCTTTTTATGCGCTAGTACTAGATTTACTAGATATTAGCTATATACTAATACTGCATATATAATATCTAGGCGAGTACTAAGTATAGTATATATTAGAGATCTAATAGCTCTTATATACTACGCTTTAAGTTCTAGCGTTGCCTTATAGTCTTCTACTAGTACTTTAATACGGCTAGTATCTATAGGCGTAGCGCACGGTTTTCCCTTATCTATTTTAAATTTAGCAAGAACTTTAGATATATAGCCTTATTAATTAAGTGTAAGGGTTTAATTCTATCTATTATATATAATAGATATTTCTAGATAGTAGCTATATAGGCCTAGGTCTAATATCTAGAAATAATTATTAAGTAGATTCTTAATTTCCTAGATTTTATTATATAATAGTTCTATAATTAATAAGTTATTTATATATACTATAATAAATATATAGCCTTTAAAGAATATAGTAAGGTCTAAATCTAATAGTAAGAAGCTATAACCTTTTAGGTAGGTAGCTAGAGTATAGTACTATATTCTAGGTAATTATTTTAAGCTATATAACGCCTTATTAAGTTTATAGACTTAGTTTCTAGATTAGCTAAGGCTGCGCGGTTATTCTATATAGATTTCTTTATCTATATTACTATATAGAAATGCCGTTTTAATATCTATTTACTTAATTTCTAGATTAAGGGCTATAGCTATAGTAAAGATAGCTTTATAGCTTATAGGCTTAACTACTAATATAAAAGTCTTATAGTAGTTAATTCCTTCTTATTACTTAAAGCCTTAGACTACCTACTAAGCTTTATAGTATAGAATCTCTCTAGTTAGCCCATGTTTAAGTTTAAATACCTACTTTTCTTCTAGAACGCGGCGGTTACGTAGTGTATTTATAAGGGTCTAGGTATTATTTTCTTCTAGTAATAGAACTTTATTCTTTATAGCCTTCTTCTACTTATTCTAGAGTAGATCTACTTAAGCTTAATTAAACGTTTTAGGTTTAAATAGCTTAGTAATAGCGGCAGTAGCTATTAGGCTTAGTAGAGCTATATTCTAATCTAGTTCTCTAGTAGCAGGTCTAGTTTATATTTCTAGCTTAGGTTCTTCTAGTAGCTCTAAGTTAGCTAATTATAGATCCTTAAGTACTACTTCTAGAATAGCTAGCTTAGTAGTTATATATACTTCTTCTTCTAATTAATTTAGATTTAGATAGTTAAGCGTTACTATTTCTAGAACGTAGTATCTATCTAAATTAAGAGGTAATTCTAAATAGATACTCTATATACTTTATATATAAGTTATAGGTTCTCTAGGCTTAACTTATATATACTAACATTTCTATAAAACCTTCTATAATAGTAGTACTTACTTTAGGTTATTCTATAAGGGCTAAGTATATACTAACTATACATGTAATAGTTGCCTTTATATTAGCTGCGTATATATAGATTATACTAGTATTAGTAAGTAAGCTAGTAAACTATAATAAGATAGTAATTATAGTAACTAAGGAGGAGTCTAGTACTATAATAGTGTAGGACTTTATATTTATTTTAGTAGAGAAGAGTTACTTTTATTTCCGTCTCTATTACTATTATATAGATTGCGAGTAGTGCTTAGCTATCTCTTTTAGCTAAGACTTATTAGTGCGGTAGCTTATATAGGAAGTATAGCTATAGTAGTAGAATTTACTAGGTTTTATAGTAGTGCGTTAACTTTATACTACTTTCTAGTATAACTTTATTCTTCTAGATAAATAATATCTATTATAGTTAGAATTTAATTATTCTTATTTAATAACTAGTAGTATTATCCTTCTAAGTATCTAATTAGCGTGCACGTTTTAGTTCTTATATATCTAATTACCTTTTAGTCTCTCTCTTTCTTTAATGCATAGCATTTTAAGCTAATTACGCGTAGCTAGAATAGGTCTAGAAGGTTACCGTGCTAAGCTTAGTATAGAGTTATACTAATTACTAAGCTAGGGCTTTAGTTTTAAACTATAATAACTACTTATAGTACTTCTAGCTACTATTTTAGATTTAGGCCAGCATTAAATAGTGTAGGGTTTAGTTTAGAGAGTATATACTAATTAAGTGCTTTTGCGGAGCTATTTTCTTAGTATTAGTCTATTCCTATATATTCTAGGAGAATCCCCTAGTCGCGGTAGTACTCTTAAAAGATTTCTAAAATATTCTCCCCTACTTAGTCTAGTCTAATGCGCCTAATGCGGCACTTAATAGTCTTATTAGAGTTAATAAAGTATTTTAAATAGTAGAAGAACTTATTTCTATATTTAAGTAGATAGACCTATATATTCTAGGTTTTATTATAGAGAAAGGTTACCTAGTATTTTACTCTATTATATTCTAGTATAAAAGGACTAGCTATATCTATATAGATTAGTTCTAGTAGACTAGTTTCTTATTAGTTATAACGCCTATAGAACCCCGCTTTTATTTAACCTTTTATATAGCCTATATATAGGTAGTCTAGGTTAAGTAGCTTTATACTAACTAATATTTCTTAAAGTTTATAGAGGTTTTATTTACCTAGGTAAGCTATTTATTTATACTAGATTTAAAGTATTAGATCTATAATTTTATATGCAGCTATTACTAATATAGGCGTAATATCTTTCTTCTACTATTAGATTGCGTAGACCCCCTTTTAGTAGGGTACTAGAATAGTAACTTCTAAGAGTTCTATTATAGCTTAACGGGGTTTAAAGCTTATATATACGCCTTAGTTTATTAGTTTTAAGACTAATATAAGGTTACATCTAAAGCCGGGAGTATATAATATATTAGTAAGATAGAAAAGAACCTACTATTCCTTATAGTTGCATTCTAGCTAAACTATTTCTATTTTAGTTAGTTAGATAATAGTTCCTTCTATTTCTTCTATTCTAGGGCCTTAATATAGCTTTATTATAGATTTAATAAAGTCTTTTTAGATACTGCAATAGTAAGTTAAACAACCCGTATTAATTAGCTAGACGTTATTAGATATAGCAGACGTATTTACTATATAGATAATGTAGTTAGTTCCTTCTAGAAATTTAAAATTAGTAGAAAAGACTACTAGGTTAGCGCTATATTTCTTAATAGTGTCTATTTTCTAGCGCTTTAAGCTAGATTCCTTAGAATTATTAGCCTTCTTCTTCTATTTTACCTTTCTCTTAGCCACCTTCTTTTCTTTAAACTCCTTTTCTAGATATAGATAAAGTTTCTAGTAGATAGAAGCGTTATACTAGGCCTTCTTTTTATAATAAGTATAATACTTATTATAAGTATAGTTTTCTTTTCTATTTCTAGTACTATATAATTTCCCTTTAGCTTACGTAGCTATTATAGCTTTTTTATATTCTTTATCTACTTTAAGAGAAGTCTTGTAACATTATATTACTATAATAGTAGAGCTAAAGTTTAAAGCTAGTCTTATAATAATACTAGCTGCATCTCTTATAGGAATAGTTAGATTTTAAGTTTAGAAGAGGTTAGCTAATATTTAGTAGTTAGTTCTAAGTCTATTAAAGAAGTTATTAATTAAGTGTACTTTACTATATTTGCAGGTTAGATTAATATTAGTAAGGTCTTAATTTACTTCTTAGAGCTTATCTATAAAGTCTTCTATACTTATATAATTATTAAATAATATATTACTATAGTTAAGTTAATACTAATAGATTATTCTATAGCCTATATCTTAGAAGTAGAGGTATAGGGCGTTAAGTAGTAGTACTACTTATTTAATATTATCTATTATATATTATATATTAAACCCGCATTAAGTTATAATTATAGATGTTACTTAGTTCTAATAGTTAAGCTATTTATTTAGCTTTTCCTTATATTTCTCTATCTTATCTTTCTATCTTGCAATTAATCTAGCGTCTACTACTATTATAGTACCTAAATTTAAAGGTTAAGTAGATCCGCTAGCTTTCTATTCTACTACGGGGGTGTCTATAGTAACTATTATTACTATTTAAGAATCTAGAGAAGCTATTAGTGCTATCTAATTCTATCCCTCTACTAGAAGATTGCTAAAACCGTTTATTTATAGCTATGCTATTATTTCCCAATTCTACTAAATCTAGCTAGTTAATAAGTTAAGTTTCTTAATCTAAGCTAGCAACGCTTTGCCTATCTTAACCGGCATAGCGTCTTAGGGTAATTAGTTCTAATCTAGAGAATAAAGAAGATAAAGAAGTTAGTTCTAGCTTAGATAAGAATAACCTAGATAATAATTCTAGTAAGAATCTAATTATAATTAGAGCTAGAGAGTATTAATAGAGTAGTATTTCTATATAGAGTAATATATAAGTCTACTATATAGATATAGAAGATATACTTAGCGTTTCTAATTAAGATAAGATAGCTTCTATAGTTACTTTAGGCCTTAGTCTAGGTCTTAACTATGCTAATAGTCCCTATAGATTACGGCTATTAATACTTAATAGAAAAGTATTATTTATAGAGTAATTTAAGATAATAGTAGTATCTAATATATTATTATTAATGTAATCTTTATTAGTGCTAGCTATAATTTTAAAATAGGCGTCCTGCTTATCTAATAGTCTAATATCTTAAGGTCTTTTAGCGTATAGCTTAAAGGCACTAACTAAGAGGTTCTTAGCTAGGTATTAGAAGTTGTTTTAATTTAGTATATAATAGACTTCTTTCTAGGTAGGCTTTAGTAGATAAGATTAAAGGTTATATATCTTTTAAATATATAAAGGTAGATAGAGAGAGTAAGTTAAACTTATTATAAAGAGGATTTTCTTCCCTTTAAGTATTTTAAATATTATTTTATAATAGCGGGTACTTACTTTATTATTACTTAATTAAACCGAGTATATAAGGGCCTAGATCTAGATATTTATTCTAGATATAAGGGGTTACCGGAGTATATTATATATAGATAGCTTAGATAGAGTAGTACTATAGTTAGTATAGGTCTAGATAGGTTTAGCTAGATATTATACTAAAGTTTTAATATTTTTTAGTATCTAGACCTAGTCTAGATTTCTAAATATAGATTAACCTATTTAATTCTATAGTTAAATTATATAGGAGGTTGCGTAATAGAAGGGTAGTAGTTAACTATTATAGGTCTCCTATATATTTTTAGTATATTATTATATAGATATTAGGTAATACTTAGCTAAGCCAGGCTTATAACCTATTAAAATTAGGTTATATAGATTTAATTCCCCTTAGATTATACTAAGAAAGAGAAGACTATATAGCTATAGTTCTATATACTTTAGTAGAATTATATAGTAAACTAGTTAGCGTCTATACTATTAATAGAACCCTTACTAGTTTTAATAATATATAGCTAGGTTGATTAAGAATAACGGTTTAACTGCTAAATCTCTTTCACCGGCTGGATTGTATATACCTGCTGAATTGCGTTTACCTGCTGAAGTGCGTTTACCTGCTGGTTTACATTTACCTGCCAAATCGCGTTCACCTACCAAATCACGTTCAATTGTTTATCGCCGAGCGACGTTTAGAGTTGGACCCTGAATATTCGGCATCCCGAATAACAAACCCACCTTCGCCGCATGGTTCCTAGGTTGTGTTTCACTTCACCATCACAGCCACCGGACTGGATCATGTTTCGGAGAACTGTAGATGTTCAGCGTAGTAAAAGCCTTTCGATAAAAAACTCTTCTTTATGAATCATGTAACATACTCATACCCCAATGCGGCTGAGAAACGTACACAAATCGATAAAAGCACGTGACCTGATGTTTTGCTCTACGAAATTTACCTCTTGAGTACTAACTCTGCCACACTATCTCAGATCACACCTTTCTACCTCGTATCCCTCCACATACTAGCTCTCTCTTCAATCCAAACTCGCCCCCTACTCATCCCCTTCCTCCTCATCACTCCCCTCCTCCCCAATCTCCACCCCAAACTCCGCACAAACATCCCACCGATCCCCCTTCGCCGCCTTACTCACATACTTCACGAACCTCAACACGCCCTGATCCCGCAACACAACGCTAAGCGCGTTCCAACTTGCCGGCATAGAAAACAGCACCCCATCATCCTCGTCATCCGCCGCGCTGCGGTACACCGCCGGATCCGCTTTCGTCTTCCTCCGCTGCCCAGCGCCCGTGTTCGTGGACGCTTCTCCAGTGGTAGGCGCCGGGGCGGCCTCCTCGTCGTCGCCGGCCATGTACATCTCGTAGCCGCCTACTTCGGGCTCCTCCGTTGCGGGGGTTGGAGGAGCTGGCTCTTTCGCTTTCGACTTGGCTTTGCCGTTGCTTTTGGAGCGGTTGTTTTCTTCGGCGCCGGCAGTGGCGTCGTCTTCTTCGGCTTCTTCGGGCGCCCATCCGCTTGATGGTGTTATGCCGAGGCAGATTTCTAGCTGGGGTTGCTCGTCTTCGTAGGCGGTGGCGAGGGAGTAGTCGACGCCGCGGCGGAAACGGCGGGCTAGGATGTTGGTTTTTGTGAGGGTGAGGCCGGTTGCTAGGGCGAGCCATTTGCGGAAAGATGGGTGAGGGAAGAGGATGTCAACGAGTTCGTCGTAAGGGCTGAGCTCTAGGTCGGGATTTAATGCAGGAGGCGGGAGGATGGGTTGGCGGTATAGGAAGCGGTGCTTGTGCGGCGGGCGGGCGACGCCTGTGGAGTCTCCCTTCGGAGCTGAAGGGTGGGCCGGGAGGCTTGGATGCTCCTCGTGGTCTTTGGACTCAATCCATGTCTGTAGACGCGCGGAGAACTTGTTGGAGAGGAAGGTCGAGAGTTGAAGGGATGACTCGTCTGCGAACATTGCCTGGAGCTCGTCGACGGTGTCAGGGGTGAGATAGTTGGGGTTTAGGTATTTCAGAAGGAATTCGATCTCTGCGGTTGAGAGTTCCTCCTCTTCCTCGTTTTCTTCGGAATCGTCCTCGAATTCGACCCATTGTGGTTGAGGCCGGTCAAATGCGTCTGCCTTTCCTCCTTGCAACTGGGCGAGGGAGCTCTTTTCGGCGAGCTTCTCTTCAAGACCCTCTTCGTATCCCTCCTCGCCTTCCTGGGGTATGTGGAACCAGCCACTAATCGCCATCCGCACTCGACCTCCGTCTTCCTCTTCCGTCTCATCTTCACTCCGCTTGTACACTTCCTCGACATCGTGAAAGCTTTCCCCAGGCTGTACCGTGAAGAAAGACAGCTGGTTCCACGCCGGTGGGATCGACACCGAAAAGTCCGGTTGTGGAATCTTCACCTCATCACCGTCCTGATTTTTTAGCACTTTCGTAGGATACAGACGCAAGGCTCCACCCCATTCATGCTTCCAGTCCCGATCCGGGTCCAACAGGTATAGGATCCAGCTTACGCGCCGACTCCCAATGACGTCGTCGTGGCAGAGGAGGTGACATCCCGGGGTATACACATTCTGTACCTTAGATCAGCTTCATTTCTCCAAATTGGATTCAGCGGAACTTACCACAGCCATATCCGTCTTGACTCCACTCAGCGGCCCCGATCCCGCAACACTAGCGATATATTTCCGGAACGCAGACGAGTAGAGGGCATCGCGGAGCGTGAGAAGCGATGGGAGCCTACGCAGAGCAGCATCGTCGAGGCCATCGAGGTTCGCGAGGTCGCCGGACTGGTGGATCTTGTAGATGTCGGTCTCCTTGGGCGTGAAGGAGATGTTCTCTCGGATTTCGGTGCGGACGGCGCGGAGGAGGGGCGATGAGATTAGATTATGGATTACAGCATGTTTGTAGCTGTATGAGTGTTAGACGAAGCCAATTGTATTTGCTGGAGGTATGAAGGTCTTACGGGGACGACTTTGCGTATTGTTGTGTGTAGTCGGCCAGTACTTTGCTGTCGAAGAGGCCGGCGCGAAAGTTCTTCTCTGCTTCTGAGTCGGAAATGGCGCGCTTTTTGGAGGCGCCATTGGCTGGTGTATCATTCTTGCGCTTCATCTTGCAGAGAGAGTGTAATTTTCGTCGTGACAGAGTTTTGGTAGAGTTTCGAGGGTTTTGAGGCTCGAAATTTTCGTGTCTTGGTTCGGCGATCTTTGGCACCACCATCACTCCACTGCGGGGACGAGTAGCTTATTTTCACGTCATAGCACTAAAACTTCTATAAAACATACTAGGGTATCATTGAATTATATACGTTCGTTGCCATTCCTGAGGCTTCTAATTCTGAAACTGACCGTTGAAGTTTGATGTCGGACAGGCGCCCAAGTTCGCCTACTCTAGAGTATCCCGCTATTGTACAACGCCGCTAACACCGTTTGTGACCCATATCATATTTCCTTCAGCTTCTCGTCCATCGAAGTCAGGACGCCCATGGTCCTCTCGTAGGTCCACATTGTTACAGCGCTGGCCGGAGCTGCCTTGAGCAGACTCACGGTCAGGCCTCGATACATGCCTCTCCGTCCCTCGTTCTTCCAGATACGGCCAACCGTTGAGAAGACGCCCTTATAGAGAGGGATGTTACGGTGTACGTATTGTGATCGCGTGGGCCCTTGCACTTGTAATCGTTTCCTCGTAGTATCCAGTGGATACACCGCAGTCTTTGCAAGCACACTAGCAACGATGCCGGACACAGCGTCTGAACTTCCGAACGGTAGCGGAACGACGTCTTTCGAAAGTGCCGGCTTGAGAGCCTCGTACCCAGCAAAGAACAGGCCCATGTACGGCACAATCTGGCTCACACCTGCTCCCAACCCTCGGAAGAATCCTGGGAGGCCTTCAGTAGCTGCGATCTGGCGAACCGAGGACACTATCGAGGTGTAGACACGGTCTTTCCCCTGCGCTGCGAATCGGGTCCGCAGGAGGTCTAACGGATAGGTGGTAGTCGTTGCGCAAGCTCCAGCCAGCGCACCCGAAATGAACGAGTTTGCGGAGTCAGGGAGCTTGTACGGCGAGGGTAGGTTGTTCAGGGCGTGCGAGGCGTGCGTGTAGGTCGAGAATTGGATGGCTCCGTACATGAGATACATGGCCTCTGCCGGGATATTCCCCTTCCATAGCCCAGTGAGACCCTCCTCGCGCAGTATCTGCTTGAGCGTCCCCAGCGTCCCCTTGTAGACAGGTCCATCAATACCGTGTATACTCGTCGGATCGGAGAGGGAGTGGATTTGGAGTTGTAGGCGGATCTTGATGACGTCCAGCGGTGCTATAACAAACCTAGAACGCGTGAATGCGATTAGCACATCGCCGTCTTAAGAGCTGTATGAGGCTCTTACCGAGAGACCAGGCCTGCGACAGACCCCGCAACGACGACCTGCTTCGAGGAGCCCTGGAAGAAGCAAGTTGGATCAGCTGTCTGCAGTCTCGTGCCTTCGTATCCGCCAGCGGGTGGCCGTTACCTCATCCTTGAGCTGTACCACACCGCCAGACATACACCCAGCTCCTTCGCCCAGCAAGCGACGCGTACTAAGGGCACAGGAGGGATCGGCTGATGTAGTGGAGTGCGTGTTGAGTGCGTCGGGACAGCGGACCAGCTCTTCATCTTATCCTCGGACCAATTCTCTGCTGAGGTACAAGGCCGCACGCCTCCCCCGCAAAACGGATCGTCGGCCCCAAACACCGAAAGTCATGTCCATAAACCTCCTCACCCGCGTCGGTCTGCGTCCACTGACGGCCATTGCTCGTGCTGGAACGCGCAAACACCGTCCTGGACTGTTTGCGCGGAATGCTGTGCCCACCCGCCAGTTCTGGAAGAACTCCACCAACCCCGCTCAGGAAGCAACAACACCCCAGGAACACCTGGTTCACGATGCGTCGAACGCAGGCCAATTGGATGGCAAGCCGTCGAAGAATCTGGCCGTGAGCATTGACGGCGAGCCCAAGATCTTCGACAGCATCTTCCTTCGAGACAGCTGCACGTGCCCCGAATGCGTGGACCCCTCGAACAAACAGAAACTTTTCCAGACTTGCGATATCCCAGAGAACATCGAGGGTATATGCAAGACCATTGTCGACAAAGAACATGGCTGGATGGTGGAGGTTGCCTGGCAGAGCGATGTCCCTGGATATTCTTCTGAGCACCGGACTAAGCACTCCATCAATTGGCTGAAGCGAGCTCTGACTACGGAAGTGGAGCTTCGAGGAGGTGTGCGGAGCGATGAGCGAGTCGTGTGGAATAAAGACATCATGACCAAGAATAACAAATGGCTGGACTATGATGACTACATGGCCAACGACCACACCTTGTTCGAGGCCCTCCTCCATCTGAACAAGTATGGGCTGCTGTTCTTCAAAGGGGTACCAGACTCGGAGAAGTCGGTTGAAGATATTGCTGAACGGATTGGGACCATGAAGGATACCTTCTACGGCCGAACTTGGGATGTGAAGTCTATCCCGAATGCTAAGAACATTGCATACACTAGTCAGTTCCTGGGTCTGCATATGGATCTCCTGTAAGTCTTTATTATCGTCAAGCATATTCAAAGCTTTCCTGTTACTGTCAAACGCCGCATCCTTCAATCTTTTTTATACAATCTCTCTATATATCAGCCTTGGCTACCCACGACGATACATCAGACCCTCGAACCAAGCTCTTTCTAAACTAAAGTCTGATTAGCTACACCACCAACCCACCCCACCTCCAACTCCTACACTCCCTTCGAGCGCAATCCCCCGGCGGCTCCTCTCTCTTCGCCGACACCTTCCACGCCGCCGCCGAGATCCACACCTCATCCGCCTTCCACTTCCGCACCCTGTGCACCTTCCCAGTGACCTACCACTACCACAACGACTCCCAGCACTACCATTACACCCGGCCGACGATCGAGCTCTTCCCGTACCCGAAGTACTCCGAGCCCACCAACCTCGCTATCCGCCGCGTCAACTGGTCCCCTCCCTTCCAAGGCCCCTTCGAGGCCCGCATCGGCGGCGAGAACCAGTCCGCGCTCGGCAACTACCTCTCGGCTAGCAAGGCGTTTGAGAAGGCGCTTAGCAGCGAGGAGAATATGCTTGAGTATAGGCTGGAAGAGGGAGAGTGCGTCGTTTTCGATAACAGGCGTGTCGTGCATGCCCGACGTGCGTTTGATGCCAATGAAGGGGAGCGCTGGCTTAAGGGGGCATATGTGGACGACGATGTCTTCTTTAGTCGGTTGAGGGTGCTGCAGGAGAAGTTTGAGGGGAAGTGGGTGTCCGATGGGGTTACGAGGGACGCGGTGAAATAGGTTGCGAAGGGCTTATGGATTGAGGGATGCGGAATGGGGAAATTTTTTGGGAGCATGGGTTACATGGCGGGCTGGGCTAAGGGTGCATTGCATGGAGCTGTTGCGGGTATGTGATATTACACTACGGGAATAGTATTTCTTGCTATCTGTGGTTCGGTGGCATATGGCGGTGGAAATATTCGGGCTGCCTGCTCAAGCATTGAAGCTAGTAGGTGTGGTTACATGATATATTACTTGCACCTCCCACGGGACATGGGATACCCCTTCGGGAATGATTCTGCCTTCGATAGGCAATCTTCTATTCGAGACCGTTGAATTTAGGTATCAAAAGAGGTCTAACTTTGGTGAAGTAGGTAGCACAAAGACCATGTGGATTAATGCCCCAAGCAGTCGCAAAGAGTACCCAAACTCATGTCTAGCATCATTCTCGTTCGGTTCTGATCTCGAAATCAACCCCTGTCCCTTTGTCTAGTACTGGTCTATGCATTTGGGCACAGGGGCCAGGACTCGGGAAGCATCGGTCTTCCACCGGACTGTGCTAGATGTGATTTCTCTTGCCACTGAGCGAAGCGTTATTTACTCGAGGATGTGGTGATGGTGAGAGGGGGCGGTGAACTCTGTGGAATCGTAGTCATCCAACGGAATATTTTCCTCTTACGTTCTATACAGCTCCCGTCAGCCTCCACAAGATAGATTTGAAATATATCTCGATGTAAATGTAGCTTTAAGTGATTGACTTACCATCTGTTCCAGGTGAAGCTGTTCGTGAGTATGCAGGTGTAACTTCCTGCCAAATGTACACAGGGTTTCCTGGGAAATGTCAGTATATTTTGACGAATTGCTTCAGGTAGGTCGGGGTATGTACCGTTTTTGTCGTAGATAATACGATAGTGTCGCTGATGTTCCTCACTCCAGATCCACGAGTTATCGTGAGGTGCGGTGGTTGCAGCATTATTAGTCTTCGACAAGTCAGCTCCGGAATGTTCGGGTGGGCCTGGCGTTGAATGCTTTGCTGTCGAAGTCGGTGTGGTCGGGGCGATTCCCCAGGCGCTGTTATATTGGTGCAAAAACTTTTCCATCGACTCTCGGGCCACAATGCCAAAGTCATAGACTTTCACATTGTCCTCTACCGTGTATACTTTCCGAAAATTTACACGTGAAAGCGGATCTAGTTTTCCCCAGGGTTCGGTGGCTATCACACGTATTGGGTAGCCCATCGGAAGCTCCGACGGAGTTCGAGGTAATTCTTGGGGAAGTGGATCTGGGGGGCCGTCATCACCTGTGTACATGATGGCATGATGGCTCCTTGTCTTTAACGCAGACACGCCTCTCTTAGAATACGTCTGTATGGGCCTTAACAGCAATTTTAGCTTTGTCATAAAAGCAAAGACATCGTGGTTACCTACAAGCAGTGAGAGCAGTCAGAGCCTCGTCTGACAACAACGAACCAACGGACTTTGACAAAGATTTCCTGATTGAATCTAGGATCTCGCATAACTTGAAACTCCATTTCCGAAGGAGCAGTTCCTTCTCCCACCATCTCTGGCTTAAGAACCTTAAAGACCTTAAAAAAGTTAACGATAGTTGACCTAAAAGCCGGGAAAGCATTTTGACTTACTCGACCGATAACGAAGAATGGGACGGCTGGTCTCCGAACCATGAAACCTGGCTTACATGAGCTATGTTTACAAAGTGTGGAATTGAATGGGTTCTTACTTGGGTCAAGCTTTTCTCTATCACCCAGCGTCCCTCTAATCCTTTTGTACGGGCTCACTTGTGGTTCCAATCCATCCTGTTCTAATAATTCGGGCCCTTTTCGATCGAGCAGAGAGGTCGAGTCTTCTGTTCTACCCTCTAACTTATTTTCCATGGCCTTCCACCATTCTATTGTTTTGACGTCGTCTGATGGCTGCTCTTGGCTTGCTGAAGATGATGGCCTGGAACTGTCGTAGGCAAGGGTTGAGAGATTCGAATCCTTAGTAAAAGCGCCCACCTCCTCGACGGCAGCATCTGATCTGGCATCGCCTTCAATAGGTGAAGCAATTGGAACTGCAAACAACGCCAACTGTTCCAAGTGAGAAGCGAGGTGGCGTTTGAACACGGTTGGGACGACGGTGAGCATGTGTTCAGGTCCGTCAGGAGGCATGCCGCCGACTCCCGCCCGTTCCTTGAGACGATCAACCCATTTCCAGCAGCATGGGCATTCCAAAGCAGGTATCTGATCGAGTGGCTTTCGGGCAATATAAAGAAGAGGCTGCTCGGTGCCGTCTTGAAGCACATTGGGATGTCGTTTTCGCACGTGCGTCAAGTAACGTTCTTTGAGCTGGAATGTCTTGCGCTCACAAAACTGACAGGTGTAGCTGATGCGGTGGTTCTGCATCTCGTGACGAAACCATTCATTTATGTCGACGAAATACGGGGCGTCGCAGTCGGGGAATGTGCAAACGTAGACACGGAGGTCGGAGAAAACATGTCGTCGCCATGCTCGTTCATCTTTGAACTTCTTCATTCGAAAACAAAAGGGGCATTCCACAGCTTTGTTACCCTTAGTTCGCAGCCCGTCAAGCTTCGGAATCCTGACTGTAGCTGAGGAGTCAAGATCGCCATCAACGGATCGAGATATGGTTGTGTATGACCTCACATCGTCCTCCGGGTCTGATTCTTCTTCCGCAGCGAGCATCTCCGATGTGATCTGGTCCGGTTTCAGACTCGAAGCCTTCGTGAAGAACGTGGACGGCCGACTGGAGGAATCGAGGAATTGTTTGATGGCTGGATGTTGTCTTGAGGGAGCTTGCGATTCATGTTCACGTATTTTTCCGTCAGTGGGCATCCTCTCAAGCTTGTCGCGGTGGTCTCGAATGTAGCTCAAATAGTGTCGACGTTGGGTAATGGCTCGACCGAGTCGCTTCTGGAGCCACACACGTTCTTCTGTGGCGAGCTTCGGGTACTTCTCACCCACATGAGCGATGTCGTACTGGTCATTGAATTGATATCGATTACGACTGAGAGCTTTCATAAAAAGATCTGTTGGCGCAGCTTGGCGGATGAGGCGGGATACTCTGTAGAGACGAGTGATGCAAGCCCCAAATTCTGTGAGAAGTTCCGTTTCCTCATTTTGGTCTTCCTCCTCGCCGGCATTATGTGTAGAAGCTGTCTCCCCTTCCCGGTCTCCGGAGACGATTTCCAGGACTATATTATGTCAGATCGTTGAAAGGCATGGAGAAAGAAGCAGACCCACGTTCTCCGGCGACCTCGATCAGATCATCTAGCAACTCTAGGACATGGGTCAAGACATCCTTCGCTTCTCGAAGACGCGATTCGAGAGATAAAGAAGACTCCGGGGGATGCAGGGCACCAATGTTGCCAATCCATAAGGTGAATCTTTCCAGCTCGTCGTTGACCTGGGCGTGGTGGAGTCGGCCCTTCTGCCTGTCAGGGGCGGAAAGAGTCGAGACGATCGTCGTCAATTTCTGGATGCAAGCCCGACATTGTGCTGATACAGATGCACTCATCGTGGCTCAGACTTCGCCATATACATACAGTTCGGCGGCGACATGAAGTTGAGTCTCATGCGCTCGTCGACTAGGAAGTACTCAGGGATGCCACTCGCGACTCGCAAGTCTCAACGACTAGGAAAAATAGCCCTCGTTCGAATTGCTGACGAAATTTGTATTACGAGAGAGATGCTATCCCGCCAGGGTGCACATGGGGTTGAGGTTCATCCGATGAGGCTGAAGAGCGCTGGGGGCCAGAATTGCGGGGCCTAGCCACGATGGTCGCTGCTAGAACTACCTCCTTCAAATGTTCACCACACGGCGCTTCGCTGAACCTCTTCCCTCCTCGCCATATACTTCTAATAATCCTAATGAGCGGCATCGAAATTGCAGGCCTTATACTCGGGGCCTTTCCCTTGATCATCTCCGGCCTCGAGCACTGGCGCGATATCGCCAAGGTCGGCGGTTTCTTCTGGCGAGTGCGGAAGGAATACACCCAATGCCGCGAGGATGTCAAGTTCTATGAGCTATGTTACAAGAGAAACTTGCAAGAACTTCTACTGCCGATGGGGTATGATGCAACTGAGATCAATCGTCTAGTGGGCGACCCAGGGGGAAAAGACTGGAGCAGCAAGGCTCTGCAAAAGCGCTTGGAGGGGCGGCTTCAGGAGTCGTATGATCTCTACATGGGAGTTATCCACAAGATGAACGAGACAGCAGAGGAATTGAAGAAGGAGCTCTCTTTCGACGGGGCGAATATTCAAAGCAGGCTCGCTCCGTCACAACTGCAAAAGCAGCGGCGGCCTTCGAGCCCACAGCCGCCGACCAAACCCTCCAAGTTCGCGTCAGCAAAGTCAAAATGGGACTACGAAACATTTCGAATCAGGTTCAGCTTCAATGACCCTGTGAGGAAGGCGCTTTTCGATCAGTTGAAGGAGTGTAACGGACGATTAGAGAAGCTCCTCAATACGAGCGACAAGGTATCCGCACTACAGAACGCTGGTTCTCCCAACACGAAGAAAACCTCGGCTCTGGAGACAGCACTGAAGAAAGCGTGGAAGATGTCGGACCACCTCTTTAAAGCCCTGTCAAAGGCATGGCAGTGTTCGTGTCAGCAATACCACTTCGCCAATCTTCGACTCGAGCATCGCACACTTCCGGAGATATGCTTCGAAGTCATTCTCATGTTCGCTGCTCCATCTTCTCGGGTGAACACCCCATGGCTATGGCAAGAGCTGCAGTGTAGACAAATGATTGGCTGCTCTTGTCCGCACAAGCCCATGAAGCCATCACCATCACCGTCACTAGTAAGGCGAAAAAAGGTAGCCTTCACAACACCCGCTACGACCGTAGTCACCGTACCGAAGATCGAGTTGGATGTCTTAGTTGACCCAAGCCTTGGCCTCTGCGAGCTTCTGGGTAAAGATGGTAACAACCAGTGTATAGGAATCATCGGCCATGATGACGAAACATACCATCTGCACCCGTTCACAAAGCGGAAAAGACTCAATAACAGCAGCCCCGTAACACTAGATCATATCCTCTCTCAAAACTACGAAGCGCATATTACCCGACGTCAACGCTATTCTATCGCCCTGCTGCTGGCTTCTTCTATAGCCCAGCTCCAATTCACTGGGTGGATAAGACCTAATCTCAGGAAAGAAGACGTTTTCTTCTATCCATGCGAGAATGACGACTGCGGAATAACATACCTTGAACCCTTCATCCGGCAAGGCTTCCCACTATATGATCCTACGATGCCAAACACCGAGGCCAATGACTGCAACTTCTTTTCGCTTGGCATCCTCCTTCTGGAGCTCTGCTTCGGTCGACGACTGGAAGACCACCCTCTCCGCCAAAAGCATCCAATCGAGGCTGGAGGGGCAAAGCAAGCCCTCGATCTTATGGCTGCGCTGAAGTGGTCCCAATGTGTCGACGATGAAGGCGGTGATGATTATGCTTCCGCAGTGAAGTGGTGCTTCACGGGGGCGAATCATGCACAAAGATCATGGAGAGTAGAGATCATCAAGAACGTTATCAGGCCACTAGAGATATGCCTGGAGCACTTCAAGACAACAGCTGTGTCGTGAAACGACGCTTCACTGCTGATCAACGTAAGAAGCTTGGCGATAGATAGTGCCGCAATGCTAAGGGGAACAAGAACAAGACTGAAGAGTGCTGGAGGAATCGCACTTTTGCCCACTATGTCGTCATATCTTTCTTATGAGAAGCTACCGCAAGTGTTGCTTCCTATCTAGTGGTGGGCTCTATCTGTTTGGAATATCTTGTACTGAACTCCACTACTAAACGGTTACACCTCCGAGGATGAAGTATCTGAAGAGGAGTTTTCACTGGTATGAAACTCTGGTCTCATGTCTAATGATGACGTACGATAACCCTTCCCTTACGTTATATTCGGTCTTATGAAAGGAAAATGCCTTTGCAAGAGCGATTTTCAAAGGTATGCCTCTGGCACAGGCCAGTCGCTTCATGAGCGGTGAATTTGAAGAGGTGAAACTTAGGACTATAAAGTTGATAATGCAGGACTGTAACGCTCACTTTAATGACTACTCTATCGCTTTCAAATCCTCAGATGTATTACAAGCCTTTATTAACCCCTCCAGAACTCACAGAGCTCACGAGAGCGTGGTGCACGGGGCTAGTCATGCAACATCGCCTACGCCTCGGGGCTAGTCCTCAGCCTTGCAGCAATATTCTCATTTTGGCCCCATTTCACGATACGGGGCCACCGAGAAGTTTCAGCCTTGCCTCTTGACTGACCACTCAGCGATTGTATGGCTTTTTATTTTTGGATGTGCAAGCAGGGTGCTGGCCGTGCGGCGCTTATTATGAGAACAATAGGCACCCTCAAATCGTTTGTTTCCCCCTATATTCGAAAAAGTTTACGCCCTCGAGATTTTCTGGTTTCTTAACTAGCGACTGTCGTGAAGGTTTGCGCATCTGCAGAATATGTCAGTACCTCTGCAGACTCTCCATAACAGTGCCCCAGGCGCACAAAGCGGCGGTAATAATGGTGCACAAACAGCTGGGAATAGCAATACTGGCTTCGTTCAAAGCAGTCAGCCTCCGGTCAATACCACTATAGGAAGTCAGTCTCAGAGTACCACCAACTCGACCGCCTCAGCATCAAACGTTACTACCACACCGAGTGGTAAGAAGTCTCTATTGAGGTGGTGGAGTCACCCCAACACTTGCGTTCGCATTGGTGGATACGTTGCGATATTTGGGCTTTTGCTCACGATAGTTGCCTTCGGACGCACGGAGTACTTTAGCCAGAGGCAAGATGTTTACGGGGCGACGCAAATTGACCTCACGAAGAAGGCCGATCGTATTCAAACTTGGAAGGACTGCAATGACAAGAGCCTTGTAAGTGTCCGCGCTGAGCAAGATCCGAGTGCCAAAGCTAACAATGTTAAGGGTATTATGAAGAACTCCACGATTTGCGCTCCTTATCGAGGCCTCAGTTACGACGATGCTGTCAAAGGCGGCATACCCTCCATCTCGAAGAGAGCATTATTCTACAATGCTACATCAACGGCCGTTGCAAGCATGGATTCGTGGCTTTCGGAAAGAGCCTTTCTCTACAAATATGGAGCAAGACACTGGATCGGCCTGACGCTTCAAGAATGCTGGTCTCAGCTTGGAATACAACGGCAGTACCTTGCAACCTCACTGATCGCAGTGATCATTATCAGGGCTGTCAAGCAATCAATCAATCAACCAGGCCCCTCGAGATTGATTGAGTTGACGGCTTAGTCAGCAGAGGTTTCAGTTGATCGAATTGATTGAAACTGTCAATATTGCCAATATTGACAATATTGACAGTTATTTGTATGGTCAACCAATTCAGACCCTCCTGATTGATTGATTGAACCTTTTCCAAATAGCCGATTGATTGAATTGATTGCCAAGACTTCAATCAATTCAATTCAACGGGGCAATTGGTTGATTGCTTGACAGCCCTGAATTCATTATCCGCATCATCTTCCGTTCGCATCGCCTTATGCGGAATATCCGGGCCATCAACTACCGTTTGACTCACCTTATGTTGATTTCATGCCCTTGTGATGTTCGTTGGGCCAAATCGTTATGGGTCACGGTCTGTATTTCTGTTCTCACCACGCTATGCATCGACCCTCCTGGTTATGTTTGGATCCCAGCTTTACTAGTCACGTTCTGGGTTTTGTTTACTTGCACCATTATATGCATCGGGGCACACGTTATCTTCAACACATCAGTCAGCTTGAGGACAATTATTTCACCCCAGTTCTGAGCCACGTACGATTAGGATACACATACCATAACTCGTAAGGAATCTCTCCAACTACCTATCTATCCATCCATCGGCAAGTTCTCCTTCTCCACCGCAAATATCGGATTGAACTTGTATCGACCCCACAACCTTATACGACGTAAGATAGATTGCCGCCACTAAAAACCATCCGTCTCAGCCTCATCATCGTCCCCCTCCAAAGCCCCTGGATTTTGTAGCCTGAAATCTACGCTTTCCACCCCTCCGCTGTGCTCTCCCAATGTTGCATTCTATTTGCAGATTTAAGAGCCTATTAGACACCTAAAGCAGTCGCAAAGAGGGTCCAAAACTTCCGTCTTGGTACTATATTGTCCGCCGGAGACGAGCACGTGATGCGTTCCCTTCACTCTACTTTTCCGCTCAAAAGGCATGTGAGTATCACGTCTGCACTGCGAGGCTTGGCGGCTCCTAGAGGTATAAAACCAACGTCATGTACTGGAATAGCTCCATGGCAGCAAGGGGAGGAATAGGTTCAAGATAGCTTCCTCAAGATGCCAATGGCCTCTGGAGAACTGAGAGAGCTGGATGGGTTGGATCAACAATGCCGGAGTTCGAATATGATGGCTCCAGGAGGCGGGAAAAGACTGCACGCCGATTTGTTCTATGGGGAGGGGTGTTTGGAGCTGGGCCATAGACGATGATGCTTCTCACCACCTTTGTCTTGAACAAGGAAACCATCACTTCCACCCAGGATCTCCAGCGCCAGCCCTCAAGGATATCCGCAACCGCAGCACCCCCCAAAGACAACGCGCACCAACTCGCTGTAATGTTCCCCATCACCACCACCCCCAAAGCATGACACTCCACCATGGCGATCTACTCCATCCTGATTTACTGCACATACCGGTAAGTACCAATGCGTGAGGGATCACACACCACGCTCTCCAACCATTATCGGAGTACTCGTCTAGGAATTGATCTTCACACCACCAGTAGGACCCATGAGATGTTGCTAGATCTCTGTTGCTACTTCTCCCAGCCCGGCGAGCATATCGAAATCTTCAAGATTCATTTTGATCGCCGAGCTGGGAGAAGCTCCTCCTCCTTGTCCTGGATTTCTCTAGTCACACATCACGTTATCGCACGCGATTGAGCATTCGCATCACTCGTTTTTGCATCACACTCAAGATCGGGGTTTAGACGTTCAATTCATTCCTGAAGTTGTCGAGCTCATAAACACCAGCTACACGTCTCCTTTAGCAAGCCCTGCTCTCCCCATCTCTCAACCTCGCTCAACCCAAGCACAGCCATCTCTCACATCAAGTCAGCGTAAGCCTCCTACCCATCCCGCGAATACCGCGACCCCCCATTCCCATCATTATAATACGTACTCCCATCCGAGTTGGAGTAGTAATAACTTTCATCCCTAAACCCACCCGAAAACGTCAGCTTCAGCGCAGAGAAACTAGAATAGCGTCACTGGAGTGCGGGCAGCGAAACCTAGAGTACGGAAATAGCAACTCACGTGTTCGAATAGTGGTACGAATTCTGATTGCTAGCGCTTTCACCGTAGTCGCGGGCGCAGTAGCGGTTGCCCTTTTCCCGGCGCTTATTAGTACCCTGCTTTTCGAGTTTGGGGAACATTAAGAGGGAGGATGAGGAAAGAGGAACGACTGAGGGTTAGACATACCTGGCTATTCTCCCCCGAGCTGGTAGTCGTGTACCCCCCACCTGAGCTCGAGCCCGAGGCAGCACTAGAAGCAGCGCTCGAGGACGCGGCGCCGGAGGAGGACTGGGACGCGGCGTTGGAGGATGTGGAGTCGCCTTTGGCCATTGTGAGTATGCTGATCGAAGTGGGGTTAGGATTGGGTGGTATGTTGTGCGGTGGATGAATGTGTTTCTGAGTGTTGCAAAGGCTTGGTGTTGGGTTGAAGAGAAAGAAGGAGGTCGCGGGTAGCAATCGGGATGAAAAGAAGCTCTTACCCCGCCAGCGAGCATTCATCGCGGCCCGGAGAAGCGTCGATCGAGCTGGTTCTAGACGTAGCGCGACGCGCGCGGCCGCGCTGTCAGCTGATAGCTTCGGCTATTGATAGAAGCGAGTGGAGCGTTAGGCTGGTTTAAGTTTAGAGGGGGGTGGAATAGTTTGGAACGCTGTGGGAAAGCGGGGAATGGGATAAGGAAGTGATAAAGGCTGAAAAAAAGAAAGAAAAAAGATCGAAGTGAGACAGAATGACTATACATCTTTTCAGTGTCACGTCACCAAGGTTGAAAATCATATGAGGTAAGATGCAATACTATTACTATCGTAAATAATATACAGAACAAACCCTAATCCAACCCATCCAAAACCCAAATGAAGTACAAAAGAAACGCTGACAGGCGAAAAAGTCATTTGCTCATATCATACCGGACGCAACCCATACCATAATACATCAAGCACTAAACTTGCTTTTGTGGAAGAAACATCCCCTTCATCCCCACGCGCGAAGCTTTACGCTTGTACTTTCCCTCTTAAATCTTACAAATTCAACCTAAGAAACCGGAAGCCATTTACTTCCCACCACCGCCGAGCAGACCGCCAATGATCGGCAGTCCTCCGGCACCACCCTTCTTCTTCTTGTCCTTGCCACCACCAGTGATGCTTCCAAGACCAAGACCGCCAAGCAATTTGTCAATGCCCAAGCCACCCAACAGGCCGTTGACCAGGCCACCGAGACCCAGGGCGCTGAGTAGCTGTCCAACCAGGCCCAACACACCTGCGAGCAACAAGCCCACAGCTGCGATGATCTGGAAGAGCGGCTGCGTGAGCAGGCCCCAGAGCGGGTTGAGCTTCTTCTTGGCATGCGGCATGTCGGAGATCTTCTTCTTCGCGTTGTCGATGCAAGTGACGACAGTGCCAGTGAGCTCCTTGAGGCAATCCGCCAGGCGGTACTCTTCGGGTGTAGCCTCCTTGGTGCCGGCGCGGCCCTTCGCTTGCGCAGCAATGTGGCCATCGGGATCGAGGCCACGAAGGGAGCCGTTGCATTCGTTGAGGATACGACCGCCTTCTTCGATGAGGGGCTTGACGTTGTTGACAAGTTCCTCTTCGTCGAGCTCATCACGAGGGGTACGGTCGGCTGCTTCGATGTACTAGAGAGTGTTAGTAAAAATCGCGAAAGGGAGATGATAGGAAGACATACCTCTGTGATTTGCTTGCAGACGGGTTGGATTCGCTCGAGTGTCTGCTGGCAAATGGTCGCCATCTTGTCGGCCAACTCGGCATCTTCCTTCCTCTTCCTGTCCTCATCGGTCTCTTCCTCCTCTTCCTGGATGTTCTCCAGGAGCGTGACTTCGCCGACCTTGTTGCCATCGTTGTCGATGACATAGCCGTTGTCATCAATCTCAAGACCCGCACAGTGACCGAGATCGCCAGCGGTGAGTCTGCCGACGATATCACCACTCTCGTTGCGGACTTCACCCTCCTTGTTGACGTGCATGCCAGACATGGGGTTGATCTTACGTTCCTTCTCTTCTGGCTCCCAGCGTTCAGCCTTACCAATGACGTTGCCGTTCTTGTCGTTGATGTCGCCATCCTCATCGACCTTGTGGCCGACAAGTCTCTTGACATCGCCTTCAATGACACGTCCGATGATGGTGCCGTCTGGGGTCTGGACAGTACCGTCTTTGGCGACCGTGTTGCCGTCGAAGCCGGCGAAAGGTCCCTCAGGTCCGGACTGAGCTCCCTTGACAAGCTCAGCGCGGCCAATGACGTTGCCTTCGTTATCCCAGATCTGACCCTTCCCATCGACCTTCTTGCCGATCATGGTGGATGGATCACCCTCAGCGACGCGACCAAGGATGGTACCGGAGGAGTCGACGACGTTGCCAGCCTTGTTGACAACGCAGCCAGCAAGGGCAGAAAGGTCGACCTCTTGAGGCGCCTCTTCTTCCCATGGCTCAGCGTGGCCCTTGACGTTGCCGTATTTGTCGATGATATCACCGTCCTCGTCGACGGCGTTGCCAACCAACTTCTTGGGATCACCCTCGGTGATTTGACCAACACGGTTGCCATCATCATCCTCGACAAAGCCATCCTTGACTACCCTGAGGCCTTCAAGACCGGCGAAAGGACCCTCCTTCTTGGTGACGCGCTCGTTCTCGGGAATGAGCTCGCATCGGCCGACCACCTTTCCGGTGTCGTTATGGATGAGACCTTCACCATCGCTCTTGCGTCCAGCAAGGTCAGCGAGAGTACCTTCGACAAGGCGTCCAACTGGGATGCCGTTAGAGTCAACAAGGAAGCCTTGCTTGTTTAGTGTAAGGCCGTCCAAGATCGAGAGGTCATCAGGGACTTCTTCTTCCTCCTCAAGAGGCTCGGCGTGGCCCTTGACGTTGCCGTACTTGTCGAGAATGTCACCATCCTCGTCCACAGC
The DNA here is from genome assembly GCA_010093605.1 of Lophium mytilinum. Classification (NCBI taxonomy): domain Eukaryota; kingdom Fungi; phylum Ascomycota; class Dothideomycetes; order Mytilinidiales; family Mytilinidiaceae; genus Lophium; species Lophium mytilinum. The sequence goes on along the minus strand of MU004185.1, from coordinate 374,788 downwards.
AAGACCGATGAGACGCTTGGGGTTGCCCTCAACGATGGTACCGACAATGTTGTCATCCTCATCAGCGACCTTGCCGTCAGGAACGACGCGGAGGCCTTCGAGGCCGGCGAAGATACCCTCAGGCTTGGCCTCACGCTCATCGAGAGGGATCAACTCGCAGCGGCCAATGACTTTGCCAGAGTCGTTCCAGATCTGGCCGTTCTCGTCACACTTCTTGCCCGCGAGCTCCTTCGCGTTGCCCTCGACTAGGCGACCGATTGGCACGCCCTCGTCTCCGATAACGTTGCCCTGCTTGTTGACAACCTTTCCGGCGAGAATGGATAGGTCTTCCGGGTCAGCCTCCGGCTCGACTTCCTCCTCAGGCTCCTCATAGCGCTCGGCGTGGCCAACAACGGAGCCCTTCTTGTCGATGATGTCTCCGTCTTCGTCCACGGCACGGCCGATGAGCTTCTTAGCATCACCTTCGACGACCTTGCCGACAGTGTTGCCATTCTCATCTTCGACGAGACCATCCTTGACGACGATGAGGCCTTCGAGACCAGCGAATGGTGCTTCCTCCTCACCCTCTTCGGTCGGAACAGTCTGGGCACGTCCGATGACGTGTCCCTTGTTGTCCCAGAACTGACCCTCGGCGTCGGCGGTGATGCCAGACTTGGATAGCTTCTTCGCGTCGCCCTCCACAAGCTCACCAACAATGACGCCGTTACTGTCGACAAGCTTGCCGGCCTTGTTGACGGTGAGGCCTTCGAGGACCGAGAGAGGGGGTAGTTCGGGTCCACCTTCTTCGGCACCTTCTTCGGCACCTTCAGCGCCTTCTTCAGCACCTTCAACGCCTTCTTCAGGACCTTCAACGCCTTCTTCAGCGCCCTCGGCGGTGTCTTCGGCACCCTCCTCGGCACCCTCAGCGGTGTCCTCGGCGCCTTCGACAGCCTCCTCGGCTTGTTGGGGGAGAGTCTTGACCTTTCCAATGACGTTTCCGTCCTTGTCGAGGACTTCACCCTTTTCGTTGACCTTCTTTCCTGCGCAGGCAGCCAGGTCACCCTCGATGAGCTCTCCGATTGGCTCGCCATCTTCGTTGAGGATTTGTCCCTTCTTGTTGACCTTCAAGCCTTCGAGAATGTCGAGCTCGGGGATGACTTCTTGAGGTTCAGTCTCGCCAAGCCTCTCCTTGAGGGCCTTCTGGGCCTCGAAAGCAGCCTCGCCGGGAACGATGTCGACCTTTCCGAGGACCTTGCCCTCCTTGTCGACAACCTCGCCCTTCTCATTGACAGTCTTGCCGGCGCAGTCCTTGATCTCGCCCTCCTTGAGTTCACCAATTTCCTCACCTTCCTCGTCGAGGACCTTGCCCTTCTTATTGACCTTGAGTCCTTCGAGGATGCGGATATCAAGAGCACCACTGGCGGCTTCCTTGAGCTTCTCAGCAGCACCCTCGGCGAGCTCGACCTTTCCGAGAACGTTGCCCTCGGAGTCGACGACTTCACCCTTCTCGTTGACGGTGAGGCCCTTGACGTCGTCGATGTTGCCCTCAGCAAGTTGTCCAATGACTTCGCCATCCTCGTTGAGGATTTCGCCGTCTTCGTTGATTTCCTTGCCCTCGAGGGCTTCGACACCGGGAAGTTCGTCTTCGACGCCTTCGACACCTTCCTCAGCGCCTTCAGCGGCACCTTCGGCACCCTCTTTGGCGCCATCGACAGCTTCGCCGGCTTCACCAGCAACGCCGTCGGCACCTTCAGCATCTTCACCACCTTCGGGGAGGTCACCATCCTGGTCGACCAGGTCTGCGGCATCGGGGTGGAGTTCAGCACGGCCGATGACGTTTCCATCATCGTCAAGGATCTCGCCGTTCTCGTTAAACTCCTTGCCTTGAAGGTCGGCTGGGTCGCCCTCTACGAGTATACCAACGAAGTCACCATCCTCGTTCAGGATCTGGCCAGTCGCGTCGACGGTAAGACCCTTGAGAACATCGAGGCCGGGCATCTTGGGGGCGGCATCCTTCTCCTCGGCTTCCTTGGCGAGTTCTTCTGCATGTTCCGGGGTGATTTCGCAGCGACCGACCAGGTCACCATCGTCGTCCAGGATCTCGCCTTCGTCACCAATGGTGTATCCAGCGAGGTCTTCGGCGTCACCTTCCACGAGTCTACCGACGGTCTTGCCATCAGCATTCTTGATCAGGCCCTCGTCATCAACTTCGAGGCCCTTGAGGATAGAGAGATCGGGGGTTTCGGGAAGTTCTTGGCCGGTGGTCTCTTCAGCTCCCTCCTTGGCCTCGCCGGCAGCATCCTCAGCGCCTTCCTTCGCCTCGCCCGTAGCATCTTCAGCGCCTTCCTTCGCCTCGCCCGTAGCATCTTCAGCGCCTTCCTTCGCCTCGCCCGTAGCATCTTCAGCACCTTCCTTGGCATCACCGACGGTCTCTTCGGCGCCCTCTTTAGGCTCGCCGACAGTCTCTTCGGCACCTTCCTTAGCGTCACCGACAGTCTCTTCGGCGCCCTCCTTAGCCTCACCTGCGGTATCTTCGGCACCCTCCTTGGCCTCGTCCGCAGCGCCCTCAACACCTTCAGCGGCTTCGCCAGCGGTATCCTCGGCACCGTCGGTGGTTTCGCCCACGGTCGATTGGGCCTCATCGGCGGTTTCGCCAGCAGTCGATTGAGCATCGTCGGCGCCCTCCTTGGCAGCTCCTGCTGGATCTTTGGCCGCCTTACCAGCCAAGCCCGATGCCTTGCCAGCAAGTCCTCGTGCACTCTTCAGGCCGCCTTCGGCTTGATCTTGTGCACCATCTGCGGCCTCGCCTGCCGTGTCAGTGGCGTCGTCGGCGGTGTCTTCGGCGGTGTCTTCGGCTTCGTCGCCAGCCTTCTCGGTGGCGTCGTCGCCAGTCTCCTCAGCTTCGTCTTGGGCGCCGAGAATGGTGTCGTCCTCGTCGTCGTCAATTGGTTTTGGCTCGGCCTCCTCTAGGTCACCCTTTTGCGAGACTTTGCCTGTGGTGTCCTCAGCTTCGGATTCGGCTGAGTCCTTTGTGTCTTCCGCTGTCTTTGCGGCATCACCAGCCTTGTCCTTCGCGTCGTCTTCCGACGGCCGCTCTGGTAGATCAGGCTTGTCTTCTGTTGACGGTGCTTTGGAGTCTGATTTCTGTGTAGGTGGGGTTTTTGTGCCTTGGCCGAGCTTTGATGTGGCACTCGATTGAGGCTTACGGCCTAGTTTTGTGGGAGTTCGGGGAGCATCTCCGCCCTTTCCAGCTGCTGGTGAGGGCATTGTGTGTGAATGTGATGTGCGGTCTGTCTGGGGAGTGTTTCTTCTAGACCTGGAGGCAATGGGAGATATTCTGTTTGGGGTTGGGGGGAATGAGTAATAAGCGTAGCTTGGAGGAGAGGAATTGGCGGGCATGTAAGTATACGTCAATTGGCGACGTATATGTATATAGAGAGAAGTTGATTTACACAGGGAAAGTACTCATAAAGAGGGAATTGTCTGCCATCGTTCTCAATGACGTAGAGTCGGGAGAGCTCCAGTGATGGTGCATGGTGTGCGACAGGGGAGCTCGCGCCTCAATGTCTGGGGCCCATGGCGAAGGAGGGATGGGAAACTTGTTTTGCGGCTGGCATGGCGCCGTCGCGTCGTGCGAGAGGCGTCGCTGCCCGGTCTGGATGGTCAGAAGTTGGAGAGCCCTCTACGCTTCTGGCGGGCATTGCGTCACAACACCAGCATCGAGCGGGGCTTGAGTATCGCGCCGGGGTGCTGTGGTGCGACATGAACAGCTTCCGGCATCGTGGGACGGTTGTGGAGCTGTGGCTGGGCAGGTTTGGGGGGATGATCCCTACAAATCGTCGATACGCTTGCACCTGCAGCCTTCATGGCTGGGGGCGAGGCCATGAAGATCGAGCCTAGGCTTGATACTCTATTTCTCCGACCTCCTACCGCTTACGGGGTAGGGAAAGATGAGACGGGAGAGGTTCCGTGCCGTGTTCTTGCGCAGTTGGCAGCAGCAGCACAAGCATTCTGGATGAGCCGCTGCATGATGAACAGATAGAAGAAATATTGGAGTGATTAAATCGCATGACAAGAAAAGAAACGGATGAGCAAAGAACAGTTCTCTCACCAAGAAGAGTGATCTGCGGGCCTGGAGGAGGTCTCCCAAACACCAGGGAGGGGGATACTGGCACACGGGGCCGGGGGACTGCATTTCTGCTGCACTCTGCACTCCCAGACAGGCATCTGCAGCCTATAAGAAAGTATAATGCACGTCGATCGCTCGTAACCTTGCCGCAATCCTCGCAGCAGGCGTTCGCGGTCCAAGCAAAAGTTGGAAGACGTCTCCAACGTGATGCCTGATGACGATGATGTGGCTGGAGAGCACGGGATGATCCATGTCAGCCGGCCGTCCAACCCTGTGTGGGCAAGCAGCCGTTTGACTCCCATCCCGTACACGCGCCGATCGGCCAAGGGGCCTGCATGTGGAGGCGAGTCTGTGCCGCGTGGATCGGAGGCATGGCGGAATGCCCTGAACATCACCGCAGTTCCCCCCAGCGAGGACGGGCCCTGCATCGCGACGCGGCTGACAGCAAAATAGCACACGGCTCGGGGAGGCGGGACAGGCGCGACCGTCTCACGATGTTGCTGTGGAAATTACAGAGGGGATGTGGTTGACTCGGACGTTGGAATGCGGGAACCTGAAGCTAGCTATGACGCCACTGCACACCATCACCACCTTGCCAACTTTACGCGCGTCGATGAAAGCAATACGGATTCTCTTGCGTGAGACTGGGCATGATTACGTTTCTGAAGTTCGCTGCCCAGTTCATCTGACAGTCAATCTGACTGCTGAGTTCATTTTCTAGTACTTTTAGCTACTTTCACGTGACGAAAGCGTCTCCTCAGCGATATTTCTAAAAGAATGCGTGAATCATAATTGAACATTCTTTACGAACGCGTCAAAGTCCTTGATATAGCATGAGAAGCGTTCTTCATAGAGATCGTAAAAGTCGCGAAGGACAATTGGACTGGATATATTTGGGTCACGTGGCTGAGCCCGTTTCAGGCTCTATATTGCCTGATGCATTAAGGGATATCATAAACACAAAGCAATCATCTAAGAGTTCTATAGGCAAGATCAGCAACCACCAAGCTGTCATCTCTTCCCCGCGGGTGGTATCCCACTCTCCACGTCCTGCCCGGGCTGGCTCACAGGCTTGTCTTTCGGCTTCAATAAATCCTCTTTCGAAGAGGCCGACCCAAACCTCAGCTTCCGCATGAACTTGCTGCGGAAGCTGTTCTGTCGCTTCGCTTCCTCATGCTGCTTTTCCGCAGAGGCCAGTAATTGTCGCTCTTTCTGCGCACTCTTGCTGTTGTCTACTTGCTCCTCCTCTCTCTTCTTGACCTCTTCTGGATGCACCACCTTATCCTTGTGATCCCCAGCGTGCTCCACGCCATGCTTGATCTTCTTCCTTGTCTTCACGTACATTTCAAGTCCGACGAGGATAGCATAAGACCGCGAGATTGAAACGCGGCTCATATCAACCCCGTTGTCTCTCAAGGAGTGCACGAAGGCCCGGAAGTTGGCAGTCGGAGGTCTGTAATGTCCGCTAAGTGGGGACAGACGCCGTAGCTGGCCGTTCTTGATCTTGATGAGTCCTGCACTTGATATCCTGGCCCCGTGGAGAAAGGAGCTGTGCTGAAAGGCGCCGGACTGCTTTATGCCGATGTAGAGACGAAACGACGTATCTGCAACCTAGTGATCGTCAACATCTGCACTGCCAATGGTTTATGCCTCCCCAACTTACATAAATCCATGAATTCGGTTTGACTGAACCCCTGAGTAGGTGGTTGAGTACTGTAGCTGCAGAAACATGCTTGATCTTCTTGAGTCCTTTCGCGTTCTTCAGGTCTTCATTCACGTAGTGCTCGCCTTCGATCTGGCTAGACTCTGCTTCCGAGTCCGAATCCGACGAACTCGATGAAGATGATGACGACGTGCTCCTCCTATGCAGCGCAGCCTCATCAGAGCCGAACATAGGCGTCTTGTCGTCTTTCGGCACTATGCCATTAATACTATCCCGGAAATCGGTGCTTGTGGTGATCCTCTCCCCATTCTTTACCCAGCATAGCCGTCCCTCGTTGTCAATCTTCACCAAGTACTGCATCCTTTGCTCTCGAGACAGATACCGCACTTGTTCTTTCTCCAAGCGCTCCCTTGAAACAGTCGGCAGCTCCACGTTCCTCCCGGCGCCCTTGTCCAGCCAGTAAAAGAAGTTCTCGTTGGAGCCATCCTTCATCCACTGCTCGTGGTACGCCCGCAGATTTGACCCATACCGATGTTTCTGGTCCACCATCTCCAAGAAATACTGGAGGTCCATCATTTTCGCCGTTTTCTCTCGCTCTCGCTTCTGCTCCGCCCTCCTCCTGTGGTATTCCGCCCGTTGCTCCTCGGTCATCTCACTCTCATCTTCTTCGTCTGGTGGATCGTCTCCGCCTGCCCTCCGTGCTATCTCCCCTACACGCTTCCATGTCTGTCTAGCCGCGTCTGATTCTGCTCGGGACCGAGATTCCGCGTTGTTGGTTACTACTGCCGGACTAGATCGTTCTTTGCGCGAGATCGGTCGGGTGGCCTTTCTCCACCGAGCTTTAGAGGGTTTAGTGCTTGATCATACGAGTCGATAAACGGGGAACGGGAAGTCTGACCTTCTTTGATCGCCTGTCAGCAATCAGCTACAGTCATAGTCATAAAGTAGGCAAAACGCAGAGTGAAGCAAATCAAAGCAAAGAAAAAGGAGCTCACCTCAACCCATCGTGTACTCGGGTCTAACCCCATTCCCGCCAGTTGCCGCCGTTCCCGGTACCCTCTATAGTTCTTCTGGATCAACTGTGCCGCTGCAGCTTCCTCCTCGTTCTGCGAGTCTGGCTGTGCCGCTTTGCGTGCGGCGGCTTTCGCATCCTGCAACGCTGCTATTTGTGAAATGCGCTCAGGCGAAGGTTGCATTTGATTGACTGGGTTTTGTTGTCGTGGAGGGACAAAGAATGGAGCTTCGTGGTGGGGGATCAGCTGGAATGGGGCTGACGTTTGCTGGTGGACCCTGCGCCAGCGGGGCTTTCGGAGTTCGGCAACGGCGGGACGTCCCTTCCCACTTCTCCTTTTCATCACCATTATAAAATTCCCGTCAGATACAGCTTTTGTAGCATGTCAATGGCACATAAGTAGCGTTTGCTCAGCCTGAGAGTGAGAGGCGGAAAGCAGTCGTAGTAGGATCTCTCTCACTCTCTCTTGTTGATAAAAATCCCAACCTTTTGGCCAGATATACTATATCATCCTCTCTATCCAAGTCGCGTTCCTCACTATCTAAACCGGCTTCTTTGATGTTCAATTCGTGCTCTTCAGCATGGCTGTGTTCAGTCCAATCGTAGTATCCATTTCTAGGCTTTAACCGCGCCACGATGGCAACCATGGTTCAGAGCATTGTATAATGGGGTACCGTAACAGAGCACACTACACCCTTGGAACGATCCCACTCGAATCATGCTGCTCTTATTAATGTACCCGGTCATGCGGCCAAGCGCACACCTACAAAATAAATGCTTTGCTGTCTCTCTTACCTTCCATTCTCAACTTACGCACACTGTCTCAGTCTTATCAAAAATCATCCCGAAAACGCCTAGAGTTTTCCAGTAGCTACGCTGAATGCCACGAACGAGCCAGAGAAGGATCGAAAAGCGAAGAATGTTCGTTGTGATGGCTGATACCGTTAAAAGGCCGAAATTCAACCCAAAATAGGATGTTCCGACGCGTTGTCAATTTGCTGAAGCTGTGCGCTGGGTTGAAGACGTTGGCGGTGGACTTGGATCTTGTGGAGGCGCTGTGGAATTATAGCCGAACCTATGGATCTGCTGGCTGCTCTGCAGGTGGACTGCGGCCTTCCGAGGTGTTGGATGAGCTGGTTGCGGTTGCGGGGCGGGTTGGGTTGGGGGTGTTGGAGGTTAGGTGGGTGCCGTTGGAGGAGGGGGCCGGGGGGATGATTGTTTCAAGTTGGAAGGCGCCGGGGACGAAGGAAAGGTTTAAGGGGATGGTGGTAAGGTATTTGGAGGAGAGGTTGGGGGGTTGTGAGTTGAAAGTTGTGGCGTAGGAGAGAGTGGGGAGACGGTGGTCGAGGCGATTCGCTTAAGCGCGTGTATGCTGCCGTGTTTGAGTTTTGATCTTGTTCGCTCGATCCCACTGGCCAGGCAACCTTTAGCTTTAGATACGAACTGAGGTAGAGGCAGCTCGATCTCCATGGTGTTGACTTCCGTCGTGTGTGGGGTAAGTTACGTTGTTCGAGCGCTCATTGGGAAAGGAACGCGAGACACTGCTCGGGCAATGTAGTCGTCCTTGGCGGAGGCTCAATTATCCTTGTTTCTTAATCACAATCTCGCAACCCGGCCTCATTTGAGAGCGAAAGTACTCGGTGACACCTTTTTCGAGTTCCTGTCGATTTTCAGCCAGAAACTGGTCAAAATGCAGCTGCTGTAGGGTGGGAGACTGTCTCTTAATTTCCATCCAAGTTATTTCCAGAATCTGTAGTGTATTGATGCGTCGAAGTTCCGTGACTGAGCATGACAGTAGTCCTGTTCTAAGGCGTATATGGCCCTTTGTCATGAGGTTGTGCTTCGGTTTCCGGGAAAGATCGTCAAGGTACTCTTTCATATACTCAGGGTACCGATCGTCACCGAACAGTCGCCAGAGAGGGAGATCGAGATGCAAGAACTTGACGTGCTTGCAGAAGCCCAGCATGTTGCTTACATAGTTCATGGTAAGAGACAACTCGCGTGATCTGAGATCTGTCGTGCCCTTGAATGGCGCGAAGTCGGTGTAGATGAGCTCTAGACGCTGGATCAACGCTCGTCCAGAAGTCCCAGTTTTCTGGAAAAATAGGCGCGCAGCGGCGGTGGAAACCTTTCCGCCATAGGAAATGCGGAACTTGTTTTCGGCCCAAAAGACGCTCTTAGCTTCGTTGAAGATCCCGCGGTTCAGACCGAAAGACGACAGAGCAGCAGCGGCCTCTTTTTCCGCATCAGGAATCCGGGCGCGGCCTTGATCGTCCATTACTACGTTGAAGGGTTCGACAACAAGTGCGTGGAAGTACACCTCATTTCGTAACTCGGCTGGCAGCGCCTCAAAAGCGTTCGTTTCGGGTTGGCTGGTCTGCAGGTTGCGAGGTTGCGAAGGCCTCAGTAATCGATGCGGGTTCGTAGGCTCTGCCTTTGGAAGGTTCGAAGGCTGACGAGTTCGGACGGGTTTGCGGGCGGCAGTGGGCATTTTGGTCGGGGGCGATGAAGGGGTTCTAGGCCTACGTGTTGGAGGGGACTCTTGATGTTGTATGGAGTAATCTCGTTATTATGAGCAGCTTTGTGAAGTTGATGAAGACGATAGAAAAAAAAGGTAGCACCCGAGGTCTAACTATGGATTCGGTAATCGAAGAGGCGGCAACTTGGGCATGACGCAAAGGTACCAGGTGAAAGGGCATAAACCTGGGCTCACTGGCATACCTCTGCAGGGCTTTCACTCCTGGCCGCTCAACGCCACTGTGAGGAGTAGCCTAGCTCGAGCGTATTCGGTCATTCGAGAGATAACCTAATTCCTAGCTGACCTCGCCGTCACTTTGTGTAAGAATTCTGAGGAACCCATAGGTGCACGCCAAACAGTGACAAGAACGAGTACCCCAACTCGTTTGTCTGGACCACAATTGTGTTACGCTGTGGCCAATGAATAACTCGGGCGGATGCAATATCGGGTGCGGACACGTGTCCTCGTATCATGCCGTGGGTCTGCTCAGACTCGATCCTTGCCTGCTCAATGCTACTGTCAGAAGTAGCACGTTTCTGATGAGCACTGAGGAACGTTTCTAAACATTTCTCTCTGCAGATTGTTCTTTAATCCCGGTGCACAGGATATATGCATTCAAGTTCTGTTAAAACATAAGCATAAAGTGATGTGCTAACTGCCATGTTTTCGCCAAAGGAGCCTGCCATTGACACGCAACGGGGAGTAGGATAGCTATAGAGCGATAAGGGTCGAAAAGTGAGGGGTTGTTGGACTATCGTCGTTAGACGGTTTTTGATCGAGACCTTCGCGGATCGTTGATGAGGAGGACGGGAAGATAATCGACAGGGCACTTGGATGGATTTGCAGATATGGACTCTGCGATCTTGTCGGTGATTACAAGTAGTCCACAGTAAGAGGAGAATGCAGGACCGCTACGCGAACGAACAGAAAGTGGATTGTTGAAAGAAGCTTTGTAGCTATCGAAGACAGGAGTAGCATCACGTGATGCGCTATCACTCGATATACCGAGGTTGTCAGCTATAAATGGACTGAATATGGTCAACTATGATATTTCATCAGATTTCTTGCTTGAAGTTAGAGAGCGAGAGGTTGTTTAATCGCCGCACAACGTAGTATCATTCTGGGTCCGATAATCAGGAGGTGTTAAATCGCAACGCTATGAGATCTACCCAGGTACGAGAAATTGGAGAACAAAACATTGATGTTCGTCGGCCAACGAGTAGCATATAGTGTCCATCGTACAACAGCGGCGACGCATAGCCTGAAAGGGGTGAGAAGATTAATTGGAATATTCTAAAGCAAGGCGGACCCGAGAGAAGGGCAAGACAGCGGCGTCGCCGGCCAGCGCAAGCCACACCTGTCACCGAAGTCAGGCGCAGGCACCCGACGAATTAGCTACTCCGTAGCGTCCGACTTCTGACATTTCCGTCATTATGGCCGGATACATACTTGCGGGAGCTTACGATACTAGGACATTGCTGGAAGCGGACGGCACGAAGCGCCGAAGATGAATCAATAAGGTTGTTGCGTTGCCCTCTTAAGGGGCTATGGAATACTGTCAGACCAATCATCAACCTTAGTTTCGTGATTGGCTGGTGGAAACTGTGATAGATGCTCTGGAAGCAAGGCTGTGGCGAGCTGGGCGAAGGAGAAGTCCCGGCGCTAGGAAAGCTTTGGTGAGCTTGAGTCGAGTTGTGGATAGGGGTCCAGCCGCTAGTTCTATCCTAAGGCTCTATTAGGCTTTAGCTTACCTCCTGTCTCCAAACCCCCAAACCTCATTACGCCAGCGTTCTCCTTCCACCAACAAAGCTCGAGGTCCATTACGACAAGACTCGCTTGCTTTTGCGCCTCGGCCCCGATAGAATAGCTGAGGGAACGCCAGCATCATCGACATCTCATGATTGCTTAGAACGAGACAACCTGCTCCATTATGGCCCGTCTCTCCGAGTCTCCGATGAGAAGCCGGTGCTACAGCAAGATTGGTGGGGAGCTCTGCAGCTTTTACTAGCGCCTATACCTCGTGCCGTGTGCGCTCGCTTCGACAAGTTCAAAGCGGCTAAAATGGTCCATTGTACTCACCAGCCGCCACAATGGCCTATCTAGGAAACACCATATCAAAGATGGAGATGTTATTAGCTCCTGATCTTCCCCCTTGGCTGTAGTCCAACGAACTTCAGCGAATCGTAAAATATACACTTACGCGGCTACAACAGGTAAATACGCCACCATTATTCGATCCTTTTCGATGGGCAGTCATCAGCCGGAATCTTGCGATAGGTAAGGGAGTAGTAATATAAAACCTTTCTCACCTTCAACGGTCCTCTGCATCTTCGGTTCTCAACGCGCCTCATCTTGTCCTTCAGATCTCTTCACTTGTTCCGAGTCCGTGTAATTCGCAACAGCCATTCATCATGCCTCAAGTCATCCTCACCAAGATTGCTGCGCTTCTCGCGATTGCACCCAGTCTCATTGCAGCCCTGCCCGCCACCTCGACGCCTGCGGCACTTTCCTGTCCTGTCTCAGACGGCCAGGCCTACACTATTGGCGCTGATACCTACAACATCCAATGCGGTACCGACTACTGTAAGTTTACTGCTGCGAACCGAGGAACTCATCTAACTATAATTCGAAGATGGTGGCGACCTCGCAATATCATGGGAAACTAGCCTCGAGAACTGCATCGCTACTTGCGAGAGCACGACAGGATGTATCGTCGTTTCTTACAACGGCGCCGCCTGCTACATGAAGAACCGGAACGAGGGTCCCCAGACAAATGCCAACATTTGGTCCGCCACGAAGGTCATAGCCTGCCCAGAGACTGATGGGACGACTTATACTGCGAAGGACGGATCCGCATACAAGATCGAATGCTCGGCGGACAGGTATGGCTCGGATATTGGGATTGCCTGGGTGTCTGACTTCCCCAGCTGCATTGAGGTGAGTACACGCACGGTCGTCTGCAGTTCACTAGAGATTAACCAACATGACAGTCCTGTGAAGAAACTGACGGTTGCGTTGATGTATCATACCGCTTTGGATCCCCAGGCCCATGCTACATGAAGAACAGCTACGAGCAGGTAGTGCGGACCGATTCCGGAGTCTGGGGAGCTTATCGCCTGGATGAAACAACTCCCACCACCCAGTGATGGAGATGGATTACCTGAACAAAGGTTTGGACTGGACTGAGGCCCCAATTTGGGCTGCGTGGATTCGAGGCTGTGGATGATCCTGGTGTTCCAATGATTAATGGTGATGTATATATGGGGCTAGGGCTGGTGTTTTAATATCCGAGAGACTCGGAGGTCTGCAATTCTCGGCCTCTGATTGCCCCACTTTTACTACCGTACTCTAATTGATTCTAATCCTTACTATAAGTGTCTTGTCCGTTTTATAACGTATCCTTTCTAACTTGCTCAGCTATAGCCATCAATGCTTCATACCCATTCAACGATAAAAATGGTTAAAACGCTTGGATTGGATGCAGGAGAGCCAAGTTGCGAAGGGCACAGCACAATTATTCGGAGTGCTTTGTTTAGTTTCTGCCCCTCACCACACAATACAGAATTTCGCTAGCAATATCATGTATTTCTCGGCCCATGTTCACTCATCAGCGTCACATCATCATAGTAAGCATTCTTCGAATTAGCGTATCCATTATTATTATCGCGCTCACATAACTAGGAGACAGTATCTGAATTTCAGACCTCTAGAGCCCCTCGCCATCGTGAGTCCGCACCGCTCCACGCCGAAGCCACGCTCTCGGTCTTCTCAAACTTCTTCTGGCTCTCATTAGCCCTCACAGTAGCCTCAGGCGCCAACCGTCGCGCTTCTTCCACCATATTCCTGTTCTCACGCCAGTCATCGTCGAGATTAAGTTCGTCAAATTCTTTGGCGGCTTGTTTGAATACCTTTTCAGCGCGCTTGTAAGTGGACGAAGCTTCATCGAACAGTTGCACGGCCCAGCGCAGGTTCTCGGCTGAGTTGCTCCACTTTTTCGTGTGCATATTCAAAACAGACTCGGGAATGCGCCCTTTTTCGAGCTCCTCACGGCACGACTCTGGCCCAAGGGTTGGCTTCGTGCTAGAGTAGAGGGTCATGAGTGGTGGTACTGCGTTTTGCGCGTGGACGAGCATCGACTCTGCTTCCGACCACTGGTCCTGGGCATAATCAAAGAGACGGTTGGCTCTGCGTGCAATGGAGCGTGCAGCGGCTTCCGGGCGACCCAGCTGGCGGAATCCGTAAGAATCCTCGTCCTCGGTGTCAGAACCATAGTCGCTCGGTGGCCTGAAAACTCCATCGTACGGCGAGGGGGATGGCGTCCGACGTCTTGGAGGAGGCCTCGCCGGTTCGGGATCGGGTTCTGGCTGGGTATTAGCTTCGGTGCGCTTTACCTTGTTGGTGAGAAGTTCGTAGGCATGTTGGATGATCTTGAACATCTCCTCTCCTGCTGTGCGGCGGGTAGGATCCCGGATTTTGTCCGGGTGGTGCTCGCGTGCAAGTCGATGATATGCCGAACGAACAGTCTTCTCGTTTGCGTCACGAGCCACGCCGAGGGTAACCCAAGGGGTCGGGGTGCTCGACATTGCGTCGCTAGCCAGGATCTCTTATATAGACAAAAGGAAGTTGGTGGTGGTGGTGGTGGGGGTGGGGGTGGTCTAAGGACCGTTACATAGACGGCGGTATTAGCAGTGGTCAGAAATTGTGGTAAGTGAAAGTGCGAACTATGGAATCTTTCACGAGCTTACACAATGTGTTATCGGGCGGTCTTGTCCTCTTACTAGCGGCATTGTTCACACTCATCCAATTCACCCCCTCCTACGACGTGAATTCACAAGGCCCGGTGAACTTTCATTTTTTTTAGAGATAAAAGCCCAGTCGTCCCGTCTCTAAGGCCTCACACATCCCACTACTTTTCCCATCCATCCACATCAACTCACATCAACAACAACGTCGTCCCCAGCGTACCCTTACATTCAAGGTCAATCTCAGCTTCAGCACCAAGACTAGCCATGGCTGCCAAGTTCAACCTCGCTGCCCTTCCAGGCGAGCTCCGCAACTCTGTTTACCAGTTCGCCGGACTCGTAGACCAATCCGGCATGGAGGTCACTCTGGACCCGGCGAACGGTAATCAGCAAGTCAAGGTCATCGGAGCGTCCACAGGGAACCCATCTGTCTTGACCGCCTTTAGTCTGATAGGTGACAAGAATCTGTACCAGGAGGCTAAGCTGTCGGTCTTCCGTGAGAACCTCTTCAAGATCCAAGAGCACAAATACGGCACGGCTCCCTACGTGGTCACCCGCGCGTTCCTCAAAGCCATCGGTTCTCGAGGTCGTGACGAGATCCAGCACATCCAGTTGGTCAAAGTGGGGTCTTTGCTCAAGGGCTATGATTGGGAGAATGAAGATGTCCTAGTAAAATATCCCGCTGAGTATGTTCATAAAGCGATCTATACGTTCCAAATTATCGCGACGCATCTGTGCTGCTGCAAGAAGCTGCAGACGTTGGACATGGAGCTGGAGCTGTGCGAGCTTTTCGGTGGCTATGGTGCCGACCCCTGGGATCTCGTCGCGTGGGAGCAGCGACATTCAGCTGCTCGGGCAGCGGTGGCCAAGGTACAAGCCAATCCGAGTGGATATGATCCGAGCATCGAGGAAGCTATGGCGGCTGCGCAGCGCGAGCTTGCTCTCGCTTCAAAGGAATCAGGCAGCGTGGCAATGACAATTCTCGCTCTCCTGGTAACCATTGCCAAGAACTCAGGCCTCAAGGCATTGAAGATCGCCTGGAAAGACACCAATGACCGCAAGGTGTTAGGAAAGCTCATCCACGGTGGCAAGCGATGGCCGGACGAAGACCAACTCAAAGCAGCTGCAGAACAGTTTCTGCGTACCAGCCTCGAACCTACCTGCAGCCTCCAAGTCGTGGTGAGGGAGCACGTGGAAGAAGACTAGACGGGATTTGCTCCCTTGAAGAGGCAAGAGAAGATCGTACGGGAGGTTCGCGCTGAAATTGAACCACAGAGTAAGAGCCGTTGTCTAAATTGAGTTCGGAACGGCAAGATGGATCAGCCGATAGGAGTTTGGGTGTGATTTTTGACCTTGAAAGTTCCGTCCTGCGAATAGAATGATGTCAAAGAATGATTGTAATTTTGCGAACTTAGTAACTACCTAGAAAGCCAATGACACCACCAGAATCGTAAGACCATATTGCTGAGTTTCGAACCGCACGTGAGAACTGTTACAAATGGACAGTGAGGTGAATGGATGATTTTAAGCAGAGCAAAACGGTGATCTGCGCGTGGCCGTAAGCAAACCGACAGGAACTTAATCATTGGTATTTGTTCCAGCTTGCTATTCTGCCCTTGATATGAGAAACACAGAACGCCCATCCTCTTGGACCCTCGGGGAGATTCAGTTTAGGAGATGCTTCCATCATCCCCATGGACTATTATGTCAGCCTTCAACGAGCTCCTCCGCCACGACCACCACCTAGCAACCGGGCTCCAGGAAGGCACGGAGGTAGCTTAAAGCGACCGCTTTGAGTTCCCCATACGGCGGCCGCTCCCGTTCCCACTGGAAACCACGAGTGAACAGGCGTATAGCCCGTTGGTCGGTCACTTTCCAAGCAACCTTCAACTGCTTCACTCGGGAACCCTTAGCCGCGGAGATCCACATGTTAAGTGGGGTGTGGAGTCGCATGACTTCCTTTTCCTCCACCTTCTGACGTTTTGCTAGCGGAGCCGCTTCCTCCGAGTTCTTCAAAGCTGATGCCGAGAGTTCCGCTAGGTGGTGTTGGTGCCACGCTCGAAAAATCTCAGTGCTGTTGGCCAGCCAGGAGAACAACTCCGCCAAGTCAAGGTCGATGTGCAGTGACTGAAGATTCTGGCACAGGCCAAGCTGAATGCTCACAACTTGAAGATCGTGGCCAGTCTGACGAACGTGCTGGCTCACATGGCCGGTGTCGCGTGTGCGGTCATTGGCCCGGTCGTAGCCTTCAACGAGAGAACCGTAGTTGATGAGCTTGAGGTCCTTTAACACTCTACGACCCCTAGGTCCGATGGCTGCTAGAAAAGCGCGGGCGACCTGGTGTGGTCTTGTTGTGTGCTTTTGTTCCAGGACGCGAAAGGTGTTTTGTAGCCAAAAGAACGTGGCGGAGTCCTCATATACTTTTCGGCTGATCATGCTGAAGGCGAGCAAGGGAGACGCTGAGTGCTTGGTCACGACTCCGGTGAACTTGACTTGCTTCTTGTTTCCATTGGCCGGGTTGCGAGTAACGTCGAACGCGACTGGGTCTTTGAGTGTGAACTCGTAGACTCGGTTTTGGAGCTCTCCTGGGAGCTCGGCAAAGGCAAATTTTCCAGACATATCGAGCGGCTAGAGGTGCGGCTTCGGGTCGGTGGGTGTATGGATGTGTGGGTGGCCGTGTGGGCGACGAGTCGATGGAGGAAGAAAATTGTGAGCCTGAAGATCGTACCGAGGTTTTGTGTCTAGGCACGGGAAGTGAATTATGTTCAGTACAGAGTAAATGCTAACAGTATGACACGATCTCTTCTTGGCCCGGGTTAGCGGCGGAATGTAAGATGATCTTGTCTGCAAGAGGTAGGTGACGAAGGTGAACGGTAAGTCCTCAATCTTTAAGAGTCCTCAAGATATCCCCTCAAGACAATGCCAATTTGGAAATACCACTGCCGTTAGGCCTATAAATCTCAAAGAAAAAGGCATATCTCACATCCTCTATAGTCATAAGCCAGAAGCCTATTCACACACATTCACCAACGTTTGCAATATTCCCAAAGGCTTTCAGCATCTAAGCGTAATGTCTTATTCCAGGCAGTGCAGATCAGACCGCTGCTTAAGGTTATGCCTACTAACTAACTAGGCTACTCCTCTCAGTGAGTCAAGTAAGCAAGACTGGATCCGAAGAGTGACGAGTCCGTGTGCCCGTACCCAAGGCCTAGTACTATACGTCGAAGCCAAACCTCTCCCATTGCCTTCGCTCTCCTAGTACTCTAGCTCAATCCTCATAAACCTCCTCTGCAGCGATGACGACCCTACATTCGGGCTCCAAGTAGAACCGCAAATAGTCTATAGCAGCTTCTTTGAGGAGGTCAGTTGAAAAGCCCCTCCACATAGCTAGTCTTCCACCGTTCAAGAACATGTCAGCCGCCGCATCATCTAACGGCTTCCATGCAATCTCTAAAATCTTAAGTCGGGACGTACGAACAATAGACACCTATAAGCGGAGCGGACTACTGTCAGAGATACTCAACAGACTATCCTTCCGTGCTAATGCCCAAAACTCACCAATCCCCACGAACCCCGGCTGGCGTCGCGCCTGCCACGCCATGAGTGGACCCGGCCCATTCGCCAACCTTGAAAACACCTCCTCCAGCTCAAATTCCACGTGAGCCTTTTGGAGACTCTGGCAGCGGCCGAGCTGGATGCTGAGTACACTCAGGTTGCGGCTGGCCTGGCGGACGTAGATCGGTGTGTCCGCTGCACTTTCGGGATCGTAATAGGTGTTCTGGGGCAAGGCCACGATGAGAGATCCAACGTTGACGAGGCTTAAGTTCTGTAACAGCCGCCGGCCGAGGGGTCCGATGGCTAGGAAGAAGGCTCGGGCGACGTCGTGCGGAGGAGTGTTGTGTTTGTGTTCGAGCGCTCGGAATATGTTCTGGGCCCAGAAGAAGCCGGAAGATTCCTCGTGGACCTTCTTGCTGATTATGCTTAACGGTATCAATGCCGAGGGGGAGTTGTTTGAAACAGCTCCGGCTACCTTGATTCGATGATTGCCGTTTGCGGGATCGAGAGTGATGTCCATAGCGATGGGGTCTTTGACTGTGTATTCGTAGATTCTGTTTCGAAGCTCACCCGGAAGATCGTCGAAGCGGAATCTGGCAGACATCTTGTGTGGTGTTGTGGGTGAGCTGTGGTGCGAGTGGTGTTGGCGTTGTGGTTGGAAGAGGATGTAAACTGGATGGAGGCTTCAAGTCACTAGGATCACCTACAGGTTTCTATGCCCTCGTCCGGAACGGGATTTCCATCTTGCGTTGGGTAAATGCCAACGAGGCGTCGGTAGGGGAAACTTGGGGCCTCGCTGCAGGCGGTGGGTTAGGTGAACGACCTCATTAAGTGGTACATGACGTGCTTAGACGTTTTGCAATTTCAGTGTCTTGCTAATTGCAGGCCGTAGTGTCTCATATTAGGTGGAAGGCTGGCTGATATACAGGAATGGACCCAAGTTTGCTACCGTGATTGCTCGCTGTGGTGACTGTCATGGAAGAGGTAGAGTAATTGTAAAGAAGGAAAGGTATCCACGGACAATGATATAGGTAACCTGAGGATCTTCGCTTAATTAAGAAGACGTAACAAATCTTATGCAGGTACTAAGGTGTATCCCTAGGAAGCGGGAACCCGTAGGTAGCGAGAAAATCATTGGGTACATTAACTTTAAGCAACTCAGACTCTATGCACATATTAACAATTCCTACATTTTTGTATAAGTTGTATACCGTGGCCACTGCTAAACACTTATAGCACCTCCCACCTAAGAATTACGTTCGCATCGTCGCCTTCGTGCACGTCAAGGTGATGCTGTCGTGCACGTCGATAGTGAATTGTGGCATTGACAGCGAAGTAAGAATTTTCCAAAGACAGCAAGGAGTATAGACAAAGCTTAGGATATAAGATCCCTATCCCGAAACTATTTGCGCTTCCTAACTTAGTCTACTAGGAGCTTTGAAGTCGCCGGTCATAGTCTGCTCGCTTGCCAGGGCTACCGTCACAAAAAGTGAGACTCTGAAGCACCGTGCGCCCCACTAAGTAGAGTCTCACTTTTTGTGACGGGAGCCCTGCTTGCGTTCCGGATGAGAGTTGGGGTTGATCGCAATCATCTGCGAGATGGAAATCCTCCGCTAGCTCTTAAATTGTCTACGAGGTTACGACGCTACCACTTGTACCTTGATCGAAGTCCGGCGCAAAACGAGAAAGTTGCAGAGGAAACGAATCGCACCGGAACTCTATCAGTTTTGAGGTGATGCGGCTTGGGAAACTTTGATGATGAGCACCGCCGACCCCACAAGCATCAGGCTGAGCGCTCTTGAAACAAGCCAATACAACTCGGCTGCACTGGGAACGAGCCACAACTGTTGGGTAGGACCTTCAGCCTCGTGTTTGTTGTCTTCCCAGCCAATGCCGGCGCGGCCGTTGGGTTTGGGGGCTGTTTAACACAGCCTTGCGCACAGACCTACGGAGAAAGCCACCAACACTCACCCGCCTTGGCACGCTATTTTCAGCTTACACGATGGCGGGCGGGCCCGGCACGAGTCGGTAGCCAAGATCCACCAGGAACCAAAGTCTCCAATTGGCTCTGAGGCCCCCGAGCATTTCCCCTGCATCCACAAATTTAGACTTAAATCTCGTCTTGCTATAATGGTATCTTGGCGTCAGCAATTCTATCGCCAAGATAGATGCATGATGAAGCAGAAAAGCAACCCCAAATCAATCTCGAGGCAGGAATCGTGGCCAGCAGACCGGAGATGAACAGCCTATCCTTCGGCATTACTTGGCATTATGGAGGGGCGCAATGAATGTATATAATCTAGGTCGTCACGCTGTGTGTTGAGAAATATCTACCAGCCATCTCAACCGTTCTCCTATTTCAATAGTAGGCCTACCACCCCTCTGCGCAGACCGTATTCAAATTCTTTACCAAACTTCCGAACAAATCATCGACATGCTTTCTCAGTATATCGCCCTTGCAACTATTGCTGCCTCATCTGTGTACGCCTTGCCGAACATCGCCAATCGTGACAACACAGGCGTTTGGGACCCAAATGGAAACATCAAGCTCACCTGTAATTCTCCCCTCAAGTTCAACTAATAACTATCTAACGAGATCTGTAGTCTCTCATGACACTGTAAAGCTCGGCGATGTTGATATCAATGCCATGTTCGATGCGCTTACAGGAGCTTGCCATGAGTCGGGTCAATGCGACACCAGCCCCCTTACCTTCGACGGCTGGTGGCAAGCGTCAGGCCTCAACGGCGAAATGGGCCCGATAGTCGTCACCATGGACCCTTCTGGTGCCTACCCTACATGGATTCGCAATGGTAAGTAGTCTAGAGTCCACAGTCTAAGCCACCTTGCTAACCGTACCTCCTACAGGTCTTGTAGATACGCTGAGGGCTGCGGTCTTGGCAGCAGCTAACTGCGGCAACTCAGTCAACACTCAAGGCTGCGGCGGTGATGAAAAAGGCTGCCAGCTTACGAAAACAACTGCCTGGCAGTGCGAAATCCCGAAATACGTGGGTATTAACTTTCAGGACCCCAAAGCGGCGAATGCTGCCCCTCCAAACATTGGTGCGGATATCACGATGGAACTTGTTGACAGCGATATCTGTGCGCAGATATTGGGAGGCATGGGCGCGGTCGCTGGAGCTGTAAGTGGTTATGCTGGTGGAATTTTCTCTCTTCTTAGCTTGGCTTGCAATTAGGCCGTGTCCGGAGAGTCCTATTGCAGATACAAGATCCGCCTTATACCCTTCTCTGTCTTGGGTTTCTTTGTATATTCAAAATTTGTCTTCTTTACAATGAACGTCGTTGAAGTAGCTGAATATCTGCCTTCGCATAGAGTGTTAGAATCAAGGCCCGCAATATTGTAGTTACTTTACTTAGCATTGCCCTAAGTGCCTTTTCCTAGTAATCTAGTACCGTCTTACATTCTTACACACAAGAATTGTATTCTCACTGTTTATTGTCCGAGAGTGCCTGCTAATTGTCCCAATCGGCTTTTGATTGAGACGCCCCCTGCTCGAGACTATCTGGTCGGTACATACGCCGCCTATGCTCAGCAGGTAGCAGACTTGTGGAGAAACACGGCTCGTAGCGCTATAGTACTGGTAGTAGAAGCAGTGTTTGATCTGGCGAGCTGGAGTGACCGAAGTGCGGTATGGCCTTTTGAGGCGGCTAATACACAGTTGCTGAAAGTCATTATCGACTTGGCTATCATCACCGTGCCTAAAGAGAATGCACCAGACTCGGTGAGTCAAGAGGAGCATGGTAAAAGCCACTTCCTCGTTCTATGTTTGATGATAATAATGAGCAGAGTACCTCAATAGTGTTGCTGCCAGCGCGGCAACCACAAGTCTCGAGATATAGATGAGGAAGCCGCTCAGAGCTATAGGGCACAAACAAGCGCAACCAAGGGAATGCACAGAAATAGACCGAGCCAGCCAGGTACTGGCGCAAAGCCTTCCTTCAGATGTACTTAGGACACATGCTGCCTTGGTCGAACGGGGGAATGTTCCCCTCTCCACACTTCGGCATCGTGCTCAACACCGCTCGAGAGAGGAGTTTGCCCAAAGCCAGCAATACATAGTGCAATCATGAATTTGGGCGTATAAGTCTTTTAGCGAGCGCTCGTTCGTCAAACGTGAAAAGGCCTACCAATCCCATGGCCAGTATTCAAAAGTGAAGTTGCTCATGTTATCCAGGACGGAGTCATATTCAATGAAACGTGAAGGATCCCCCGGGACCATATTACTGGCACGTCGTACCAGCATCTTCACTTTCTTTTCCATTTTAGATTCTTTATCATTCGAAATGAACCGCCAGACCCAATGCATCCATGCGCTAAATACCATGGAAGCCGTAATAGTAACTGCTAACGGTAAGGCGAGGGCTTGTAGGTCGATGGTGGCGAAATGCCAATGCTTGGGGATGACTACCGAAATGCCGACCGCGATGAACACCCATTGCAGCCGATCATTACGGTTGACGTCAAACTGCATAGTAGCCAGATGCACGTAGCCTAGAGCAAACCATCCCAGCAAAGTGTATACCAGGGCCTTTTGGACGAAGCCTATAACGGATAATGATGACCAGATCGGCCAGCTCGGGTCAAAAAGGCTGCCGCAGTAGAGCTTGTAGATGTGTAGCGCAATGATGATAACAGCTTGTAGGGATGTTAGTATGGCCGTTTCGAGGATTCGTTGGCGATAAGTATAAGGAGAAGCGTGAAGGCGCAGTACGCCAAATGTGGAGCGCTTGATTGGAGCGTATATAATGCTGTTGACGTCTGTTTCTTCTGCCAGAGGACCAAGAACAAGGCTGTCGCCCAAGATTATCGGGATAATTGAGTCGACGCTGTTCTTAGTCGTAAGGAAAAGAATTGGATCGTTCTTTCTTCCGGAGGCCTCGCGCTCTGAGGATAACGATTGGCAGAAAACCACGGCTGCTTCAGCACTCGTAAGGCCTTGAGTACCATTGTTCATGGAACTAGGCGGTTGTGCATCGTAAGCAAACGTCAAGATTCTCGCCGGTAGTTTCGCAGCCTTCAATCGCTCG
The DNA here is from genome assembly GCA_010093605.1 of Lophium mytilinum. NCBI lineage: Eukaryota > Fungi > Ascomycota > Dothideomycetes > Mytilinidiales > Mytilinidiaceae > Lophium > Lophium mytilinum. The sequence goes on along the minus strand of MU004185.1, from coordinate 352,143 downwards.
CAGCAATCTTCCTGCAATTTTCGAAGCTCGACTAGCTGGCTAAAAACTACCACGACATCGGCCGCGCTGCTTGGAGGATTCTCAAAAATACGAAGAGAACAAGACGATGCGCATTTGGTGCCGCTCAACGCAGGGGCGCTGACTGTCGGTGTTGAGTCCATGTTGTTGTAGGGCGCTGATGGTCCTCAACAACAAAACCAAGGCGTAACGCCGAAAGGATGGGGCGGAGAGAAGCGTATTGGAAATGTTGCCTGAGCAAACCGGTCGCTGGGGCTTGATGGCGCCTCGCTCTTGTTTACTGTTATTGTACGGAGTGGATCCGGAGCGTACAGTCGGAAAGTACAGTACCCATGCAACCTCAGCCTCACTTCCTCAAACTGCCCACCTCCCGATACAGCCTTCAGCGCCAGCTAACCCTCGTTGCATATATCTGAATCTTCAACCACATGAATTTGATTGTTCGCCTTTGTGACTATCGTTGGTCAAATATAGTTCTATCGTTCACTTCCTAGCCTTCACGTCCATAACTTCCGACTTTCAGGTGACATCCTATCCGACCTGAAACTCCCAAATATCCTTCGGCATGCCATCCCTCCTCTCCATTCCCCAGGAGCTCCGCGACAATATCATCGAACTCGTTCTATCTTCAGCTCGCCTTGCTCCGCCCACTATCTCCTCTGCAGAGACCACTCGATGCACACCTGCGACGAGCGGGGAATCCGGATCCCCGGATTCCGGCTTCATGTCCTGGCCCTACGGCCCATCCCACGTGTGGCTTGAGAAATCCGTCTACAGGTCAAACAGTTACCCTCTCTCCCTTACAAACCACCAGCTCGCGGATGAGACCGCTGCAGCGCTCCGCCGTCTTTCTTTGCTTTCTTTGCGCTACGAACTCGACGTCATGATCGCCAATGAGAGGGACTTGTTACCAACCTGGCTTTCCGTACCGGTGCTCGCTACCAAGCTTGATGTCGTTAACGTCACCTTCCGCGCTATGGGTCTTGAAGATGAACACAAACGAAGCGCTTGGAAAAGTGGTTGTACGGGACCACCGGTGATCATGTGGTGCTTTTACTACTTGTTGGAGCATGTTCTAAAGCGGGGACCTGTGGGGCAGACCTCCTCATCGAGGGATAGGGAGGTCAGCATTAAGGTGCTGGATCTCGATTTTGTGGGCAACAATGATTATCCGACCGGAGAAGGCACTCGAGACGAGCTTCGCGACCCTTATAGTAATTACTTCAAATATGCCCACTCCGCCGGGCCGCACGAGACCAAAAAAACTAAGAGCTTGCGGCCAGAGTGGCTAGCAGATTATTTGGACGCCGATATCTGGAATCTGCTCAGCATGGGCTCATCTACTGCCGATTATGGTAAGATCTTGCATGAGAGGATTGTAACAATCCGATTTAGGGTGAATGGCAAGATAAAAGGCAGCTTGGATATCGCACACATACTTCATGGGCTTAATCCGGAGACTCCGAACCACACCTTTGGGCGTCTTCCACACAACGAGAGACTTCCGGCGTTATGGAAGTGGAAAGAAGAAACGACGAGGAAGAGGATGGAGCTTGGATTTCCCGGGGTGGATGATGACGAAGAAGAGAAAGAATAAGGTTGACAGAAACGGAGGCTAGCTTCATCCAACAACGAATGCCGAGGCAAATTCGTCCTATCCAAAGACAAGCCACATACCAACGAACAGTGAACGCTGAGCAGTCTCGAAACAGAGTCATTGACGCAGTTAGCTGTATAACAAGTTTCTATTAGCCTCTAACCAGCCCGCTCTTCTCAACAACTTCCTCTAGATCTTAACTCCGCACGTCCAATCGCCAAATTCTCCATCATCACTACTTCCTAGTAAGTCCCTACTTTAGCACCATTACTACACCAACACCGATGCGAAAACCAAGGAGGAAATCGCATATCTAAAAAGCCTGCACGTCAGTAAGCCAGCCAGCGAGGTCGCGTTCATGCGACATCTACCAAACCAATTTTTGCGCGGTTCGATCCGATACTTTTACACCCAAAAGTACCAGAGAAATACCTCAGTGTAACCTAGATGCCAGCAAACCACACAAGGTGCTCTCATCCACGCAATGTCTAGCAAGTCAACTTCCACGCAATTCGATCCGATACTTCTTTGACCATTTTTACCAAAATGTCGCCTCTCGGGGCCAAGACGCCGCCTGCTTACGCCGCAGCCATCCGCACCCAACGTCTTATAGCGTTGAATCCGATACTCTTGTCAGCAAAAGACTCCGATGGCGTAACAACGCGTGGTTTCTGTCTTCTAGCCTGGGGCAGGCACGTTCGGCGTTTGAGGTCAGCGAAGGGCGAAAGCATCTCGTGACGGACACGTGAGATGGAGATGTGCCCGATCTTCCGGCCGGTCTGGGCGGGCATAAAACATCTTCTGCCGCCGGTTGTCGAGGTGCAGAGGTGGGAGGTCGGGGCGGAGGGCAAAACTCGATACGACATCGAACGATGGCTGTGTGTTGGTGGGAGGAGACAAACCCATGGAGAAACCGTGTGATGGTTGGTGTCGTAACACTTGCCCGCACGAGATACATGGAGGGCCGGGAGGTGAAGCGGCGACAAAAACGCTACAGGGACCATACTGATGAGGGCGGAGGTTCGGGGGATGTCATCGAAAATTAGTGATGTCAAGGAACAGCGTTCAAGTTCGATGGTCTGCGGCATCTTGAGGGTTAGTGTGCCACGAACTTTAGGATAAATAATGGGAAGATGCAGCTCGAACATGAATCGGGATCATCGCCGTCTTGCGACCTACCACCAACCGACGGACGGCCACACGCATCGCGCTCTTCCTCTGACTCTTTTCAAACACCCCAGCCAAGACAGCACACCATTGGCTGCTTGGTGTACACCTGATTCCACCATTTCCACGAACGCTCCTCGGTTTGCGCCACCCATAGGAGATATCTTTACCTCTCTCAGCCCGACATTGACGAAGACTTTATACCTCCTCCAGAGCCCGGTCATGTGCAAGGCATGTGACGTGAAATAGCGATAGGAACTAAGATTTTTTCCAGCGCCTATGGGGTTTGAGAACTCACGTGTGAGGCATGTGACACGAAATAGCGATAGGAACTAAGATTTTGCCAGCCCCTTCCGAGTTTTCATAGCTCACGTGGTCCGCACGTGCGCTTGCTGTCCTTTCTCTATAAGTTCCAAGTCTCAATCGCGAGTTTCTATTTTCTCCAGGGAGGTTGCGATCGGCGGTGGATAGCGAAAAATTGTCTCTTTTCAGGTCCATGGAGGGAGAGGTGGTGGTAGTGGAGATGCAACGCAGGACTCGACCTAGTGCATGGAGTTGGTGGTGGTGTTGGGCGCGGAAGTGAACAGCGATTGAAATGGAGGTGATGGGTATTATATTAAGTCGGCGATGTAAGACTTAAGCTGATATGGGTGGACACTTGAAAGGCAAGATGCTGATAGTTAATACTCAGAGATAATAATACTTATCAACAAGAGTGTCGATGATGCCTCCCCAGACTACTCCACATTGCCCGGAACGGTGCAAGATTAGACACTCCAATCCAACCCAGCACCAGACCATTGGTCGTGTAGCGGTTCCGATTCACTCCATCAACCTCTTAACCAACTATCTTTAAAAAATCTCGAAAGCGCCTTCTCTACTTTCCTAATCTCGTCGCCGAAAGAGATTTTGTACCTCCTCGCACCGCCTGCTTGTGACCCCTTCTCCACCCACTTTAGGGAAATACGAAGTCCACGTGCTCTATTGCACCCGCAGCTGCTCCCGCAAAGTCACGTTCCTCCCACGTGTTCCCAATCTACATCCCCTATAAATCTTCCCTCCCGCCCCCGCGAACTTTCTTCTTCGGAATCAGTGGCCCTCTCGAAGGGTTTGAAAGGACACTCCGCTACAATTTATGGCAGTGGGAAAGCAACAGCTCACCATGAAGCCAGAATGCTGCAGTAGCTTTCGTTCGCAAATGAAGGGGTCGAAGAGCTGATGGCTGCGTTCTGGAATTACACTCCGATGAGGTTGGCGAGGCATGGGGTGGAAGGGGAGGATCAACAGATGAATCTTACAGCGACAATGGTGGTTGGTGGGTTTCTGGTGGAAGGGGTGTGAGTAAGCGATGGGGTGTACGATGGGTCGATTGTGGTATTGAGTGGAGTTGGATGGTGATAACACGCACCTCCGCAGCAAGTAAGCCCTCTATCAGCGCTCTAAAGGACTTATCTCAAGCATTAGCTCTCGAAGATTGGCGTCACCATTGCTAAAGCGCTAGAACCTCCCACGCTCCATTCTCAACCTTCCTCGCGATAGTTCAACAACTCCCCTCCCCAGACCCAACCCATGGATCTGTCTTCGTATCAGGTTCGAAGACCTCTCGCACCCATAGTTCAATTGAGGTTGATGTTGAACAAACACACTCCCGTCCATCAGGACTGTCATTATCTCGGATTTGCTCCAACTCTCACCATACATTTGTTTTAGCTGTAATGTTGACCAAGTCCCACTCCAACTCCTTCCTTGAAGAATCAACCCCAAGAACGCGGGCGAAGGCTTTATACCCTCCCGCCAAGCTCGATCACGGGTTCAGCAGATGGTTTGCGCTGGTCCGCATGACTTGCCTTCATCGACAAGATACCGTTAAAACCTTCCCCATTCTCCGCACCCCTTTCCGAAGTCTGCTGACGATGACGTGGCACATGTGCCTCACGTGCCTCCCGCATTTTCTTTCTTCTCGCTCGACTATAAAACCTCTACCTTCCCTCCGTTTTGCTTTTCTTCTGCAGGGCAGGGTTATCTTCGGAGAGCACAAAGGGTGGGAAGAAAGGGAGAGGGGAGGTGTCGGGAGGTCAAATCAGCACAATGCTGGTAACGATGTAGTGCCGGGGGAGTTTGGTGTTCGAAATCTCATAACTCCGGAAATGATGGAGTGGTGGGCGAGCTGGGTGTTCGAAATAGGCTTCTGTAGCAATGAATGGGTGGTGGCGGAAGTCTCTCGAAAAGCACAGCCCCGACGGACCATGGAATTGAGAGGAAGCTGGGCGTTCAAAACACCATAACGCAGGGAATGATGGAGTGGTAGATTCGGGTGTTCAAAACCACTATCCTGTCATTCCATGGGGTGTTGGGAGGCGGGTGTTCAAAACAGCTCCTCTATCAACCCGAATGGAGTGCTGGGAGCGGGAGCCGTTCAAAACACAAAACATCTTGCTTTGATGGAGTGGAGGAGTCGGCCGTTGAAAACTCCATAACGCAGGGAACGATGAAGTGGTGGGGAGGGAGAGCTGTTCGACAATGACACCGCCGCAAATACATGGCATCGAAGAGCGGATCTGGGTGTTCAAAACGGCACAGCGAGTGTACCATGGAGTGGCGGGAGCCGGATGTTCAAAACAACACAACGCCGGAAATGATGAAGTGGTGGGAATTGGATGTTCAGAAACAGAAAACGCAACCTGCGATGGACTTGAGGGGGGCGGAGAAGATGTGAACACGGCGGAGTGCAACGCACCATGGAGGTGCCGGTGGGAAATGGTGTTTTGCGGAGGAGCAGCGATAAGGTGATGATGGTGAGCCCCTCTTCTAGCTCAGGCTGCTCACCAGCGCGAGGAAGGGAGGAGGGCGAGTTTATGCTGAGATGAGTGGAGGTTGGAGGAATTGGGAGGAAGGTGGGTGTCATCCGCGTAAGAAAGAGATGATGATTAGGTGGATTGCACGCCACACTTCGAACCCCCGGGCATGATAAGGACCTGAGGACCGTTTGCACGCCACTCCATGGCATGGTTGTTGTGAAGTTTTTGATCCCAGCCCAGTCCCACCGAACATTCCAGAACCATGGCTTGATAGCTAGCGGGATTTGAACCTCTACCAAAGTATTGTCCACCCCTTTTAGCAAGAATCACTAGAAGACGAGAAGATTTTATAGTCCGACGCAGGGGCTACCCCATGGGGCGCACGTGAGCTCCAAGTGACTAGAGGTCATGACTCTAGACCGTCAGTAAATAGCGATTCAAACCACCAGTCTCGCCCAGACATCACTACCCCAAGACAGCCCTAGTAGTAGAGAATCTGTTGTTCATTCATGCCTAGTGAACTCGGCCATCCATCCCTTCCGCCAGCCTCACCTCTCCATCTACCTCTTAAGGTACCTTCCTCAAGGCTCGGCTCCACGCCACCCCCTTTCTATCTTCGAAAGACATCTACTCCGCCAACTTCTCCGTATCCTTCACCAACGCCGGATCCTCATCCAGATCCTTATCAAAGTTCATATTATCCTCAATATTGTTGTAATGATGGAACAGCGTCCAAATAATACAACCCGTAATGAAACTGCTAATAGCCAGGCCAACAAACATCCACAAAATCGCAGGGTCGTAGAGCACCGGGTTCAGCGCCTCCGAGATAGCCGACCCAAACGCGTTGGTGAACAAGTACATAGACTGCACGAACGACTTCATGCTCGGCGGGGCTTTCGTGTAGGCGTACTCCAACCCTGTCACCGAGGCGAAGATCTCGGAGATACCGATGAGCATGTAGGCGCCGGTTTGCGCGGCGATGTGGATGTTGTTTCCCTGCGCCACGCCATCGACGACGCTGGCGTCGCAGAGTGGAGACTCGTAGCATGGCCCGCTGATGTAGATGTAGTGCTGGATGACGGCGGCGTAGGCCATGGCGAGCGAGCCGATCCAGAAGCCCAGGGTGATGCGGTTGATGGGCGGGAAGGGGATCTTAGCCTTGCGCATCGCGGGGTACACGAACATGTCGAGGATGGGGACGAAGACGACGATGGAGATGGGGTCGAAGTTGGGCATGAGATCGTTGGGGATGCCGTGGCCGCGCATTTCACCAGCTATGGGAGGGTCAGAAAAGAAACGCGGAGAGCGAGGAAAGGGAGCGGACGTACCTTGAGTAACGAAGTTGTTCGAGAACTGGCCGTACACAACCCAGTAGATGGGGTAGAATGCGAAAACCTTGCAAGCCAACAGCGCCCGCTTCACTTCTTCAACGAAAGTGTCATCCCAGTGCAGATTCGAGCGTCCGCCAATAGCAGCCTGGTATGTTGGCTTTGGCGCATTCATGTTCCGGGCCTTGCACATCATCCAGATACACTTGAAGGCATCGGTAACGACGGAGCCCTGCGGTGGCCGCACAATATACACCTTCTTTCCCAAGATGAGAATCACGGTTCCAAACACGAACATGCACAGGCCGAGGAGGTAGGCGCTCCAGAAACCGATGTTGCGCTCCATGTAGGGCGTCCCAAGAAGGGAGAGCGAGCCGATGTTGATGCACAGATAGAAGATCATGTAAATACGCTGAATGGTGATGGCCGGATCGATGATGACGCGCTCGCCATTCTTAGGATCAGTCCCGATGACCATTTGACGGCGCTTGTATTGATCGGCAATGAGGGGGGCGACATTGGACTTGATTCCTCCAGTGCCGAGACCGATGATGATAATAGCGGCGATGAAGCCGCCCAGGCCTGCGCCATGCTGAAGCGCGATAGGAAGAGACGTGAGAGTGAGAATCAGGAGGCCAACGATGTAGACGAAGCAGAAGTATAGGATTGTTTTGTATTTTCCGAGGTACTGGTCGGCGATGATGGCTCCAAGGATGGGAGTGACTGTGGTGTTGTTAGACGTGGTTGTCCAGATTGATACACCTGTCTGCCACTGCTTGGAGTGCTTCGTCAAGTTTCCAGATAGCCCAAAGCTAGGAGGTTCTACGTCTTTTCCTTTTCTGAAAATGTGTTGAAGCACTCTAAGCAGTGGCAAGCAGGTGTGCACACGACTGCAAATGACCGATCTTGATGAGTACACAGGTCTGCCGCTGTTTGTGGTGCTTCAACAGGTTTCCTAATAACCCAAAGCTAAGAGGTTTTACCTCTTTCACACCTCTAAAAGTGTACTGAAGCACCACAAACAGCAGCAGACCTGTGCATACGAGAAGAAAAAAAAAATGACATACCATAACACCAGAACTGGAAGAACGTTCCCAGTCCAGTAGCACCTTTCTGCCCCATGCCCAGCGCACCTCTCCCCAAGCTGCCATCCAGCGGCCTCTGCACATAGTTCTGGAACAGACCCTGGATACCGTAGTACGTAAAACGTTCGCAGAGCTCGACAATAGCGACTAGGAAGGCAGCCTTGGGCAATGGGTCGCCAATGTGCCTCAGCGTCCGCTTCTCTTCCTCGGAGGGATGCTCGCCCTCGAGGCCGTCATGCTCGTGGTCAAGGGTAATCTGCGACGGGTGCGGCGAGATCCCCTTCTTCTCGTCCAGCGGGACATCTTTCATTCCAGCGGGCATAGGCGCGCCCATAGCATCCTGCTCAGGCTTCTTGCCCTCGGTAGTGAGGATTTGGTGAAGCCTAGCAAACAATCAGCAACCAGCCATGCATGATCAAACTCCGACAACAGCGCAAGTCCGTAAACATCAATCCACCTCTTCACGCGCATAGAGGAGCGAAAGTACTTACTGCGAAGCCGCCAGCTCATGATCTTGAGCCATGTCTGCAATTGGTGTGTGGAAATCGTTCGTCCAGCGCGATCAATCCTGAACCCCCCAACAATATGGGCAGCGCGGACTGTTGATATACCGTTTCCCCACCCGCGTCCCACCCCAACGTCCCACACCCACGGCCACACAACAGCCATCGGGGCCGCTTCCCAATCCAACCCAACGCACCGCTCAACACCGCGCTGCGGAACCCCGGGACGATGTAACGCGCTGACAGGGCCCGCGATGCGCTCGACAGGCAAGGCAGGCCCGGGTGGCGTATCGAAGGCCCGTCGAAGCTTTGGATAAGCTTCCGCCCAGATAGCCAGCCAACGAGGCGCGCCTGTCCCGTGATAGCCGGCCAGTCCTTGTCGATCGCCTGTTTCGATACGGGAAGGCCGACGAGCAACTCCCCACTCCCCGGCCAATCGTAGAGTTTGGATTGGTGATTGTGGCGCCCGGTAGACGACCTGGCACCCGCACAATCGCGTAACGATCTGCACTACAGCCATCTCGCACCTGCTGTTGGAGGCGCGCCAAGCCTTGGATACGACGCCTCCTTGATCCGAGTCCCGAGTGTTGGACTCCGCGGGTTGCTTACAGTGGTCCACGGGTTGTCATTTTGATTGTCGCCTTCTTCAAACGGAGAAAGCTCCTGGGGGTGAAGGTAAGCGCCTTGGTATCGCCTTGGTATCGAGCTGTGCGGTCCGTTTTGTATGTAACCTCGTGTCACCCTGTCACGATATCACGCGGGAGCAGCGTGCCGGGACGGCATCTTTTCAAGTTCTGCATCGATCGCGTGAGTGCGGAGGGGGCCGGTATAATCTGCTCCACTACCCCCCTCGCTCTCCATCTCGGTGTGAAGAGGAGAGGCGGCGAACGTCGTGCCTCTCTCGACTCGGGGATAAGCGTTCGCGAAGATTGGGTGCATGGAGGCGACGTTCGAGATGAAACCTCGAAACCTCGCGCGCCCAAGCTTTTTCCGCACCGCTAAGGAAAATGCGGGGGCGGCAATGACATGAGTGGCTGCAGCGGGCCCAAGCCCGTCCACAAAGCTTGCCAGTGCTTCTCCCCCTGTTCCCTGCCTCGCCTGCATAGCTCGCCCCACCCATTCACTTCGATATGAATTCATCTGCGGCTAAGGAGCCACTCACGTCTCATGTGATTATCTTGTCTGATCACCCTTGTCTCGTGAGGCAGACATCGTACCACTGAACAACAAGGGATTCCCAATAGCCTGGTAATTGGACCTGGGCCTTTCATTCAAAGTTCTGACAGGGCAGAAGCATGCCCGCATTGGACCGATGCCGCGATTGGTGGAGATGCTTCTACCAGCCTTCTGCACTACTTGCTGACAGACATGTACAGTACCTTATCTCGCTCGACACGAGAAGCGAGCTCTGCGAACCACCAGACCTTCCTGAACGCGTTACCAGCGAGGCATTCTGTCCACGTTGGAAAGAGGGCCGCGAGAAAGATGTGCCTACTGAGGCCGTTCCTAACCTTCTGACTGCTAGGCGGATGGATAGAATGGGATAGAGACGGCACGGCGCGAGAGGCGGGACGGAATTCATTTCGGAACTCGATTCGTATTTATAGAATGCTGGTCATTCGATACTATCTTGGCGAACATCTGATAACACACTCCCCTTCTAGAACGTTGCCAGAACATGTCGAGGCCTGACTTACAGTGACAGGCCACAAGTTTGGGCGCACTGGATCGACATTTCTTGGGGCCCCCCTACAGGCCCTACAGGGTTTCGAAGATCCAATAGTAATGTCGAGGTTCAAGCGGTGCAAATTGGACTATCTCTTGACTGATTTGCTGCTCAGCAGCCAGGATACCCCCAACAGTGGTGTCGAGTGGCAAGTTGGAGCCAAGCAGAAATGAGTTCATGTGCCCACGCTTGTGGCCTAGGACTGTATGCACACCATACCAACCTTCTTGTTCCGTCGGATACGCATCTCAGCTGAAGATCAGCCATCTGCTCTCATAACCATACGACAACCCATCACATCACCTTCAATGCGCTTCAAGCCTTGCTCACGTCCAGCTTCGATGATCAGGATCAGATCCAGGATGCGTCTTCAGATTAGAGATATATACACCTTGCGCATCCACCCATCCTAGCAATACCCTAAACCCACGTCTGCCCATAGACCGGAAACCCCTAGTGAATCCTCATGGCAATACCTGTGCTGTTAAGAACACCCCATTCGCTACTCTTATAAACCTCAATGTACCCACGTAGGCCCCGTAGCCCCCAAAACCTGGGCCTTCTTGTAATCCCCACACTCCCCTGAACCCATCATCCCAAAAACAAAAGAAATAATAGGTGCGGTCCATTGGTACAGAAGAAAATGAAAGCGCTCCACAAATAAACTACTCGGCGTGAGCAAGGTGGTGAGTATGCCGCAGGGTCTAAACATCATTGTACCCCTCAGGAATCTCCTCCTCGGGTTCCTCGAGGGTACGGCGGCTGAGCTTGCGAACGAGCTTGCTGATGAGGCCTTCGGGGGCAGGCTCGTCCGGCCTATCGCTACGGAGAAAGCCGTGTTAGCAGAGTGGTAGATCAACACCATCTCACCACTCCCTACCTCGCCGCCCCGTCTTGAGGACAGCACTGCTTCCCACCCTCGCAATCATCTCCGCACTCGAGTAGACACACGTCTTCGCCCGTGGTGCTGCCAGTCTTGCTGCCGGTTTTGCTGCCACTCCCGACGCCGTTGCCGTTTCCACTGCCACCTCCATTCGGGAACTCATCATCGCAGCTGCTCTCGTCGGCTTCGGCTTGGTCCACATGGTCGTGGTTCTTGTCGAGGCAGAACTCGGGCTGGATGGTGCTAGAATGGATCCCATACTCGTGTAGACACTTTCGCACAGCTTTGGCTAGCGTCATGTATCTGGCACTGCCCTCGCCCTTGAAATCGAAGCCAACCTGCACGTGCAAGCTGGCAACGAGCTTGGTGTCGGACAGCTGCCAGACGTGCAGATGATGGCAGGAGACAATGCCAGGGAGTTCGGCGATATCCTCCTTGATATCGTCAATAGAGATACCAGCTGGCACAGCCTGGAGCAAGATTCGAGAGGCTGCCTTGCACAAGGGAATAGCAGAGGCCAGAATGATAACGGTGATGATTAGCGAGATAAGCGGATCGGCGTAGAAACGCCACGAGAAGTCTGTGAGCCAGATGAAGAGTGCTGATGCAATGACACCAATATTGCCGAGTGCGTCGCCCATGACGTGCAAGAAAACGCCGCGCATGTTGAGATCGCCGTGAGAGTGGCCGTGGCCACCAGACTTTCCACCGTCTTTGGGCGCGTTATGCTTGTGGTCCGCATGCCAGTCTTTTTTGCCGTGTGAATGTGATGAGTGGGAGCCCCTCTTGATGAGGGGTGAGGTCTCAGTCGGACTGGCCTGGCCTTCAACTGGAGCCGGGCTGGCTGTTTCATTTTCGTTGTCGGTGCTGGAGGAGTCGGCCTCGTCGATGCGAGAGGCGTTGATGATCTCACTCCGGAATGAGGAGGGGTGCACGTATATCTCTTCTATGTTAGAATATCCCCGTGACCGTGAGCGGCTGTGCTTTCGGTTCTTCTTCAGGGTATTAGTCTTCGAATTAGCCTTTATCGTCGACGTGTCGGAATGAGTCCACGAGACGTTCCTTCCCGCCGGATCACTCCCCTTGCGTGGAGTATTGCTAATGGCGGACGGTAAATTTCCGATTCTGCTTTCCGGGAGCACATCCGCAATATTGCCACTCTCGTCCGCAACTGCCTCGTCCTCATCGTGTGTATGTCCGGCATGTCCTTCCTCCGCCGCACTGTGGGTATCAGCGGGTCCGTGTGAATGTCCGCCATGGCTGTGTCCATGGTCATGAAAGAGGAATAGACCGAGGATATTGGACGCCAATCCAAAGCATCCAACAATCATGACCAGCTGTGGGTGTGAGACTTCTTGGGGTTCGACGAATCGCTGGATCGCTTCGAGGAAGATGGAGAGGCACAGGGCGACAAGGAATACGCCGTTGACGAGGGCTCCGAGAGTTTCTGCGCGTTGCCACTAGGCGGGATTAGAGGAGTCGTGAAACATAGGTCGCGACTGCTTACCCCGTAGGTGTACATCTTGGAGTTTGTTCTCTGATTGGCAACCCTGACCGCCCAGAGACCGACTATGAGCGACAAGACATCATTCAGCTGTAGTAGCATTTAGGTATGTGGATTTCAGGAGCGTTTCGGCGGAGACGAACCATATGAAAGGAGTCGGCGACGAGGGCGAGCGAATGAACGGCATAACCTGTATTGAGTGTCAAAAGAGCTCACACGAGAGACCAACAGAACATACCAATAATCAGCTCTAGGAAGAAGAAGGCAGAATCAATGGCCAGCAGGATCAGTATCCTATGCGACTTGGAGAGCCCCATAGCGATATCGGGGGGGGCGAAGCTGAGATGGGACGCGACAGGGAAGCGGGTGCAGCGCCGAGCTGCTGTGCAATCGAGGGCCCCAGTATCTCAAGGTAGGGGACTGCGCTCTAATATGAAGGCGGAGAGCGTGGTACTGAGGGGCGTATCGTGGCGAGGGGGTGGTGTTGAGTGGTGAATCGTCCGTTTGATGGCGACCGCGAAGTATGCCAGTGGCGTCATGCACGGCCCCAGTTCCTTCGGCGGCTGCTCCTGCTCAAACTTCCCGACCACCTGGGTCTGGCTCCTCTGCACCACAAAGGAACCACCTGCGTCTATCATGCGCTTGCTACTTCTCCAATAATTAAGCGTCGAGGCAGTCATTAGTATCAAGTCAAATGCGCAGTCTATTCTGCTGTTCTTAGTAGGCTCTGTTAAGTATAAAGCAGCAGACCAGCACCGTCTGATGTTGCTCAGAGAGCTATCAGACTTGTCAAAACTTTCGTTTTACAGATTTTGAAAGTGCACTAGAGAACCTCAAGCAGTGGTGAGCAAATACACACGATTCTAGAATGAGTCTGTAGCTGAGGTGTGTTATTTTAAAAGAGTTTTAAATTCGTAGCCTGTCACTTTCGTTCAAGGGAGCCTACCTGAGCACGACAATTGAATTCGAATAGATCTGTATATCGGCCTCGAAGTACCTCCGCATACTGCCTAACCGCAACAAACAATATTGGCCCTCTTTTCACAAGTCAAACATATATAGTTGTAGCCAACTTTACGCACTGTGCCGTCCCCTATGTTTCTGCCGAAAATTCCCGGATTGGGTAGTTCTTAGCGAGTAAATGGTGGTGAAATTTGGACACGTTGGAATAGATGGACCAAAATTCTCCTACTTATTGATAACTCCAGAAGCCTAGATCAATCTGGGATAGTGTAGTCTAGACGCAGAGTCCTAGTAAGATTTACTAATCCTTACTTTGGGTATCAAAAGTAGGTCGATTCCGATGTCGCGAGAAGCACAGTCAGGAGCCACCCATGAAGTTTGAAGTCCATCGACAACGCAACTAAACCAAATCCTTGGACTGGCTTTCTTTCAATGCCACGAGAAGCACAAAAGCCGCCAGCCGGTGCGATTGCATCATATTATTGCCATGGGCTCTATATTAGAACTTTGACTTGGTTTTAATGACGCGAGATGTGTAAACGAAAGCCAGCCCGCGCCTTGGCATGATATTGTTCCGAGATAGATTTAAAGTCAATTCCATAGTCCCTAGATAGGAAGAATATAGACCGGTGGGCTTTAGATGAGGGAAGAATAAGGAAAACAGATCGATCTTCTTTACATCCTCTTTTTGAAGCACAAACGAGGGGGGCCTCATTGATGGTCAGGAAGATTAGCTTGGAAGTGAAGACCTCGCGGAGAATGATATGAGAGCTCGGACTTTGGCGATTTCATCCTGTGAATGTTGTAGCTGAGCATGAGAAGTTGTGTGAGCAGAGTTACTTGACTCTTCGACGTCTCGGCCCGCCCCACGTCTTGACTCGCGCAAGTAACTCTGGCTCATCTTTTAGTCGGCGATCTATCTTCCTTCACCTCCACAACCTTATCCAGCACTCAGAATTCACGAAACGCAATGCGCAATTGCGAAGTAGATCTCACAGCTTCTTCAATGCTGACCCGCCAGCAACTCATGCTCCCCACAGCTCTTTCGACACGATAACAATGGATCCAGACCCAGCGCCTCTCACCCTCCCACCAGCGACCCTCCACTTCCCTCTATCCCCTCACCCCGACTCAGACGAGCACCGCAAGATACACAACCAGCGGATAGCGAAGGAATTAGATTCTCTTTCTCCATCAGGTTCTGCCCATGCGTCCTCCTCGTCCCCCAATGAGCAACGCTCCCAAGAAGAGCTCTCGCGCTCTCCCTACGCGTACCCTACACAACCACGTAACAGCTTCGGCTTGTCCCGTACGTCACCATATCTGAGAGCAAGATCTGCGCGTAGACACTCAGAATCTATCACCACGGTCCCGGATGAGGAGTGGGAGGCAGAGGCGAGCCGGAATCAGCTCCGGCGGCAGACACCTCACTGGTATGATGGGATCACGAAGTGGTGGAGGACCCAGATTAGTGTTACGATCGAGGAGGGACAACATAGGGATCATCTAGGTGGGTTCATTCTGTTCTCTACCGCACAAAGCCTCGATGGG
This sequence comes from Lophium mytilinum, assembly GCA_010093605.1. Taxonomy (NCBI): domain Eukaryota; kingdom Fungi; phylum Ascomycota; class Dothideomycetes; order Mytilinidiales; family Mytilinidiaceae; genus Lophium; species Lophium mytilinum. The sequence continues at coordinate 337,017 of MU004185.1, read as the reverse complement.
TATGCTCTAGTTGAGCTTTTGCCTCATACATCCACCCTCAATGTTGACAGGGCTACGAGACTACAAATTTCATTGTAAATTCGACTGACACTTGACAGCCCTCGAGCGGACCTTCCTAGCCTACCTCCGCACCTCGCTCGCCCTCGCCATGACCGGCGTCGTCATCGCCCAGCTCTTTCGTCTGCAGCACGCTCTGCACCCCAATCCCGAGCTCGGCTTCTTCGTCCTCGGTATACCTCTCGCTGCGACCTTCATCGGCGCGGCCGTCGTGGTTCTCCTCCTCGGCGCATTCCGATTTTGGCGGCAGCAGAACGCCATCATACGCGGATATGTGCACGCCGGCGGCTGGGAGATTACGTCCATAATGATACTAGTGATTGTGGTGAGTGGGATACTATTTCTTTTGATGTGCGCGAGCTGACGGGTCGGGAGCTTTCCTTGGTGGTATTCATTTTCAGTGTGGCGATCGACATTGAGAAGGAGATGACTTCCTAAGGCCAGGATTGGGCCCTCGGTATACAGTCTATGGTCTTGAAGGTAGGCATGGCTCGTATCTAGGAGAAAACGGCGTTTGGTCAAGTACACGATACCCGGTCTGGTGTTTAGATACCGCTATAGTGAGTAAAGTACCTTTGCAAATAATAACAACTCTCTCTCCTGTCCCTATGATCGCTATAGAAATTCGTACTTCCGGTCTATGTACACTTCTCTACTGTTATCCGCGGTGGTCCAATGAGTTCACCGCCTCTAAAGTTCGTGTCGCTCGAATCTGTTAATGCATGTTGAAGCGCCTGCACGACCTTCATCTCGGTGACTGAGGGGGAAAAAAAAAGAAAGAACAAAAGACTTACCCCGCGCGTCGAACACAGTCGGAATGTGTTTCTCAGCGGGGGGTTAATGTCTGCCCGGGTCGGTGATCCACCTTTGCCAGCAAAGGCTTTTCGAGTTTTGTGCGCAGCTCAGTGAGGTCGGAACCCACCATAGAGCCACACCCGGGAGTGAGAGCTGCATAAAATGAAACTATACTTATACCCTAACTCAGTCACCAAACAGCAAACAGTCTATAATGTGATCTCTCGTTTCACCGCGGCCTTACCATGACCTAGCAACAAGTCAACCCGGCGAAATGCGAGTGGCCCGATGCCAGCTCCAGTCTCCTCAGTTCTTAGGAGCACCATCCACAATCTGAAGAGCTGCTTGACCCACAACGCCAGCCTGCACAAGCGCAGCAACCGCATGCCGAAGCCACGTCTGACAGTTCTGGATCTCTACTCTGTGTCTTGGTCCCTCCGTGGAAGTGGGCGATACCAAGCTTTTCGTCGGTGCCGGCACGCTCAAAGCAATTTCTTCGAGGTAGTCATGTCCTGTACTCGTCTCTTCGTTCGAAGCCTCCTCGTCACCTTTGACATCTGAAAGCTCGCCTAGGCGCACGAGTTGGTGGCGTTGAGTAATATCCCCGAGGTCATATCCCCGTTCAATGATAGTCTCGAAGCCTGTGGCTGCGTCTCCGACGGCGTTGATGAGTTTGCCGGTATTTGAATTGGCGGGATGGGAGATCCAGAGGGCCTAGTGAGCTGGGAAGATGGGAGAGTTGAATATGAGGAGGTGGATTGTTCGAGGCATTTTAAGATGTGTTTCCGCCTAATGGAGATGGAGGAGATTCAGTCGGAAACGAGCTGTAAGACTTTGTGATGAGGCTAGGCAGCTACGCCATAGCGCGTCGACCTAGCCTCCTCACGACCACCATTTGGGCACTAAAGAAACCCACCAAAGTAGGCAGCCATGCGTAGGAAATTAATTTATGTAGCCCGGTAGCTTGTATAGCACAAAAGTACATTGAGGCTGTGACAAACTTTGCTTCGACACAAGGGGTACTTCCTGCATGACCTCTTGTCGCTAGCGAGTACTTCCTACCGCGTCATTATCATGCTTTTACAGAATAAGGATGGAAATAGCTTGATATAGGACAAATCGAGAAAGATCACGAAGATAGTGACGAGAATTGAGACCCCGATCATTGAGCAGAAATGGAGGTGATGTGCTAGACTAATAAGGCTTAGGCGAAACGGCCGTGAACGGACCTCCTATCCTCTCCATGATGGCGTCAGCTCTCTATCCCAACATCAACTCCTCCACTGTGCCGCAGGTCCTGAAGCACCATGATTGATAGCAGAATACTTCTACTCGTCCCTTATGACTCTATTTCCGCGGACATTGGTATAGACATGGCCCAGAGCTCTCTTATCTTCCCACCCGTTTCGCGTAGAGATGTCCTAGACAATGCCGTCGCCGATCCCAGCATGCAAATCCCTTCCTTATCCACCCAAACGACGTAGAAACGGTAGGGATACCACGTTATCGCACGATACTCTGACATAGTCCTCTTATTTCTTCATTTTCCTTCTGCTACTGCTGCCACTTATCGCGCTGTGAATAATGCGCTGAAATACAGCGCTGTGGTACGTCCGTTCGACTACCTATCTTGTACCTGGCTATTATGCCGTGTTTAGATGCTGGGGGTTGCACAGCAGCGGCAGACTTGCCGATGATGACGTTCGGCTTGTTTCATCCGATGCCTGGGGCGATAGTGGGATGCTGTGGTATAACCGTAGTGCTCTATCCTCACGTTAGGTTTGGTGTTGAACTTTGAGAACTGAGAGTTGAACCTTTCAACGCGATTATGTCTACTGTCTCTGCTACTTTGCCTCTCGGCGCCGGCTATGGCGTTGTTGTGGGCGTTGGGGTCAGTATTATTCCCATCATTAACTTGATGCAGTGGGGGCTTCAAATCTAACTCTTCGATTTCTAGTTCTTCTTTGCGTTTGTTATGATGGGTGTATCGTTCCTTCAGGTATGTAGTTCTACTCATGACCTAGGCTGCAAGGCGCTTATATCTTGAAGAATCGATATACGACATACTCAACAAAGCAATCGGAAGAGTTCAACACTGCGAGCAGAAGCGTGAAACCAGGCCTCATCGCTAGTGGAATCGTGTCAGCCTGGACCTGGGCAGCGACTCTGCTCCAGAGCTGTACCGTTGCGTATACCTATGGAGGTATGTCCCCCATTCAATCTTAACCCGGCCACCATTTGCTAACGAATATACAGTCGCTGGACCGTTTTGGGTAAGTAGTATACAACAACTCTCTGGCCATGCATTTCTCACACATCACAGTACGCGGCCGGAGCAACCGTCCAGATTCTGATGTTCTCGATCCTCGCATGTAAAGTCAAGCAGAACGCTCCTCGCTGCCATACCTACCTTGAGATCATCTATGCTCGGTATGGCAAGGTGACGCATCTGATCTTCATGTTCTTTGCTTTCGTCACCAATATTCTAGTTGGGAGTCAGCTGTTACTCGGTGGAAGTGCGGTCGTGACCTCTTTGACGGGCATGAATGTCTATGCGGCTATCTTCTTGATCCCGACGGGTAAGCCATGCATCCCAATGGAGTCGTTAAAGCTAATAGCTGGTGTTGTCAAGGTGTTTGCACATATGTTATTTTGGGTGGACTCAGAGCAACCTTCCTATGTGAGTTCCACCTTCACACCTTCTCCTAGTCGTCGGTCAAGCATGTCACTGGAGGACTTCACGATCAAACATCAAGTATCATGAGGCCCAAAACCTGATAGCTGACGCTGGCTTTAGGCGACTACTCCCACACTCTCATCCTCATGATTATCATTCTATACTTCATGTTCAACGCCTACTCAGTCAGCTCCCTCATCGGTTCGCCCGGCGAGATGTATGACCTCCTCAAAGAAGCCGCCATCAAGCGCCCCGTCGAAGGTAACCACGAAGGCTCCTATCTCACACTAAAGTCCAACTACGCTCTCGTCTTTGGCGTCATCCAACTTTGCTCTGGCAGCGGCACCGTTTTCCTCGATCAAGCATACTGGCAGCGCGCCATCGCCTCTCGCCCAACTACTGCCGTCCGGGCATATATTATGGGGGGCTTAGCTTGGTTTGCGATCCCGTTCGGCTTCGCCACGACCCTTGGCCTCGCTGCCGTCGCACTGACGGATAATCCTCGATTCCCTACGTACCCCAACCCGCCTACATCTGCGGAGATCTCGTCTGGTCTGACAGCTGCATACGCCGCCTCCGCGATGCTCGGGAAAGGGGGCGCTGTAGCGTTGCTCATCGTGCTTTTCATGGCCGTTACATCCTGCGCCTCCGCGGAGCTCATAGCTGTCTCCTCCATCCTGACCTTCGACGTCTACAAGTGCTACATCAAGCCGCTCGCCTCACCTTCCCAGCTCATCTTCGTCTCCCACGCCATGATATGCGTCTTCGGCCTCACCATGGCCGTCTTCGCCTGCATCTGGAACGCCATCGGCATCGATCTCGGATGGCTCTTCCTAGTCATGGGCCTTCTCATCGGCGGCGCCGTCTTCCCCGCCGCCTTCGCCATCACCTGGAAAGGCCAAACCAAAGCCGGCGCCATTACAGGCTGTCTCGGTGGACTATCAGCCGGGCTCATCGCATGGCTGACCACCGCAAAGCACTATTACGGCGAGCTCTCCGTCCACACCACCGGCCTATCCTACCCAACCCTCGCCGGCAACCTCGCCGCAATAATGACCGGCCTCATCCTCAGCGTCGCAGTGTCAAGCATCAAAATGGACAACTTCGACTGGGAAATCACGCGCGCCATCAACGTCGCTGTCATTGACAGCGCACCCACGGCCTCCACGCCCCCCGAATCCTCGCCCAACCTCTCCGACTCAGAGAAAGAGGAAGAGAAGGTCGACACGGTTCCCACTACCACTACTACAGCCACTTCGCCAAATCTCCACGTCGAGATCGCCCCGCCTGACGAGCCGCACAAACTCCGCGCGGCGTTCAAACTCGCGTGCATATCGTCCTTTGTGCTGACGTTTATCATGGACTTTTTGATTCCGATGCCGATGTTCTTCAGCCACTATATTTTTAGTAAGGGCTTTTTCACGGCGTGGGTGGTTATCTCGTTTATCTGGGTGTTTTGCTCGAGTTTCGTGAGTACGATTTTGCCGATTTGGGAGGTGAGGGGGTTCTTTGTGGAGTTGTTTACGGAGATTGGGCAGGATTTGAGGGGGAGTAAGAAGAGGAGGGGGAGGGGTGGGTTGTAAAGAGTGTTGTAGAGGGTAGATGCTGGGGTTCTAGAGAGTAGTGGGATCTGGATGGTGGAGTGGAATAGATGAGGCAGAGAGATAGTGGGACCATAGCGCAATTCTCACAAGTCAGACATCAGAACTCGTGAATTGCGATCGAGATCAGTATTCTTCCACGATAACTTTACACTTTACCCTCTCCATCTCCACGCGCGCTCCGCTAAGTTTACGTGCTTCCCATGCCCCATTTCATGACAGACTTCCGGCCTCTATATAGCTTTAGACCCTCTCGGGAGGCCGTCGAACTAAGGATCAGAGCTTGCTTGGTGGTAGGGAGTGTTGGTACATTGCGGGCTAGGAATCGGGAGCGGAGTTATTCGCGGATCCCCTTTGGGAGGGCAAAACTGTATGAGAGGAGGCTTGAAGCCATCTGAGCGAGTGGATGAAGTAATTTTGGTAACGTTATACTGATACTAGGCATACTAGGTACCCCGATTGAGTAGGTGGTAGAGGCCGGGGACGACCAAACAGAATCACACGGGCGTGGATGAGGAGAATACGAAAGAGGAGATAAGGTGGTAGGCAAGGCCGTCTCAATGACATAAGAGATGTTTGTACATGGCACTCTATGGACCTCCAAGCTGAATGCTCCCGGGTTGCTTGCTGCTGGGACCTCCTCTCGCGTATTATGCTACCTTTTACACGTATGACTAAATTCCGGCAATTTCGCAAGATCTAGGAAATGATCGGAAGGCAACTTCGAAACGGGAAAAGAACATCTGGATCAGGTCCCGATAAGTAGAAATCAACATTCCCTGCTTAGAAAAGGCGCAAAGACTATCTTTGGTGTTGCATACAAAGGCGGACTGGTTGTCGGTCGTGGAAGAGTTCTGCTGATGCTACTCGTACGCTCCGGGCTGAGTTTTGGAGAACATGACAAGCGGTGCTAAACGTGCAGAGAGACTATAGAAACGAGTCTCTATAGATCACGATAGTAACGACTTGGTGACTAGGCGAATAAGGCTTGTCGGAGCACCAAGCAAGGCGGGATGTGCTGGTCCCTAGGAGGATTTTTTGCCGACTTAGCCAGATCTGCCATTGGTAAAGAGATCTGAAGATTCACCTGGAGCAAAACCATATGTTTCCTCGATGCGCAGCGGCAACCAAACTGAGAGTGGTAGAACAAAGCGGCTCGGAAGTGCATACAGAAGCTTTGATGTTTCTGGTCAACATGGACGATCCGGTATCGGCTTTCGCAAGGTTTAGCCATGAAGGCATACCGCGGATGCAAGTGTCTTCGCAAGTGGTGTAAGTCCCTTCTTCGACATGAGACTAAGCTGGCAGAGATTGAGAGGGTGGATTTGATGCTCCCTTAGTTCGGTTTCTTCTGAAGACATTTCCAAAGCGAGAGACGTGCTCGTTGGGGGTCTTTCTGCTATTCAGTTTCCAGCCGCGTCTTTCCAATTCATTGTTAATCTGTCTATCAAGATCCCGTTTTTTCGAGGCTTTCGATTTCGCGCCGTATCGAATAAAGACTGCTGCCAGTTCCATCAACTTGTCATCCGCTGTCTTTACTCTTTCGAACTTTGGGTTTTCGAGGAGAACTTCCCAAGCCGACTTGTTCCAACCGTGACCAATGAGTCCGCCGTGTCGAAAATTGGGGTTTAAGCCAGCTTCCAGTAGGACTCCAACCATCGCAGGGTCTGGCATGATACCAGGTTTCGATAGGTCCCAAACTCTATCTTCAGAAAACTTTCCGGTAGCTCGAAAGCCATTGAAAGCTTCACGTGTATTAGTCCTTAGAGCGGCGCAAAGTAGTCTTGAGTTGCTTTCCGGTAGCTTCCGGTCCTTCAATGTCATTCTCGCGTACCAAATCAAGTTGAAACTAATAGCCAAATGAAGAGGTCGATGAGGCCAGAGTATTAATTTCCACATCCCCACCTCTGCTTCGACTTGGCAGGATGAAGATAGATCTTTCGAGAGGTTTAGAAGCGCCGGGCGGGAATTAGGAGCGTTGTCCCAAGTCTTCGCCATAGAGTCTGGGAATGTTCGAATCAGACCGCCCTCGTTTTCGATATGTATAGTCGCGGTTGAATGTAACTCATCAATGAGTCGCACCAGAAGACTGATATCGGGCGTTGGCGTATGAGCGACGAGATCTGCGTAATCCATACAACGAAAGCTGATCAGGCGAAGGTCAGATTCATCAAGCTGGCCTCGAAATCGTTTCAGCTCTAGTAGTGATGTAGCTGCCAAGGAGAGGTGAGCGTCGAATGGTATAGTAATGTTTGCGGCAATTCTGATCTGTACGTCGGGTTTCTCTATGAAGTCCTTTACAGTTCGATGCAGGTATTCAACCGTGGAGTCAGCTTTGTTCCTTCTGTTGGCGATCTCCAGAAGGCCCTTGCTAATAGCGCCCAGCCTTCTCTTCATCCATTTAAGCTCCGCATCTTCTTGCAGGATCTCTACAGGGCCAAAAGGAGAACTTATCACTTGTTCGCAGTCATACCTATCGACATAGGATATCTGGAGAAGCGTCAACCGCGTCTTGGCTGTATACACAACTTGAAAGAGTTTGCAAGCTTGGCTCTTGTGCGAAGGCTCGATGCTGTCAAGGATTCGGAAAAACAACGCTTCTAGATCAGGAGGCAGCGCATCTAGCCGGGCTTGAAGATCTCCCATTCGATCCCCGTTGGTGAGTCCATGAAGAAGTGATGCTACCACGACCGTCACCCAGAGGAAAACACCGGAGGATTTGTTTGCGATGTTATCCACAAGACGTGAAGTGTACTCAGGTTCCAATTGAGTGAAGTCGCGGAAGCCAGGATTCCAATTAAGTCGATCCGAGGTGTACTTCAACATGTCCGGATAAGTAAGATCCTGAAGGCGGAGGCAAGGTGTATGGTAGCTGAAAGCGTCTTCAAATATTGGCCAAGGTCGACTGGAGATGCACCATTTAGTATTCGGGGTGTTTGATACCGAGTTCAATAGGTCGATCAAGTCTGCAGGGTTACCGGAGTATTCGTCGAGGCCGTCTATGAAGAAGCAGAATCTAGTGCTAGGTGCTTCAAGCAGCTTTCGAAATGCTCGGATGACATCGAGCCATTTCCACGATCCCAAAATTAGTGTACCAAAAAGCTCGTATTCTTCCTCCAAAACGGGAAACACATAGGGTATGAGGTCATGGCGCTCATGTAAACAGTCGTGCAGTAGGGTTCGAATTAGCCCCTCCTGTGACATCTGCATCGGCGCCCCGGAGTTCCAGAAGAAGAAACCAGTCATGACGAGTTTGTATGATGGTGAGACATCGTCTGACTTAAGCATTTCTTGTGTGCGTGAGTCTTTGAGAATGAATTTCATCAAGGTTGACTTTCCAGAGCCCGGTTTCCCACTTAGCCAGTAAGTGCTGGAGGGGCCTTTCAGCCAGTCTATGAAGCTATCCCAAGGAGTGTTCTCCGAGTTTTCATGAAAAATCCACTCGTATGTCTCCGGGTGCCGCGTGACGATTCTTTCTTGCCGATCAGGCATCTCCCGAAAGCGTAGTTTCTGAAGCACTTGCTTGACGAACCATGGGTCTGTCACTGTGCTGCTATGAAACGCCTTTAGGAAGCCCTCTTTTGCAGATTCGGAAATAGTTTCCACGGAAGTACCACATTCGTGGCTATATCTGATGGCATCGAGGAGATCTGCTCGCCACTTGTCCCTCCCAGCTCCTTCGAATTTATCAAGGAACGCCTTTCCGATGAACCTATCCTCTTTTTTGTTCTCTTGTTTGACTTGTGTGCTATCTTCCGACTTTGGTCGTAGTTTATCTTGTAGGTCTTCCCGCATAGCTACAAGGAGGAGGATGATCAGTTGTTGTCTATACCCATCAAGCCGGTTTCGCAGGTCCTCGACTTTCTCACGGCCCCATAAACTCTTCAGAGTGACTAAAATGCTTTCTCGTTTGGTGACTTTCTGCAGTTTGAGCTTCGATAGAACATTGCACAACTGCGTTGCAGCTCCGCGACATTCTGTAGCAATCTTGACGATCTCGTTTGCGTTTTTTGAGCTTGAGCTGAGGTCTGAAGAGTCCGACTCTTCCAGCTCCGAAGCTATTTCCGCTAGACTTTTCGTGACTTCTTCAAGGTCGTTGAGCTTATCAGTCTGTCCACCTTTCGAGTTATAAATCTCCATACTGCCGCAAATGAACTTGCTGCTAAAATCGACGAACTGTACGACGCTCGTAGCAAGGCTGAGAGCGGAGAGAGGCTCCATCGCGAGGTTGGAAGAACTTCAATAAAGCAAGTAGAAGGAGGACAGGTTGCTTTTAGATTGTTTAGGCAGAATCATCGCCATTTGAGAGATGATATATTGGAAGTCGGGGTGACGGTGGATGTGGATGAGTTGAGGTGGAAGCACAGCCTGCGGGGCACAGCGAGAGGCAGACTGGTGTCCGACCTCAGCCTCCCATAAACGTCGTCCAATAACGAGGTGCAGCCTTGCAGCAAGCATGATGAACCTTTGCAGGCTGAGAGTTCAATCCATGCGATTTCTTCAGCTGCCAAAGCAAAAGCCTAGAAATGTTGACTAGGAAGCGACATGCTTTTTCACAACATACTAGGACATGCCTCGATAATAGCACCTGTAGATGCCCTAGCTGTATCTACACGTGAAGCTGAAGCTAGATCACACAGTCCATTCCGAGATTCAAGAAGACCTGCGATTTATCATAAGCATCTAGGTACATATATTACGTGTTCCTACTCCCATCCCTTCATACTACACCACTGCCTTACCTTGCATACAAACCGGGTATTCCATCTCTAAACCACCCAATCAAACACCAACAAGATCCTCTTAACCTCCTTTCCCTTCCGCACCACGACCCTCCGCACATGCCTCCTCTCCTTCTTCCCATCAGCCTCCCAATCTACAAACCCCCAAATCTGCCAGGCAACCCACCCACCCTTCTCATTCTCCACGTACGCTTCCACTACCTCGCCCTCCTTTGTTGCCTCATCCCATCCCTCCGCCATGAACTTCGCGTCCTCCGCAACTCCCCCCTTCACTTCTTTAACAGCCTCCTCTAGCTTAGCGAGTTTGGTGAACTGCGAGCGCCCCTTCAAGTCGCCGAAGAGATGGTCCGTGTGTGCCCGCCACTTCCAGTCTAGAGTACGCAGTTCAGTCGTGCCTTTTATGCCGCCCGTCACGACTTGGGTGAAGTCGATGTGTGTTTTAGAGGGGTCGTCGGCGTCGGGGTAGGAGGTCGTGACTTGGGTGACGCTTGCCATGCCGATGCCTTTACGGGTGAGCCAGCCGATGCCTTGGAGGGCAAGGACGCCGTCGGTGTCGCCGCAGTATTTCTTGTTCTGTGAGAGGTATGAGTGGGATGGCTGTAGTTAAGGGGAGGTAGAAGAGGGGTACCATGTGCCATGAGCCGCTGAGGTCTCTGACGGTTGCGGTTGCGGGGGCGGCCATGTTGGTGTATTTCTATCGAACTAGGGTATAAGGGATAATAACAAGGGTATCAGACGCGAAAAAATGGGAGGAAAGAAGACAGGTGTTGTTGAAGGTTGATGGACGGAGTTGAGATGGAAGCTCGAAGCTCGGAGCTCAAACGTGGGGCATCTCAACCCACAACAGCTCACCATCGCCCCTTAAGTACTCCCATCTCTTCCACCTCCCACAACATGACAGTCACTCTACAAGGCCCCGCCTGCTCTTCACATGGCAATGCAGGTACCTGGCAGGGCTGTGCGTAGCCCAATTCACGAGATGCCTAGGCAGTGCGATCGACTACCGGGCGTTCCTCTGCTTCAGGGAATATCCCCGCGGACACGGGCTTTGGACTTCCCCAGGTTCTCCAGGTACGGCAACCCCGGACGAACTGGCAGTAAAGTCCCCGAATTATGGAGGTCCGGAGCGTCGACATACGAGGAAGGTGAGTAGAATGGATATGCGTTTGGCGGATGCCGAGGGGGTAGAAGGGATCAACATGTGCTGGTCTTCGAGTGTCATTGAAGCTTGGATGAGATTGCTCGTGATGTGAACCTTGGAGAGGTGTGTCTGAAGGCAAGGTTTCGAGCTAGTCTGATTCTGTGTTAAGTACTCTTGTGGGGTAGGCTCCTGCTCTGGCGATGGTGCAGCTTGGCCGATAGACACATGGATGGTGAGGTTTGATTGATCGGTTTCCGTTCACGTCAATTGAGCATATCATTTCTTCTCAGCATGAACTCAACGGCCCCGAAAATTACTTTCTTCTATTCTGAACTCAACTGTGCCTGGGGCTTTCCTTCTACGGGTCATTCGTGTGTTCAGCTTATGACGAGGACTAACGATCTTTTAGAGGGGGTTTTCTGACTGTATGAACTCTGATTCCACAACAAGCAACCAACTCACGCCGGAGTGACTACAGGGAAATGCAACCTGACGTCCACGCAATTCCATAGAGCCTTGCAGACCATGATTCCACTAAGCGCAAATGGCCTAGTATGGATTTGCGGTTATCTAACCCTCTCCTTGCTTTTATGCTCCCTACCACTATCCTTAGCTACTCCGAAGATTGCTCCTGCACAAACAAGCAAGAGAATTTCAGAAAATAGAGATGGTTTCATAGATGGAGATTGGCAAAGTTGCAAATAGGTCACGTGCTTCAGTCTAGGGCGGCTTCATATGAGAGATGAGTGGTGGCAACGGAATCCCGCAAGCTTTGGTCAATGTAATAAGTACCTATCGAATTATGCGAGAGATATCATCACGCATTGCTGCAGTTGATAGCGATCGAGTTCGTAATGCCTTTTTGCACGTGAAAACAAGGAGGAGCTCGCGTTATAGGACTAGCGTCGACGCGTGAACCTTCTCGGCGTGCTCCTCCGCACTCTTCTCTTGTCACCATCCAATACAGTGTCTGCAGATCGACCGCAACCATGACCTGCCCGTTGACGGGCCTGCCTGACGAGCTCCAAATATGGATCATCGAGAATATCCAGAACTCCGGCAAAGACGGCTTTAATACCCTCCTCAACCTTAGCAGCACTTGCTATCGATATCGGTCGCTTCTCGCTCCTATAGTCTTCCACACAATCAACCTCAAGAACACCGCCAGAAGCGCTGAATCGGTCCTTGCGGTTGCGAATAATGACTCCCTTAAACACCATGTCAAGCACCTAGACTTCGTAGGCACGCTGGCTCAGATCGACTTCATCGCGGATCCTTGCGGCGGAAACGAAGAACTATATTGCCTGTTAGAGGATTCAAAAGATGCAAAATGGGTGTATATGGACGATTTGGATGCCGAAGAAGTGTTTCCAACCGTCGTTTCCGATATTCTATCCGACCTACGCCTGTTTCCCCAATTGACCATGCTCACGGTTCGCTTTGATTCAGACTCCTGGTGGGGCTATGCGCGGAGTAACTTCTCCATGTTGGACGACCTGGAACACATAAACGAGAACACCCGGGTAGAATTGCTGGAGCAGAAAGAGCCATATAAAGCTTTGATGTCAAGAACATTCGTCGCTCTGTCTAGAAACACAAACCACTCAATCACAGCTCTCCACTTGCGTCTGATTCCGGTTGTGCTCGCAGCTTACAGTAGCCTGGGGTGGTTCGAATTCTTGAAGCCCATCGAGAAATGCACGTTCACAATTAAAGGTCAATTCAATGCTAGAATTCACATTCGCGGGAACTACAACTGCTGCCCCCAGGGCAGCTTCTGCGAGGACTGTGGGGAGCCACCATCTACTAGCGCCACTTACGGGTATCCTGTGGGCGATACCATAGGGTATCGGTACTTCGTCTCCAAGCTCTCCCAGCTTTTTTTCGACCACCTGGACTCCGTTACAGATTTGCGGATTATCGCCCCCGACTCTGGTCCGCTCTGGCACGATACGCTATGCTCGCTCGCAAAGCATCAGATGCCGAAGCTCAGATCCCTCTATCTTGAGCGAGTATATGTATGCCATCAGCTTGGACATTTCCTAGCTGCTCACAGAGACTTCTTGGAGGACATTGTCTTTCAGGATTGCTATGGCAATGATACGGGGGGGTGTAGCTGGGGTCGTCTGCTCGACCATCTTTCCGATGCCGGCCCTACGCGACTCCAGCGGCTAGAGATTCGACCTTTTGAAGAGCCAGTTTTCTTGAAAAGCCGTGATAGCTCTTTGCCTCGGCCAGGTTCACGTATCGACGCCCTTGATCTAGATGTGGCGGAATCTCTCCTTGCGAACGACCCCCATCTACCGGCCTTTTCTTACGCATGGTTTGATGAAGACGGGATCATCGAAATAGCAGATTATGATTATGCTGTGGCCTCCATTCACGGCGACGATTTAAAGTCTTACTATCGACTACTCGCCATTGTAGAAGCCAACCGAGCAACCCGCTCACAGGTCTAGAACTTCAAAGAGCAGAGAGATCAGGTCTCTCCAGCAGCTGAACTTATGGTCCAAAGCAAGAGGGCTCTAGTCTCTATGCATAACTGTCTCGCAATGTTGTTGACCTTGTTTAGATGGCCAGATTCGAGTGAAATCTGAAGGGTAAGGGTTTCGGGGGATCGCATCGACTTTTCAGTCGTCCATTGACAAAGTAGTGGTTTTGCAGAAACATATTGGCGGGTCGCTTGTACTCTATCCAATATCTTGCTCCTGTAGAATGTTCTGCTAAAGTAGCCAATTTCAAGCACCATAAGCAGTCTATAACGATCCCGGTCGACTATACTTCACGACTCTAGGCTTTAAATGTGCTACACATCGTCGTTCATTCCCACAATTTTCAGCGAGTCTTTCCACAGCCTGTCCTCATTCTTCGGGTCATAGGTCTGTCGAACGTATCCAACCCCAAAGACCTCCTTATCGTCTTTGCCACGTTTCGCTTCCCCGCAATCCTCCAGATACTTCCCTCCTTTATCCTCCCATTCTTTCCCAATTGCAGCAAGGACCGTTGTAGCAGCTCCCTGCTCGGGGGTCTTCATAATCTTGCGAACATTCTCATCGTTCAAAATTTGCTCTACATGTTCGCTACTCATGTGTCTGGCCAGGTCGGTATTGATTGCACCAGGATGGAGACTAGTCGCATGCAGCCCTTTGTCGGCGTAGCGACGATCTAACTCGTTGGCCATGTAGACATTTGCAAGCTTCGAGGTCGCATAGGCGAGCCCGTAATGATAGCCTCCCTTCTGGAAGTCGTAGTTGTCGCTTTCGTTGAGGTCGCACGCGCGATGGGCTGAAGACGCGACGACAACCACTCTGGAGTGGAAATCGGGAGTCGAGCTGGCAAGCAATGCAGGCTTGAGGAGTTGGAAGAGGAGGAAATGACCGAGGTGGTTGGTCGCGAAGTGCATCTCGTGGCCGTCCTCGGTAAGCTTGAGCTCCTCGAGTCCCATAACACCCGCGTTGTTGATGAGGATATTGACCTGATTGTTTGATTTCGCAAGTATGGTTGCTGCTGCGGCTCGAATGCTGGCGAAGGAGGCGTTGTCCATCTCTACCAGGGAGAAACGACTCGGTTCCAGGATTCCACCAAGAACAGTCTCGGCCTTCTTCATATCCCGGGCTGTCAGAATCAAGGTGGCGCCCGTAGCAGAGAGTGCTCGCGCAGTTTCAATTCCGATCCCGGCAGTGGGACCGGTGATGACTATTACTTTGCCGACGAGTTTGCCTTCGAGGGATTCATCGCGGATGATTTGGAGGGCTGTTGGACGGGCATCTCCAGCGCCTTGGGGATTGGCGTGAGCGGCAGCGTATGGGCTCATGTTGATTGACGCTTGGAAAATGAGAAGAAAAGTGACCAGATCGTTTAGCTCCTAATGATTGATCTGATGAGGTTGAAGGTTGAAAGCTGACGGGAGTAGTGAATTTATATGCGAATTGCTACCAAAATTACTACTGAATCCTAGAGCACCTTAGGTCCACTCACTAAAACTAAGACGGATCATTCACGGGGCCGTACATACCCAAAGAACATCGTAGTCCCACTCCAGCCTGTCGGATTGGTTCGCTAAATTCATTGGTCATCAGCGGCCGATCGGCGGCCGCCATCCGGCCGCTACTTGTCCGCAGAATTCCTTTGTCGCGGCCGCTACTGCGGCCTACCCACTGCGCTTCACGTACCTCCAACCGAACATCAACGCATGGCGCCGTGCACGTTCAAGTCTTAACAAGTGACATAGGAAGCCCTCGCACACCATGCGTACCCCCAGCAGTGATTCTAGCCTTGATCAGGCACAGCAGGTGTGCACCTCATGTAAAGCACGGAAGAGGAAATGCGACAAAGCACTTCCGGAGTGTTCGCCATGTATTAAGTGAGTTCATACTACCGACAGTGAATCCCTTTACATAACGTGTTGGCTCATGATAATGAAAACAGGAGGAGCTTGAAGTGTGAATACTTGACGCCGGAGCAAAGCCGCAACTCCACATCTACACCCGACCAACCGTGGCATGGTATCGTCACCGGTAATGATCGAGCGGACGTGCAATCTCTTGACTTTCCGACTATGTTATTCTTAGATCCGGGCATCCTACAACATGGACAGGTTTCAATTCCCTGTGCCGCTGCTCCCGTTCCAGCTCCCATTCTACAAGTACTCGGAGACATGGATGAAATTCGTGCCGCGGCATCCAAGTTCTTCGAACATATACATTTGTGGATGCCGTTCATCTCTAAGAAACGTTTCTATGAACTCCACCTACAATCTTTTCAAACTCAGCCAGACATTGCTCTCCTTCTACTGTCTCTCAAGCTTATCACAACACTCCCTCCTAGAAGCCCGCGGAATCCTCGGACCTCATTATACTATACCGCGAAGCATTTCTATCTTGAAATTGAAGGCTCTAGCATCTTTTCCATTCCAATTCTACAGGCCGGGGTGCTCATCGCTCTCTACGAACTTGGGCATGCTATATACCCTTCAGCCTACCTGTCTATTGGTGCCTGTGCTCGATATGCACACGCTCATGGTATCAATGTCGTTGGGACGTTGAATACAAGACGAGTTGTCACTTTAGTCGAGGCTGAAGAGAGAAGGAGAGTTTGGTGGGCGATTGTGATTTTAGACCGGTTCGTTTCCACTTCCTGGTCCCTTCCCCCTTATAGTTCTTGTCTAACCACAACTCTTGGTTTGATTCTGATCCTCATCATAGCCATGTGAGTGTAGGTAGCCCCGGGAGACCCTTTGCGACCGCGGATCCCAGCTTGAGTGACCTGTTGCCGGCCGACGACGCTGCTTGGGACCGAGGCGTAAGTCCCAATACTCTGTGCGGTCCTCACCGTGCTTACGACCTCTTCAGATTGTTAGATCAGAAGATTCCTTCAATTTATCGTCGCCAATGACTGCCCACATGAGCAAATTCGCCCTATTATGCCAAGCCGCGAGGTTGCTTGGCCAGGTCCTCCGCCATGTCTCCAGTAAATCGGCGATTCAAGATGACGTCTGGATGCAACTAGATCGAACCCTTCACTCTATGCTTGCGGCCTCGCTTGACATGGACGAGCCAGATTATGATCAAATTACGTTCATTTACAGGTAAGCGCTCTCTCCCAGTATCGAATCTTTCTGACTATCTGGACAAAGCGCTCTTGTTGCTTTGTATATGCCTTCTTTCTATGCTGCCGATGACACGAATCGCTCTCAGCGCGCAAGAGTTGTTATTCAACAGATTAATGAGACGGTGAGTACGAACCTCGTTGAGCAGAAATGCTTCATAGGTCGCGATCCCGAATCAGTCTCGCCATGGGGTCTCTTTTTTGCCTATCACCTGTGTGGGGCACATATTCGCTATGGTCAAGGAATCCCAGAGCTTGTGGCAATCCTCAAAGAGACATTTAGGAGCATTGATTCTCGGTGGAATGCTGCAGGTGTTTATCTCCAGCTCCTCGAGGCGCGGCAAGTCATGAACCAGTCATGATTGGACATTGTATACCATTCTATCTACAGCTCAGTTTGACAGCTACTACAAGAATGTCATTTTGAATGAGTAGAATATTTCAAACCGTATCAACTCCTCCCTCTCCTCAATATTCTATTGCTTTGATTCATATAAAGCTTCAGTCAAGATTTTGAAAAGTCCATATCATTTTAAACGAACTTAATAAGGCTGGCATGGCCAGCAAATATTCATTTCCTAATACGCCTGGTTTATCGCGTAATAGCATAGCAACTCCTAGAAGCCAAAAGTCGCCTTAACTCTGTTCTACATGGAGGATTCATCATCCACCGCACCCGCTCCTTTAGCAACTTCTCCAGGGACTCCTCTCCCAATTTTCTTTAGTATTCCTTCAAACCACATCCTCAACTCGCAGCGCTCTTCTTACTGCTCGTCCACTCCACATCTTCACGCACCATAATCCCTGGCATACTCTCGACACTCCCCGTAGCCCCCTTACCCCCCGTAATCTTATTCGTCAACGCAATCTCGTCATCCCGCATCCCACTCTCCAACTCCATCCACTCCGCCCTAGGTCCTTTGCTCCTCCCCTTGCTCCTACTAAGCCTAAACCCTGCAGCACCCCCCGCGCTAGAAAGCTGCTTGCTCCCACCGTCCGCAGGAGTGTCGAAGCCCTTGGAATCTATGCCGCCGGACTTTGAGTATTTCCCTTCGGAGGTGCCGCGTGTGCGGATGACACCCCACCAGCGACGGAAGAAGGGCGCGAAGGTGGGGAGGCAGGCACAGAGGATGCCAATGAAGGGCTCGACGCACGACCAGACGAAGACGGGGGAGATGGTCCAGGTGGGGTCGGAGGAGGAGGTGTTGCGCTGGAGCATTACGATGCGGACGATGCTGGCAACACAAACACTGCGGTACAAGTCAGCTCAAATAAAGATAAAGAAACACGTCGAAATGAAATCCGAGGGGGAGAAGGGGAAGACCTACAAACTTCCTAATAGTAAGATACTAACAACTGCCACCTTCTGACTCCTCGCCATCTGCAAGCCCCACACGATTGGTACTGGCACGCCCAAAATGATCACGTCAATCAGCATCGCTGCGATCCCGTTCCCGAAAAAGAACTTTGGGAAGTTGATGCAAGTCCCGATCGCCGTCGGATCCGTATACTGCGTCCAGAAGAACGACAGCGGCTGGCACCCTACATTGTCAACTACGATAATGGTAATCCAGTACCCGATGGCGAGGAACATGCACACGTAAAAGGAGTAGGTAATGCCAAAGATGCGGCGGTAGAAGACCAGAATGGAGACTTTAGTGAGAGTGACGGCGGTTGCGTAAATCATGACATATCCGAATAGGAGCTAGTAGACCAGTTAGAAGAACGAGGTTATGAGAAGTCGGCGACGGATGGATTGCGCGGCATACTTTCCAAACTTGGGTGAATTCGGAGGTCTTCAGGGCCCAAAGATGTTTCCCGCCGCCGTAGTTGATGCCTGCAAAAGTTTGGTTAGCTTTCTTTACTCTCACTACTAAGTTGCTTCAGTACTCACTTAGTAACGAACATATTCCTGTTCCCCATGCGAAAATCTACTAAACAATCAGCATTCTATACCCGCGGACCACCACGAGAAATAGTACAACTTACTAAGGCGCCTACAATAAGCCAGTCATCCATTGCCAGCTGCACCTGTCCTGGCTTCATTCTCGCCATGAACCGCAAAACCACAGAAACAGTGCCGATAATCATCAGCGTGATAACGGCACCATAAGTCACGCCATTTTGGTTATCGGCGAGATTCATACCAGGGGGCGCGGGCCCAAAGTCTCCAAGCTTGGGGTCGGCCATCGCGATTGTAGTGCCGCTACGAAGCAGCGACGGGAAACAAGAAGCAGAGAATAATGGAAGTGGCCGAGCCGGGAGAGACGTGTGTCAAATGGAGCCAGTTAAGAAATCAACCAAACGATTGAACCATGGTAAGCAAGCAGCGAGTGGCCATTGTGATATTCAAGGCCTGGAGACTAGGGTTGATGAAAAGGGAGGAGCTCTGCTACGGTGCCACATGCGTACAAGCGACCAAAGTTTTGGGGTCAGGTACCAGGCCACGGTTCATGCAACGTCACTTAGGAAAGGTCTTGGAAGATCAGGGCCCGTACATAGTAAGCGGCGGGTCTTCTGCAAAACGCTTGAGGAGTTCGGCTAGAAGTTGTCGTCTGGAAACGGTTCGGCAGTTCACGGGACAACCTCTGTGTCGGGCTAGCAAGGGGTACGAACCCGGGTCAACAACCGATGGCCGTGTTAGAGGAACGTTGCTGTCGCCCCGTGGGGCAGGGTATGTAAATCTGCTACGTACAAGCTTTTGGAAGTTGAACTGGCGGTGGGCTCGACGTTGCAATCATGCAAATCCCTCTACTTGCCTTTCGACCTAATGAAAGTCTGGTTATATTGCATCCCCAGCTGTCTGAACACCGCAACTTAAGATTCCAAAACAACGTCAATTGTGACCACATGAACTAGAAACATGAACGAGACAAAGCTGAATTGTTCTGTGAAGATTCTTCTTATCGATAGCTCCAGGATTCTAGGCCTCGGAAGTTTCATGTTGCAGGCTCGTATATGCTAGTGATAGGAGTAAGTTGCTCCACTCGTAAAGCGAGGTACTTACCGTATGCAGGTGCTCTCCGCGCCCATGACAGTGGTAACTTGACGCCTGAAGACGCATTCGGCGTTGGTCGTCGCCATCGGCAAACGGGAGGGAGGGTGCGGCGCAACCCGCTTCCCCGTTCCCCGTTCCCCCGTGCAGGGATCAAAAACGGTCGATAGAGTCCAAAGCCAGCGCCTATACCGCATCGGCGATGACAGGTCCAGCATTATGTTGATCTTATGCCTCCATGGGTGGTGCCAACCTGTCTTTGCTCCACAAGTGTCTTGGACCAGCAAGGAGAGAACGCGGCTCGCCACACTGTCAGGAGCGTTGATTGGCCTCGTTTGGTACTATTGCTGCTAACGTGGTGGTATGTGCATTGAGCCCCACTCCTACAAGACAAGGTGCAGACATTTACCGTGACCGACCATTCGGCACTGCAGTAACGCAATGGCCGGCTGGGCAAGACTTCTAGAACTGGATACGTCCGGGTTTGCTCGTTTGACGCTGGTGCTTTTATGTATCAAGCCCCTCCCAAATACGTTGATTGCAATGAGTCGTGTGTCTGTCTCCTGACTCGCTTCGCACGAGGGTAACGGCATTTCCCTCTGAACGAGGCCTTAGAGAGAGATATAGGCACCACACCTATAAGTGGGATCAATTTTTCGTCAAACCTTAAATCCCCTTTGCTTGCACTCACCACACGCGCTATTCACCAGGATCCCGATAGAGGCTGGAAGTGCTTCTTAGTTCATATCCTGACGTGCCTCTCGCATCAACTGTACCCCCGAATAACATGGCGTCCGCGGAGCAAACCAATGGAACTGGTTTGAGCCATGCAGCTCAGGTAGCTCTGGGAGGAAAGCCAGCGAATTGGGTCCCGATCAAGGAAGAGCCTCTCTTTTCGCGAAGGAAGCTCAAAATCATTTGTGTGGGCGCCGGATACTCTGGCTTGACGCTTGCGCATAAGATCAAACACGAGCTCAAACTGACGGATGTCATCGACTTGGTCATCTACGAGAAGAATCCGGAGGTTGGAGGAACTTGGTAAATCCGATTTGCTGTACGGAAGCGAGGATTACTGACTGTTGGCGAACAGGTACGAAAATCGATATCCTGGAGTTGCTTGGTATGTTTGCGGTCCTCCCCTTGATGAATGGTATCGCTGACAGCAGTTTGAAGTGATATTCCGGCTCGTGAGTGTTCCAGAGGGTTTCTCTAATGAAAAACTGACAGAAGAAATAGATGCATACTCGTTTGTCTTCGAGCCAAATCCAGATTGGTCTCAATTCTACTGTCCTGGCCCAGAAATCGAAAGTTACATCAAACGAACGGTGCGGAAATATAAGCTAGATGAGCCAATCCAGTTCAATTCCAAAGTGACGGAAGCGATTTGGGATGAAGAAGCGGGGAAGTGGAAAATTACCGTTGACCAGAATGGCGCCTCGAAGAAGGATGAAGCCGATATTCTTGTGAATGCAGGAGGGTTCTTGAAGTAAGCCTTCTGGCATGCTGCCCTTACTACGCCTACTTACTTGGTGGTAGCAAATGGAAGTGGCCAAAGATTGACGGCCTGTTCGACTTCAAGGGAAAGCTGCTCCACACAGCCAATTGGTAAGTGAATATCCGTTCACGATCTCGTGTAGGACAATGACTGACTTACGAGCAGGGACGACACATACGATTTCACCGGAAAGAGAGTTGCCGTCATCGGGAATGGATCTTCAGGTATCCAAACTGTAGCAGCCCTAGCGCCCAAGGTCCAGAAGCTTGTCAATTTCGTTCGAAACCCTACGTGGATCTCTGTCAACATTGCTGGAGACAAGGCGATCGACGGCCACAACTTCAAATATACCGAGGAGCAGAAGAAGCAATTCAGAGAAGACCCAAAGGCACTATTTGAGCATGGCAAAGAGCTTGAAGCTAGGTGAGTACCGGCGTTATGTTCTTCGAGCTAAGTCTTTCGATTTACTGACAATTGCGTTTCCTAGTGTGAACAATTTCTTCTTTGGGATGTACCGAGATCATCCAGCTGCGCAAGGTCTTACCGCGATTGTTAAGTCGCAAATGGCTGAGCGGATGAAAAACCAGCCAGAGCTTGCCAGCAAGATGATACCTACATGGCTTCCCGGTTGTCGTCGTCTCACGCCCGGAGACGGATACCTTGAAGTCTTTGAAGAAGCTAACGCTACAATGTGCTGGGACGCGATCGAAAAGTTCACCGAAACCGGCATAAAGACTACCGCGGGTGAAGAGGAATTCGACTTGATTGTCTGCGCGTCCGGCTTTGATACGTCCTGGGTCCCGGCATGGAAATTGGCTGGTCGAAACGGTGTAACCCTAGACGACAGGTGGAAGGGTGGCGATCCAGAAGCGTTCTTCAGCGTCCAGGTAGACGGCTTGCCGAACTACTTCATGTTCAACGGCCCGAATGCCGTGATATCTCACGGATCAGTATTGAGGCAGGTTTCGTGGACCTGCGATTACATCTTGAACTGGGCGAAGAAGATTGCGACTGAGGACATCAAGTAAGTACTGGTGACATTGCCAGAAAGTGCGAGCTCCGTGGATACTGCAGCTCTAATTTAGCACTAGGTCAATCGACGTGAAGAGGGAAGCGGTAGACGATTTCAACGTCTGGTCTCAGGAATTCCTCAAGCGTATGACCTGGGCGGATGAATGCCGAAGCTGGTATAAAAACGGGAAAGAGAAGGGCCAACTGACAGGTGTTTATGCCGGTTCGATGGCTCACTTCAAAAATTCTCTTGAGAACATGGGAGCTGAGCACTTCGATGTCCGATGGAACTCGAGCAATCGATTCCGTTATCTTGGGAACGGTGAAGGCTTGACGGATCTACATGGTTTGGGGGATCTTGTCTATTATCTGAACATATAAGTTGACCACGTCTGGGGCACTCGAGATATCCAGGCTGGAAGGGACAGGTCTCAACGTGAGTGATAAGAGCCGGAAGCAGATACGCTACTCTAAGCAGAAAGTCAACTTACTTAAATAAAGCTACACCCAAATTTAATCCCCGTTGTACAGCTAAAGTATGATTACCTGACCACGATTTCAAATCAATCACCGATTGATTTGAAATCATTGCGCAGGGACATGATTGAACGACCGAGAACCTACCTACGGGGCAGCGGCCACCACTGCAGTGGCTTCGCAGTGGGACGCTAGCGCACCCCAAGACAGCTGAACGGCAGTAAGATGGAAAAGCAATCAAGACCAGATTTGGGGCCAAAGGCCGTTGTATTGATGATGGTCAGGAAGCTAGCTATTGAGCAGAAGGAGGAAGGATATACACCAGATGCTGAGTAAGCCTGCTAGAGAGGAAGCCCGAGGAGCCCGACACAGCCTAGCGCACCTAGCCGAGTACAACATCACCGGTCCAACTCCCTCTCATGCCTTCCTCACAACACGCCTACAATACGGCGAAGGCCAGCATGGCGTGCCCGCTGTTTGACCTCCCAGACGAACTCCAAATGATGATCGTCCATGAGCTCAGCGATGATGACAATGACGCGCTAATCAACCTAAGCAGTACTTGCAGGAGGTATCGGTCGCTGCTTGCCCCGACGGTTTTCCGTACCATAACGCTGAAGAATACGGTCACGAGCGCTACATCGGTCCTTGCGGTATCGAAGAGCCAGCATGCGCAACTTGTCAGCAGATTGACCTTTGTAGGCACTTTGGCCGAGCTCGACTTCGCTGTGGATCATGACGAGTATCGAAATTGCACTATCAAGAACGTCGCAAAGATGGTACTGGACGATGACCATCTCAAGAAAATCATTCCTCGTCAACTTTACGAAGTCCTCGGAAATCTGACACTCTTCCCTAACCTTCACACGTTGACCGTCGGGTTTGAATTGGGTCATTGGCCGGGAGACCCATGGACTGATATCATTGATCTATTAGATGGGCTCTGCGCCTACTCAGACAAGGGCTTCGATAATAACGCCGACGACAAGAAATATACCCGGTGAGACTGCTTCTTGTCGCAGAGAGCACTAATGTCAGAAATCTACGCCGCCATCTCCAAGAACACAAACCACTCCATCAAATCGCTTCATCTTCAACTGGTCCCATTCGAGATAGAGTCTTTCAGTAGCCCTGAGTTTCACGAGTTTTTGAAGCCCGTAAAAACTTGCACAATCGAAATCCAAGGCGGCTATCGTGAATGATTTAGCCATGGCCAATCAGATCCCGATTCTATCGCCTTTTGTCGGGGATATATTCGGTTTTGCGAAAATCTTTCGGAGTACTTCTTCGACCATCTAGAATATGCTGAGACTCTGAACATCATCGCACCTGAATCCGGGAGGCTTGGTCATAAAGATGGTGGTCCTCTGACGCTGAACACGAGTCATCTACCGCATCTTAAGTTTCTCTACCTTGAGCAAATATTCATCACTGGCGAACTCGGTACTTTCCTACTTGCTCGTACTGATTCTCTTGAAGAGCTTCAATTCCAAGATTGCTACGGCACAGTCACAAATCGTTACAGCAAGAATACAACTGGGCTTTGTGCTTGGCATCGTATTTTCGACCGCATCTCAGATTCTCGGCCGAAGCGTCTCGAACGCCTGGAGATTCGTCCCTGGCAAGCAACGTCATTTCAACATATCACAAGAAACGGGCCGACGCGGCCAGTGCTATCCCTTGTTGAAAACCGAAGTCTAGCTCACGAGACTCTCGAGAGTGACCCCGAACGAGCAGTTTTCCCATATGGGAATTTCCGGTTCGGTCTCTTTCGTAATTCCTTCTATGTTTGCGACGACAGTGCGACTACCGAGTTTCTGAACGGGGATGATCAAGAGGCGTATGACCGACTCAAAGTGATTCTCGAAGCCAACAAGGCGAATTGCACGGCGGGAAGGGGATGAGAGCAGTTCAAAGTACCAACCGATAAGGGAGGTTAGTGGAAAATACATGGGTGGCTGCGATGGATTCTTCTGTCGACTCAAAGAACGTACGGGGAAAAGCCCCCGCCAGTGTTAAAATGTGGTGCATAGTAGGTTCCTCCCCTCTACTCTCCGCCTCTTAGAAGCGGAATTCCGGTATCGATGGCACCTACGACAGATTGATATGCAATAGCGGATTTCGCCTAACCTTAAAGGTGCGGAGAAATGGGTCAGCTCTGCATGGTCAAGCCACATACTACCATGGGACAGTATTCAGCCTGTGTAATTCGCGCACGGAGGGGGGCGGGCTGGACTGTCAAACTAAAATTGCGATGTCTTCTCACGTCCAAAAAAAGGCTTACTCCCTCCCCTCCATATATGTGACACCACCATCATATTTCAACCGTCTCCTTAAACCTCAAACTTCCTAATCCCAACAGCCTTCAACCCCTCCACCGTCCCCCGAATCGCCTTCTCCACCGGTATCCTCTCCACACTACTCGCCCCATAGAACCCACACAGCCCCGGCACACGCTCTAGCACATACTGCGCCTCCTCCGCTCCCTCTACCGGGCCCCCGTGCACAATGACCATCGCGCTCTCCCCCTGCACCCCCCTCACCGCCGCCAAAATCTCCTTACACAAACTCACACACTCGTCCAACGTCTTCGCTCCCATGCCTTCCTTCCCTAAACCGATAGTGCCACCCGTCGTCAGCCCCATATGCGCAACCACAACATCCGCCCCCGCTTCCGCCATGTCCTTCGCTTGAGCAGCGTCGAATACGTAGGGCGTTGTCAAGAACCCCATGCCGTGCGCGAGCGCGATCAGGGATACTTCAGCGGCGTAAGACATCCCCGTGGCTTCGAGCGCTTGGCGGAATGTGCCGTCTATTAGCCCGACGGTGGGGAAGTTCTGGATGCCGGCGATGCCGAGGGCTTGCAGCTGGCGGAGGAAGGGGGGGAGGGGGCGGGTGGGGTCGGTAGCGCAGACGCCACAGAGGAGGGGGGTGGTGGTTAGGAGGGGGAGGGTTTCGTTGGCCTGGGGGCGTGTGAGAAGTCGCTTGAGGGAGGAGAAAAGAGGATACCGCAAGGGGGGAGATGGTGGAGTTGAAGTAGGGAGAGGGAGATACCATTTCGAGAACGATGTCGTTTGCGTTGCCGTAAGGCATCAGGCCGGCGAGAGACCCGCGGCCGTTCATGCGGTAGCGGCCCGAGTTGTAGATGACGATGAGGTCGCCGCCTCCGGCTTCGACGGACTTGGCTGTGAGGCCGATGCCTGGGGGTGGTTAGGATGAGGTTGGTTCAGAGATGGATGAAGAAATGATCAAGTCGTATTGAGGAGAAGAAGTTGAGTATTTGATGGGTTTTGCAGTGATATTGAAGACTCAATTCGAATTGAGCACCATAACAACAATATGAGAATCTAGGTATGCCTACCCGCTCCAGCGCCTACGATAGCTTTTCCCTCCGCCACCTGCTTGCGCAGACGCGCCATGATTTCTGCACGGTCTGTTGGAGGAGGCATGACTTCTGTTACTGACTTATATCAAATGTCTATGTTATTGCTCAGCTTCAAGCTTAACAGAAGAAAGTCTCTGAGCGATTTGATGACGTGGATTCGGCGGTTTCTTCGGATGTCCTGAACTGGAAACCCGAAAGCCCTGTTGGCGTGATGTTTGATAGCGATCAGAGATTCTACTGACTTTCAATTAAGCTGTAGGCAGTAAAATGATATAAACTAAAGACTAATGAGCTCTTAAGGGTTCCTCCAAACCCGGCGCAGATCCCCCGCGTTTCCAGCGTCATCAAATCCCCGAGCTCAAGCTTCAAGCTCTCTCCTTTCATCATCCATCATCACGACTCTATCAATGCTTCTCAAACCACCCTCTCCTAGTCAATAAGTCCGCTAGCCAGTCCCCAACATGACTTCCCACATCCTCCTCCTCGGCACCTGCGACACCAAACTGCCCGAGCTCCTCTACCTCCGCACCCGCATCCTAGCCCAGTCCCCATCCGCCCGCATCACCCTCATAGACGTCGGCCGCACGCCATCTTCCGATCCCGCCGTCACAATATCCCAGTCCCAGCTCCTCGAACACCAATCTTCCTCCTCGACGCGTCTTAACGCGAAAGACCTGCAGAACCTCCCCCGCGGCGACCTACTGGACAGAATATCTAAGCTCGCAACCGCGTGCGTCCTCGGTCTCCTCAGAAGGGACTCAATACACGGCGTTGTTGCAGCTGGCGGGAGCGGGGGCACGTCTGTCGTAGCGGCGGTCATGCAGGCGTGCCCGGTTGGGTTGCCGAAAGTACTTGTCTCAACCGTCGCGAGCGGGGATGTGGGACCGGTGGTCGGCGAGGCGGATATATGCCTGATGTACAGCATCGTGGATGTTGCGGGGCTGAATAGCGTGCTGAGGAGTGTGCTGGATAACGCGGCTGGTGCGATTGCCGGGATGGCAGCGGCGTATAAGCGGAGGGAGGAAGAGAGGGCGAAGGAGGAGGTAGAGAAGAAGATACAGGTGGGGATAACGATGTTCGGGGTTACGACTCCGTGTGTGGACGTTGCGAGAAAGAGGTTGGAAGAAAATGGCTGTGAGGTCTATGTTTTTCATGCTACAGGGCATGGGGGACGAGCGATGGAGCGGCTAGTGAGGGAGGGCGCGTTGGATGCCGTTCTGGATATCACGACGACGGAAGTGTGCGATCACCTGTTTGGTGGAAATATGAGTGCTGGCCCAAATCGACTGCGGGCTGCTGCTGAGCGAGGAATCCCCTATATCGTTTCCCTAGGGGCTTGCGACATGGTCAACTTTGGGCCAAGAGACACGGTGCCGGAGAAGTTCAATGACCGAAACCTGCTGGTTCACAACTCGATGGTGACTCTTATGCGAACGAGCGAAGAGGAGTGCGAACAGGTGGGTTCTTGGATTGGGAAGAGACTGAAGGAGTCTGTGAAAGACCCTTCAATGGTTCAGGTTTGGATGCCATTCAATGGAGTCAGCGTGATTGATGTTGAAGGCGCGCCCTTCTATGATCACAATGCCGATGCTGCTTTGTGGAGATCACTGAAACAGGAGATGAATGGGTCAGACATCACGACCAGTAGCTGGCCGACGGATATCAACGATGAGCGATTTGCATCTGGGATTGCAGACAGATTGCTAGAGCTCATCAGGAAGAGACGATCAGCGCCTGATTGATCAGATCCAGACAACTACTGGTAGGTATTTTGTTGATCATTATCGAGGACCACTCTTACGAGTTGTAACTATAAATGAACAACGGGTAATCTGCGAAGGATCTTTCGATCGTTCAGGTATGGGGCACCTGAGAGGAGCGAGCACGCTTGATGTTGAGGGAGCGCCAACCGCGACATGAAGGCTGATGCTGCGTTGTGGGATTTCTTGCATTCGACAAGTCTCAGCTCTTGTGAAGCAAATATATCTGCTCCGGCGGATATCAAAGATGTGACGTCTAGTCCTGCAGTTGATAGCTAGAAATTTGCTAGAGCGCATCTAGGAAAAGCAGATTGGTCAGAATGGCGGAAGTCGACCAAGGGCGAAGCTTGGATTTGAGGAACACTTCACACGCTACAGACGTTCAATGGAACTGCTCAAACCTACGGAAGTAAAAGTATCATCCGAGAGACGCATATTTCCAAGATCAACCTCCGTCCAAAAAACCAAAACGCTTACCGATCCCCAAAGAAGTAGGTATCGGTATATGCAGTACAGTAAAGAAATTAATGCCTAGTACTCACTACCAAGTATCCTTTTTCTCAATTCAATACAATCTTAGAGTCGTAGCTGTTCACCAACATCCCCATAATCTCCACCAACTCGTCCAACAAACCCTGCGCATACTCTCCCCACGACTCAAATGTTACAACCTCAAGCGTCAAAGTATCACCTTGCGGGAACGCCTGTATCTTCCACTCCCGCAACGGCTCGAGATGCGGGTAAATCGTCTCCATCTTGCTATTTGCGGATAAGAATGCTAAGTTTTCGACATGATCGACGTCCTGATGCACGACCGAATCGAACCAGTCGACACTGCTCGGCCAGTTTGTACACTTCTCGACAATCTCTTTGAGCCCCATGCTCTCGAATGGTGCACTAGCTATGTGCTGCCGTTGTACGAGGTTGAGGAGGTCGAGCGCAGTCCAGCCGTCTTCGAACTTCACGCGAGTGGGGACGTACTGCCAGCACGGTCCGATGACGGCGTCAGCGTTAGGGAGGTCGATGTTCCGCCCACTGACTACCTCGCCAAATGTGACGTCGTAGGTCAAGAGGCGGCGGGCTAAGCAGAGGGCCCATGCGGCGGTGGGAAGGGTGGCTATGGTGATGTCCTTAGACCGCGCGGAGATGTCTACTGTTTTGTAGAATGATACTGCGTTTCTGGATTCGAGTGGAATGTCTGGGCGTAGTATGGACATTGAGGAGCCTTGAAGCAGCTCGCGCCAGTATGGTATACTCGCAGGAATTGTCTCGCATACTACGTGATTGACGAAAGAAGAGAACGGTAATGTTTCTGGTGAGGCTTGTCCCTGGTAGATGGCTGAGAGCTGACGCAGCATGATAGGAAGACAGATCTCATCGTATTGCGCGTGGGAGATCCGGAAAATGAGACCGCTGTTCCCGTCCTCGCCTTGCACGAACGTGAACTTGACGAAAGGGGTTCCGAGTGGCATGCGTGTTTGGACGTCTAGCTCGCAGTATTTGTGGCAAAAATCTTTCACGTCGCCTTCAACATTATACTCATTGATTTCAACTTGCAGGTCCTGCAGAACGACTCCGTAGCAGCTACTTTCGGCTTCAACGAAGATGGTGCGGAGGATCTCGTTGCGGGAGACGAGTTCTTGACAGCTGCGAAAGAGTAGCTCGCGGTCGATGGCGGCGTCAAGGTAGAAGGCTTCATACCGCACGGAATAGCGAGGCAGCTTCACGGTTCCTTGCACAGCGATTTCTTGGAGTGGCCGTGCTGGTAAGATGTCTACGACCGTCCAGGAAGGATCTGCAAGTGCCGGCTTGATTGACTCGGTCAAGAAAGACTCCACGTCAGGAATACCGAGTGCCGCGAAAGGTGTATGCGGCTTCGCCACTGTCTCTGACGCCTGGAAATCCTCGACTACATTCGCCATTTCGTACAGCGTCCTCGCCTTGAACACTTGCGCAACACTCAGTTCGAGACCTTCGAGCCGCGCTTCAGATACCAACTTCATGGCTCCGATGGACTCACCGCCTAGTTGAAAAAAGCTGTCAGTGAGTCCGATTTCGGTTTCGTCAATTTGGAGGGTGCGGCTCCAGATTCGGAGGAGCTTTCGCTGTTTCGCTGAGACTGCGGATACTCGAGCCTTTGGGGTTGGCTTTGGAATGTTGGACTGCGACTTCTCTTCCTCTTCTACAGAGCCAACGATAACAATGGACCCGTCTGCGTTGTATCTCGCGAGCTGGCCGGTCCGGTACAGTATCTTCTCGTGTGCGGACTGTTCGGCAAAGATCGCATCGATCGAAGCTGGAAATTCGATAGAATGTAGAGCGAGATCCGTCGGGCTCTCGATAAGTAGCTCTCCTAAACCACCAATTGGCAGAAGAACCTCAGCATTCGTACGGTCGACTATCCACGTTGCTGTAGCACCCCCAAGGACATTCCTGTCGACTTTGCTATGTGGACCAACAAGACTGAGTCGACGTAGCTCCTCTCGTTCCATTTGTGTAGTATACTCCAAGTCCCCAACCCTCTTGTTCGGCGCTTCGCAAAGCTGCTGCACCAGACGCTCCATATGAACCAAAGCATCTTGCATTTGAGGTACACCAACCGTTTTGGAATCGAAACTCGCCATCATGAGGAAACCATGATCGTCCAGAGCGCAGACAAGCATGAGAGCATATGTGTTAAACTTCAAAGCCTCTCGTGCAGCCTCAGAGTCGCCGGCGGGAACAAAACCGTTTGCGGGCTTATCATCAGTCGCTGGTCTCTCGTCGTCTGCATTGCTGGGATGTAGGACGAGACCGGTCCGCAATTCGCAAGCCTCGCGCGCATCGGCGCTTAGACGTCGAATGTTCTGCAGACCCAGATGCTCGTGTGGCATGCGAAGGACCGCATCGTCGTGGATCTCTTGCAGGTATTCGGAGACCGTGGTGCTGCCGTCGATTCGAACGCGGATAGGGACTGTGGTAATCATAGGCCCTTCGATACTTTCGACGCCTGCAATAGGCGCGTTCCGGCCAGTCAGAGTTTCTCCGAACACGATATCCTTGGACCCAGAGTAAATGCCTGACACCAACGCCCATGCTCCGCGAATTGCGGTCGCGATAGTCGTACTCGAGGTGGAGCGCCTGGGGAGAGGGACGTATCGCTCGAGTACAGAATCGGCTTGTGTTTGGTATCCAGTCCAGGGGAGTTCGGGAAAAGTACGACCAGTGGCGCCGTGTAGGTTCTCCCGCCAGTGCGTTTCCGAGCCCGTTCGATTAGTACCATGAAGGTGTTTGATAAAGCTCTTGAATGGTGCTGATTGTTGAGTCTTCAGCCCTTGGTAAATTCGGTTGACGCGGTCAGCGATTAATGGCATCGACCATCCATCGTAAAGAGCGTGGTGCATAGTCAAGACCACATCGACGCGGCTGGTCTTTTCGTGGGTCACGAGCCCGTACCGTGCGAGGGGGACACCGAGGCCCATTGGCTTTTCTCGATCTTCAGTGAGGTATTCTTCTAGATTTGCACGAGAGTACCAAAAGGCCTCCTCGTTTACGACGATTTGCATCAGGCCACGGCCAGGAAATTGGACGATCCGAGTTCGTAGGATAGGGGATTCGATGGATGCGGTGTTGAAAGCGGCTTGCAGCCGCTTGGCTATCTCGATATTCGGCAGATTCACGACTCGCTGCGCGACGTAGGCTTCTTCTATCTTCACTGAAAGAGCCATCAGACCTTCTTGCAGTGGTGTGCAAGGGTAAATATCTTCGATGGATGATGCTTCCAATACGCAGAGCTCGGCTGCTTCTTGACGCGCCGAGTCTACATCCCACCCGTCTAACAGAGAGAATGCGGGTACCTCCAGCTCTTCGTCCGTTTTCTTGGAGCTGGCTTGAAGAGCCATATCGGTTAGCTTAGGGTGTTTGAAGATGCTGGCGACCGTGAGGACAAGTCCGTTTGAGTTTGCGGCGGCCACGAGCTTCATTGCTTTCAAAGAATCGCCTCCGAGCCCGAAGAAGCTATCGTTGGCACTGATTGTGAGTTGTGAGCCCAAGACCTGTTTCCAGAGGCCCAGAATTCTGAGTTCCATCTCCGTTTCCGGTTTCCGGGAGTCCATCTGCGCTATGCGGTACTTTGCAAGGTCCTGCCGCGATATTGCAGCCCCGATCGCGCGGAGCTTCTTACGGTCTATCTTTGCAGAGACTAGAGATGGCAGCTGAGGAAGCGGAATGTATGCCGAAGGAATCATGTATATCGGTAGTGTCGCTGCAAGCCTCTGGTCCATTTCTGCAAGAGCGCGCTCGAGCACAGGAGATATCGACACCGCTGCATTCTCGAAATGCTCTCTTTCCTCTTTGAATGCTTCTACGACGAAAGCAACAAGAGACGGGTCTCCGTGGCCTCCCGGCATAATGACCTCTGCTACGACGCTCGTCCCTGACGGTAAGTGGTTTCGGAGATGGTACTCGACTTCCGCAAGCTCGATTCGTTGACCTCTCAGCTTTACCTGCTGATCACCACGCCCCACGAACACAATCCTCCCAGACCCATCTGGAGCGTACTTCACCAAGTCGCCAGTCTTATATAGCCTCCCTTTTCTGCCCGATACATTCCGGCCGCCAGCAAGCAGCCACTTGGGATCTTCAATGAACACCACCTTACTCTTCTCTGGCTCACCTAGATACCCCTCGCCCACAATTGGTCCTTCAATCAACAGCTCACCCACTTCACCAACTAGCACGAGTTTGTCGTGATCCGTGGCGTCTACAATCCACGTGACACCGCCCACCCCCTTTCCAATACTCGTATAAGCCTTTCCGATCTCAATATCGCCATTAATCGTACACCCTACGGTACACTCACTCGGACCATACGCGATAATAACCCGCGTTTTCCGCCCCCATTCCGACGCATCGCTCGCCGACACGCTTTCGCCGCCCAGCCCCAACACCTCTAACGACTCTAACACCCCCGGCTCTAGCACCCTAGCGACGGAAGGCGTCATATGCGCCATGTTCACGTTCATGGAGCGGATAGCGCCACTAAGGTCGTTCAGACGGGAAGCATCCGATGGCACGCAGATGCAACCGCCCGCTGCGAGTGTGCAGAGCATGCAGTCGATGCTGACGTCGAAGGCATAAGAAGCAAAGTCGAGGACGCGTGAGTGGGAACGGTAACCGACGATGTGCGCGCGGGGAAGGGCGCCAGATGTGAAAGCGGCGTGAGGGATTACGACGCCTTTAGGTGTCCCCGTGGAGCCGGAGGTAAAGATGATGTAGAGGGTTGAGGATAGTGGGACTGGGGGAAGAGCGTCGAGTTCTGCTTTCCCCGAATCCTTCTTGAGAACGGAAAAGAGCTCTGCGGATACGGTGATTATAGTTGCGAAGGGTGCTATCCGCTGGCCTAGCTCTTTCTGTGTTGGCGATGTTACGACTACGTTCGCGCCTGTTTGGTGAACCATGTTCTTTAATCTTTCCTCCGGCTGACTCGGATCCGTCAACACGAACGCACCACCTGCTTTCATAACACCCAGGACGGCCACGACGGTCCACATCGATTTCTCGAAGCAGAGTGGGACATGACTCCCTACTTCCACGCCTAAGCTTCTCAAGTGGTGTGCCAAGCTCGTGGATTTCTCGTCGACCTGCCGATATGAGAGCTCCCCATCCCAGGAAGTGATGGCAATCTTATCAGGATTCTTGGCCGCTTGTTCGGAGATGATATCATGCATGCATGTGGTCAAATTCGGCGGGACGGCAGCATTCCACTGCCATATCTGATCGAGATCTTTCTCACTGACGTTGTTTAGATCGACGTCTTTGGTAGATACGGCAGTCGAAGCGGTTGTGGAGAATGCAGTGTTCCGGTCGTCACTTGAGCTATTCGCGGAAAGGGTGGGTGACGCTGCTGTTGCCTCGCCCACGCTGGAACTTGAGGATTTGAGCGGTGATGGTGTCGAGGAGGCCGAGGTATGAATTTCATTTCTTTCTGGGGGCTTGATGGCAATCCGGGGTTGGGGTTCATTGATTTTTACATCTACCTCTGCCTTTGCAGGGGTTTCTGATACGATTTCAAGCTTTGAGGGAAACCTTGTCGTCGAGGTGTGTACCTCCTTCTTTTCCAAAGGTTTGACGTCGACATAGGGTTCAGTGATCTGCACCTCCCCTTCCGCTGGACCTTCAGATATGACCCCCTCGCCCTCGGGTTCCTCGGGCTCTTTGGGAATCTCCGTCTCTTCTCTCACCGATGATTGGGTGCCATCCAACACTCCAGGTACCTGGTTCACGGTTGCTTCTAATGCACACTCTGCGTCGCTGGAAAGAGTATCATGCATCATAGACAACGAAAGAATTCTGTGGAGGTATATGGCGCAGCAAATGATAGAGAGGAGAGGTAAGTCGAGGTGCGTTTCCATAAGATCGTCTCCGCGTGCGTGGTGACGGGCGGCCGAGCTCGCTCCTATGCTACCACTGTGGTATGATTCCCTGAAATTGACATTCAAACTTGATTAACTGTAATCCGCCTTCCTTTCGGAGACACTACCTCCCATGTTTCCTCCTACGTAAGGCCTCCGACGGCCGCTTCACTTTCCCACGCATCCGTCGAAACCCATCCACCTCCGTCACTTCAGGCACATGCTACATGCATCCACATCACACTTCCTACCTCGCTTAGCACTAAGTTCAACCTAAAACCAAGCGGACGAAGCTAGAATGTCGTTCACACGCTCTCCGCGCAAGAGCCGATTTCTCCCTGGGCCTCCACGTCAGGGCATGCTCCGATGGATACCCTCGGCTGCATGACCGTTAGAGGCGTGCGCCATTTAACACTGATGCTATGATCTAGGGGACTCCACCTGCGTCTGTTACACATGGGGTCACCTGCGAGGAAAATCAAGGACTAAAAGGCACTCCGAGCAGTGACTAACGCCACCCGCCTCCCCCACGGCGACGCGGACGGGTAATTATCTGATCCGAAGTCTCCTCCTGCCGGACGTGGAGCGGTGCCACCCATGTCATCAGCAGTGTGGGCTATGTGGGTCTTTGGTGGTGAGAGGGGGCGGCCGAGATCGGGGACATATACGGTGTTTCGGATTCCAGTAAGATGCAACGTAACTTTTCACGTATGTGGGATGAATGATGCCGATCGGAGAATGTAGTAGTCTGGACGCTTTGCACGCCATTTGCAAGCTTCCGGCCATTCTCACGCGCCGAACGCGATTTTCTTCACTTCAATCCCGGCATATTTCGGTCTTGAAACGTCCATCCTCGTTTTGCATAGCTATCTCAATCTCTGAGCTCAATTCTCATCAACGCCTGGTTTTTTACTCACGGGATCTACTCCGAACCACACTTCCTCTCCCACTCTAGCTTATACCTTCAAATCCAACCCTCATATCCACCATGCCACCCTCCGCCCACCTCGTCCTTCCCGCCCAACCCGCCGACACCCCAAAAGTCTACGACATCTACTTCCTCGCCTTCGCCGGCTCCGCCCTCCCCCGGCTCCTATTCCCCTCCGCCTACCCCACCGCCTCAGACACCGTCCCCACCGCCGAATTCCGCGAATCCCACACTGCCCACACGCTCGCCTGGCTCGCTTCCCCCGCCTCTGGCTTTCAGTACACCTTCAAAGCCGTCGATGTGGCAAGCGGAGAGGTCGTCGGGATGGGGCTATGGGATATTCATCTCACCGAACGGACTGAGGAGGAGTGGAAGTGGAAGGGGGTGGAGTGGTTAGCAGGGAAGGAGAGGGAGCGGGCGGAGGAGTTGCTGGGGGAGATGGTGCGGAAGAAAGAAGGGTTTTTTGGGGGGAAGCGGCATGTCTATTGTCATGTAGTCGCCGTGCATCCTGAATATCAGAAGCGAGGTATTGGGAGGAAGCTGATGCAGTGGGGGATTGAGGTTGGCGAGCAGGCGGGGCTGCCGGTGTATTTGGAGAGTTCGGTGGAGGGAGAGGGGTTGTATAGGAGCCTGGGGTTTGAGGAGGTGGGACGGGTGAGGCATCGGGGGGAGTTGGTGGGGGAGGCGGAGGATGTGGAGGTGCCGTTGATGGTGAGGATGCCGAAGAGTTTGGAGATCGGGTGGGAGGAGTGGTGTAAGCAGTGATACAGGAAGAGTAGTGGAGCATGAAGACAAGCAAGGATGGCTACGAGAGTGGTGCAATCAGGATGTGAAGATGTTCTAGGGTGAGCGAGAGAGAGGTGTCTTTCTTGATTAACGCGAGGCGGTCTATAAGCTTTTTTCGTCTTGGATGAATGGGCATCTAGATCATGAGGAGGCTATGAAATAGTACGATGTTATCCCCCAAGAACCGCGCATAGAAGACGGCTTCTAGACGACCAGACCCTTCACTTGCTTGAAGTCTTTCACTTGGATGTCTCTCCAGACTATGACCGAGACGATTGAGAGCACCAATACCGTAGATCCGCCAATCAGCATGTATCTTTGCGCTTCACCGTAAGCCTGTTGGATTGCGGTTCGGACGGGAGAGCCGACTGGGTAGGATAGCTGAGTGACAATGCTCGAATAAATGGACACAACATCGCCCTTGGCGTCCTCTGGCAGGTGCTTGAGTAGCTTGACTGGGAAAACACCAGTCCAGATAGCTGCAGCGACAGTGGAGCCGATAGCGCCACCGACGTTTGCGAACATACCTTCCACAGCGAGGAGAACGGCAACTTGTTGATGAGAGCCAGCAGCCATGACGGCGATTTGCTCGCAGATGACCAATGTTCCACCGGCGAAAGCGATGAAGATCTGGCACATGACGATGTATCCGATGTTGACGTCTGGCTGACGGAAAGCAATCATGAGGGCCACACCAAGGATGGTCAACGGGACGCCAAAGTAGAGCGCAAGCCACTTGAATTTGCCGGTCCATCTGATGACCACACCCACTATCAGGGAGAAGAAGCATGATCCGATGCTGTAGATGTTGACGACATAGCTGGCTTCTGTGACTGAAAGGTTGTTGACGACTTGGAGGAAGGAGGAGAAGTAGCTGTCCCAGACGTAGAAGCTGACGAAGATGGTGGCGGAAAGTATGCAAGCGCCGAGAACAGTGCGGTCCATCATCAATTCGAAAGGCATGAATTTGACGGGCGCCAGAAACTTCTCGTAAAGAGCGAAGGCAATAATGAGAAGGCCGCCAACTATGATCATGGAGATGACCAGTGCAGACCTCCAGCCATCTCTCTGGTACGAGTAGAGACTGAATGGTAGGAGGAAAAGCGCTAGACCTCCAGTGATGAGAAGAAGTCCCATGGCGTCGAACTGAATGAGGTAGTATTTCAAAGACTGGAAAAAAGTCCTGCCTGTTTCCGTTTTGGGTACCAGGCCGGCCCTCTTGGCTTTGCCGTAATTCCAGGCGAACAGGAAGTAGAGGGGCATGCAGACTATGGGGGTGACGATAGCGAAAACGCCGAAGCCCCATCTGAAACCAGGTCCTTTCAAGAAAGCAGTGGCGAGTGGTCCGCCAATCCAAGTGGTAGCGATGTACGGTGATGAAATGAAGGCAAACATAAAAGCTCGGTTCTTGAGATGTGAGGTATCGGCAACGAAGATTCCAGTGGTGAAGTTGAGCCCGTTGTAACTACAGCAGGATTAGGCAAGTGCCATGAGTGGACGTGGTGGTTAACATACCCAACCCAGTAGAACACTTGAGCGGCAGCATAAGTCTCAACATTGTTGCAGGCAGCCATCATGATGAGGCCCAGAGTCAGGAGAACGACCATGAAGAGGAAACCTTGAGGACGACCAAAAATGTCCAAAATTTTGGCAAGGGTGAGCTTCGACAGCCCCCCAATAAGACTGGACATGATACCGGTGGTCGCGGTCAAGGAGTGCAGAGCAAAGTCACTCGTTACATACGGAGTCAAGGCGTTGGCCATGCCTTGCTGCATAGCATCGACGAATGCGATCAGCCAGATGCTGAGAAACATGTTAGAGAAACTTCCACAATCTGTCTTATTCCTCAACTTACAGCAGGTAGGCCGTGATCAAGCTACTCTTGCTCCAGACTTGGTTGGTAGCTTGTGCAGCCTGTACACCATGCTGGGCGTCAGCCGAGAGGGCTTCGGTATCGCTGTTGTCATTAGAACTGTTGGCATTCGAATGGCCCTGGGAGTGGATGCTGGCGCCTCCATCACCAGCGACGGTGTCCTTCTCGAAGGGAGAAGGCATGATGGTTTGAAAGGCGGTGTTGATTGAAGACGGTGCCCCTGCTCAACATACACTGGTACAAAGAGATGGAAGACGAGGTGCTGGGAAGTAAAATACGGCAGGTGGACAAATATATTTGATCAACCCCTCTCGGCCTGAATCAAGGCATGATTGGCACACTCGAGCAATGAAATGGAGTCCGTAGCCTGTCCAATAGACGCCAAGTTGAGTAGTGTCGGGGCTAATGCTGCTTAGATGCATGCTGCCGTGCGGACGGCGTCCTGGCGACGAGGATGCAAGTTAGCAACGCGGCGTAGAACTATCCCGTGCCTCAGGCCCGGGAATGACCGAAGGAAGGTGATCTGATTTGATCTGATTAGATGAAAATTTTCACGTCCGGCGCCATCCCACTGTGCCGCCTCCTTGGACGTGGTGATAATGCAGGGTGATGTCGGTTCGAGGCCCCGCGTGGTTGTGGCGCTTTGGGGGCTTCTGGTGGCTTTTTGGGGCGGCAGAGGCGGCCTTAGTGACAAATCTAATCAGATTCGATAACCTTGCTCCCACCTCGCGGGTCCGGCATCGGAGGGATCATCCTCGCACTCAGACTTCCATCCCAAGACTTGCGACCCCATCGCCCAGCCGCCAGCGCTGCCTCGAGGCCATCCCTATCCCTATCCCTACTCAATCCCGTGTATCCACTATACCCACCGTCACCTGACACACCGTCACCAGCCATGGGCGACCCATTGACATTCGAGATGCTCGGCCGCTACTTCACGTTCGAAAGCCGTGAAGAACTATGGCAGACGCGTCCTCGACCACCCCAGACGCTGAAGCTCACCAACCGTTGGAGAAGAAGGGTCACTTTCAGGTCAGTTATGCAATCTATTGATAAACCCATGGAACTGCTCCTGAACCGTGACTCAAGGCATTCCGGAATTTTTCCAGCTATCTCCAACTCCTCGTATACGCTGAGCCGACATGGCTAGACATCCTTCTCCTAGCGGTAGGCGGGATTTCAGCCATTGCAGCAGGTGTGCCCTTTCCCCTCATGGGCATCTTGTTTGGTCAATTAGTCGATGATTTGAACTCCGCGACGTGTAGTGCAGGCATTGGTGACGCAGATGCCTATCAATCTGCTGTCAACGACAAGGTGTTACAAGTCGTCTACATTAGTATAGGTGGCTTTGCTGCTATTTACATCTACATTTTGTCCTGGAGTCTGATCGGCCAGCGACTTGCCCAGCGG
Organism: Lophium mytilinum; assembly: GCA_010093605.1. Classification (NCBI taxonomy): domain Eukaryota; kingdom Fungi; phylum Ascomycota; class Dothideomycetes; order Mytilinidiales; family Mytilinidiaceae; genus Lophium; species Lophium mytilinum. Next base: position 297,885 of record MU004185.1, on the reverse strand, counting down.
ATCCGCGAAAAGTACTTCAAAAGTCTACTACGGCAACAGGTTTCTTTCTTCGACAACCTCCAAGCTGGCGAAGTATCATCCCGCTTGAATGGCGATATTACCATCATTCAGACTGGAACGTCCGAGAAAGTTGGCATCTGCATGGCCAGCTGCTCATTCTTCGTCACCGCCTACATCGTCGCCTTCATCAAGGATGCTAGATTAGCCGGCATTCTAGTTTCCCTAGTTCCAGCTTTCCTACTCATGTCCTTGGTTGGTGGCAAGTTCGTTGGGAAGTATTCCACGCAGATGACCAATTACGCTGCGTCCGCTGCCTCTATCGCTTCCGAGGCTCTATCGCATGTCTATGTCGTACACGCATTTGGAGCTAATGCGCGTCTGGAGAGCAAGTTTGCTGGTAATCTTATGAGTGCCCAGAAGTCTGGTATCAAGAAGGCCCTTGCTGCGGCTGCACAATCTGGCATGTTGTACTTCATCGCATACTCAGCGAATGCCGTCGCATATTGGCAGGGCAGTAGAACGATTGCAAATGCTGTTGCTTCGAACGATGAGAACTCCAGTGTAGGGAAGACCTACACCGTCATTTTCATCCTCGTTGATGGTAAGAACATGTGTCCTTATGCTCAGTTCAGCCATGCTAACCTCTCAGCTTCTCTCATACTCAGTCAAATCGCCCCGCTCCTTCAAATATTTGGCTCTGCCTCTGCTGCGTTTTCGAAACTCCGGAAAGACATCGAACATGTATCAGCAATTGATGGCACCATAGACCAGGGAAACGAGCCGCCTCTGACAGGGCCTGGCCAGGTTGAGTTCCGCAATGTATCGTTCAGCTATCCATCGCGGCCAGAGCAAGAGGTCCTGCAGGACATCTCTTTGACCTGTCCGGCAGGAAATCATACAGCAATTGTTGGTTTATCTGGAAGCGGCAAGTCTACACTTGCAAGTTTGCTTGTCAGGCTCTACGACCCTACGAAAGGGCAAGTAATCCTGGACGGGAAGGATATTTCTGCCCTCAACGTCCGAGGTCTGAGGAGTGTGATTGGACTTGTTCAGCAAGAGCCACTACTTCTTGACCGATCAATCTTGGAGAATATTGCGCTTGGCCTGATCAACTCCGCTGAACATGTTCAACTGAGGCCGATACTCCAAGGACCTCAACTTTCCAATGTTGCGGCCGCCGTAAGAAATGGAGAAGACGTTATGGAGGCCGCGAAAACGCAAGGTGCACAGATTGCCAGCATTGTAGACGCGGTACAACGAGCTATCAGCCTAGCGGACGCGACAGAGTTCATTTCTCGTCTGCAGTATGGCCTTGGAACAGTCGTTGGCTCTAGTGGAGATTTAGTCAGTGGAGGGCAGAGGCAACGACTTGCACTAGCACAGGCACTTATTCGTGATCCTAAAGTCCTCGTTCTTGACGAAGCCACCTCTTCCCTTGATTCAATGAGCGAAAAGCGAATTCAAGCATCGATCGAATCAATCGCACGCGGGAGGACGCTGGTATCAATTGCGCATCGTCTCTCAACGATAAAAAATGCCGACAATATCATAGTGATGGGAAAGGGTCAAATTCTCGAACAAGGCAACTACGACGAGTTGATGCAAATGGGCGGATCGTTTGCGAACATGATACATCTACAGAGTAGTTCAAAGTCTCAAGGCGACACATCCTACAAACAGAGCCTTACGGACGTCTCAATTGATGACATCACAAATGAGAAGGACGACGTCGTATCTGGCATCAAGCATTCTGAGAGCAAGCTGAGCGATGGTTCAAAGCTAGGCAATGCACAGAAAGACATCCCATCGAAAGATACGGATGAGCCTAAGTCTGAGTCTACCAAATCATCTTGGTCCTTCAAACATTCAGCTTGGATATTCCGGCCATATCTTCTGCTTTTGATCCTCGCCTTCTCTACTTCTATCGTTGTTGGGGGTTCTTACTCCGCGTCCGGGGTCATCTTTGGAAACACAGTTGCTAGTCTCAGCCCCTGCAATGAGCCGGATCGCATTCGGTCTCGTGGACAGCTTTTTGCGCTACTCTTCTTCTTGCTGGGAGTCATCGAGTTTTTTGCAAACTTCATCAGCTGGTCGGCATTTGGATTCGTCGCTGAGAAGCTGCTCTACTTCTTACGCATTTTATCTTTCCGGTCACTTTTCGAGCAAGATCTGCAATGGCATCAATCTCTGGACAGAAATCCTACTATGCTCCTATCTTACATTACGAGAGATAGTAGCGACCTCGCTGGCTTTACTGGATCAATCATGGGCACCATCTTCTCCATTGTTGTCAATCTCTTCGCCGCAATCATCCTCTGCCACATTGTAGCGTGGAAGATTGCAATCGTGTGTCTTACTACTGTTCCAATTTTGCTTGGCTCTGGAGTGATGCAGCTTCGCGTGCTATCCAAGTATCACGAGCGTCACGCGACAGCATTCTCAACATCCGTTGGTATGGCAGTAGAGGCTATCAACTCCATCAAAATGGTGTCCGCTTTATCTCTCGAAGACGAGATATTAGCTACGTATCGTCGTTCACTACAAACTCCACGGAAGGAGATGGTTGCCGCGAGCGCATATGCCAATTTGTGGCTCGCTATTGCGAATAGTTGTGGAAACTTCATCTACGCTCTCGCATACTGGTGGGGAGCAAAACAGATCATCGCTGGAGAGTACAACCAAACTCAGTTCTTCATCGTCGTCCTAGCTATGCTCGTGAGTGCACAGCTATGGGGTCAGATGTTCGCACTTGCACCTGACGTTTCGCGCGCCCAATCTGCTTTGTCGAGGATCGTAGGTCTCATTGACATTGGTTCTTCAAAAACGTTAGAACCAAAGCGTCAAGACCCGGATCTACCGGAACCGAGCGAAAAGGATGTAGAAGCCTTTGCGAGCTCCAGAGAGAAGCCCAACTCAAGGAATGGCGTGAGTGTTAGCTTTAAAGATGTCTCATTCTCATATCCAGCGCGTCCCGACATTCAAATCCTCAAAGAAATCTCGTTCACGATCCAACCCGGCCAATTCTGCGCCCTCGTCGGTCCTTCAGGCGCTGGAAAATCCACGGTCATGGCTCTCATTGAGCGCATGTACGCGCCCACTGCTGGCGCTGTCGAGGTTGACGGTATCGACATCTCGAAACGACAAGGTACCGAGTTCCGATCTCAGATGGCGTTAGTTCCACAAGACAGCGTTCTCTTCGAGGGCAGTGTCCGCTTCAATGTCTCTCTCGGCGCACACCCGGATCACGAGGCTACCGACGCTGAGATCGAAGAAGCATGCAAGCTTGCGAATATCCACAACACGATTGTTTCAATGTCCGATGGCTACGAAACCGAGTGTGGCCCGAATGGCTCCCAGCTCTCTGGTGGTCAACGACAGCGTCTCGCAATTGCGCGTGCGCTGGTGCGGAGGCCGAAACTACTCCTGCTTGACGAGAGCACGAGTGCGCTAGATGCGGAGAGCGAAAAACTCCTTCAAGATGGGCTCGAAAAAGCTGCTAGAGATATCACCGTCATTGCTATCGCACATCGGCTGCACACTATCCGTGAAGCTGATGTCATCTTCTTGGTGGAGGGCGGCACGGTAGTAGACCAGGGGAGGCATGAAGATTTGGTTGAGAGAAGCCAAAGCTATAGAGTCAATGCGCTGCATCAGATGATGGACTGAGCGGAGTGAGTATGTATCCTTGAAGGACAAAAGAATTCATCAAATCATATATCTCCTATAATACTACTTTTACACCAACGCTTCTACGCTTCACAAAACTCCGAGGCGACACCTAAGCCTGATGAAATTCTTCTCTCTACGCAGCTATCGGAGACAGTAAACTTTCGCTTTGCGTCTTGAAATTCAGTCCAGCACAGTGACCGTAAAGCGCTTTACACCAAGAAACTGCAAAATTGCCTTGGTGCCCGCGGAGGCCACATCACGTCTTACAAGGACCAAGACCTCTTGGAAACTTGGTACACTTCCGCATTTCGCCTGCACGCTTCGCAAAAACGTGCATTATGCAAGCTCGGATACAACGGCTAAAATACGCAAGCCACTGCGCACTTCGCTCTTAGCTGGTCACCTAGCCAAGTGTCCTCATTTCTCGAGGATTCCGCGCTAAGGAAGAAGAGAAACCACGTCGTGTTCCTCCACACCCGCAATGCAGCGACTGGAATAAAGTCGAAGCGAAGGATGCCCCGGACCGCTGGGAGAATCCACTCTCGGCACATGCAACTTGCAATGCAGCCACCGACACAGTGGCGAAGCGACATAAGCCACCAAACGCCATAATAACTCGTATGTATTGGTACCGCTGATCCCCTTGCGTATGCAATGAAAGGCCCACATTACCACCAGCCCGCCTTCCAACATTCACGGGGTCTAAGACCGCGCCAATACTCCGTTTTCGTCGTCACAAGTATTGATACATAGTCACACGCTCGAAGGTCGCTGTAGCGTGTCTGAGCCTGCAGCAGCACCCCCAAATATCCGCGGCATTTGATCTGATAAAAACGCTGACCTCGCGCGCGGAGGACTCTCCGACGCTAGCAACAGCACCAAGGTATCAAGCAGCGGATCAGATAACTTTATTGGAACCGCGGCCTGGCGCGCCGATGTCGGGGCGCGTGCGAAGCGTGGACTGGGGGCGGGATGGGCGCGAATAAAGTTATCAGATCCGCACATTCCTTGCGCCTCGGGGACTGGTAGGACGCTAGCGCCGGGCTAACAGCCCCATAAATTTGTCGGTGCGGAGGGTCGTTTTATCAGATCATCTGCGTTGTACGCGAAGGGGGCCAAGAGAGGGGTGATCTTGGGAGTATACCTGGGAGCACGCCATTTGTTTAGGGTTGCCGAGGGACCGTTGTATACGAGGGCGAGAACTAATTACGCAGTGGCTTTTCTTGGGTGGAGACGCGGAGGTGAGCGAAGGACGGCTGACGGATGAGGCGGGCTGCCGGTATGGGTTAGAGGTAGGAAATTGTTGCCGGTGGGTTGGGTACGCCCTGATGACACCATGGATTGAGCTTTGGCGAGCTTGACCGAGAATTTCTGTGAGTGTTGGAGGTAGTTTGGGGGTTTCAGGCCTTGCTCCTCTTTCGTCCAATACTGTCATTACTATCTTCACAACATTCTACCGCCAGTTATCTAGCAAGCTTCAAAATGACAGCTCCTGAGATTCTAGACAAGACAGTACTGGCGAAGCTCTGTCTTCCTCATCCATATCTCACAACCTACCACATCGCAGCAACCGAGAAGCATGACGGCGGCACCCAATTGCTTCAAGTCCGCAAAGGCTCTCCCAAAAACGGTCTGAGCAAAGAGGAGACCGACCCACCACTCCAATTGCACAACTCAGATCTCTACTTCACGCCTCTTCAGCCCACACCTGGCACCGATGCAATTCCCTCGTCGAATAACTCCGCCTGGGCTCGCGCGCGTCGCTCTCTTTCCACAAACCTAACCTGGAGCTCCAGCGTTGCCCCCACCCCTGCTCAATTCTGGCTGCTCTCTTACGCCATCTTCGTCCTCCGCCCCGAGCTCGAAAGCGTCCGCGTCGCCCTCAATGGCCCCTCAAGCAGCGCTCTCAGCAGCGCAATAATCTCTACCTCCCTTGGTATTGCCCACCCAGAGCAAGATCCCCTCCGCAACGAGCCCCTAGAACCAACCACCAACGAGCTCCTACTTCTGCGAGCTACCTTCTGGCAAGGCGCGGGCGCCCCCTTCGGCGCTGGCTCCGCGTGGCTACCGTCCGCCGATGGCTCAAGACAGAGGTTCTCCGCTAACGAAGCCGCGCTCACCTACACCCTCACGACCCTCTTCCCGTCCACGCGGGTGCACACGCTGCACCCTCGGCGCCCGGCCAAGCCCACCCCCGGGAGCGTGATCTATAGCAGATATATCCCGCATCTGGACGAGAACTTTAGCATGGTGGCGCTGGATTATAGAGATGCCGAGCATGTGAACCTGTTCCATACGTGGCAGAACGATCCCCGGGTCGCGGCTGGGTGGAATGAGGAGGGGACGGTGGAGCAGCATACGGAGTATCTTAGGAAGATGGATGCGGATAAGCATCAGGTGGCTGTGTTGGCGAGATTTGAGGAGAATTATTTTGCGTATTTTGAGATTTATTGGGTGAAGGTATGTTAACACTCTTTATCTGTTGTTGACTTTACTATTGGCGGGCTCTTAATGTGAGGATTGACGATTGAGGATAGTAAGCTAATGTGGAAATAGGAGGATCACCTAGGTGCACACTACACACCCCACGACTTCGATCGTGGGCGGCACTCACTCGTCGGTAATGCAAATTTCCGGGGTCGGCATCGGGCGACGGCTTGGTGGGCGTCGCTGATCCACTATCTGTTCCTCGACGATCCGCGGACTATGGCCGTCGTGGGTGAGCCGAAGTTGGAGAATGCGTCTGTGTTGGCGTATGATCTCATGACAGGCTTTAGCATCGAGAAATTTGTGGATTTACCACATAAGCGGAGCGCATTCATGAGGTGTGGGCGGGAGAGGTTTTTCCAGCTCTGTCCACTGGATAGTCAGGGAGGATGGGTTGGTGGGACGGGTATTAGGTTACCTGCGAAGCTGTGAAGGGAGTTTGAGGGCTATGGGTCCAAAAGGGGAGAAACGATTTGTGTTTGTGCATTGTATTGAATAGTCGAACCTCATTCCAGTTCAGTCGTCTTTTGATTTATTGTTGGTTTGTGACTAGCGATGTTGCATCCTTTTGCCGCACGTGTGAAGTTGAGCGATGTAGACGTACATTATACGCTAGTCTATATCTGTGGATGATCTCCTCGGAGGTATGAGACGCTCGAGAAGGTGAAAAGAATGTTCTGGAGGGCGCAAATCGGACTATATATTTACAGCTTGGGACGTCTCCGCGCCAGTAAAGCTTCCCCCATCTGGGCAATTTCGAATTTTCTCACCTTTCCACTCCCTGTCAGCGGAATCTCAATCGGGACCCCGTCGTGTCCGAACCAGAAGACATGCGCCGGAGCCTTGTGCCGACCAAGCTTCATCAAAGTCCACTCCTTGATTGCCTCATCGGAAGGCCGCTCGTTATCCCTAGCTTGCAGGAATGCGGTCACGACTTCGCCATACTTGCGGTGCTTGAGGCCGACTACTACCGCACGGGCGATGGCGGGGTGGGCAGCTAGTCGCTCCTCGATTTCGATGGGGTAGATGTTCTCGCCACCTGAATTGGTGTCAGTACTCGACAACGCTGGCAAAGGACGAATCGTACCTCGGATGATAATGTCCTTGAATCGACCAGTAATCTTGCATCCGCCGCTCCCATCAAACACAGCCTCGTCACCGGTCCGTAGCCATACCGCACCTTCCTCGTCAAGCATCATAGTCTCTGCTGTCTTCTCTGGATCGCGCCAATAACCCGCTTGTAGCTGATACCCAGCAATGCAGAGTTCTCCGCGCACACCAACAGGGACTGTCTTCCCATCATGATCCACAATCTTCGCCTTCGCGTGCGGCATCAACGTGCCAACAGTATTGAGCCTGTGAGCCAGTGGGTCGTCGTAGAACGCATTGAAGCATGTCGGAGACGCTTCAGTCAAGCCATAACTGCTCGTGAACTCACGCATTCCCAAGGTCCCTAGTAGTCCCTCTACAATTGCCCGCGGCACCGGCGCGCCAGCTACAATCCCCGTTCGTAGACGTCCGCTTGCGAAACCTTCGGGGAGGACGTCAAAGATGGCGTCGAACATTGCGGGTACACCGTGGAGTGCTGTGCAGTCTTCTTCTATGAGCGCGGCAACGCAAGCAGAGGGGTCGAAGACTTCTGAAGGGTAGACGATTTTGGTGCCGTGGGAGAGGGCAGCGAGCATGCCTAGCACAAGCCCGAAGCAGTGGAATAGCGGCGGTGGGCAGCAGAGGGTATCGGAGGGAGTAAAAGCCATGCGGGATCCAATGAAGCGGGCATTGTTGGTCACACAGCTGGGACACGTCAGTGATATCTCCAAAGATTTGCTTCTTTACAGTGCTGGATGTAGTTCGAGACATGAGCACTGCAAAGAAAGGGGAATACGCACTAATGCGTCAACATAGCTGCCTTCGGCCGTCCGGTTGTCCCACTCGTGAATTGCAGGTTACAGACTTCTTCCGGTTTCACAAGTGCACTCAGCTCCAGTATCTTCTCCAGCGAAATATCCAATCCAGCATCTATTAACAGGCCATAGTCGCGGAATGGCTGCAGACGACCGCGTAGCAATATCACTTCCTCAAGTCCCTTGGGAGGATCATTATGCAGTAGCTGTAGCAGTTCCGTATTATCGATATGCTTCCCGATGCTTTGCGTGGTGAGAAAGAGTTTGCATTCTATACACCTATCAGCCCAGTTCAAAATCTCAACCTAATCCACCTGCTCGCAAGCGTGCAGTATCCAAGCGCATCAACTCACCAACAAACTCCAAGCCAGCCCTAACCTCTGCCTCCTTCCCTCCCATTCCAAACAACACCAGAATAGCTCCTATTCGTCCGCACGCAAACACTAAGGCGACGAACTCCTCACAGTCCCCAGCCATGACACCAACTCGATCACCTCTCCGCACTCCCAGAGCTACTAATCCTTTTGCGAGAGCCACACTCTCCGCTCGTAGTCTTTCGAAACTCCATCTTGCGCCTGTCCATGGGAAGACAAGGAACTCAGAAGATGCAAACCGAAGAGCCTGGAGGTCGAGGAGGGAAGCGAGTGTTAGGGAGAGGAGGGGTGGGTCGGTCGGACCTGTGAGAAAGGATAAGGGCTGGGGGTCAGTGGATGGAGCTTCAGATATCATTTTGAAAGGTGCGAATAGATTGATAGAGTGGATAGGAGAAATCTGATAAGATGTAGAAGCTGCAAAATCTAAGCAGATCCTAGCACATGAAACTACAGCAGTGAATTCTCAGGGCTGCATGACCCCAATTAGTCGACTTCCCCATCCAGGTCTTCCGAACAACAGTGCTCTCGGCTCTTTGCTGCAACTGCGAAACTTTCATCACGCAGGTGGTCAATTCACCCTAACCAGCTCCATACTAAAACCTTTCCCCAGGAGAAGAAGCCATCCCGTCATCTCCTTACTACCGAGATCATGACATCGTTCGATCATCGCTGCTCCTTCCCCATCGACTCCGCTAGACTCAACGGCACCGAACAATACCAAGTTCCATTCACTCTCCCGATCCGCGGGGATCAGATAAGATGGGGGCGCACCCGGAATCCGCCGACCCATCTCCACCTGCCCTTAGCTCGGGCGCCTAAGAAAGCGCCCAGCGCCCCAGCCGCGCCACGTCCGCCCCCGGTAAACTCTATCCCTGCCCAGCGTGCAGGGAAAAATTATCAGATCAAAATCCCAAGAGTCTCACCTTGGCGCCGTGGGATATGCGTATGCGAGCGGAAATTGGGGAAGAGGGGTGACGATCCAGCGACTATCCCACCCTTTTACGTAGTGAGTTTGAACTGTATTACTGGGAATCTTCCCGTGCACCAGGTCCAGCTGGAGGGTTGCGAGCAGGGCACGACGGCAAGGGCCCGATAATATCATATCTGTATTGTATGTATTTGGCGCGAAAAGGGGGTACTGTATCCCACCTGGCGGGCAAGACTGCTGCTCGGCTACGTCACCCTTGCGCCTCGGGGCCTGGCATCATCGTTTGGGAAATTTTGGGCTTCAAAGATGGGGTCGTCGTTCGTGTGGTGGCGGGTAATACTCTAGCCCAGCGAAGTGGGTATGACGCCGAGGTCGGGCGGCCTGCGAATGTGATATTGCAGGGTTGCATATCGCTTTTCGGCGAGTGGATCAGACGAGTGCAGCGAGGTGGTCTAATACCAGGTTTTAAGGTAAGTGATGAAATGAGAGCTCTCGGAATATCAATACGGCTTTGGTAAGATGGTCGAGAAAGAGGCCGCCATCTGTTTCACAACCGTGTAGTCGGGATTTTGATTTCGGTAGCATTTCCAAAGCTATAGGCTCTCACCCTTCAAGTCAATCTTTCGAGGAACTCAGGGGACTCCCTCACACCGTTCAGCAGCAATGATTTCCTCAGAACTCAGCCCCACTGTTTCTTCAGATCATTCATTGCCAGTCTACGACATCCTCACAATCGGGTTTGGCACCACTGCCCTCTCTCTCGCCGCAAACCTGGCTTCCACAATTCCTCAAAGTGCTCTAAAGACCCTCTACCTGGAGGCACACCCCCAAAAAGCATGGTCGCCCGGCCCCTCTCTCCCCGCAGCGCATATGAGCACATCTTTCATCTCAGACCTCGTAACCTCCAATGAACCCCGCTCAAAATACACCTTCGTAAACTTCCTATATACTCGTAACCTCCTCGTCGACTACACCAATCTCGGACGCGTGCAGCCGAGTAGAGAGCTCGTGCGCGCGTATCTGCGGTGGTGTGGGGAGGAATTTATTCGCGATGGGGCGGAGGTCAGATTCGGGTGCGAGGTCCTGGGTGTAGAAGCTGCTAAAGGGAGGAGTGGGGAGGTTGAAGCTTTTAGAGTCTTCGCAAGAGAGGGAGAGAAAGGGGAATTGAGGGAATGGAGAGCGAGAAAGGTGGTGTGTGCGATGGGCGTCGAGCTCGCTTTCCCAGCTATTCTAAAATCGAAGAGTTTAAAGGTGGCTGTGGTTCACGCGGCGGAGTTTCGAGAGGAGCTAGAGAAGAGAGAGAAAGATGGGTGGAGGGGACGGGAAATCGCGGTTGTGGGGGGTGGGCAGCACGCTGCTGAGGTTGTGGAGTATTTGAACGGAAAGAATCCGAGGTATCGAGTTACGGTTCTGATGGAAGAACAACACTTTCGAGCGGATGAAGACACTGCTTTGTGGGTATCCTCTTTTCTTTTTCCTTACCCCAACATCTCTGTCGCTTCAAAGAATGGAGAAAAAGCAAGTGATTGAAAGGAAGTGCTAATAAATGACAGCACGACAACAACGCTGCAAACTTCCCACCCCCTATACCCACCAGAGTTAATCAGAGGAAGTGTGCTACACGAGAGTACAACCTACCCTACCGCCTCTTCGCCACTATTAGATTCGCTATATGCAGCCCAGTATAACCAGCGTATCCCCTCGAAACAGAACAAGCTTCGGAACTCCGCGACACGCTTCCTCTCTTCTACTACAGTCACTGCCGCACGCCGCGATGTGGGTGGCAAAATCATCCTCTCAACCACCTGCCACGGGCAAACGAGTGAAAAACCATTCGATCTTGTGGTACCCGCCACAGGGTATAAACGCCACGACTACGGCGCTCTCTTCGCTGGCATGACGTCAATTTTAGACGGCACCGTCAGCGTCAATCGAGACTATGCGGTGAACTTTCGGCGAGGGGTACTGGAAGAGGATTGTGGGGTTTGGGTACTAGGAATGCTGGGAGGAGAGGGAGAGGATGATGTCGACGATTCCCTTTTCCAAATTCTGTGCGAGAGGTCGAGGAGGGTTGTGAGAAGTATGTTTGAGGAGAGAAAAGGGAAGACGAAGCAGAGGGAAGTCGAAAACATGAAGGGATCTCTCTAATCTGCGGGGTGTAGAACGTGACATTCACATTTTTCAAATATGTAACGTCCAGGGGCGTCTTCAAGCGCTAGCTAAGCCTCCAAAACAGGTGTTCGCGTAGCCTGATATCGCACGCACGAGAAGCAAGGTTCTGATCTGTGGTGTCTAGAACGTGACATCCATATTTTTAAAACGTCCCACGCCAAGGGGTGTCTTCAGGCGGTATCAAAGCCTCCAAAACATCCGCGAACATAGCCTGATTTAGCACGTAAGAGAATTAACGTCTTACTTCCCTCGCATACAATATCGAGCCATTCGATCGCGTATTTTGGCAGTTTGGATAGCGCTTCCAGACGCTCCTGGACGTTGCAAATTTGGAAAATGTGAATGTCACGTTCTGGACACCCTATATTAGGTCTTTGGCAGGTGCATAGCCTTCGGACATGTCTAAAAGCTATTTACCTGTTAGAGACCTAATCTAAAGAGTCTAGAACGTGACATTCACATTTCTAAAAGTCTTGTACCTTGTGGGGAGTCTTCTATAGGTATATAACCTAGCAAAATAAACGTCTAAGTAGCGCGGTTTAAGCAGCCTAAGATATAAGATAATTTAGAGTTGCTTTAAGCCGAATATATTACAAGTAGGGAGAAGTAACGCTTTCGGTCCTAGAAGAAGAAATATTAATAAGAAGAGAAGAAGTAGCATTTTATACCACGCATTGGTGTTACAAGATCTACTGTTTGTACCCGAAGGGCGCCCTACTTATGTGGAAAGTAGCACTATTAGTACCGAAAGCGTGCCCTCTTAGTGCTAAAAAATCGAATTTGTAGCTAGAATATGCCTTACTACTACGAAAGTATTACTAAAAGCCCCCAAAACGTGCCCCTTTCATGACAGAAAAGTTACTATATGCGGCCAAAGCGTGCTCTTTACAACTTTCACCATTTACTGCTTCCAGACCTCGCAGCATCACAAGACTACAAATCTAGCCTTCGGAAGGACTGATTTTCCGGCGTCGGCAGCTTGTTCCTCCTCACCGAGCCCTTCCACCTCACCTGCACGTGGGAGTGTTGTCGCCAAGGCGCTAGTTTGGACGTGTCTTTTCTTCTATTGACGTCGACCGTCAACTTCTCCTTCAACCTCCAACCTCGACAGCGCTCGCATTACAATCGTGACCAGTTGCCGATTGTCTTGCAGCCTTCGTGCCACCGTCTGAGCTTCCTCCTACTGCAGACTGACTCTCCAACCACTAATCATCAACCAACCTACAATCCACGATGGACGACAACAGAGACCCCTCCGGCGCCGATGAACCAGCCGTCCCAGCGCCTTCTCTCGTCGGCTTCGCGAAGTACGCGCGAGGCGCAACGGACAGCTCAAAGGTGCCATGGTTGGCTCGAGTCGCCGAGAAGCCCGTCAATTTCGCAGCGACGGCGCCCGGATTCTCGTTCGGCGTCCCACCGACTCCCACAAGCACCCCGATTCAGAGGCTGGCGGAAAATTCACCAGCCGCCGTAGGTCACGCTGGATTCCCAACCCTCTCGTCGTCGTTCGCACGGACCCTTCCTGCTCAACTTCACCCTCTTCCATCTCTTGTCACACAAGCACCGCTCCCATCCTTCTCGTCTCTTCTGTCTCAACATCCAACCACGCTCGCGCACCCTCTTCTTACCTTCCCGCCTCTTCTTCTTCCGCATCCCGATACGCTCGGGCGCCAACTTCCTCAACATCCGGCCCAAAACGCCCCTATTCCGGTCCTTCACCCGCTGTTACCGCTTTTCACGCCCACGCCTGGTGGACGAACGCGCGGAGAAGAGGCGACGAGGGCGACCCCGCGTGACGAAGACCAGAAGAAGGCCCAAAGAGGCCGCGACAAGCAACGCCGCGAGCTAAAACTCGCAAGACGACACGCAGACCAAGCCGGCTTTCACGCCGCCTCCCCCACAAAGCGTGCAGAGATCCCTCACAAAGACCAGAAGCGTGCTTCTCGGAAAGTGACCGGACCTGCCAGAAGCGCACACAGGGCCCGAATGAGTGCCTTCCACAAGGCCATAATGGGCAGAAAGGGCAGAAAAGAACGTAGTTTCGCCGGCGAAGTGGTCCGCGAGGATCGCAGGGCTTCTGTCGCAACATCCATCACATATGAGGACGCATTGCCGCATAATAGGACCCACAACGCTTTCTGGACAGACGGCTCCGCCCACCACCCTCCTGATAGCACCGACTCTTTCCTGGGCGCTGCGGTGGCGCGTCTTGCCCCAACAACCACCATTTTCGACGTGACCGAGTACCCTATAGGCTGCAATGTGGGTTCTTCTGGCGACGCCGAGGTCTACGCTATCGCCGCCGCGCTTGGCCTAGCCGTTATCGACGCATATGCTGGAAAGAGGGCACCCGTCGTCATTTTCACCGACTTCCTTCCGTGCCTTATTGCCCTTGAAAGCGGGAGAGCGACCGACTTAGGCCCCTTGACGTCGACGCGGTGGGCGCTCGAGGACATCTACGACGCCGCCGACCAGCTGCACGCAATGGGGGTGCCTCTCACACTTCGCTGGGTGAATGGGCATTCGAGCGCAAAAGGCAACCAAGCGGCAGACCGAGGCGCAGACCGAGCGGCGAGATTGGCAGCAAGAGCACCGAAAGCGGCGGTGGATCCAGTCCGACTCCTACCGCTTGCGTTGAAAGATGCGTCGAGAGCGTGGGAGGAGGAGTACTGATTTCGGGCAAAGAAGCTGAGCAATGAGTTGATTGCCAGTACCCAGGCTCGGGACGCGGACTGGGACGTGGAGGGGGGATATGGCGGTTATGGGGGTGAGCGGAGGGATAGTGGCTACGCAGTGTTCAAGGGTTATGACACCGAGGACTACGAAAGTTCGGGTAAGTGTCGGAAATGCTCGTTATTCGCACTATGCTAACAAAACGAGACTCGGAGGGAGAGATATGGGAGTGAAAGGGCCGCGGAGCGTAGGTATATGTTACTTAAGGATGGAGGACGAGTTTGAGGATGAAGCTAGAAGAGTGACCAATACCTGCGGGGCATAGGAATAGCAGCACTCATATTTTAACCGTCTCGCGATGGTTGTGTACGCGTGATGCCACTGCTTGAGTTCCTCCAATGCATTTTCAGAAACTTAAGTGACTTCCCTTTGGACCATGTGAAAACTCGTTAGGGCACTTCAAGCAGTGGTGAACAGTTGTACATGAAATCCAATCCAAAAGATCCCAACGGGGCGCTCAGCTCGTCAGGGGTCGGGAGTGTGGCGCGTGATGCCACTGCTTGGGTTGCTCCAATGCATTTTCAGAAACTGAAATGTCTTCGGTTTAGACCATGTGAAAACTTGTGAGGGCACTCCAAGCAGTGGTGAGCAGTTGTACAGTCATCCAATCCAAAAGATCCCAACGGGCGCTCAGCTCGTCAGTATTTGGGAGTGTGGCGCGTGATGCCACTGCTTGGGTTCCTCCAATGCATTTTCAGAAACTTATATGTCTTCCTTTTGGACCATGCGAAAACTCGTTAGGGCACTTCAGGCAGTGGTGAACAGTTGTACTTGAAATCCAATCCAGTGGGGCGCTCAGCTTGTCAGGGGTCGGGAGTGTGGCGGTGCACAGCCTCGTGTGGCGCAGCCTATCGCAACGCTTCCTTTGGACACCCCCACTTACCGAGCGTAGCAAAAGCCCAGGAACGTTCCGCTGACACCACCTCTCTATAGCGTAAGTAAAGGCGCTCCCAGCCTCAAGCTCGTGGAAGGACCCCAAAGAAGAATCCGACGATATGGCTCCGCTACGTGAACATGTGGCGGAGTCACCTACCCTGGGGCCGAGAGAGAATCATGCGTCGGCCTTTTGAGATATAACACAGCTGCCTACCTCGAGATCTTACCGCCTACGTCTCACTCACATCTTTGTAACCCCCTTCGAACCAATCGAACATCTACCAAAAATGTCTTCCATCCTCCCCGCGGCCGCAGCTGCTGCTGCGGCTCCCGACTGCGTCCCTCAGGACACCCTCGCGCAATCCATGGCATCGGGCACTCAAGACATCGCCGCCCTCTCTGCACTTCTCTTCTCCGGCTCCGTCGAGCGGAACGCCATCGCGACACATCTCGGGCTAGGCAACCTCTCCATCTCCCAACTTTCGTTACTCGGAATGCTGGGCATGGTGAAATCGGCGCTCAAGATTGCGCTCGGAAACGATCGCTGCCAAGCCGCTGGGTTTGGGTTAGAATCTCTACGCGGAATCTTTGGATACACGGCGCTAGAGGCAGAGTCGAATGCGCTGATACTGGAGTGTGATGTTGTGCGCGTCGAGTTCGAGGGGCAGGCGCCAAAAGCGAAAGGGCGAAAGGGCGGGGATTTGGTAATCAAGAAGTGGAAGCGATTCTTCAATGCTGAGTCGAATCCGCTACTGGATGTCGCTTCGAGGTATGGAACAGATCAAACAGGGCGGGGCGGGCTGAGGCTGACAGGCTTCACCGCGCTGAACTTGGGAAATCCGACGAAAGAAGGGAGTTGGGGTCAGAGCATCTGCCTACATTTGCTCTTCGGGATACTATGCACCGGTATAACTTCGTGGTTGCTGATTGTGGTCCAGACATCGTGGAGCTGGGTCCGTATTCACGCTATGGTTGGGATGCACGCGTCGCTACTCGTACTTTTCGCGATGCCGCTGTTGTATACCTGGAAAACGCAGCGGCCGGGAACTTGCCTCACCATTCCTGTGTGGGACGCCCTAAGTGCGTGGAAGTCGGATGTCCGGACAATGGAGTTGCTGCAGTGCCGGCTTGGGCATGGCGATGTGCTGCATGCCCAAGGCAAGTCCCTCTTCCTTCACGGGTGGCCGACAAGGATCATTGCGCTTCTGGCCGCTCTTTGTTTGGTCGTGGCGTACATCTGCCAGTACTCAATTCTAAGAGACGCAACAAACCAGTCGGCGCTGCTTTGGCTGGCCTTGCAAGCAGTAGCAGCGCTCATCCGATCCGTATACTGGCTTTCCGCACCCAAAGATGGTTCCCCTTCGAAACTCGCCGAGTTTAAAGAATACCCAGAACCACCGTTTGTGTTGATCCGAAATAGCGCACCGAAAAAGATCACGCTTGCGGAGCTTATCTGTGCCTGCAAAACCGGCGAGACGCGAATTCCTCTCTGGGCTTGGACATACATCCGCGACACTCCGATAGAAGACATTGTACTTGATGGCGCAAACAGAGGCCCAGACGATATCATCCCACTCGATGCTGAATGGTACGCCTTCGAGGGCCAAGACTTCAATCGGATCATCCGTGGCCGCCTCCCGTATGCTCTGCCCAACCACACCCATCACGGCATCTGCCTCGGGCTCTGGCGTTCGAAGGTCGAGAAGGCAGCAGTGCATCCATTCTTTTTAGTTGTGACAAAGTACCTCTCTGTCGGACAATCCGCTCTTTGCCACATGGAGGCGAATTCAAGCCTCTACTATACCGGGAATTCCTGTAACTACTTCGCGTTCGACTCCAGTTCGATGGAGCGGCTGCATATTCGACCCTTCTCAGAGACGAACAACTGCTGCAGGTCTTGCAAATGGGGCGAGAGAACTCCGGACTGCGAACATAAAGACACGGCACGATTTTTGCTTGACCGCGCGCGTATGTCTAGCGAGTTGGCACAGCTGGTCAACTTGGAGTCGTTCAAATCTTCTGAAGGAACGACGGAGACTGCTCTCATGATCTCTTCGGGGGCTGATTTCATTGATAGACAGGGGTGGTGGGATGCAGCGGATTATGAAAAGGGCGTGGAGAGAGTGAAGGAATGTATTTCGGGGAAGTTCAGAAAAATGGCGGATCTTGGGCCCAGCGGGAAGGCTCGAAGGTCACCAGGTATGATAAAGAGATGGTCTACATACCGCCGAGGAGATGCATGAGCCGCAGAGCTGGAGCTGTCTTTGTGATTTTAGCGTCAGAACTTCGTTGATTTCTATCCCATTTTATATCATTAGCCATATCTAACTTCACCTGCGCCTTCTTTAAACCAGTCGTCGCTTTGGAGGCCTTGCTGCGTTGTTGCATAGTTAATGATGGTGCTTTTCGTCGTCGTGTACGCATGATAGGCATCTTTGGGAAATGTGGTCAGCATATAGTCATCTTACGAGGAAGCTGCCCGCTCAAATTACCTAATCCGTTCTCGCTACCAACGCCGGAGTTTTTGACTCCACCCCATGGACTGCTCGGGTCGTTGCGATGATGCGTGTTGACTGACGAAAAGTAAGCAGTCATACGTTTGGGAGATGAACGGAGAGCAGCCTACCCCAGCAGATACCTGATTCAATCTCCTCCGATACTCTAAATGCCTGAGATAAGTCTTGTGTCCAGACAGCTGCGCCGAGTCCAAATTCGCAATCGTTCGCCAGTGTAAGCGCTTCTTCCTCGCTCTCGAAGCCGACGACCACGATGACTGGACCAAACGCCTCTTCCTTCCAGATCCGCATCTGGGTGACTTTTTCAGCTGCCTCGTAGAGAACTGTTGGCGGGTAATAGTATCCTTTCGAGAAGTCGGTTCCATCAAGCTCAGACTTGGTTGTCAATCGCTGGCCGCCCGATGCAACACGAATATCCGAATTGATAGCATCGTCAACAAGTGTCATCACATTTCCAAGCTGCTTCGCGGATATCAACGGCCCCATCATCGACTCCACGTTCTTCGGAGAGCCCATCCTACGGGTGATCGACTCGGCCTTTAATTTTAACTTTTCGACGACAGTATTGTAGATGCTGTTGTGGACAATGATCCGGGTAGCAGCAACACAGGTTTGGCCGGATGCGATGAAGGAGCCGAAGACAATTCCATTTACCGCGAGATCGATATCGGCGCTGTCAAAGACGACCAGCGGCGCCTTGCCTCCAAGCTCGGCTGTAAATTTAGCTAGATTCTGACCAGCAATGGCGCCAATCGCGCGGCCCGCAGGAGTACCTCCAGTGACATCAACTTTCTTGATGAGCGGATGCGCGACGAGAGCTTTTCCTGTGACTGGGCCGTCGCCGGGGAGGACGTTAAAGACGCCGTCAGGTAATCCGGCTTCTTTCATGAGTTTGCCCAGCTCAATGGATGTCAGAGGAGTAAGTTCCGACGGCTTCAACACGATTGAGTTACCCGCCGCTAGAGCGGGCGCAATCTTTTTGACCGCAATGAGAAGCGGATGGTTAAAAGGAGTGATCTGAGCCACGACACCGAGCGGTTTCCGATCGATCCAGTTATGGAGCGATCCCATTGTCGGTAGAACAGAGCGCTCTTCAGTTCTAATAATTGCAGCGTAGTATTTGAACCATTTGACGAGTGACGGGACCTGCGCATTCATTTCCCGGATTGCTCTTCCCGTTTGGCGCACCTCGAGTTCGATGAGCCGGGGTAAATTCTTGATCAAGAGGTCGGCAATCTTTTCTAAGACATCGGCACGGATATGTCGAGGTGCTCTTGACCAGCTGCCTGACTTGAACGCAGCGTTGGCGAGTTTCACGACGTGGTCGACATCCTCTGCGGAGGCAGTCGAACATCTGAGGTCTTAGCAAAGTCTCCAGTCGGTTTTGTAGTGATAGAGAATTACTTCGCAAAAATTTCTCCCGTTGCTGGATCCTCTACATCGATTCTACCTCAATGTCAGCGGGAGCTTCAGCAGGGGTTGAATCATCTTACAGTCCCGCTTTTCCTAGGCGCTCATTTCCTCCTACCCACATCTTATATGTCTCCATGGCCATCTTGAATTGTTCGAGGCGCTTTTTGCTCAG
This sequence comes from Lophium mytilinum, assembly GCA_010093605.1. Classification (NCBI taxonomy): domain Eukaryota; kingdom Fungi; phylum Ascomycota; class Dothideomycetes; order Mytilinidiales; family Mytilinidiaceae; genus Lophium; species Lophium mytilinum. Next base: position 278,641 of record MU004185.1, on the reverse strand, counting down.
ATGCTGAGGATCGAGGGAAAGGTGGTGATGATGAACGCGAGGGGTTGTTGCGATAGAGACATTGGTAGGACTTGCCTAGGCGGTTCTAGCGTGGTCCGGCGGCCACCGAATTTGATCCTTCTTGGAATGGAGTACTGGAACAAAACAACGCCCGATCAGAAAGAAGTTATGAAGCCCATCCTCCTAGCATCGGAAAGATTCAATGGCTATTAGCAAGAGGGGGTACGACGTCAACGAGATGGTGTTGGAGTTGGCAACAGTCAAGTATGATGTATCGGGCTGTCGATACCGACGGCAAGCATGAATCATCTATTGAAGGGCAGCAAGATCATCGTGCCGATAGAATGCAGCACAGGTATGTGGGTGTTCAGAGCTGTTTTACCTTCTCAACCAAAAGTAAGATCAATCTTGGGAAGATTCTTAATGTACATACATGTCAAACCGTCACACGCTGGCTAACATATTACTGGTCCTAAGGCGCTAGCCCTGCACCAAGTGCCACAACGACATTCGTTAATGACCATCTCGAGACTCTATATGCAGCACCGGAGTACCCCTAAAAGATAGGGGGAGCTTTGGGCCTCGAGGGATTCAAAAGTTGATTAGAAAGCGATGTGCTTCTGAACATGTCTTCCACCCTCTGGGCTGTTTCAAAAGATCGGCCTACTTCACATATCCCTCGTTCCCACTTCCCAAGACGCCCTGGCCTAACCTCACCAAGTCCGCATTCTCCAGCGTGTCCTTCTCCAGCCCCTTCTCCGCCTGTTGCAGCATCGCAGCCGCTACCTCGCTCACATGCACCTTTGGCATAACACCGAGCGCCGCGCTGGCAACAGCAATAGCGCTCACAATTAAGGCTCGGCCTGGTCCGTCGATGCCGCCGGGCTTGGTGACTTGAGCTTCGACGGCGCCGGAAGATTGGGATGCGAAGGCGAGAATTTGGTTCTCGACCTCACCCTACAAGGGAGTAAGACAAGGTGTTTCAAGGGGAGGGTAAAGAAGGGGAGAGGGATTCGGTGGAAAGAAGCGGACGGTGAGCACGTACCCTCATCAACCGATATTCCCCTAGCAGCATCAATTTCTTCGTCTGGTCTCGCTCCGTCATGGCTCCGGAGGTGTAGATGAAGCGGAAAGGCTTATTGGCTACAGAACTCATTTCACGGATACCAGCGACGGTGTAGCCGGAACAGACTTTGCGGACTTCTTCAAAGGTATAGGTTTTAGATTTTGCAGGGGTGATGGCGAGGAGCCTATGGATAGATGTTAGTCTCGTCCATGAGGAATGCTCGAAACCAGCATAATCTACAGCTTCGTTCGCCCGATCTCATTCGATATCTTGAAAGCGTACTTTGAAAAAAAAACTGGAAAAGGATGAAGACTCCACGTGACCAAAACTCACCAGAGACAAGCATCTGCTCCCTTGATCGCCTCCTTCACCTCGGGCGTATACTTCTCCCAATCCTCAACAATCACAGTCTTCAATTTGGTAGTGTCCGCATTCGATGCAACCTGCTCCGGAACCTTGACCTCGCGTCTAGCTAGCGCAACAACAGACGTGATGGAGGAGATGCCAAGCGCTTGTCGGATAACTTCAGTACCAACGAGGCCAGTCGCGCCGGTGACTAGAAGCTTCATTGTGGGTTTTTGGGATGGGCTTTGTATGGAGATAGTTGACGGGAAGTAGTAGAAGGAAAATAGTGACCGGCGTTGATGCTAACAGAGTGCCGAGTGTGCGAGAAGCTGTCTATGTAGTCGTACAAGGGTAATGGCTGGCCTTAATCCTTCGTTGCTGATTGGCGCCCATGCGTTGAAGGATTGTCAGACGGATGTAAGCGGACTTAATGGAGGTTTGAGCATAAGATTAGCCGCTTTAGGAAATCAAACGACCGTCTCAATTCAAAGATTCGCGAAGCAGCTCCGATACTAGATGGAAAATACTGAATATGAACAGGGCCAGGTGCACACGACGTTGGGCCACAGCTTGAAGGGTTATCGACTTATGTAGTTGGCAAGGTTGTGTGTTTAATCACGTGACGAGTGGGGGAAAGAATGAGAAATCAGACTTAAAAACAGGCTTACTAGTGGCTATTTTCTAGAGATCTTCGTTGTCTTAAACCAGGGCAACCGTCACAAAAAGTGAGACTCTACTTGGCGGGGCGCACGGTGCTCCAGAGTCTCACTTTTTGTGACGGCGACCCTGTAAACCATCACGTCTAGCCTACAAGGGCCGTCATACCTCTGTGGTACAAATATGAGTAAAAGCATCGGATCGAACCGCGTGAGACTTGAAATGTTAGGCACTGGGTGTTTTTGACCACGCCAGGTGTTCCGACGCGGTAGAAACATGGAGGGGGCTCTTTCCCTGCGTTATTGTGAGTAAAAGCATCGGATCTAACCACGTGAGACTTTGAATCGTAGGCACTGGGCGGCTTTGACCACGCTGGGTATTTAAACGCGGTGGCGACTTGGAGGGGGCGCTGTTCCTTGCATGAAAGTGAGTAAAAGTGTCGGATCTAACCGCGCGACTTTTGAAACATTGAGCGCTGGGTGGTATTGAGAACGCCGGGTGTTTGAATGCAGTGTTGTCGTAAAGGGGGGCCAATTCCTGCACTAAAGTGCGTAAAAGTATCGAATCGAACTGCGTAAGATATGTTTTGTTAGACGCCGGTTGGATGTGAGCACGCTGCGTGTTCTAGGCGGTGTGCCTTTCCTGCCCGGACCACCTCTTGCGTTTTTGGGAGAAGGTGTATCGAACCATGTGAAGGCTGACATAGCAGACATCGAGTAGAGGGCTTAAGCACATTATGTACCCCGGCGGCGTACGGCCATCTCATGCACAAACAGGAGTAGAAGTAACGAATCGAACCGCTTACGAAGTGGATTGATGATTTTACGTCAGCTAGGGTGTTCTTCAGTCGCATTTCGACACGCAACGTGCCCACCCAGAGGGACATGGACATACTTCCAATTCAGGTTCAACCGCCATAATTCCTCCCAAGAACCAACCATATCATACACGCCCAAAACACCAAGATTTTCATCATCCAGTATCATACACCCCTCGCTCAATCCAAAATACCCGTCTCCTTCAAGCTCCTGAACAGTTCTGGCTCGAGGAACTTGCTGATTGTCACGTCTTCCGCCAAACCCTTCCTGCGCCTAGTCTTTAGGACGAAGTCCCTCGCGGTCGCCTGCGCACTAGCCGGCTCGAGGGGGCGGAGTTTGATGTCGCGATCGAGTGGATCACCGGGGACGATACTCCAGCGGTCGAAGACAAGGGAGAGGGTTGCTTGACCTTGTGTGTGGATCTGCGAGGGAAAAGTCAGTATTGTATAAAATTTAATGAGAGAGGAGGCTTAGCCAACACTCACGCGTAGATCAGTCTCGAAGCCGAAGGAGTCGATGACCGGGAGCAATCCTTTCACACTGTAGAGTGGGGTTCCGGCAATGGGGCCATCCTGCAGTACATGGCCTCGCCGCCGCGCGAGGACGGTATATAAACTGGCGACCGCGTCGGCCGGGCCTATCATACTGCAACTGTACACTGGCTCCATCAGCCGTGGGCTTGCCATCAAGAAACTCGAATAGCACGCGCGTCTAGCTGTTGGGATGATCTGTCCACCACCACGGAAGATAGCCTCAGGCGCTAGATTGACATCCATGACGCGGAACTTGGCGTTGCGGATCGGCTCTTCGCAGAGCGGGCCTTCACGCGTCGCCCACGAGAAGCCTTGACGAATAGTGTCGCGGACGGCACGGAGGAGCTTCTGGTCGACGTCTGATGGAAGTGTGTCGTTTTGAAGAATGTTAGGGCCCATATCATCGGGGCCAAATGCCCAGATGTTGCGGGAGGCGAGGAGATCGTAGCCGTAGTTGTCTTCAAAGAACTTGCCGACTTTACGGACCGGGTCTTTGATGTTGACCGCGCCAGATTCGATGTCCTCTGCGATTCCTGGGTCGAGGGGTTCGGCGACCATGGTGAGTTTGTTCTTCTTGTTGGGTGTGAGGGCGTAGCATTTGATAGCAGAAGTCTCCACAACAGTTTCACAGAACCGAGTGACCGGATCGGAGACTTTGAGTTCCATGTCGGCATACAGACGCCGGAGGTCATGCAGAACGCAGTCCATGTAGAGTTCGCCGGTACCAAGTACGACGTGCTCGCCAGATTCTTCGACTTTGGTGGTGACGAGAGGGTAGGATTTGTTGATCTTGCGGAGACCGTCAAGCATCTTGGGGAGCTCGGAGGGGTTGATGGGCTCTACTGCGACTTTGAAAACAGATTCGAATAGGTGTTTGACTGGCCGGAAGATATATGCGTCTTCGTCATCGGAAAGCTTTTGTGATACCAAAGTTGCGCTCTTCACAATAGAGTTGTCGACTCCGCCGAGAAGTACCCAGTTTCCTGCTGGGACGCCACTGGTGATGACATTGTATCGCGATTCTGCTATCCAGGTGTCTGTAACGGTAGCCACAACCATGTCCTCTTCGTCTTCTAGCGTGTAGCCCTCTCCTAGAACACGCACAGACTGAACAGGTTTTGCTGTGCCACTCAACACCCGTCCAAACGCATTGAAAGTCTTTGCGTCACTGGAGTTGAACAGTTTTGTAACGTGAATAACGAGAGGTCCGTCCTGATTGCAAGATGCCATGGATGTGGCAGTCTTGCTGTCGAGAGGGCCCGTATAATATCGCTCTAGCATTCGCTTCGCGCCCTCGGTGGGGGAAGGGATGTGCTTGACGATCATGTCCACAAACCCATTTGCAGGACCAAAGAATTGCTCGCACACCAGTCTCAGAAGCTCTTTCGCGTCAGTCTTGTACTGTGAAGGCTTCAAATGGATATTGAGTTTGGCAAGGGTAGCTTTGAGATCTTTGGGGCTTTCACTCAGAGTGTGCGAGTAGAGCTTGTATATCGGTTCCAGGACAAAGTTGACGAATGTTCGCTTGGCCCCATCCTCCTGAGGTCTTCGTGTGAATTTCCGGCTTCGTGGATTGAAGAAGATATCACCCCATAGCCTACGAGCAAATTCCTGCACATCGACACCTGGGTAGCTGTCCGCGTACATCTTGGCGAACGATTGTAGGGTGAAACACCAGCGCATGCTGCTGCAAGCAAATGCGACATTGCCTTTTTCGGGACTCAGCCGCCTCTTTTCGCCTTGTCCTGGTAGCGTATCCTCAATGACCTTGTTGACCTCCTCAATAACGTGCTTGATCTTGAAGTAAGCATCGGCCGGGGGAAGTTTCAGCTCCAGAATGAGTCTGTCCATCTTGTTGACGACCAAAACCATCGGTAGATCTTCAAGGACGGCGTGCTTAATGACCTGCTCCGTGTTGATCTGGACGCCTTCAACCACATCCACCACTAGAACCACACCATCCGCGATCCGTACAGCCGCTGCCACCTCATCGACGAAATTAACATGCCCCGGGGTATCAATGATATTGAACAAATGCGATTTGCCCTTCGTACTCTGCAGGACCAAGCTCATGGGAGCAGCTTTTATCGAGAGTCCCCTCTCGCGCTCTAGAACATGAACGTCCGTGTACCGTAGCTGCTCATCCCGCTTCTTGCCCTTCTTTTTCTCCAGCTGGTCCTGGACGTCATGTGTCTCCAACACTAGCATATCCATGAATGCCGTCTTTCCATGATGTAGGTGTCCGGCTATCGCTACGTTTCGAATTTGTTCCGGGAAGTTCATCAGATCCGCAAGGAAATCGCGATCGAAGCGCACAGGCGGTAAGTCCGCCTCTTGTATGGTAAACTTCTTCTGGATTACGGGGTCGATGATGGGCTGGGTGAGCAGCTGAGTATCCTCCTCCTGTACCAGAACCTCGACATCGGGGCCATATACATCGGACGCGCTAGGGTAGTATTGCTTGTCTTCGTGTAGGATCACGGCGTTGGAAGGTCCGTCATCGTCAATTTCCATGAGCTGCTGCTCATTGGCACCCACTTCCGAATCTTCAGCCTCGTCGTCGAGGACATAGGCGTCGGCTGCCTGGCCGGTGGATGATGCATCGTCGTCGGATTCGGCCTCGCCGATGAAGTTTCCGAACCTGTTTGAATCAGCGATGCGAAACTAGCCTGAAGAACGCGCGACTCACTCGTCATATAGATCATCCATGGTGACGGCGGAGGGGTAGGTATGACGGGAGGGGCGTCGCGACAGGTGAAGCTCGAGCTCCAGAAATTCGCGATGTTAGCCAAGAAATCTGCCGGCACGTGAGCGGAGTGGAAGAAAGAAAGACCGGCGGTGAGTGGCTAAAGTAATCGTGGGTCTGGGCACGTTTTGGGCGAGCAGGGAGGTTCCCTGTGATTGGCCATGGGGTCGTACCTGTCTGTCCGAGCAACGGAGTGCAGATCGCGGGCGCTTTTTAGATGAGTGAGCTTCAACGGACTCCGCAATTGTCACCCGTCTACAAATACCTACAAGAGTTTGACCACCTCCAGCTTCACAGAATATACCCTTCTAAACATATACACAAACAGACTCTAAAATGGCCCCTCCTCCTCCAGTCTACATCATCTCGGCCGTCCGAACACCGGTGGGCATGTTCCAAGGGTATGCCCCTCACCACAAAGAAATATAGCGAAAATGCATACACTGACACCGCAACAGCTCTCTTTCGAGTCTAACTGCCATTCAGCTGGGTTCTCACGCCATTAAAGGTATGCTCTTTGGGACTTGCTACTGTCTCATAATTCGGGCTAACAGTTGCGGACAGCTGCCGTTGAAAAAGCAGGCATCAAACCAGAAGAAGTTCAAGAAGTCTTCTTGGGCAATGTTCTCTCCGCGAAGTAGGCTCTCCCCTTGTATTCTCTGTTCAATATCTATGGCCAGTTATACTGACATCCTCCAGCCTGGGCCAAAACCCCGCCCGCCAATGCGCCATTGGTGCTGGCCTCGAGGAATCCACCGTCGCAACCACCGTAAACAAGGTCTGCGCCTCCGCAATCAAGGCTATAATCTTTGGCGCGCAAACCATCATCACTGGCAATGCCGACGTCGTGGTGGCCGGTGGCACCGAGTCCATGTCCAACACTCCCCACTACCTCCCCAACCTACGCACTGGCGTCAAGTTCGGCGACCATACTCTCGTCGATGGTGTCCTGAAGGATGGTCTGACCGACGCATACAAGAAGGAGCATATGGGTCTGCAGGGCGAGGAATGTGCCGAAGACCACGGCTTCGACCGCGAGGCTCAGGACGACTACTGCATTCGCAGCTACAAGAAGGCTGTCTCAGCCACCGAGGCCGGCCTGTTCACGGAGGAGATTACACCGGTGCAGGTCAGCGGTGGACGGGGGAAGCCTCTCGTCACCGTGGACAAGGATGACGAGCCCAAGAACGTGAGCTCAACCCAATTTCTTCCCCCGCGTCACCTTTACCTCTGTCACCTGCAAGACACTGACAGCCCCAGTTCAACGAATCTAAAACCAAAACACTCCGCCCCTCTTTCAAGCCCAACGGGGGAACTGTCACCGCAGCTAATGCCTCTCCACTCTCTGACGGTGCTGCGGCTCTAGTCCTCGTCTCCGAGGCCTATCTCACCAAGCACAAACTCACCCCTATCGCCAAGATCCTTGGTTGGGGCGATGCTGCGCAAAACCCCTCGAAATTCACCACTGCGCCCGCCCTTGCTATCCCGAAAGCCCTTGCGCATGCTGGCGTGTCTCAGGACAAGGTCGACGCGTTCGAGATTAACGAAGCCTTCTCCGTGGTCGCACTGGCAAACATGAAGCTGTTGGGCATAACTGAGGACAAGGTGAACCTGCACGGTGGTGCCGTGGCGCTTGGACATCCCCTCGGAGCATCAGGGGCCAGGATTACGGCGACTTTGCTAGGCGTACTGAGGCAGCAGAAGAAGAAGATTGGTGTTGCAGGTATCTGCAATGGTGGTGGTGGAGCTAGCGCGCTTGTCGTTGAGTCACTGGTGTAGTTTAGTGTCCTGCAGAAGCGTTGACTTTTTCTCGCTAGAAGTCTATTCGGTGCAGGAGTCAAAGTGCAGAGGGAAAAGTTTGATATCACGGTATATGCCAGAATTGAGGGGAGTAAGGGGCAGTTGTTTTGAACAGGACGCCCACCTTGTTCTATGCGATGGACCTGCTCGATGATAATTCAATTTGCTGAGAGTCAGGTCTAGTAGCTTAGCACATAGATGAACAAAGTAAAAGTTCGCGTTACACCTATTCACCGCGGCTTGAAGTGCCTAAAGAAGCTGGAAGTGAAGACCTTCTATCTCATTTACGTTGTTGGAAACGCATTGAACCAACCCAAGCAGTGGCGTACATGCACGTTCGTCACTTCTTCATCAAAATAAGAGTGCCAGCTTTTTCATGCCCCCCCGTGTGCATAGGATGATATGCAGGGACAGGTTATGTCATCCGCGCTAGTACTAGCTGCATATATTTTAGACCTCACTTGAGCCTCCATTCATCTCACCAACCTCCAATCACCACCGTCAAGGTGTTAGATTGAGAGCAAATGAATCCTCTCATGCGAAGCGAACTCGATTTCAACGAACCTCTTCAAAAGGCGTCTGCAGGAACAACGCAGGAGCTAACTACCCAATCAGCTTCAGCAGCGTCTCCAAACTCTCAGCCATTCCGCTTCCTCGACCTCCCAGGCGAACTCCGCAACTTAATCTACGCGCACTGTCTAGCAGGCCACCAATACTGGATCTGGCTCGGTGATACTAACATCTTCTCAAGGTCCTCACGGGGGCGTTATATCCCCTGCCCCGTATCCTTCGACACTGTGTTCGTCCCTCACCCTCCGGAACCTCACTTCGCACTGCTAGCCATCAATCACCGGACACGTCTCGAAGTCGCCTCCCTCATCTATAGGTCTTATCTCTTTCTTACCCTCAAAACCTACGCCGCGCTCCATAACCTATCCTCTAACATCGGTTCTTTCGGCCGTGCGCACATTCACCATCTGGGTATCGATTGGTCATGGCTTTGGAGACGCCCGGCGTCAGGATTTCCGGGAGAGTCGACGTTGTTAGGGCAGTTCGAGCGGTTGAGGGATGTCAAGATCAATGTTAGTGCGAGGCATAGTACGCTGGGGCCCAGGCGCCTGGAGCCAGGCAAGTTTGTAGAGAGGTACAGAATGAGGGAGTTCAAGACGAAGGGGGTAAAGATGCGGTTCCATGTGTGCAGCGAGGATGAGGATAAGTATGATGACGAGGCGAAGCAGTGGTGGAGAGATGTGGTGGAGGCTATGAGAGGAGTACAATGAGGAGGGGGCTGAAGGATGAAGATTCTGGAACGAGGCAGCACCCAAAGATGACTACTGTGTTGAAGGGTCCCTCAAGAGTCTCACTCGTATGGTCTTTATAGCGCATGAGAAGGTTCACGCGCGATATTGGAGCTCTAGCGATTGCAATCACCGGCAGGTCTGGTTTCTTTCCTACAGGTGTATTTTCTTGCTGCTTTCATAAGTGGCCAAATACAAAAGCTTGTTGTAAACATCTGTACACTTTCTTGTTACTGATTGTGGGGCTCCAACATACTCATAAGCACTGGGGCCAGCGGATAAACGTCCAATCTGCGACACCCTGCTAACGCTCTCTGGGGTGGGCGCACGAGTTTACCAGTTGTCCAAAATACCGAACACCTCACTCATTGGGTACACTGAAAATGACTTGAGGCTTCTATTTAGCGGTATAAAGGTATACGTATATCTATGAAGAGGCATTGAAGAGAACTGAGATCTCCAGTTTCAAAACTTTCCAATATCTCCATACACAAATGCGGTCTCATTGAACCGTAGTATAAAACCTCAACGCATCTTCAAACCAACCCATCCAATACCTTCTCCGCTCTGACTGCTTCCTCTCATATCCGAGTTTTCGACTCCATATCTCCGTTTCTCGTCTGCTCGTCTGCTCGTCTGCTCGTCTGATCGTCCATTCGCTAGTCGCAAGATAAATTGGCTCTCTCCGCTTTCCTCTTCTTTTGCGATGCTTGAGGCGGAGGGCACCCTGGATCCCTACGCCTAATCTCACAAACTTCGGCATGCCATTCTGTAAAAGTTTCGAACATACTCTGCCCCCACCCTTCTCCTTCAATGAGGTAGGGATCCCAGCGCCCCAAAATTGAGACCTCGATCCCGGCTGCACGCAGCTCCTGCAAGCCATTGTCCTCGACAAACGCAGCAGCTTTGGTGAAGCGTGGCGTGAACTGGCAATCCACCGAGATGACGACCGTCTTCAGCTGAGTGAATCTTTGCAGCAAGGAGGATATGGAAAGACCTGCCTCTTTCTTCAGGTTGAAGAATAGGTATCCGCTTGTGTACCAGTCGAGAGCCAGATGCCGAATGTACGATAGGCCTAGGTTCCCGACATTTTGCGCAACGTCCTTGAGCCCACTAGGGGTCTCGATAGAGAGGTGGAGGTGATTGCTGAAGATGAGCGAGGCGACTTCCTTGCGCATTTGACGGTTCACAGCTAAGAGGGCGTAGTAGTCGCGGACGTGATGAGGAACGAAGATCCCGTCCGGACTGGTGAGCTGAGGGAGAGGGCGATGGCGGTGTGTATTCGAACCAAGAACGAACTGGGGAAGATGAATTTTGTAGTCTTTATCTTGGAAGATGTTGTCGTAGATTTTGTTTCGTATCTCTCCGGGAAGGCTGAAGAAAGAGAGAGATTCAGCTCCTGCTTTCTCAGCGGTTTCCTCAGCGACATTGTGGAAAACTTCAGCATCGTGCTCGAGTTTCCTGCGCTTCTGCGGAGGCTCTTGAGTCTGGCTCTGCATTCTGCTGGTTTGAAGAGAGGAGCTTGGAGAGGTTTAAAGTAGCTGTTGCTTCAGCGGTATCTGCGGTGGTATCTTCGGCGGCTTCTTCGTTGGCGTCTTTAGCAACTTCCTCTGGCTATTTTGCTTAAGCTGGAAGTTCTGTTGTGGGCTGGAGGAACTTTCACGAAGGTTCTTGAGCTCGAGTCGAGGACTGAATTTTGTGGTGTGGGTGAGTTTAAGTGAGGAGTGTCAATCAGAGCGCTGCCAGGAATGGGTTTAGCGCCGGGTATTGCCGACGCTAGGGCTTTCAATCTAATAGAGTAGTTTAGCAAACACGCTCTCTTGGCTGTGCCCCTTGGCCATCGTGTCAGCAAACCTCACGCTCTCTACTCAACACTCCCTCGTGCTCTGGCCCTGGTATTGGACGTCAAAAGCGCAACACTCCCCTTTCAGCTCTCCAAACTTTGACTGTCTTTCCACGATGAAGGCGGCTATTCGCAGATTCCAGCGCTTCCTTCGCGCCCGAAAGGGCCCACCTCGTTCTGCGTCTTTCCAAAGTGCAGGTAGTCCGGGGATTTTGCAAGAGCCTGAGCCAGAACTATATGAGCCCATTCTAGAAGATTATCCCGTGTTCCCTCCTCCTTCTCCTAGAAGAATTCTCGATAATCCCGAGCAGTACTGGTCCGCCGTGTCCGCACGTAAGTTTGCTGCTCCTCAAGGCATTTTCGAAGACAGTTCGCTATACACGCTGTATCGGCTATACGAATGTTTCGTACTCGATAAGAGATTTGCGTACCGAAACATGCTGGAATGGCTTTGGAGGCAGGAGCAATGGAAAATCTGCGATATTGTAGACCCTCAAGATGATGATCCTGCTCGGTATGCCTTTCTAGCTGGCGTCACTTGTCTCATCGTCAAGTCCTTCAATGCTAGGGTTGCTCTTGGTCTCACCCGTGGCGCTAGTCCTCTTTTGTCTATGGAGGAAGCCGAAAAAGCGAAGGATATTCCACATGAACAGCGTCCCTACGAGAAAGTTCCCGAATGGGCGCAAAAAGTCCCTGCTCTAGCTACAACATTAGTAATCCCAACAGAGGAAGGAGAAACGTTGACCTACAAAGACGATGATAGGGCCGATCCCGATTTTTCGAAGATGAACATTCTATTATGGACACCGCACATTTATTTTACATGACACGTCTGGTCTCAACCTGAAAACGCCATACCGACATAGTAAAATATTCCCCAGTCTCACTGCACCAACAATCACTACGTTCTTAGACGACCACTACCACGAGTGTTGCGCCCGCCACGAAGATTATTTCCCCCACGGCTACTACCCTCGACTTGTACGATTCCCGGCTTGCCAAAGCGCTTTCGATACTCTTGGTCTACCCTATTGACTAGGAAGTCTCTGCTTGTTGTATGGCTAAATCGGCTCGACCAGCGTTCAACAATTCCCAGTGCTATCGGCCGATCGCCATTCCTGCGAACTAGCTGCGCCAGATAGCTTACAGCATCGTCCAAGTCGTACGATCGGACCTGACTACCTCCAGTGAGCAGCCTCTAAACCTTTCCGGAAAATGCGTACTCCCAGGGCGCAGCCAGAAGCCTCAACCCGGGTTCCTCGAATACCACGGCTCCTTGCCGCATAGCCAGTTCCGTCAGCTCCTTTTGGGTGTTCGGTCCCATCCACATCTGATTTTCCGTGTTGAACCAGTCTGTTCCTAGTCGTCCTTCGAACTGTTGAATAGCGTACTGCATTGCTTGATCTAGCAGAATTCGAGCTGGTGTGTCTAAGTTCGAGCCGAAGATGTCTACGTCATGTGTCGTTTGCCTACTACGGAGGTAGAGGCAGTTCACTGCACCTCCTACGGTGACGGCTATCAGATGAACACGCTTCTGATTCAAATATTGAGCCATCGAACTTAACGCGCTCTCTAACGACTGCCTGTCGATGTCGTAAGATGTTAACTGGACCGGAACTCCGTGAGCATCTAGTCGATTTCGGGGAATATGAATTGTCGCTTCCGTTGGGGGTCCTATTTGTAGTGGTTGTTGAGCGCCCTTTCCTATCTTCCCTGCGCGCGGCGAAGGTTTAGGAGCTCCCCGGGGAGCTATCGGCTGAGGGGCTGCTGCAGTTCGAGGGGCTGTTGCTGTTTGAGGAGCTGCTGTCCGAGGAGCTTGGCCGCCGGTTCCAGACCCGGACTTTCCAAAGCACATGGTCGCTGTGTGTTGAAGAAGAAGATATTAAAGGGACTGCAAAGTTTACCCGCTCTACGAATCGGAATCGATGGGAGAATGGGAAGATCTAGCTGCTGTCGTACTTATAGTGTCTTCGGGACTCTCCGGGAAGCGTGATAACAGATGAAGTGGCAAGTCTCTGTGACGTGTCCAATAAGGGAAGCTGGGAAGTAGAATAGAAAGGTTGTTCCACGTTTCGCTCGCTTTAGAATTTATTGCAAAGATGTGAAAACTGTCATTCGGTAGCAACAAAGCGGTCATAGATATAATATCGCGATTCCAACATTCGTCTATGATTCAACAGGCTCTATATAAGCACATTTGAGCAAGCGCTTGTTTATCGGCTTGAAGCATACCATGTCTCAGATGCAGGTCTTTCTATGCAAGTTTTGGCTGGCGTGATTGCTTCGCGAAACAGGAGAAGTTTGCTGCGCCGTACGAAGAGGTGTGGATTGGATGACGCGTCTATAGCGCTTCCAATGTTCTTTTTTGTTTCACTCAGCTAGGAAACCTCAAGTATCTAGATATAAAAGCTGCCCTGCAAGGACGGTTCCTATATACGTTCTCTGAAAGTGCTGTGATCTACAGTGTGGTAGAACCAAGAATATCAGTGTTTGAAAATCATGAATCTCGGGCAGTCTCCGGGCAGGCCCCTCGAAAAGGCCCCTTCGTCACGTGCTCGCTAGCTTATTTTATGAACATCACAAAATCAACACGTCCCTCTCTCTCCTATCTTTATTTTCCATCTCTGCCAAGCAATCTACCAACGCTCGTGTACAGAAAGAGGCGTAGGATAAGAGGAGAAGGACTCTGTTCCACAGATTAACACTAAGCCGACGTACAACTTAGGATAATGCCGGGCGCCTCAAATCTACACCACGGGTGGTTTCCCGATATCCTTTGTACGCGGAGCAGGTAGAATAGGCGGGATCTGCTATAAAATCTTGTGCAGATCCCCTTCCAGCGTGCTGTGCGTAATGGCCCCGTCATCTCTATTACTAAGGAATGTGTTATTATTAATATCAGCGTCTTAGTAAGGATCCTACTACCTCCTAGGCCTAGCCCTAGGCACAAAGCGCACTTGTAAAAATAATGATCTAAGGCTGCAATGCGATAGATAGAGTAGCTTGATATTAATAGAGCTATTAATTTTTAGGTGTTAAGTGTAGGCCCGTGAGTTTTATGATGTTCACAAAATTCGCTTATGTGAGCACGTGACGAAGGGGCCTTTTCGAGGGGCCTGCCCGGAGACCGCCCGCATGAATCTGCTCGAGATCAGAGTATCAACGCCGCGATGCGTATTTTTAGACATGGCGAGGAAGTCGGATTATAGTGCGGCGTAGAAGTATAAGGTTGGAGTGGTTAATAGATTGTACTGATTTGGTAGAAGGTCTAGGTAGGAAAATAAGCGCTGCCAAGCCTTGGTGAAGAATCGGGACCCTGGACAGCGAAGCGCCGACGTCCCCCTTCACCTCTCAAACCCGCGCCACCTCCATGCGGGTGGAGGCTGAAAGAACATGTGTATCCAACAACACCTCCAGCTCCTTCCGAACATTATGCTATTCTCCTTGGCTGCGCAGTATCTATGAGCTCCTCAAATCCCACTTCTGTGCGAACCATCAAGCTTCCGGGACAGCGACTTGCTGGCCTCGCTACATCACTGCTCAAACTCCATCCTCTTCATCAAACCCCAAGACCTCCCTTGGAGTCTTCATTACCCGTAATTCGAGTTGTGTGCATATCCGATACACACAACACGCAGCCAGATCTTCCCCCAGGAGATATCCTCATCCATGCCGGCGACTTGACGGAAAATGGAAGCTTCGACGAAGTGCAATCCCAGATCACGTGGCTCTCCGAACAGCCGCACGACCACAAAATCCTCATCGCGGGAAACCATGACGTCCTCCTAGACGGGAAGTTCCTCACGGAGAATCCCAAGCGACGTTATGGCCAAAGCAAGACTGCGGCCGATCTCGATTGGAGCGATGTGCACTACCTCCAAGACTCCTCAATAGAACTCAAATTCCCCCTCGACTCCCAAAATGCATCTGGCCCCTCGGAACGCACTTTACGAATCTATGGCAGCCCATGGACGCCACAGTACGGCATCTCAGCATTCCAGTATCCACGCGAAAAAGACGTCTGGTCCGACAAAATACCTTCAGATACAGACATCCTCATCACCCACGGGCCTCCACGCCTGCACTTGGATAGAAGGGATTTCCATCGTGCGGGTTGCCCATTCCTGGCTCAGGAGATAGCAGGTGTAAGACCGCGGCTCGTTGTCTTCGGGCATATCCATGTAGCTTACGGACGGGAAGATGTCGTGCTTGATGGGGCTCAGCGGCGTTGGGAAGAGATCACGAACCAATGGGCTGGGTGGGTATCGCTGGGTTTTGTGGCGGTTGGCATGGTCTTTGCGAGGCTTCGCGCCGCTGTCAGTGGTAGGGATGCGTTGCTGAGAGCTGAGCGCGTAACGACATTCGTGAACGCCGCAGTGGTGGGAGGGCCGAACAACGAGCTACAGAACGAAGCGGTTGTGTGTGAGCTCTAGTACCGCAGCAACATTCAGGACATGCAAGTGAGCAATGCGTTGACGGTGGCTACTTCCAGTATACATCATCTCATAGCTCGATCATCACTCCAGAGTGGAAAAGTCCCGGAGTTTATGGTCCCACTCCATAATCCAAGTATCAGCCGCGTACAACGCATTTCAGATCAACTTCCACCCAAGCCGCCCGCAGCTCCCTCACCCCCAGCGCCCTAGTAAACTCGCAATCCTCAACCCCATCCACAGGATCCGCGTCATACGCAGCTAGATAAACCCTCAACTCCAAGAGCTTGAGGCCAGTAAACTTACAGAACAATTCCCGCAACGAAGGTTTCTTCGTCATGCCACCCGCAAATTCCGGGAGATACATGTTCATGCGCAGGAAAGTGATGCGCTCTAAGGCTAGAGCGCCAAAGTTGCGCGTCAGATTGAGGAGTCCGGTGTGGCTCTGCAATCTGATCTGGACTTTGCTGGAGAAGACGAGCGGCGCGAGTTCGAGGCGGGCTTGCTGGTTTATGTCTATCAGGGCTAGGGGGTGGGGGAGGAAGAAACCGCCGGCGGTACCGGGCCGGCATAGATGCGAGCGGAGGCGATGTCTGGAGAACCTTGAAGGGCCATACTTGACGCTAAACGTGTCGTTTTGTAAAACGTAGTTGTAGATTTCGGCGCGGAGTTCGGCTGGGAGGTCGAAGAACCGGAATGATAGTTCGAGGGGTGGGTGGACGGAGGGCGGCATTCTCAGGGCAAATCGAAGAGTGCTGAATGTGGCTCAGGGGTTGATGTATTGCAAGTAAAGAGATATTTAACAAGCTGAAGGCTGCCTAGGGGCCAGCTGAAGCGATCGAACTCGCGAGATACTTCAAAGCTGGCTACTACGGCAGCCTACCAGAGATACATGTCGAGTCTATAGATGAAGATTCATGGAGGTCACGGTACACACGAATCATGAAGGCTAATATGATCATGAGGAGGAGGAGGGGACCGAAGGAGGTTGAAGTTGACTATTGCTGCCATATTAGCTAGCGTGATTGAAAATCCGCAGTAGCCTTATGCGCGCTTTCTTGTGTCATCATCCATCATCTCGCAAAGACTTTGCCCAAGCTACTTTACAATAGTAACACAAGAGTGATGTATCCCTAATCATCAAAGAGGTCATAGAGCAAAAATTTCAGCAATTACATTTGTTTTAATCCAGCTTCTTTGCAAGACTCTTAAATATCGCTGATTTCTGACGCTCTGGTTGTCCACGGCAATCCTAGCTTCTTCATCTCAACTGCAAGCTGGAATATGTAGTCCAAGCTATAATTAGATTAGCTCCTGATCTTTCCTCAAACTCTAGGGTGATAGCTTACCTCTCGCACTGCGTCTTCGCCTTATGCACGTTGTCGCCCCATACATATCTGAAAACGTCAATCTGTGAACCAAAAAGGAGGTACTGAAAAGATCACAAGGGGAACGTACATGCCATGCCGCCTGACCAGGATAGCATACGTATCCGGATACTTTTCCGTCGCAACCTCCAAGCTTTCGGTGAGATCTTCCTCGCTGTATTCCCACGCATCAGAATAGCCCCACATTGCTGCGGAAGACTTCAGGCCCTCCGGAAGCAAAGCGGAGAACTTACAAAGCCGTGTTCTCAATGATGGGAATCCTTAGTCGGTCATGATACCCTAGGTTTCCGACCTTACCCCTCCCCTTGCCAATTCCCTTGATTTGCTCAATCTCCTCGATCTCGAAGCACGCCGATTGGCCGAAGTCGCGCTCTACGAGTAGGGTGACGAGAACCGCCCATTGGGAGTGCGTGTGAATGCAGCAGCCGGCGCCGCGTGTGAAAGCGGCAAGGAAGAGTGGTGTGCAAGCTGAGGGCTTGAGAACCTGTTGGAAAGAAAGCACAGTTAGAAGACTTTCGGAGAGACGATGTTTGGGCATGATTCGAGTGAAAAGAGAAACACGAACGATAAAACAAGTCGAAGGAGACCGAATTTGGAGGAACAGAGTCACGGTGAGATTAATGAAGTAGAAATGCATACGCTAGGCTTCCTCAGATATTCTTTCGTGTTGAAATCCATCACAAATATGTCGCTTGGCTTCATCAGCTCCTTCTGCACGCCTGATGGGGCGAGGAAGATGTGGTCATGTTGCCGGATGCTGGTTCCACCACCAGTTCCAGTAACCTGAGCTCATCCCGTTAGCAAATGTCCCATCCCATGCCTAGTAATTCTTCGCATAGAGATGAGCTCACATGCATATTTGAAAACATATACATACCCAGCCTAGAGCATAAAACTTCCGGCAAAGCTCACAGATCAGGTTCGATGGATGCTGCGGGTCTTCCGACTGTACAAGCTGTTCGGCATCATCCACAGCCTTCGAATTAGCTTCGTCCGATGCCATGATGTAGTACGAATAACGAATGAGTAGATGCAGAGTTGAAGGTCAAGAAAAAGATGCAAATAACGCAATGTCTTATCGATAAGGCATTCCCGTTGCCCCCACAAACCAACTCTGTAGGGTCACGCATCAACAGGGGAGCAATGACACCACATTTCCTCAACTTCCAAAAAGCTTCATAGTCTAAACAACACTATTTAAAACCAATCCAAAAAAGCATCCTCGACTGAAATGTCTTCCGCACCAGTCGATGTGGTATCATCATGACGTGACGCCCAAAACCCCTTTCCTTCCTCCCTGTATTTATCTATCCCAGCGTCCAACACGGACGTCTACTCAGCAGCCTCCGACTTCTGCAGAGGCGACTCCTGCTTGTGGTCCTTATGGTCCTTGTGCAGCAGGTGCTTGACCTTGTCGCCCAGACGCTCACGCGATGGGCTCTTGCTGTGGCCGCCGTATTTGTCGCGGTGCTCGTTGCCAGCGCCACCGCGCTGTGATTGGAGTCAGCCTTTTCCTTGTTACCGGCCAGAAAAGTGTTGCATGCATACCCCAGTGTGGAAGTCTGCTTGTCCCTCACGGAGCGCTTGCTCTGGAATCACGTCCTGCGACCCGCGGCGGCCGCGTTGAGGGCCAAGAGATGGCGAGCCGATGTTACCAGCACCACCGCGCTGTGTTCAGCGTAAGTATATCGTCTGAGGGGATGTATAGTAGAGGCACATACGCCGGTGGAGAAGGTGGCTCCGTCGGTAGATTCGCCAACTGGCCCCTCACGGACGATGCCGGCATCAGCGTATCTATGTGTTGTCAGGATTTGTTCTTTGCTAGAAGTCGAAGCTGAATCTGGTAGAGCATGCGGAATGGAGTACTCACGGCGTCTCATCATGCCCGATGTTTCCGGCGCCTATCTGCTATCAGCCTTCAAGCTCCCTATCAACGTCCATGTTAAGATCATACCACCACGGCCAGTTGAGACAATAGGATCCCCAGGCATATTGAAATTGAAGCTTTTAAATCCGGGGTTGTAATAAAGTTGCTATCTTAAGAGGATCTCTGCGATCTTTGATATAGAACTAGCGGGGCAGATTCAGGGCGCATAGCGGGGGGGGGGGCATGGCTTCAAGTTTATATCCTCATCCACACCCACATGACGCAACCACAACATCAATCGCGCCGTCACACCGTGGCCGCGGCCGGCGACCTACCAACGTGGGATGCCCGCGAGTATCTGCCCTGCTCCAAGCCTCCCAAGTCCAAGTGCCAGCCTGGGTTCTTGCGAAAGCAGTTCCAGCCCAACGCGTCTCAGTCATCTCCCAGCGGCTCCTTGGCGAAGACCAGCCACCGGGCACGTCACCCGCGAACTTTTGCGAGCGGAAGATGCTAGCATGGCGGATGATGCAGGGCCAAGAGCGCCGTGGGATGCGCGAACCTAGCTTCGCGACCGCGGATTTGTCGTCGGCGTGAGGTGATGGCGGATGCTGCTTTTTCCTCGCCTGATAACGTCGCGTAGTTTGATTCGCGTGGGCGTGGGAGAGTGCTTGGCCGGCTTGTCTTTGCGCTAGTGATGAGGCCGGCGGGATCCCACGGGGTGACAGCTGAGGTGGGCTAATTTTGAAGCCTTGGGTGGAGTCACGGGGGTGGAGGATTCTGTGGTCAGTGGGCCTTCAGGCAAGGTTTTTTGACAGCGTCATGAGCATGCGAAAATACAAGAAGAGGATCCATTGCTGCCACGTGGTCGCGTGGTAGGTCGTGGCAGTTTGGAGTGAGGAAGGTAGAAAGAGTCACGTGTAAATCACGTGCTCCCTGATGCTTTCGCCTATAAATCTTCTTCCGCTGGGGACGGAGTTCTTCACAAATAGGATTGGGTCAACAACATTACGTGTCAGAGGGAGGAAAAACACTGCTACCACTCGGCAATGGGTGAGTCTTGGTGGGCGCTGCGCTCTGCCATCAACATGTCGCCAACGGCCAATTCATGAATTAGAGGGGCTCTAGTCATCTTAATCTCCTCGCTCACCATCATTTCTCTCAATCGCTGCTCGTTATCTCCATCCCCAAGTCTGCCCTCCCATCTATCTCCCCAGGTCCCTTTCACAATCATCTCCTCAAAACGATGAAGATCACGAATGCTAATGTTTCTCCCACCATCGGAACTTCCACTCCTCACGGTTTGCTCCTCCACCCCCCTCTCCCAACATAGATTGTTTATCTAGGACATGCTACCACACCATCAACATCTCCTACTTCTCTGTTTTACTTCCGCACAACCATCGCTTGTTGCTGCCCCACAAGTTGATGCCCCAGGACATGTCTCCTTTTTGTTAGCATTGTTGCAAGACCAGCACCCAGCCTCCACCATAGCAAGGTCTATCAGATGGTTTTACAGCACTGCGACAAACATGGACTCGTCCTCCTCATCGTGTTGTAACCCCAAATCCTCCACCGATGAAGAAGGAAGAAAGCTGAGCGAGGTAAGGGGGCTTTATACTCCACCCTCGGGCGAGATTCGGTTGTTCACGTGCTCCGCGTGCGTCTCTTCCGTCGCCAGTCATCGGTCAGCGTTCGGTTTCAAGTCTGCTTAAGGGAGAGCGGTCACGAGCCCAGCGGTCCAGCCATGTGACCTAGGACTTCTTCTAGGTATAAAAGCCCTTCCTTGAACGGCCAAAGGTTATTTTTTCGTCGGTGGAGGATCTGGTTTTGAGGTGAGAGCGAAAGGGTACTTGCGCACGCCCTATGTGGAGGAAGTCGTGTGCTCGTCGCTGCGATGCAACCACGGAAACGTGAACGAATGGTTGGAATATCAAAAACGCTCATCACCACCGAACATGGAGAGAGGGAGGAGTGGGTGGATCAAAATCAAGCAGACCTCAAACCATGTGAGCGGAGGAAGTGGGGTGTTCCGGAGTGCAAGCGCGTCATCAGTGTCCGTTTCTAATGATCTCCAACACTCGTCTAGATTTTCGTTTAGGAGCGGTCGTTTCTGCTTCCGCTACCCAATAACCTAAACAGCTCTTCAAGTTTCATCTTCAACTCCTCGTGCTCCTCGCCATCACCGTACATTTGTACCCAACGTGATCACTACGCAGAAATGATCACCCCCCAAATCGAACATAGAGTGAACGCGAACCAGGTGCTGATCCCACCACACCATGGCTTTCTTCTCTACATTTTTTTAAAGGCTGCCCATACAGCTTTGCTCCTTTTGGCTTAAGCAGTAAGCATACTCCATCCATGAAGAAGAAACCTTCCTTCCGCCCTCGAACGGAAGATTATATACCCTCCCATTCTCGCTTCTCACGTGCTTCACGTGCATCACCCACTTACCGACCCCTCTTTCTCCCTGCGGTATAGTCTTGCGACGATCACCGCTACCTCGCTCACGTGTCCCACGCGAGGCTTATGTAATGCAGCATTTCTCCCAGGTATATAACCCTCTTCCCTCCCTCAATTTCCTCTCTCATCGGCAAAGGAAGTCGGGGAGGAGTTCAAAATAGGAGACGGAAGGGTCATATGGAGGTTGCTTGTTGGTGATGGTGCGATCAAAACGTTCACGCAGAACATCGAATGGCTGGAGGATCAACAATGAAGATCGCAATAGAAAATGGAGTCGGAGGGAGGGAGATTGGGCGGATCAAACAAGAATTGGTGGGAGGGTATGCTGGCGGGCGGAGGCAGTGTGAAACCACCGTGGCAGGAGAACAATGGAGTTGGGGTGGGGTGGGGTTAGATTCAGGAGATCGATGGTGAATCGCATTATCCATAGCGCGTAACGCTTCGGACCTTTAAATGCTATCGCTGAATAAGGCTCTACCATCTAGAAACTGCAAATCAGCACTGCACAATAATGAAGAGCTGCAGCAGCGAAACCTATCAGTATTTAATAGCCGGCGCCGACCCATCCCAAACTCCACACCATACGCCATTTGCAGACGGGGTGCTCGAAGACCACGCAGCCATGGAACCATGACTTCATTGGTGTTGATACTCCCACAACATGGCACGCCCTTCCTCCAGCTTTCGAATCCAGCCACCATGGTTCTTCTTCCTCCTACGATTTGCACCCGACCCCAACTCCTCCCGATGAAGAAAAACAACTTCCTCCGCTCGCGAGCGAAGTTTTAAACCCCAAAGCCAAGCCAGCTCACGTGTCTCACGTGCTCCATATGCCTACTAATCCCAGATTCCATACTGCTATCGACCTTGGTATGATGTCCCTGTCCTGTTTAGCCATAGTAACCTGCAACCACGTGCGTTTGCCAAGAACCCCGTGATACCCTGATGATATCTCCGGGTATAAGACCTCCCTCCATCCCGCCTCGCCCATCGTTTTTCTTCATCGGGGGAGGAGGTTTGGGGGAGAAGGTTCCGGGGAGGAGATCAAAACACGAGTGGGACTGCAACAATGGAGTGGGGTGGAGATGCTGTCTTCGAAAAGATCGTGACAGTGTGGCCATGGAGCTGTGAGAGTCTTGGTTGGGTGATCAACTAGCCAGCCCGATGCAGCCCATGGCCGGAGCAGCAAAACCTGTACGAAAGCCTGCCATGCTCGCTGGAGAGTGGTGGATCGACTGCCCGTGCGCCGTCCCGATATGTGGTCGGAGTGAGAGGGAGTTAGAAAGCAACACAAATCCGATGCCATGGAGAGTGCGTTGTCCATCACAAATGTGTTCCTTCGCATGTCCTAGTTGGAGAGAAGGCGAAGGGGATCAACAATCCAACAACCAGACACGTAATGGAGGAGGGGGCTTGGAGGGACAGGACGCCGCGAAGTCTGATGATGATAGCCATGGGAAGTGTGCGGTAGTGTTGGGCGCTAGGGATGGTTTGAGGTGGCTGGGGGCTTCTTATTAAGGCGATGATCATGAAGGTATTCAGGTGCTGGAGAGGCGCATCAAACGTTAATATCGACACACCCTCGAGTTGCAAGGACTCGCGAGTTTCCAAGAACGGCTAGGAAGTGATGAGAGAAGAGATGATATAGGTATGATTCGTGTACAGAACGACTTCGACAGGTACGATTACAAGGGACACCGAAAGGAAGAAACCCCCCAATTGCAGGCGTAAAGGGCAAGAAACGCAAACCAAGTATATTACTACCCCGGCAAGCCCCCTCCTCTCGTTCAACGAACAAGCCGTATAATGGCGCATCATATCTCACGTCCCCGCGCCGGCACTTATGCGGTGAGCTCCTTTGGAGGAGGAGCCGGGCCACCCTATTCGCACATTAGCATCTTCTCCCCCACTAGAAATATCGAAATAACTCACAGTAGAAGGCAGGCCCAAGAAGACCTTGAAGTAATCATAAATCATCCACTGCAGCCCAGTCAAGGTACCGATCATAACAATCCTGACCGGCAATCCGTTCCAGAGACCACCGAAGCCGATATCCTTGTAGATACGGCTCATAGCGCCTCCAAAGGCTTCACCAGGCTGGCGATTGGCGTTCAACTTTGAGACCATGACATCGGCGGGGTGAGAGACGATAGCGCAAAGGATACCGGCCATGTAACCACCGGTGAAGGAGACGCCGATTTGCGCGGACTTGGAATAGTCGGCTTTGGTGCCGGGGAGGTAGGAGTAGATCATTTCGACGATGGTTTCGAAGGAGGCGAACTGAGATTGTGAGTATCGAATCATTAAAGCAAAGAAAGTAACAGAAAAGATAGATCACGTACCTTCATCATGGTGTAGGGAATTTGGCGACCCCAGAGTGGGTAGAGACCCTTATAGAGCCTAATCCGATTAGTGCGATATCAAAAGGTGGGGAGAAGACAGTGCTGACCCTGCAAACCCTTCCTTACCAGTGATGGTGGAGATTCCATCGAACGTTCCCTTTGCGAATGGTGGAATAGTCGTCTGCATGCGGACTTTGACTGCTTCGAAAGGACAGAGCGCAATATCGGCAATGAACTCAGCCGATGCACTGGCACCGAGATAAAGCACGGTCTTGTACTTGTACGCATTTTCAGGTCCTACAAGGTCTGCGAACGTCTTCTTGAAGTACTCGTATCCGCCGTACTTGAACGCTCCTTGGGCCTGGAAGAAGTCAGCAACACTTTCAAATACGAAGATTGTGGGGATATCGAACAGAGTATCCGAAAAACTAGAAGATTCAGTTAGTCAAGTCTATAAATCGGGGCATGATATTGAAATACCGTTGGACCCCATCCAGTGTAAATGCCCCTGAACCCCTCTGCCCTCCCAATCTTGCCCCACGCCTCAATATTCCCCTTATACATCTTTGAATCGACCTGTCGCCTGCACTTGACCAAATCCAGCGGCGTCACAAGCGTATGCGTGGTACCGCAAGCTAGCAGTCCGCCAAACGTGCAGGCCGCATAGTACTGCATAGAGTACATCTCGATATTGCCTGCCTTTGCTTGTGCCTTCGCGCTGCCCTTTCCCAGCTCTTGGATGGCGGCATTGCTCAATTGCCCTGCTTTATTCTTTGCGTCGTCGATAGCGCTCCAGGTGTTGAAGACGCCGCGAGGTGCTTCATATTTGGATCGCGGCTTCGGGGTCGAGCTCGTCTTGTGCAACGTTAATGGGGAAGAGGCCGAGAAGACGTTCTGGAGGATCTCCTGGGACGGATAGAGTGGCTGCATCTTTGCTAGATCCACGGTACTGTCAATTGTTAGTTACACCGGAGATAGGAGCTTATCGGCGACTATTCTACTGACCCGTATGAGTTGTGGCTCTGGGAAAGCGGCTTCACGGCCTTATTGAGGGGAGAGATCGAGGAAAGACTCGCTTGCAGAACTCAAGAAGACGTCCAGGCCTCTTCGCGCAGCACAAAGGCAGGTGTTGTCGGAAGGATGGGGTTAATGAGGGGTTTAATCCCGTTCGAGTTGGAATGTAGGAGCTTGCGCACAGACTCTTACGTCATCCCTTTTGAAAGGATTCACGGACTCCATCGCGAAAAGATAGTAGCGACTCACCCTGGCAGAAACCCATCAGTGGTAGAGTGTGTAGTGGGAGTCAATAGCATTAGATGGGGCCTGACAAGCTGATAAATTGTCCAACACGGTTGCTTCAAGTCATATCTAGGTGTGTCGAAATGGATTGGAGAGCTTTATACAGCGACAAGCAAACGAGAAGGGAGGTAGAAGTCGTATAGATCCGCAAATGACCGCTCAATTGGAAAGGCTTACACCAAGCTATCTATGCCGCTGACTCAAAAAAAGAAGAACTGGCCTAAAGTCATAATCAGGCATCAATAGCCCAAGTTTGTGCACGTTGGAGAGTGTCCATCAACCCAAAACGCCGTCCTCCTAGTAAAGAGAGCTGAAATGCCTGGGACTACGCCAAATCCTATGCACGCTGATCAACCTTGTGAACGCCTGCGCCTCGGCCCTAGCAACAAGCAATCAGAAAAACGAAATGAAGCATCCTCAGAGTGGCCTAATTACCGCCCTTAGGTCTCTGGCTCATGTCTTGTATCCTCCTAATGGCGCCCTGAAGCATGACAAATTTGTCCTGCTTCGGATCGTAGGCTGCGTTTACATCCATCGTCATCCGCGCCTTGGAACCCTTGATCTCAATCAATCCTGATACCACCACTGTGCCGCGTGGAGGTTCGAGCTTGAAGGCGTGCCAGTTCTTGGCAAGAGTGCTCGCAAAGATGGAGAGGGCCATAGACTTGGGAGGGGCCGGCGAAAAGTCTGGAAATGCTACGTTCTTCTCTTGTGGATTGGATCCAGGGGCTTGTGGGACTTGCGGTGGAGGCGGAACAGACGAGCGCTGGGTGGAGTCAGCATCAGAACCTGACTCTATCCCTGTAGGCGTGGTCGGTTTCCCGAGGACGCTATTTCGATACTGTCGCTTCTGCTGCTCCTCACTGACAGGAAGATTGAAGAATCTCTTGACCATCTGGGTCTGCCTGTCTACAAGGTATTTCGAGCTGGCTAAGACGGACGAGAAGACTGCGGTGGGGTAGAGAGCGCGGTTTAAGCGATGGTAATTGAGCTCGGTGACTGGGCGGGCGGTCCAGGCAATGTGGTCGCCGATTTCGAGGCCGGAGCGCTCGTACTCTGTAGGAGGGCCGTCCGGGAATGTAATGTCGAGCCAGTGGGCGCCTACGGTGATGTTGATGTCGCCCATGCGGGGCTTGAAGCGTTTGTCGTTTGCTATCTGAGTTCGCACTATTGCAACGAGTTGGTCTAAGAAGATTGTCAGTATATCCTCGCAAATGCCTACAGTGCCAGGCCACAAGCCTGGGCACACTGGTACGCCACTGCTTGGGGTACCCCTGCAGGGTTTCGAAGACTCAAGGCGATGTTAGGCTTCAAGTAGTGGAGATCAGACTGCCTTTTGACTGAACGCCTACTCAGCAGCCAGGCTACCCCGAGCAGTGGTGTTAATTGGGCAAGTTGGAGCCAAGTCCGCATGCCCAGACTTGTGGCCTATCTAGGATTGTAGAGATGGGTTATAGTACCTCGCATCCTCGCATGCTTCTTCTGGTCCGGCGCAAGTTTCCTGAATTCCTGCCATTCCGGATCCGAACCTTTGTAATATGTTTTCGGCCTCGCTTTTGTGAGTCCCAGGGGAATAAATATAGGCTCTAGTTCGTCGTCCTCGTCGAGAGTTGGGTCTGCGGGGCTTCGTCCTGGATTTGCCACTCCCTCGCCTTCATCCAGTCGATCGAGTTGACGGCCTATCATTTGGAAATATGTGTAGTATGCGGCGGTGTAGAGACATAATGAGGCGAGAGTCCTGTAAAATGATTAACCACTGGACTATTCTACTGGGGAAAGTAGGGTGCCGGCTAACACTCTGGTAAATATGCGCTTCTTGAAGCGCACCCGCTGGACCTTCACCTCCGTGCTCGCATGACGAATAAATGGTCGGGATACCCTTATTGGTAATGGTGTCTGACGGGCGACGTGAAGCGCCGGCCTCCGAATCGACGGCTTGTACATGAGGGTTGTGGAGGAGGCTACCGCTCTGTGAGGGCAGTCATGGGGTGGCGAGGAATAAGAACGCTGCACAAATGGGTATCACGGAAGAATAGGATAACGACCGGAAGAGTGTGGCCGTTGACTGCGATTTGTACTGCGAATGGCGAGACCCTTGGAATGGCGGCTTCGAGAAAAGAGGTGGAGCCTCTCGCGCGGCATTCACGATGCCAAGCCCGCGGCGAGGCTCCCACGCTAGGCAGGAAAAAAGTGGCATACTACAGCAGTTCATCACTGTCTGAGGTGGCCCGAAGAGTTATGACGCTTGCGAAAGCTGGTAGTCTGTAACTAGCAATAGCATACTGGGGGACCTCATGCGGTGCTAAACAAGCGTGTATAGCACATGAATAGTGTGTATATACATACCTCATAGATTTGTATACTGCAACTTACTCTCTATTAACCCTAAATTACCACGCTGCCTTTAGATCCACCTGTTTACCACTGCTTGAGGTGCCTCAACGAGTTTCCACAGGCCCCAGAAGGAAGAACTTTCATCCCGTTTGACTTTTCGAGAATGTATTGGAGCACTCCAGGCAGTGGCATACGCCTGTGTAGATTAGAGTGCCACCTTTTGCATGCCCCGCGTGGCTCCTTCACAGCTACTGACGTCTGTTATCACCACCACCACGACCCTATCACCAATCCCGCAACCAGCAACCATGAAGCCGTCGTGGGGACTCATCGTATTCTCGCTATACTGCGCAGCTTCCGCCACATCGAAATCCCCCGTCGGTCATGTCTACACATACGACGCAGCCATCAAAAGCAAAGACACCACACAGGAATCGCTGGTCACCGCTGAGACCGCTCGTCTGATAATAGCACAACGGCTAGGGCTGTCAAGATTTCATTCATTGAATAGTGCGGATGAAGAGGTTGTCCAGCAGCTGAATCGGTATGGAGGACGACAACAGAAGCTGTTTGGGGGAGATCGAGAGAGCAATCATGCACATGCCCTGATATGGCTGGATAATGTCGAAGATCCTCAAGGTCGGTGCCCTGGAGCTCCCCGAATGTTCAAGTACTTATGCGACACTACAGACATTATATCAGAGTCCGACTTAGCTGACTACTCGCATCTCACATTCTCCAACCCTGCCCACCCTTCAGCGAATGAAGACCTCGTATACCACTTTCTGGAACAGGCCGAGTTCCTGCCCAAACAGCACGATCCACAGTTGAAATCCTACGACTCTGAAACGGCTATTCACAACATACTGGCTGACGAGACGCCCATAAATCACAAAACATTCCTATACGTCAAGCTGCCAAAACCAAAACCCATTCAGAAGGACGGGGACTTCGCGGGCGCAGATACGTACCGCAAGGAAGTTTCGGACCTCCTCGCCGCCGCTAAAGACCTCGGCTTCTCCTTCACTGTCGTCCTGTCACCACGCGGCATCGTAACGTCCAAGAAACACCCCTACGGCACCTACACCATCCCCACTCACCACCTCGAACGCCGCGGCCAGGTCCCTGAAGCCATCCTTAGCTCCTCCGCCGCCGTTGCCTCCCACGCTGCCAACGTCATCAACAACACCGAGACCACCCCCACCCTCCCCCTCGCCAAAGACGGCCCCCTCCTTGGCATCCTCAAAAGCTGCTACGCCTCGGAATCCGCATGTATAAGCGCCACCCGCAACTGCACCGGCCACGGCGCCTGCTACCTCTCACGACACGGCGAAGACCGCTCCGGCAGCAAAACCAAATTCCCCGACTGCTACAGCTGCGGTTGCATACCTACCGTTGTCGAGCGGGGCGAGGGCAAGGGCCACAAGACGACGAACTGGGGCGGGCCGGCGTGCCAAAAGAAGGACGTAGTAGTCGAGTTCTGGCTATTCGCCGGCGCGACTGTGATGCTGATGTTCTTGGTCGGCACGGGGATCGGCATGCTGTACAGCATGGGCGAGGAGGAGCTGCCGAGCGTGATCGGCGCTGGAGTGAGCGGACCGACGAGGAAGTAAGACGACGGACCTGTATATCTAAACTGTTCTGGAATTCCCTGGGCTGTAGACTCGAGAGATTTGGGTTCTCTGTATCTCCTCCTGTTTGTTTTGGGGCTTATAGCTGAGAAGCTGGCGTAGACATCTGTTCGCAATGGAAACCACTGTCGTATCTTTTTGATTACTATTTCTTGCAACCTTCAGTGCCCCTGTGTACCCCATCCCTGCTCTCGAAGCCCAGTATCCCTATTATTTGCCCTTTCCCTCAGCCCACTCCAAATCTACTGCTTGCCTCATTTGCATTCCCACGTCTTTCCAATTCAGCCTCGCCGCAGACCCAGCCGGATAACTTTAAAGCTATGCACGCCCTAAAATGCACCCACCTCCTCTATACTCGCGCCCCCTAACCCTAGAGCGGGCCCAGCGCTTTTCCAGGAAAGAAGCATTGCAACAGCCAGCGGACCTAGCAAGCGCGAGCGGAGCAGCACCTTCTCACAGTCCGCAACGACGGCAGCGGCATCGGCCCGCGCGACGAATCTGTCTCTGAGACTTCCGATTACGACGGAGCGAGGAGGTAGCAGAAGGACGCAGTGGAGGGAGAAGGCAGACAGAAGAGCCGGGGGGTAGCAGTTAACCTTAGTGTCGGGGGATGTGTGAGCTGGAGCCAGCCAATCTGTGTGATTTGAAGGTGGTTCTGGCGTGTTATTGGCGAGCGCTTTGAATCGGGTCTGAGGATTGGAGTTGATCTTGAGGGTGCGAGATGTATGAAGTGGAGCCAGTCCGTGCGATTTGAAGGTCGTTTTGGCATATTATTGGCAGACCCTTTAGATCGGGCTTTAGGATTGGAGTTGATCTTGAGGGTGTGAGATGTATAACGCGGAGCCAGTCCGTGCGAATTGAAGGTAATTTTGGCATGTTATTGATGAGGCCTATGAATCATGCTAGGAGATCTGGGAGTATAAAGGAAATAAGGTCCCCTGAGAACCATGTCGTATCCTTAAGATAGGGATTGAAAGAGCGAGCAACTAGTGACTATGAATGCAGACTCAGTGATGAGGGATTGAAGCTCGTTCACGCATTATCATGGTTGAAATGATTTGATATCCATGGTTCATGACCTCCAGGGCCCACGATTCCCCAATCTTCCCTTCGCACACACAGTTGAAAGTTCCATCGACATCACCATCCTCATCCTTCCTGCCGCAATAACTCCCAAATACAAGGCAACGTGCCCACCAAGCGTAACACGATGGCCGCCGACCCCATAAGTTTCCGCCATTTACCTTTCCCCCTTGTAGACTACGACACCAAACAACCCGACATTAAGAGGGCCGACACTCCAAACATTTCTGAGCAACCTACGCCCAATCTCCCTCCGTCTTACAGCCCGGACTCCCAGCAAGAGGGCACGAGCATGGACCCCGAGCGCGCGGATATCGATCATGAGGGCGGCGATATCGACCTCGAAAGCGGCGACCTTGGTATCAGGGTTGTTGAAGATGGAGACAATGACAAAGGGTCCAAAGACATCTGTTTCTGCGACAATCTTGGCTAGTCCTGCCGCTGCCCTGAGTGCGCTCCGGGAGTTTGGACGAAGGCAATGATGTTGGTAGTGGTAGTGGCGGTGTGTGTTTTGGTTATGAAGAAGGTATGAGGAGAGGGTTAGGAAAAGAAGAGAGGAGAGGAATGCGTGTGAAGCAGACGTGTGAAAGCGGTAGGATGAAAAGGAGATGGTAGTCGTTGAGACGGATGAAGAGGGGTTGAGACATGGAGAAAAGCTTTGAGCTTGAGAAAGTGGATATGGTCCCTTTTTACTAAAAAATGGTGAAGGGTTTGGAACTAGTATCATTGGCTTTGAAATGTGTATGCTAGTCCCTTTAAATAAGAATTCTCTTGCGTTCTCGCTAGAGATATGACGGAGGTCTTGAGGGCATGCGTACCTACCCATCCCTCCACCAATTTACCATAGACTTAGTCTGATAACGCCGGACGCCATCGCAATGCAGCACCAACTCGTGTTCCTTAGCCCTCACATATTACCCCTGCCACTCTTACGGCGAGATCCAACACCGCAAGATGTTCGTCCGCACCATCGATGAGCCGCTTATCCACCTCACTGAACACCCCCACGATTTTGTTCTTCTGGAGATCCCCAATTCGCTCATCGAACAAAACTTGTTCGTAGAGCTGTGACACGGTCTGAGCAGCGCTCCACCCATCAGCGACCATGTCCTCGACCACCTTGCTGATAGTCTTGAACTGTATCGTTTTCGAGGCCGAGGGCTGCATGCTGTCCAGCAACAGCTCGAGCGTCGGCGTCGGTATTACACCCGCGATCTCATGAACATGCTCCATTGTAACAGCCGAGCCCAAGCCCAAGCCAACATCGTCGTCGGAATCGATCTCCATAGCATCCGCATTGCCATTTCCATTCTTCGCCGCCTGGCCCACCAACCTCGCTGCGCTCTGCAAAAACGTAATCGCCTTCCTCAAATCCCCATCGGACACCCTCACCAACTCCTCCCCCACCCCCGGATCTAATCTCACACCCTCCTCTTTCGCGATGAACTCCACCCGCGCCACCGCACTCCCCTCATCCAAACTCTTGAACCTGAACTTGCTGCACCTACTCGCAAGTGGATCGATGATGCGCGTAACGTAATTACACACCAGACAAAACCGCGTCATCTTGCTATACGTCTCCATCGTCCTACGCAGCGCAGATTGCGCGTCCTGCGTCATACTATCCGCCTCATCCAGAATCACGATTTTGAACGGCGGCGCAGAATATTTGTCCCTATACCTGACTTGCTTCGATCCAGCGCCCGTGCCATCGTCGACCATGACGTTATAGTTCGGCGCATTGCTGAGCTGTTGTCTAGCGAAGTCTTTGACTTTCAGTCGTACGATGGAGATGCCGCGCTCGTCGGAGGCGTTGAGTTCGAGCACGCGGGATTTGATGAGGTCGGGGCCGTAGAGCTGTTTGGCGAGCGCGAGGATAGTGGAGGTTTTGCCTGTGCCGGGCGGGCCGTAGAAGAGCATGTGTGGGAGGTTGGAGGATTGGAGGGTGCGGGAGAGGACTTGAATTGTGTGGTCTTGGGCCGTGACTTCGTTAAGAGAGCGGGGGCGGCTAGAGGGTGCGTCAGTGGGGAAATATCATGACGGAAGTGTATATAGGTTGAATGATGGAAATGTGTTTATAAGAAAGTCATGATTGTGAGATATAAGAGAGTTGAATGTTGAAGGACACGGGCTGTATTGGACGTACTATTTCTCCACCCACGGCTGCATCCGATTGTTCTCTTGTTTCGTAATCGGGGCTTTAGAAGAGCTCGCGGCCGCCGCAGCAGCCTGCCGAGCTTTGATATCGAAGAAACTCGCCATTGTGGAGGATTTGTATTGGCTGAAGTTGGAGGAGTAACCTTGGTGTTGAGGGACGACGCGAGAAACGCGAAAGCCGAACATTTTACGCGCTCTGTCACGTGCACCACTTTAGCTTCTCGAAAATATGTTCCGACCGTCCTGTATCGAATCATTTTGACACTGTCTACAATGTCTCATAATGCCTTCAAGAATGTGGAACAGGTGCAAAGTGAGCTTTCTGACAGGCTTCATACCTTGCCATTCACGCTGGGCATGAAAAAGGTGGCACACTCAGCAAGCACTTTGCCTTTTGTGCACCGCACACCTGTCTGCCACTGCTTGGAGTGCTTCAATTCATTTTCAAAGAGATCAACGAGATAACAAATCTTAGCTTCGGGAACGTGGAAACTTGTTGAATCACTCCAGGCAGTGGCACACAAGTGTACACACGACCGAAAAGGCAGAATGCTTGCTGAACGTGCCACCTTTTTCATGCCTAGCGTGCCATTCAGCCTTAGATAAAGTCACAAAAGAGCACACATTTCAGTTCCAATGCCTTTCGTATTGTTTTATTTAGCTGCGGCCATAGCTATCATCATCGAAGATGCAGATAGCACGATGATGACCGTTCCCCAGATGCCCCAGAATCTATCCCATTCCGCCCCAGCACCAGCTTGTCTTAGCTCGTTCGAATCGGGTCATGACTTCTGGAGTCTACATACGTGGGCGAACCTACACAAAAGAGTAGCAAAAGGAAAAACAATCTTTAATTATTTTCCCTTCAGGCTAACCCCCTTGACCCTCTTAGCAAGCTGTTCTGTGCTATCGCTTGGGGAGAAGTCGCGATGAGGAGTTGCACGTTTAGGGGGTCTCTCACCGCTTTCTTTGAGGATGGTCAGAAGAGTGGCCCATCCCGGGCTGTGCTGTAGCTGTAGGCCTTGTGATAGGTCGTGTTTGCTTGCGACGTGGTAGAGAAGGGTTTCTTCGTCCTAATGGCGGCAGTGTTTAGTTATCAAGAATGTTAACGATGTGTGAGGGAATAATACCTTGCTTAATATGCCAAGCTTGTGGATGAAGGTAATGAGATGGAAGTCAGACACGGACTTGACTCCACTCGACGTGCTTAGAGCAAGGCCATTTGCCTTCGCGTTCAACGCCTTAGACAGACTTGATGGTTCTTGCATTTGGCCAATAAGCTCTCGGTTCTCGATCGTGAATTTCGGTCCTATGAAGATTGGGTTCGATTCGTTGGGGAAACCGTGGGTGAGCGTGACCAGTAAGTAGTCTACAGGGAAAGAAGGTTTCGCGTTCTCCTGTACGTTGACGCCATACTCGTTCTTTCGGCGGTAAAAGACTTCGGGAATGTATCTCGCTTTGTTGAGAACATCGTTGTCCTCTTCCGCTTGGACGAGCATGACGGACGGCTCCGCAGATGGTTCGATGATGTCCGCCCTGACCATTTCCACAGCCGCATTTGAAGCCTGATATGAAGCAATGCCAATCTCGCCGTCTTCATTGCCAGTGATCAGACAAGTAACAAAGTTTGATCCGAATTTCCCAGTTTCGCTCCACTTGGTGGGTCGTGGGTATTTGGCCTGTAACCGTGCAGCGAATTGGATTTCCAGTGATGAGAGGAAGTAGGAGTCGATGTGTCTTTTGCAAACCACGGAGCCATCTCCTTCTCCTGCATCTAGGAGATCTGTGAAGATAACTCCAACCTTCTCTAGCCCACACGCCCTCGCTATCTCATCCACTTCCTTCTCATTATCCCATTCTCCAAGCGACACTCCATCAGCTTCGTTGCTCTGCGGGGGTTCGTAGATGGCCTCGACGACCGCTTTTGTTCCTAACGGTACCTCTGTGTATTCCTCATATCTCCCATAGAGGAATCCCAGTCTCTGGCTTCCGCTTGTCCTCCAGAAATCCAAAAGTGAGTTTATGAGATCAGGTGTGGCAAACTCGACGTGATCCACCATTCGATATTCCTGCGGTTGTAACGAGATTGCGCTCGGCTGGCATTTTGTGCAAATGCCCTCGGGGAAAGGCTTGTGGCCCGCTGGACAATCTGGTCGGACACGGTAGTATGGCTCGCTAAGTGGCGGCATGTACGATGTCCCGGATTCTGGCTTGTTCTTCCCGGTGTTGATCTTGCGAAGGTATGAGTGGAACGAAAGGTGCTTGATCTTCTTGTCTAGCATATACTCCGGGGCGTATGGCTCTAGCGGCATGCAATAGTCGCACATGCCCTTCGGCCCGTGCCTGCACATCTTCTGATCCAGCTTTCGGGGTATCTTGCCATCGAGCTTGTCCAGTCTGTCGTCCAGAGGCGACTGTTTCACGACCTCCCAAGGGTTCTTAATGAGCTGTGTAGGCGATCCTAGTGGGACCGTAACGGATGCAGATTCTGAGGGGGACACGGCGCGTCCGTTCAGGCGGTTGGAAGTAGCTCCGGGCTCGGAGTGTCCGTTGGACACTGACTGCTGGTCGGTGAAGTCAAGGTAAAGAGGAGCTCCATGGCTGTAATAGGCGTCAGCGGCGTCGCTTTATGATAAGAGCCTTGCCTACCTGAGGCCCACCTGGTCAAACGTGACGCCTTTGAGCGTACTGAGCTTCCTGTGATCACCACCGTGCGGCTTGTTGCTCACAGATATGGACTTGATGTCGATCGTTTTGGGCAGCTTCTCGGCGACTTGGGGTATGATATCAGTGAAAGTCGTAGATGGCTGCACCTCGAGGCGGAACTGCCCCTCGCGGCTAAAGAATCTCAGTATCATATTGACGGCGGGCTAGTGTACGGTGTGGAGATTCTGGGACTATCAAGATTAGTTATTTGTAGACGGCGGTGATCTCCAGGCAGGTGAAGAGGGCGGCAGGCAGAGACAGGCGACAGTGTGGTTCGTAATGGGTTGTAGGTGGTGGTGGAAGGCGTCAGAAGGTAGGGTGTAGCTGCTAGGGCTCGCCAGTGCGACACCCGACGCAGCCCACCTGCGCGTCAGGATGATATCGTGTGCCGTACTCTCAGCCCTATCAGATTTCGCCAAGATTCCGACTGCAACTCTGGCCTTATTTTATTCCTCCTTGCCGGTGCAGTGAAGACATCGAGCCACCCCCGATAGCGGCCGCCCTCTGTACACGCACACGCACACACGCACCGGATACTACCACCTCCTTCCAATACGCCCACCGTCCCACGGTCTCTGTCCCAGACACGAAGTAGAATAGCCCCTCGCTGGGCGCACCTCCGAGATGGTCGACTTGATCGGGCTCGCCTTCGCCATTGCCTACCTAGGCATTCTCGTCGGATCCCTCGCCGTCTTTACGTCAGTATACCGCAAGGGCAAAATCTCTAGAGCAGCGTCTCTAGCGCCGTGGTTTGGCCAACATCTCCAGCGGGACATCTACCTCACCCTCCTCCACCAAGAGCCCGAAACCGGTTCGCCCAAGGTTTCCGACGGCCATCTCAAGGCAGCGCTGCTGCGGAGAGCTATAGAGGATATCCACCGTATCGTGCAGATTAGGAATGCAAAGCAGGCACTGAGCACGCTGTTGCAGAGGGGCAGTGTGGGGGATGATCTATGGCAGCGCTTCCAGAGGGCCGAGAAGGAAATTGAAGAGGAGTTAAGGGATGTCGTTAGCGAGGTACGAGACTACCCATACAGCTGAGATTCAGTGGAAGAGGGGCGCTAACTGCCACAGGCTAACGCATTTTCTCCCAATTGGGGCCAAACCATTTTCCAGTCCGCTTCCGAAATGGCCCAGAACGCTCAAATCCGCGCCCGCATCACTGAGATCCAAGGTCAAGCCAACGCCGAGAAGGAGTGGTGGGAGAGGCGAAAGGCCGATATTTCCTCGGGGCTTATGAAGGAGTTGGATGAGGAAAAGACTGCGAAACCATCGTTGGCTACAACGGCAAGCAGCAACAGCATCAAGCCAGCCATGGCGAAGCTGGGTAGCGATGATGATGCCGTGTTGGTGGACTCTCCTGCGGGCGGACCCAAGGGCAAGAACAGGAAAAAGGGGAAGCATTGAGAGCGGCTAGTTGTCCTCAATTTCTCTTCTCTGATTCGACAGTATTATTCGTGTAGCCAGAGAGCGCTGCAACTACAATGCATGGCCGGTGTTCGGGCGTTGAGATGAATGCATTTCGGGAAAGGTCAATCCTCGGCGCAGGGACGGCAGGATAACCGTAGGTGTTGAGCCTTGTATAAGAGGATATATTTGCCAATAATTCTGTGTACCATCAGAAGACGTGCTACTTTCCGT
This sequence comes from Lophium mytilinum, assembly GCA_010093605.1. Classification (NCBI taxonomy): domain Eukaryota; kingdom Fungi; phylum Ascomycota; class Dothideomycetes; order Mytilinidiales; family Mytilinidiaceae; genus Lophium; species Lophium mytilinum. The sequence goes on along the minus strand of MU004185.1, from coordinate 242,191 downwards.
CATTCGTCATTGTCGCCTACCCGCAGTGAGTACGCTATGTAGGTATGTACACTTTTTATTTGAAAACTCTCGGTGTGCTTCTATACCTTTGCAAAGAGTCGTCTATTCGCCTTGCCCGTTGTATGTAGCTGTGACAGGCTAGTGAAGCAAATTTTGTTACATCTCCGTGTTTTAAAGCTTATTCGATCACCAGCAATCCTTTTCCTCTTGTCTCGTTTGATCCCGACCTCCCCGCTCTCTCTCTTCCCCGGTTTCCCCAACGTGACGAAAGAAGTGCAAAGATATCCCGAATTCTAACCCCTAGTGGAGCAAAAGCAGCGAAACACCGCCACTTCCGACAGTCCCATGGCGTATTACGCTATGTGACAATTGATGAGTGGCTAATATCAGGCCTTGCGTACATGAACCGTTATGAAGTTGTGGTAATAGCTGTGCCTACCGAGATTTCTGGTCAAATTAGTGGATCGACGCCGTTGAAGTTTGCGAAGACGGTCAAGCTGCCTCTATGTACGATGTCTCGTTACTGATGTCCGTATAGGTCTTTGAAAATGCTGAAGCGTTCAAGGTCTTGTTAGGAATGCAAGTGTAGTCAAAATTCACCACTTTAAACCGTCCTCAAATTAGCCGCACTACTTTGAAGACGATTGCCTGGTAAGATGACAAGCATAGATTAAGACGAGTCTATCCAGTAGTAACAGGAGAGCGCGTAGAGAACTATAACGAGATACTACATCTTGATATTGAGGTGCCAAGATATTTCCATTCACCAGATGCGTAGGTTGACGCACAGGGCTGGCCGACTCAGCACATATTACCCCAGCTTTGGGCCCGCTGACTTCCTATTCCCACCTTCTGCAACCAAATTCATTCCCCGACAGGCCTATAAAGCTGTGCAATCTAGGGGTTAAGTTAGCTACGAAGTTACCATGGACGGATATGAGTACGACACCAGCCATCAAGTCTTCGTTATTGCGAAAATCGGACACCGGTATCGTGGACTGGCTGCAGCCAACTATGTGACCCGCCGTGATCTTAGCGGCACTTTCGGCGAAATAGCTCTAGAAAGTAAGTCATAAAGAGCTCAGTGGGGGAACCATTATATTCCGAACGCATTATCCTAGGACGCCTTGAGTTCTTCGTAGCCATTTGTGCTAATTTTCATACAGGCTGTCTCAGATTGCTCAGAATCTTTCAAGACCTAGAGAACCGAGCCCTCCTTCACCATGAGCTGGAGAGTGCAAAACACCTCAGCGATGAGGACTATAGCGGAGGGAAATGGAGCGAAGCGCCCGACGACGATGACGACGAAGAATGCGACTATCCGAGCGACGACGACTCTACCTTCATCGCATCCGATGGCCCACAACCGTCGAAGTTTCCTTTCATCACGACTTGTATGGTGGTCGGGATATCTGCGGCACTTGATAGGGGCAAGGTCTCCTCTCGGGTCATACTAAATTCTTGGAATTTGCATATCATGAGAGCTGAAGACGACGATGCAAACACGATTCTCGACATCACAAATCTTGCAGCTGTCAATCACTGCTTCCTAAGGATGCGCCCATTGCCAAAGACACCAGTCCGCTTCATGATGGCCCCAATGACCGCCACGGACTATTTGATATTGTACTATCGCAGACAGGGTGACTCGGTGAACAATAGATGGAGTAGCAGATATGCAGTACTGGTGGAAGATTTTGCTTCTCGCCCCCTCATCGATACCGCAACCCTGGAATCTACGTGGCCAGGCTGGTCAATCAAGAGACCGTGGGCACATTGGAAAGAGCGCGTGGACCCGGAGAGTCTGATCTTAGATCTAGGTCAGTGTCTACCGATAACGACCGCAGAACACCACAATCTTCGCCTGGAAACCGGTCAATAATGAGAGTCTTCGAGGCGGCTTTGACAGATCAAGACTACCATACATGGATCGCAGAAGCCGAAACTATACCCGAATTCTACCCACTACTCCTGGAATTCCTCCTCAACCACACTGATATGGTTGGAGTATCACCCCATGCTCCTCAAATTCTATACCGAACTCTTTCAAAGAGCAATAATTCAGCCTCTGGAAGGTTGGACTTGAGCATGTTCCATGACTTGCCCGAATGTGCAGTCAACGAGCTTGTTGCGTTGGTGCAACCCAAAGCTTTGGATCTGACAGGAAATAAACTCGTCTCATTGAAAAAGTTCGGGCTTCGCCTGCCGAATTGGCCCTCCTTACGCCAACTCACCAAGTTCGATGCACATCATAGTGTCGATGACATGATCGGACTAATACAAGGACACCCGGATGCAGCTTTCACTTCCCTAATACATATCAACGAGCATTTGAGGACTTCGAGTTTACGTCTCCTTGCGAAAATGAGTATTCAAGAAACGCTAAGGCCCCTATCGTTCAACTACTTTGGGTTTGTGGTCAAAACGAGAAGAAGCTACGTCTCAGAGATGGAGGATGTCCTTGGAAGAACTGCATATTAGACGACGACCTTGTCACTACAGAACTCAATCCGGGTCACTGCGTTTCCACTGCTAGACCACTTTTCGCCTGTTGAGAACCTGGTTAGGGGAGTTGGCAACTTCATCAAATACCTGGTGAGTAACCATCCCGATTGCTGGAACACGGACAACCCTATCACATTCAACTTGGCGTCAACCGGGCTCGCCGCAGCATACTGCTTCGCACATTCAAGTCAAGTACGTTCTTCCCTCAAACATCCCCTACGCCTATGGTTTTCCAGATTTTAACTATCGCACAGTCTAAAAGCCAAGTAAATGCTCTTCCACCCGACCTCTACCGCTTAGCAAAGAGAGTCGCAAGAGACAGTCGCAGATTCTATTCGGAGTCCCGACCGATTCGGCAGGGCGAATGGACAGTCTTGATCACTCAAAAGGCGAGCTCGATGATGGAAAACCAAATCAGTGGGAGTCGTTACGCCTTCATCACGGCTGACGGGCTTGGAAAAGCGAAGGTATTGGATCTAGCGGAGTTTCTCCAGCATAAATCCTCGAAGCATATTGTCGCCAACGCGAAGACCGAGGCCGAGTTCTCGAGATGTTAGACTACACCACCTTTTCAGTCACGCAATGCGGAGATGACGAGCTTCAAGAGGCATTAGAAGTAGTTGCTGTGGCTGATGCTGGAACAAGAGAGAGACTAGATATTGAAGCATTAGCAATAGCATATGACGAAGCTGGCAAGTAGATGGTTGGGCAAATACTAATGGGTGGTCTATTGCACAGGTCTTCCACCTTCACCAGAAGCAGCCGAGGAGGGAAAGAGTGTGGATTCTCGACTCCACGTTTACAGTGATCTCGAGTTCCAGAAAGTCCTAGAAGCTGGCTCTGAGTCCGGGAGGGGAGACGAGACCTGTACCTATTCGTGAAGAGAGGTGCTGGTACCACCCAGCTTAAGATGGTGACAACGAACGAGAGTACCTAGTAGGGCTGGAGGGCAAGAGAAGCGTTTCACCTTGTTATAATTACGTGTAAGCTGGTATATACAAACAGTCGGGCCTCACATCCCAACTGCTACCCCGATTTAGACCGTGTCTCTGAATCGCCTTCTGCCGCACTCGGCCCCACCGTCTTCTGTGCTAGTTGCGCCTCATAGTCTTTGACACAAGGCGCAAAAAACAGCTTCCCCGTAGCTGCTCGCTGGAGCGTCTTGATGAAAACCGTCAACCACAGAAGAATTACCGTCACGGAGAAAATCGTGCCCAGCACTTTGAAGAACTGGCTCGGTAGATCCTTCGCTAACGTAGTCGTCGCAACCGTATACACGCCCAAGGGGAACGTGAAACCCCACCAGCCCATATTGAACGGGAATCTGCTTCGGCTGATACTCGCGAGGGCGAAGAAGAGCCATACGAGTCCGTAGCCCCATATTATCAGGGCGGCGTAGTTCCCGAGATTGTAGAAGAAGCGTCCGCTGTCGGGTTCGAAAGTCCCTGTGATGGGGAATATCTTCAAGGCGACTTTGCCGAGCTGCATCAGGGCGAAGCTGCCTTGGCCGAGGGGACCGAGAGGGAGGAAGACCGAGACGATTACCTCGCGAGGCGGGAGGTGGTAGATGGTAAGACGTTGGAAGTACATGACCAACACCACCATCGCGAGAGGGAAACCAGTGCCCCAGAGAATGTAAGAGACGATAACGGTCCATAGCGCGTGTTGCGGATTTGGCAGTACTTCGGCTACGATGCCACCGGAAGCGGATGCGACGATGGTGCTGACGATTGGAAGGAGCCATGCCGCCGTTATAGTTGAGAGATCGGACTTGTGATTGCTCATGATTATGAATGGAAGAGAGAAGCAAGTCGCGACCGAGATAGCCGCGTCGATCCACCAAAGAGTCCAAGCAAAGGTCACTGCCCAAGGACCCCATGCAGGTACACACACGAAAACAATCATGTTGATAATAGTCGCCAGACCCATCGGGAACGTGCCAACGAAGAGCGATTGGACAGGATGCCGAATCATGAACATGAATAATCCTTTAAACATTACGTATCGGAGGACTGATATCGCTAGGAAAGTGACAAAGAGAAGGACATTGAGGCAGAAAATGATGACCGAAATCCAGTATAGCCATCTTCCGTTGTAAGGTAGGTTTTGAAGGAGAATAGAGGCGATGCCTGTGCCCATGTTTACGGAGAACCATGACGGGGTGAAGTTGATAACGATCTTTCGCCACCCACGACTGTTCCTCTCGCGGATCTGCTTCTCCAGGTCCTGGACGGCATACTGGCTGGTATTGGTGTGGCACTCATGCTGGAAGGTATCGCTGGTGTTTTGATGAACTTGACAGTTGGCGAAGGTTGCTGAGGGATCCATGATGGCTAGAAAAGGCGATGGCTAGAAAAGGCGATGTGCTTCGATCTGCGGCCGGGATTGTCGCCGTTCGGACAAGGATGGCAAACAATACTTCTAAGTCAAAGTAACTTTATATCTCAGAGGGTCATCTTTGCTCTTCATTAAAAAGCGAGTGGGTGCATTATTATATAAAACAAGTAATGCTGATTGCAGAGTCATCAAAGAAGAGCTTTCACGTCATGCTGCACGGCCGGGATGTCCCAGAGGAAGCTAGCCTCTTTTGGCGCTGTTAGTCCACATTTGATCAAGACCAATATGAAAGCCAAAATACCCGTTGAAAGCGCTACTATCGCAAGACGCCAAGATGTCCAGAAGTAAATGCTTGGAAACAGATAACAAGCATGCGTTCCAGCCTACAATTCAGCTGATCACTGAAAGAACTAAAAATAGCGAACCCAATAACGTCTGTAATCGAGGGGGGTGGGCGTAGCGAAGACCTATTTCCAGACCAAAAGGAATAATATAAGTCTTCGGAGTAACCTTCACTAACCACTATCACTAGCTTGTCATGCTTCGGATAAGTATCGCTAGGGCTATGTGAGGGCCCCCCTCCCACACCCTATTCACCGAACTCGTGACCCGCTTAGCTGTCCGCTACTCAGGTATGCGACGAATGGCACTAAGGGATGACGAAAACCGGCCTCATTTCCACAGCTGCAACTTTCTAGTTTACTTATAGTATAAACATACCTAGGTAGTTGGGAGGATTGATAATAGGGATATGCTCTTTTGTGGACAGAAGGATGTATTGAACTAATTCAAGTATGAAGCAAATGAGCCACGTGAAGCTAAGCAATACTGAAAACCTCCATCAGGAGGTACAAAGGCACTAACGAAAGCCGGACGAACTTTTTCCGAAACTTCGAATGGAAAGCAACATTGGGTACAAAGGGGACAGTATCAAGACATAGTTTGACTAGGATGATCTGAGGGCGCTGATGGTTCGTCCGCCTGGAGACTCTGCCAATTCGCACCGCATGAACCTCCTCCCTTGTCTGGGGCGATTCGAGAGTGTCGACATCGCGCTGTGTGTTGATAACCGACTGGCGCAGAGTCTTGTCCATCAGCTCAGGAGGCAGCGATGAAAGTGATGCCATGAGTACGATTGAGATGTAGAGAGGATTCGAAAACGTTCGGATTGCTGAGAGTGACAGATGAGTGGCAATTGGAGGCTGTATATGTTTGAGATTTCCAGAGTACGGAAACGGGATATGAGGGCCAAGGGCGGACTGAAGGTTCGGACAGAGGGTACGTATTCGAACTTGGTTCCTAGTTGTCGAGTGGCCCAGATAGAACAAGGGTCGAGAGATCTAGAGCAACAGCTCCAAAGATACTGCCGATCACGTCGCTGAAAAGTTGTCGTAGTGATGGATTGTGCAGGGGTAGGAGGACGGTGGATAAGTGCTTTGAATAGTAGAGCCTGGCAGCGACGAATTTCGCATTGTTGGGGTGACGGTGGAGCTCGGACAGAATTTGAAACCCGGTGGTGCCAGTTATTGCCAAAAAGTTGGCGGTTTCATGGAGTGTGGTGGTGCAGGAAGCATACGGATAGCAGTTGCTAGAAGTTACAGAAGTTAGCGCAGATATGCGATGCCATGAAATGAAGGAAAAGTTAGGCCATGACTGGGCGCAGAAAACCCTCTGATATCCACCCAACTGGCCGCTTGTTCAGTGGGGAGGATAGGGTAGAAGGCGAGAAGTGACGCTGTCAAGACGAAAATTCTAGGACAACAGGCGACAGACCCCAATTTCCAAAGGAAAGGGAAGTATTGAATCGTGGCATCCCATGATTGGAAAGATTGTGCTAGAATACAGATCGCCTATCCCTTGGAGAATCTCTCAGTAACCCATATGCCTCCCCTGCCCATATCAATCCTCAGCTGCACCACCATCATCCGCACCTTCGCCGTTTTCGAATAGCCTCTGTTGAAATTCTCGGAGGATTTCTTCTGCTTCGTTCTCGTTGATTCTATAGGTCTTTAGCGCCTCTATTATCTCGCTGTCGGGGAGAAGCGCATCCACGAGATACATTGTAAGTTCCTCGGCCATATCGAGCCGAGCTGTCTCCAATGCCTTCTTCTCCGCGTCTATCTGTACCTTCGATGCCTGTCTTTCCGTTTCCATCTTTGCCTCGTAGTCGGTTTTTACCTTCTCCAGTTCGGCTTGGGTATCGGAAAGTTTCCGATTCGCATTGCTGAGCTTCTCTTCCAAGTCGCTGATCTGATTGCGAAACGAACCTCGATTCATTTCGCGCTCATTCTTTTCGTTATCGCTTTTCGCTATTTGGAGTCGAAGATTCTCGACTGTCCTCTCTAACTCTTGATTTCTTGTTCTTCTTTCTACCACCGCGTCCACCAGTCGAACGCGTTTCTGGATTAGAGATGGATCAGCTCTTCTTTTTCGACTGGAACCCTCGTCCCCACCGCTCGAGTTGGCTGGCGATTCGGGCTTCTTCGAATTCGGACTCTGGTACAACAAACTTAGACTAGTAATAATAGTTGAATGCAGAGGACGTACCTTTGGTGAATCATCGTTTGTATTCGATGCCTCACCCCCCTGCAGGTCAGTGTGTGGAGACGCCATTTTCTCCGAGGGGATGACGGGCGTCAAGCTCGACTATGGGGGGGTAGAGGATGTCAAGCTTTCAAGATGAGGAGCGGGCTGGGAGGCAGGTGTAGAGATGTCAACGCCAGCGCCGATTATGGCTTCCTTTGGGGGCGCAAGGGTTTCGGATGGATCCCCGGGGTTGGATGCAGGACGAGGAACGCCGTCTCGGGCGTTGGCATTACCAGCCAATGCCTGATCTCCCTGCAGGTCACTCTCTGGAGGCGACCTTCTTTCCCTGTAAACGGCGGCTGACATAGTCGAGCTTGAGAGGGCAGGTGTTGCAGAGGCTTTGGGTGCTGAAGTGGACTTCGATGCGGGTTTGAAAATGCGGTCGGGGGCCTTGGCATCGACGCCGGCTTTGTCACTGCTAATGGGTCCGCTGGCGGTATGAATAGGTGAGACGCGTGGTGGATGTGGAGTAGATGTTGCTGGCTTAGGTCCTGACCTGGCGGTCTCCTCGAGTTTAACAGCTGGAGTAGCGACGCTTGCAGTTCCTGGGGTGTCGTCGTAAGGGCCGAACATGCTTCTGGGTTCCATTCTGGTTGATCTGAAAACAATTAGCCGCCACTCTTAACAAAATGGATGCACTATGGACGACGTACCTTGTCTGGTTTAGTGGCTGAAAAAGGTGGTGCTCCACAAGACTTCGTAAATGGGCGTGGAAAGTTGGTACTCCTAAGGTAGTGTAAGCTGATGGCGGAGAGAGATTGAATTCACGGAGACAGCTTACTCCTCTGGGCATATGTAGTAGGTTATCTCTGGAGGTAATGTCACGTTGTGCTAGGCCGCCTTTGGGTGGTATTGAAAAGCTGGCGGGCGAGAGGGGTTGAAAGCTGATGGTGGAGAGATATCGGAAACGTTTATAAAGCTTACTTTCACGGGTTTAGCCAGCAGGTTATCTCCGATGGTGAAGTGAGGTGCTATTAAGCTGCCTTTACACAAAAGTAATCTGTAGGTGAGGAGTGATGTAAGTTGAAGGGGAGTGAGTTTAGAGGCGTGTATAAAGCTTACTCTCACGGGTTTAAGCGGCAGTAGAGTGGCCTCACGGGGATGCTGCCGGTAATATAGCTAGCAGACCTTGCAGATGAGGCTCAAGTCAACTAATACTGCCTTTATATTTAGACCCAGATTCAGTTCAGCGTGTACCATAAGGTTGTAGTAAGAGATAGGATTATTCTTTGGAATCACGCAATATATTTAGTAGGAAAGAAAGAGATGCTGGGAGTCGCTTGCAGATTTCTGGGATTAGAATGGGAGATGAATCCATGTATGCGAATATGAAACCAAGACCTTTGGGTTGGAAAAAGGATTGAGTTTCATATCAACCTTAGCTTGGGACAGTCGAGAACGCAATCAGAGAAACTCGACTGCTTTTGAGGGGAGGGGGGCTTCGAAAACGCAATTGGAGAGACTTGGCTGCCTGTGGGGGATATGAAAACGCAATCCGAAAAACTCGGCTGCCTTTGGGGGAAGAGGGGATTCGAAAACGCAATCAGATAAACTCGGCTGCCTTTGGGGGAGAGGGGATTCGAAAACGCAATCAGATAAACTCGGCTGCCTTTGGGGGAGAGGGGATTTTCGGGTCGTCCGAAAACTGATTCAAGAACCCAGCCATTCTCTAACAGCCTCAATATTCAAGTTCGTTAGAGTGAGACGTCCATATCCGAGGAAATATTCCATGCTACCATACTCCGATGAGTACAGTATCGAGACCTTTGTCTTGGGCACCATATCATTAAGTGGTAGTACGATGGTTTTGACGGACTCCGTGTAGTACACATCCTCCGGTGGATGCCCATTCTCGGTAAGGACGACACACAGGCTTCGCATGGCATCGCACCTTTTCAGCTCCTGTGAAATAGTGTTGACATTTTGTTGGAGTTTTGCGAGTTGGATCTTCCTCCGCAACAAGGCGGCCTTGTCTTCCCATCTGCCAGGCTCGTCCAGTTCGAATGCCGGTGCCTTCATGACGTCGAGAATGATGTGCACGTTTCGGACGTGCTCTAAACTCGGTATGGTGCCGCCGTTGATGTGTCTTTTTCCAAGGAAACTGATCGCGTTGGATTGGATCCTGACTTGGAATGCTGCGAAAGCATAAAGACCGGGGAGCGCCATCATCTTGGTGGTGATTGAAGTACGTAGCAGTCCAAGACTGCACTTTTCACCGTCGTGTCGAAACGACAAAGTCTTCCTCGTGATCCGCTTTCGGTCGGCCCACACGACCTTGTCCGGAAAGGTATGCTCATAGACCATTTCCTTGAGTTCGAAAGGGAGCTGATGGAGCAAATCGTTGTCGACTGTCTGATACATGTGGTTAGCCATGTTCTCGCTTCCAACAGGTTTCGACTCACCTTGTCAAGAGCTTGCTGTTGATCCGAAACGCCGCTCTGTATGGGTTTAACCGGCTTGCCATCCAATTCAACCCACGATTCTTGGTCCGCCATAGTGGAGACAAAAGCCGGTGTGCAAATGCGGTGTTTTGGAAAGGGCAGCGCTTACCTGCAGTTGGGTGATATGAAGTAAAGACGGACAAATTAGTAGGTAAGGTTAGAGCGCTCAGTAAGGTGTCCGTCCCCATAAAGAGCACGTCCAACACCTGGGCCGACGTAAATATGCTGTCCACTTTCTTCCGTCCGTAGCCAGGGCTGCTAGCCTTCACAGCACCACTTTTCGCTCAACTTCCACTCAAATCACAAGTCTGGAGAGACTCACCGCCGAGAGCGCCCCGAAGATAAGGGCCTCTATACTGTAGGTTCTGGGAACATCGGACGCGCGACGCAACTGATCCTCATGAAGCATGATAGACTGGGGCTCAACGCCTCCATGAACAGGGGCAACGGCCTCGCCCCTTTCACAGTCATGTACGGAACATGCATAATTGTACATCTAGACCAAATGCCCATCCAAAATAGATCCAAACCCGTACGTTTACCGGCAAAAGCAGCCTATGGCGTAGGGCAGGTCCACACAGCTCCCAGATTCGACTCACAGTACCTTCATGAATACTGTATGATACTTTTGCAGCACAGACGGCGAAGGAGAAAGGAGATGCGTGGTGGGAGGTCTGAGCGAGAGGCCTGAGAATCATCCTCACTTCTTATAGGCTACATTTGTGTCGTTGTTTCGAAAGAGAGTGACATCCGATGGTCCGTCGGGACGTTATGCCTCCGCCGCAGAGTAAACCAAGTAATCAAACCCCCAAAAAGTGATGCCGACTTGAAAGAAGAGCGGACTGTGAGCGGTCGAAAGCTTAGCTTCCTAAGTCCGTCACTATCCCCGAACCCGGTTTCGGACTCCAGCCGTGCAAACTACGCGAGAATTCGTACAAGGGAGTCATATACAACGGACAACGCTTCTTGTGCGGTTCGATTAAGATCGAATTCCTTCAGTCACTTCACAGTATACTCAGAACTCAAAAGCAAAATGTCTGGCAACACCATCGTTCTCATCACTGGGGGAAACACGGGCATAGGCTACGAGTCCGTGAAAGCCCTCTATGTATCCTCCAAGGGTCCATACACTATCTTGCTAAGCGGACGATCAATCGAGAAAGTCAACAATGCTATTGCTACTCTTGAAAAAGAGTTCTCAGATACCGCCAGCAAGCTCGTACCGCTGCAGCTTGACATCGAGAGCGACGAGTCCATAACCGCAGCCTTCGAGACCGTGAAGTCCAGCGTCGGGTACATTGATGTTTTGATCAACAACGCAGGTACGCGCCATGCCCTTTTTTCTATTTCCCCCAATAAGGATCGAGCTGACCAACATAACAGGTGCCCAATTCGACACCGACATGGCCGACGGATCCCCTGCCTCCATCCGCACCGCCATGAACCGCGCCTACAACCTCAACGTCACCAGCACCCAAGTTCTGACCGTGGTCTTCGAGCCCCTCCTCCTGAAATCCAAATCCCCACGTCTGCTCTTCGTGACCTCCGGCCTCTCGTCTCTAACCACCGCAACTGCAGGCCTCCACCCCCGGCCTGGGATCACGTATCCATTCGGCTACCGCTGCAGCAAAACGGCAATGAACATGCAGATGCTGGGGTGGTGCAATAGGCTGAAGGAGCACGGCGTGAAGATCTGGTGCATCTCGCCGGGGCTGCTGGCGACGGGACTGGCTGGTAACCCGGAGGCGATGAAGAAGATGGGAGCGGAGAACGCGGATGTGGGGGGGATCTTTATCAAAGACGTGATTGAGGGGGTCAGGGATGATAGGGTCGGATTGGTGGTGAATCGGGCGGGAGTGCAACCGTGGTAGGTTTGGTTTGTGTGGGAGTGAGGCGCGAGTTTCATGTCACGTGAACGATGAATACAGTCTGGGTTTATCCTGTTGGAAACAGATATTGCGCTCATTCCTCTATTAGTTCGGAGGGAGAGACTAGGCAGTATCGAAATCGTTTTGAGTAAGGGGTGTACATGCCAATCTGATTCATGCCGTCAACCTTGAATGCCATTTCACAATTCCTCCTCATCCGCCGGTAACAGCTTGCCGGCGCGGAGGAAAAATCGAGACTACTCGCCATCTGGCCTATAGCAGTCGTTAAGATGTTGACTACGAAAGACTCGAGCGCTCAGTTTACGGGCTCAACACACTTCTTCAGCATATCCCTCGCGAGTATCAGCTGCGGCGCATTCTTCCACATGTCATGTGGCTCTTCATTCTTAGTCTTTTTACGTTTGGATCGCTTCTTCGACACGTCATTCGCCTCTGTGAGAATCCCTAAGACGACAAGCATCACGCTGTGATCATTCGAATCGCCGGGATACTCCCGAATAGTAGGATAGTCAATGCCGAACTCAGATCTTATGCGTGAGCGAAGCTGCCTCAGGAGCTTGTTGCAGGTTCTCGTCAAGGTAACGTAGTCGAGTTCAATGTCGGGCAGGATGGCTCCAATGTAGCGACCCATCTCAACAAGAGCGTGGCGAGGTGTGAGGGTCAATGTCTTACTGCTCCTGCCAGTCTTTGGGAGATCTGAGCGTTCCAGAACCGGGTCATCGATCTTCAGCTCGTGCGACTCGGCTTGGGTGCGTAGATTATCCATGAGGCGAGACATCGGCTCCTTTGTACCAAAGAAACCGCGAAGGGCCTGAGTAGCTGGCGTGGTCTGAAATTTCCACGGCTTCTTCGTCTCGAAGCGACGAGAGTTCGGCGTTGAAAGCCCCGTTCGGTAGGAGAACCGGGCCACCATCTCGTTGGAAATACTAGGGATGTCGTTGGCAAATATCGCGCCTTTGTGCAGCTCGATGATCCGCTCAAGATCTGGCCAGTTGACGTCGAGAAGTCCGAACCTACGAAGGGCGTTGTAGAGATGAGCGACGCAGAAGATTGACAAATGATGATTTGCTAGGGCAACTCCCGCCTCTTCCACCATGGCCGCAACATCAAGAAGAAGAGTCCCGGCGTAAAGGGGGTTGGCTTTCAGCAAGAAGCTAGCGTCTTTGTTGGGCTCAGTCATCTGGTCTGCTTTGATCTTCTTTGCATTTCCTTCCCATTTGGCGATTCTTCCCGGGTTATTGAACATCTCCGATGGAAAGCTGTGGCCCATTTTCGGCTGAGTAGTGAGTCCTTTCATCGCCATTGCCTTCAGCATGCTCACTGGCGGTTGGACAAGGTTGAAACTCATTCGCCCATATATTTTCATGATGAGACCCTGGTCCTTACTCAGCCATCTGACGTCTTCAGTATCCAAAGTCCCAGATGAGTCAACAAAGAACTTGAACGAGTCCTGAACTTGACCGGATGCAGCCTTCATGATATCGAGAGGTGATGGAGCAGAGTAGCAAATCTCAGACATGTCCCACAAGACCTGTGCAGCGAACACCATTCTTGTTGTTACCGTTCCTTCTGACCAGACTTGACGCATTATCGAGTGGAACGGATCATCGTACTCCAATGCTAAATGAGGTGCCAAGCTGTTGATCTCTCTTCGAACTTTTTTCCCCGGGCGTCTGATGCCTTCCTCCAATGTCATATCGAGGAAAACTTGACACAGGAACTCGTCTTGTTTCATGAACTTTTGAATCCTCGGGTCATCAAGTAACTCTGGGCGACGGACATAGTTGAGTTGCATTCCTGGGATAGGATATGGCCAGCCGGTTGTTGCAACGAAATCCTTGTACTGTGCCAATCTTAAGAGGGTGCGGCCAGTGGGTAGCAGAACGAACTCATCGAAAGGAGGAATCTCCAAGCTTCTAGTCGGTGGTAGGTCTGTATCATCATCGTCGCTGTCATAGAGGTCCCGAAGTTTGTGAACATCCTCCAATTTCACGAACTTGATCTCGGTTGGCTCAGGCATGAAATCGGAGTCTTGGCCTCTGGTCAGTGCTTCAGTGGCATAGATGAGTCCAGCAAGGTCTTTGTATGTGTTTGGTGTCGCTTTGTTGGTAGTCGCATATGCTTGATAGACCTCTTTCTCAGCCTGGTCTACAATTTCCAGGGCAGCTGTCGTCAATACAGAGGCTTGAAGCAGTTGAATTTGACCATCGCGGAATTGCGTCCAGACCTGTCTGAGCTCCGTCCGAATCCTATGAATGTCTTCGAATAACGAGAAGATTTTGAAGGCAATTTCCGCGTTGTCGTCCACTTTGACTTCATACGAGTCATTGAGGGTTTTGCTTTCGTTTGCGGCCTCTGATTGAAGGGACTTTAGAGTCTCCTCTTCAGTGATGTCCTCAACTTCCAGCGCCTCAAAAGCATTTAGCATAAAGGTAAGGTCCTCTTCGCCTTCATTCGCAGCGTCAAGGCCGGGAACCGATTTAGGTAGGGGTGTAGTAACTCCGAGTTTGTTCAAAGCTCGTTGAAGCACTCCAATGAAGTACTGATGGCCATCCAAGGACTCTGTCATATTCATTAGGATACAGTGATGGGCACTCACTCAATTCGCCGGCCACCTACCTCGAGTTGCTGAGTTGGTCTTCTCGAACCAAGCAGCGCATCTCTGCCGCGCTTTGATAGCACCTGAAAGCGCTTTACGTATCGCATCGGGCATCATCGAGCTCCGAGACGTGGAGACCACGTCGACTTGCTCGAGAAGCTCTTCGGTGGTGATGATGTATTTTTGTATCGGTCTAGACTCTTTCGGCGCGACTTTGTTCATAGACGCAGAGGAACCCTGTGCCTCTTCTTTGGCAAGCTTGCGAGCCTTGCCCTTCAGTCGCGGCCCTTTTGCTGCTTCTTTTTCAGTCGTCGGGGTGTTTGTCGTAGCCGCTACAACAAGGTTAGCGAGCTATCCTCTTTCAAGCTGCATTCCAAGTGTGGGAGATATAGATCCATCGATCGTCGAGTAGCTGCAAACTCAAAGTACACTCACTAAGTTTCGAAGACGGTTTCCAACCACAGGTTTTAGCTGTTGTCCCAAGCCACGTCGTGAAGAGGTTCGTGTCCGCTTTGTAGCGCTCATAGCTAGTGACCTGTGAAGCCATGGCTGGGTAGCGTTCTCTCTACCCCCTATCCCAACTTGTTTGCGCTTGCAAAGGGTGCTTCCGTCGAACGACAAAGAGTTGCGTGAGATGTAGGTTCCAATGGGATCAGGTTTTCTCGGTAGCGCTAAAATAGCAGAAGTTAGTGAATCTGTAGACAAGATAGTAGGCAGGCGAACTACTTACCTAGTGCTTTGTGGCGCACCAATTCATCAGATGCCCTATATACGCTACAAGTTTTGCTGTTCATGTGTCGTTTGACGGAGGAGGTCAAGGGGAGAGGGGTAGGAATTGGGGATGTTTTAGGCAGGAGGGGTAGGTATAAAAAGCAAGCAAGATGCGCTGTCGCGCTAGTGGACACTAAGAACGCGCGTTCCCGTGATTTATGCACTCTCCTACCGGTAGACGATGTCTATGAGGCTATGATACGTAGGAAAGATACAAATCCTTCCTCTGAGCGTTAGACCGCAGGCTCACATTGATTTTGTTTTCCAGACCTCAAAGAAGAGTTTTGTGAGACGTTACACATTGACTGCCCTAGGAAGCTTTCACCTGTAGATCCTCAGCTAGATCTTTATGAATCCTCATGTAGATCTAGAGGATCAACCCTCTCGGTATATACTCCGTGAGGATCCTCGGTTAGAATTCCGTGTAGCGCAACCACACATACCAAGTCGAGTATTCTACAGTCAGCTATCCTCACACTCTCCGGTTATTTGCAACTAGTCAACCTGATATGGCATGTCAGGCACTTAAATTTGCACAACGTAAAGTAACAGAGGAGGCCTGTGAAATGTCTTTAACTATCATTCATTACGACCCCGTTGACTTATCCCGATTGAAAATGCATTTATCACAGCTCCTATATCAACTTTCCAAACCCACAATGCTTTTATATCAGGGTGTTACCGCGAGGCGCACCCCTTTCCCTCACAGGAAGATCATCTCAAGCCTCCATACACCATCCCCTCTAGGGCATCCACCACTTCCACCCACTTCTCATCGTTCCACGGCGAATAATTGCCCCAGATCTGCACCGCGATCCCGGCGGCGGGATCAACCCACCAATCCAAATTCGTCGCGCCGTACCAGTACAAACTCCCCTTCTTCCTTCCCCTCCCCCTATTCTCACCTTGCACACATCCACCCAAACCTACATTACCCACCGGATCCTTGATGGTCAGATCAACTGGCAACGCAATCGCTGGGAGCGTCGACCCCACCTGCCTCCACCTCGCCGCTTCGCTCGAGGTCTGAGGCTGAAACATCTGCTGCACCGTCTCCGTCCTCAAAACTTGTATCCCAATCGCCGGACACGTCCCACGATTCAACAATACAGCCAACAACTTCCCAAAATCCCTCATACTAGAAAATAGCCCAACACTCCCCGGATACCGGTGCTGCCTCGCCTTCCCCGCCTTTTCCTCTTCGACATCCTTCTCCATCGGCTTATCCCAGTCCTTAAAGATCTGCGCGAATGCTCCGAACGAAGCGACACAGACACGATGCTTTAGAGCTTCAGGGACCTCGCGGATGTAACTGGTATCCGCCATTCCTAACGGCTCGAAGACATTCGAGGCGAGGTTGGCGCTCATGCTCTGCCCGGTAACGCGCTCGATTAGCACGGCGACCCAGTCCATCCCCGCGCCGTACGCGAAACGTTCACCGGGCTGGTAGCAGAGCGGACTGTCTCGCATGGAGTGCCAGAAGTTGGTGGGCCAGTTCCCTTTGCCTATCTCTTGCTGGTAGGCAAGGAGTTTGGCGTCAAAAAAGGAGTGCGCACCGCCGTAGATATGCGTTAGGAGGTGGCGGAGGGTAAGCGAACTTTTGCGGTCTTCGAAGTTCGGGGTTCCGGGCTCGTTGTCGGCGAAACCGACGAACAATTTCTTCTCCGCGAGTTCGGGGAGATGGGTTGGGATTAAAGCCTCGTCGTCAAGGGAGAAGAGTCCGCGTTCGACTAGCTGGAGACAGGCGATGGTGATGACGAGTTTAGTGAACGAGTGGATGGGGGCGATGGAGGTGGGTGAGAAAGTTTTATGCGATGTCTGGAACTGGGTCGAGGGAGCGGATTCGGGGATGGCGGAGAAAGAGAGGAGTTGTGTTCCGGCTGCAGTTGTCACTTGAATTCCGATGCCTGGAGAAGATGTAGTGGATGAGGCAAGGAAAGTGGTTAGCAGGGCCTTGATTTGGGATATGGCTGGGTCAGAGAGACTTGATGGGGCCATGGTTGATAAAATGGATGGAAGGATCTGGGTCAAAAGGCGGAAACTAGAAGGCGAAAAGGTGTATGACTAGATAAATGAGATTCTGAACGCTGGGGTAGGGGTGATATGAGATGACCTCAGCATAACTCGTATCATGCCCAAATCGTAACCTTTCCTAAACCGTTTAGCCCAAAAAAGCTGTATTGATGGTAGCGCTGAAAGCGGACGCTGTTCCCATTTGAAAGGGAAAGCCATATTAGCGCACGCACTATCGAGCCTGAAACGGAATATTTCCTAAACCGTCTGGCCAAATAGCGTAGTGGATCTCGCTTAGAAGACAAGCGTTGATTGTTGAAGATCACAAGGATGGATGGAAACTCGGGAAAGATAGATGGCGCAACTGATAACTCTGTGGCACACCGAGAACACCCCATACATCTTGTATTTAGAAGAGATGTCGTGAATTGGCTGGGCTAATGGCAAATGGGTATCTAGATAGAATATGATGACCTTTGGCATCCCCGAGGAAAAGTTACGAGATCAAAATCAGAACAAATGTACTTACAATAGCAAAATAGTGAGACAGGAAGATTTGTTTTACCTCCCATCATCAACGTGTGAGAGGAAACGGGTAAGCAAAAACAATGATGTTGGTCAGCAAGGTAGAAACTGTAAGTAGGATGAAGTGAAGGCCGAAAGCGCATCTCCCGACCACTCTGTCTTACAATATGGCAGGAACATTCTCATCCACAACATCATCGTCGTGTGCTGCGAACGCAGATTGAACGCACTCATATAAGTCACCTACCATCTCCATACTAGCGTTTGTCTTTCGTAGACATGGCTCGAGCCTTGCACACCAGGCCTTCAGCATTCCGGGCGTGGGCGATATAGAAAAGGCGTCATACGCATGATCAGTTGGCTTCTCCCAATCGACGAAATTAGTTGTCGTATCCAGCTTTCGGAAGCTTTCCGCGATAAACGTGACTGAAGTTTCAACAACAAGATAAGCGTTCTGGATTTGGAACTCCGGTGGCACTCGCTCGAGGGGCAGCTTGGCCGACTTGGTTCGCTGGAGGTGGTCAGTAGTCCGGCGGCGACGCTTAGTCGCTATAGGCCTAGTACTCTCTCCTGGAATATTGGGCTGCGGGTTAATGGGCGTGAAGGAAGACGTTGTGGGAACTATGTGCTCTTCAGGCTCAGGAGATTCTTCTGGCGGTAGCTCGGGGCCTCGTCGGATCCTTGGCTCCTCCATGCCAGAACTATCCTCGTCTTCCATCCTGTTCACACGAACTCGACGCTGTGGAAGAGGTTTGGCGGGCGAAGCATCGGCGCTCGTCCGTGTAAGCTGAGGAGGTTGTTTTGGAACAGCAAAGTCTCTTATGTCTCGGTTCCGAGTCGTATCTCCGGGGTCAAACAATGCATTGGCAGCGTCTAGAACCAAGTGTCGTTGGGACCTAGCTGATTCATCTGGGGGTTCAGTCGCACTTGCGCGACGACCCTGCTTTCGGCGACGGCTAGGTTGAGAGGATCGAGGAGCCGACCCATTGTTGAAGCAGTCATTCTGCAAGTTTCTGACAGGTGGCACGAACGGCTTGTTGATGCTCTGGCTGGAGGTTTGGAGTTTTCGATGAGGCCTAGTACGAATTTCGGGAATGCCCTCTAGCTGTGTGCCCAAGGTCAATTGGCTCGCGTTGCGAAAATCATGACGGGGCTCATCGGGGGTTTGCCGGGCTTCCAGAAAGCAGATCTCGTCGTCTTGTGATCTATCTGTTGAGAATGATCGAGCGGGTTTGACGTTGGATCTCGGTGTTGGCAGATACTGGATGCCTGCTGGCAAGCTCTCGTCGTCGGCGGATGCGGAGACTTTACCCGGAGAAGAAGCATCAGGTGTTGGCAGTGGAGCAAATATCTGTCGTTTCCCGCTCGGGCTGATTACCGGAGAGCTGGAGTTGGCCTGCTGGCCGCCTCGCTCTCTGAGTGGTGTCATTAGCGGTGCACCTGAGATCATTGCAGGTGCCTTGATCGACGCGTTCATCTTTGCTATGGTCCACGGATTTGAGATTGAGGCTTTGCGGCGTTCTGCGACGTCGTCATCATCGTTTTCATCATCCAAATCAGGTGTGTTCTCGACGAGTAGGTCCAAGTCCTCCTGGTCAATGCCGTACATGTTGGTTCTCCAGGTTCGCCTTCGTTTCGGAGAAGATTCCTCAGCTTCACTCTCATCCTCAAAGATAGTGATCTCGCTGCGCCGTTGGCTTGAGGACTGTGCGAGCGTATCATGATCTGTCGCGTCGAAAGAGGGTTCCAGATCGATTTTTGGGCATTCCGGATAGTAGGCATCGAGCAGCTGACGGACTGCACCAGTGACCATGTCACTATTCTCGAACAAAACGTCGTCTTTTGCTGGCTCGATGTTTGCGTCGTAACTATCTGGAGGACAAACGATATTCATAAAGATGAATGGATCTCTCACTCCAGAGAGGTTCGGGGCCGACTTCGTAATCTTGTCTTTGAACAACACGACGAACTGCTTCAGAACGCCACGTACTGCGGAAACCGGCCTCGAGTCGACCGAGATGAAGTGGCCAACGTTCCCGATTTTCGAAGCGTCAGCCGCTGGTTTGGGCAGAAATGCCTGGATCTCAAACCCGTTTGATTCCAGGATAGTCCATTCACACTGAGAGGCACACTCTCTGCCGATCACTTTGAAAGCTGCGTCCTCTACATTGGCGTCCGGTTTTGGTGCATACATCCAGTTGCTTTTCTCGTTGGCTGCTTTGAGTACTCGAAGAGAGAACCTTGTCTTGGGTCTGCATAGTGCGTACACTTGCATCAACTTCTTGACTTTGGCGAGGTACTTCGAAGAGTGCTTCAGTGCAGCCTGTTTGCGGACTGGAAGTGACTTGAAGAAGTCTGTGAGACGGACTGTGGTTCCCATAGGATGAGATGCTCGTTCTTTTCTGAGTAAGTAGTCAGTATAGTCACTCATCATGAATGGATCTCAAGATTGAGGACTCACCCAGAAATTTCGCCGTTCCTGGCCATTTTAAGAAGCATAGCAACAGCCTCTCCCTCAACACGAGTAATGATGGAAAGCGAGCCGCTCATCTCTGCCATACTAGCCAGTGCCTCTCCCCGAAAGCCAAGCCAGCGACCTCCCACATCTTTCAAATCATCAAATTTGCGAATCTTGCTCGTACAGTAACGGCGAGCTGCCATAGGACGGTCCTCCGGAGCAATGCCATGGCCGTTGTCCCGGACTTGGATGACGTCAAGAGTATTTGACGATATCTCAACCACGATGGATGTTGCGCGAGCATCGAGTGCATTGTCGATGAGCTCTTTGACCACAGAGCTAGGATCAGATAGTACTTGAGCGGATCCGATGAGCTTGATGGTCGTTGGTGGGAGGGCCGCGATAGATCCCTTTACTGGAGGTGGAGCCGCGGTGTCCTCCATATTGCGGATAGTGTGCCACGCCCCATCGAGCGAGGATTCGCGGCTCAGAAGGATACCAGGATGTAAGAAATCACGAGGGGAATGATAGAGACGGAGGAATGGAAGATGCAGGGGATGAGGAAAGTTGGGGTCCGTGCGCCACACGAAATTCTCACCTAATCACGTGCATAAGGTTTCCCTTTAACGATTTGAATTTAGCTATTGTTGTATTGTCGATTGGTGATTCTATGTATTACTGATTGTGCATATCTTTGGGGACAGAAAGTTCCGCCAGCTGTGAAACAGGCAAGTTGCCATAGGGCCTATTACCATGTAAATGCATCTCTAGTAATATTCTGCAAGGCCTTCTCAATCTCTAACTCCTTTATGTAGTGTTCACCTCCCAGTCTTCAAACAAAGGTATGCCACCAGTGATCCTTCTGGCAGAACTTCAACGCGGTAGTAAAGTCCCAGTACTCAGGATACCAGCCGGCCGACTCCCAGTCGATGAAGCCCGAAATATGCCCCTTGTAGAAAAGAATATTGTAGTGCTTGAGATCGCCATGGCTGAAGACGATCCGGTGAGACAGAGACGGCATGCTTTTCGCCTTCGCCAGCTTCTCCTCAAATACCTCTTGCGACATTCGGCGCCCAGATGCAGAGTTGAGGAGACGATCGCTGAATTCCTGCTCACTTCCACAAGGGCCGGCGCTGTGCTTGGGAAGGCCAGGAAAGCGAACGCTTCGCAGGTCCGTGCCAGAGGTTGAGCAGATGAGTTCTCTATCCCAGGGTTTGGGCCACTCTCGCATCGCCTTCATGATAGTTTGCATCTCTGACAATGCAGTGTTCTGGTCGTCTTTGGTGAGTTTCATGTACACCTGTCCAAGCTCCTGTCCTGGCAGACGTGTCATGAGGATGGACATTAGAGCGTGCGGAGTGTCCGGATGATCACCATAGGTGAGGATGATAGGAACTGGAAGTCCAGCAGCGCGGGCAACCTTGGTGGCCAGAACCTCTTCAAGCCTGGTGCCGTCGGACCACTTCAAGACTAGCCCAAAGAGAAGAGGGACAATTTGGTTGTCGAAGGGAATTCTGAGCCATGGGCAGTAGTAGCGATAGGAGAATTTGATCAGACAGCAATGCATGAAACCCCAGAATCGGCGGACTAAGGGATGATTTGGTTTTGGTGTAGGTGGAATCTTGGTAGCTAAGGGGACTTGTCCGAGAATGCGATGTGGCCAGGCGAAGGTAGGCAAGAGTAAGGAAGGGGGGAGGAAGCGGTATGGCCACCCCATCTCATGAACATTAGGTGTAGCCGAAATTGTGACTTCCATAGTCCCGTCTCGGATACAAAGGGGATGGAGAGGACCTCGAAAGGTAGTCGCCGGAATTGAAATTAGAGGCTGTGGGGTAGAGGAGTGTGTTGTTTGATAGGTCCTTGTGGAGCCAAATGCGGAGTGGTCTGTGCTCATTGACGGCATTCACTGATATTAGAACTTGGCGGTTGATACTGTTCGCAATGACTCTATGACCACTTTAGCACTTCAAAAACCTGCGACCGAACTCCCCAAAGGAGATGATTGAGCGCATGAACCACGGCTCCAAGGATTCGGCGGTTGGGCATTTCTGACAGCGGTGAACTTTTTCATAGAAATACAAGAGTCTTAGGTTTCGTTTATGTATATGCGTCTAGAGTCCACAAAGCTTGGACAGAGCGATTGGTCGAGGTGGCACCGTGCCAATGTCTGGTTTAGTTCTGCATAACTCAGCTGCATCCTCTATGTGCATGTTCCCCCAAGCAAGAACCTCCTCCTCTAACGCCTTCAAATCCGTGCACTTGAGAATCTGATATCGATCAGCCCCACGCGGCTCCCGAAGAAGCTCAAGGACCCAAAAAAGCCAGACATCGCAGCCGATTCCTGGACGCTGATTCAGGGTGTCGTCAAAGCTCCTGGCCGCGCTATCAACTTCACACTCCAATTCCGGACATACTCTCGCCACTTGGAAAAGCCCAACCAGAGCATGTGACTTGAAGAGCCCCGTGGTGGTGCCGTGATCTGCAACCCATACCCAGTCACGATTGGGATCCCAGATGTGATACTTGGTGCCGCCTTTATCCTTGTCCTTGTGCAGATACAGTCCCCAGTGGAAGTCGTTCTTTGGTGGTGGAACGTTTTGGATGAAAAGCACAACGTATAGTCCGCCGGGTTCGAGGGTTTCGAGAGACATGATGTGGAAGAGTCCGGGAAGGAGTTCAAGGTTCGAAATGTCTCGAAGAGGAATGGATGTGTCGAAGAAGTGAGAATTGTTGGAGAGAAGGGATGTCGAAGTAGACAGTAGAGCAGTTGAAGTAGTGTTGTTGAAAGGACCGGCGGTCCTTGAACTCTTTCATGCCGAGAGCTGGCTTCTTCCGTCGGTGGCTTGCCAAACAGTAGCGTCAAGTCAAGGTCATCTTGGGCCACGTGTTTTCCTCACCGCTACTCTCCAGCCGCCATTCTCCGTCATTGAAGCGGTGGTTTCGTCTCATAGTTAAGGTCATTCATCATCGGGTTTCTCCTGTCTCCTCTCCCCAAAAGAACTGCTTCTCCACCTTGATCCCGTCTCTACTCTCACAACCCTGCGACTCCACGTCTTTATCTGTGTGGCACCCCACATTCGTTTTCGAGGCGTTTCGCCCTTCAACGACCGTCGTCGTCAAGCACATCTCATCCTCGTCAGGTCGCCACCTCCCTGTCTCCGCCTCAATTTTGCCGAACCTGATCTTCGTCTTTCCCGGCGAACTCACAAGTGCGATCTCCCCATTGCCCCCGTCATCCCTCTCGTCTCCAAACTGTGTAAGTTGGGTTTCGTTCAATACCTCCGCATCTACGTCCCGATTCCTCACCTTCCTCGTGCGCTTCTTGGATATCGTTTCTAGAGTTGGATACGGAGGTCCTCCATTATCGGAACCTGAGGATTTAAGGTCGTAGCCGAAGACGTCGTGTAATATGTGCATTAATACGGGGCGGAGAGTGGGTAGACAACCAGAGATAATGCCAATGGACGGCTCGACAGAGGACCAGATGAAGACGTCCGATTTGGCCCAGGAGATATCGGTGGTTTTGGTTAAACGGATGATGGTAACGATGCGGTAGAGGGAGGCGAAGCAAACGAAGCTTCCGAGTAGAAACATGAACATAATAATGAACTTCTGCGGTCGGCTCATTTGTAGGCGCCATACGTTGCGGATGGGGACTGATAAGATGCAGAGATCACCGAAGAGATTTATGATGCCTATTCCGAGGTAGAACTACGTTGAACATAAGTAAACGTACTATTCGACGAATAAGGAGGGTACGGAGAGCAGACATTTCCTTCGTTGACCTGAACAACACCTTTCACACCGTACCACTGGTCCCAGTAATATGAAAGCGGTTTGGTGTATAGTGGAAGCACAATATGGTTCGTGATGAGGTATCCTGTAGTCAAGAATACGCACCACCAGCCTAGCAATGTCATGCCGAAAATACGGCGGTAGAGGGCTATGATGGAGAACTTGATGATGCAGACGCTCCAGGCGTAAATGAAGACGTATGCGAATGTAATGATAGAGATTTGTCGCATATCGTAGGGCGTGAGGACGTAAATGTGACGTCCTAACCCGAAGAAACCCCCTAAAGTACAGTATCGATCAGATTCTAGTTACGACAGGATAGTGCGGCGTCTCGTCGTGAACGTGTATGGTCTTGTACCGCTTCGGATTCACCCAGAAAGATTCGAGGTTTGTCATAATTCCGTTCTATCCTCTTATTCGGATATGGAAACACTTCAGACACGACACCGTGTACAGGTTCGTGACGATGTATTGTAGAGACAGCTTACCTGCAATGCAACAAGCCAAATTTCCAGCATTCAGCCCCAGACCAAAAAACATGAGCCAGTCGTCCAGCCCCAGCGCTGCATGCTGGTACTTCAATCGGGTGAGCAGCCGCAAACCCACGAACACCGCTGAGAGCCCAAAGAGCACAGCACCAACGGCATTGTTGGAAGCTGTCCGATTTTCGCTCAGATCCAGGCCTGGTGGGGGATTCGAGAAGTAGTCTGCCATCTTGGCAGTCCTCGAGATTCTCGAGGATCTCTATTGTATGTTGTTATGGCGTCTTGGCTCTAATACGCCACGATAGAAGACAGTGGGGGACGCGGACTCGAGACCCTACGTAGGGCGAGGTCATTCGTCTTCATACGAACTCGGAGCCAGCCGCTCCCGCGCTGATCGTCTTTTTGGCCCACTGTCGTTGGAGAGCCGAGGATTGAAAACGAGAGTTCTTCGTGGGTCCCAGGGTCCCTTGCGGTGAGGCGTGGTCATCGCAGTAACGGCACGCAGGAAAGATCTTCTCTTCTCCGACTCGTGTGCATGGCCAATACACCGAGCAACTGGAGACGAGTTTCTGCTTGCATTCATGCCACAGTTTCCACGTGCTCGTTCGTGTAAGAGCCGCACGCCATTGACAGTATCCGGCACAGTACCGACGCGACCCCGAAGAAATGGTGGATTTCAAGCTCTGAATTTTGGCGTTACGAACCTTACGATGTCTGATGATCGATCCTTGTTCTCAAAGCCGTCTATCCGTCGAGCATACATAAGCACGCGTGTACATGAGTTGTGAAGGTGGAGCACTCGAGTCAGTGTTCCTTGCAAGTCCGTCGAGAAAGGTCAACGGCCGATTAGAAGAGTTTGTAGAGGGTTAGAGCAGCGGATCGACAGGAGGAAGCCCCATGTGCCCGCAGCTGCATCCCACCATCTCTAGCGCAACAGCCGGTGAGCCGCTCGCCTCGCTGTTGGCCTGACTGGGTCTGCTTGGTCTCCCCACGGCTGAGGCGCCAGGACCGGCACGAAACGCCCGCAGTTCTCAAACCCATACATGGCCCACCCATAAAGTAGCGTGGCCAGGGAGCTACCCCTCCTCCTACAGGAGCTGCTTGTTGCTTTTCCTGCATCCTCAACCACTGCTACTGTCACCAACATGGCGCCCCCAAAGACCCCAAAGTTCAAAGTGGCGGCGGCTCACGCGGCGCCTGTGTTCATGGACAAAGCCGCTACCACTAAGAAAGTCATTCGTCTGATCGAGCAGGCCGCTTCCGACGATATCAAGCTCCTGGTCTTTCCCGAGACTTTCATTCCCGGATATCCGGTACGCCCTGGTGCTGCTGCACATCTGTACTTCGCAAGGTGCTCCAACTAATCCCTCCCATAGTACTGGATAGAATGCTACCCGCCCTTGAAGCAAGTCGGGGCCCTTGTCCAGTATGCGGAGGAGAGCGTCGTCGTCGAGCCCAATGGAAAGGACGTGAGCGGTATCCAGGATGCCTGCCGCCGGACTGGTGTGGCAATCAGTCTCGGCGTATCAGAGCGCATTGCGGGAGGCCATACACTCTTCAATTCGCAGGTCATCATCGAGTCTGATGGCAGCATCCTCGGCGTCCATCGCAAGCTGCAGCCCACCTACTGCGAGCGCTATGTCTGGGCCCAAGGAGATGGCAGCACTCTGAAGAATTGGCCGCTCTCGTTGGGCTACAATCTCGGCGGTCTGGCGTGCTGGGAGCATACGATGAACGGCGCTCGACAAGCTCTCATTCAACAGAACCAGCACATCCATGCTGGGGCGTGGCCTGCGCTGTCGACCATGGCGGGATTTGAACCTGTGGCCGACGCACAGATTGAAGCTCTGATGAAAACGCACGCACTTACCGCCCAGGTCTTCTGCATCACCGCGTCAAATTACGTTGACGACACCTGCCTGGATTGGATGAAGGAGAATCTGGGCGAGCAGGATCTTGTCAAAGCTGGTGGCGGGTGGTCGGCTGTGATTCATCCTTTTTGTGCCTACATTGCGGGCCCGCATACGGGTGCTGAGGAGAAGCTAATCCAGGGTGAAATTGATCTTTCGCAGCTGGGTGGGGTTAAGGTCTGGGTTGATGCTGCGGGACACTATCAACGACCCGAGATTCTAAATTTCAACTTCGATACACGACCACTATGGGCGGATGAGAAGATCGATAAGTTTGGACTGAAGGGCGTGAATGCAAAGAATATAAAGGAAGAGATTGAGGGGAACCCCGAGTGATAGAGCATCACGTGCCTTTCACGTGATCAAGGAGACAACGCAGTATTGGAGAATCCCTTTTTGTCCGAGATATGAATGATGAAACAAGCAAATACATTCTCAGGTTCCGTATCATGTGTCAGTACGCTAGCGTAATTCTGTCAAACCCCAGTAAAATCCAAAACCTGAAGGCCATGCACCTGGGCACAATACACGCTCGCCCTCTCGTTTTTGTGCATCAACCTAGAGGTCTTTCTTCTCTCTGATTCTCACTCTATACATACAAGGGTATCAACCTATATGTATGACGCGATCCCAATGCAAAATCAGCATTCTGTGGAATGAATCTCCGCATCCCTTGCTTCCAGGCAGCAACTCCTACGACCTCTTTCAAGTATATATGTATGCGTCTCCCTTTTCAGCCCTTCATTCTCATGCAAGCCCTTGCCTTCTGTAAAGTTCTCACTATGGCCTTTTCAGACATTCCTCTGGAGGTCCTCCGCGATATCCTCAAGCAAGCTGTCCTAGAACGAGGACTGCAAAGGGGACTGAGATTGAGGCTGGTCAATAGTATGTTCGTCCCTGAACGCTCTTGTCTAATTTATCGAACTGATGATTCCAAGAGCTATTTTCACAGGAGGTCGAACAGGCTGTATTCGCGACAGATCTTCTAGAATCACGGAAATGTGCCAAATCGTCCAAGGATATGCCGAAACGAGTATACCACTCATACCTCCTCTCTCGGATCTTCCAAGAAGAGAAGACGTCCACAAAAATCACTATTATATCAGCGATTCGTACAACGGCACAGACTTTATGTCGACGAAATGGGATTTCAGATCACGACTATACCGCAAGGAGGGCCTATCTAGAAGCGCTGTGCTTCTGCTGTGATCGACAGCTCCCATTGACCGAGCCCATATGGTCCAAAGCACGAGTTGGACCCAGCAACCGCAATTCTTTCGTTATTGTCGACGCTCCGCTCGAGTACAATATCACAGTTGATGCTATGGTTGCAGCGGCTTATATGGGGTTCCTGGACCTGGTAAAAATCCTATTTGAAGAGATCAAAAGATTCCCAGAGGCTCGAGAACCATCTGGTGGTACAATTTGCGGTCACGTCTTTGGCTGTCCGGCCAAGGCCGCTGCTAAGCAAGGACAGTATCACGTTCTCGAGTTCCTCCTAGGAGAGATTGACTTCTCTTCAAACGGACCCCTGTGGTCTGCGTATATCTTAGGCATACTCAATACAGCAGCTGAAACTTGTAATCCAGATCTGTTGCGAGCTGCGATTTATGCTAAAAACGGCGCACATCACGATGCTATCGTTCCTCGAGCATGGACCCGCAGGAGTTGGGTGGCCCCAGTCGACTTTTTCCAGCTGGAATACCTGATCGCTTTCAACGGCATATCCGGTCGTGACATCTTCATCCAGCTCTGGGACCTCCCCTCCCCATTTGATAGTGACCGCAAGATCAATATTGCTTCAAAATTTGACCCAGGAGCCTTCCACCGTTTCATCAACCGCACTACAGCCGTAGTGAAATACCTCCTACAGCCCCAGGACTCCCGCAGCTTCAGAGAGCAAAACCCGTCTGTCCGCAATGCAGATAATACAGTCGAACTATACTGGCTAGAAGCATGCCTCAGCGGAACTCCAGAACTCGTCTCCATATTCCTAGCCCGCGGTTCGGAACCCACGCCTCATCATCTCCACCAAACGATCAGCAAGGGCCAGCTCGTGAAGACGCGTTTACTTCTGGAACATGGACTCAAGCTCGAACCCGCGAAGCCAAGATATACTCTCAAAGCTGATGGCATCTCGTGCGTTGTGGAACCCACGCCCCCTATCATCTTCGTGGTCCAGCTAGAGCACACCGACTTCTTCGATCTCCTACGTCAACACGGAGCTGTACTCGGCAATCGTGCGATAAGCGGGCTGGCACTTCGGCTGGCAGCGGAGAAAGGGCTCGAGTCGATGGTCAGACTACTGCTTTCAGAGGGAGTGCCAGTCCATGGCGCAAGGTGCGGGCTTTCGCCATTTGGACCATTTAAAGGCCCGGGTAATACGAAGAAGATGACCTATATTGAACAAGGTGTGCGGCGTTTGCTTGTAGATGCGGGCGGATTGAACATGATGGACGATATGACGGATCGTAGTTGCCCATATTGTGAGAGCTGAAGGAACAGACTCCGCTACTTGGCACACATGACATTCACGTGACCTTTTCGCGTTGAGCGCTACCTTGAGAATCTAGCAAGGGCATTGAAGCGGCCCTAGAACACATGTCGATAGTACACGGAGCTACCATACACGATCTCCATGCTATTCCACGAAATGTAATGTTGGTTGCGTCATAGCCCCCTGCCCCCCAAGAGTGCTCTCAAAGTAGCCAATCAGTGCTCTCGAACCCCCGCAGCCATGCCATCACGCTTCTTCAACCTTCAACCTCGAGATGCCATATATGCCCCATCCTTTCCCTCCATTCATCCAAACTTCTTCCCTATCCCGTAGCACTCTGTCTATCATCAAAATGTCCTCCAGCTTTACCACCTCCTCCAGCCGCTGGGCCGCTCTCACAACCCGCGACCCCGCCGCTTACTCCGCATTCATATACGCGGTCAAGAGCACGAATTGCTATTGCCGCCCGACATGTCCTGCGCGTCTGTACGTAGTCAAATCTACTATATATATATATCTCTTTCATTCCAGAGATCTTTGTCTCAAAGCTACGCCTGGAAAAGCTGTGGGGCACGTGATTTGAGCGAAGTGGCATTTAACGAGCTGGACTACCAAGTCTTCTTTGTCATCAGATGGCATTAGAGAAAGTTTTACTGATTTGAAGGTTGATCCATAGTGCTCGACGCGCAAACGTAGTGTTCTATCCTTCAGCGGCTGAGGCAGCAAGGGACGGATTTAGGGCGTGTAAGCGGTGTAAACCGGATGCTGGCGACGAGTACGTATCACCCCGTGTACACACGCCTTCTTGAAACCGCGATATCAAACGCTTGAAACACCGTCGCAGTTAAGCGGATAGCATAGAATCCTAAATCTAGTTCCTATAGGATTATGCTGACTCGGTTGAACTCTAGGAAAGACGCCGCAGACATAGCATTCGAAAAGGCTTGTTCGATCATCGTAGCCGCTGTCGCTAAAGGGAATGCAAACGAACTCGGATTGAAAGATTTGGCAAAGGCCGTAGGGCTGACACCGAGATACTTCCATAAAGTGTTCAAGGATCGGATGGGTGTGACACCTGCCCAGTATGTGAAGTTGAAGCAGGGGGAGATGGCCACAGTCCAGGGGCTTGACTTACCACAAGAAGAGAGCAAGGAAGATAGACAACGAGTACAGAACGGAGGAGAGGAGGAGCTTGGGTTCGATTTCGATTTCACGGACCTGGTCAACGAAGAGATGATGAGTGGCGGGGAGAGCAGTCTGAGTCCCGACGTACCCACGCCGCCGTTGCTAGATGGAAGTCTGGACGGCATTCTACCCGATGTGTTTGCTGATGCTGCTGGAGAAAAGCAGATGCCATTCTACTCGGCTCTTTTCACCTTCGATGAAACAGGACTGGATCTGCTCGACCTGGGGACTTTTGGGGGTGTGGATGAAATCGAACATGCTTGGCTGAATATGGAGGACGACAAAAGTCTAAATTCTTTGGCCCCGTACGACTTCAACTCCGGGAACTATGCGGATTCGAATCCGTTTATCATTCCTTGAAAGAACATGGAGTTCGCCCCGTCGGCACAGGATTTCCCCTGCACGGACAGCGTTTTATGACTCAAAGAATTCTTTCAGAATTTGTGTACTATGACACACACACACAACGCCGAGCCTAAATAGCAAGAGAGCATCCTGGATCAGTAGGCAAAGCTCATCTTGCGATAAACTTGCCCTCACTACCGCCGCTCCCTAGGCATATCTACGCTCTCGTTCCGGCAGATATCAAAATCACCTGATTCGCCTGGTTAGCTCAATCGGTAGAGCGTGAGACTCTTACCACAGCCCTGTGGCAGTGAAAGCAATCTCAAGGTTGCGGGTTCGACCCCCGCATCGGGCTCAATTCCCGATGAATAGCAACATCGTCATCTTTTTTTGCTCTTTTGCGAGACTTTTGGGTGCCCAAGACATCAGTGGAAGAAGTTGAAAAGGTGTTCAAACACGACTACGATGGAATATGGTAGATTGACGAACAAGTTCCATTTTATTTCTTCAACTAAAGAGAAGGCCGTTCTCCCACCCGCTATGAGTCTCCTCCTCTACCTCCGCAGAATGACTCTCCATGTTCTATTCTTCACTCCATACAGCTGTTGATCTCATGGCCGCCTTTCAAGATCAGCCCGATACTCACACCCCATCCTCAGACCCACTCCGCCGCGTGCCTTTAATCTCGATGCTTTCTCCGCTATGAATCCCAGCAAATGAAGCACCGCTTCAATCTCGCCTCAATTCTATTTCACATGTGCTCTGATACACTTCTCGATCCCTTCAAGCCTACCAAACCGCTTTCTTGCCTTGGGTCGTTAAACCTGTAGGAACCGTCTTCTCATCAGCGGAACCAGCTCAGCAAAAGTCTATGCCTACTTCTGCTTTCAGGACTAATTTTGAGCCTTCTGTTTGTAGAAGCGCAGTAGGGCGGGTACGGACACATCAGCGTGGCTGCGTTGTGAGGCATGGTCTAGTCGTGGGTCAAGTTGAGGGGGCTCTTGAGATGAATATGAATGTCTTTCCCTTCACAGTTATGGCACGGAATGCCTAACTCGTGGGTCCTTCTAGCACGCTAATGCTAAGAGGCGGAGGGAGTGGCGACGCTCTCATACCGTCGTTGACACGCTCTCGTCGACGAGCCCAACCAGCGTTTCTCTTATATCTCAGTCTCACGAGTATATCTTCACGTCTAGGGCATCGGGATTGATTTTATGAGCTCGTATATTGTATTCACGCATATCTCTTGTATCTACGCGATGCGACAGGACGGCCGTAGGGAGGAGGCGCTCGAACCTGTTCTCATCGCAATTAGCTCATTATTCCCCAAACAATAGACGAGAAAATGTGTGATGCGAAGCGTATTTCAGAGACCCGTGATATAAGCAGCGACAGCACAGCATTTGTCGATACTGGCCATACCTTTTCCGGCTCTTCCTATAAGATTTCTTGAGGGTTGAAAACTTCTCATCATTGTACGCTGGGGGTGGTGTTGGAGATGAAATGAAGTATGTACGTACATAGAGAGCTGTGGGAGAGGGAGAATGGCCCGGTGGATTTTGGGTCGGTCGCTCGATATGGTGTAGTCGGGTGCGCAGAGTCGAGACGCGTTCGTTGGAGCCTAGTTGTTAGTGAAGCTCTTCCTCTGGGCAGCTGACACCTTCAAAGAGTTTCTGTCGACTGGGATGGCGATGGCAGCTAGTTTCTAGTACTCCCAGAACCACCTTCACAGGCCAGCTCTCCTACTCAAAGCCCTCCCCGCATCTTCCTACGAGTTGTTCACGCGGAAGCTGCGGGACGATGGTATCGTGAGGGTAAGGCTGAGCAACAAGCGTGAGTACGCAACAGGCGCTTGAGTTGGAGAGCTGCGATGGGGGATGGTTTTGATGGTGGGAATATTGAATTTCGCGAAAATTTGGAAGTCGAGCAAAAGCCAAGAGTTCTGCTGAATCAGCAGAGGGTCTGTGCAGGTGACCTCAAAGCTTTCTCAAAGCTTTCCCATAGCTTTCCCATAGCTTTCTCATAGCTTTCTCATTTCATTAGCGATGCCTGACAATAAATTGATCGCTAGCATCGCGAGTCAGCTTGGTTATCTAATTCTAGTTGTTATTCAAGGACTAGGGTCACATGACAGCTCTGCGACTTTCTCAATTTTCAGATTAGGTACTCCTGAATCTGCCCTGGTCGACTTGATGAAACATGAGGCTGTGTTTTGGCCCCAGAGACCTGGAAGGCATAGCCGCCGCACCACTTTGAAACGACGTCTTATAGGCTCAATATCCCAGGACCGACCTGAAAGGATCATGGCTAAGTTAGTACTGTACTTTTTGCATGTGGATCCTGAGTGGCGAAGCATCTAGGGATGCAGCGCTGCCACCGCTGTGCCGCACGGCATTGCCCTCTTCCAACCTCTTAAGTACCTGTGCATTCCTCCTACTCTTCGTCCTCTTCTGGCGTCTCTGCCTTGAGTAAGGAACATCAAAAATATTCAAAATGCGTTCTACACTCTTTGCGCTCTCTATTCTTCAAATATTGTGCTTTACAAGTCCTTTGGTTGCCAAAAATGCACCAGGCAAGTCTCGAGTCCATAATCTAGCCATCGGTATGAATGTTCCCCACCGTCTTTCGATATGTTTTCGTAGTCTCATGTCGCTCCAGAAGATCGCGCCGAGAGGACCCTGGTTCCTCGTATTTTTATTCCAAAACCCAAGCCAATAGAGCCGATCGAGCCACCGGCTCCGATCCCGCATCCAAATGAGAACCCCAACAAGAATCCTACCATCAATCCGAATCCGAACCAAAATCCAAAAGAGAATCCAAACGAGAATCCCAATAATCCAAAACCAAAAACTGTCGAACCCGGAGAACACACAGAGCCCCCTGATCAAGGCCCGCCCGACTCTGCCTCCGGAAACCCGACTGCTACGCAGCTCAACATTATCGTTAACCCTACGAAGGCTTCTACATCGGCCGGAACTATCGGAGCGACACGCACCTCGGCGGCATTTGCTACGAATACTTTGACCAGTGCTCCGGTGACTAATTCGGCGGCTTCCTGGCCCAGGATCTTGTCTATGGGACAAGGCGCGGTTGTGTATATCGCCGTGTTAGCTTGCACACTTCGCCTTCATCTGAATGGGGTGCTTTAGCAATACGCGACTAATCTACTGTTCTAACCATCTCACTCGGATATGCGAGGGACTCAAGCAAGCGCCTCATTCGCAGGTGTGATACCTAATACCCGTGGCGTGTCTACCAGAGCATGCATTGGCCAGAACCATTGAACCTACACATGTTGGCACCGACTCGCTCTAGAAATCCTCCTAAGAAGAAATAAGGATCTCAGCGTTGATAGCTGGGCGCGCCGTGGGTCCGTGCACATATCACAGCTCATCTTTAGCAGGCTACAGCTTAGCTTTAGTGCTCTACGGCTCAGCATTAGTGTGCTACAGCCCACTTCTGTAGATATGAAAATCTCTGCACCTTGTCAACCTCTTCCTTCTCTATCAACTCTATCATCATCAGATCAACAACGTTAGCCACCACCACCTTCATACATCGCTCCATATCTAAAACGATCGATCAAGCCCCCACTACGTACCAAGATGGAAAAAGTACCGCAAGAAGTTGTTGAGGAGATCCTATTTCAGCTCGTCCCACCGGAAGACCGCGACGGCGCACAGTCATGGCCCTCCAATACGGGTTCCGCAATAGAAGGAGGCGGAAGAGGAACTAAGTGCGCTCCCTACTCGACAGTTTCACGCAGCTGGCAGTATGAAGTCGAGCGACGAACCTTCCGCGATATTCATTTCAATAGTCAGGAGATTTCAGAGGTCAAGAAACTTCTAGGAGATGATTTAAAGTATCGTGTGCGGTTCATCAAAGTCATTCGATACGACATCATCCTCCCATCATAGTCTGACAAAGAGTGTGCACTTAGGGAGACTGACAACGATCACCGCGTCAACAACGCTACCTTCACGCGAGCACTCGTTGGCCTATTCCGAATATTGAAAGTACTGGAGTTTACGAACGGACATGCTGGCCGAACCCTTGTCTTGAGGGATTTCCACTCAAGAGCAGACCGAGCGTGGTGCAGCGGGCGCAACGAAAACGCAGCCAGGGACAAACAGTGGTACCCGGGACGTCGTCGACTAAGTTTACCTGATAGTGTCCTGAATAGTATTGGTGCCGAGCGGTACAGGCGTTCGATTATCCGGCCTCCAAACATCGACAAACTGCCTTTACTCTATTCCATTAGCAACCTGATAATCTTGTACCCCGCTTCCAAACGTCACGTCGAGCCATCATCCTTCGCGGCTCTCGCATCCAGATTCCCGTACCTGGAGCATTGGGACTGGAGGCACACGAAAGGGGATTACGAGTCCGTCGCTTGTCGAAGACAGGCGCGGGTGGGCATGTATACCACATCCCCACATTATTGGAGACAGCATTCTAGTTCATGTAGACTTTGCCAAAGCTCTTGACACTGTCTTCTTACCATCACTTCATACGATCACATGGAGCTCGGCCCGTGCCTATAACACCTTCACTCACTACCCCGGCTCGCCCATCACTACCTCCCGCACATTCATCGACCCCTTGAGCCCCGCTATCCACGCTTTCATGCCGCGCAGTCCGAAGCTCAGAGCATGCTACATAGAGGGTAATATCTACGTCACGCCCAGCATCTTCTCCCCAGATACACCAACTCCCCCGAGTTCTCCTTTCTCGAGACTTGAACGGGCGCGCTTTCGCTTCGGCCCCTTCTCTCCAAGCGGCGAGCCCTACTTCCAACACGGCCCGCGTGCTCATAACGTATCCGCACTCGCGGCTCTCAGCCTCCCACACGACCACCCCACTCCCAGCCTGCTCGCTCTCTTCACCGCCTTGGCAGAGTTCGTCGCGAACGCTCCTTTGTTGACTTTTCTCACGACGGACTGTTCTTACCAACCCGATTACGACGAGTACGATCTTGACAACATACCCAAGAAGATCGAGTTCAGCATGCTCTACCTCGCACGCGACGCGGTCAAGTACCTCCCGCTCCACCAGCCGGAGTGGGATGACGACGAAGTGAAGAAATCATACGGCATCACTGGGGAGGAGAGGGTGCTGGTCATCGAGATTGGGACGGTGGAGAGGGGGTGGCGGCCGGATGTCAAGTCGGACTTGTGGAAGGCGTGGAGGGAGGCGCTGGCGGGTGGGGGTTGGAAGGGAGGGGCGATGGTGTTTATCAAGGGGTGGCGGGATGACGATCCCACTGGGTTAGGGGATGAGAAATGGCGGGTGGAGTGGGAGAGGTGGGAGTGGGATTGGATAGGGGAGGAGGTGGAGGTTTAGCGATGATCGATCAAGATGGTGGTGGTAGGGGGCTGTAAAAGTTAAGATAGTTAGTTGGGGGTTGAGAAGGGGGAGAGTAGGTTAGAGGGTGTGTAAGGGAACGTTGGACTCGGAGATGTGAGAGGGTGTTGGTCGTGCGAAATTCGGATACGTTCGAGTCGTAGGATGGATGGGAGGGAGAAGATCCTGGAGAAAGTGGAGGGAGAGAATGGTGGGGAGTTAATGAGATCAGGGTCGGCTTCTGCTGCGGAGGGTTAGGAGATGAAATTGATATTATGTGCAAGTCTCTTATTTCTACTTGGTACGAATCCGTTAGTCGCTTTCATAGAGAATTGTATTGTCTGTCGCCTTCAATCTTAGATATTAAAAGGGGAGAATAGGTTGGAGAGAATTTCCAATGGACTTTAATGGCGAAGAGAGCGATTTGGATCTCATTCCTAACATCGAGAGTAGACTGGATGCGAAGAAGAATGCTAATTCCACGAGCCAAATCGGAAATATCGGGTTCGATATCAACTCAATCAAAGAGTCGCCAACCAGACTTCTTACCTCTCAGGAATTAATCTATTCGTTAGTTTGAAATTCACATTTCGCTACCAGCCTTGCTTTACAGCGCGGGAACCCCGAAAAAGAGGGACCAGCCGTACTTTTGACCCTTTACTAGAACGCCGCCAGGCCGTGCATGAAGGATTTGCAAGCCGGATCCGCAAACCTTAGTAGACACTTGAAGGCGGAGATGGAGTAGCAACTCGGCAATTGGCTACCCCTTATAGAAGGTATCTCGGTAGCGTCGCCTTGGGTTAGATGAAAGGCCTGAAAGGCGACCCAGCCTCTGCGTGATCGCCAGGATCGCCCCTCGGAGTCGTCTCGAGATGGGCCGGGGCTGGGGGGCAGCCACAGCCGGCGCCAGTCCAGCCAACCGGCGCTGGCAAAGTGGGTAAGGTGTGTCTCGGCAGACGATTGGCGAATACGCAAAATGACCGTATTTTGGGGATTCGTTGGGGTCGCAAATTCCTTCTCTGCGCTGCGAAAATCGGCTTTTGAATGATCATGAGATTGGATTCATCTCGGTGTTGTTGTACAGTGAAGGCTCAGCTGGGTGGGACAGGCATGGCTGAGTACATATGAGCTGAAGCCAAAATACTGCTCGGGGACCGTCGGGTTTCTTCAAATAGAAGACTAGAGTATGGCTTCGAGACTTTGTTTCTATCTCTGGGCGAGGCTCAATCGGTGCGACGGTAACCAGATTCTAGAACCCGAATGGTGCGTTTCGCATGAAAAACAAGTCCGCTTTGGGCGGGAGTCGAGGCAAGGATGGACGTGGAAGGTGGTGTTTTGCATCGTGGTTCTCGGAGATGAGAGAACCAGGCACAGTTGCATCGAGTGCTGGAAACATGCGAGAACAGAAGATCGTGGTTCGAGAGCGACATCCTATATGTTCCGTGCTGCTGGTGAGGAGGTGCGTGTTTGAGGTACACAGCAATTGTGGGCGTGAGGCATGATCGGCAGCTATCTGGAGGCTGGGACGGCACGAAGCCCGAATACGGGCCCGGCGAACAACCTCAGCGCTGCCCTGCGTTGGAGAGGGCGATGGCGACGACGTGGGGAGACATGGATTGGGAGCGAGGGAAGATGGAGTCGTGATTGGGTGTAGGGCAGTTTCATATTTCGGGAACATTACACCGGATACGTGAGTCAGGGTCGGACAGTCAGCAAGAATAGATGATTCAGGTGCCACGATTGGCTGCGAATAGTCGATATCAGCCTTACGCTGTAGCACAGAAACTCCCTAGCCACCCCATTTTGCCGCCAGCGGTCTAGCAGCCGCCCCCCTTAGCGAATCAAGTGCCGACTGCCTCGACTTCATGTTGCAGCCAGTCTCCCCTTTTGTTTCAACATCTGCACCATGCGAAAGCCAGCCCGCACCGCGACTCGCCTTATCGAGTGGCCAGCGTGTTTCTGCTCCAGTTTCAACGCCCTCTGCGCTGTGCCACCCAACCGCCTCGGCGAAACAGCCT
Source organism: Lophium mytilinum (assembly GCA_010093605.1). Lineage (NCBI taxonomy): Eukaryota > Fungi > Ascomycota > Dothideomycetes > Mytilinidiales > Mytilinidiaceae > Lophium > Lophium mytilinum. The sequence goes on along the minus strand of MU004185.1, from coordinate 204,489 downwards.
GTTTACGCGGCCCACATCTATTAACCCAGCCACTGTGATCTCTTCACCACGCTGCATCCCCCCGCTGTCCCAGGCACCGCCATGGAAGGCCCCGGGAGGCCTTGCGTCCCGCATGCAGTGTCCGGCTACTCCGACCACACGCCGCCGCAGAGGCCGCTTTGCAGCTTGGCTGTTGAAACAAGCCTTGGCCGCCCTGTCCTTCACCCGCGCCCCCCCTCAGGTACCACCACTGCTGTCGAATCGAGCCGCTCCCCGAGGACGTGGCCCACACGCCGCTCCGGCTGAAAGTTTCGACATGCCGCTATATAGAGACAGACCCCCCTTCTGGCCGCTTTCCTTTTCCGTCACGTTGATTCTCGTATTCTCTTCTTCACTTCTTCATAGCGTCTTTCCACGAAGCGGCTAGCACGCTCTCACAGTCACTCCTTTAGACAAGATGCTGTTCTCCACGCTCCTTACCGCTGCTGCCCTCACCCGCCTTAGCATAGCTGGCTATGTTTTGGAGGATGACTACAGCTCTGCAAACTTCTTCAGCATGTTTGACTTTTTCACGAGTGAAGACCCTACCAATGGTGTGTTGTACTTGAATTTGGGAATGTGCTCTGACTGACTTGAAAAGGTTTCGTGAAATATGTCGACTCAAGCACTGCGTCAAGCAGCAACTTGACCTCCACTCCCAATGGAAACGTCTATATGGGCGTCGATCATACCAATGAGACTCCAAACGGAAGGCCGAGCGTCCGGCTCACTAGCAAAGCGTCCTACGACAGTGGTCTGGTCATCTTGGACCTGGCTCACATGCCTGCTGGCTGTGGAACTTGGCCTGCGTTTTGGATGGTAGGCCCGAGCTGGCCGAGCAAGTAAGTCAATCACCACCTAATTCCTGTCTTATACTTATTCATCATAGTGGCGAGATTGATATCATTGAAGGTGTCAACGAGCAAGCATCCAACGCCATGACCCTTCACACGGGCCCCGGGTGCGCCATCACCAACGGCGGCGGCTTCTCCGGATCCATCAGCACCGACAATTGCGACGTCAACGCTGAAGGCCAGTCCAAGAATTCTGGCTGCCAAATCGTCGACCAGTCCACCGTTAGCTACGGTGCTGGGCTGAACAACAATGGCGGCGGTGTCTTCGCCACCGAATGGACGTCCAGCGCCATCAACATCTACTTCTTCCCCCGCGGTGCAGTCCCGTCGGACATCAACAGCTCTCCTGACCCATCTGGCTGGGGAGAGCCTAGTGCGACGTTCAAGGGAGCTTGTGACATTGCTACAACTTTCAAGAGCCAACAGATTGTGTTCGATACCACCTTCTGTGGCGACTGGGCCGGCGCAGTCTGGAGCAGCGGCTCCTGCGCGTCGAAAGCTGACAGCTGCAACTCCTTTGTCCAGAACAACCCTTCCTCTTTCTCGGAGGCCTACTGGAGCATCAACTCGCTCAAGGTATTCCAGCAAAGCGCAGATAAGCCCATGGACAGCTTGTCCATCTCCAAGTCCCAATCCTCGGCCATCGCCTCTACCATCGTCGCCTCAACCTCCGACCTTGTCCCATCCCTCTCGATTCCCTCCCTCTCCCTCGGCTTCCCCACCCCGTCCAAGACGAAGACTACTTTCGCCATCTCTACAAAGGCCAGCACCATCGCCCCCTTCCCGACTCTCAGCTCCGACTCTTCACACGGTGTCTTCCCCACCCCCTCCGGCCTCTTCGCGACAGGCACTGGCACTATTGCGCCCTTCCCGTTCCCGAATCAGAACGCTACCAACAATACCTTCCCCACTGCTTCAGGCTCGAAATCGAAATCGACCGTCACCCAAACGATCACTCTGACCGAGACCGTGAACCCCGGGGATGCCGTGACGACTTCAACTGCCTTGGGTGTCGCGTCGAGTGCTTTGAGTGCCGCGTCGAGCGCGGCGGTTACAAGTGCGCCTGCGAGCGTGGGTGCACCAGTTGGAAACCCGAACAACCCCATGGCATACAGCCGTCTCCATCACAACCACGGTCAAACATTCAGCAAGCGTGGCGAGAGCGAGGTTAAGTCCGAGAAAGCAGCTCGGAGGCGTGCGCGTCACTTGGCGCAGTTGAAAGAGAAGAGGCATGGTTCCTCGTAGATACTTATGACGTTTGAGTGAGTAGGTCGGTCAGTCGGACCAGTACACTTCTTGTAGATAACATTTATATTTTCTTTTGGATTGGATAGGATTGGTGTGGGCTGGGTCTCTGGAATATATGGATATGTCACTGGTATGTGGCGGTGGAAATCTGGGTTTGGTATATCCACGGTATCATACGAAGTTCATCAGATATACATATCATTTCTGAACTCTTTCGACTCCTGCTTTCAAGTTTGTGAAGCGTGAAAAAATCCCCCTTTCATCTTCTCAAAATCTTCGCGACCAGATCAAATCACGATCCTATCACGTGGCCCTCTTCCTCGTTCTTTGCTAGGTATTTTCATCACTCCTTCTGTTCTTGGCTCTCATTCGCCCCTCCTCCTCCTGCCCCTCCTCCCGATATCTTGTCTTCATCGCGATGCTTCTCCCCCCGTTACCTCAACGTCAGAGCGTCAACTTTCAGCCCTCTCGTGCTACGCCCCTCCCCTTCACATGTCCACCGAGTCAGTCATACCCCCATCCACCCTCCTCATCATCCCCTCTTCTTCCTCGCTCTCCGACCCCTTCCTCGCCCCGTGCCACTCTCCTATTCGCTCCCGCTGCTCACATGCTCGCTAAGCTAGTCATCCAGCTCATCCCCCTCTCCGTCTTTCCGCGCCCCTTCTTCTGATTCGCTCTTCCCTGGCCCTCTGACTACTTTCCCCTCCCTTTTCCCGGATGTCCTCCTTCCCGAGCATGTCACGCGCAACGTGGCCTCGGACGCGAACGGGGAGTATCGGAACCGAGGGTGGGGCGTGTGATGGCCAGCGCAGCGCCGGTGTCGGCGGGGTCGGAGGGGGACGGAGGGGGTGGGGTATATAAGAAGGATGGAGGCCCCGAGGGAGTTGGGTTTGGAGCAGAGGGGTGGGAGATGGGGAGGGGGGAGAGGGATCAGAATGATTCAGCTCCATGATCGATGGTGTGGAGAGGGTTGTGGGAAGTCTTGGTATTTAAGCTAAGGACTAGAGTAAAGAATGGCGTGGAGATGTTGTGGAGTTCGGTCGGATGGTACAGAACTACAGCGAGGCCTTTATGTATGGTCTGGAGGTGGGTTGGGCTGGTAGTTGGTCGGTCATCACAGCAAGTCAACGCTCTACATGGGGGGGTGGGGAGAGGATTTTGAAAGATCCGAGGCGAAGAAGGAATGTGGGCGTGGGTGTGTCCTGGGTGTTACTGTTAGGTGTCTTGAACAGGCTCGCACTTAAGGTGGGGTGCGCAAGATGGCTGTGAGAGTTGGGGATCCCAAACTGGATGTCCGCCAATTTCATGACTGTATCCCTGGACCATATCGGCACCTTGGATGATCGCGCCATGTGCGTGTGCTCTGGGGATCGCAAAAAAAAACATCCAATCATGCAATGGCTGCATCCTCGAATCTCTCTGGATTGAAGCACTCGCAGCTTTCACATACCACGAAACGACATCATCGAATGGTACCCTGTGCATCAAAAAGATGTAACGAAAGAAATGCATGGCAGCGTCTCTGGATCCCAGCATCCAGATCAATACAGTTATGTCATCAGCAAGGAGCATGGGCGTGTGTCCTGTGGATCGAAACCTCTCGTCATCCACAGACATGGCTGTGGTTTTTGTACCAAAACTGAAGACGAGGTCTCCCATGACTCTGTGTCCTCTGGATCTACAACTCAGGCCATCCGCATACACGGATGAGCTAGTCGATGTGGGTCTGTCTCCTGGACTGGATCAAAGCGACTAAAAACCCCTCCAAAATCATTTGATGGGCGTGTTTGTGGATCAAATCAAGATTGCCCGAGCCCGATGGGTGCTCTGCCAGTTGGAAGCCTTACACATGCCTAGAACATACTCGCCATGGGGGTGTGTTCCGGGATCGAGATGCCTCCAACAAAGATTCGATGGCTGCGTTTTCCTGGCCCAATGGCCTCCAAACAGGTCGAGTGTTATGCTCGGAAACCTTTATAAAGAGGACAGTGGAAACACGCATGGTGGTGGAAGTGGTGGAGCCAAAAAATACATCTGCATCCGAACACTGATGGTGCATCGTGTGAATTGCAGCTTTCACAGGTTAAAGCAGCGTTGGCCATGAGAATGGTTCTTGTATCAAAAGCTCATCGAGCGGCCCGTTATGGCCGCGGTGTCGGGCCAAAAAAAGCCTACTCGAGTGGATCCCATGGGAGCATCTGCAGTACAGTCCTGAGAGCTAGGTTGAGGTACTCTGTCTCGCCGCCGCTTGGGGTACTCTACAGGTTTTCCACAACGCCGCCCGAAGGAGGGCTATGTATCTCGTGATCTGACATCTGCGAGCTAGGCTATCCCTCCCAGGTGGTGGTGAGGGAGCAAAAGAGAAAATTGCGCAGTGGTACATCAATATGCTTGAGCTTTTGGTGGGTCCGTGTATCCATATCCTAGATACTCGCGACATGGGCGCGTGTGTGGTGCTCCAAAAACAGATACCTTTGCAAGTTATGACTGCATTTCTGAGCCGGAGTATCTGAGCCTGTGCGTACCGAGAAGCTCATGAAACACCCCCTAGAAGGTGGTACCATGGAGTGAGAAGCGATTGTCCTTATTGGTTTATGGGCATTGCTCTGACCGAAGTATTGATAAGACACATGAGCAGCAACTATGAGCGTGTGGCTGCGGATCAATAACCCCAGACGATAGGTTGAATGACAGTGTCTTCGAGGCTGAAATCTTCGAAGATTGCATGTTTCAAACTGCCGCCGCCAACGCCTCATGAGAGTGTCCGTGTCTCAATATAGACTGGCCTAGCTTCATGAGGGCGTCTTCGGAACCGAAGTGTCGCAAACAGGTTGAACATCGGTTGTCCATCTCCTCATAGCTGTAAGAGGTATCGCTCAACCCGCTTTACCTGGCGACATGGGATCGCGCCATCGGGAGATCTCGTTTAGCATACGGGTGGACTTCAATTAGTTGTTCTCGAGAAAAAACATACTTCTTCGCCTGGCCAATGGGGAGATCGAAAATATGGGTACAATGGTGTTATGGCTGCAGCTTCCGGACTGGGGTGTCTAATCCAAATCAGCCATCGGAAAAGCACTATGAGAGTGGTTTATGGGTATCAAAAAGCCTGGCAAGATGCCGTGGTGAATTCGTTACTCAACGCAAGCCTCTAAAGTCTAATCATTCCGATAAGACGCTGGATGGGTGCTTCATGGCTGTGGTAATTGAAATTTTCAAATCTGAGAACTCTTTGGACCGATAACAGCGTCTTTTGGCCGCAATACCTTTAGCATCGAGTTATGGGTGTGGCTCGTGAATCGACTTCACTTCTGGAAGCACTGCATGGCAGCGTTTCCTGGCCTCGAGCATCCTCGGAACATCCAAAATTGTTGCAGCTTGCTGCATTGACGGGCTTTCGTCTCGTCAAAAACGGACCCGGTATCAAAGAATGGTCGTGGCTGTGCCTTGTACAGGAAGATTGGAGGCATCATCCATGAGCAGACGGAGTTAGTTGTGTGCTGGGTTTTCTAGATCACAGCAAAATGAGTGAACACCACGACATGTGATGTGGATCAAATCATTTAAAGCTGCTCCCGCAGCATATCGCATGAGTTCTGTGAATTGAAAGAACCAACTCGGAACCTGAATGGCTGAGTCTCTGGGCTTGATCCGCCTACACCGGTTCCAGAAGAGCATACGCGTTAGCAACATTCTGTGTGCGTTTGAGCAGGAACAACTCAAGAGGAGAAAGAATTATGTGTGTGTGTCTGAATCAAAGACTCTACAATCAGACGATGTGTCTTTCGGGTCTTGAGGATTTCCTTCCAAGGGAGGTTACAAGGGTTGGCTAGATTTAGCTTCCGTTATCCTTTACAAACCGCCGCCTCTGGTATGGAATGTGCCCTGTAGATCAAGAAACAGCTCTTGAATCTTCCTATGGCTACATTCTCTAGATGGAACGTATCTATGCATTTACCGGCACAGAAGAGATCCCATGCGGCTCGTGTCTTGGAACACCTTCGAAGCCGTCGTTCATGGCTAGCGTTCCTGAGTAGCAGGAATTGAAATTCTTTAATCCGAAGAGCGAATGGGTTTGTGTTTCGTGGATCTCCGTAGGTTCCCTTCAGAAACGGTTACAGGCTGGGGTTTCGCTGAAACGATGCCTCTGCATGCTCACATAATGGCCTTGCAGCTAGCTTTACAATGTAACAAAGGGCTCCATCTGGTGTCGCAGTATGGCTGCGTCTTCTCAAAGTAAGCATCTAAAATCATCACGTGATAGGACAAAGTTATCCAAGCTCTTGTGTACCAAAAAGAACCCTACGAACTGGACGATGTGTCGAGGAATCAGGAGATCGTTCTGGAAGGAAAAATGGGTCGCGGTCTTGCGAGTCAAACACTAAAGAAAATGGCGCTCTGTGAAATCTTTGACTCTGGAAGAGTCTCAATAGCGGACGTATCATTGCTGGGTGCTTTGTGTACTAAAGAGAAGGAGTTTCTCGACCAGAGCTTTGTGCGTGGGATCAAATATTCTTGAGGCCCAGCTACATGGCTGTTTGCGTTGTGGAGCTAAAATTCGATACTCTGGTACCAATGCCCGTGAGCTGCGGATTTATCTGCTGAAGAGTCGAGCAGGCATTGACTGCTTTTCCATTCGAACACACGAATCGAACAAACAGTGGCGATGGTACTGTGCCTTGGGAGCAGAAAGAGAGCCGTTGCAAGAGGAAGTCGTGTCTGGATCTGAAGATTGGCCCTCAACTTAGACTGGCTGTGTTCTCTGTTCAGAACTACACCTTATGCCTCCGGATGGCTGGCTGCTCTCTGTGCTCGAGCTTTCATATCAAAGGCTGATTGCTGTACGTCTGGGGATCGAACCGCCGCACAGTGGCAAACGATGCCTATCTATATTGGCAATCCAAACATCGGGGCTCCATTAGAACATGTTCGGAAACAGCGATCAAAAGTCTATCCAAGACATCGATGATGGCTGTTTGCCTTCCAGAATTGAAACTGTCAACACGGACGAGGCATGACTCGATAATTTCACAGATGATATAGGTGATAGCCTTGTGCTTTCTGGATCAGCATCTAGCAGTCCCTGCGTTACATGGTGACATACTCGTGAGCTTAGTTCACGCTTCATGGGAATCGACCAACGACGGTCCATGACAAGCAATAGCCATGACGTTGAGTCAAGATGTACTGACTTGGGTGGCACTTCATGCAATGTAGAGCTACTGCAGAGCTCTAATTAACGAACTAAACAGAATCGGGCGATGAGAAAGTGGCGCTAAAGCTCTTCTTGAATAAAACGGGACTCTATGAAGAGGAACGGTGGAGCAAACCAGGAGTCCAAAGTGTTTCATGACTCTGTTTTCTTTCGTTTTCGAACACTCTATGGGTACAGCCATGGCTGTGCGCCTTTGGGAAATTACAGGCCTCGCTTCAGCCGACATACAATGATGGTTCGTGGTGTGATTCGAAGAAAAAATCCCAAGGAAACTGGCTTTTCATATTGATATCAGCTCGTTGACGCAGGTCTCGCGATTCGACCCCATGGTTCCGTACTTTCTGGATCGTAACTCAATTCCACACCGCACCATGGCGTTGCTTTGGATTCGAAAAGATCACCCACCATGTACTACACCTCCGTATGGGCGTTTGCCTGCGAGATTAGAGAACCGCAGCAAACGCAGAAGCATGGCTCTGCAACTGGCAACCATAAACGATGTAGGATTCTATTCCTTTTGCTTCCAAAAGGAACGCCAAGTATGTCATGGATCCTCGGGGTGTGCCATATAAGCTTACCCGATGAGGTCATGGCCGCTTTTGCTTCGCCCATCGGAGATAGCATAAGAAGGATTTTATGTTCCTGTCTGGAAACCAACTCTTTTAGTAAAATATCCTTCCCGGTCGATGGTATCTCTGAGTAGTCACGTAAACACAGCTTTAGGGAAAGTTATATGGAGAGCCGACCCGCGTGGAAGTAGTCGCTTTCTCGGGGCTTATGTGCAAAGTTTAGCACTCCGAAATGCTGTAACCCGAGTGTTCTAGCAGCTCTGGTAGCTTTCTAAAGCACTTCAAATGGTGCTAGACTTTCTCTCGCCACCACGGAATCTAGCACTAGGATTCGTGCGATGGATCTTGTCGGCGTGCCTAGCCAATCGTGGCATACCTCGATTCGTTACAGCTCGATAAGTGGGATGTTATGAACAGCTTTGACGAGCAGAAGAAAATCCTTTCGAATGCAGAAGCCGCGAGCGTTCTCGCTCCTTGAGAAAGAGGATTATCCTTCTCCATATTTTTCAGGGCACCGAAAGCCGAATACAAGGCAACGAATGATCCTTTGCGGACCCGGTGGCGGGTCCCTCGAGAATCACTTGTGACTATCCAGCTTCTGCATGTGGAAGTTGCGAGTACTCTTGCTCCTTCACAATCGAATCGAGAAACGATACATGGATGCTTTCGGCGTGCCATCCGGCCAAAATGTCCTGTCTATGCTCCTTCATAAACATCAACACAGTAGCCGATGTTTTGAAAGCTTCTGATCGAAAAAACCTTTGAACGCATACGATGGGAAGGTGGCGTGCGCTCTTGACACCTAGAAATTCTCTTCACAATCCGATATGTGGCTTTTCTGGAGAGCAAAAACCTCGTACCGTTGCTTCGAATGGTCGTTCGGGTTGTCAGTAAATCCTCCGAAAATCCGAATAAATTCAAAAAAACTCTTACTTTTATGGAGAGGCCGCGACTACTCCCAAATCCAAGAAACATGCCAAGGCACATCAAAATGGCCGCTTTGGAAGATCTAAAACGGTACTCCTAGTTGTCACTGGGGTATGTTCGTTTACCGCTTCGTCGAGGGTTATACACCAAGAAAAGAGCAGGACCTTAAATTACGGTACTTTCTCGAATTTGGCTATGCTGTTAGTCAGAGTTCGTGCTCACCGGTATCGATCAGGAGTCCGAATACAATCACACCACTAGTCACTAGATGGGAAGGCCGTGGGCACGCCACCCTCTCGAACAATCTACACACAGTAATCATGACTGTCGCGGGCGTGCCAAACTGCACTCTGCGATATCCTATGATCCTCTGCGGCCACATGCGGATCCTGAAGACAATCTTCACTGGATTCGAGATTGATACAATTGAATGGCGTCGCTTCGAAACGACACTCATTACCGTGTCATGGCCGTTTGTGCCCATCAATGCTGAAGGCAGTCTTTCATGAGCCGCCATACCGAGCTTTTGTCATGACGAGGCCGTGTCTGTTTCTGCCGCTTGCCGCTTCAAAAGGATACCAGTGGGCTGCTGATGACTTTCCTGGGAAAACTAATTCCCTATCACACGATTGAGTATGCGGATCTCGCTTGAGAATTCGAGGGCTGTTGATCAAAACTTCCTTGTTGCTTACGCTATGTCTGGAAGCAGATAAATCCACTGCCAAACCTTAAGCGTTTTCGAATCATGGCAGTGTGCTGGGAGATCTCGAAAAGTCGTGTGCGCCCCGCTGCTTTCGAATACGACTCTCAGGAAACCATATGGCTTGCTTGCTCGACTCAAACCACCGTACTGCAAATATTATGCGGACTTTGGCATTAATTCGGGTGGTGAAGTTTCTGATCCTTCTCGAACTTGACGAAAATTTCCTCGTATGGCCAGAAGCAGAGGGAACAAACACTGTGTTCAAGCATCGAATGGCAGCGAACTGGGACGATTGGAGGCAGCATGGACTCTGCTGCTCGATTCGGTAGAACTGGCATCAAATAGACTTGTCCAACAAATTGATGTCTTCGCCGCATCATCTCGATATGGGTTATGTGGGCCTGTCTGGGAGGGCGTTTTCGAAATGCTCCGTCCATATTCGCCATGGCTGGAGGGAGTGGAAACCAAACCTGAGCCCAGATGTACGATGGCAGTGTTTTGAGGAACAACAGTCCAAAGACATGGAATCAAGCCGCCAAAACGTTCATGAACCACGGTGGAGTTGCGGCATTTTCGATGTAAGAGTGCATTTGTGGGTTGGGATGTGTAGTTCAAAACAGCACAACACCCGTCAGTGGTGGATGATGAGTGGAAGCAGAGAGAGGAGTTTTGCCTTCTCCAGTCCAGATTGGTATCGGGCAGAGCGTTGGGAATTTAGCGACCGCGGAGGTTTTTGGCATGAAGATCAAGAAGCAGAGAGTTCATGACTCATGGATATTGGAGGAGTCGGGGTTGGGACGCGTGGATAGATAATAGCGTAGCGTCGCATCGCATAACATGGATATCTTTTCTTATTTGATACTTCGCTAAAGGACCGTGAACCGTGAGTTGTGAAACATGAAGCAAATAGCAATTAGCGTTCATCTGGGCAAAACTGCGGAGGAGGTCGGTCCCACATACCAAACTGCGCCCAACAATATATTTGATTATGCACATCACCAGCAAAACTGGGGGCTACATTGGAACGATCAATTATTTTCTACTGCCACCGCTCGCCCTATACTATCTATACCACCCAGTTCCAGCATCTCGATCAAGTCTTCTCGCAACTCATAGGAATTACTCCAATACCCTGGGTATCCAAAGCGTAGACCGACTCCCTGAAAAAACGAGAGTGGTTGATGAACGAAAAATATGAAGTATTCCATAGCGGCATCAGGGCCTACCATACTCCCAAACGCCTGGCAATCAAAATCCTTGGAAGGTATCCAACTCCTATTTTGCGATAACACAATAGATACGATCCCATACCGCACTCAGTCCTCCCCACTTCCACTGCCACTCGAGAAGTAACTCTCGTCAATCCTCAGTATCCACTCAATCTTCTCCCGCTCCACCCGGGCTCTGAATAGATAGCTGTTTCCGCGTGCAAATACGGCCCACACACTTTCTCCACCCCTATCTCCCCCGACCCTTCCGCCCAACAGCCTCGCAATCTGCGGCTGGTGATCTACACGACTATTCCGCAAACTGACAGCGTTGATCTCATCCCCTTCGGGCACAGAGTAGATGTGCAGGTACGGTTTTCGTAGCTCGACATACCGCCGTACCCATCGTGATGAGGAGGGGTCCGGCATGAGCAGGTAACCTCCTTTCATGAGCGCCGGGTTCTTGGGTAAGTGGCGAACGGTTGCGATCAATGTCGGATTAGGCGAGGGAGAAACGGGGGCGGAGGAGAGGCCAGGAGACGCAGGCATATTGACGTTGCTGGAGGAGTTTGGGTTCGAAGGGTGGAGTGGGCGTGCAGCAAAAGCGGCGCCAGACGACGGGGGCTCGAGATTCGTAGTGTTAAGAATTATCTCGGCGGGTTCCTTCTTTGTCTGCCAGAGTGCGAGGACGCGATTTAGTAGGGCTTTGCGGCGGTCGTCGAGGTCGTCAATGGCGGCGGATGTGCCGTTAGCAAAGCCATTCGTGGTGGGGAGAGTGAGGGCGCGGCTGCTTAAGACGCTTCGGACTGTTTCGATCTCTGCTACTCGTCGTCGGCGCTTTTGAGTGGCGATGAAGTCTTTGACGAGACTGACGCCTCGGGGCGTCCAACCGGCTAACATTTCCTCCCCTTTTACGAAATCATCGCGAGTGTTCATCCGCCAGAGATCTGTCGCACGCTTGACCGAGGTAGGACGTATAGCGACTGAGAATATAGCAGTTGTAGAGTGGACCACCCTTGTGGTGGTCCAAAGGTTGGCGAAACCAAAGAGACTCGTTTGGCGCAAGAAGCTTCGCGCACGAATCTGCATATCTAGATCAAGAGAGAAGACCATGGGGGAGGCAAGGCGGGTGCTGGAGACGTTCCAGAGAAGCGAAACTTGCACACGGTATTTGTCCGGTGTGGCACGGTCAAGAAGAAGGGACCCATGTGCACTTGAGTCCCATTGCCCGATGAACGTCACGTTTGTCGTACCGTCGGCGTTGGATTTAACTGTGGGTGGGTGCACGAGCGCGATGGGAATTTCGTGGACAGGCGAATCGAGGGCTGGAGCTGTACCCGAGGAGTCGACAAGACGAACGCGACCCGCGCGGAGTCCGGCAATGTCGTGCCACTGTAAAGTCTCGCCCGAGGTGTGGGTGAGGTTAACTACTATCCGTCGTTGTAGCCCTTGATGGAGTTGATAAGCGCCTTCATCTCCAACGCTGTTTTGGATAACTTCGACAGGTTGATAGGATCCGTCTTCGGAAATTTCGTGGATCTGAATGCGCGAGAAAATATCATGAACCTCTTCAGTGAAGAACTCAGACTCTGGTAAGCGAGAGGCAAGGCGCTTCTTCTTCGGCTTGACTGCCGAATCTCGCATGTCATCCCAACTAAGTAGCTTATCAAGATGCATGGTAGTTACTTTGGCGAATATCGAAGCGCGAAGGAACGAGGTGCGAGGGCTAGCGAAGGGAAGGCTCATGCTGTGAACACTTTCGAAACGAATCGCGCCCTCGTCGAAGTCCTTGATCATCTGTGTAGTTGTCGCGCCGCCTTCATCAGAGACTCCCGGTACAAACAGCTGTGCGTGAACGTCTGTTCCCTCGCGTTCCGGGAATCCAACCATGTCGTGCATAACCACATTGAACTTCAAGGTTGTGGAAGGCGCTTCGGCTGATGAAGGCTCGAGAGAAAGCCTGACTATCCCTACGACATTCGCGGTATACGAAGAGATAACATCGAGGCTGAAGTCCTGAACTCGGGATTCGAAGACGGCAGACAGAGGGACATCAACATCCCCAATCCTCGAGAACTCCGGCATGCAGGGCTCTAGGAAAGGATTCTCTAAGCTGAAGTGTTGCAGATATTCTGGTCGGTTGAGATACTGGTGCATCTGATGCATCAGCCGCACTCGGACGCGAAGCTTCTGTAATGACCATAGATGTACGACCTGATTCTTGAAATCCACAACTCGGATGCCAACGCATGGCTTCGGTGTCATGTCGAGGTCTTCGTCGTCTTCCCCGGGTATCCCGTTGAGTACTAGATCATAAGAGGAAGCAAAAGAGTGCCCAACATCTACAATACAGAACTGAAACACCACGTGCTTGTCCATCTGCTGGCTCATCACTTGAGCTTCTTTCAAGGTTGCGGCATTCTGGAGGATCGTTTCCGCCATAGCAACGTATTTCCTTTGTCGCCATTGTTGGAAAGCGGCTTTTGCAAGTTCCATTTGCTTCTCGGTTGGCTCTGGTGGCCCTACATGTCCATTCGATGAAGGTGATAAAGGTTGCTGAAGCTCCTGTAGCTGCCTTTGGAATTCCTCTTTCTGTTCCTGTAGCTGTCTCTGCATTTCTTCCTTGGCAGTCCGAAGGCTCTCCTCCATTTTGACTTTTTCTGCTTTGATTTCTTCAATCTCGACGTTGGCTTCTTCTGCAGATTTCAGCTTTGCCTGGTATTCTTCCTTTTGCTTGTCTATTTGATCCTGCATATCTTCCCTGACCAATCGGAGACGCTCGTCCTCCTCACCTGGCTGAGGAGTTGAGGGCATAGTCAGCATAGTGTCCAAGGAGAAGTTGTCGATGGTTCCGGTGGAGGCGTATTTTTCTCGGACCGGATAAGTTGATACAGAATCCAAATCGTCTTCTTGATCGAACATCCTACTCTCTGGTCTACCTTTCCGGACAGCCCGTATTCGTTGTAGATCGTCGAAGACAGCGTCAAGTTCCTCGTCAGTCAAGCTATTGATTTTCTGATCAGTCCCTAGCACTGCAGTCACAGCTTCTCGCCGAGCATACGACCAATCGGAATCACGCCCGTTTCGTGGCTGGAATGGATTTGGTGAAGCCGCTCCAGGGCTTTCGGAGTCAAACTCCGACTCGGGTCTGCTAACAGTACTCCAAGATCTGTCGTGACCAGGTCTAGGAGATGGAGATCCAAGCTGGCTTACTGTAACGGAATGGCGGAGAAGGCTTCCTTGTTCAGCTCGCTCAGCTCGTGCTTCTTGGGGATTGTTGAACCGGAAGATGTGAAAGTCGCCTAGGATGATTCGATAGCCACTGCGTAACCTTTTTGGTTTTTCTATTCGCTGGCCATTGACCATGACGCCGGCGTTGTCTCGAGGCACTACGGTGACTGCACCATCGACGTTCTCGAATACGCAGTGGTCGTGTAGGATTTGGGAGCCATTCAATCGAATCTCGGCTGTAGTCGCGGACTCCACGTTTCCAACGGTCGTAGTTCCGGGCTTTAAATTGTACACCAGGCATTCGGCGAGTAGAGGGTCGTCGCTCAAATTGACAAGATGTGGCATCTTCTTGGGCGTTGATAATCCAACAAACCCCTTCTCGATGCTGATACCAAGCTCTTCTAGTGCGGCTTCTCGTTCCTTGTGAATTTCCTCCGTCTTCTGTAACTTTTCTTCCCAGGTCTGGTTGAGATCTGTGTATAGCTTCTCGGATTGATTTAATTGTTCCACAATCTCAGCTTTTGAGACTTTCTTGATGGTACCATCTGGCTGCGTGATTGAGACAATCTGCTTTTCTAGTGGGGTATCAGGCGCGTATTGTTCTTCAACAATACCACTAGATGCTCCTCCACTAAGTTTCGAACGAAGTTGAGCGAGCTCCTCCTTCAATTCTCTGATCATGCGGGCGTTTGGATCCTCGTTGACGACGGCATGATTCTTGATTCGCTTGGCGGAGTCGGCATATCGAAGCGTGGAGAGCGTCTCGTCGAAATTGATATCAGCAGGCGAGATTGCAGCTATCATAGCGGTCAAACTGTTTCCTCCTAGCGAGTCCTTGAGTAGCCATGTCAAGATAGAATCCCGGTAGGGCACCATGTTTTGGTTCTTCTTCTTGCCGGGACCCTTGCCCGATGATAGATCTGCAAGTGCCGCAATGACACGACCCAGTGTAGAAAGTGATCTGTTGATTTCCGCACCCTCTTTCAATCTTGCACCAGTCGCGCCAGTGGATGTAGCTCTCTCCGAACCTGCCAAATCCACCAGACTGATCTTGGCGACTTTCTCGGTATCCATCCTGGTCTCAACATCATGCCTCTTTTGGGTCAGAATGAGAGTGAAGACCGCGTGCGATCGACTGGAAGTCTCGTTCATATTTGTCGCAGCAACCGTCCTAGCTTTATTCCCCTCGTCCATCAGGTTCTCAATCTCCGGAAACGACCGCACCAGTAGCTTCGCCAAATCCTCCACGTATGGTCCGGTGGAAGGATGCTCGCGGACCTTGAGATTTCCCTTCGTGGACGGATTGAGCAAATCGCGGACGCGCTCGTTGTAGATTTCCAGGTAGGACACTTCGACGGTGCAACTCAGATTCTTGTCTTTCTGCATCTCTTCGATGCGCTCAAACATGTTCCTGCAGATCTTCGGGATGACACCCGCCTCCTCCCCATACCCCATCATCGAGTATGACTTCCCCGAACCCGTCTGCCCATACGCAAAGATACAGTTATTGAATCCCAAGAAGGCATTATCCAGCAGCGGCTTCCCCAAATCTGTAAAAAGATCCTCCTGGTTAGCGAAGTGAGGATCATTGCGGTTGAAGGACCAGTAGCTCTTGTCGAAAGCGAATGTCTTAGCCCCATCAAGGGCTTGCTTCGCGGACTTGGAAAGCTTTCCATCGACGTGAGACGGGGGTGTCAGGACCGTCTGGTCCTTGTCCATCTGGACAATGCATTTTGCATTGCGGGCGATCTCTACGAAACATTAGTATTCTCCCACTATGCTCTCCAGCTCTCCACAACGCACCTCGTCCATTAAACGGCCTCACGCGCACCACGACCTTAATGTTGCCTCCCCCCGACGCCATGGCTGCGGCTACCGGCCTCGCGGCGGAGCTTGATGATACGTGGTGATTCCGTGGTTTCGGGCGTGTTCAGCTTCCTCGTGCAGTCTCGTCGGGCGGCCGCATCGCTCGGGGGTGTCATGTACTGGATAGGAGTGTTGACGGTAGTCGTCGCGTGTATTGTGCGCCGGGCGCGCTGGGTGTTGTTTTGTTGGCCTCGAAATTGTGCTGCGCGAGTCCCTGCACGGGCGGGAGATCCGTGCATCTCGAGAAAACGGTTATCCCGTCATAGCACCCAAACTCCTTAATTTCGACCACCACGGTAACGACGAGTTTGTACACGCGAAAGGAGGCTCGAGTCACTGCTCCAATGCCAGACGACGCCATGTTCCGCCCTCCTATCAACCGGGCAATGAAGACCCTCGACCGAGCCTTTTTCAAAAAGACAGTCCCCACCTCCGCTGCCCGCATCTTCAAGCAAAAAGATATCAGCACGTGCAAGAAAGAGCTGGAAAGCGCAAAGGATGCCCTAGTACTCCCGCGATTCCTCACCATCGTGAATGATCCCGTAGAAGAAACGGCGCGCGCGGGAGGAAAATGCATACTCTTGAAGCCAGAGGTTCGACACGATGGTAGTAGTCCCTCAACCGCCATACATTGGACAACTAGCTAATAAAAGCAGGCAGACTCGCAAACATGGAGTCCTAAACTACGAGATCTCCAGCAAAACGGGACTGTGGGGGTGATACCCTACGACCTCCATCTCAACTACGACTTCTGGTCACACTGTGCGTGTCTTCCCCTCCTCATACTCCCTATCATCGCTCATACAACCCAGCCGAAATCATGGACGCCATCCTCCCCGAAGAAATCGATAATCACGACCCTCCCACAGGCTTCACTCTAATCGGACACGTTGGTAAGCACCTCAATCATACCTCCCTCGAGGACAACATCTAACATTCGCGCCCACCAGCCCACCTCAACCTCCGCGACCACTACCTCCCCTGGAAATACATCATCGCGAAAGTCCTAGCCGACAAAAATCCCACCGTGCGCACCGTCATCAACAAAATCGAGCGCGTCGGCGAAGCAGACCCCTACCGCACCTTCCAGTACGAAGTTCTCCACGGGCCGGACGACATGTGCGTGGAAGTCCACGAACAGGGCTGCGTGTTCAAATTTGATTTTGCGAAGGTGTACTGGAATAGCAGGCTACATACGGAACACGAGCGGCTCGTCACCATATTCAAAGAGGGCGAAGCGGTTGCGGACGTCATGGCGGGGATAGGCCCGTTCGCCGTCCCTGCTGGGAAGAAGAAGGTATTCGCGTGGGCCAATGATCTGAATCCGGAGGGCTATGCCGCTCTCAGAGAGACGATAAAGGGGAACAAGACAGGAGATTTCGTCCGGCCGTTCAACGAGGACGGGGCGAAATTCATAAAGACGGCAGCGGCGGAACTGCTCAAGACCCAACACAGCGTCACAATCAAAACGCGCAAAGATATCAAAACCGCACGCTCTGCTCGAACGAAGCCAGACGCCCCGAAAGCTGGCGCAACACATGAGCCGCAGCCTAGCCAAACTCTCACGCAGCCCCGCTTCTTTAACCATTTCGTTATGAACCTCCCTGCTTCTGCATTGAGCTTTCTCCCGGCTTTCGTCGGTATCTACGCCCAGCCAGCTTTCAAAGCGCTCTCCTCTGAAGAGCGCGAAAAGATCCCGATGCCGTTGGTCCATGTCTACTGCTTCAGCTCCAAGAGCGACGACAACGTAGCCCAGACAGCGGAGATCTGTGAGGAGATCTCGACATTTCTGGGTACGCAGATCACGCCAGAGACGCCAGAGACGACGGTTTGGGACGTGCGGGACGTGGCGCCGAAGAAGCGGATGTTTTGTGCGAGCTTCAGGCTGCCCAGGGAGGTGGCGTTTCGAGAGGTGTGAAACAGGTTGGAGACTTGAGAGGAGAATGTTTAGGACCTGCTCGGGGAATAGAAAAAAATATGAGGTTCTATAAGGACAGACTTAGGATCTTGGGAACGGCGTTGCGGGTAGGATGAAATAGTGTACCCCTTTCCCAAACACACTGCGCTGATCTCCATCAAGCTCTTCCTTCAACGTGATTTCGCGTGAGCGATGCCGCTTTTGATTGCCGTATTACAAGACCAAGCTGATTCCACTACCCCATAGAGCTATCCTGATCCTTCACCAAGTAGACATCAGTCACGCTCCCATCCCAATCTCATCTGCAAGCCCCAAGGCCTACAATCCGCCCATCCACGTCTTCCGAAACCCGAACCTACCCATCAATCAGCAAAGATATCAACCATCAAAGCTGCCTTCCTTACGCACCACTCACCCTCTCAGCCTCCGCTTCGCCGGCCGCGCCGCCTCAAGCTCCTCCCACGGTCGCACCTCCTCGTCTTCACGGTCCGCTGGATCCAGCCGGATCGCCCCCTTTCCCGGGCACGGTGTGTCGTCCTCGGCGTCAGGCGACACATCAACCGCAGAGTCATACCGCGCGCGCTTCCTCACATTCTCCACCACCCCCGCCTCCACATCCACAGTCCCTGCCCTTAGCACCTCCTCGTCCACATCGCTGAGCTCGCTGAACTCCGCATCCTCGCCACACGACAGCCCATCCGCCATCTCCGCCTGCCTCTCCAGCTCGCCAAGCGCCAAACCCCTCACCACCTCCCCATCGGCCACGCGAAGCGGCTCCCACACCTCCTTCTTGCAGGCATGGAGGCCTACATCCCCCCAACAACCGCCCTCTTGATCCACTTCTCCCTCTCCGCCGCACTCCCCCTCATTGCTCGCATCGTACGCGAACACGTAGCCATATCCCAGCATCCCCTGCAACCTCAAGCCAAGCACCACATGCCTCTCCTCCCAAATCGGCTTCTTCTCCTTCCCCACCTCTTTCGGCGCGAGACCCAGCCCCCGCAAGGAAGTCTTGCGCGGTGTCTGCCACAGCTCCTCCTCGGCGTCGTCGTAGACGAGCTCTTTCGCGGCGATGCTCGTGCGCTTGCCGTAGGAGGCGGCCAGGATGCGGAGGGGGCGGTGGGGGTGCGAGCCAGGGAGGACGTCGTTGTCCGGGCCTTCGGAGCCTGTGAGGCGGCGGAGGGTGGTCATGAGCTGGGTGTCGATGCCGATGAGGGCGTTGCGGAGGGCGGCGCCGGAGATGGTGGCGGAGTGGTTGTTGGTGAGGTAGAGCGTTAGGGATGGGAGGCCGAAGGGGTTTAGGGCGTAGTGGATGATCTCTGTGGGCAGATTGATATTAGGTTGGTGTTCAATTGATTATGGCATGGTGGGATTGACGTACCGCTTCCAACCAGCACGGCCGGGTCCGCAGGGAGTCCGTAGCCAGCCGTGACGATGTTCAATCCTCGAGCTACGTATTTGAGCAGCGTGGTGCTGAGCGTCGTAGCCTCGCTGCCGCGTTCGGCATCGTCCTCGAGTAGTCGCTCGAGCGTTGCATCGTAGCCGCCGGTGGTGGGAAGATTGCGTCTCTTCAGTTCCGCTCGCAGCTGCGGGCCTTTCAGGTGCGTGTACTGCATGGTGCCTCGGAGCTCTTCGGCGTCATGTGTAGCTGGTTGGAAGTGAGGTGGACTCGGTTGTGGGTTTTGAGCTCGTTGCGGCCAATCTCTGGCGTTATATGGCGCTAGTTGAGGCACCCCTCGCGGTGGGAAAACCTCATATTTCGCAAGCATACTTGAAGCTGGTAGAGGATGTATTCGAGGCCGGCCTCGTCCACGCTTAATGGATGGTGTTGGGGACGCTGTTGACATTCTTGGGGGCATTACGAAAGGGGTGGATCGCCTCGGGAGGTTGAGGGCTGCATCTTGATTCACGTCCATCTCGGAAGTGGTGTGAATAGCATCGCGTGACGTCACTGGTGAAGATGGTGAAGATGAATGCGTCTGAAGACTGAAATATGGAGGTGCAGGGCATTCGGGTGCCTATCTAAGCTGGGTTATTATGGAAGGAATCTGGATGCGTTCTGGGTCGTACTTGCCTAAATCTATCGAGTCGGCATCTGCCACTTCGGACAAGACCCAAGCAAGCCTTTCGCACCCGACTGTTTCGCTCTTCGTATGGCAGCATCATCAACTTCAAGATCGTACTCAATCGCTCCTTTGAACTTTTTTCCCAGAGCTGGGAACACATCATGAAACCGGTCGAAAACGAGTCTCAAGATATCGATCTCGTCTTTGATCTTATCATCCTTGCTTTCCCTCCAGTGTATTAGGAGAACAGCAGCCGCTAGATAAAGCATAGCAGGTATGTGAGAGTTTAAGAGCGGTTCAGGAGATATTCGGGATATATCCGTGACCATTTGTACTGTATTGCGGGCCACGGAGACGCAATGACGGAACCGGTTCTCGTCCTTTTCGTCCAGAGGTGGCTCGTTAGAACATGCTCGGTAGTGGAGCAGAATAGTGATGGTATTGAGGATATTCGTTAGCCAGAAGACATTGACATGCTCTTCTGGAGGAGCTGCCTGGATGGAGGTCGCAGATCGTGGTAGGCTTAGCCGGAACCGCACTAGGTGAGAATCAAGGATGTCGAGCCCTCGTTCATACTCTGTAGCGTCTTCTTCGTCATGTAGAGTATTGATTTGATCATTTGCTCGTCCAAGAATGACATACGCTTTGATTACGCAATGATACGTGTTAATATGTTGAATAGAATTTGAGGGTGAACCTATCAGCCGGTTCAGGTTCCAATGAAATGGTGTGGATGCATCCTCATCCTGTATCAGTGTAAGCATCATGAACTTCGAATAGATGGTTCCGGATGTTGTATTGCTCGCACACTTACCGACATGTTTTCGGATTGAAAATTTAAATCATCCGAAGGGAGATTAACCAAGTAATGTCGGTCAGGAATGGTTTGGGGCCAACCTGTCGCCCACGCTTGATCTCTATCCAGAAACAGTAACGCCCAAAGGACTCTGCGAAATTCGTCTTTCTCCCGGGCATCCTTCGAGACGGGGGCGAGTCTAAGCCCAGGTGGTTGCATTGGTCCTGCATCGATTTGATTCAGGCCGTAAGAGCACGCTTGTCTCCATGTCTTCCCCAGTGCATGACATGCTGTAGTGTAGTCGCCTACGGTCCATGCGTGGTGTACGATACAGACCCCAGCTTGCAAAACTCGTAGGGCTGGTAGGCTATCTCGTTGCGTGAGCTCGAACAAGAACTTGGCCTGGTCAAACCAGTCACCGCGGCAAGCCTGAATGGCCGGGTCCGGATGGTACTGAGCTGATATTGCAGAGATAGCGTATAGAAGCGCTGGAGTTTGGCGTTGCAGTTGGCCGCTGCTGACGTCTTTGAGAAGCTCTGACTCATGGAAACAAGGCAGGAATGCATAGGAGTGTGAGAAGAACAACTCGACAAGCTCCAAGATTTGGGCTTGCGGTGGGAGATTAGCTGGAAAGATTGCGTCGTTGGATGCGTGGTCGAAGTCGTTGATGTTGTCTTGCTGCCATGTTATGTCGGAGATAGCGGAGTCGCCAAAGGAAGTCGGCGGTGCAAAATCGAGGGAAGTATTCGGAACATCAAGAGCTGTGAATGGAAGCTGAGAATCTACCGAGCCGCGTTGAATGTGGAAGAACCCTTTTGACGATATTTCTGGATAATCGTGAGGTTGAGGTAGATTAGGATGGTCGACATTCCCATTCAACACCCAGGAAGGGCGTTCAGCCAAGGGCACAAAGTCTACATAGGAAGTATGAACTGAGCCTGGATTTGGATTTGATACAATGTAGGAACAAGTGATATTTAGCTTGCGGCAAAGCGAGCATGAGGGTCTAGCTCCCTGGAATACAGGATTTAGTACCACGATGCAGCGAAGATGGGGTTTAGCCTACATCACAACGCTTCTTG
Source organism: Lophium mytilinum (assembly GCA_010093605.1). NCBI lineage: Eukaryota > Fungi > Ascomycota > Dothideomycetes > Mytilinidiales > Mytilinidiaceae > Lophium > Lophium mytilinum. The sequence goes on along the minus strand of MU004185.1, from coordinate 182,788 downwards.
CGCTGTCTGCAGCTCCTGCAGACTTGCTTCTTCTTCGTGACTGATGAATCCATTGCGAGTTGTGATGGACTCGATGCAAGCGGTGAGATCAGGGGATCGGGGATTGACGTCGTAATTCTCTCGGTAAGCTCGATCACTAGCTCGGCCATCCTATTGGCCGGGGCTAACTTCATGCTCTCAGACCTGTTTGCAAAGGGAGCTCCGATATAGCTTGCCTCGCTCTTGACATCGAGTAGGTTCAATGACCCTATCCTCGTGGCGTGCTTCAAAGCGTCAAAGACATGCGCAGAGCTCCTACAAAGGTAACAGGATTTCGAACCTGTAAGGGCCCGCATTATATTTTCTATTCCGCCTGGAAGGGCGCTAATCTAGGGTGTGAAGACCTTTACATTGGCTAGTTATATTCTCCCACCCCCGGTGGGTGTGTCTGTGTGTCTACTGCGACTGCCGAAAGATCGGGGCTAATCTAGAGGGGTACAACTATTACTTCTACTATTTGCAATTATAGAAGGTCGTGAGGTAGTTTAAAGTATTTACTATACCCGCAGAATCGCGGCTTGGAGGGCGCTGACTTGAGGAGTCGCAACTGGTATATCCCCTGATTTCAAATCTAGAATATCGTGAGGGGTCTCGCAATATCAATCGCATGCACAAAACTCTCCCTCACAATGTGCAATTTGAAGCCTATAGAAATAATACACCATACTCATAACACATATATAACCATTCTAAACCACCACGTCCAACTCAACCCATGCCCCACCAACCCCCTCGTTCATCACAGAGCACCCCTCAACACCCCCGGGGTGGGGCCACAAAACCCCTCCCCACACCACTCAATCTCAAGCACGCAGCACTTCACCATCACAACCACTATATCACAAAACCGGCTTTCAAATCGCAAGTCATCTCATCGCATTTTGTACAGCTGCTTGCCATACTAAAGCCACTTCAACAGTCCATCAGAGGCAGCAGAACCCAGCCCCCCAGGTCTTCAATCTTCACTCCGAATCCTCTTCTCTTCGGCAGGACACTTCAGATCTCCTCCTCTTCGTCCTCGGAATTCCGACTTATAGCAAAGCCTGCAGCACTCCCGCTCCCTTAGTCATCCCCCAATCCTCAAGACGCGGTGTGGTAGGTTCGGGACACAGAGTGATAGATTCGGCACGCGGTGTAGTCGCTTCGGCACACGGCGTAGTCGCTTCAGCACGCAGTGTAGTGGGCTCAGGGACGCGGCGTAGTTGGTTCAAGACGTAGAGGGGTCGGTTCGGCAGGCGGGGTGGTAGGCTCAGGACGCTGCGGAGTCGGTTCAGGACGTGGCGTAGTAGCTTCAGAACGTAGTGCAGTAGACTCGAGAGGCGGCGTAGTTGGTTCAGCACGCGGAGGGGTAGGCTCAGAGCGCTGCGTAGTTGGTCCAGGACGCATCGTAGTCTCTTCCAGACGCAGCGTAGCCGGCTCAGGACGCGGAGGGGGCGCAAAAGCAAACACATCCATGCCAACTGGGCGATGAAGCTGCGCAACTCTCGGGCGGGGTGCAGGCGGCGGCGGAGGATGCGGCCACACTTGCGTGTCTTCTGCTGGAACATCGGCAGGACGAGGCGGCGGAGTGGGAGTATTTGCGGCGACGTTCTCGAGCCAGTTGTTGATATCAGGGCCGGGAACGTGCGGCAGACCCCTACCTGGAGGAGGTGTTGGCGGGCCGGCAGTAGACACTTCGGTGATGCCGTCTGTGAGGCTTGGGGGGACGCTGTCGGTCATTGTAGGCGCTTGCTGTGGCTGTTTCTTGGTCTATTAGCGCGTTGTTTGGCTTTTGGCGGCGTGACGGCACGGCGAGGTACGGTGATGTGAATCTTGAAGGCGTGAAGGTGTGAGCAAGAGACGTTGATGTGGGTTTATGTGACGACAGAGGGAAAAGTGGGGCGGTGAGTGGGACAATGTAACTCACTCTTAGGCCGGCGTGACTGTTAGACACCATTATTCTGCTGGGTATCCATTCTGTGGCGGTAAGAAAGATGGCGAAGGTCGAAGGGTTCAAATCGCGTGCGTGAGACGTGAGTTCTGCTGGGGCTGATAAGCTCTTGAAGTACCCCAGAGGGGGGTCATAGAAGAACGCACTGAAAATGAGACTTCGATGTAAAATCCCAGTGATCTCGACCTGAACCCGTTGGATATAGACTCTACGGAGGTTGAGAGAATGTTGAGGCACCCCCGAAGAGTGGTAGAGATATTTGTACATATGATGTAAAGTCTGCGTGGTCTTGATCCTTACCGCCTCCGTGTGATCTTTGCGGGTGTCGATATATCTTGAAGCACCCCAGACGTATAGTGAATAATCACGCTCACCATGTAAAGTTGCCGTCGTCTTGATTCTCACTAGTTGGACGTACGTTTTGATGCAGCAGACAGGACATTGAGACATCACTAGATCAATGAAAGTATTGAATTAAAGATGTAAAATTACCGTGGTTATGAATGTCACTCGAAGCATACTTATACCACCTCATCCCACTGCTCATCATACCACAAGCTCTCCAACACCCCCGGCTGCCTGAGTACTGCGTCTCTCTTACCCGGTTGCTCGCCAAAAAGATTCCAGATCTTGACTTCCACGTTATCAATGCGATGGTTTGATTCCCCGTTCTGTGGCGCCTCGCTCATAAGAGATAGTTCATAGTCCCTGATGCAGTCGCAGGAGCGACCTGAGTACCAGGCTTCCTGCTTCAATCGGCGTTGAGCTTCCTCCCTCTGGTCGCCCTTAGTCATCCCAGCAGTATCATGTCCGGTGGGGATACTTTTATCTCCATCGGAAGCAGAGGATGGGACTGGAAGGGCCGTAGACATAGGTGCTGCAGCATTTGGTGGTGCTGCAACTGTGGCGGTGGTGGCCGCATTTGATCCAGAACCAGAACCATTCCGGTCCCTCTCCGCCACAATTGCCCGTTCGCAGACCACACAAGTCTGATGCGGCGCTCCCATAGTTTGGTGAAACAAAAGGCACAAGACCTCGTCGACAAGAAGATCCGACGGCGCATGCACACACGGCCGCATATCCACATATTTCACCATGGTATTGAACATGCTGACCTCATGTTGCTTGCCCACGGCGTCCAGCCGCCTCTGCTCGGGATCATTCGGGTCCTTGGTCACAAATCGGAATGTGAAGGTTGTTTTAAAGAGTAGTAGTTTCCGACGAACCCGGAGCGGCGTAACCTCGTATTCAAATTCGAGCAGAGTATCTAGAGAACTGGAGGACCCGTCGTCAAGTGAATTGTCGTAAAGCGTGATTGGTATGGCGTACTTTGCTTTGCAAGATAGAGTGGCGAGACATATGCGACTCGCTATGGCCGCCTCGATATGTGCACGAGATACCCAGTATGCCGGACGTCGAATCCGGTCTTTCATACCTGGTACGACTTTAATTTCATTACCGTTAATAGGATAAGAGGACTCCTGCCACAGCCCTGGTTCGAGGAAATAAAGCGCGGTATGCCGAAGAATTGATGGCGGCTCATTTCGCTTGGTCAGGACGTTCCGAGGAATAGAGACAGTGGAGGCTCTGGGGCTGTGAATGGTGCCGCAAGGCTTACACAGGCGATAGCTGGGCCGATCTCGTTGGAGGAGGATGAGAAGGTTTTGGTATTCCTCATCGTCATCAGGATCTTCGAAACGTGATGACTTGGTAAGGGAAGTCCATGGCTGGGTGCCAAGTGCCACAGCTAGACCCGTACAGGTCAAGGTGAGCGACACGAAAGACGATTCCGGTAGAAAGAGGGAAATAGCTTGGAGCAGTTCTACCGGGAGGTTGAGAAAGGGTGGAACTTTTGGACCAGCATTGCAATTCTTCTTGCTAGTTTGGCGAACATTCCCTGGGATCCTGAGAGATGGAACAATTGAAAAAGGCACACGTGGGAATGTCGATAGACTTCTTGACAAATTGTCAAAGAAAATCGATGCCGTCGCAGCGGGTCGGCTCGAGGAAGTGCCAGTCGACATAACGGCTTCCAAACAAGGCTGGTTCCGCCCAAATCGATGAAGCTCGCAGCCGCCCTCTACAGACGCGCAAGGCTGGATGGAAAGAGTTCTGCCTGGGCCTCTACACAGATTCAAGGTGGACGGCATAGCATCACTCCAACGCGTAGCGTAGCATACGGAATCCCTCGCCCATCAATGAAATTGGTGTAAAGAAGAAGATGACGATGAAAATAGAATGAACTGAGATGTGGAAGGCTACCTAACGTTGTTCTGTTGTTCACGCCTAGGTGAGGGGTCTGAGACATGGGGCTGGCGTGCATCTCGTATCTGTGGGGCGATAAGTGCTTTCAGTCGTGGCTTTTCCGGCTACTACCACCAATAACATGGAGTTGATAGGCTGATGGTTGTCCAATCCGATTGCAGCCGTGGTTGGAGGTTGCCTGGAACACCTGCGGTTGAGGTGGAAGGAAATGCGCCTTGCTATATGTGGAGTAGCGTGCTCATGTCTTCATGCCTCAGGCAGAACGTACAGAGGACATTATTTTTGCTCTCGGTGGCATTGAACTCGGATCCTCAAGAGGAGGTTGACTGAAGATAGGCATGCTTCAATCTCATCTATTTAAATAAAATGCAACAAATCCTTTTTCGGCTCCCTCACAACCACCCACTCCTCCTCATTCCCCCCCTCCTTCTCCCCATCCCCATCCCTATCCCTCCCCCCCTTCCCCGGCTCCGGATACTTCCTCAAATGCTCAATCGCCCACACCACCTCCCTCGTCAATGCCGGCGGCAACCTCCCCTCCCCCTCCAACGTCCCCAACCCCGCCCACTCAAACAGCGCCCTCAACCACCCAAATGTCTCCCCCGTCTCCCACCGCACATCATGAAACTTCTGCCCCTCCCTCCTCGTCCTCTCCGCCCTCTCCCACTCCCACCTCTCCTGCTCCGCTCTAGGCGGGAGCGGCTTCGAAAGCCGCCCCGCAAACACCCGCGCCAGCGTAATAGCCTGATACTCCCAACTTCTGAACGTCAGCACGCGCGGCACGCCCACCAACCCAACCGTCGGATACGCATGCAAGAAAGTATGCCAATACCCACCCACCACTTTCCCGTTCTCATAATCCCAGAGCGGACCGCCGTTAGCGCGCTCGTTCCAGAACGGGAACGAGGGCTGGTAGCCTGCGCTGTAGATAACCGTGTCGATGTCGTCGAGGAACGTGCCGTCTTCGAACAGGATGCGGCCGCTGGGGAGGTACTCGGTGATGAGGGGTTTCCAGGCCATGCCGGGCGGGGGTTCGGGCCCGTCCCAGCGGGAGGGCGAGCGGCGGGATTGGTAGACGGGGTGGGCGGCGTGGGGGATGAGGTCGGCAGTGATGTCGTGGCCGGAGGCGGAGTTGCCGATGATGAGGACGTTTTTGGCGGTGTAGGGGTGGGGGGAGCGGTAGTATTTGGAGTGGATGACGCGGTGGGGGAAGAGGGTTGTGTAGGTTTTTAGGCCTTTTACCGAGGGGATCTTGACGCTGCGTTAGAATGACTGTTGGGTGGGTCTAGGGTAGGTGGTTCGGAGAATAGCAGAAGAAGAACAAGAAGAAGAAGAGGAAGAAGAAGAGGGGAGCTTACAAAAGGCACGGAATAATGCCCGTTCCCAAAGACCACAGCATCGAATTCTTCCTCCCACCACTCGTCAACCGAGCGGTCAGGGTCGTGGCGGCGGAGGGTGAGTTTCCATCTTTCGCGGCCTTTTGGGGAGGGGAGTTTGGAGACGTCTTCGACGGTCGTATTGAATACGAGTAAGGAGCCTAGCTTGTGAGCGGCGACGTAGTCCTCGAGGTACTGGCAGGGGACTTCGTGAGGGACGAAGGGGCCGCCAGGAAAGGGGATGTCTGAGAACGACATGGCGATGTCGGGCACGTTGGTACTATTGAAATTGAATCAATAAATGGTTTGAGTTTTCTTTGCTGATTGGGTAGGTCTCACGTGAGAGAGTCATAAATAGGCGTTTTCTCGAATCTCTCTTGACGGTTTGGAGGCGTTGACGTTGGGAGGCTCTTGGGTATTGAAAGCGGTGGATCAGTCTTTGGCGGAAGAGCTCCGGGGAACATCTCAATCGGTGGTATGGGGTCTGCATCATATATCCTAGGATATGGTTAGCAGGGACAGACAACGTGAGTGGAAGTACGAGTGGAGTTAATTCATACCAGGTTCCCCCAACACCACCACGCCGCTCGAAAACGCGTATAGTATCAAAGTACTTTTCCCGTGATAGTGCCGCTGCGGTGATGACACCTAATCACAGGTTAGGATACGCAGTCATTAGGTTTGAAAAGGATGGGTGGTGGCCCAGGGCAAAAGAGGGCCGTGAAAACATACCTGCGGCTCCAGCACCAATCACCGCCACCAATTTTATTGGCTTAGAATCGATCATATTGGCATTTTTACAGAAGCTTTCACCCTTCTTGAAAGGTTCTTGAGTTAGGATAAAGCATGCAACTGCTGTGTATTGTAAATCAGCTGCCACGTCGATCGTGGATTCGTCATACTGCTCCGCATTTGCGTAACATGCTACTCACGTGATCATATCAAGGATTCTTTCAATGATCCTGTCCTTGCAATGATAGACTCTAGTATTGTAGAGATCGCTACGATTAGCTTATTATAGCCTCACGGGGGCACCCTCCTATATACACACCACTCACTCCTTTATCGCTCCTGTAATATTTAATCCCCTAGTCCTCCTCCTCCTCTATCTCTCGCCATCCTCAACTCTTTCCTCCGTCTTTCCATATCCGCTTCTTGTCTCTCCACATCTCTCAGCTCTTGTAATAATTTCTTCTGATTCCGTAGCCGCGTCATAGCTTCTTCTATCTGCGCCAGCTCTGCATCATCGTTGGTTGTTCTACTCGCTATAGCTGACGCATGCCGAGAAACATGGACGCTAGCATTATCATCGATAGGGGAGGTAGGGCGACGTGGATGATCGGTGATCTCAGACGCTGTCGGTGGTGGGGTAGTGTTGTGCGATCTTGATGGCTGGACTGTCGACGAAACTAAGGGGTCAGGGGCTACAGTGGGAGAACCGGTAGGGAGGGGAGGCACATTAGTCGCCTGCCGTGACCCCGAGGCCGAAAGTTCGTGTGGCACGTGTTCAGAGGCAGCTAACGAAGCCTGACGCTGTAGCTCGCGCGCATCCGGTTTCTGCGCGGCGTCCACTTGGCGTAGCTCATGTACAGAGGAGCTCGCAGAATTAGGGCGGTAGTATCCAGTAGCGGTAGGAGGAGTTCCAGGGAGCTCGTGGATAACAGGACGCGCGTCAGGCGCACGCCAGCTCGGAACCGTACTATGGCCCTGCAGCTCTGCGACGAGAGGCAAGGGCTTATCTGCAAGGTTTGCGTATGTCGTCTCAGTGTCGCCTGATCCTGGAGTTGAATTTGCCCTTTTATGTCTCCTGTGAAAGAAAAAAGCGATGCCGAATGCTATAGCGACCACGGCGAGCGGGATGCTGATGCCGATGCCTAACTTGGCGCCGATTGAGAGGCCTGGTGATGGAGTGTGGGACGGTCTTGTTGTATCAGAGGCTGTTACTATGGGTGTTGTAGCTGCGGTCGACGACGTAGGGCTAGTGTAGTAGGATGATGTGGAGGCTGGCGTGGTGATTGCCGTTATGAATACAACAACGGTGCTGGGACTGTAACTCGAGACCGTCGGCACTATGACGACTTCAGAGGTGATGATGATAGTACTCATCGTGTCCTCGAAAGCAACAACACCGCACTGACCAAACGGACGGCCAAAGAGAAGCGGAGAAAAGGGCGAAAATCCCGCTCTAAATACGATTGGCATCTCTCCCGTCCTGCTGCAAGGCTGAGAACGTGGCGCTCCACCCATGCTTTATTTTAGGAGCAAGATGCATACTGATACAGTAATGGGCCAATAATGAGCTACCCGAGCCGAAAAACGATGCATCGCCCCTCTCGTGTAAGAGGGCGGTGCTGGGTGGCTGCATGCTTTCCGCGTATGAGGACGTGAAGATGCCGCCATCACAAAAGGAGGAGGCTATGATCGGCTAACAGGAGGGAAGTTACGCAGGGTTAGTATCTAAAGAAGCTTTTTAGTTGTAATATAGAATGGAAGCTTGATGCTGCGCGATAGATGGAGGAGAGGTTGCAGGTGAGTTTAAGGAGTGGAGCTCTCGAGAAAAGTGGAACCCAAGTAGCGCTAACCAAAAAATACTTAGCACGTGATATCACATACTCAACAGCTTCCGATGAAGATGCGAGGACACAACGGTCGTACAATTATACTGTTAGTACTTCACCAACCGGAGATTTACTTACCAACAACATAGTAGTACAGTCGGGTCCAGGGCGTGAGTAGTCAATCAGCCGAATACAAGATGCACCGTGCCTATATACCCCTCTTCAAACCCACACTCCTCGGTCAAAATTCATCCAAATAGCACCAAAACCAAAGCAACGGAAGACCAAGAGGCGCAAGCATGAGGAAGGAGACCTTAAGCTTGTATGGACGCTCTACACAATGGGCTATTTCCATAGGAATATCGGCTGGGAATCCAACATTCTAAAATTAACTGTTACCTCGATAATTCGATAAATGCGCAAAATTAATGGGACCCCGTAGAAGAAAGCGCTTAGAAAGGGGAATCTTCCTATACTTAATAAACATTATAAGAGAAGATTAATCTAATTTATTAGTAATAACCCCTTTAAAACTATCTAGTTATACTCTACTCCTTTATTAGGAAAACCTAAAACTATAAAAGTTAGAGCTATTAGTACTTAGTAGTAAATAGTATAAACTTCTAGTAAACTATATAAATTATATAACATCTATATAAACTACTAGCGCAGGTAATATTACTATATAGACTAGTAGTAGTTTACCTATATACTATATAGCCTAATAATACTTAATTATTATCTATTATTTTAAACTATTAATAATTTAGTTCTATAGTATCTTTTACCTAATTAGCCTTAGTAGTACTAGAGCTAATATATATATACCCTATATATAATACTACCTATATTCTACTATAAAATAATTCTATTTACCGCTCTTCCCTCTCTATAGTAGTGTAAGGCGGGGGTAGAAGTAAGTAGAAATAGTAAATACTTAGGCTAGAATATCTAATCTTTATTCTATAAATAGTTAGTATAGTAAAGTTAGAGCTATAGTAGTTAAAAAGTAGATTTAATAGATATATAGAGAATAGATAGAAAAGATATAATTTATCTATTCTATAATTTAGCGCTAGGTCTAGCTTATAAATTATAATTAGAATACTTAATATATTCTTAAATAGACTCTTACTATATTACTACTAAGACCTATTATTTAAGAGTTAGGCCGTAGTATATAACTATCTATAAATAATAAAAAGTATATAACTATTCTACTACTAATATAAGCTTTAGTAGTAGTCTCTTATATCTATATTATAGAATAGCCTCTAGTATTATAGCTATAACGCTACTACCTCTATAGCCCCTTCTTTCTATTTACTTCTTCTATATCTCTTATTTCCCTCTATATTAGTATACTTTACTTCTTCTACCTATATTTTAGGTTACTGCTTCTCTATTTATAGTCTCTTCTATTATACTTCTAATCTTAGAAGTTAGAATACTATTATTTTATAACCTAGCCTATAGTATACTTATGCGCTAGAAGATAATAAGAATATATACTCTCTATCTAGCGGGGTAGTTATAGAACCTAAAATATACTTAAAGAAATAGGCTAGAGTCTCTTTTAAAATATAAGAATATAGAGAGTATACTATAATAATTATAAATAATCTTATATAATTCTAGATAATCTTATATAGTACTATAAAAAGAGTTAGAGATATTAGAGTAGAGGTAGCTTTATTTTCCCTTTCTCTACTGCGTTATTATATAGTAGATAGTTATCTATTACTAGTATATATAAAGGCTAGGTTATTCCTATAATACTAGATTAAAGTATATCTAGCGCTAGTAATAGAGTATATATTCTATCCGCCCGCTTATTTTCTAAGAAAAGTAGGGCTAGAGAAGTAGTAGTTAGAGTAAAATTAAAAGCTAGTAGAGAATATAGATATATAGTTGCGTATAGTAGTTAGAAAAATTAAAAGCTATATATATAAAAGATTATACTAAAACTAAGGCGCTATTATATAGAGTAGAGCGGGAGAAATAGAAAAACTTAGTAGAAAAAAAATTCTATAGAGTAGAGTAGAAGAAATAGAGAAATTTAGTAGATAAAAAAGCTTATAGAGTAGAGTAAAAGAGATAGAAAAGCTTAGTAGATAATATAAGCTAGTAATACTAGAGTATATTATCTTTACCTAATATAGCTCTATAGAACTATACTAGTCTAACTACTAATCTAGATATTAGTGCGCTATTAGCTTTCTATTATAGTAGATACTATTAGTAAGCTATATCTATGTACTATCTTTTATTCTCTATATTCTAGCTTCTTAAATAAGTTTCTACTAGCTTTAGCCTCTACTATAATTTATTAGTATATATAATTTTAATACCCGCTATATTCTAAATAGTTAGCCTTAAGTTAATCTCTACTATAACTCTTCTACCTTTTTAACTCTTACTACCTTCTACTACTCTATAGTATAGAGAAAGAGATGCAGGGTAGGCTTTTATACCTATAGAATAGAGAAGAATAGTTCTATTATATATGCGGGTAGGCGCTAGAAATTTAAGGCTTAGGCGCATATATTTTAACTAATAGTTACTATATACTTTTTTCTTAAGTATACTATTAGAATCTTATATAAGTATATCTTTATAGTAGTATACTATTATTACTAATAGTTATTCTTAATTAGCCTTAGATTTAATCCCTTATATTATAGCTTAACGCGCTAGGTATTATAACTATAGAATATCTCTAAATAGGTATTATAAGACTAGTAGTATTTTTAAGTATATATAGTTTAGAGGGTTTATATTAAAAGTAGATAGATAAGTAGTTTTTAAGTTAGAGCTTAGGGCGGAGGTAGGCTCTAAAATATAAGGTATATATATATACTACACATCTATTAAAAGTTAACTTAGTAGTAGTATAAAAGTATAAAAGGTATATAGAGAGTATATATAAGTAGACTTATATAGTTCTATTTAAGGCCGCTTTCTATCTATATATATACTAGAAAATTAGTAATTTCTTAAGAAGGTACTTACTATACTAAGCGTACACGCCTTCTATATCTACTTTTAGGCGTCTCTTAGATAATATTAGGGGAGTAGAAGATAGTAGGGTTAGTATTCTTCTTTTTATCTCTTACTATATAAGTATATATAATTTCTAAGGCCTTTTTAACGCTAGTCTAAGCTATAATTAGGCCTATTTTAGCCTTATATAAGGCTACCTCTACCGCCTCTAAGCTATCTAGGTTTTTTATAGATAATACCTTCTCTATAGTATTTTCTTTATTCTAGTTAACTTTCTTTACCTAGTTCTTTCTATTATTAAAGTAGTATATATCTAATTTATTTTTATTTTCTATAAGGTCTATAGGCTCTAGTTTATTAGGTAGCGCTTTATATTTATTCTTTAAGATTATACCTTAAGTCTCTTATCCTAATACTACTATTTCTAAGTTCTTCTCTTTAGCCTTAGCTATTACTAAGGTCTCTAGTAATAATAGCGCCTCTTATATACCTCTAGTCTTCTAGTATATTAAGGTCTATAGCTTATCTATAAAGATATAAGTCTCTAGTAATAATAGCGCTACTTATATACTTCTAGTCTTCTAGAATATTAAGATCTATAGCTTAACTGCAAGAATATACTTAGTATAAATTTAGACTTCTAGTTAGAGATTATAGTTATCTTTCTCCTCTTTCTCCCTATATATAGCTATATGGTAGCTAATAGCCTTACCTAAAGTAGTATAATTTAAGTAGAATAATATTAGGTTTATAAGGCTAACTTTAAATATAGAACTATCTTTAGAGTTAATAAAGTAGGTATATATTAGTAAGAGAACTAAATATAGGTTAGTAAATATATAATCTTTTTATATATAGTAGTAGTATATATTTTAGATCTTAGTAGTAGTAGAAGGTCTTTCTAATATCTATATTAATAATTATAGATTAGAATATACTTAGTAGAGTAGGTATTAAAGTATAGCTTATATATATAATTAGTACTACGCTGCTAGTAATATTAAGTATATTTATAGATATATTAACTTAAAGTCTATAGCCCTTATATAGCTATACTACTATATCTTCTTTACCTCTAGAGTATTTAAAGCTACTTTTATCTAGAACTATAGATACTATAAGCTTCTTATACTAGTAAATAGTTAGTAGATATAAATAGAGAAGTAGTAGATAGACTTATATAGGCCTAATTCTTAATAAAGAAGCTCTTAGAGCTATCTCTATAGGCCTTTTTTACTACCTCTAGTATAGTCTTTATCTCTAGCTTATTAGACTAGCCGCCCTTTATATTACCTAATTCTTAACTTAGAACTAGGTATAGTAAATACTTATATATAGACTAGATAAGTATATTATATTTAATCTTAAAGTTAGTAATATCTTTCTAAGGGCGCTAGGGAAATATAGTAGCTTTCTCTAGATTATCTCTACTATATATAGTATATAGCGCTTTAAAGTAGTCTATATAGCTATTAATATAGATAGTAATAGTAAGGTCTACTAGTCTATTCTAGTAGACTACTATCTACTCTATTATAGTAGTAGAGTTATAGTAACTTAGGCTATTAAGCTATTAGTAATATAGTAAGAAAGAGTATAGTAAGGCTTATATATAAGAGTAAGGTTAGAGTTAAATTTTACTTACTAGCCTACTTAGTTATTAGTAGAGAAGGTAAAGGTCTTTACTAGCTATAATATAATACGCGCCTACTAGGTAAAGCAGGTTTATAGCCTTAGCTTAGATAATAGATAATACTATATAGCCTAAGAAGTTAGATAGTTAAGATAGACTTTATACTATTATAAGAGGGTAATAATCTCTAATTATAATTAATTATATTAAGTATTAGAGGTAATAGAGTAGAAGCTATAGGCAATACTAGGCTCTATAAAGGGCGGTCTTCTAGCGTTAGAGCCTAAAGGTAAAGAATAATATATACTACTTTAGAATTAGAGAAAGAATTTAGGTCTATTAAATAGGGTAGTAGGTCTACTAATAGAATGCCTTTTAATATTATTAGGGATATAGCCCCTAATATTAGCTACTCTAGGTATTACTTTAAATAGTTTATAGGGCGTAAATCTTAACTAGTATAACTAACTTATATATACCTGCGCGGTGTTTAAATAAGTAGTAGCCCTACTTAATAAGGAGGGGTGTAATAGAATTAAGACGGGTAAAATAATATAAGTAGCAGGCTAACTCTAATTATAAAAGGGAGATATATATAATCTCTAATTATAATTAATAATCTATAAAAGAAAAGGGTTAAGTATATAGGTAGTAAGAAAAATTAAATTACTAGTAATTAACTTATGCATTAATATTTTTAAAACCCTATTATATCTTATACTTAAATATAGATGCTATTATAGAATAAACTACTATATTTAGGGGTCTAGACTAACTATATATACCGCCTACTATATAACTTAAGTATACTTAAGAGGAGCCTTCTACCCGCTATTCTCTATCTTTATATTATCTACCTCTATCTCTACTTTAGTATTATCTATCTTACCTACCTCTATTTCTATTTTCTTCTTTTCTATATTATCTGCATTAGGCTTAAATTCTAACTTAAATACTTTACTTATCTCTAAATTAGTTTTATAGTTAGTAAGTTCTATTATATATAGATTAACTAAGTACTAAAAGTTCTCTAGATTAAAAGGCTTTAGTAGGTTATAGTTTAACTATTATTTATTATTAATAATATATTATATATAGATATCGCTTAAAAGGTTTTAAAGTATTATTAACTAGTTAACTATATTTAGTTAGAGCAGGTCCGGACTAGTATACTTATCTATAAGGCTAGCGGATCCGCAATCTATATATATTATAGTAGAAGATAATAGTTATAGGCTAAAGTATTTATTAGTATTTAGGTCTATATAGTAGACGCGACCGTATATATAGAAGAATTTTAGAAGGGTAAAGGTTAGTATCTTACCTAGTAATATATATATATAAGTATTATAGATAATAGAGTCTTAATAGTATTACCTAAATAGCTAGAAAAGGGACATTATATTAGTAGGTATCTATAGAAGAGAAAGTGCTTACTTACCTTTTTAAGTAGGCTAATACTTACTAACTCTTCTAGATAATTTATCTTAGTATTATATCTTATAGTATAGAGCTATAAGAGAATTATATTCTAACTATATATAGATAGATATAGCTTTAATTAATAAAATACTTATTCTATTAGCTTAGTATTATTAGCTAGAATATTATATAGCTTGCGGGTATTAGTTTAATAGAGCTAAAATATAGAGTATTATTACTAATATACTTAAAGTTATAGAGGTAGAAGATATTCCCCTCTTTAAATATATACGCTCTAGTAAAGGTAGAGAGTATTTTATAGTTCTAACCCGGTTTAGAGAGAGGTTTATCTACATTTAACTAGACTAGAATAGGCAAGTATAGTTTAAGTATATTAAGGTCTACACCTTATACCTCTATTTTATAGTATTAACCTACTAGAAAGCGGTTTATAACTTAACTATAGCCTAGAATCTCTAGTATAGATAACGTGCTTACTATAGGCGCTATTTAGGATTAATTACTATAAAGTATTAAAAAAAGAAAGTAATTAGAGGGTAGTAAGTTTAAGTAGCCGGTAAATTTAATTAGGCGGCCGTTATTAGTAAAGAGAAATAGGTAAAGGTAGTAATATATAATTTTAAAAAGTAAAGTAAGGTAGCGCTAGTAGAGTATACTAGTATTACCTAGTATTATAGAAATTATATAGGAAAGTACATAGTTATTATCTTATATTAATTAGCCTTAGAGGTTAATAAAGCTAAATAATACTTAATTATCTCTTAATAGTAGGGAAAAATTAAGAATATCTTTTTTTATAGCCTTATTTCTATCTATACTATTACTTACTAGTACTATAGCCCCTTTTTACTAAACTACTTCTTAGTATTTACTAGCTTAGTTATAGAAGAGAGGCGTTAGTAAGTACTCTTACTCTTATACGCTTTACTAAAATCTCTACTATATCTTTAACTCTTAGAGCAGCTTTAATCTCTTTAGTGCAACTACTAAGCTAGTACTACCTTATTATCTCTTGCGCCTTTATCTTCTAGTCTTCTATATAGAGTATATTATATTAATCCTAGTTAATATAGTTATTAATAAAAAAATAGGTAGAGTCTAGGCTAGAGGTAGCTAGTATAATATATATACTTTAGAGAACTTATAGTAGTAGATAGAATTAATATACTTCTAGCTTTTATTAGCAGTAGCTATTATTAAAAGCCTAAGAAGCTACCTCTACTAGGCTATAGATATAATATAGCTTTCTATTATTAATTAGTACTAGAAGGCGAATAAAAACTCTAGAGTATACTACCTATAGGGTATTTTTACCCTTTAGAATAGAGTCTATAATAGTTACTATAAATTATAGCTACTCTACTAACCTTCTATTAGTAATACTAACGCGTGTCTTTCTATTTTTAGTATAGTCTAAGCTATACTCTTACATCTATAGATAGTTATATTACTATTTTTAGTTCTACTACTTAGGGTTACACTATAGATTTTCTTTTATAAGGCTTTCTAGGTTCTTACTAGCACCTAATTACTTTTAATATAAAATACTAGCGTGGAACTTAAGCTAGAGGTAGCTAACCTAGAATAGATTAGGGTTTAATATATCTAGGCTACTAGGCTTAGTATATTAGCCTTAGATCTTACACCTCTCTTCTTAAATAAATACGGCGGCGGCGGCTATAAAGTTTAGCTTCCAGCTTATATTAGCTATATACTTAATACTTACTTTTAAATAGTATACTATTTAGCCTTTATAGGAATTATTATATCTAGGCTATTTAAAGTTTAAGATATTAATACTTTCTAATACTATTATCTATTATATTAGCATATCTCTTATTACTACTAGTTAAGAATAGTAATATTAGTAGTTTAGTATATTATTTATAGCCTAGTTATTTATAAGTCTCTAGTTTAATTAGTAGATCTAGGGTAGAAAGTTCTTATAGTTTATTAACTAATACTATAATTTAACTAGGTGTTAGTATTTTACTTTACTATTTAAGCTAGTATTATAGCTATTAATGGCGCCAAATTTCTATATAAAATTAATATAGTGCTGCATAATATAGAATTTTAGATAGTAGAAGGCGTAGTTTCTATTTTTATTTCTAGGTCTAAATATTCTAAATTCTAACTTATATATATTAATTTAAGCTATTACTAGCTCTATATACTCTAGTGTAGCCTTATTATATATTTTATACTACGCTAGAATAGTAAAATTAAGTATTATATAGATAAACTAGAGCGCGTTTAGCGCCTTTACTTCTAGCAGCGGTACTACTACTACTATAAGCTAGCGGGCTATAGACTTTTATTTAGAGCTAGTATACTATAAAAGTTTACTAAAATTCTTCTTATTAAATGTAGATAGACCCGGGAAAGGCGGCATATTCTTAAATTACTTATCTAGCTAGGTTAAGCTGCTCTTATTTTCTATTAGGATACAGGCATCTTTTCTTCTAATTACTAGGGTGTAGACCTCTGCTACTAGTAGCTAGACCTATTTAATAAGGTTGTAAATAACGCCTGTAAATAGTTAGTATAGAATATCTATTATTATTATCTAGTAGATATTAGTATAGGGGTGTTTCTAGGTAAAGTTATTTATAGAATATATATATAACTCTATATTAAGCTCTATAGCCTCTATATTATATAGCGCTTTATTTAGTAGAAGTTTTAAATGCTCTTTATTATTATATTACTATTTAATCTAAATAATAGTTAAGTAGTAAGACCTTATAGTATATTTAGTCTCTAGGTCTTTACATTAATATAATAGTACCTAGTATATAGTATAGTGTTTTTTAAATTTAATATCTATAAGTAGGCTCTATTCTTTATAATTAGCTATAATTCTATATAATACTAGATAGCACCTTTAATTCTTACTATCTCTATATTCTAGTATAATTCTATTAGTAGTATATTCTATAATAGCTTATTTTATATTAGAAAACTACTTAGTATTAGTAAGAATTTTACTAACGCCTAAGAATATAGCCTAAAGAGCTATAGTATAGCTAATACTTTAAGTAGTCTTCTTTATCTACTATACTTAGTATAAAGCCTAGTAGTAGAGTGCTAGGTAATATATTTAAGCGCCGCATAGTCCTATCTAGGTTACTAATAGTTAGATAGACTAGCTATGCGCTCTTATTACTATAATATTAGGTAAGCTATATTTTATCTATAGAGAGCAAGATAAGTATTACTATAGCTTCTACTAGAAGCTTTAACTAAGTCTACTACTACTAGTCTAATATATATAACTTAGTATATACCTACTAGCCTTTTATATTATAGACTTAAACTAGTATAAATATAAGGTAATTATAGAAAAGGCGGTGTCTAATTAGAAATAATATAGCTACTATTATATTAAAGTAGTATACTAGATACTACTCTCTACTTAAGCTTTATTTTTTACTTAAGAAATATAGCATCTCTACTATATAGTTAGTATTACTAATGCTATATTTAATTTCCTCTAGTTTACTATTCTATAAATCGCCTAATATAAATATAAAAAAGTTAGAGAATATACTCTTAAGGTAGATATTATTAAATAGTAGGTTAATATTATTCTTAGTATAGCTAATCTACTAAAGCTATAATATAAAAGTATAGTTAAATACTAATTAGAATAGATAGAAGGGGGATTAGTCCCTATAATAGAGTAACTAGTTAGTAAGCTCTAATGCCGCCTTTATAGGCGGGGGGAATAGCGGTCCCTAATAATACTTATATCTACTATCTAGTATTAGCCTGTCTAATAGACACCTCTATAGGTATACCTAATTTAGTAGAGAAATATACTTCCTTTTATAGTAATAATATAGATAATATTATTAGTTAGCCTTATTAGTATAGAATATAGAATTTAGTAGCCTCTAGCGGGTTATTATATATTAAGCTTATAGGGCCTCTATTTATAAAAGGTAGACTCTAGTACTTTTTTAGTTTACTAGAGATATATAGCTCTATTTTATTTATCTTATACTCTATCTTATTATAGAGGTTAGCTAGTAGGGGTAGACTTACTAGTAGTAATTTAGGTATTCTAAATAATATTCTATCTATTATCTAAATAATATAGAGTATATAAGACTAGATTATAGATCTAGTAGTTTTAGTATTAGTAAGTAGAATCTGCTATAGTATTTTAAGAAGCTTTTTATAGTATAGTATATATTTATTTAGGGCGCTAAGTATTTAGAATAACTTATAGTAGTATCTATATTTAGTAGAAGGTATATACTCTATTTCTAGTTAAATTTAGTTAGCCCTATATAGAAACTTATAGATTATAAGTAATTATTATAGATTATATTAAATTATAGGCTAGTATATAGCACTTATTATTCTTTAATAGCATGTAACGCGTTCTAATAGGGGGCGGGCTATTCTATTAGCCTAGAACCTTAATATATCTACGCATTAAAGACTATAGCTTACTTTTTTAAACTGTAACTCTAAAGCCTATATATAATTATTTCTATTATTTCTATATTTTTTATAGCTAGTATAAACCTTTATAGTAGGCGTAGTTTTAAGTATATACTAGTAGTTATATCTAGTTTTTCTAGTTTTAATAGTACAGCGTATATTAAAAGTAAGTATTACCTCTTACTAATTTCTAGTATCTAACTTTCTACCGCAGTTACTAGCTATAGTAAAGAACTCTTAACTCTAGGCAAGTACTATCTAGGTAATATAGAAGAAGATACTAAGTCTAAGTATATTACTCTCTTCTATAAAGTAAGCGCTAGGCGGTAATATATTACTAGTCTAGTAGAATAGAGTTAACAGGCATCTACTAAGAGTACTAGCGTTATTAAGAAGATAGCTACTAGGGTAAGTACTAGTTATAGAATAGCTATAAGATAGTAATATTAGATGCGCATTAAGTAGCCTAGGTTAAACTCCGCGTCTCTCTTAGCCGGCGCAAAATTAGATAATAGCTAGAAGGCGCTAGTTAGGTAGGGAGTTTTATAATATTACTAATTTAGCCGCTTAAGCCTCTTATATATAGTAGAATTAGTAGTATATATATTAGTAATAACTATACTTAATAAAAATAAGGTAGATAGAGAGTAGATAACTTATAAAAACTAGTAAGTAGTAAGAGTAGAGAACTATCTTCTTATAAATTATAAAAGTACTTAAGCCTTCCTTTAATAGTCTATACTGCGCTATTAGAAGTAGGTTAAGTTCTTTAGCTACTTTTATAATAATACCCCGGTGAAACTCTAGGCCCTATTCTATACTAGGTTAATAGAGAAGCTAAAGAATTATTAAGCCCTTATTAATAGTGCTAGAAATTAGGCTAGTAGATATTTAGCCCTAGAAAGATATTAGCTTATAGGCTATATATATTACTATCTAGTATTTATATATATAACCTATAGTAAATATAATAATAACTTAGTATTTTAAATTAAGTATATAGATATAGAAGACTTCTAGATTACTAATACCTTTAAATTAGTAGCGGGGATACTACCTTCTATCTAAGTTGCCGGCGCCTATAACTAGTGCTAGTAGTAACTCTTATACTATAGTCTACCCGGGCCGCCCGCAGAATATCTAATTATTTTTAATTATTATTAATTATTTCTAATTATAGTAGCCCTCTACTACTTACTATATTTTAGCTAACGCTTTAGCTATATAGTCCTGCATTCTCTAGCTAAGCTTATCTTTACGCGGATTCTATAGTCTATAATTATCTTACGCGTTTAAGTTATTACTACTATTACTATCTTTATTAAGGAGCCTAGCGCAGTTCTTAAGGTCTAAAATAGCCTTATAGATGTAATTTAAGATAGTTAGCTACTAGTATATTAATTTATTATTACCTAAGTATAGCGTATAGGTACTATCTTAGTTAGTATTATTATCTTTACTAGTATTATACTTAGAGTAGAAGTTATTACTTCTATTATAGCTAAAGGTAGAGTAGTAATAGCTAACTACTAGATAGCTACTTACTTTATAATAGTTAATAGTGCTATTAGTAATTAGTTCTTAAATAAATATAGTAAAATCTTTAGCTATATAGTAGTCTATATAGAAGGTTAGACTATTAATATAGTAGACTTTAGTAGTATTCTATTTATCCCCCTCCGCACTATTACTAGCCTTAGCCTAGCCAGCCTTAAACTTATCTAGTACCTTAGCGTAGTACCTAAAAATATTCTTAATATTATATTTACTATGCCCTTCTAGTCTACTAGTTATCTTAAAGTTATAAACTTGCTTAACTATAACCTATACTAACTTAAATAGGAATAGAAACTAGTTAGAGCGGCCTTAGTAGAAAATATTAATAGTATATAGTCCCTCTAGTAGTATATAATCCTCTATTATTAGAACCTAGTACTAATCTAGATATATATAAAGAGGCTTAGTTATATCTATAAAGCCCTCTACTATATTATTTATTATATTTACTATATTTAGTGTTATAGGTAATACTATAAGTATTTTAGTAGCTATATTATATAATACCTTATAAAACTCCTTATAAGTCTAGGCATTAACCTATTTCTATAATAAGTTAACTAGTATAGTATACCGGGCGATATTTTTATATGCTATCTAAGTAGCATACTAGTACTTATTATCTAGACTTTACTTTTTTATATTAGAAGTAGTAATCTTAAAATAGAGAATATAATCTAGGTCTATATACTTACTTAGAGTATTAATAGAAGAGTAGATATAGTAGTTATACTAGAGTACTAGTAGGTTCTCTACTATTCTAATAAATAGTAGGTTAGTTTAGGTAAGAAGTTTAGCCTTCTATAACTCTAGAAGCGGAGGTATAGTTTATAGTAGATTTAGAGGCTACTTAAGGCTATAAAATTCTCTAGCTTATACTTCTATAGATACTAACTTTTCTAGAGTATCTAGTATAGATATAACTAGGTATATCTAGGTAAAACTATCTATTATTATAGCCTTAAACTTCTTATTAGTATAGATAGTATTAAGTAGAGAGT